>OZ018370.1:0-1461752 GCA_963969515.1 Yponomeuta evonymella | reverse complement strand
AAAAGAGTGCTCTGAACTGTGACGTCATAAGCAAGTATTTTCATACAAAATTCCGTTTTAAAAGTAACTCAATACCCAATTCTAGTCGCGACACCTCCAACTCGCGGCGAGTGAATCTACTCGCAGCGATTAGTGGCTGTGTGTGACCGAAGCAGAACAAATTATCGCTCATAAAAATAAAACCGACTTCGAAACCCTACAGCACTAAAAAGTTAGAAATAATTTAAATAATTAGAAATATGTATACATGTAGGTGTTGTAGAAGTATAATTTGGAGTCGGTGCCCAAAATATTTGTGCTGGTCATGAAACTGGGCACCGACTACAAATTATACTTCTACAATACCTACATCCGGATGGATGTGGAAGTACCAGGAGACCATACATGGCTAAGAGGTTTCAGCTACGAAAATGGAAAAAAAATCCACATTCGTAACTGGCTTGTAGCTGGTTACGAAACAGCGATAAAAAGTCCACATTCGTAACTGGTTACGAAAATTTGGTTACGAACGTGGCTGAAGGGGTGTGTTAGTGTAGTAGTACAAGTAGTGTTTCAAAGTCGGTTTTTAATTTTTATTTAAAGAAAATATATTTTTCAATTTTTAGTGGGGGAGCAGGAGTACCTTGTAGAAGACCCTTATAACCATAATTTACCCTATCTACTTCAAAATTTTATTTTGAAATTTTGTATTAGCAAAGGGCAAAATAATAAGCACCTGTAACCGGCGTGCGTGCATGCGACCAATAATGAATGTCGATGAAGCGACAGAGATCTGTCAGCGTTGTGGCAACTGGCAGGCTCTGGCCTCTGCCTACCCCTCCGGGATACAGGCGCGAGTTTATGTTATATGCTAAGTGAATAAAATGTTTCAAGAACTGAAACGCTTCACAAACATTGTTGGTTATCGTTCATGATCGTAAATATACTTTCCGGCTGGCACACTGCCAATGAGATGGAACCACCACCTAGTCGCCACATGCGTAACTATAAAGTGCCTATTTGCGGAACCCTAAAAACCGGCCACGTGCGAGTCGGACTCGCGCACAAAGAGTTCCGTACCATCATCGTCAGCCATTTGACGCCCACAGCAGGACATAGGCCTCCCTTTAACGACGAGGGGTTTTGCCATAATCGCCACGCTCGGCAGGCGGGTTGGCGATCGCAGTATGTGGTTGGAATGTCAGGAAGACGCTGCTGCCCGTCTCCTGGTAATTTATTTCCTTATGCCCGGTTCCTATATTTAACGAATCGTTATTAGTAATCGGTAACTTATCCTTAACAAGCGTCCCGTAACTTGAATAGCTGGTTGATATTTGAAAAATTGTTACGAACTTTAAAAATTGTTACGAACTTTAAAAATTGTTATCTCCATACATTTATTGTACGGCACGTTATTTGAAACCGTTTGTAAAAGGAATACTTGAGTAGACATTCTAACCATCCGTAAGCAAAACGAGTCGTTCTTGAATATAGGAACCGGGCATTAGTCGCCTTCTACGACATCCACCATCCGACCTTTATCTATACAATATTTGAATTAATCTCAAGTGCGAAAAACGGCAAAAAAATCACGTTTGTTGTATGGGAGCCCCCCTTCAAATATTTATTTTATTCTGTATTTAGTATTTGCTGTTATAGCGGCAACAGAAATACATAATCTGTGAAAATTTCAGCTATCACGGTTCATGAGATACAGCCGGTGATAGACGGACGTACAGCGGAGTCTTCGTAATAGGGTCCCCTACCCGTTGTGTACGGAACCCTAAAAATAGACTTGTTGCGCACGGAATATTCTTCGTGATTTTCCGCTCCGTAATCAATATCACTACTTCACTCTCCTTTACGTTATAAAACATAACATAACATAAACTCACGCCTGTATCCCAGAGGGGTAGGCAGAGACCAGGGACTGCCACTTGCTACGATCCTGACAGATCACTTTCGCTTCCTCAACATTCATTAGTCGTTGCATGCACGCACGCCGGTTTCGGGTACTTTTTATCTTGCCCTTTGTTAATACATCCTCTATTTGGTCGAAGTATGTACGTACGTTATAGTAGAACAGTTATCAGTTGTAGAAATCGAAGATCTGGTTTCCGAATCCAATATCGTTGGAGGATTGAAATCCCATTGAATCCGAACGGATGGGGGAGGACCGGGCCATAAAAAGGGTATAAGGTCGATATTTTTTTTACATACATACATACATAAACTCACGCCTGTATCCCAGAGGGATACCAGGGACTGCCACTTGCCACGATCCTGACAGATCACGTTTTTACTATTTTTTTACCATTATTTCGCCATCTACTGTATTTTTAGGGGTAATAGCTTCGAAAATACTATATTTGTTAGAAAGACGGGTAGGCAGAGACCAGGGACTGCCACTTGCTACGATCCTGACAGATCACTTTCGCTTCCTCAACATTTATTAGTCGTTTTCCCTGGTCTCTGCCTACCCCTCTGGGATACAGGCGTGAGTTTATGTTATGTTTTGTTAGAAAAAAAGTTGGCAACCCTACTGTAGACTGTCCATCTTATAAAGTGTTTACGCTTGTATATTCAATATCCATAAAATATACTCTAACCGTTTCGTTTTACAGGCCAGTAATTTTATTCTTTTGGCAGCGAATCTAATGCTAGATCCTGAGTGATACTATAGGAAGGACGTGGGGCGAGGGCGCAGAAAAGACGCGGAGTCATTTCAATTTCAAACAAATTGTACTGAAGCGATGGGGACATTGCCCACACAGATAAGACGGGGCCAGGACGCTAACTCTATGCAACGCGTCACGTCTTTCCCGCGCACTCGGCCCACGTCCTTTCTGTGTACGCCAGGCCTAAAAGCACGCACAGAGGAAAAGCTTGGGGCTTTCCAGTGCTAACCAGCGCCACCAATGGATTTATTTGTTATTAAAAAAAAATTAAATAGTTATTATTATTTTTATAAATAACTAATAACATAAAATAAACTCACGCCTGTATCCCAGAGGGGTAGGCAGAGACCAGGGACTGCCACTTGCTGCGATCACTTTCGCCTCCTCAACATTCATTAGTCGTTGTATACACGCACGCCGGTTTCTAATATCTTTAATAATACTTTTTCGCAAAAAGCGAACATCATAAATCTCTACAATTAGAATGTAAATTCTTTACGTATTAATATTTTCTTTTTATTTCTGACTTCCTATACCAATATTTACTATCCGGTTTACTCAACTTACCCCAGCGCTTGCTACGTACTATGGCCCAACTATGAGGCTAAGTGCGGAAATCTCAGGTCTAAAATAAAATCAAAATATTTTTATTCAAAATAACACAGAAACCTGTGGACTTAATGAACGTTACAGGTTAAATTAGATGTCCATTTCCAAATCTTAATCATTTTGGAGAAAAAATGCACAAAAAACTCCGAACTTAGTCTTTTTGAAGACTTTTGTCCTTAACAGAGTACATATTATCCTAAAACCTAGATCTCATGCATTAGGCTGGCTTTAATCCAGGCTTGTTATCTAAGTAATGTTTAGTTATTATAGTAGCCCTTTTGGCACAAAGTATGCTATACACATTTTTGAACAGCATTTCTGGAAAGTTTAATATATTATAATATTAGGGGTTAAAGTATGAAATTGCCGTTTTATTGCAATAGGTTCTTTGAATTGACATAGAATCTTCATGGTTTGAGGTTTTCGAATGAAACTTTTTTCAAATGGTTTCTATGATGTTCTTTTTTTAAAAAATGTGAAACATTTGAATATCGACTTTCAATCTTTCTTGTCTAAATTGAATAACAAAAACAATAATTGTTTTGGACAATAATGGATACTGCGAAAATTCGAGTGATTTTTGAATACGAGTTCCGACGCGGAACTAACGCGGCAGAAACAGCCCGCAATATCAATGCTGCGTTTGGACAGGGGTCTACTAATGAACGCACCGTGCGATTTTGGTTTAAACGCTTTCGTGATGGAAATTTCGACTTAAAGAACGAGCCACGAGGAAGACCGCCCACACAGGTGAATAACGATGAATTAAGAGAGATAGTGGAAGCCGACCCTAGTCAAACTACCCAGGAATTAGCGGCATGGTTTAACGTTACCTTACCCACAATATTGACTCACTTGCGTCAAATCAATAAAATTAAAAAAATCTTCTTTCTTGTCTAAATTTAATAACAAAAACAATTGAAAGTCGATATTAAAATGTTTCACATTTTTTAAAAAAAGAACATCATAGAAACCATTTGAAAAAAGTTTCATTCGAAAACCTCAAACCATGAAGATTCTATGTCAATTCAAAGAACCTATTGCAATAAAACGGCAATTTCATACTTTAACCCCTATTATATTCAGGGATTTGTAAAATCGTATACGTAAGCAGCCTATAAACGTCCCACTGTGTAGGGCACAGGCCTTCTCTCAGGGAGAGAGCATGGGCTTAATCACCACGCGTGCCCACCGCGGATCGGCGATTTCGAGCGCTGAGGTATGTGAATAGCTCAGACACTCAGGTTTCCTCACGATGTTTTCCTTCACGGTTAGCGAGTGGTATTGGTACTATAATTTCACAAATATACGTATAACTTAGAAAACAAAGTCATAGGTACATGCCCGCACTGGGAATCGAACCTGGGTCTCTCGCTTCCGAGTCCGATGTTGTACCCACTACGCTACAACCGCGTAACCTTTGCTAGCCTATATCTTGGGAGCGAAAGTTTGTTTTTTATTTCTAGTATAAATTTAAATTGTGTTGGCTACCTACAGTAGCCATACAGTAGTAGACCTATATGGTGAACATTGGAAAACAACAAACAAACATTCGATTAAAAAGAAATGCCTTTTGCTTATGTTTACACCTGCGTAGGCGGCAAATGTATTTTCGTTTGGAACAAGCAGACTGGTTGGCCAGCACTGCGACTAAATAGTACGAAGAGGTAAGTCACCAATACTTGTGTTTGAAATTGTGCGCGATGCCACTGCGCCCTTGACAAAGTCAATAAAATCTGTCTAATGTGATATAATTCCCGGCAAAATGATATCCTCTTTATACTGACCATTCTTGCAAAAAGTGTGTACAGTAAAATCTTTATCATGTTAATAGTAGATTGTGTCTCAAGGGAGCAAAATGATATATTTACGGCGAGGGCGATATATTGAATCCTGAGTGAAGCGAAAGATTCTACAATAGAATCCCGAGCGTAGCGAAGGATTCTAAAGTAGAATCTTGAGCGTAGCGAGGGATTCAAGTGTTTACGCCCAAGACGGAAATAATTTTGCTACCGAGTGACACATACTGCTTTTCACACCTGCTATAAGGAAAAATTATTTATGTGCCGTGGAAGACAATTATGATCGATTGCAACAAAATAAAAATCGAATTGGAATTACATTTTGTGAAAATCTGCACACGGATCATGCTGAGGGCAATAAAAAAAAACTAGAATATCAGGGAAGAAAAGTACAACTTTGATCCCTCATTTGAGGGAATCAAGGGATCTTTTCTGAATAGCAGGTGTGAAATAGTGATTTTTATGGCCCATGGCCGTGTACCTAAGGCCAAAACCTTACGACTAGATAGCATTAACGCCAAAAACGGCCGTTTTTCGACATAAACTAATAATATATGTAAGTATTTTATGAAGATATTTTTTTTTACTTTATTGTATGTATGTTATTGAATTTCATTTAATTCTTTTAACTGCACCACGGCACGCACTCCGTAGTACAATTATGGGTTACCGTAGGCACTGACTGAAAATCAGCGCTGAGGGATCACTTCCTCAGCACAACGCTGAGTCAGCTGCCTTTTGTGGCAACTTGGATGCACCACAGCTTACATCTATGGTCCTGTTTTATTTGTTCGTTTTGTTTGTTGTGTATTTAGTTTTCTTTCTGTTGTTGTGCATATCATGTTACTTATCTGCTTATCTATGAAATTGAAATTGAAAAAAAAAAACGTTTATTCCTGTGTAATTGAAAAAACGTTTATTTTGTTTCTGTGATGTATCTTGTTGGTATAATAAATGTCTATCTTCATCTTCTTCTTCTTCTTCTTAAATGCTATCTAGTCCGTGGTCCTAGGTTCTTTGTCGTGGATTCTAAAAACACTGTTAATATGATTGGGAGATTGTACAGACACTTTGCTGCAATACAATCTATAAAAGAAGATATGATATTTTTTTTCATTGGTGGCTCTAGTGTTACTCCTTTGAGCCCCTTAAGCTCCCTGGGGTACCGTATAGTTTCGCCGTGTCCGTCCGTCCGTCCTTCCATCCGTCTGTCTGTCTGTCTGTCTGTCTGTGCGTCTGTTCGTCCTACAAAACGGTGTAGGAAAAAAATTTTTTTTTTTTTGTACCTAAAAAGTACCTGTATCTCCCCTTTACCTCAATTACGGATGCGATATTTTTCCCTCGTCTACACCGTATTGTGGTGTATCTTTGGATTGGTCGTTTAAAATATTGCTAGTATAGGAAAATCATTTTCCTATTTAGGGTTCCTTATGCGAAATATTAAGCTTTGAAGCGCGTCACCCCCCCCCTATGCTAAACGCACATTTAATAAACTATCGCCGCTAAATAGGCTTTAACAAGCTAACGAGTGAAGTTATAGTAGCAATACCACTCGCTAACCGTGAAGGAAAACATCGTGAGGAAACCTGGGTGTCTGAGCTATTCACATACCTTAGCGCCTTGAAATCGCCAATCCGCGGTGGGCACGCGTGGTGATTAAGCCCATACTCTCTCTGAGAGAAAGCCTGTGCCCTACAGTGGGACGTATATATGCTGCTTATGAAGCTAACGAGCAATAGGCGCCCACATTATAAAGGAAAACTTCGCAAAAATTCTTCGTGTCCTCACATTTCAGTCACAGTCCATTATATGGAGACTACCAGGTCTAGACGGCCCGCCTCTTGTAATCACAGCCGGCGCCTTATAGTCGAAGGCGTAACGATGTTTTATTCCGTAGCTTCGGTGAAATAAAATAGATAGATAAGACTATTCTTTATTGTATGTGCACCAGGATTTACATATATGAATTAACCCCTCAACTGCCCTCGCGGAATGGAATGTATTAGGGGCCCATTGATTGATGATGAGTGACGGAAAAAAAATTGAGCCGCTAAATGACGGGTAGTCGGTCGGTCAGTCGGTTAGCTAAATGACGGGTAGTCGGTCGGTCAGTCGGTTAGCTAAACAATATTAAGCGAGATATTTCTATATTTAATACACTTTGATAAACGGTACATAAATATGAAATAAATATCCAACAAACATTATTAAATAAAAATTGTCATAAGGAAGGAGGAGATGAACGAAAAATATACCTACATACTACTCGAAAGAGATTTCACAAAATAAAAAAGGAAACATAAACTTAAATTAAGGCAAAATAATGTTTTACACTCTGCTCTCTAATCAGAAATGATGAGATCCGTAGACGAACGTAAGTCGTCGACATAGCCCAGCGGATTAGTAAGTTGAAGTGGCAGTGGGCGGGGCACATAGCACGCAGAACTGATGGCCGATGGGGCCTAAAATTTCTCGAATAGAGACCACATATCGGCAAGCGCAGCGTCGGACGACCAGCCACAAGATGGATAGATGACCTCATCCAAGTGGCAGGAAGACGCTGGATGCAAGCCGCTTCCAACCGGTCTTATTGGAAATCTATGGAGGAGGCCTATGTCCAGCAGTGGACTTCTTGTGGCTCAATGATGATGACTCTGCTCTTAAATATTGACAGGGACAGTGATAATCTTACGGCCACAGGCGGACAGCTGTGAAAGTAAACCAATTGCTGAAGAACCTTGTCGAATGACTCAGTGTCTTCAGCAATCGTATCTGAGCGGGTCCCAAAGTCGGACTGTGCGTATCACTCAAAAACTCAAAGCAATTTTTGAAATACAGAGGTGTGGCTGGATTCAACAGCACCAAATAGAGGACTGAGAGAATGTGAGCATTCCTACGATACAGCTAAAATACCGCTTTGGGTAAGTCCTGCATACATCCCTTGTATCACGAGTACCTGTCCGTCCTCAAAGAAGCATGCGCGTTTTTTCGCTAGGCATTACAAGAACCAATGCCGGTAAGAGAGCTCCATTGTACCGAATGTGTGATACCTACAATATTTCGTTTACAGAAGTCGACTTATTTTACTTTTCCAAGTACCGTTGTAAACAAATGTTTATTTCTATCTTGAGAAACTTGTGATACTTGCATAGTCCTTGATGTAACAAAGTGCCTACCTATAAGTACCTACATAATTCATAATTTTTGTGTGTATTGTTGTATATTTTCTTGCACGCCATTTGTTTTAAGTTTGTCATTTAAGATCATTAAGCTTTTATCTATCGGTGAGGAATGTTTAGGAGTTAACAAAATGTATTAAGTTAACTCATTTTCTCTATTTAAGTATTTTTTGTTAATTCTGTTTTTCCTCCTTTATAAAATAAAATAAAAATAAAATAAAATAAGTAACATTCACTTCACCGACCAGGGCCGGTACTTCTGTAAATTACCTCGCATTCAGGAATCCGAAATCATAAATTTATTTCGGCGTAATGTATTTACATTCTGTTTGTTCAATATCAATGGTAGCCACTGCCTTTGGGTCCATTTGTAGGGGAGAAAAAGCCAGCGGAAAAATACTCCACGCTCACCGCTCCTTCTCAAATAATTTTAAGTAGGTGTAATACATTAGCTGGTACAAGTACCAGGGGTGCGACCACGTATTTTGACACTTTGGAGTCGTCGAAATGCTTAACCGGATAGAGTGTACAGTTAACGTGATACAAGGGCAGGTCTTAGGTTCGATCCCGACCAGTCCGCATATACCAATTACTTTGTTTTCTAAGTTACGTACGTCGTTAATTTGCAGTAGCAATACCACTCGCTAACTGTGAAGGAAAACATCGTGAGGAAACCTGAGTGCCTGGAGTGTTCACATACCTCAGTGCTTGATATAGCCAATCCGCGGCGGGGACGCGTGGTGGATGAAGGGTGGTGGTACAGTAAGACTTATGAAAAAAAAATCAGTTTGAATAAAAAAAAAGTTCCAAAAAGTATCGTAAAGTGAAAGTGAAATTGTCTTTATTGCCAACAAAATTTAAATAAAGTACAATATTTTAAAAACCTATTTAGAGGCTAAAAATTCCACCCATGCCGGGACTTGAACCCGCGACCTCTGGCTAACCATGCCAGCGCTCTCCCAACTGAGCTAATGGGCAAGTGCAGGCATCAGCGAAATTTCGAGCCTCTTTACAAACTTCTCTGTATTACGTACAGGCAGCGACATCTGGCCGAAGTAATTTACATCACTTGCAGCCCCGAGTAACCCACTTTGCAATCTTTCAATCACATTAATGGCTATTTGTAGGACCCACGACCAAGAAAATAGGATCACGGACCTGTGACTAGATAGCATTTATATCAAATAATATTTATTATCGTAAAGAATAATACACAGAGGCAAATAAATGTTAGTTAAACAATGCTTAGACTGTAAAAGGTTTAACATGTAACAATATCTTTGAGTACCGGTGACCCCACACTAGGCATAGCCTGTATCGTGGGCGTCACGACATGAAATTGGGCTTTTTATTAACATTTCATTGCGGCAATCTAAGCAGATTGCAAAAACGCCTGTTTTCTCTATTGTGGAATATTTATTACTGGGGCGAGGTCGGGATAGATTGTTCATCTTAAGGTGGAACGTTTCCTATACAAATGATTTTTTCCAAATTTATTAAAAAAAAATACATAATTGTGCACTGGAATTATATCTGTCTGCATTAATTAAGATTTTCATTTGCACCAATACATATTTCCTTGAATAAAACTGTAGTTTAATAGGTTAAATAAGATCGATAATGTTTGTATGCACTAAATTGTCGAACTCATTTAAGCTATTAAACCAGTGTTTTTTTTTTTTTAGAAACTGTATATTGGCGCAAATAAGAATATTAATTAATGCAGACAGACATAAATCCAGTGTATAATTATGTATTTTTAACATATTTGGAAATAATCATTTGTATGGGAAACGTTCCACCTTGAATAGTGTTTACCCTTGAAAACCCATTGAAAATTCAATATCCATAAAAAAAATACACTCACTGTTTCTTTTTATGGGTCATTAATTCTATTCTTTTTTGCAACGCACCTAATGCTAAGTCCTGAGTTGTTACTAAGGCGTGGGGCACATAGGAAGGACGTGGGACGAGGGTTTTTCTCGTTAGGTTCACGGCTAGGATCCTCAAAATCACTATTAAAATAATTGAGATTGGTGTGACACCTTTTGCAAAAACGATCAGAAAAAAATATGTGATTCTTTGGGTTCCGTACCTCAAAAGGAAAAGCGGAACCCTTATAGGATCACTTTGTTGTCCGTCCGTCTGTCCGTCTGTCTGTCAAGACCCTTTATCTCGGGAACGCGTGGAGGTATCGAGTTGAAATTAAAACCATACACTCAGGTCTACAGTACCTTGAAGCTGTGAAAAAAATCAAACTCTTAAGTTAACGTGAAAAAGGATACGGCCGTTTATGTCGCAAAAAAACGTATATTTCGACACTCAAGGGAATCAAAATTTATAGGGTACTTTCCGTTAACCTAGAACTATGAAATTTGGCAAGTAATATCGTCTTATGCTACAAGCACATGAAAAACCTGAAAGCTATACATTTGTAGTTAATTCTGGATTCTCCGAGCGCATGGTTTTGTATGGACTCATTGCGCTGCGCGAGTAAATAGTTGGGAGAAAAGTTGAAATTTTTGAGATCGCATAGGAAATAGGTAGGACATTGAAAAATAATATATATTTTATAGATTTTAAATACTAACCATTAAAGAGTAAAATGTATTTTAGAACACCTAATTTAGGGGTCATGGCGGAGAACCCAGCCTTAAATCATAAAAAAAAATTGCCTTTGAAGTTGGAAAGCTCGGAAAAAACTGCGAGACTCGATTCCTGAACTACATATTTATAATATCTAAGTCCCTACAAATTTGTACGCGACCCTCGGTGGGCGATTCCGGCTCGCACTTGTCCGGTTTTTTGATTAGTGGCGCTGGTGTTACTGCATGGAGTCCCTTAAGTACCTGTGCCTGTGCCCTATTAAATATAATACAGCCTAAATATAGGCTGCATTATATTTAATAGATCAAACGAACTTACCTGAAGTGAAGTTCGATCTTCATTGTCCTGTCTTCGCCTTTCGAGACTTATCTTTGACCATATTATAGTAGCCCTGCTACGCGCTAACCATATCGCACAAGTTACCAAGAGAGAGAAAAAGAGTTCCCTTTCACTCTCTCCCCCCTAGTTGTCAAAAAATATGGTCAAAGATAAATCTCGAAAGGCGAAGACAGGATAATATATATATTTTTAATTACCTTTACTCCGATCCGCAGAACCGCCCAACGTTCCAACGACATGGACAACGTCCAAACCTCGATCTCAGACGACCTCCAGTCTCCGACAGCCAACCTCGAGCACCTCAACACGAGGTGGCCAGACCTCTCGCACGACACCGACGTCAACTACAAGCCCGGACGCCCGAGGTTGACCAGGCAGGAGAGTAACCACATCGAGGTCATGCAGAACAACCGATACGTCCCTCTGAATGACCTCGAAAACCTGCGAAGGAAACGGGGTTTGTTCGCTCTGAATAAGAATGGAGATGACAATATTGGATTGCTAGAATATGGTCATTATGAAAACCAAAATAGAGTGCAAAAAATTACGGAAAGGGAAGACTTCTTCACAAGGGAACTGCACAACCCGAATGAGTTTAGCTTAAAAACTGCAGCTGTTCTGGCCAGCGATGGCATCCTCAGAAGTAAAAGAGATATAATAAGGGATAGTACCACGTTCAAGCCGCTGTTCATTGAAGATATGCCTCTCGCTGAAAAAGCTCAGCTGGATGCTCCGTCGAGGACCTACGGCGACGTTATAAGAATCGAAGGTCTGAGGATAGAGGATTCGGATAAGGTATGTTCAGTGTTTCGTGACACCTTTCTGAGTGTCATAAGACTAGTTTTTTACCGACTCTGGATTTATAGTAAGTTTATTTAAGTTTCCAAAATAAATTATAAAAGTGTTTTCGTTCAAAATAACACAGAAACTGCGACCTACGGGCTCCAGTAACACTAGCGCCACCTAGGAAAAAAAATCATAATCTTTTTTTACAGATCGCATTTGCAAAAAGTGTCTGTACAATCTCTCAATCATGTTAACAGTGATTTTTAGGACCCATGGCCGTGATCTTAAGGCATTGAATTTTAAGTAGACATAGAAAACCATTCCCATACAAAAAAAGTGGCGATCAAAGAACCGCGCCGGGCCCAGAGGCCGCCACCGAAAAACTGCGCAGTGCCGAAAAATACGTGTAGAGGGCTTTCTCTAAAACCGCTAGATGGCTCTGTTACAGGTTCACTAATAACATCTAGTGTTTTTTTTCCCTGCTTAAAATTCAATGCTTAAGGCAAACAACCTAGGACTGGATGGCGTTAACGCCAAAAACGGATAAATGCTATCTAGTCCCGGGTTCGTGATCCTAGGCTCTTTGTCGCCGTCATCATCATCAGCCACTTGACGCCTAATGCAGCGCACAGGCCTCCCTCGTGGGTTTCGGGTTTCGAAACGACAAAAAAAAAGTACGTTTGTTGTATGGGAGCCCCTCTTAAATATTTATTTTACTCTGTTTTTAGTATTTTTTTGTTATAGTGGCGACAGAAATACATAAAGAAAAAAAATTTATTTAAACCACTTGCTAATAAATAAACATTTCCTCAATTACTTAAAAGTATGATAATCTTAATATTGGTATAGAAAATGGTTGCCAGACGGAAATCTGTATAGTGAGGACCTGGTTATAATAAGTTGACAGTGTTCAAAGTTGGCGACGGGTACAGAATCATATTTTTACTTAGGTACTAAACAAAGACCGACAGTGGTATAAAAATGTTTAAGAGTTACATGGTGAGATTAACTAGTTGAGTTAAAAATAATCAATATTAAAAATAATAATAAATTAAAAATAACACACATCATCTGTGAAAATTTCAACTGTCTAGCTATCACGGTTCATGAGATACAGCCTGATGACAGACAGACAGACAGAGGGACAGTGAAGTCTTAGTAATAGGGTCCCATTTTGGTACGGAACCCTAAAAAGTAGTTTTCATCGTATTCTTTTTATATCTTCGCTCGTTTACGTCCCGCCAGGAGCCGAAGATAATCGACGAGGGCATCCCGAGCGTCCTCGCGGGCAGTCGCGTGACGCTGCGTCTGTTCGGCGCCGGGCTCACCACGCGGACGGCGCTCGCGTTCACACACGACGCGCTGGCCTACGGGCAGCCGTGTAAATTCCTCGTGAAGGGCGAGTACTTGGTGAGTGAATAAAAATACATCGACCCAATGGGGAACTTGCCTCAAAGTAGAAGGCCATAGAAATCCGGGCAAGTGCGTGTCGGGCCACATAAGTTACGTTCATTTGTAAATTTGAAGTAGCAATCGTTTTGCTGGTATTATGCTAGCTATATAGCACACACCGGTAAAATATGCTAAGTTAGAGCCCCTTTTTTGTTGTCACGGAAGCACTGAGACGTTTGGAGTCCGAGGTGGCTGGGTACCATACATTACTGTATGGTACCCGGCTGCCTTCGCCTCTATATGGCTCACATGTTCTCTTCACGATTGTTTTGTTTTTTTTTGACGTTCGTGTATTTTGTTTGTGTACCTCCGTGTTTACTTTGTGTTTCTGTGCCAAGTTAAATAAATGTCTTCTGTCTTACAATACCACTCTGTGAAGTTATAGTAGCAATACTACACGCTAACGGTGAAGGAAAACATCGCGAGGAAACCTGAGTGTCTGAGCTATTCACATACCTCAGCGCTTGAAATCGCCAATCCGCGGTGGGCGCGCGTGGTGATTAAGCCCATACTCTCTCCCTGAGAGAAGGCCTGTGCCCTACAGTGGGACGCATATAGGCTGATTATGCTTATGCTTTCAATACCACTTGTGAAGGAAAACATCGTGAGGAAACCTGTGTGTTGACGTACGCCAGCGCTTGGAATTACCAATCCGCGGTGGGTGCGCGTGGTGATTAAGCGGTTCCAGGGAGTAACACAAGCGTCACCAAGGAAAAAAATCGTATCTCTTTTTACAGATCGAATTTGCAAAACGTGACTGTACAATCTCTCAAGCGCTGTAGCGGTGGTAGCCTAGTGGGTAGAACATTGGACTCGGAAGCGAGAGACCCAGGTTCGATCCCCGGTGCGGGCATGTACCTATGACTTTTCGTTTTTAAGTTATGTACATTTGTGAAGTTATAGTAGCCATACCACTCGCTTACGGTGAAGGAAAACATCGTGAGGAAACCTGGGTGTCTGAGCTATTCACATACCACAGCGCTCGAAATCGCCAATCCGCGGTGGGCGCGCGTGGTGATTAAGTCCATGCTCTCTGTCTGAGAGAAGGCCTGTTACCTACAGTGGGACGTATATAGGCCGCTTGTGATACAATCTCTCAATCATGTTTATAGTGATTTTTAGGACCCATGGCCTTGAACTTAAGGCAAAAAGCCTTGGACTAGTCCCAGGTTCATGATCCTGGGTTCTTTGTCGTGGGTCCTAAAAATCACTGTTAACATGATTGAGAGATTGTACAGACACTTTTTGCAAATACGATCTGTAAATTAAGATACCTACGATTTTTTTTTCATTGGTGGTGTTAGTTAGCCTACTGGATCTCCTTAATGATGAAATCTTGAGTAGATACCTTTCTAAAGTTTTGTTTACATCATGTTTGAATACATGTGCAAATTGTGAATCGGTAGAAAGAGCGAGCCTCTCCTAATAAAGGTTTTGAAACTTAAATGGAGGGACCCAACCACTATTTACCCTACTGCGGCGCAGCCCAAAAGGAGAGTAATGTGTTTGGCTTGTATGTTTGTAAGTATGTCCGACTCTATGATACATCGTGTTTCCACAGACGCGGGGTCCGTGCCATTTTTTGTGTTTAGTTTTATTTTATTTTCCCTCTCTACACTCCATATGTATAACAGTTTTGCTTACATTTTTTTTGCACAGATCTTGTTGTGCGACACACGTATCTTATCTAAATCTTAACATTAAAGCTACGTTCTTATTGATATATATATGTATATATATTTTTTTTTTTCCTCATATCCATGTTTTTTTTTTTTTTTTTTTTTTTTTTTTTTCCTCTTCGTCTACTGTTTATACTGTCCGACTCTATGTTCCCTTATAACTACTTAACCAATACACAAATTTTGACAAATAATATCTCAATCGATTGGTCTTGTTAGCGCGAGTGTCATAGGCTACATGAATGCAGCATAAAGCCAACAAAAAAAAAATATCACGGAAAAGTCAAAAATAATTCATGATCTGATGATTAACTATTAAACAGGCGGGACCCAAATCCCAAAATGTAACTCTTGTGAGGTACCTAGGTTGGTCCCACCTGCTTAGTAGTTAATGTCAGCAGACGGGTTCTTGGTTATTTTTTACATACATACATCCATACATAAACTCACGCCTGTATCCTAGGGGGGTAGGCAGAGAACAGGGCCTGCCACTTGCCACGTTATTTTTTATATCAGTTTTTTTTTTGTTAGATTGGTTATGTAAATAAATTATTTCAAATTTTAATCGTTGTGGATAACGGAGCTGGATGCACAATTAATTATTGTTATTTTTTTACCTTTAAATTATCTGTTCTCAACATACATTACATTTCCATTCCATAATAAAGGAAATTTATGTATAAAAAAATTATGTATTTTCCGTGTGTCGCCGGATTAAGAATAGCGTTACTCCATTTCCTTCCGTGGATGTCGTAGAAGGCAACTAAGGAAATCAGTTACCAGGAGACGGGCAGCAGCGTCTTTCTGAGATTCCGACCGCATACTGCGATCGCCAACCCGCCTGCCGAGCGTGGCGATTATGGCAAAGCCCCTCATGGTTATGAGAACCGCGAAGGAGGCCTGTGTCCTGCCGTGGGCGTCAAATGGGTGATGATGATGTATAAAAAAAAACTCGTGTTTCGCAGGCCAAGAAAGACTCCGTGACGAAAAACTCAGCCCTCTTCGAGATCAGAGCGCCCCAGCTACATAACATGTCCAAACTCTACCTCTGCGCGAAGAATCTCAGACCAGGCCTCACTGACCCCTTCGACGATGAAGAGAAGTACTACCACCAGGTACTTCTGCTAACAAATATTTGTTATTAACTGAATACCGGATAGATTTACGTTAATGTGTAGTGCTTGCAAAAGTTTTACTTCGAAAACTATTTGTTACCTTAATTCCGGAATCATAAGCCTCAGCGCTTGAAATCGCCAATCCGCGGTGGGCACGCGTGGTGATTAAGCCCATACTCTCTCTCTCTCTCTCTCTCTCTGAGAGAAGGCCTGTGCCCTACAGTGGGACGTATATAGGCTGCTTATGCTTATGTAATATTAACAGATTTTTTGTATTTTTGTGAATAATTGTGTACCTTCTAACATTCGTTTCACACGTGAATGAAATTTGTTTCAATGTTTTAAACAAAACCGCCAAAATGTTGACCACTCGGTATTCCTTAAAATACCCCTATTATATATATAGGGGTTAAAGTATGAAATTGCCGTTTTATTGCAATAGGTTCTTTGAATTGACATAGAATCTTCATGGTTTGAGGTTTTCGAATGAAACTTTTTTCAAATGGTTTCTATGATGTTCTTTTTTTAAAAAATGTGAAACATTTGAATATCGTCTTTCAATTGTTTTTGTTATTCAATTTAGACAAGAAAGATGGATACTGCGAAAATTCGAGTGATTATGAGGCACCCATTTTTCGTATTTTTTTATTTTATTGATTTGACGCAAGTGAGTCAATATTGTGGGTAAGGTAACGTTAAACCATGCCGCTAATTCCTGGGTAGTTTGACTAGGGTCCTTTACGTTAGGAGATCAGGTCAGATCAGTCTTTTCATTATTTTTTTTTTATTTAAATAGTTCGTGTGTCGAATCATGGTGTCACTAGAAACTGACAGCTCGTTTGATCTCAGTTGATGGCGTACTTCCGTGCATGACGTACTTCCGGTTTCTTAGACTGTGGTTCTTCTTTTTCGCTTTAAAAATTAATTAAAGCATTCGAAATCGAAATATTCAACCCATACTCTGAAATTTACCTATTGTCTCGAAAAAATGTTATAAAAACGGGTCTTTATTTTTAGGGTTCCGTACCCGAAGGGTGGCAAACAGGACCTTATTACTAAGACTTCACTGTCCGTCTGTCTATCTGTCTGTCACCAGGCTGTATCTCATGAACCGTGATAGCTGTTGCCGCTATAACAGCAAATAATAAAAACAGAATAAAATAAATATTTAAGGGGGCTCCCATACGAGAAACGTTGTCTAAATACAGCGCTCGCCACCCAGCGGCCATCTATGTAACCTTCACAGCGCCGATGTCATGTCAATGTTAAACGCTTCTTATTGTTTTCAATAGATGGCGCAGTTCTCAAATTCGATCTTTGTCTAATGTTGTATAGATAATGGTACGGAACCGTTCGTGCGCGAGTCCGACTCGCACTCGGCCGGTTTTTAAGGACAATGCCCATTGCTTGCTTGAATTTTTGTCGGTAGAGTCCGACCAGGGCCTCGATTCTGTTAGTGCATTGTAGTATAATGACAGGTACACTGTCGGGTCACGTGACGTGTTTTTTCGTACCATTGACGCCTAGAAGGTTTGATTGGTGTGCCCGCGTAGACTTAAAGCAGCCATGAAATGAAATCGCCATGTTCATGCAGTTGTCATGTTACTACACAATGCATTAACAGAATCTAGGCCCTGGTGTCGCTCTGATTCGCAGAGCTTAATCGCGGTGAGTAGAGCCGGAGCCCGCGTCGTCAGTTCTTTGTCTGTGACTGAGGTCACATCAGTAATTCCGAAATTAAGTTAGTAAGTGTGACAAATATTACTAACCAATATGATTGAAGAGACTGCGCTCGAACTAAATCTTATTATTATTATTATTATTATTATTATTATTATTATTATAAGTTATGAGTGACACAGGGATACCAACTGTCGACCTTACCACAGCCAGTGATAAGTTTTGCACTATGCAGAATAGCAGTAGCATGAAAATGAACAGTGTAAACAAAATCAAGAAGTATATTAAAACAAAAAAGTACATTCAGAAGGTACAGAAACTGATTAAACGAAGCCGAAGGAGTTTAGAAAGTGTACCAATTCACCGTCAAAAACTACAGTTAGAAACGGAAATGGCTGAATGTCAGAAGGAGTTATTCACCAGCAACGTGGACCACGAGCTAGCGATGGCTGAACTACAACTACAAGTCGAAGATCTGCAGTATCAATTACTGGACATCACCTGCAAGTACTCGGCTATGCAAAATCAGTATAATGACAGCATTTCAGCGATGAATGGGTTGATTGCACTCAGCAAAAGCAATCTAGAACGTGTCGAGTCCAACTCTATCCAGGATCTGGAAGACTCAGAAGACAGACAAAGTTGGTTACCACTGCCACTAACATCTAATGTGCTTACACACTCAGCCCCTATACAGCTGAGCTCCATGCAGCCTCGGAGCAATGAAACGGGCAGTCAGAAGCCATGCTTGTCTCCAGTATGCCCAGTGCCCGACACACTGGCCCCTTTACCGCTGGATCTGGCACAACAGCATGGAGGTGAGCAAAGTGGACCGCCTGCACCAACAAATGTGACAGTGGAGACCAATGTGCCATCAACCTGTGATGCAAAACTTGATGGACAAGCCACGACTAGATTGACCAGCAGTGATGATGCCTCTAACAAGACGATAATTTTTTCAGATAAGATAGGTGTAGGTTTAGGTAGCAGGCTGCAGTTCAATTTAAAGCAGCATGTAGAAAACATATGTATGCCTAATGCCTCTTATATGCAATTAGTCAACGCTTTGCTCAGCAAACAATATGATAGAAATACTACTATTGTATTATTAATGGGGAACAGCACAGGGATTCAAGAAAGTGACTTGATAAATTACTTTGAGTCCATATTAGTTTTGAATGTAAGGAAAATCATTATCTGTGCTTTTCCCTATTCAAAAACGTTGTCTGAGACACAGAATGCCCGGATAGGTAAACTTAACCGGCTATTGTATAACATGACCTTTGGTCATAGAGACCAAGTACTTTATTTTGATACGAATAACTTTATTCGAAATTTTATATTGACTAGGGACACAATGCATGTGCCCCTTTCTTCAAAGAGACAGATTGCCAAATTGTTGGCATTCAATATTTACGACCCAATTATTGTTAAGACAATAAAACAGGTACCTGTAGTCAATACAAACTGTAGAAAAAGTTCTACTAGTAAACCTCTGTATTCGGAGGCTTTAAAAAAACATAGCATAAATAAGTTAAGCTTGACTGCTGATTTAAACTGTCAGCGCAGACCACAGAAAAGCCCCCCCTAAAGAAATTAATTTTAGCTAATCAGAACATACAGGGTGGCTTTTCTGGAAAGTTACTAGAGTTAGAATTATTTTTAGAACAACATGAAGTTGACATACTTTGTGTCACAGAGCACTGGCTACTAGAGACTCAAATGAATTTTACTGTACATAACTATCAAATAGCCAGTTGCTACAATAGAAAGTCTTTACTGCATGGGGGATCTTTAATACTAGTAAAAGATAGTTTAAAATTTAAACAAAGGAAAGACATTTGTAGGCTTTCTGTTGAAAAAGTAATTGAGCTGTCATGTGTTGAATTGTCTAAACACATTGTAGTAAGCTTATACAGGCCCCCTACCAGCGATTACAGTATATTCGAATCGGTATTAGAGGATGTATTAAAAGTAGCTTCCAGTAGTAATAAGAAAGTTATAGTGTGTGGTGATTTTAATATCGACCTGCTAGTAGATTCCCCTTTGACAACTAAATTACAAATTATTTTTAAATCATTCAATTTAGTCCATATTTTTTTAGAGCCCACCAGGATTACTGAAACTACCGCTACTTGTCTCGATAACGTCTATTGCGATTGCAATTTTTTTGATTACTCCACAGTGAATTGCTTAAAGTCAGATCACAGTGGTCAAATTGTAAATTTTGAAATAGATTCAGAAAAATCTGAGCAAGTTATTCTATGCAGGCCCATTACAAGTAAAAAACTAGAATCATTTAAATTACATCTTCAAAGTAGCTTAACTGCTCATAAAGGTAAAACCCTAAATGCTAACGCCCATTACGAAGACTTCTTTAGAGTCGTTTCAGTTAATTTTGAAAATGTTTTTAAATTAAGAGAATTACCTAGCAATGAAAATAAAGTAGGGTTTAATGAATGGGCCACTGCGGGCATCCGAAAAAGTAGAAACACACTGTATGCATTGTATGAGAAAAAAACATACACATATGACCACAGTTTTATAGAGTATGTTAAACTATATTCTAAATTATTCAGGGCCGTCTGCCACAAAGCTAAATGCGAACATATAAAGAAACAAATCCTCCAGTCTTCAAATAAATCTAAAACAATCTGGACTATTATAAATAGGGAAACTGGTAAAGCCAAATCAGGGGATCGCGAATTTTCTCTAAAGATAGATGATAAAGTAATAACATCAAATGAGGACATTGCTGCGGCCTTTGAACAATTCTTTACAAATGTTCCAATTGAAACTACGGCTCCTTTAGACTCGTCTCCTGATCTT
This sequence comes from Yponomeuta evonymella, assembly GCA_963969515.1. NCBI lineage: Eukaryota > Metazoa > Arthropoda > Insecta > Lepidoptera > Yponomeutidae > Yponomeuta > Yponomeuta evonymella. Next base: position 1,441,018 of record OZ018370.1, on the reverse strand, counting down.
GCTGCAAGTTTATTAAAAGACAATGTCCCCTCGTGCGATTACGAGTTTTCGTTCGACTTCATTAATCCCCATAGCGTAATTAAAGCGTTTAAACTATTAAATCTTAAAAAAACGGAAGATTTGTGGGGAATGTCAGTAATCATAGTTAGTTCAGTATTAGATGTCCTCGCTTCTCATTTAGCAAAAATTTTTAACAAATGTGTAGGTGAGGGTACATTCCCTGACCTAATGAAATACAGTAGGCTCGTTCCGTTGTTTAAAAGTGGCGATAGACACGATCCCACAAATTTCAGACCAGTCTCCATCCTACCCGTATTGAGCAAAATATTCGAAAAGATTGTTTTAGTTCAACTACTTACGCACTTTAATAATTATCAACTTCTCCATAACCAGCAGTTCGGCTTCACGCAGGGACGGTCGACGACGGACGCTGGTGTCTTGCTAGTTAAACATATTTATAGTGCATGGGAGGATCGTAGGGATGCTATAGGTGTTTTTTGTGACTTGTCAAAGGCATTTGATTGCGTGGACCACGAGACACTTTTGCTAAAACTAGAGCATTACGGAGTAAAGGGGAAAGGTTTACAACTGATGAGATCTTATCTAAAAGGAAGGGTTCAAAAAGCGGACATAAATCGTATAAAATCCACAGGTTCACAAATAAAAATGGGAGTACCACAGGGATCAATTTTGGGGCCGTTCCTTTTCCTTGTATACGTAAATGATTTGCCGTTTATGGTACAAAACATGTCCGAGATAGTATTATTTGCAGATGACACGTCACTTATTTTTAAAATTAAGAGACAAGAAAATAATCTTGACGATGCAAATGATGCTCTCTCGCGTGTGTTGGATTGGTTCACGGCAAATAATCTGCTTCTAAATTCCAAAAAGACAAAATGTATAAAGTTTACCTTACCAAACGTAAGATTAGTTGAAAACAACATTGTACTCGGAAAAGAAAAACTAGAATTTGTAGAAGATACCGTTTTTCTAGGCATCACAATCGATTCAAAATTGCAATGGGGTCCTCATATTGTAAAACTAGCACACAGGCTTAGTTCTGCAGCATATGCAGTCAAAAGAATTAGAGAGCTCACTGACGTTGCAACTGCTAGGCTTGTTTATTTTAGTTACTTCCATAGTATTATGTCATACGGCATACTACTGTGGGGTCGGGCAGCAGACATTGAGATGATCTTCATCTTACAGAAGAGAGCCATCCGATTTATTTACAAGTTAGGTAGTAGGGATTCGCTAAGAGATTTCTTCAAAGAAACCAACATCTTAACAGTTGCATGTCAATACATTTATGAAAATATTATGTACGTTAGAAAAAATATCAAAGACTTCGAAAATGTTGGTGGCCACCATAATGTTAATACTAGAAATAAACATAAATTGTCATTTCCACTATTTAGACTTGCAAAAGTTAACACATCCTTTATGGGGCACTGTATAAGGTTCTACAACAAAATTCCTCAAGATATATTAGAGTTACCTCCAACGCGATTTAAAAAATGTGTTAAGCACATTCTGTGCAAAAAGGCTTACTATAACATCAAGGATTATTTAGAAGACAAAGATGTTTGGCATTAAACAGTAGATTAATATTATTTAAAGGACGATTGTGACTAGTGTTCAACACATTCATGACTAATATTTTAAGTTGAAAACTCTGTTAATTAAGTTAAAACGTGTTTTGAAAAGAATAAATGTGGAGTTTCTTTGTTAGCTTCTTCTCCACATAATCCATTAATTGTGAAACTAACAACTTTGACGTTCATTAAGTAAACATTCTGTTTTTACAATGAATAAAAATATTTGAATTGAATTGAATTGAATAGTAGTTTATGCAACTGTCATATAATGAAGGGTATTAAAACACGAGTGTGAGTTTATGAAACGAGCGCAGCGAGTTTCATAATAGTAACGAGTGTTTTAATACCCGTGTTATATGCAGTTGCATACACTACTTTATCTTCACTAATGCAATTAAAAATTAAATTCACGCGTACGTGTATAATCACAGTGATTTTGCCGCCATTAAAATTTAACCAATGAGAGCGCAGCTGCGCGCTTCAATAAAACGCGACCAACCTGATTGGCCCTGCAATCAAGTTGGTCGCGTTTTATTGATGTTATAAGGAGATTTTACGATATCGATGTGAATATTATACCATCATGTGAAATTGCTTAAATTGAGTGTTTTGTTGTCTGCGCTATAACAGTAGTAATTATAAGTCAAGTATTGAAAACATAAGTAGAATGTTACAACATTAGTGTAGATAAAATCCTTTATTGCATTTAAAACAGGCAGTTTTGCACATAGGCGAGCTTAATGCTACTTAGCATTATCTACCAGCTAACCTAAGTTTTGATGAGAACATTAACAGGTATTGCAACTTGCTCGTAAAATATTAAATATACTTACTAATTACTTATTCAGACCTAGATATATGAAAAAAAAATGTTTAATGAGCTGAACAAAAATTAACAACATTTAAAGTAACTCTGAGCCCCAAACTAAAATATAATAGGGGGGAAATATTATACAAATACAACATAATAATAAATAAATACTTGATACAATAAATAAATACATAAACCTACAGATTTAGGAAAGATATTGTGATATGTACTTAATATTTCATATTGTACGTATATGTATGTGTATATATGTCTTTATATATGTATTTAGATACGTGTATATCGCTGTTAATGTAAATTTATTGGTGTTTATTATGTTACCTATATGGTTTTATTTATTTGTTAGCGGCAGGCCACGCTCCGCTCTGGAGCACTTGGGGCTATCGGCACTGACTGAAAATCAGCGCTGAGGGTTCACACCCTCAGCACTGTGCTGAGTCAGTTGCCATTTGCAGCAGCAGAGACACACCGCGACAATGTCTGAAAAGTGTTCCTATTATTTTTGATTACTATTTTTTACCGTCCATGTTTTGTTTTGTTTTAAGTTTTAATTACCGTGTGTTGTTTGTTGCCGCAATAAATGTTTCTCTTTCTTTCTTCTTTCTTTATATATTTATAATAAATTAAGACAAATGCTGGAGATTTAGGTAGTGGCGATAGACTTTTGTTTTGAATATTTCAAGCGATGGGGCCTGTCGGATGTCAGGCAAGCTATTCCAAATCTTCATGGATTCCGCCACGTGGTATGTCTGATAACAGTTGTTTTAAAAGTGACCTTAAATGGGTCCATTCTATTTTCAGGGCACTGAAGCTTGGACGGTGTTCGCGACTCACAATAAGCTGTTGCCCCTCTGGGTCACTCTGACGCTGATTCTGTGCTGTCTGATGTTTTCCGCGCTGTTCTCCGGTCTGAATTTGGGACTGATGTCACTGGATCGGACGGAGCTGAAGATTATATCGAACACTGGCACTGAACAGGTATGTTTTTAGGGTTCCGTACCCCAAGGGTGCCAAACGGGACCCTATTACTAAGACTTTACTGTCCGTCTGTCTGTCTGTCTGTCTGTCTGTCTGTCTGTTTGTCTGTCCGTCTGTCCGTCTGTCTATCACCAGGCTGTATCTCACGAACCGTGATAGCTAGGCAGTTGAAATTTTCACAGATGATGTATTCTGTTGCCGCTACAACGACAAATACTAAAAACATGGGGGGCTCCCATACAACAAACGTTGTCTCAAGACAGAGCTCGCCATCTAGCGGCCGTCTGTGTAACCTTCACAGCGCCGATGTCATGTCGTTAAATATCAACGTTAAACGTTTCTTGTTGGTTTCTGTAGATGGCGCTGTTCTCAAATTCGATCTTTGTCTAATGTTGTATAGATAATGGTACGGATCCCTTCGTGTACGAGTCCGACTCGCACTTGGCCGGTTTTTTTTCTCTATATTCATAAAAAAACCGGCCAAGTGCGTGTCGGGCCACGCGCAATGTAGGGTGCCGTCGAAAGAGGGTTTTTTAATCTTCTTTACAGAACTAACAATTCTATCGAAGTAATTTTCAATGGATTTTTTACGAAATGTTACTTCTGTAGGTTGTTGGTTGCCTATTACTCCTTAACTAGTAAAGCCTACTTAGCCGTGATTCTTTTCTTTTTAAGTTCATTATATGTGTTACTACCAACCGTTCTTTCTACAATCAACCGTTTAGCCAGGAGAAAGGGGGGGACGCCCTACTCGGACAAAAATTTGCGCTTTAAAGCTTAATATTTCTCAAACGGAACCCTAAATAAAAAAATGGTCTTCCTACACCCACAATATTATTCAACGTTGGTCGTTGGGGATGTTGGGGTAGACGAGAAAAAAAAAATCATCCCCACTTTTCATGTTAGGGGAGGTACAGTAAAAGCTAATTTTTTTCCAACATGTTATTCTTTAACTTTGTCGGCGTGTTAAATATGTATACACATACCAAATTACAGCTTTCTAGTACCACCGGTCTTTGCGCTAGGCCGCGGACGGACCGACAGACAGACAGACAGGCGGACAAGGCTAAACTGTAAGGGTTCAAAATCAAAAATCAAAATCAAAATCAAATTTTTTTATTCGAAGTAGCACAGAAACTGCGACTTAATGAACTTTACAAGTTAAACTAGGTGTCCATTTCAAAATCTAGATCATTTTGGAGAAAAAATGGACAAAAAAACTCCAAACTTAGTCTTTTCAAGTCCTTAATTTACAGGATTTATATAAATGTTCTAAAACTCATGCATTGAACTGGCTTTAATTCCAGACATCATTGTCATCTAAATAATCTTTAATGTTATAGTAGCTTTTTTGGCACAAAGTGTGCTTCACACATTTTTTGAACCGCGTTTCTGGCAAGCTTACTATATTTCTTAGTTCCTTGTCAGAAATCAGAAATTAATAATTTATGTCAACGTAAAGAATTTACATTCTGTTTGCTGAATGTCAATGTACTATGTTACTATGTTAGCCGCTGCCTTCGGGCCGTATTTGTAGTGGAGAAAAAGGCAGCGGGAAAAAAAAACTCCACTGACCATTTTTCCTCAAATCATCTTAAACTTATACATCAAAGCCTATGTGATATGATTCCGTGATAGCCACCAATAAATTTAAAAGCCACGTCAGACTACGGATCCCTTAAAACTAATGCTGCGGCCAGACACACGGACAGCACCCGTTCACGAGCACAACGCAGGGGTCGGCCATCGCCACCGTTCATTTTGCTTCCCACAGGAACGGAAGTACGCACGGGCCATAATGCCGGTCCGGGACCACGGAAACTACCTCCTCTGCAGCATCCTATTGGGGAACGTGGCCGTCAACTCGACCTTCACCATTCTGCTGGACGAGCTGACCTCCGGCCTGTTCGCCGTGATCTTCTCGACCCTAGCCATCGTACTGCTGGGCGAGATCACACCGCAGGCCATATGCTCGCGGCACGGCCTCATGGTCGGCGCCAAGAGCATTGTCGTCACCAAGGTTCAATTCCTCATTACCAGCCTATATACGTCCCACTGTAGGGCACAGGCCCTCTCTCAGAGAGAGAGTATGGGCTCAATCACCACGCGTGCCCACCGCGGATTGGCGATTTCCAGCGCTGAGGTATGTGAATAACTCAGACGCTCAGGTTTCCTCACGATGTTTTCCTTCACAATTAGCGAGTGGTATTGTTACTGTAACTTCACAAATGTACATAACTTAGAAAACAAAGTCATAGGTACATGCCCGCACTGGGAATCGAACCTGGGTGTCTCGCTTCCGAGTCCAATGTTCTACCCACTAGGCTACCACCGCTTACATCCCTCATTCGTTATTAATTACTTCTGCGGCGAGTTTGATTCGACATTTCTACTACTAATATTAGTAAATATTTATTTGAATATTTGTGCGTTAATATTTAACGGTACACAAATTTAGAATTACTGCGTCAATATTGATGCTACATTGATTTAACATTTGTGTGGTCAATATTTGAGGTACATTAATTTAAAATGTCGCCGTCAATATTAATGCTAAATTGATTCACTCTCTCACTCACTCACATTGCTTTAATTTCGCATAATAATTATCTAATGACGCTTCGTAGATGCGTAATTCCAACAGCCATATCAATAGCTTATATATTAAGACACTGTAGAAGTGTCAGAAATCGAACCTTGGTGACGATAAAAACGCGCCGACCACTAAGGTTCGATTTCTGACATTTCTACAGTATTCGATTGTTCTGTGCAATCTATCTATACTAATAATAAATCTGTAAGGGTCGGTCATGGAGTAAGTTAGTTTGTTTTCAGAGATATTGTGTTTATAGGCTCAATATATGATACTGAAACTAATTTCACGATTTTTAGAATTTTTTTCTGTATGTGTGTATGTATGTATGTATGTTCCTCCATAACTCTTAAACCAATTATCCGAATTTGATGAAATTTGGTATTTAAACATATAGACATCTGGGACACAGGATAGGCTATTTAAATTCTAGCTCCAGTTATGATAAGACGTGGCCCCCATACAAATGCTGCTTCGTAAAAATCGAAATGTACGCGAACGGAGTCGCGGGCACAGCTAGTAAATAATAATAACAATTTACGATGCTTCAATTGAAATACATTTCTGGTTTCATATTTCTTTCTGTCACACAAACACACACACACACACACACACACACACACACATACACACATACACACACACACACACACACACACACACACACACACACACACACACACACGCACGCACGCGCATTATTCGGTTATTCGGTTCAAATGTTACTTTCCACACTATACCATTAATAAATTAATACCATACCATTCTGTCTTTCACAGGCAGTGATGGCGCTGACTGCCCCGTTGGCCTTCCCAGTCAGCAAGTTGCTCGACTACTTCCTGGGAGAGGAGATCGGCTCCGTCTACAACCGGGAGCGGCTGAAGGAGTTGGTGAAGGTATAACACAGCACAGACATTTTTTCCCAAGATTTTCCTATTATCTTCATCATCATCAGCCATTTGACGTCTACTGCAGGACATAGGCCTCCTTCGTGGTTTTCCTAACCATGAGGGGTTTTGCCATAATCGCCACGCTCGGCAGGCGGGTTGGCGATCGCAGTATGCGGTTGGAATCTCAGGAAGACGCTGCTGCCCGTCTCTTGGTAATTGATTTCCTTAGTCGCCTTCTCCGACATCCACGGAAGGAAATGGAGTGATGCTATTCTTAATCCGGCGCCACGCGGTCGTATAATTACCGGGAAAAATTTACGGAAAATTACATATGAGCCGTTCCTGGGTTTTTTGGGAATATTCCCGATTTTGAGCCTCCTTCGAGAATTTTGGGAATATTTAAAAAAAACTCCCAGAGGAAAAAGACAAAGAAGAGAGATTTTTTTTATTTATTTAACAACACAATGCTCAGAAACATAAAATCGCACAACAAAATACAACAGTTAATAAAAAAACACAATATCAGGTAAAATGTGGATAAACAAGAATATTATTTACTGATATTTTAGTGATTAAACGCTATCTCTGAGAGAAGATTTGACTGCCCGACTGCTTCCTGTGAGAGGAAAATCGGCTCCCTCTACAACCGGGAGCGGCCGAAAGAGTTGGTGTAGATATGACACAGCACAAACCGGTACTGAAATGCCGTTCACGTTATTTTTTTTGCCCGCTATTTTAGGAAAGTTCCCAATGTTGCCAAAATTCTCAGAAGAAGAGAATGTAATTGAATTATGTTTAATTATGTGGATCCACGGTAGGCACGCGTGGTAATTACGCCCTTTCTCTCTCTGAGAGAAGACTTGACTGCTTTCTGTGAGTGGAAATCGGCTCCTTCTACAACCGGGAGCGGCCGAAGAATGTATGATACAGACCGCTACCCTAAATTCCCGACGTTTCCAAAATTCCCGGAAGAAGGGAATCATATTTAATGACGGTATGACACAGTACATACTAATGTTCTATTCCCGGATGGGAAAATTCCCGAAAATTCCGAAAAATCCCAGAAGAAGACAATAACAGTAAATCTTATTTAAATATGTAGACTTACCATAAGGATGACCGAGGACAGAAAGAAGTGGCGTACCTTGGGGGACAGCAGTGGACGCGTAGGGGCTGTTTGATTGATTTATTGATTCAGTGATTCATTGATACATTGATTATTAATTGATCCATTGATCCATTAATTTGTTAATCGATGGATTGATCCATTGATTGATTGATTAATAGATACCTAACGCGATGACCTATCTGCCTCTCGCTCCAACTGATACAGGTGACTACAGATGTCCACGACGTGGATAAGGATAAGGTGAACATCATCAGAAGCGCCCTTCAAGCTGAGGAAGAAGAGTGTGTGACTTCATGACCCAACTTGAGGAGGTCTTCATCAATAAATCCATTGATTTATTGACTCATTGACTCTTTTACTCGTAGATTCATGAATTCATTGACTCGTTGACTCTTGGATTTATTGACTCATTGATCTATTGAACCATTAATCCGTTGATCCTTTGATACACTGTTCCATTAAGCCATTGGTCCATTGATTCATTGATCCATTGACTTATTGATTCGTTGATTGATTGATATATACCAAACGCGACGACCTATCTGCCTCTTCCTCCCACTGATACAGGTGACCACAGACCTCAACGACCTGGACCGGGATGAGGTGAACATCATCAGCGGCGCCCTCGAGCTGAGGAAGAAGAGAGTTTGTGACGTCATGACCAAACTCGAGGATGTCTTCATGCTGCCAATCAGTTCCGTGCTGGACTTCGAGACGATGAGCGAGATTGTTAAGTCAGGTAAACTCCAGCGCAGATATGTCAAGTCAAAGTCAAAAAATTGTATTCAAAGTAACATAGAAACTGTGACCTATTGAACGTTACAACTACTAAAAAACTAGGTGTCCGTTTCGAAATCTGTATCATTTGGAGAAAAAACGGACAAAAAAACTCCAAACTTAATCTTATCAAATATGTTCCTTAATTAACATAGTTTACATATATCACTAGATAAGATAAGAATACTCTTTATTGTATACCGGAAAAAATGTTACAGAAACAGCAATGACAAAAGAAAAGATACAATTGGCGGCCTTATTGCTAATAGCAATTTCTTCCAGGCAACCTCATATCGGAGACGCCACTACACCCCACTCCGTTTGTGATTTTTCGTGATGTTTTCCGAACCCCCTCCCGTCCTTCGAGATTCACGTGTATAACGATGCGTATTATATTCAAATGTATCGCGAAAGCTAAAGCCCTCTGCTCGCTACTTTAAACAACTAAGGGCCAGTATCTGAATTGAGAATTTTGCTGAGTAAACAGTTAACTGTAAAGATAAAGATATTTATTTGTGAAACATGAGTATGAATAGATGGTACAATAATAAATATTTGTTCTGCATGTTTTGTCATTGTAGACATACACATTTTTGGTAGGAGAGAGCGCCGTTACTTAATTATTATTACAAGGTTAATAGTCACAATAAGACCGAGAAAATTGGAATGTCAGATGTCAAAAAATATATGAATTTATGAAAATCGTTAATTGTTAATTAATTATTATTATATGATCAGTAATAACAATAAAAGAGAGCAAATTAGAATTGTCAAAATCACAGTGCTGTCTCTTGGAATTTCTCAGAAAAGAGCGTGACGGACGGAACGTTACTTACGTCAGGGCGCATTCGCAGCGAGTAAAATCGAACATGCTCAGTTTTAGTCCCGACGAGTGAATCTATTCGGAGCGAATAGCCTGTCTATTGTACTCTATGGTTAGTTTAAGTAATAGATCAGAAATCTATAATTTATTTCAACGTAAAGAATTTACATTCTGTTTGCTGAATGTCAATGTACTATGTTACTATGTTAGCCGCTGCCTTCGGGCCGTATTTTTAGTGGAGAAAAAGGCAGCGGGAAAAAAAACTCCACTCTGACCATCTTTTCTCAAATTATCTTAAACTTATACATCAAAGACCTCTCCCCAGGCTACTCCCGGATCCCCGTGTACGAGCACTCCCGCGGGAACATAGTGACGGTACTCTTCATCAAGGACCTGGCCTTCGTCGACCCTGACGACAACACCCCCCTTCGGACCCTCTGCCACTACTACCAGAACCCCTGCAACTTCGTCTTCGAGGACGTCACCCTGGACATCATGTTTAAACACTTCAAGGATGGTATGTTATAATTTCTCTTTCCGTGTACGCTCATACTTAACATATAAGTCCTCGCCTTGAAAATACAAACGTAAGTAAACTCACGCCTGCATCCCAGAGGCGTTGGCAGAGACCAGGGACTGCCGGTTGCCACGATCCTGACAGATCGGACCATATTAGAACAGACCTTGGCGTTCAATTACGGCAGACATAAAGCCTAATTTTAGTGCTATTATAAGAAATGATGTGAAAAAATTCATTCTTCACATTAAATAATTACCTACATTACATTTTTATTGCAATCTTCATCATCATCATCATCATCAGCCATTGCAGACGCCCACTGCAGGACATAGGCCTCCTTCGTGGTTTTCATAACCATGAAGGGGTTTTTCCAATATTTTATTGCAATAAATGTATATAATTCAGTAATTATTTTTCATTTATATATTTTTCTTTGTCGTATATATAGGCCTCCTTCGTGGTTTTCATAACCATGAAAGGGTTTTGCCAATATTTTATTGCAATATAATTCAGTAATTATTTTTAATTTATATATTTTCCTTCTTCGACGTTAAGGCATTAAGGCTGCTCTTACGTAGAACATGCTGTCTGAGCGAGACACAATTTTTTTTTAATTATTGAAGTAATATCAGTAAAGTTTTGATAAATGTGGTCTGAGGGTTTGATGAATAATTAAATTACGGACACTTTAAATATATTTTTGTTTTCCTAGACGAAGTTTTTAATAAAAAAAAGGTGTTTCCAAAATTATATATTTTGAAATCAAATTTTCTCAATCAAAAACTTATTACATGACAAGAAAAATATGCCTTGAAAACTCGCAATTTTATTGTCCACCAAACCCTCAGATCAGACCACATTTATCAAAAGTGTACTCATTTTATTACAATTATTAAGATATTAAATTACAATTAATAAAGACAGTATGCTCTACGTAACAGCCGCCTTAAGTCACAGTTTCTGCGCTATAATAAACAAAATTGATGTGATCTGATTTAATTTTATTTCCGCCTCTATCCCCCAGGGCACAAGGGCCACATGGCGTTCGTCCACCGCATCAACAGCGAAGGTGAAGGTGACCCCTTCTATGAGACCGTCGGCCTGGTGACCTTGGAAGACGTCATCGAGGAGATGATTCAGGCTGAGATCGTCGACGAGACTGATGTATTCTGTGAGTACTGTTTGAGATACAGAAGGAGGGAGAAAGTCGAGTGATTGAGTGAATGAGTTATTGGGTGAGTGAGTGAGTGAATCATAGAGTGAGTAAAAGAGATCCGCCGGCCTGGTCGACCTTGAAAGTCGTCATCGAAGAGATGATTCAGGCTAAGATCGTCGACGAGACTTACGTATTCTGTGAGTACTCTTTGAGATACAGAGGGAGGAAGAAAGTTGAGTGATTGAGTGAATGAGTCATTGGGCGAGTGAGTGAGTGAGTGAATGATAGTGTGAGTAAAAGAGATCCGTCAGCCTGGTCGACCTTGAAAGACGTCATCGAAGAAATGATTCAGGCTAAGAGCGTCGACGAGACTGACGTATTCTGTGAGTACTCTTTGAGATACAGAGGGAGGGAGAAAGTCGAGTGATTGAGTGAATGAGTCATTGGGCGAGTGAGTGAGTGAGTGAATGATAGAGTGATTAAAAGACATCCGTCGGCTTGGTCACCTTGAAAGACGTCATCGAAGAGATGATTCAGGCTAAGAGCGTCGACGAGACTGACGTATTCTGTGAGTACTCTTTGAGATACAGTGGTAGGGAGAAAGCGATTCAGTGAACGAATGAATGAATGAGTGAGTGAGTGAGTCAAAAAAGTTTTTATGATTTTTATTATTTGCCCTGCTGCCAGACCCAAAGGTCACCTTTCCCTTTCTTCAAAATGGCATTCACCCCTTCTCCACGCGTCTGGCAGCGCTCGCCGTCCGGCACTCGGCGAGCCCCCACAAAGCGTTCTTCCTTCTGTCGCCAGTGGACAACCGGAGCAAGCGGCGCCGCAACCGGCCGCAGAACAAGCTGCAGGACTTCACGGCCTTCGCCGAGCGGCACGAGAACCAGCGCATCCACATCTCGCCGCAGCTGACGCTGGCTACCTTCCAGTTCTTGAGTACCAGTGAGTTTCGCCGCCTGCTTAGTTCCGTTTCGGCTGTTCCGGAGCGCTCGGCGGCTGCGTTCCGGTTCCGCTGTACTAGTGAGCCCGATTTGGCGCTGTAGGCGCCCCGAGCAACCTGATGTAATGAAATATTATTAAAGTGGCTTTTAAATTCGAAGCAAATGAGCTTGCATAATTCAAAGAAAGTAAGATCGCTCGATTCAGAGGCAGCCACTATTTTTATTTTCTGAATTCTCTGACAAAATACCAAACAAAACCGGCCAAGTGCGAGTCGGACTCGCGCACGAGTGGTTCCGTTCCGGTTCCGGGTTTCTATGCAACATTAGACAAAGATCTAATTTGAGAACAGCGCCGTCTATAGAAACCAACGAGAAGCGTTTAACGTTGACATCTAACGACATGACATCGGCGCTGTGAAGGTTACATAGATGGCCGCTAGATGGCGAGCGCTGTCCTTAGACAACGTTTGTTGTATGGGAGCACCCCTTAAATATTTATTTTATTCTGTATTTTTAGTATTTTTTGTCATAGCGGCAACAGAAATACATCATCTGTGAAAATTTCTACTGCCTAACTATCACGATTCATGAGATACAGCCTGGTGACAGACGGACGGACAGTGAAGTCTTATTAAAAGGGTCCCGTTTGGCACCCTTCGGGTACGGAGCCCTAACAAGCGTTATTCTCTCAGGTTACCACAATACGGTATTTGACACGATCAACAATAAATTATTTCATATGCTCGATTAAAACAAAAATTACAAAATATCTCGGAAAATGTATCTCTTTTAGTCAATTACTAGTTATTCCAATTTTTAAATAGATTAAACATAAAAAGAGTGGAATTGTGACGTCATAAGCCAGTATTTTCATACAAAATTCCGTTTTAAAAGTAACTCATTTTATGTTTTGTCAAATACCCAATTGCGCGTTTGGAATATTTCTGCGTAACACGGTCGAAACTTAGAGCTCCAATTAGTTCGCCACGACCGCATTGATATTCTTAATTCTAGTGTATCTTCCATTAAAGCACTTCTCACGTGTCAGTTAATTAAAGTTGTTAAATTTTCGGTGGTGGCTAACGACAGAAGTTTTAAAACATATCGCACCCTTAATCCAATACTGGCACTAAGCGAAAAATGTAAATTGTGCTGGAGAAGCTATTAAAGATTTTCAATGTGTAGAAATGTATATAGTTCTGTATTATGCTTCGTTTTCCATCTACAGTTTTAAATAGGAATTTAAGTGAACTAGTCAGCGCTTAGTGTTACTTTGTAATATATTTGCAATAGACGGCATTAAAACCAGAAATCTAGTGACGGTATTGGATTAAGGGTGCGATATTTGTGTTAATCCGTGGTATTTAAGCAAAAACCTGTAAAACTTCGAGTTCGTTAGTTTTTAAGTCAGTATCAATGCTGTTAGTTTTCCATGTATTAGTAAATACATAAGCAGTCTACGTACGTCCCACTGTAGGGCACAGGCCTTCTCTCGGGGAGAGAGCATAGGCTTAATCACCACGCGTGCCCACCGCGGATTGGCGATTTCAAGCGCTGAGGTATGTGAACAGCTCAGACACACAGGTTTCCTCACGATGTTGCCCTCCAGCGGGTTAGACCCGTTTAATATTAGGGGTTAAAGTATGAAATTGCCGTTGAAGCCGACCCTAGTCAAACTACCCAGGAATTAGCGGCATGGTTTAACGTTACCTTACCCATAATATTGACTCACTTGCGTCAAATCAATAAAATAAAAAAATACGAAAAATGGGTGCCTCATAATCACTCGAATTTTCGCAGTATCCATCTTTCTTGTCTAAATTGAATAACAAAAACAATTGAAAGTCGATATTCAAATGTTTCACATTTTATAAAAAAAGAACATCATAGAAACCATTTGAAAAAAGTTGCATTCGAAAACCTCAAACCATGAAGATTCTATGTCAATTCAAAGAACCTATTGCAATAAAACGGCAATTTCATACTTTAACCCCTATTATATTACTATGTATGAGCATCGCGATTCATTAAAAAATACAATGGCGCAGCATGCAGGCCAAATATTCGACTATTTACCATCTTCTTCAAAACTCATGTTTAACAAATAATAGTTATTTACACAACTAGGGACGTAAAATAAAGAAGCTCTCTATTTTACAGTCCGTGTTGTGTACCTACACAATTTTAACTCAAAGTTTGGCCAGGTGTGGCATAATAGTAGTTTATGATACTGTTGCATAATAAGAGTTCTTATAACACGAGTGTGTTTTAAAAAAACGTGCCGTAGGCGAGCTTTTTTATAGTATCACACGACTGTTATAAGACCAATTTATGTACAGTGTCATACACTACTTTATCTACTCTCATACTATAATACATAAAATAATATTGCAAATAAAACGCTGAATATCAACAAATTTAAAACTTGTTTAAATATTGAAAAGTTTTTTTAAATGTAAAATGTTGGCGCCAAGGCGCAAACATCGATTGCGATTGGACTCGTTCATTAAAACCTTTTTTTATAAAGTAGAGGTTCAACCTTCTTGGTCCAGCTGGAGGTTGTATACTTGTATAGGTGTATCGTTATGATTAAAAAGTTATATTATGATACAGGTGTCCATACAAGACCTGTATCGTAATAAAACTTTTTTATTTTTATTTTTGGCCTATGCGTAAGGTTTGTCATAAGAGTTTTGTTTTCAGTTTTATAATCTTTGTATTATAGTATCAGAGTAAATGATGATGATTTCCTCTTATCCCTTATCAGGGACATAGGGCTCGTAGAAGGGATCTCCATTTCTCGCAGTCTTGTGCGGCAACTTTTAACTCGTTCCAATTGAGTCCCGTTGAAGCAGCCTCTTTCTCAACGGAACGCCTCCAGGTAGTACGTGGGCGGCCCGGCCGTCTCTTGCCAGAAGTTTGCCACGTTAGACTCTGTTTGGCCAGCTGGTTGTGGGGTCTTCTCAAGGTATGTCCAATCCATCGCCATTTTCTTTGCAGGATTTCCTTATTGATGGGCTTTTGGTCTGTCAGTTCCCATAATCTTGCATTAGATATGGTTCGTGGCCAATGTATACCGAATATGCGCCGTAGAAATTTGTTTAAAAACACTTGCAGTCTATTAGTTACGTGGTTTTTGACCAGCCACGTTTCACATCCGTATAGAAGAACTGACTTGACATTGGAGTTGAACATGCTGATTTTGGTCCGCCGAGTAATGACTGAGGAAGTCCACACGGGCTTCAGCTGCGCATATGCTGCACGCGCTTTGTTGATGCGCGCCTCCACGTCAGCTTCTGCACCTCCCAGACGGTCCACGACACTTCCGAGGTAGGTGAACTTCTCGACTTGTTCGACATTCTCACCGTTTACGACAATGGGCGTGACGTCGTGAGTGTTTAGTCGCATGTCTTTCGTCTTAGCGCAGTTAATGCGTAGTCCTTCTTTCGCAGCGACATCGGCGAGGTCATTCGTCTTAGACTGCAGTTGGTCACGTGATACCGCAAGCAAGCAGAGGTCATCCGCGAGTCTATATCAGAGTAGATATATATGTTTATCTACACTAATGTTGTAACATTCTACTTATGTTTTCAATACTTGACTTATAATTACTACTGTTATAGCGCAGACAACAAAACACTCAATTTAAGCAATTTCACATGATGGTATAATATTCACATCGATATCGTAAAATCTCATTATAACATCAACAGGCTGCGCCTCGGCTCGGGTAGACATTTGTCGGAACTCTTCGCAATGACAGGCTTTCCGCACTCGTAATGACATATACTATGGTCTATGTGCAGGCGTGGACGCGTTCCGGCCGGACACCGTCTCGGAGACGGTGCTGCGCAGGATGCTGCAGCAGGATGTCATCCGGTACATCAAGCTCAAGGGGAAACACAAAAAGGACGCCACCACCTACGTGTTCCAGCAGGGGAAGCCGGTACCTACGCTTATATCGTGAATAATGGTCGAAAAGTGGTTTTTTTTTTTCAAGAAAAACTTTAACGTTAAATAGGGTTGGTGATTCGATTGATTGGATTAGAAGAAATAATTTACGAACGCAATACTAAAAACTTACGTGCAAAAAGAACGGATTACCAACACAAAAAAAAAACAAAGGTAAAAAAACGATAAATATATGCGTACATACATAAATTCACGCCTGTATTACAGAGGGGTAGACAGAGACCCGGGACTGCCACGTGCCACGATCCTGACAGATCACTTTCGCTTCCTCAACCGTTGCATGCACCCACGCCGGTTTCGGGTACTTTTATCTTGCCCCTTGCTAATACATCCCCTATTTGGTCGAAGTGGAACGCCTGGAACGTCCCTTACCGGCCCTTCCATCCACTTTAAGATCTCCACTTGCTGCGGTCTACTTCGAGGTCTTCTCATCCCAGCCCGAGTGTTTTCTACCCCCCCCTTTCTCCTTCTCGGAGAGGTATATCATGGCTAGTGATCAAATACTTGTATTGCAATGCATTTTCGGTACATGAACGTGGAAAAAGCCAAAAGCACCCGAAACCGGCGTGCGCGCAGCTACGAAATGAATGTCGGTGAAGAGGAAGAGGTCTGTCAGGAGCGTGACAAGTGGCATACCCTGGTCTCTGCCTACCCCACCGGGATACAGGCGTGAGTTTATGTGATGTGTATGCTGACAACGTGTGGAAGATTTGATTGATTGACGTCGATTGATCGATTGGTTAATTGATTGACCGACTGACTCACTCACTCGCTTACCCGTTCATTCGTTCATTTATTCATTGGTTGATTGATTGATGGGTCTGTTCTTCAGGTGGACTTTCATTAATTGATGATGGATCTGCTCCGCGGTTGGACTCAGATTAATTGATGGATCTGCTCCGCGGGGGGGGGGACTTTGATTAATTGACGGATCTCTCCCGCAGGTGGACTATTTCGTTCTTCTGCTAGAAGGACGCGTCGAGGTGACGGTGGGCCGCGAGAACCTGGTGTTTGAGGCCGGACCCTTCACCTACTTCGGCGTTCAAGCGCTGACGCAGAACGTCGGCGTTGGTGTGTTTTGCTGAAGATACATAGATAGATAAAACATTTACTTGCGCTTTGAGACACACTCACACGTATCATCATCATCATCATCATCATCGCCCTACACGTGTCCACTGCTGGACATAGGCCTCTCCTATTGCACGCGACTGAGCACGGCCGAGGACTACTCTCATCCAGCTCGTGCCAGCCGCCCTGCGGAGATCATCGCTCCACCGAGTCTGAGGACGTCGCACGCATAGCATATCACATCACAAATAATTAATTACCGTGAAGTTATAGATTTGTAACAAAAATTAATCTTAACATCATCGTCATCAGCCATTTGAAGCCCACTGCAGGGCATAGGCCTCCCTCGTGGTTTTCCAAGCTTCCCGGTGTTGTGCCGCCCGCTTCCAGCGACTTCCCGCTAAGACATAACAATTAATAAAAATAGAATTCTCAAATTACATTCCATCAAATTACATAATGTTACATAATTCGTTCCGTGTGGCGCCGGATTAAGAATAGCGTCACTCCATTTCCTTCCGTGGATGTCGTAGAAGGCGACTAAGGAGATAAATTACCAGGAGACGGGCAGCAGCGTCTTCCTGACATTCCAACAGCATACTGCGATCGCCAACCCGCCTGCCGAGCGTGCCGATTATGGCAAACCCCTTCATGGTCAGAAAGCCATGAGGGAGGCCTGTGTCCTGCAGTGAGCGTCAAATGGCTGATGATAATGATGATGATCCTGATATTATTTAATTTGGTTTACATGTTAGGTGGCTTTTGCTAAATTGTACAATATTGGGTGTTTTGACGATTAATGAGCGAGTGCTGCAGAACACAAGATGGACAGATGACCACATCCAAGTGGCAGGAAGACGCTGGATGCAGGCCGCTTCCGACCGGTCTTTTTGGAAATCCATGGAGGAGGCCTATGTCCAGCAGTGGACTTCTTGTGGCTGAATGATGATGATGATGAGCCGTGCCTTTCAAACCACCCAGAAATCAGTGTGTATACTGGTATTCGTAGTAACAGTAACGTGTGTACAAACCTTAACCCATCAAATTCTCCACAGCCGAATCCCCCACCCCATCAGCCATGGGCTCCCTTCAGAACATCAACATGGACGCCATGCTGCGTCACACGTTCGTGCCGGACTATTCTGTGCGAGCCATCACGGAGCTCTACTATCTGACTGTCAAGCGGTAAGTGATTTATAAAACTAATAATAAGTTGTGCTGGCTTTGTATAAGTTTTAGTGATTGGTGATCGTTACTTTTTCTTAATTACTAATTTTAATATTTTGTGGCTATCAGTGGAAGCCTGTTCAGAGGCTAAAAAAACCTCTCTGTATTACGTACAGGCAGCGACATCTGGCCGAAGCAATTTACATCACTTGCAACCCCGAGTCACCCACTTTGCAGTTAGGTTTTTAAAATTGTCCTCAGCACGGGTGCAACAAAAAGAATATAATTTTCAAAACCTACTCAGATTTATGTTGGTGTTCATCGAGTGCTCACAAAGTGGTAACTTTAAATTTCTTTCGTGTATTTCTCCTAAAAGAAGCGAATACAAATTAACTTTTAAAATAAGCCGCCGAAACAGGAATCAGTGACGTCACTGGTCAGACAAGACACCAATGAACGTGAGGACGGCATGAATGATAGATGCTATGTTTCTGACCTGTGACATCATCATAGATTCGGCCAATCCAGGCCGTTTTCGATAACATGGCAATGGCTCGATAAAGATACAAAATTATCAAGTTCTATCCTGTTTTTTTTTATAAATGATCCATTTTTTTTTTTGTAAAATGCAAACAATCAAATCTAGTGAATGTGGGTGGCATGGCAGGGCCGGTAAGGGACGTCCCAGGCGGAAATACTTCGACCAAATAGGGGGTGTGTTAGCAAAGGGCAAGATAAAAAGTACCCGCAACCGGCGTGCGTGCATGAAACGACTAATGAATGTTGAGGAAGCAAAAGTGATCTGTCAGGATCGTGGCAAGTGGCGGTCCCTGGTCTCTGCCTACCCCTCTGGGATACAGGCGTGAGTTTATGTATGTATGTTAAAATGCCTTAAATCGGTTTTAAAAGTAATAATTTATATGAATATACAGGGTTACAGGTTAAGTCGACCTATTCCCGTTGAGGGCGTGTAGTTTACATCGTTTCTGACTGATTTGACTATAAAACACCCTATCCTAAATCTAACCGTTTACGAGATATTTCAATTAAATTGTTTTTTATAAAAAAAAAAATCCTGATTTTCGGCTGTCAGCTTAGATATTTTGAAATGTGTAAGTCGTATTATTACTATTATTTGAATTTGACCTGTTGAATTAAAAAAATACAGGGACATTGGACAGCTGGCGTACTCTCTCCCTGAGAGAAGGCCTGCGCCCTTCAGTGGGACGTACTCGTAGTATATAGGTTGCTTATTTAGTGAGTGGCATTGCAACTGCAACTCCACGAATGTACGTGAGTCGTCCACCAAATGCCACCTCGCGGTCAGGACGCACTGGTTGAAGACATTTGTCGTTACGCTGCGAGCAATAGTCGAGGCTATATATAACCTGGCGTAGTCTTCCGAACTGCAGCAAACATTCTTAGGGTTCCGTACCCAAAGGGTAAGAGACCCTATTACTAAGACTCCGCTGTCCGTCCGTCCGTCTGTCACCAGGCTGTATCTCATGAACCGTTATGGTTAGACAGTTGAAGTTTTCACATATGATATATGCTGTAACAACGAATACTAAAAACGGAATAAAATAAATATTTAAAGGGGGGCTCCCATACAACAAAACGTGATTTTTTGGCGTTTTTTGCTCGATCTTAATAACGGCAACAGGTGGACGCTTGAAGTATTCAAATGTTGTATAGATATTGGTACGGAACCCTTCGTGCGCGAGTCCGACTCGCACTAAGCCTTTTTTTTTAATTACAGGTCTCTGTACTTAGCAGCCAAACGCGCCACCCTAATGGAGAAGGGAGTTTTATCCAAAGGCGCCACCAGCGAACAGTTCGACACCGAAGTGGATAAGGTACTTTATACTTTATTGCACTCATTAAAACACATTCCGTGTGGCGCCGGATTAAGAATAGCGTCACTCCATTTCCTTCCGTGGATGTCGTAGAAGGCGACTAAGGAAATCAATTACCAGGAGACGGGCAGCAGCGTCCTCCTGAGATTCCGACCGCATACTGCGATCGCCAACCCGCCTGCCAAGCGTGGCGATTATGGCAAAACCCCCTCATGGTTATGAAAATCACGAGGGGGGCCTGTGTCCTGCAGGGGGCGTCAAATGGCTGATGATGAAAAACACTTGAATAAAACAAAACATTTACAGAAAAATCAAAAAGTGTACATGGCGAGCTTATTTCAGCAGAAATCTCTTCCAGCCAACCCTTGATGTGGTTATATTGTTTACTAGGCGACTTGGCAGACGTTGTTTTGCCATATTTTTAGCCTACGACCTATTCTCAGACCTACCAAATATGCACAAAATATTTCATAAATATCGGTGGGTCCGTTTCGGAGGAGTTCGATAACAAACACTGTGATACGAGAGTTTTATAAATATATATATAAGAATACGGCTTTTAAACGATAACCGAGTCTAAGACTATTTTCCCTAAGAACTTATATTTTTATAGCGTTTACTTATAGCGTTACCGAACCAGTCGATGATGGTGATGATGATGATGATTTATTTATTTATCTTTATTAGGAACACAAACAGTGTACATACGTAACATTCACAATATTCTTACAGTAGTATTACAACTAGTATGTGCACCAATTGGGTATTTGACAAAATATCAAATGAGTTACTTTTAAAACGGAATTTTGTTTGAAAATACTGGCTTATGACGTCACATTTCAGAGCACTCTTTTTATGTTTAATCTATTTAAAAATTGGAATAACCAGTAATTGACTAAAAGAGATACATTTTCCGAGATATTTTGTAATTTTTGTTTTGTTTTAATCGAGCATATGAAATAATTTATTGTTGATCGTGTCAAATACCGAATTACATTATATTCACAGCCTTCGATAAGTGGAAAAAATCAAAACTTAAAAGCTACTACGTCAGTGAAGAGGCCTTCCGGCTAAACCAACAATGAAATATATAGGTAACATGAGTTACTTAAACTTTTTACGTACTTTACGTACTTTTTACGTACTTTTTTACGTACGTAACGTTTACGTAAACTTTTTAAGCTTAAACGAGACAACCGGAAAATATATATGGATATTAGAATCATTATTGCGGTTATATGTCGAACAAGTGATGAGTGCGTAGCAATATTAGTGTCGCACTTGGTAGACAAAAGAGAGTCTTAACCAGATGTCTTTGTCTTGATCGCGGAATTTTTAGTTTTACTTTAGAAAGTAGGTCACTGCCATTAAACAATCCATTAATAATTTTCTGAAGAAACACTAAAATCGGCAATTTTTCTCCGTTCGAAAAGATGATGAGGATTCTTTCCGACCGGGTTCGTTCACGCCGACTGATACGGCTGGGGAGAGCGTCGGTCATGTGCTTTCATATGACTGACTAGCTGTGCCCGCGACTCCGTTCGCGTACATTTCGATTTTTACGAAGCAGCATTTGTATGGGGGCCACGTCTTATCATAACTGGAGCTAGAATTTAAATAGCCTATCCTGTGTCCCAGATGTCTATATGTTTTTATACCAAATTTCATCAAATTCGGATAATTGGTTTAAGAGTTATGGAGGAACATACATACATACATACACACATACAGAAAAAAATTCTAAAAATCGTGAAATTAGTTTCAGTATCATATATTGAGCCTATAAACACAATATCTCTGGAAACAAACTAACTTACTCCATGACCGACCCTTACAGATTTATTATTAGTATATAGAAGATGTAGCCTATCTTGGCCTTAAAGGTGCGGTTGCACCGACTATAAGGTTAACCAATTACTAGGTAATGAGGTCTGATTAACGTGGCGGTGATAGCCTAGTGGGTAGAAAGAACATTGGACTCGGAAGCGAGAGACCCAGGTTCGATTCCCAGTGCGGGCATGTACCTACGACTTTTTTTTTATGTTATGTACATTTGTGAAGTACCACTCGCTAACGGTGAGGAAACCTGAGTGTCTGAGCCTCAGCGCTGAAATCGCCAATCCGCGGTGGGCACGCATGGTGATTAACCCCATAATCTGTCCCGGAGAGAAGGCCTGTGCCCTACAGTGGGACGTATATAGGCTGCTTATCAGGTCTGATTACCGAAGCGAAATGTATTGATTTATAACTGACAATTTGTCAGTTTCTGAATGAAATCCTTTATTCAATCGCTACTGTGACACTTAAAGAAAGAGTCCGACCATCTATTTAGCTCTCGCTCGTACAATATTGTAATTTATGTCGTGTGAGCAAACGGATCGAAATCGCTCGTAGCCCCGGCTGCCTGAGTGATCTTAAACGATCACGAAGGTTAAGCAACACAGGGCGCGTTCAGTGCATGGATGGGTCGCCGTCTATGCCTAACGCTAGTGGCATATTTCCGAGCGGTTCCGTGCTTCGCAAGGCACGTTAAGCTGTTGGTGCCGGCTGCCGTTAAGCCAAGTCAGAGGCCTTAGGGCGGCTTGAAAACTTCTGACAGTAGACGAGCCACTAGTCTACAAGCCTCCACCAATCCGGACTTGGCCCCCGTGGTGGAGTATGGCCTGTACCTTCCTCAGGGAAGAGACCCGTGCCCCTCGGTGGGGACTTAATGGGTTGATGATGAGATGATGATGAGAGCAAACGGACCAATAGTTATTCAGTCCCTTTTTTTAATTGACTGCTATACCTAGTTTTTAAATAGACCTAAACAGTTAAAGTTACAAACATACATGTCTATGGGCCGGTTTTTGAATTGAGAATTTGACAGAGTAAATACTCAAGTAACGTTCTGTCAAGCTCTTTTCTGAGAAATTTGAAGAGACAGCACTACAGTTAGCCATTTCATCATCATCATCATCGCCTACGCTTGTCAATTCAATTCAATTCAAATAGTTTTATTCATTTTAAAAACAGAATGTTTACTTAATGAACGTCAAAGTTGTTAGTTTCACAATTAATAGATTATGCGGAGAAGAAGCTAACAAAGAAACTCCACATTTATTCTTTTCAAAACACGTTTTAACTTAATTAACAGAGTTTTCAACTTAAAATATTAGTCATAAATGTGTTGAACACTAGTCACAATCGTCCTGTAATTAATATTAATCTACTGTTTAATGCCAAATTTAATGCTTCTAAATAATCCTTGATGTTATAGTAAGCCTTTTTGCACAGAATGTGCTTAACACATTTTTTAAACCGCGTTGGAGGTAACTCTAATATATCTGGAGGAATTTTGTTGTAGAACCTTACACAGTGCCCCATAAAGGATGTGTTAACTTTTGCAAGTCTAAATAGTGGAAATGACAATTTATGTTTATTTCTAGTATTAACATTATGGTGGCCACCAACATTATCGAAGTCTTTGATATTTTTTCTAACGTACATAATATTTTGTCGACTGCTGGACATAGGCCTCTCCTATTGCACGCCACTGAGCACGGCCCTCGGCTACTCTCGTCCAGCTCATCGCTCCACCGAGTCTGAGGACGTCCTACACTACGTTTACCGATCCGCGGTCTTATGCGGTTAACCATTTTACTTAGCGAAATTCTCAATTCAGAAACTGTCCATAACTAGCGCTAAAACCTTCACTCGCTAAAGCCGCATGCAACGAAGACGTGTCGCCACGGCGAGGGCGGTAACTCTGTAACTGCGAGTCGTGTGCAATTTATTTATGTATCGTTGATTAGAGCAAAGTAGCCATTACACGGATCCTCTTGACTCGTGCCCCTAGATGGCGCCAGTGCCGCGCGTTCCAGGTTAAACCCACACCGTGTAACCCGACCCGCTTTTATGACACCTTATAGATAGGCAACTTAACCCCACGTTCAATTGGGTATTTGACAAAATATCATATGAGTTACTTTTAAAACGGAATTTTGTATGAAAGTACTGGCTTACGACGTCACATTTCAGAGCACCCTTTTTATGTTTAATCTATTTAATCTAAAAGAGATACATTTTCCGAGATATTTTGTAATTTTTGTTTTAATCGAGCACATGAAATAATTTATTGTTGATCGTGTCAAATACCGTATTGTAGGAAGGCGGGCGTGGCTCGTGAATTGTGTTACTAATCGGAGCGAAATCAGTTTTACCCGGCAAAATATCTATGCACCTGCCACCGTCCGACCGTCATCTTGTGGTACTTAGATACTTGGACGGGTTATACATCATGAGGTCAATAGTTTGACGTTTTTGCATAAAACCAACCATAAGATACTGTGTCCCTTACTATCGCCCAATCAACGTTCACGTCGTCACGCATGGCGCATTGAAGGAACCAATCACAGAGTGATTTACTCTACAGCACATCTTGCGCTTATTTCATTGTTACAGACTAATCGGGAGGACTGGGGCCATTTTTGAGAGGGAATCTTGAATCGTGAAGAAATACTTCTATGGTTTTTAGGGTTCCGCACCCAAAGGGTGAGGGACCCTATTACTTAGACTCCGCTGTCCGTCCGTCCGTCTGTCACCAGGCTATATCTCATGAACCGTGATAGTTAGACAGTTGAAATTTTCACAGATGATGTGTTTCCATTGCCGCTATAACAACAAATAAAAAAAACAGAATAATGTGTATATTTAAGGGGGGCTCCCATACAACTAACGTGATTTTTTTGCCGTTATTTGTTCGAAATTAATAACGGCAAAACGTAGACGTTTGAAATATTGAAATGTTTTAAAAACCTATTTAGAGGCTAAAAATTCCACCCATGCCGGGACTTGAAGTCCGTGTGGCGCCGGATTAAAAATAGCGTCATTCCATTTCCTTCCGTGGATGTCGTAGAAGGCGACTAAGGAAATCAATTACCAGGAGACCACTGCAGGACATAGGCCTCCTTCATGGTTTTCATGGTTATGAAAACCTTGAAGGAGGCCTATGTCCTGCAGTGGGCGTCGAATGGTTGATGATGATGACGATGACGGGACTTGAACCCGCGACCTCTGGCTAACCGTGCCAGCGCTCTCCCAACTGAGCTAATGGGCAAGAGGCTCGAAATTTCACTGATACCTTCACTTGCCCATTAGTTCAGTTGGGAGAGCGCTGGCACGGTTAGCCAGAGGTCGCGAGTTCAAGTCCCGGCATGGGTGGAATTTTTAGCCTCTAAATAGGTTCTTAAAATTGTCCTCAGCACGGGTTAGTGCAACAAAAAGAATATAATTATTCAAATGTTGTATAGATAGTGGTGCGGAACCCTTCGTGCGCGAGTCCGACTCGCACTTGGCCGTTTCTTTTTTTTTTAATTCGTAGGACCGAATCCTTAATCTAATTCCATCCTCTTCTAGAACTTTTCGCACCAAACAATACCGATGTCGCACAATATATCAAAGAAGTTATGTCGCTCGGGCAGTTCGGCCGCTTCGACCAAAGCCGATTTGGGATCCACCTCCTCTGTTAATAAGGTTACTATTTCAGTGGCAACACTTATGTACTGCTGTAAACAGCTGTCGGTGGTTTTTTTTTTACTGCACTTTGGTCAATTGACAGCTGTTAACAGTAGATTAACAGCGTGTTAGTGTACGAGAAACTGGTGGTTAGTATTTCGTATTGTAATACGAGTTTTAAATTGTCATTACACTTATTTTCTTACACAACGACACGTATAATAGACGATAAAAGTTTATTCAGCCTGGTAGCGATCCGTGATCTGAACTGAATACTCGCTCTGGAGCCTTCCGGGCGCTCGTCGCGCCCCTGTCGGCGACGTGAGACACTTTTTTACTTTGGTGAAAATTCAAACGTGAGAGGAGTTGCGCTCTATGTGTTTTTTCGATTCAATCATTCAAAGTTCCGTGTGGCGCCGGATCAAGAATAGCGTCACTCCATTACCTTCCGTGGATCTCGTAGAAGGCGACTAAGGAAATCAATTACCAGGAGACGGGCAGCGGCGTCCTCCCGAGATTCCGACCGCGTACTGCGATCGCCAACCCGCCTGCCGAGCGTGGCGATTATGGCAAAACCCCTCATGGTTATGAAAACCACGTCAAATGGCTGATGATGATGATGATTCAAAGTTGAAGACGTCAAATGGACGTTGAAGTATAATTTGTGGTGCCTGGAAAACGCATTAAATCGCCCAGCAAGGACTGATGCAGAGCGGCGAGCCTGAGCGCGCTACAAATTCTCTTTAACATGTTGACTGTTTTGTATTGTAGATTTGCGGTCTTATAATAACACCGTTCCTCTAAAACACTCCTTAGCGGCAGTTTATATAGTATGTGGTTACGTCTCTCCCTTTGCCACGGACTATTTAAACTGCATCTGAGGAGTGTTTTAAGAAATCGTGTTTTTATAAATAGGAGTTTATCTATATAACCGCGGCTATACATAAAAGCGGTGGTAGCGGAGCGGTAGAACGCCGGCTTCTCATTCGGGAGGTCGTGGGTTCGAATCCCGGTATGTACCGATGACTTTGTTTTCTAAGTTGCGTACAACCTTTGCGCTAACCGTAAAGGTAAACGTCCTGAGGAAACCTGAGTGTCTCTGGTGTTCACATCTGTCAGCGCTTGAAATTGCCAATCTGCGGTGGGCACGCGTGTTGATTAAGCCCATACTCTCTCTCTCTCTCTCTCTCTCTCTCTCTCTCTCTCTCTCTCTCTCTCTCTCTCTCTCTCTGAGAGGTCTGTGCTCTGCGGTGGGACGTATGTATTCTACTTAAAAAATCAGCAATTAATAGATTATGGTGTTATTATTATATTATATAAAGTCGACTCCTTAAAATACTCCATAGAGTCTGTGGTAAACGAAAGGGAAAAACTTTGGCACAGACTATTTATGCTGCGTTTATGGAGTGTCTTAGGGGAAACGTGTTTTTTATAAATATTTTTATAATTTTAACTTTGTTGATTGATTAGTCGATGGCACATGATTATTCATGTTCAATGGAATTATCAAACTGATTTTTAATCAAATTAAAGAACGCTACTGAGGCCACTTGCATAAATCAATGTAGGGCGGCCTTGCGGGAATCGAATCCACGACTTCTGTCCTGCGACCACGAGACAGTTAAAAATCCGGTTGGTTTATATCTTTCCCCCAATACTATAGTTTGTTTATGCATAACGGTAAAAAAAATATTGCTTAAATTTTTTGTTACACTTTTGAATAGTTGTTATACATTTCAAAAGTAAATAATTTTCTGTAGCCTATATGCGTCCCACTGCAGGGCACAGGCTTTCTCTCAGAGAGAGAGAGAGTATAGGCTTAATTACCACGCGTCCCCACCGCGGATAGGCAATTTCAAGCGCTGGGGTACGTGAACACCTCAGACAGGTTTCCTCACGATGTTTTCCTTTGCGGTTAGAGAATGGAAGTAACAATTTTTTTATTAATTTTTTATTTAACTAAAACAAATCCACAATCACCATTTCTGGTCCCAAACTAGGAACCATTAACCCATTGTTTACCATGACGAAAAAAACATTCCCTCGCTTACGATTTGAAATTCACCCTTTGCTCACACGTTATTATTATTATGATTAATTCTTTATTGCACAAAGACAGCGTACAAATGGTGGACCCAATGCTAATGGCATTTTCTACCAGTCAACCTGCGCTGACGTTCAGGTTCCCCCACGATGTTGCAGCCGCAACGCGTGAACCTAATCGAGCTGATGCAAGTCTCACTCTCGCGGCCGTGCCCGCTCGTTGGCTCCAACGTTTGCGCCAAATGCTCGCCCAAGGAGTTGGACGCAAACACTTGCACCGTTTGCATCAAGAATAAATTCTGGACTCGCGACGGGGAAGACTGTGCTCAGAGCAGCGGTTAGTCAATCAATCGATCGGTCAATCAATCAGTCAGTCAGTCAATCAATCCGTACTCGTCCATTGCTGGTCATATCAGTCAGTCACTCATTTATTCAGTCAGTCAGTCACTCTGTCAATCAATCTGCACTCGTCCACTGCTGGACATAAGCCTACCCCAAGGCACGCCACTCCTTTCTGATCTCAGCCACCCTTCGCTCAAGGTTGTACAAATTGTACGCAGTAAATTCTGGACTCACGACAGGGAAGGCCGGTTGTCAGAGCAGCAATTAGTCAATCAATCAATACTCGTCAACTGCTGGACGTAGGCCTCGGCACGCCACGTCTTTCTGCCCTCGGTCATTATCGTCCAGCCGCCGTCAGCAATCTGCCTTAGATGGTCGGTCCAGCGACTTGGTGGGCGTCCGCAGCTGCGATTGTAGCACAAGAGAACCGGTGTAGCGGTTAGTTGGCTGAGTTACTTGTACGGACCACGAGTTACGAGTACCGACCACGAGTTACGAGTACGGACTATCCATATTACAATGAACCGGCCACGTGCGGGCATAGTAAACCTTAAATATTTTCTAGGTATTTTTTCAAGCGGTGGTAGCCTTGTGGGTAGAACATTGGTCTCGGAAGCGAGAGACCCGGGTTCGGTTCTCAGTGCGGGCATGTACCTATGACTTTGTTTTCTAAGTTATGTACATTTGTGAAGTTATAGTAGCAATGCCACTCGCTAACGGTGAAGGAAAACATCGTGAGGAAACCTGAGCGTCTGAGCTATTCACATACCTCAGTGCTTGAAATCGCCAATCCGCAGTGGGACTTATATAGGCTGCTTATATATGATGTATGCACATAAAAAAATACATACATCATATATAAGCAGCCTATATACGTCCCACTTCAGGGCACAGGCCATCACTCAGGTAAAGATTATGGGGTTAATCACCACGCGTGCCCATCGCGGATTGGCGATTTCAAGCGCTGAGGTATGTGAACACCTCGACTTACGATATTTTCCTTTACGGTTAGCGAGTGGTATTGTTATCACAACTTCACAAATGTACGTAATTTAGATTGTAGTCATTGTTTCGGGCAGACTACAATACCGGCGCAAGAAAGCCCAGCAACGTGCCATCGACTCTTTCTCTTTCTAAGAGAAGGCCTCTGCCCCGCAGTGGGACCCATGAGCTGCTTAAGGCTGGGTCCTTCGACATTAACCCTAAATCAAGTGTTCTAAAAATTTTATTTGAGCTGTACTGAGTTTTGGATGTTCTAACAGGATTTGTATTTCTGCAATTTCAAAAATCCCTCCTCCTCCCCCAACTTTTTGTTCGCGCAGCGCAATAAGTCCCATCTCTGAGAACCCAGCCTTAAGATGAACACGCACCTAGGCGAGCCGAACGCGTCAAACGACACCAAACTTTAGAATCCTTCTCGGCCAGTTTGGAAGTCATAAAAAGAATTGGAAAATTTAGGAGGCTACCATTGACTTCGGTGCGGTGCGCGATTGGGCTCCATGCAGTAACACTGGCGACATCAATGTAAAAAAAACACTTATCTACACTCATATCATAATCTTCAAATTAAGAATTCAAATGTAAACACATATTGACAGGCTTTAAACAATACATAACTTTAAAGAAAATTAAAAAAAAAGTGTAATATAAAGTTACATTAAAGGTCAGATTTTTCACTTTATGTTACAGTTATTTTTTTTTAAAGTGTTGCTGTGATCACGGAACAAACCTTAAGTTTTTTTTTTAATGTCAAAAGTTGACTCTATAAAAAACCTAATTTCATTTTCGTGGTACCAAAAGTGCAACTAAAAATACCTAAAATTGCGCGCGCAAAACTGAGTGCAGACGATTGAATGTCAAGATACTTTTGTCGAAATTGCGCCATTTTGTTTAAAAAATAACCGTAGATTTATGTATAGTACAAAGCTTGTCAAACGTGTTTTCCTTTGATTCCTTACTTTGAAGATTAAGACATGAGTGTAGATAAAGTAGTGTATGAGACTGCACATAACTTGGTATTAAAACACTCGCGAATGCTATTAAAAAAATCGCCAAGGCTCGTTTTTCAAAATCTCGCTCGTGTTTTAATAACCCTCATTATGTGACAGTCACATAAACTACTATTTACATATTGGTTTTGAAAAAAATGTCAGTACAATCTCCCGGGAACCTAGGATCCTGGGACTAGACAGGATGTATGCAAAAAAAACGGCCGTTCTCGGCGTTAATGCTATTCAGTCTTCGGTTCTTAGGGTTTCGTACCTCAAAAGGAAAAACGAAGCCCTTCTAGCATCACTTTGTTGTCCGTCCGTCCGTCCGTCCGTCTGTCAAGACCCTTTATCTCGGGAACGCGTGGAGGTATCGAGTTCTGCAGTTCCTTGAAGCTGTGAAAAAATCAAACTCCTATGTTAACGTAAAAAAAAGTTACGGCCGTTCATGCCGGAAAAAAACGTATATTTCGACATTATCAAGGAAATCAATCAATCAATCCATTTCCTTTCGTGGATGTCGTAGAAGGCGACTAAGGAAATAAATTACCAGGAGACGGGCAGCAGCGTCTTCCTGAGATTCCGACCGCATACTGCGATCGCCAACCCGCCTGCTAAGCGTGGCGATTATGCCAAAACCCTTCATGGTTAGAAAACCATGAGGGAGGCCTATGTCCTGCAGTGGGCGTCAAATGGCTGATGATAAAGGAAATCAAAATTCATAGGGTACTTTCCGTTGACCTAGAACTATGACATTTGGCAAGTAAAGAAAAATCCGAAAACTATACATTTGTTATGGAATCATACAAAAAATTGTCTTTGAAATTCGGGAAAAGCTCGGAAAAACTGTAATACTGTACGGAACCCTCGGTGGGCGATCCGGAATAATTCTCCAGCCTTTGGACGGATATAATAGGCATTGAATGTAATGTAAGGAATAATCGTTCACCTGTATGCAGGTAAGCGTCAAGTCCGACTCGCACTTTTCCCGTTTTTTTTTTTTGCCTTAGATTCACGGGCATGGGTCGTAAAACACTTAACATGATTGAGAGACTGCTGACACTTTTTGCAAAAAAAGATACGCTTTATTCCGTTGGTGTCGCTATCGAGCCCCATAACCCTTTAACGGGCGTAGGTAGTATAAATTTTTCAATGCTCTTGGACTTTAATTAAAAGTGATAAGATTCAATTTAAGGTGGTAACTGTCTCTGTGGTAGCCTAGTGGGTAGAACCTCGGACTCGGAAGTGGGGGACCCATTCGATCCCCGGTGCGGGCATGTACCTATGACTTGGTTTTCTAAGTTATAGTAGCAATACCACTCGCTAACGGTGAAGGAAAACATCGTGAGGAAACCTGAGTGTCTGAGCTATTCATATACCTCAGCGCTTGAAATCGCCAATCCGCGGTGGGCACGCGTGGTGATTAAGCCCATACTCTCTCTCTCTCTGAGAGAAGGCCTGTGCCCTACAGTGGGACGTATATAGGCTGCTTATGTTATGTATGTAACTGTCTCTGTCTGGTTAACGAAATCAGTCCTTATATCTGAACATTCCTCATAACTTCACAACAGATACAGACCATTCCACGAAGCTCAAGAAAGCTACCTTCCATACTGATTCCTCCCTCCTATCCTTCCACGACGCGCCATCCGCGAGACAGAAGTGTGTGCCCAACACGCGATCCGACCACGTCATCGACGGATTCAGTCGAGAATCGAGGCCCTGCTACTCTGAATCGATCGACTTAGAACAGAGTCGATCGACTGACGGGCCGTTTAATCGACTGTGCGATTGCAGCGATAGAACGGACGAGTTCGAGTCGAAATGGATCGAGGCGAGAACTGACTCGACGTTTACAGAGTTACATGTGCAGATCTTGTCGGGGGTGGCGAAAATATTGAAGATATTGGAGAAGAAGGATCAGACTTGATCGCAGGTGTGCTCTGTTGAATCTTACAGTTGGTTTGCCCCTGATTCTCGTACACCGGGGTTTCCGCAAACTGTTAGCTGCGTCTACTCCTGTGTAATTTGTCAAACTATTGCAAACGCGCGCGCGTGTGTGTGAGTGTGTGAGGGGTGTGTGGGTGTGTGTGTGTGGGGGGTGTGTGTGGGGGGTGTGTGTGGGGGGTGTGTGTGGGGGGTGTGTGTGGGGGGTGTGTGTGGGGGGTGTGTGTGGGGGGTGTGTGTGGGAGGTGTGTGGGTGTGTGTGGGTGTTCGGGTGTGTGTGTGTGTGTGTGTGTGTGTGTGTGTGTGTGTGTGTGTGTGTGTGTGTGTGTGTGTGTGTGTGTGTGTGAGACCAGTTTACATTGTCCGTGGTAAAGGGAAATCCCTTCCCACAGACTATTTCGACTGCACTTGAGGAATGGCTTAACGAATCGTGTTGTTATAAATAAGACCGTTATTGTTTCTTGTATCCTACTGACTTACCATTGAGTAGCTGTTCAGTGGTCTGCGAATGAACTTACAACACTCCTCGGTTTTCATGTCGCTGTTAGTAAAATGACGATTCGATGATTGTTTTCCAGCTGCTGCAATCGGTGGACGAAGATCTGAGCGTCAGCGGCGAGCACAGGACTCCCTCGCGGCAGGTGAGACTATCAACTGGTCCTATTTGTTATCAATTAGTCCTATTTGTTATCAACTAGTTCTATTTGTTATCAAATAGTTATATTGGTTACCAACTAGTCCGATTGTTATCCGAGTGTCCGAGTTGTATTTGTTATCAAATAGTTAAATTTGTTATTAACTGGTTCTATTTTATCAACTAGTTATATTGCTTATCAACCAATTGTATTGTTATTTTTATGCCAGATGCCTGTTTTACCCAGCTGCAAAAGCATTTTTTTTATTTATTTATTGTTATTAACAATGCAATATGTTATTAAACATTTTTGTTTCAATTGTATTGCTTAAAGAAGTGGTGCTGTTAATATCAAATACAGATTCGCACTTGATTCGGTAAATTAAACATAAACTAGGCTTACAAAGTAGGCTTTGAACTAAAAAGCAGAAAAAGAAAAAATTAAAAAAGAAAATATTTATTTTCATAAGTTTCTCATTCTGAGTACATAGAAATGGAGAACATATTAGCTACCAAAACAAAGGTCGTGGGTTCAATTCCCATTGGTGGCCGTCATACATTTGTATTGTCTTAAGAATTAGGAAGGCCTTAAGAATTATTTTTTTCTGGAAATTTTCTCGCAACATATACAGGTTATTGATTTGTTATACGATAAGAACTTACAGTTGCCCAAAGTATCGTTTATATCTGTCTCTTACCCCCGGTTTCTCGTACACTAACATTCTGTTTTTTTTCACTGTTTTTTTTTGTATGCACTTTGGTCAATTGACAGCTGTTAACATAAGATTAACAGCGTGTTAGTGTACGAAAAAATGGGGGTTAGTCTCTTAACGCATCTCTTAACAAACACATCTTGTGAAATAAATGTTCATAAGTCCTCCACCAGAGCGGTGGTAGCCTAGTGGGTAGAACATTGGACTCGGAAGCGAGACCCAGGTTCGATTCCCAGTGCGGGCATGTACCTATGACTGTGTTTTCTAAGTTATGTACATTTGTGAAGTAATAGTTGCAATACCACTCGCTAACCGTGAAGGAAAACATCGTGAGGAAAACTTAATTGTCTGATCGATTCGCATACCTCAGCGCTTGAAATCGCCAATCCGCGGCGGGCACGCGTGGTGATTAAGCCCATACTCTCTCCCTGAGAGGAGGCCTGTGCCCTACAGTGGGACGTATATAGGCTGCTTATGTTATGTAAGTCTTCCACTGTATTAAGTTGTCCGATTTAACCTACTGCGAACTGACCAATACATACATATTTTGACACTTTGAGATAGAGTGCACAGTTATTTATTTATTATTTATTTTATATATACAATAAAAACTTACAGTTAAAACCAAAACGCTCTTGATGTTACTTAAATATTGCACACAAAAAGTGTTAGTTACGAAGTAAGGGCCTCTTCCTCATAACCTTACCAACCTCACCCTCGCAGGTATCGCCGAACGCACTCCCGGCGTCGGCCTCGCCCCACACGCGCGCACACTTCACAGCCGCCATGACAGAGGCGGACTTACGGCCCGCGGACTGCGGCGAACAGGAGAAGTTGCTCAAATAACGCACGCCCATCGTCACCGTGTGCTCGGCCGAGTAGCCGACGTGCGCGGTTGAGTGGTTGACGTGCACGGTTTAGTGGCAGGTGCGCGTTTGAGTAGCTGGTGCACGGTTGGGTGGTTGATGTGCACGGCTGTGTAGCTGATGTCTGACGTACACGGTTTAGTAGCAGTTGCGCGGTTGAGTAGCCGACGTGCGCGGTTGAGTAGGACGTGCGCGGTTGAGTAGCACGTGCACGGCTAAGTAGTTGAGGTGCACGGCTGAGTAGTTGACGTACACGGTTGAGAAGCAATCGTGCATGCCGAAGTAGCAACGTGCACGGTTGAGTAGCCGACGTGCGCAGTCGAGTAGCAGGTGTGTACGCCGACGTCGTAACGTCGACTTAGTGGACAACGTGTGTATACGGCTTGGGTAGCAAAACAAAGTTAAAAAAAGGAACAGTAAATTGTTAGAATCACTGTGTCACAATCAGAATCCAAAGAGCATCATGAAAGACATTCCTAAATATTAGATTCGTAGCCACTCTTCGAAGTACGTCTCGGTTCCTTGCACTGTTTGATAGTTGTATCAAATCAGTTCACTTCAGGTCCACCATTAAGCAGGCGGACTTACGGCCCGCGGCCTTCAGCGAGCCAAAGCTGCTTAAATAACACACGCACAGACACACAGTAGTTCGTGTGTGTACTGTGTGAGTGGTATGTGTGCGTACTTGTTGAGTAGCACACGTGTATACTTGTTGAGTAGAATATGTGTATACTTGTTGAGTAGCACACGTGTATACTTGTTGAGTAGAATATGTGTATACTTGTTGAGTAGCACACGTGTATACTTGTTGAGTAGTACACATGTGTGCTTGTTGAGTAGCGCATGTGTATACTTGTTGAATAGCACATGTGTGTACTTGTTGAGTTGCACATGTGTGTACTTGTTGAGTGGCATTTGTGTGTACTTGTTGAATAGCACACTACTCAATAAGTACAAACATACACTTGTGTACACGCCTGAACAGCAGACATGTGCGCAGTTGTGTAGCTAATGTGTAAGTCGTGAGAATAGAGGTGTAACTTACAAAGTAGAGTAGATAAATGTCTATCCGAGAATTTCGTTAGGTGAATAATGAGGTTGTCGGTTCCATTTCCACTGGGGGCCACCGTACGTTTCTACAAATGGCCTCAGTCTGCGTGTGTTTCCATGTTTGTGATGTCCTTGCCTGGTTACCATAGCCACGGGGTATCCTAGTTTGGTGCCAGGACAAGTGATTGTGTTCTGTGGAAGTTATTTATTTATTTATTTATTTAAGTAGATATCCGAGTTCAACCTTTACAAACATGCAACTTATTCAGTTACATTGACAATAAAAAATGTCCAGGTCGCCTGTACAGTAATAAATATTATCAAACGAAAACTTTCGTGAACATTATTAACCTAATTCTGGATTCACTTGCTTTTTTTTTGTCGGAGGTATCCGCCCACGGAGAAGCAAATAAATGAATCGGAAATTAAGTTAATAATAAATATTATGCCTCTCTTTTCAATACAAAACCGAAGGTACTTGATCGATGTGAAATTCATAACCTTGTTTAGGCGATGGAATCCCAATTTGTTGTGACAGCTTTACAATGTGAATAGTTGTCTTTCGGTGTATAAATCTAACAGTATGTACTTGACTGTAGTTGTAACTTTAGCTGACTAATAAAGAAAACCCCATAGAAATTATCTTCCCTTCCTAATATTTGTATCAGTACTAGTATGAGAGTTAGTAATAACCACAAAGTGAGGGTTTCAGTACTTAAAGTTGCTACGCAAGTACTTTTATACATGAGTCTGTTTATGGAATCAATATGCCTTAATAATGTCCCACTTACTTCTAAAGTTTGAAAAATAAAATAGTCCGCCTCTGCTCGTTGTGGGACGACAAAACGTACTACCAATAATTACACATGTAATATATGTAAAAGTGAATCTCAAGCTCTGAATAAGGTATGTTAGTATAAAATGTAATGTAATCGCTGCAGCGAACTTTTGTGTAGTTAAAAGAGAACCACCGATTCTTGAAAATTGAGCCAAAGTTCTGTCTTGCCATTTGCAATATTTTTTTTAAAATCGTTTACGGAAATTACCAAAAATTAGGAATTATTTTACAGGATTAAAATATATTACAATAATTGGTTTGCAGTTAGTTGCAGTAGACTATTTATATGTACTTAAATTAAGGCAAAAACTACGTACAAGAATTTGCACTGTAAGTATTAAATATTCTACAAAACATACTACTGTTTGTATTTTACCGATTAGTCGTTGTAAAATAAGGTACAATATTACATATTGAAAAGTGTATTCATAAAACAAATTGTTTACCCAAAAATATTGGATTTATCCTTAATATTTCTTTCGAAAACAAAAGTCGGATTTACTATAATTTTTTTATTCCTAAACTAGTCTTAAAATACTCGCACCGAAGATGTGTAAAGTGTGTTGGTTGGTACTCATTAACGATGAATTACAACGAATGTTTTAAACAAATATTTAGCCTCACTTGCGCCTGTTCTTAAACACGATTTACTTCGTACGTAATACAGAGAAGTTTGTAAAGAGGCTCGAAATTTCACCGATGCCTGCACTTGCCCATTAGCTCAGTTGGGAGAGCGCTGGCGCGGTTAGCCAGAGGTCGCGGGTTCAAGTCCCGGTATGGGTGGAATTTTCAGCATCTAAATAGGTTTTTACTATTTATGTAGCTTTTAAATCGAATTTTGTACGAAGTCTTTTAGTGAAACACAACATAACCGTTTATCTGCCGCGTCACAGATCTGTGTCCAAGTTTGCATAGACCACCTATTATTATACATCCCATTAGCGAGGGCAGTTGTTGGGTTAAACCATGTTTAAGAAACGGTGCGATTCGGCCTTAATATCAGATCCTCTTTTTGATGCCAAAAATGGCATGAAAACATCCCAAAGAGTTGTAGAGATTCTTCTCAAATGGGCCCAGGACTCGTAGTACATAAAAGAAGTTGATTATAGAATGCTGTAATTACAATTGGCTTTGTAGTCGATACTTGAAGAACGACAATAATAGTCAGAGAACAAAAGTGTTCAATTACATTTTAAATAAATTTTTGTTTTGCTATAAGCAGATTTTAATAAAGAAAATTTGTTTCCAAAATCATCAATTTTAGAATCAAATTTTCTCTATCAAAACGGGATAGAATAAGAAAAGTATGTCTTGAATCTCCGTAATTTTATTGTCTATCAAACCGTCGCATCCCTTTTTTTCAAAGTATACTTACTCATTTTAGTACAATCTCTTAGAATGTTAGATTGTGCGGGCGAGACAACGTGCTTGACGAACAACATCCTTAAGCTAGAATCTTTTAAGGAACTCACAAACCAAAGCGGTCGCGCCCACGGTCATCTACAGCAGCAGCATTTGCATGGACGTATCCAGCGTATACTGTGAACGCGATGGCTGCGTTTGTTTAGCGGTTAATGAATCAATTAATCAGTCGCAGTCAGAACGCGTTGGTTTGAATTTTTTTTGACACTTGTCCCCTTTCACTTCAGATGCTAAACGAAGATTGGATCTAACTGTAAAGATATGTATGGGATTAACTCTAGTTTAGAGACACCCAGGTTATATGTCTCTGAAAAAACAGACGACGGCAACGCGTTCCGCGTCTTTGCCGTTCTTATTATAAGAGAATTCGCGAATCGCTTGGTGAAAGTTCGCGGAATTTCAACGACAAATGCGTGCGTGTGAGCCAGCCGTCTGGTTGTCCGATGGAAGAGAGGGCATGGCGGTGTAAGTTCATGTGGCTCCTGCACACTCCTTATGTCCAAACTACTGCAGTAAATGACCGCCAGCGCCGCTGCGACCGCGACCGGCTTGGTTTGTGAGTTCCTTTACAAATGACCAACTGTCATCGCTTCTCGTTCGCCTTAATTTTAAGGCAACTGTTTCATACGCTTGGTGTTTAAGTTATTAGTCTGAAATGTGTAGCGTATTGCTTTGTTTTATGTTTTATTTAATTGCTTTGATTCCTTTTAGTTGATAGTGAGTGTTATAATATGATGAATAAATAGAGCTTTATATAAACATAGAAGTGTAGTGAGAAATTATGTACTTAAAATTATAAAAAAAATTCTAGTTACTATAAGTCCAGAATAATTTAGTTTCCCATGATAACTGGAATGGGGTGCTAGTTATTGTTATTAAAACTTAAACATAGCTTAATGGTTTTAATTTTTGAAATCGTAAATTATGTAACTTTTTTTTTTACTGCGCGTCTGATTTTATTTAAGGATGGCACACACCACGCCGGTGGCGGTGCCGGTTCATACATCATATGACAGTTCATCATATTACGGCATTAGTATTGTGTATGGACCTTCAGCGCATTGGTATGTTTTATCCTTTATTTGTGCTTTTCCGTTTAAGTTTAAGAATCTCATAGATGCAATTTTTTTACACCATCACTTATATCACACTTATACCGGTAACAGTAAGTTATCCTAGTTGTGTATTTATCTATATATTTTTTTTATCAATGTTACTCAATGCATAGTAATTATTTTATAGTCGACTAGCTGTTGCCCGCGACTTCGTTCATGATGTGTATTTTTTCGGGATAAAAAAATAGCCTATGTGCTAATCCAGACCATAAACTATCTCTGTGCAAAATTTCATCCGGATCCGTTCAGCCGTTTTTTGCGTCAAAGAGTAACAAACATCCATCTATAAAAAAATAAAAACTTGTCCTCAGCACGGGGTTAGTGCAACAAAAAGAATATATATATCCATCCATACATACAAACTTTCGCGTTTATAATATTATTATAAGGATAAGTACAATTAACTACTATTATTTTGTTATCAATTATTGAGATATAAATTACAATTATGCTGTCCTCTCGATGAATAAAATGATTCCCTACATTTTCATTAACGGGACTAAAACAAATGGTCCGTCAACGGGACAAAATAACGGGACCACGAGAAAACGGCGGTGTAAATGAACTTTTTCAAATTCAAAGTAAAAAAAAAATTCACTATAAAACAATGGCGAACAATGTTTCTCAATGGCGTAGCTATGAGTCATCATCATCATTCAGCCACAAGAAGTCCGCTGCTAAACATAGGCCTCCTCCATGAATTTCCAAAAAGACCGGTTGGAAGCGGCCTGCATCCAGCGTCTTCCTGCTACTTGGATGAGGTCATCTGTCCATCTTGTGGCTGGTCGTCCTATGAGTAATTTCATAAAATGTCTAGTGGTCAACTTGCAGTATGAACTATAACGCACTTTATCTCCTTCAGTTTACGACCCATTTTGCAGTATCGCGAACTGTAAAACTTCTCCAGGGAATAAAAAAAGGTCCGGTTGTCCGTGAACAAATACTTAAATGTACCCAAGGGCGTCGCCAAGGGGGGGCAGGGAGG
Source organism: Yponomeuta evonymella (assembly GCA_963969515.1). Classification (NCBI taxonomy): domain Eukaryota; kingdom Metazoa; phylum Arthropoda; class Insecta; order Lepidoptera; family Yponomeutidae; genus Yponomeuta; species Yponomeuta evonymella. The sequence continues at coordinate 1,401,270 of OZ018370.1, read as the reverse complement.
GGCAGTTCCCCCCCCCCCCTAGAGATTCTAAAAAAGTTGCCAAATATAATGCAACCAAAGTCTTTGAGTTAATTTGCTTGAAGTTCAAGCCTTGAACAATCATTCCCGTACGTCGAAACTCGAATGAATTTACCAATTCCACTCCTAATATTCCGTACGCTCAATTACGCTCTGCTCTACTCTGTCGTTGAAGCGGGAGAGGGGGAGTGGGGAAGCAACATGTAACCGCGCAGCGCTCGCGCCCCCCGCACAGCCGCCTTTGTTTTAGCGTCTGTCATTCTGTCAGCTCGTGCTCGTGTAGCTTTACACATTGGACTCTGTACTGTCACAGAATATATATGTATATAGTACTAAGATACTGTTGTAATTACAATCGCTGTAGATGTAAGGCTCGTAGTACAAGTGAAAAGCTTCCTGTGCTGTCGACTTTACCTACAATTCATACTTACTTTTCTCATTCATAGAGAATGAGAAAAGTATGAATTGTAGTAGGTAAAGTCAACTTGCCCCCCCCCCCTGCGCCATCGGCTGGCGACGCCCTTGAATGTACCTAGTCGTATGTACACACGATAGTGGAGCGCGTGTTTCATTGGCGATCGGCAGTAAAACTATTACTTCCTGGTTCTACTGTCGTGTACCTACATAAATTATAAGACAACTTATATTACTATTGTGTATTACTTATTATGAAATACAGAAATGTACTTGCAAGGTCCGTTGTTTCATTGTTTCTTCAAGATATTTTTGTTCTCAATTTTCCTCACGACCAATCTAGTAAATCTAATCTATCTTAGTAGACGCTATTCGTAACTTTTCCATCGCCGAAAAGTCTAGGCAAGGTAATTTCCTTTCGTAACGCCGTAGAAAACTATTTCATGTTCTGCAAGTGATTTTACGCGGTGGTAGCCTAGTGGGTAGAACATTGGACTGAAGCGGGAGACCCAGGTTCGAATCCCAGTGCGGGCTTTCTTTCTAAGTTTTGTAAATTTGTGAAGTTATAGTATCAATACCACTCCCTAACGGTGAAGGAAAACATCGTGAGGAAACCTGGGTGTCTGAGCTATTCACATAGGTACCTCAGCGCTTGAAATCACCAATCCGCGGTAGGCACGCGTGGTGATTAAGCCCATACTCTCTGAGAGAAGGCCTGTGCCCTACAGTGGGACGTATATAGGCTGCTTATGAAGTGATTATAATATCTCGGCATCGACATTTCTTGAAATAATAAAAGGAATCAATGCCCAAGAACGAGCAAACATTTTTAGAGATATTGTAACTTTCCTACGACGCGGTGAATCGTGCATTTTTTGGCGCACAGCCTATTATAATGTCAGAATTTGTCACTGGAAAGATAGATGGATAACACTTTATTAAAAACCTATTTAGAGGCTAAAAATTCCACCCATGCCGGAACTGGAACCCGCGACCTCTGGCTCACCGTGCCAGCGCTCTCCCAACTGAGCTAATGGGCACGTGCAAGCATCGATGAAATTTCGAGCCTCTTTACAAACTTCTCTGTATTACGTACAGGCAGCGACATCTGGCCGAAGTGAATTACATTGGTTGGCTCCGCCCGTATTGACTTGTCTTTCCTGTGGGCTAGGCTAACTAAGCTGTCAGAATGGTAAACGTGCTGGGCAAGCCATCTAAAACAATGTCCCAGGCACTGCAGCGTCCGAGTAATCCCTTCACCCATCTAGTATAGTGAAGGTGCCACTGGACGCTGTATAAATCATCTCATTACGTAGATTCAAAGGCCAAAGTTGAAATGAAATGAAAATATTGTAAAACTGTTACAAAATTTTATTATTAGTTAATTAAAAAATGTTAATGGCTCCCAAACCAGTGGCGCCGGATAAAGAATAACGTCACTCCATTTCCTTCCGTGGATGTCGTAGAAGGCGACTAAGGGAATCAATTACCAGGAGACGGGCAGCAGCGTCTTCCTGAGATTCCAACCGCATACTGCGATCGCCAACCCGCCTGCCAAGCGTGGCGATTATGGCAAAACCCCTCATGGTTATGAAAACTGCGAAGGAGGCCTATGTCCTGCAGTGGGCGTCAAATGGCTGATGATGATGATGAAACGAGATCGAATCAGAAATGATGAGATCCGTAGACGAACGAAAGTCGTCGACACAGCGCAGCGGATTAGTAAGTTGAAGTGGCAGTGGGCGGGGCACATAGCACGCAGAACCGATGGCCGATGGGGCCGAAAAGTTCTCGAACGGAGACCACATATCGGCAAGCGCGGCGTAGGACGACCAGCCACAAGATGGACAGATGACCTCATCCAAGTGGCAGGAAGACGCTGGATGCAGGCCGCTTCCAACCGGTCCCTTTGGAAATCCATGGAGGAGGTCCAGCAGTGGTCTTCTTGTGGCTGAATGATGATGATGAATGGCTCCCAAACTAGGATTCCCTGTGCTATGTGTAGCCAGGCTACTTCCAAAGTAAGTTAAATATGGCTTTGGCTGGAATGATTTATTATGAAAACGCCAACGCTCCCTCAAAACATCTTTATTTCACACAACGATCAGCCTAAAACTAACAGACACCGCCTCAACGCTATTCACTGTCGCTAGAGTGGTGCCGCGATTCCTGCACGTCCACACTGAACTTGTACTCCTGATCAGCTCCCAGATACGCGTCCGACATGAAGTAGAGAGTGTAGGTGTGTCGGCCAGGGGACCCGCAGACCAGCTCCAGCCGGACTGTGGCGCTGCGTCCGAGCGAGACGCGCTTGATCGAGAGCAGAGTGTTGTTCTTGGGATCGCCGATCACCACCCACCAGCCTTCCTCGCGTTTCTATTTGAGGAGACGATGCAGACGTTAATTAATGTCACATTTTACATACATACAACACATGCCTGTATCCCAGAGGGGTAGGCAGAGACCAGGGACTGCCACTTGCCACGATCTTGACAGATCACCTTCGCTTTCTCAATATTCATTGGTCGTTTTGACATGATTTTTTTGCCGTTTCTTGCTCGATATTAATAAAGGCAACAGGTAGACGCTTGAAATATTCAAATGTTGTATAGATAATGGTATGGAACCCTACGTGCGCGAGGACTCGCACTTGACAGGTTTTTTATGTACAATAAACAGTTATCTATCATATAAAACAACAATATTTTACGAGATAAAAACAATGATAAATGGTTCACCCATTATAAGGCGTTACGAGCATCTTGTGACGTCATAGTTTACGATTTATATGGCGCGTTTTTGTACCACGTGATAAGAATTACCTATGGACAGGTGACAATATGAAAACTATTGGTCGTTGAGAAAATCTTTGTCACTATCATTCATCGTTTGACATGGCGTCTCCAATGGCATCAAAACATACCAGTTCTTCACTGTCCCATTATATATAAAAGTTATAAGAAAATATTAATTTCAGATAATTAAAAACTCGTAGTTTGTTAGTGTGACCTATTTTCTAATGTCAGTACGAGCTACTTTTATTTAGAATTCGGTATTTGACACGATCAACAATAAATTATTTCATATGCTCGATTAAAACAAAAATTACAAAATATCTCGGAAAATGTATCTCTTTTAGTCAATTACTAGTTATTACAATTTTTAAATAGATTAAATATAAAAAGAGTGCTCTGAAATGTGACGCCATAAGCCAGTATTTGCATACGAAAATTCCGTTTTAAAAGTAACTCATTTGATATTTTGTCAAATACCCAATTATTTTTCACCAACGCTTAATGAGCGCTGAGTTTTAACGCTCTGCGACTACGCTTGCGTGCAGGTTTGTAAAACGGGGCCCAGAAGTAAGCCCTTCCGGGACATGGCCGTGCACATGAATGAATGTACCAAATTTTCGATTACCTATGTGTGCTAAATAATACGAGAGTCAAAATGCACAACAGACATATAATACGATTGTTTGAAAGAACGATTGTTATATGCATGACCAGTCATTTAGATAATTTGTCAGAGCGAGCTAGTATCAAAATGAACTAATTGTTACAAAGTGCAAGTGTTAGAACGATCGAGTTTCAGAACGTATATAATCTTAACGACATGAATGAATGAGGGTCAAAATGTCCAATTTGTATCAATGTTATAATGACTCATCATCATCTACCCATTATGTCCCCACCGAGGGGCACGGGTCTCTTCCCTGAGGAAGGTATAGGCCATACTCCACCACGGGGGCCAAGTCCGGATTGGTGGAGGCTTGTAGACTAGTGGCTCGTCTACCGTCAGAAGTTGTCAAGCCGCCCTAAGGCCTCTGACTTGGCTTAACGACTGCCATCTATCGACGGCAGCCGGCACCAACAGCTTAACGTGCCTTGCGAAGCACGGAACCGCTCGGAAAAATGCCACTAGCGTTAGGCATAGACGGCGACCCATCCATGCACTGAACGCGCCCTGTGTTGCTTAACCTTCGTGATCGTTTAAGATCACTCAGGCAGCCGGGGCTACGAGCGATTATAATGACTAATAAATGCTAATACCTACAATGTATTGTTTGTCATCATGGAGTTATAAAAACTTATTTAGAGGCTAAAAATTCCACCCATGCCGGGACTCGAACCCGCGACCTCTGGCTAACCGTGCCAGCGCTCTCCCAACTGAGCTAATGGGCAAGTGCAGGCATCCGTGAAATTTCTAGGCTCTTTACAAACTACTCTGTTTTACGTACAGGCAGGGACATCCGGCCGAAGCAAGAGGTCGCGGGTTCAAGTCCCGGCATGGGTGGAATTTTAGCCTCTAAGTAGATTTTTAAAATTATTGTTCTCAGCACGGGTTAGTGCAACAAAAAGAATATAATCATGGAGTTAGTTATCCATAACACTTGCCATTGTAAGAATCAGCTATTCATTTTGCCACTGTAAGATTAGTCACTAAAATATTGTAACATTTATATATTTTATCTCAGACATAACTTGACATGAACACATTGTTAAATGTTTACATACAATGTGAACTTTCATTTATTTATTTATTTTATTTTATTTGGTGTACAAAACTGATCACAACCATTATGTACACGATATAAAAGTAATAATATGACATGAGTACTAAGTTGTGGTCTAAAGCATGCACACTGATGACTGAATAAAGTAAATTTTAGGGATAAGCATATTTTTTCACCGCTACATTCTAACCATTATACCTTATACATTTGGACAGCTACACGTTCGAACCTTTTACACATTTCGTCATGTGAACAGCCATTACCCGGAAGGAAATAAGCCAGGGTGTGTCAGTCTCACCTGCGGGAAGAACGGCGCAATGACAGGCCCCACCACATCGTCCTCGCGTTCCAATGACACCTCCACGATGATGGGCTTACCCACTTGCAGGCGACGCTCGTCCTTCACCTGTGTAGGGGGAGAAAGTTCATTTAATCTACGTAAAAGGTTTAAGTATGTCATCTTCTTACCACACACACACACACACACAAACTCACGCATGTATCCCAGAGGGGTAGGCAGAGACCAGGGACTGCCACTTGCTACGATCGTGACAGATCACTTTCGCGTTCACGTCGATCACGTCGGTTTCGGGTACTTTTTATCTTGCCCTTTGCTAAGGAATGTTGCGTCGGTTTGGACACGTGGAGAGGATGAAGGAAGAAAGATTGACAAAACAAATATATCGAGCGAATGTGGATGGAAGGGCCGGTAAGGGACGACCCAGACGGACATACTTCGACCAAATAGGGGATGAATCTTCTTACCACTATATTTTATTGTCTGTTTAGTTTCTGGCTGCTTCATGAATGCATACTCCATTCCACGAAACGAGCTCCGAAAGAAAATCGTCCATGTGTGCCCGTTGGTTAATGCGCGTGACCTTTAATGGCCACTACAGGCCCAAAATATATGTGCTGGTCTTGTACCCGGCACCGGCTCCAAGCTACACAATACCTACATCGAATTTAAAGGTCATATTCGTTTAAATCGGCCATCAGTTCTGCGTGCTATGTGCCCCGCCCACTGCCACTTCAACTTACTAATCCGCTGGGCCGTGTCGACGACTTTCGTTCGTCTACGGATCTGATCATGAAGGAAGACGCTGGATGCAAGCCGCTTCCAACCGGTCGTTTTGGAAATCCATGGAGGAGGCCTATGTCCAGCGGTGGACTTCTTGTGGGTGAATGATGATGATGATGATTCGTTTAAATTATCCCTCTGTTTTTAGTGTTGCAGTGTTTTGTAGTCGGTTTTTATTTTAAATTATCTTGCCTTTTAAGGCCGTCAATTGTACTGTACTGCGAAAAACTAAGAGCGACTTGAGGGTAGACCACCTACCCTCACTACAATAATTGACTGTACACGCCACTTCAGTCTACGCGTGACCACGGCAGCTGCAGCGTCGCCAAAACGTCGGGAATCCAAGGTAAGTAAATTCTACCGAATAAATAATCGCGGTTAGAACCGTTTAATACATTTATTTCTATGTATGAGCATCGCAAGTCATAAAAAAATACTGTGTACTGTGTATTTTTGTAAATATTTTATGTTTGTGTTCTTCCTGGTACAATAAAGACTAATATTATAAACGCGAAAGTTTGTATGTAAGGATGGATGTTTGTTACTCTTTCACGCGAAAACGGCTGAACGGATCCGGATGAAATTTTGCACAGAGATAGATTATAGTCTGGATTAGCACATAGGCTATTTTTATCCCGAATACACATCAAAATTACCACGCGAACGAAGTCCCGGGCAACAGCTAGTACAGAATAATCTTCTCTTATCTTCATCATCATCATCGTCAGCCATTCGACGCCCACTGCAGGACATAGGACATGGTTTTCCAACCATGAAGGGTTTTGCCATAATCGCCACGCTCGGCAGGCGGGTTGGCGATCGCAGTACGCGGTCGGAATCTCAGGAAGACGCTGCTGCCCGTCTCCCGGTAATTTATTTCCTTAGTCGCCTTCTACGACATCCACGGGAGGAAATGGAGTGACGCTTTCTTTGAGGATTCTTAATCCGACGCCACACGGACACGGATTTCTTATCTTGCCCTTTGCCAACACACCCGCTGTTTGGCCTTCCGGCCCCATTACCTGGTAAGTAAGCTCCACATTGGGGTAACGGTTGCAGAAGCGCGCCACGTCGGCCATCTCCTGCGCGGAGAGCTGCAGCAGCTTCGCGCGGGCGTTGTCTTCCAGCTCCATCACGTCGAACACCGTCTCCACTCCCTGAGGGGAAGATATGTTGCTATAGCGAAGTCAGATACACACGGACGAGCGTTCAGTATTACTGAGACTCCGCCGTCCGTCCGTCTGCCACCAGGCTGTATCTCATGAACCGTGATAGCTAGACAGTTGAAATTTTCACTGACGTTGAATTTCTGTTGCCGCTATGACAAATATTAAAAACAGAACAAAATAAATATTTAAGGGGGGCTCCCATACAACAAACGTTGTCTAAAGACAGCGCTCGCCATCTAGCGGCCATCTATGTAACCTTCACAGCGCCGATGTTATGTCGTTAAATGTCAACGTTAAACGCTTCTTGTTGGTTTCTATAGATGGCGCTGTTCTCTTACGGTACGGATGGTACGGAACCGTCTTGGCCGGTTTTTACATAAGCAGCCTATATACGTCCGACTGTAGGGCACAGGCCTTCTCTCAGAGAGAGAGTATGGGCTTAATCACCACGCGTGCCCACCGCGGATTGGCGATTTCAAACGCTGAGGTATGTGAATAGCTCAGACACTCAGGTTTCCTCACGATGATTTCCTTCACCGTTAGCGAGTGGTATTGCTACTATAACTTAACAAATGTACATAACTTAGAAAACCAAGTCATAGGTACATGCCCGCACCGGGGATCGAACCTGGGTCTCCCACTTCCGAGTCCGAGGTTCTACCCACTAGGTTACCACCGCCCTATATATATATATATATATATATATATATTAATATTATAAATGTGGAAGTTAGTGAAGATGTTTGGAAGTTTGTTATTCAATAACGCCTGAACGGATTTACATGAAACTTGGCGTACAGATAGACAAAGATCTGACTTAAGACACAGCGTACTTGATATACCGTTAATGCGTTCCCGCGGGATAATACTTATTTAAAGTTTGAAACAGATGGCGTTGTGTTTTAAAAATAAACGGCGCTGTGCAGGAATCTTATGAACGGATTCCGTGGCGGTACGAAGTTCGCCCGGACAGCTAGCAATGTGTATATCTGCCTACCTTCTCAGTGCAGCGCTGTATGATCTGCGGCGTAAAGTGAGGCAGCTGGCGCAGGTAGCTGTCTTTGGCCCACATGGCCTGGGTGACCATCTGGGCCAGCTCCATGGCCGCCACGGCTGGTGAGAGCCATCCGCTCGATGAGACCACGTCTACGCACGCCTGGATCAGACGGATCGCCTGCGGGAGGAATAATATGAATAAAAAAAAACCCCCAGGTCTTGGATGTTTACATGTTTGTGATGTCGTTGTTTCTGGTTCCCACGACACAGGGTATCCTAGTGTGGGGCCAGAAGCAATGTATGTGCCTGTATGTAAATGTTTATGTTTATGTTTAAATGTAAACGTCATTAGGTATGTATTTTTATGTAAGAAAGTATGTATCAGTTAGTAAATAGCAATAAAGCCGCCAATTGTACTGTGTCTTTGTAAATATTTTATGTTTGTGTTTTTCCTAGTACAATAAAGAATATTCTTATTTATTTATTTATTTATTTATTTATCTTATGTTATGTATTTTTCTTGAATTGTTTATGTAATTTACTCTTTTCATTATTGGCATATATCTCGTATTTTTGTGTTATTTGTGTAAATATGTATGTAGTCCATCATGTGCACGTGCGTAGACCCGTTTCACACCTCCGCTCCAACCCCCCAAGGTTTGCTGGAAGAAATCTCTTACAGAGATAAGCTCGCCATTGTACATGTATTTTCCTTTGTTACCTTTCCTGCACTGTGTTCTCGTGTGTGCAATAAAGTATAATAATAAATATAAATACTCAACAAACAGAAACTGTAGTTCGGTAATTTCAACACTAGGTGGCGCTGACGGTATTCTATATCGCGGTACTATTGTGTTCATAATGCCACGAGTATTTATATATAGAAGAGTGTGATGACTTTGTCACTGATTCCGTCAATAGATTGGTTCAATTTTTTGTGGGACCGCCTCTGAAGTACTTCCTTTCCAACTAACACAAATCAATAAAATCGGAGGTACTGAAAACGATTATTTTGGGTTAACGAGAACGGTTCTACTTAGTATAATCGGTAGCCGAGTAGTATAACCTCTGCATGTTTCGTTCACCTACAACTCGACCGACTCGTCAGCCTGCAACTCGACCCTACTGCACTATTGAGATTTCTTCAATCACTATAATATTCAAATAAATTCTTTTAATTCCCGATCCGCCCTGACCCTCCCCACGAGGAGCATCTCAGCTGTGTACATGGACCATCTCTCCTTGTATCTTTTTAATTTTTTTTATTTTTATATGTGCTATAACATAACATAAACTCACGCCTGTATCCCGGAGGGGTAGGCAGAGACCAGGGACTGCCACTTGCTACGTTCCTGACAGATCACTTTCGCTTTCTCAACATTCATTCATTATTCATTAGTCGTTGCATGCACGCACGTCGGTTTCGGGTTTATCTTGCCCTTTGCTAATACATCCCCTATTTGGTCGAAGTATGTCCGTCTGGGCCGTCCCTTACCGGCCCTTCCACCCACATTTTCTCGACATATCGAATCTTTCTTCCTTCATCCTCTCCACATGTCCAAACCAACGCAACATTCCTTTCTCAATTCTAGTCACTACATCCTCTTTCAGTCCACAACGGTCTCTAATCAAACTATTGCGTATCCTGTCATTCAAAGTAACACCAGACATACTTCTCAAGGACCTCATTTCTACTGCATTAATCCTACTTTCTTGCTTCTTTTGCCATACCCATGTCTCGCTACCATACATAAGTGTTGGGACCAGCACTCCAATATGGATAGCCAATCTAGCTCTTTTGGAGATGTTTTGGCCACTCAGGCGTGAGTTTATGTTATGCGTTATGTAATGTTTTTTTTTTTAATTTCAATTTCATTAGATTTATTGTTTTTACCAACCGATTTGGCTCAACTGCGATATCAGTGGTTTTGTGGGGTTGCAAAATTCCAACACGTCGTCAGTTGTTCGAAACTCAAAATGGTGGCGCAAATGTGACCGACCCAAACTTTGACCATTTTCCTCCTCCGAGCGAAAAGGTCTGCAGCCAACTGCACTGAGCATGGGCTGAAAAAAGCCATCGTATTGCGGGGAGACCCGGCTATATGAGGAAAATCATAGCAATAGTAGAATTTCAAGATGGCGGCTGAGGCAATGATGAGTTAAAATGAATTTTGTGTAGACATTTTGGTAATAAAAAACGAATCAGGATAGGGCGAACTAGCGCGGCCCAACACCTAGCGAGAAGCGGGCACGAATAACCGCACCGCGGCGAGGCCGAAGGCCGAGTTCGGTTCAGACCGACACCGAAGGCCGAGATTATATACATGTTCCCAAGCGACAAGTCCCAATTAAAATTAGCAAAGCCGGGCGCCGAGCGCCGCTGGGAGCGAAAGCTCAGAGCGTCCCAACGGTTATTATATATTATGCCTTTCTTTAGTAGAATTATGATGACTCAACTCGCTACAAATAATATTATGTCAAAAACCTACTTAGAGACGAAAATCTCATCTGAAACTTATCTGTACGTAATACAGAGAAGTTTGTAAAGAGGTTGGAAATTTCGCCAACGCGCGAGTGCAGCTCGCTCATTAGCTCCGTCGGGAGAGCGCTGGCACACTTAGCCAGAGGTCGCCGGTTCAAGTCCCGGCACGGGTGGAATTTATTGTCCTCAGCACGGACTAGTGCAACAAAAAGAATATAAATATTATGTCACTCTAGCGGTGAGCACTCTCAGCGCTCAACCCGTTCAGCACTTAAGGCGATCAGCACTAACCTTAGTGAGCACAATCGCGGTGTCGGCCTGCAGCTCGGCCGGCAGCTGAGCGCGCGAGAGATGCGCCTGCAGCAGCGCGTGCGCCTTCACGTGCGGCTCGTTGTAGCGCGCCGCGCCGCCGCCCGCCGCCGTCGGCTTGTGCGGCACTCTGGCCGGACAGAAGGGGCGACAGTGAAGGGACCGCCCGAATGCGAGTCGGACTCGCGCACGAAGGGTTCCGTGCCGTCATACCGAAGTAGTCCGGAGTTTTGTTCGCTTAGTTTCACTAACGTAGTCCAAGTAGTTTACTAGCTATTTATGGAGGTTTCATGTGAAATTTATCTGTACAACATTAGACAAAGATCGAATTTGAGAACGGCGCCATCTATAGGGACCAACAAGAAGCGTTTAACATTGACATTTAACGGCATGACATCGGCGCTGTGAAGGTTACATAGATGGCCGCTAGATAGCGAGCAGACGGACAGACAGACAGACAGACGGACAGTGAAGTTTTAGTAATAGAGTAACATTTGGAACCCTTTGGGCACGGAACCCTAAAAACTAGATTAAGGCTACTTTTACGTGGCGCATGCTGCGTCGCTCGCACAATTTAACATTTTTAATTATTGTGATAATATGACTAAACTTTTCATAAACAGTCTTAACAAATAACCAACAACCCGACTGCTGACCTTGAGTAACATTGTCTTTAAGAGAAGGCCTGTGCCCTACAGTAAGGCGACAATAGGCGGCATTGCATATTCTGCCGTCCACAAGCTAAAATGGCGTTATCGACCAACCAGTCGATTTTTAATTTTGTGATGACATCTTAATCAGAAAAAAAAATCTCTATCGATCCATCCAACCCATTTTTTCCAAGCTTTTATACTTCCAGCGACGAAGAACCTCAAAAATGGCGTTATATTAGTTTAATTATTAAATAATTCAATAATAATGGTTTAATAACGTCAAAAATATATTTTTGTTAAGCTGAATTTATCGTTCCTCATTAAACGTATACAGGGCGTCTCAAAGTTATGGGACATGAAGGGAAAGTACCTTAAATATCGTAGATAGAGTATTTTGCTGAAAGAAGACTATGTTATTTTTAAAAGTTAGTAATTCGGCATTCAAAGATTTTCTAAAAATTACCTGCATCATCTGGTAATCGAACTGTAAAAGCAGGGGTGATTTTTTTTACATTTAAGTCGGTTTGATTCCTAAACGAGGCAAGTAATTTTTAGAAAATCTTTGAATGCAGAATTGCTAACTTTTAAAAATAACATAAAGTCTTCTTTCAGCAAAATACCCTATCTACGATATTTAAGGTACTTTCCCTTCATGGCCCATAATTTTGGGACGACCTGTATAGTAAGAATATACGCTACTTGATAACTATGTATACACAATTTGACTACACTCGAGGTATCAAAGGATAGCATAGATGCTATTTGTTACAAAAGAAATAGCATCTATCTCGTGACATCTCTAAAATTTCTGGAATCGATCTTAGCTAGTTTTCAGGTTGTAATATTAACATTTCTAAGTCTAATAATAGTCGTAGTAACAGTATATATATTTTGATTATTAGAATAAGCCAATAGTGCGAGCCTGCGCACAGCACCTGTAATTGGCACAAACGCCAGCGCTCTGTTAATTACCTTTAGTTAACCTTTAATAGCGCGGCGCATCGCAAGAACATTCCGTGTGGCGCCGGATTAAGAATAGCGGCACTCCATTTCCTCCCGTGGATGTCGTAGAAGGCGACTAAAGAAATCAATTACCAGGAGACGGGCAGCAGCGTCTTCCTGAGATTCCGACCGCATACTGCGATCGCCAACCCGCCTGCCGAGCGTGGCGATTATGGCAAAACCCCTCATGGTTATGGAAACCACGAGGGAGGCCTATGTCCTGCAGTGGGCGTCAAATGGCTGATGATGATGATGATGAACCTTTAATGTGTTTGTGCTGTTGGTGTGCCTTAATAAATCAAATAAAAAATAAAATACCTCAAGTGTAGTCAAATTGTGTATACGTAGTTATCAATTGGGTATTTGACAAAATATCAAATGAGTTACTTTTAAAACGGAATTTTGTATGAAAATACTTGCTTATGACGTCACATTTCAGAGCACTCTTTTTATGTTTAATCTATTTAAAAATTTTAATAACTAGTAATTGACTAAAAGAGATACATTTTCCGAGATATTTTGTAATTTTTGTTTTAATCGAGCATATGAAATAATTTATTGTTGATCGTGTCAAATACCGTATTACCATTTATATTCTTATTATTTCCCAGGTTTTGCGCATAACTCGAAAGTTGATTTTTGGAGATAACGGCGTCTTAGCTTGTGGACGGCAGTATTGCATTTTCCTCGATTAATAAAAACTCACTTGGCGGCGAGCGCCTTGATGATGTTCTCCTCGCGGTGCCGGATGACCAGGTCGTTGTACTCGGCCGCCGAGGATATGATCTCCAGCAGCCCCCGGATCTTGGTCTTGCTCGTCAGCGAGAGGCTGAACAGCTCTGTGGATACGAGGCGTTCGTGAGAGTAAATTGGAGCTAGTCATTGTAGCTAAGACTCTCTGAGAAAGGGAAGTTACGCGCCGGCAATGAGCAATGGATTATTAACATACATACATACACACATACATGTATGTATGTATGGCCGCCAATTGTACTGTACTATGTTATTGTTATAGATGGCAGTCGTTAAGCCAAGTCAGAAGCCTTAGGGCGGCTTGACAACTTCTGACAGTAGACGAGCCACTAGTCTACAAGCCTCCACCGATCCGGACTTGGCCCCCGTGGTGGAGTATGGCCTATACCTTCCTCAGGGAAGAGACCCGTGCCCCTCGGTGGGGACATAATGGGTTGATGATGATGTTATTGTTAAATTCTCATATGTAATTCCTGGTGTACATACAATAAATAATATTCTATCTATCTATCTATCTATGTTAATAATCCGTTGTTAATGATCCGTGTGGCGCCGGATTAAGAATAGCGTCACTCCATTTCCTTCCGTGGATGTCGTAGAAGGCGACTAAGGAAATCAATTACCAGGAGACGGGCAGCAGCGTCTTCCTGAGATTCCCACCGCATACTGCGATCGCCAACCCGCCTGCCAAGCGTGGCGATTATGGCAAAACCCCCCCTTTTATTAGTGTACGTGAAACAGGGGGTAAGACTCACCGATAGTGGTATAGTTGATGTAGTAGTAGGAAGCTATCATCCCGAGGTTGAGAGGCTGCACGTCCATCTCGTCTTCGATGGCGATGCATTTGGATTGCTCCAGGTCCGTCAGAGTTGTCTCAATCAGCTCCGAGAGGTGGTCCGAGAGATGCCTGCGGGAATGGAGCTTATGTTGAGGGGTTAAGGGGTAGAATGGGGTGCGGGGGTGAGAAAGTATTCATTTAAAGACCACAGTATTACAAAAACCGGCCAAGTGCGAGTCGGACCCGTACAGGAAGGGTTCCGTACCATTATCTATACAACATTTGAATATTTCAAGCGTCTGTTGCCGATTTCCATTATCAATATCGAGCGAAAAACGGCAAAAAAATCACGTTTGTTGTATGAGAGCCCCCCTAAAATATTATTTTATTCTGTTTGTAGTATTTGTTGTTATAGCGGCAACAGAAATACATCATCTGTGAAAATTTCAACTATCACGGTTCATGAGATACAGCCTGGTGACAGACGGACGGACAGCGGACTTAGTAATAGGGTCCCTTACCCTTTGGGTAAGGAACCCTAAAAATATTGTGTTCGCAGGGTGCACACTTACAACTATGGTCACATAATTATATTGAAACATAGGTAGAAATAACAGCGCATTCCACGCTAGACTAGTCTGTGTTGTGGTAATCCAGGGGAGACACATTATATCATTTTCAAGTAAAAACTTACCTTTGCTCGTCGTACATAACTGAGTTACAATACTAGCAATGACTAAAAATAAATATTCTTCGTAGAGAACTCGGTAATGTACCAAGAAACCTACCTTCTTTGCACATTCATCATCAGCCCTTTGACGCCCACTGCAGGACACAGGCCTCCCTCACGGTTTTCATAACCGTGAGGGGTTTCGCCATAATCGCCACGCTCGGCAGGCGGGTTGGCGATCGCAGTATGCGGTTGGAATCTCAGGAAGACGCTGCTGCCCGTCTCCTGGTAATTGATTTCCTTAGTCGCCTTCTACGACATCCACGGAAGGATATGGTGTGACGCTATTCTTAATCCGGCGCCACACGGAGTACTTTGCACATTACCCATCATTACCAGTTACAATAATGTGAGGCGGCGCTCTGTTTAGTTACTACTTTAACCACTTATGAGAACTTTTATTTCATTGAAATACAAATACTTTATTTGCAAAAAAAGATTACAAGTTTTATACTTAGTACTGACGCGATACGCCTGCATCGCGGCGACCGTTGGAAACGCCGATTGCCACACGCCGTTCATCTTATTTCGTTTCAGTTTAATATCGTTTCATTCAGCTTTAATTTGGGTGTTAACATATATATTTTTTAAACCGGGTAGTCTGGATTATCTCGGCACGCTCCGTACACAAAACTGCGAATCGGCGCGATGCGAATTCGCAACGCAGAAAACTGCGACACGAATGGCTGCGATGCGATTTCGTGCGGCAAGACATCTAATCCTTCTACGTTTCGGGTGACCATTCCCTCGACGACCGTCGACCGTACTGAACGTATTTTTTAAACTAGGCCGTGACATGGATCGTAAAAAGGAGTGCTGAATTCTGTTATTGCTAAGAAGATACAGGAAACGGTAACAAAGAAGATTTTCGGTCTATCCATTTATTACTATGATGAACGCCCGATGCGAATCAATTCGCAAGTTCTTGCGATGCGTCGCAGGATTTCTCGCAGATATTTACGATGCGACGTCGCATCGCAGCTTTGTGGACGGGCCGCCCTAAGGGGCAGAATGGGGGTTCAGGGGTTTGGATGGAATCATGTATATTTATTTTGATTCAGGTTTCGTCTGGGTGTATGATGTATAAACACTCGATGAGTGATTGGCTCCCTGAATGTTTATTTGTTGGGGTTCTGGGTCAGAAACGTCTGCGTCCTGTTCTGGTCTCAATAGTTTTGCTCGATTGATTGATTGATCGATTGATAGTGTGATACATACCTGTGAGTGACTCCATGAAGGTTGTAATAGTTGGGGTTCTGGCTCAGATATATAGGTGAGGGAGTCTCTGCATCCTGTTCTGTTCTCATAACTTTGCTTGATTGACTGAGTGATTCATACCTGTGAGTGACTCCTTGATGGTTTTAATAGTTGGGGTTCTGGGTCAGAAATGTTCAGGTAAGGTAGAGTCCATTGCATCCTATTCTCAATAGTTTTGGTTGATCGTCAGACTCATTCCTGATGGGTTATTTTCAAAGTCGAATCCCTTCGACTTTGTTGCCATGTGACTGTACTTTAATGAAATGGAAATGTGTTTTTTTATTCATGCTTTTCCTGCTTTCTAGGCCCATAACTTGAATGGCCACATGAGGGAAAACCAGGAATAGATAGGAAGGGCAAGGACTTTTTTTCTCAATAGTTTGGTTGATTGATTGATTGATTGATTGATTGATTGATTGATTGATTGAATGAGTGATTCATACCTGTGAGTGAATACCTTACGGTAGTAATGGTTGGGGTACTGAGTCAGAAATGTCCAGGTGAGGTAGTCCACTGCATCCTGTTTTGTTCTCGATAGTTTTGCTTGATTGATTGAATGAATGAATGAGTGATTCATACCTGTGAGTGACTCCCTGAAGGTTGTAATAGTTGGGGTTCTGGGTCAGCCGGCGGTAGAGGAAGGTCCAGGTCATGTAGTCCACGGCGTCCTGTTTTGTTCTCGATAGTTTTGCGTTATTGAATGCATGAGTGATTCATACCTGTGAGTGACTCCCTGAAGGTTGTAATAGTTGGGGTTCTGGGTCAGCCGGCGGTAGAGGAAGGTCCAGGTCAGGTAGTCCACGGCGTCCTGTTTGTTCTCAATAGTCTTCGTGACGATCTCGGCGTTCAAATGGTCGTGGAGGCGATGGTCCAGGTGGCTCTGCGAAGGAAAGATGCCAGTTAAAACGTTGTTTAAGCAAACTAAAAACAGGGTTAGTTAAAAACTTGACTGCTTCGTTGGTCTGGCGGTTGACACTGCCAAAAATGAGGTCGTGGGTTCGATTCCTGCTGGAGGTCGGCGTACTTGATTTGTACTAATGGAGTCCGTGTGGTGCGACTCACGTGTTCTTTCTTACATTGTGATGTCCTTGCCCGGTCACTATAGAATAGAGAATCCTAGATTGGGACTAGACCATGTACTCTCAAGAAGGTGTGTACGTACATCATGAGTTAGGTGTGTGATCTTGCCAGAGACTCTATTGTATTATTGTATTTATAGCACAGGATATCTTAGGGTTACGAGCAGGATAAGTGATTATATTGTATGCAAGTAAAAGTTGTCATGGCTCAAGCAGCGGACAATCGTTGAGCAACGTGAGGAACACACACAAACACACGCACGCACGCACGCACGCACGCACGCACGCACGCACGCACGTTGCATGGAAGTTATAATGCCTCAAGCGGCAGACAGTCGTTGAGGAACGTGAGGAACACACACAAACACACGCACGCACGCACGTTGCATGGAAGTTATAATACCTCAAGCGGCAGACAGTCGTTGAGGAACGTGAGGAACACACACAAACACACGCACGCACGCACGTTGCATGGAAGTTATAATGCCTCAAGCGGCAGACAGTCGTTGAGGAACGTGAGGAACACACACAAACACACGCACGCACGCACGTTGCATGGAAGTTATAATGCCTCAAGCGGCAGACGGTCGTTGAGGAACGTGAGGAACACACACAAACACACGCACGCACGCACGCACGCACGCACGTTGCATGGAAGTTATAATACCTCAAGCGGCAGACAGTCGTTGAGGAACTTGGCGAAGAAGGTCTTGTGGTGTGCGGCGCACATGAGCACGGCGACCGAGTGGTCGTCCTCCAGCGGGCGGCACGCGCGGCCCAGCATCTGCAGCACGGTCGTCACCGGGTACTGCTCGTACGAGTGCAGTTTGCCGTTGTACCTGGTGCGGAGAGCAATTAAATGAAATGCATTTCACTTGTGAAAGTGGACTTTATGCGTAAATGTAGACTTAAGGTTACATGATTAAAACTTTTTTTTTTACTTTTTTATAAAAAAAAAACCGGCCACGTGCGAGTCGGACTCGCGCACGAAGGGTTCCGTACTACATATGTATACAACATTAGACACAAAGATCGAGAAAAAACGGCAAAAAATTACGTTTGTTGTATGGGAGCCTCCCTTCGATATTTATTTTATTTCAATTTCATTATTTACTTTTGGCAAAACTCCTCATGGTTATGAAAACCACGAGGGAGGCCTGTGCCCTGCAGTAGGCGTCAAGTGACTGATGATGGTCATGATTTATTTTTGAACCGATTATACAACTAAATATTCTGTGAATATTTCAAGCGTCTACCTGTTGCTGTTATTAATATAGAGCAAAAAACGGCAAGAAAATTACGTTTGTTGTATGGGAGCCCCCCTTAAATATTTATTTTACTCTGTTTTTAGTATTTGTTGTGAAATACATCATCTGTGAAATTTTCAACTACCTAGCTATCACGGTTCATGAGATACAGCAGACAGACGGACAGACAGACAAACGGACAGTGAAGTCTTAGTAATGGGATCCCGTTTGGCACCCTTCGGGTTCCGTACGAACCCTACAAATTACAACATAAAAGTGCTGTTTTCTGGTGTGTACAATAAAGAATATTGGAAGGAATATTGTTCAGCATTTACGTGGTACAGTAAGTAGGATTATAGTTGTCGAAATGTAAGAAGCCCGTTTTGACAGCTACACAAAGATGCATTTTACTTTGGATTTACTCGAACAAATACATAAAAAGACACTGACTCTGGCATATTATTTAACTTTCGAAAGAAAAAACACATTTTGTAGCCCGAGAAGTTACTCATAGTTTAGATTTTTAATGTTTCTGATCTCAAACTAGGTTAGATTCTATGGTTTTTGTAGCTGTAAAAACGGGCTTTTTATATTTTGACGACTTTAACTGTAAGTAATGATTACACGTAAGAAAAGGTCCACCACCCTTTGTACTAGTATAAATCATATTACGGCAGGGTAGTATCACGTCTCGAAGTTATAAACTTTTGCCTGATAAACCATAAGGCTGGGCTGACAAACAACGGACGCCCTTCACGTCGGACATGTCAGTTTATCCAGTGTGGGTATAGGCACAATAGTGGGCACTGTCCTGAAAAACCCAAGGACAAGCGCGAGCCGAACTCGCCCACCGAGGGTTCCGTACAAATTTGTATGTAGGTACTAGATTTTATAAATAGTTCAGGAGTAGTCTCGCAGTTTTTTTTCTGAGCTTTTCCCGAACTTTAAAGACAATTCCAAAAACCCATTTAGAGGCCAAAAATTCCACCCATGCCGGGACCCGAACCCGCGACCCGTTGTCCTCAGCGCGGGTTGGTGCGGCGAAAAGAATATAATCAATCATGTAGGTACAGCGATATCATTCCGATGTAAAAACCTAACTGCAAAGTGGGTTACTCGGGGCTGCAAGTGATGTAAATCGCTTCGGCCAGATGTCGCTGCCTGTACGTAATACAGAGAACTTTGTAGAGGCTCGAAATTTTGCCGATGCCTGCATTTGCCCATTAGCTCGGCTGGGGGAGCGTTGGCGCAGTTGGCCAGAGGTCGTGGGTTCGGGTAACGGCATGGGTGGAATTTTTGGCCTTATCACGGGTTGGTGCGCCAAAAGAATATAATTTAAAGAATATTTTTTTATGATTTCTTTACAAATATTTGGTTTTCAGATTTCTTTCTGTACTTGTAAGACGATATTATTTGCCCAATTTCATAGATGAACGGAAAGTACCCCATGAATTTAGATTCGCCTGAGCGTCGAAATATACGTTTTCACACCTGCTATTCGGAAAAGATCCCTTGATTCCCTCAAATGAGGGATCAAAGTTGTACTTTTCTTCCCTGATATTCTAGTTTTTTTTTTATTGCCCTCAGCATGATCCGTGTGCAGATTTTCACAAAATGTAATTCCAATTCGATTTTTATTTTGTTGCAATCGATCATAATTGTCTTCCACGGCACATATTGTGTTTGATTGAAATTTTCCTTATAGCAGGTGTGAAAAGCAGTATGTGTCACTCGGTAGCAAAATTATTTCCGTCTTGGGCGTAAACACTTGAATCCCTCGCTACGCTCAAGATTCTACTTTAGGATCCCTCGCTACGCTCGGGATTCTATTGTAGAATCTTTCGCTTCACTCAGGATTCAATATACCGCCCTCGCCGTAAATATATCATTTTGCTCCCTTGAGACACAATCTACTATTTTGGTACATATACGGCTGACACATAAATAATTTTTTTACGTTAACTTAGAAGTTTGATTTTTTCACCGCTTCAAGGGACTGTGGATCTGAGAATATGGTTTTAATTTCAACTCGATACCTCCACGCGTTCCCGAGATAAAGGGTCTAGACGGACAGACGGACGCACAACAAAGTGATCTTATGTGGATTCCGTTTTTTCCTTTTGAGTTACGGAACCCTAAAAAGAACTTTTCACAGTTTTTACATATTTCTTTTAAAGAAATTTTTGAGAGTGGGCTAAATGTTGGCTGCATTAAGAAATTTTTAAAGCGAAAAAAAGAGGGCAGTGGGTACGAGTGCAGCAAAGCGACCGCCGACTCACGTGTGCGTGTCGGCCACCACGGCGGTGTGCGCGCGCGCAGCCACGGCCCAGGCGAGCGGCGCGGCGCACACGCACAGCTGCGCGGCGCCCGACTGCAGCAGCTGCTGCACGGCGCGCCGGTCGCCGGCGCACACGCCCTCGTGCAGGTACGCCACGCCCGCCGACAGCGTCTCCTTCAGCATCTGCGGACGACGCGGGAACCGTCACGGCCGCGGGTCACCGAAAGCGGAGTCACCGGGAGCTGACGGCCGACGGGAACCGGTCGGTCGATGGGTGCTAAAAGTCAATGGGAACTGAAACTCGAGAGTCTAAGAGTCGATGGAAGCTAAGAGTCGAAAGGACGCCCGCGCACATGCTACGCCCACCGACAGCGTCTCCTTCAGTATCTGCGGACGACTGTTACAGCCGCGAGTCACTGAAAGGGTAAAGTCACTGGGCGCTGAGAGTCAATAGGAACCGATTAGTCAATGGGAACCGATTAGTCAATGGGAACCGATTAGTCAATGGGAACCGATTAGTCAATGGGTGCTAAAAGTCCAATGGAAGCAAAAAGTCAATGGGACCTAGAGTCAATGAAGGCTAAGGGCCAGTTTCTGAATTGAGAATTTCGCTAAGTAAATAGTTGTCTACGAATTTGTCAGAAAAGAGCGTGACAGAACGTTACTTAAGTATTTGGTTAGGGAAATCCTCAATTCAATCAATGGAAGCTAAGTGTCAATGGGAATTAAAAGTCAGTGGCAGCTAAGAATCGTTGGAAGCAGCCAATGAAAGCTAAGAGTCAACGGAAGCGAAGAATCAATGGAAACTCAAGAGTCAATGGGAGTTATAAGTGTCAGTGAAAGCTAAAAATCAACGAAAGCAAAAGGTCAGTAGTAGCCAAAAGTCAATAGGAACTAAGAGTCATTTGGAGGTAACGGTCTATCGAAGCTAAAAATCAATGTGAAATAAGAGACACTGGAAGCTAAGAGTCAGTGGGAGCTACAACTCAATGGCAATTAAATGTCAGTGGAAACTAATTATCAATGGTAACTAAGAAACAAACAGACCTAATATGTTAGAGAGATCGTTGTAAGAGGTTGTCCGTAACGATTTGGTGTTTACTGTTAAGTTACAAGAATTTTGTAAATAAATAAATAATAATAATGAATTTGTGAAGGTATAGTAAGTAAGTAAATTATTTATTTCCAAAAAGATAATACAAATAGTTATAATAGCAGTACAACTCGCTAACCGTGAAGGAAAACATCGTCAGGAAACTCGAGTGTTTGAATTATTCACATACCTCAGCGCTTGAGATCGCCAATGCGCGGTGGGCACGCGTGGTGATTAAGCCCATAATCTCTCTGTGAGAGAAGGCCTGTGCCCTATAACGGGACGTATATAGGCTGCTTATGATGAATAATGAATATATCTATATAAAAAATAACTAAGAATCAATGGGAACTAGTAATAATAGGAACTAATTGTCAATCCAAACTAACTATCAACAGAAACACACACAAATACACACACGCACGCACGCACGCACGCACGCACACGCACGCACAGGCACACACGCACACAGACACACACACGCACGCAGACACACGAACGCAGACACACGCACGCACACACGCACACGCACACACGCATACGCATACACACGTCAACGATCATCAAAATAGTTTTACCCGCCAAAACCGCTCGCCAACCTACCTTATCCTTGAGTGTATCGAGCGTGGGCTGCAGCAGCTTGGGACCGGCGTGCAAGAACCGCGTGGGCCGGCCCTGCGCCGCCGCCAGCGCCAGCAAGTCCGCTGCCAGCAGTCTGGAGACAAGAAGGGTTGACCGTCACGAGTTCGATTCCCACTGGGGGGGGCGCCGCAAATTCGTCAATTGGCACAAAGAGATCCTCCTAAAGGTACCTCCACGCGTTCCCGAGATTGAAGGGTCTTGACAGACAGACCGTCGTACCTCCACGCGTTCCCGAGATTAAAGGGTCTTGACAGACAGACCGACGGACGGACAACAAAGTGATCCTTTAAGGGTTCCGTGTTTTTCCTTCTGAGGCACGGAACCCTTAAAACTAAGGGCTCTCACACATAAACACGATACGACGTCGCGTCGTGCTACGACGCCCTGATTTGGTTTTAATTTGAGCGAAATTTTGAACCAATATTGAGCTCTGAGTTGAATATTGTCGCGATTAGTTATGAGTTAACTAGATGTTCGCGATTAGTTATACCAATTTAAGCCAAATTAACGCGTCGAGCGGTGGTAGCCTAGTGGGTAGAACCTAGGACTCGGAAGTGGGAGACCCAGGTTCGATCCCCGGTGCGGGCATGTAACTATGAGTTGGTTTTCTAAGTTATGTACATTTGTGAAGTTACCAATACCTGCTAATGTTCTCTTCAAAACTTAGGTTAGCTGGTAGATAATGCTAAGTAGCATTAAGCTCGCCTACGTGCAAAACTGCCTGTTTTAAATGCAATAAAGGTTTTAATAATAATAATAATATAGTAGCAATACCAATCGCTAACGGTGAAGGAAAACATCGTGAGGAAACCTGAGTGTCTGAGCTATTCACATACCTCAGCGTTTGAAATCGCCAATCCGCGGTGGGCACGCGTGGTGATTAAGCCCATACTCTCTCTCTGAGAGAAGGCCTGTGCCCTACAGTGGGACGCATATAGGCTGATTATGTAAACTATACTAAAAGTATTTAATAAGATGTGGCCTATGGCCCAAAAAATATGTTGGCAAGGGAACACTTTACAGGGGCTATAGAACCAGATAAGTTAAGAAATGGTTACCTAGCAAAGATGACAAGGGTTTCATCATCATCATCATCATCAACATCATCATTCAGCCACAAGAAGTCCACTGCTGGACATAGGCCTCCTCCATGGATTTCCAAAAAGACCGGTTGGAAGCGGCCTGCCTCCAGCGTCTTCCTGCCACTTGGATGAGGTCATCTGTCCATCTTGTGGCTGGTCGTCCTACGCTGCGCTTGCCGATATGTGGTCTCCATTCGAGAACTTTTAGAAAGAAAGAAAGAAAGAGAAACATTTATTTTCGGCCCCATCGGCCATCAGTTCTGCGTGCTATGTGCCCCGCCCACTGCCACTTCAACTCACTAATCCGCTGGGCTATGTCGACGACTTGCGTTCGTCTACGGATCTCATCATTTCTGATTCGATCTCGTAGAGAAATTCCGAGCATAGCCCTTTCCATAGCTCGTCGCGTGACCTTGAGCCTTCTTATGAGGCCCATAGTGTTTGCTCGATGACAAATGTCATGACTCACCTGGAGTGTCGCCGGGAGGGCACAAAGACGATGCACGGCTTGGTCCCGCTGTGGCGCACGATAGCGTTGAAGATCGGCTTCGTCATGGCGGCCAGGCGCGAGCCCGCGTGAGAGATGTTGAAGCCCTGACCAGAACACATGAGGTCACAATCGATCAATCCATCAAACAATCAATCCATCCGCTCCCAACGCTCATGAATGGCAGCGAGACTTACCCCCGGTTTCTCGTACACTAACAAGCTGTTAATCTACTGTTAACAGCTGTCAGTGGTTTTTTTTTGTATGCACTTTGATCAATTGACAGCTATTAACAGTAGATTAACAGCGTGTTAGTGTACGAGAAACTGGGGGTTAGAACGGCAGAAGAATCAAGAAAGTAGGATTACGACTCGGGGCTGCAAGTGATGTAAATTTCTTCAGCCAGATGTCGCTGCCTGTACGTAATACAGAGAAGTTTGTAAAGAGGCTCGAAATTTCGCCGATGCTTGCACTTGCCCATTACCTCACTTGGGAGAGGGCTGGCACGGTTAGCCAGAGGTCGCGGGTTCAAGTCCCGGCATGGGTGGAATTTTTAGCCGCTAAGTAGGATTAGTGCAGTAGAAATTATGTCTTTAAGAAGTATTTGTGATTGCAATAGTGTGATTACAGAACACTGTGGACTGAAGAGAATGGTCCGGTTCCTGAATTGTGAATTACACTAAGTAAACACTTCAGTAACGTTCTGTCACGCTCTTTTCTGAGGAATTCGAAGAGACAACACAACAGTTAACTATTTACTCAGCGAAATTCTCAATTCAGAAACTGGCCCAACGAGACTAGAATTTAAAAAATGAAAATGAAAAAAACTTTATTTAGAAAAAGGTTAAAAAAGTGGTTACTGGCTCCCAAACTAGGATTCCCTGTGCTATGGGTAGCCAGGTAGGTAATTGAGAAGCGCAGCATTGAGAATGGGCATTGTTCACTCCTATTTTTCATTCTAGAAATCTAAAATATAGACTAATATAAGAAACTTATTTGAATATTTTCTTAATTTTCAATGCCATTATTTTTTATTAATTATTTAAAATTTCTAATAGCTTAATAACTATGACGTCACCACTGGCATAATTATATACCTTCCTTCGCCTTTTTTCATGCTTTTTAAAACTAAAAATACGTCGACGTTTGACAATGACAATCAAATGTCAGTCAGTGTCAACTACTTACCAATATTTTCTTTTCTAATCATATTGCCAATAACAAAGAATTGAATTGAATTGATCTTTTCATGTAAATACCAAGCTGGCGTGTCTCCTCGTAATACTTATTCAAAGTAAACGGAGAGAGGTTATCTTCACTGTATCTAAGAATCTGACACTTTTGACAGTTGTTGAACTAACGAATGTATTAAATTGATTTAAATAACTCCTGGAATTCAGAATGGAAATCCTATCGTGAGTCTAAAAGAACACAGTTCAGCACCATCCAGGAATCAATCCCTGCGAAACCATGGTTTTTCTTTTTCCGTAATGCGGATAAAAATGTTACCTCGACAATATGTCGTCTTCGCCTGGGCCATGCCTGCACCCCAGCCTTCCTCGCGAAAATTCGGATTAGGGACAACTCGCTATGTGAGTGCGGTTTGGACGACGGGACTCCGGATCACATCTTTTTTAACTGCTCAAAATTATCTTCTTCCCTATATAATTATCTTCCTTCCAATCTCCCTCTTCCCACAAATTTTCGTTCTCTGTTACAATTGGTTTTCTCTCCATTTATAAAAGATCTATGTAATTTTATAAAAAGCAACAAAATTCGATTGTGATTCTATTACTAATGTATCTGGTTTTTTATGTATTTTATCTTTTTTGTTATTACTACATCACCACAACTAACTTACGGGATTTTGTTAAATATTAAAAAAAAAAAAAAAAAAAACTTGCTATCTCCAAAACTCGACATTGGCAGAATCCTTAGGGTAGCCATAATTAAGAATTGAATTGAATTGAAATTTTTATACTAAACAATACCTGCCATTCATAAAAGCTTCCCAGAGCGCGCTCACATGGAATTTGAAGCGCCGCAGCCGAGCGTTTACACGCCGGCTGCAGCCACTCACCTGTCTGTGCACTGCCCACCTCGCTCCCGCAGCCGAGCGTTTACACGCCGGCTGCAGCCACTCACCTGTCTGTGCACTGCCCACCTCGCTCCCGCAGCCGAGCGTTTACACGCCGGCTGCAGCCACTCACCTGTCTGTGCACTGCCCACCTCGCTCCCGCAGCCGAGCGTTTACACGCCGGCTGCAGCCACTCACCTGTATGTGCAACTCCAGCGGCAGCGGGCGCGCGCTCACGTGGAAGTTGAAGGCGGCGTGGGCGCCACAGCCGAGCCACTGCGCCACATCGCGGGCGTCCGCCAGCGGGAGGGACAGCGCCACCATGCGGATGTTGCGCTCTGCCCGGGGGAGAAAGACGATAGAGACACTTGCTAAAGTTCTAACGTGGTTCGTATCGGACGAAGAGTTCTTGATGACGACTAACAAAAATATATACGTCTTCCAGAAAGAACTGTGTTTATTCAACTGTATATATTCTAGCTGTTCTGGCAAAGGTTGTTTTGCCACATCAATCAGCCTACGACCTATTCTCAGACCTATCAAATATCACAAAATAAATCATAAAAATCGGTGAAGCCGTTTAAGAGGAGTTCGATAACAAACACTTCGAAACGAGATTTTTATATATTTAACTAATAAGTATACACAACCTACAAAAAGATACACAATTCAATACATATAAGCAACAGTTGGACTCGAAAGCGGGAGACCCAGGTTCGAGTCCCAGTGCGGGCATGTACCTATGACTTTGTTTTCTAAGTTGTGTACATTTGTGAAGTTATAGTAGCAACACCACTCGCTAACCGTGAAGGAAAACGTCGCGAGGAAACCTGAGTGTCTGAGCCATCCACATACCTCAGCGCTTGAAATCGCCAATCCGCGGTGGGCACGCGTGTTGATTAATCCTATACTCTCTCTCTGAGAGAAGGCCTGTGCCCTACAGTGGGACGTATATAGGCAGTTTATGATGTTTATGACTAATGAATGTTGAGGAAGCGAAACTGATCTGTCAAGATTGTGGCAAGTGGCAGTCCCTGGTCTCTGCCTACCCCTCTGGGATACAAGCGTGAGTTTATGTCTGCACGTATTTATGTATGATGAAGCAACAGTTTTATAAATAGGTTTTAAAAAATTGTCCTCAGCACGGGTTAGTGCAACAAAAAGAATAGTTACAGCGATATCATTCCGATGTAAAAACCTAACTGCAAAGTGGGTTACTCGGGGCTGCAAGTGATGTAAATCGCTTCGGCCAGATGTCGCTGTCTGTACGTAATACAGAGAAGTTTGTAAAGAGGCTCGAAATTTCATCGATGCCTGCACTTGCCCATTAGCTCAGTTGGGAGAGCGCTGGCACGGTTAGCCAGAGGTCGCGGGTTCAAGTCCCGGCATGGGTGGAATTTTTAGCCTCTAAATAGGTTTTTAAAAACTGTTTTACAGTTAGAT
Source organism: Yponomeuta evonymella (assembly GCA_963969515.1). Classification (NCBI taxonomy): domain Eukaryota; kingdom Metazoa; phylum Arthropoda; class Insecta; order Lepidoptera; family Yponomeutidae; genus Yponomeuta; species Yponomeuta evonymella. Next base: position 1,373,684 of record OZ018370.1, on the reverse strand, counting down.
AGACAGATGTAAAGGCCGCTGTGTAACTCACCGATCTGCGAGGAGATGTATCTCATACGGGAGCAGACCACTTCGAGCACGGGCCCTTCCTCGCCGCCCAACAACTGCAGGGCGTCCACGATGAACAGCGAGATGCTTTGGACGCTCTTGCGGACCTTCCATCTGCGGGGGTGTCGTTTGGAGTCAAACGTTGCATTAAAAACCCTGGACCTGGACTCTCAGCTCGAGTCGTTACCGATTTCGTCGAAAAAAAGAAAAAACACCATAAATTTTGGGTGGTCTGAGACATATAGCAAAATTAACGTGACTATCGAATATGATAGCTATCGAAAAGTGTGTATTCTAAAAAAGGCACTTTCCAAAAATTTCTCGACACAAACTCGAATATGTGAGAGTTATTAGCAGCCAGCCGGAAGAGGGCGCGTGCGCAACGTCATTGTTCTGATAAATGAAGAGGCAGTACTAATAAAATTGTTCGCGACATTTTCGAAACAAGATTTCTAAACTCGATATTTTTTTATTTTTACATCTATACTCAAATGTAACAGTTCGTTTGTAATTAAAAATTACACAACCGCGGCTGTCAAACCACCCAGATTTCAGAGTGTATATAAAAAAGGTCTTTATTACCTGTTAGAGCAAATGGGATAGGAAAATACGACATACCTGCGAGATAGCACGTCCCACTTCTCGGCCGTGGTGATGATGATCTGACCCTTGTTCAGTAGTTTGTGATCCGTGGCCGTCTCGCCAGTCAGTTGCACCACCTGCGAAACGGAGGAACAAATAAAACACGAACAAAAGATATAAGACACAGACAAGAAATAAGACACGAACAAAAGACATAAAATTGAAACAAGAAATAAAACACCAACAAAAGACATAAACGACAAACAAGAAAGAAAACACGGACAACGTTAGTGGAATTTTAGCGCCTCGGGCTAACTTTCGCTATCTCTAGTGACATTCTAGCGCCGCAAGCAGACTCTCACTCTCTCTAGTGACATTCTAGCGCCGCAGGCAGACTCTCACTCTCTCTAGTGACATTCTAGCGCCGCAGGCAGACTCTCACTCTCTCTAGTGACATTCTAGCGCCGCAGGCAGACTCTCACTCTCTCTAGTGACATTCTAGCGCCGCAGGCAGACTATCACTCTCTCTAGTGACATTCTAGCGCCGCAGGCAGACTCTCACTCTCTCTAGTAACATTCTAGCGCCGCAGGCAGACTCTCACTCTCTCTAGTGACATTCTAGCGCCGCAGGCAGACTCTCACTCTCTCTAGTGACATTCTAGCGCCGCAGGCAGACTCTCACTCTCTCTAGTGACATTCTAGCGCCGCAGGCAGACTCTCACTCTCTCTAGTGACATTCTAGCGCCGCAGGCAGACTCTCACTCTCTCTAGTGACATTCTAGCGCCGCAGGCAGACTCTCACTCTCTCTAGTAACATTCTAGCGCCGCAGGCAGACTCTCACTCTCTCTAGTGACATTCTATTGCCGCAGGCAGACTCTCACTCTCTCTAGTGACATTCTAGCGCCGCAGGCAGACTCTCACTCTCTCTAGTGACATTCTAGCGCCGCAGGCAGACTCTCACTCTCTCTAGTGACATTCTAGCGCCGCAGGCAGACTCTCACTCTCTCTAGTGACATTCTATTGCCGCAGGCAGACTCTCACTCTCTCTAGTGACATTCTAGCGCCGCAGGCAGACTCTCACTCTCTCTAGTGACATTCTAGCGCCGCAGGCAGACTCTCACTCTCTCTAGTGACATTCTAGCGCCGCAGGCAGACTCACACTCTCTCTAGTGACATTCTAGCACCACAGGCAGACTCTCACTCTCTCTAGTGACATTCTAGCGCCGCAGGCAGACTCACACTCTCTCTAGTGACATTCTAGCGGCGCAGGCAGATTTTCACTCTCTCTAGTGACATTCTAGCACCACAGGCAGACTCTCACTCTCTCTAGTGACATTCTAGCGCCGCAGGCAGACTCACTCTCTCTAGTGACATTCTAGCGCCGCAGGCAGACTCACTCTCTCTAGTGACATTCTAGCGCCGCAGGCAGACTCTCACTCTCTCTAGTGACATTCTAGCGCCGCAGGCAGACTCTCACTCTCTCTAGTGACATTCTAGCGCCGCAGGCAGACTCACTCTCTCTAGTGACATTCTAGCGCCGCAGGCAGACTCACTCTCTCTAGTGACATTCTAGCGCCGCAGGCAGACTCTCACTCTCTCTAGTGACATTCTAGCGCCGCAGGCAGACTCACTCTCTCTAGTGACATTCTAGCGCCGCAGGCAGACTCACTCTCTCTAGTGACATTCTAGCGCCGCAGGCAGACTCTCACTCTCTCTAGTGACTCCCTACTTTATTTCTGGTCTACATGAATGACATCGCCACGGCTCTATCTCCTCTCCACAAAGCTGAAATTGTCTGCTATGCTGACGACACAGCGGTCATTTTCAATGACTTGAGCTGGGATCGAGTCTGCAAATGCGCGACTGCTGGCCTTTCAGACATTGCGAAGTGGTTAGCAAAAAATCTTTTAACTTTGAACGCCTCTAAAACGAAGTTTATATGTTTTCACAAGACAAAGGCTTCCCGACCAAGGCTTGAATGCGATATAAAGATCCATACCTGTATCCGGTCGTCGGAGGAATGCAACTGTGAATCTATCAGTAGAGTTGTCGACATAAAATACCTGGGAATTGTGCTAGATGAAAACCTGACATTTGAAAAACATCTCAACACTCTTGCAGGCCGCGCACGCAAACTTATTTATGTGATGAAACTGCTTCGTAATGGAGCACCTAAAGAAACACTGAGGCTAGTATACTTAGCTCTATGTCAATCCGTCCTCAGCTACTGCGTCAGCTGTTGGGGAGGATCCGCGACTACATACATGATCGCAGTTGAAAGGGCACAGCGCGCAGTGCTTAAAGTAATGAATAAGAAACCCCGAATGTACCCCACCACCAAACTGTACGAGGAAAACAAAGTACTAAGTATAAGAAAACTTTATATCCTTAAGGTAATCCTGGCACAACACAAAAAATTAATCAATTCCAGTGAATATCTCAATACTCTAAAAAAGAGAGTGTTTAGGATTGAAAAGGCAACAGTAAAAACGGCTTTTGCCCGAAGATTCGCACCTTTTCGGCATCAATATCTATACAATATTGCGGTCAAAGACTGCGATATAAAACTGTGCACTGTAAAGGAGGCCAAAATAAAAGTTCTAAGCTGGTTAAACACCAAAGATTATCAAACCACCGAAAAAATGTTAACGCCTAGTGTCTAATCTAAACAAATCGTAAGCAGAGTTAACCTTAAAGAGATACAAAACAAAATCGTCCGCAAATACACACACACACACACTCGCCCTCACCCTCTCCCTAACACCCTCACACACACACACACACCCTCACATACCCTCACCCTCACACACACACACACACACACACACACACACACACACACACACACACACATACACTCACACATAAAGTTTCAATTCACATAGCATACAAGATGTAAATAGTCTAAAATAAGTTGGCTATTAAAAATATAGCAAATAGGTTCTAGTATACTTGCTACATTTTCCACAATATTTTTATGTACTTACCTAGATCTGCATGCTCTAGGTATTTACTCATTAAGATTACAAAACCTCCTTAAGATTTTGCATGTACCGCCGTAACTGTAAGGTAATCAGCCACATCTAATCCTTCCCCCACGGGACAGGCTCTGCCTAGTGTGGGGGTCAGCAAATGTTTAAATGTTACCTTTAAAATGGCAATAAATACTTTTTACTTTACTTTTACATTCTAGCGCCGCAGGCAGACTCTCACTCTCTCTAGTGACATTCTAGCGCCGCAGGCAGACTCTCACTCTCTCTAGTGACATTCTAGCGCCGCAGGCAGACTCACTCTCTCTAGTGACATTCTAGCGCCGCAGGCAGACTCACTGTCTCTAGTGACATTCTAGCGCCGCAGGCAGACTCACTCTCTCTAGTGACATTCTAGCGCCGCAGGCAGACTCTCACTCTCTCTAGTGACATTATAGCGCCGCAGGCAGACTCTCACTCTCTCTAGTGTCATTATAGCGCCGCAGGCAGACTCTCACTCTCTCTCTAGTGACATTCAAGCGGCGCAGGCAGACTCTCACTCTCTCTAGTGACATTCTAGCGGCGCAGGCAGACTCTCACTCTCTCTAGTGACATTCTAGCGGCGCAGGCAGACTCTCACTCTCTCTAGTGACATTCTAGCGGCACAGGCAGACTCTCACTCTCTCTAGTGACATTCTAGCGGCACAGGCAGACTCTCACTCTCTCTAGTGACATTCTAGCGGCACAGGCAGACTCTCACTCTCTCTAGAGACATTCCGACGCCGCAGTACGACTCTCGCTGTTTCTGGCGACAGCAAGAGTCAGCCAGCCATTTTAATAACAATTCTAGCGCCGTAGACCGACTCTTGCTGTCTCTGGTGAAATTTAAACGCCGCGGGCCGATTCTTTCTCTTGTACTGTCTGTTTTGAGTGAAATTGTAACGCCCACAAGCTGCCTGTCCCTCTCCCTATTTAGTGATTCAAGCCCTCTGCCCCACTCACCTTGATGTTGAAGTTCTGCCCGAACTTGTGGTACCAGTCGGCGAAGACGATGTCAGCCAGCTCGTCCTTGGGCAGCAAATACACTGCGCGGCCCGTACTGCTCTGTGCCAAAAGCCGCAGTAGAGCTAGCTCAGCCACCACCGACTTCCCGGAGCCCGAGGGAGCCCCCACGAACACGTTGTCGTCAGAGTTGTAGACAGCGTTGAACACCTGGCGGGAAAGAAATCAGAAATCAAAAAGCCGGCCAAGTGCGCGTCGGACTCGCGCACGAAGGATTCCGTACCATTATCTATACAACATTAGACACAATTATCGAGCAAAAACGGCAAAAGATCACGTTTGATGCATGCGAGGCCCGTTAAATATTTATTTTTTTCTGTTTTTAGTATTCGTTGTTATAGCGGCAACAGAAATACATCATCTGTGAAAATTTCAACTGTTCATGAGATACAGCTTGGTGACAGACAGACGGACAGTGAAGTCTTAGCAATAGGGTCCCGTTTGGCACCCTTCGGGTACAGAACCCTAAAAAATACAACATAAAGGTGCTGTTTTCTGGTGTGTACAACAAGGAATGTTTCTTCTTCTCCTAATCCAGGTTTGGAATCGATTTGATGGGTGGAAGGTGTGCGTGTGGTCTTCAATGAACGTATTGAGTATATTTAGAATTTAACGATTTTATTTATTTTTTGAAGAAAACGATTATATTGTGTGCATGATATGCAAGATTAACGAAGTGAAGTTAGTAACGATAGATAGGCCGGGTGGGGATCGACTGATGACGTCAATGGGTTGCTGCTGCTAACGTCACACCGGTCCAGTAGTCCATTAGTTCCTTAGGCGAAGAAGAGATGGCGCTAACATTGAATATTCTCGGGAATATTGGAAGGAATATTGTTCAGCATTTACGTGGTACAGTAAGTAGGATTATAGTTGTATTGTTGTGTTTCAACGTAGAGAATTTACATTCTGTTTGTTGAATAATTATGTACAATTGTTAACCGCTGTCTGCGGGGTCGATTTGTATCGGTGAAAAAGCCAGCGGAAAAAAACTCCACTCTGACCATCTAATTTCTTAAATCATCAACCTAATCACATCACTTTCTACCCGATTTGTTTCTTTAGTCATTTCTTTCCTACGTTCGTCCCTTTCATTCTTTTATTTCCTTCCATCAATCGTTCCAGCATTCTTCCTTCGTCCCACCCATTCAAGTCGGTTATCATTACCTGCGTCTGCACCGGATTGAACTCGCTGTAGAGCGCCGATATTGGCAGCGGCTGCAGATTCTAGTCCAGCTGAGGTGTATCTGTTTTTCTCTCTTTCTTTCGTTCGTCCGTTCTCTCGTTCTTCCGTTTTTTCGTTCGTCCGTTCTCTCGTTCTTTCTTTCTTTCTTCAGTCAGTCAAGTCAGTGTATGTTATTATTACCTGCGTCTGCACCGGATTGAACTGCGGGAACTGCTCGCTGTAGAGCGCCTCGTACTTGGCGTTCCGCAGCGCCGATATCGGCAGCGGCCGCAAGTCCAGCAACACCGTCGGCGGCAGATTCCAGTCCAGCTGACAGCCATACTTCTTCTTCACTCGTTCATTCTTTAGTTCTATCATTTTTTCGTTCCTTCATTCTTCCTTTCTCTCGTTCAGTCGTTCATTCAAGTCAGTTATTACTATAAGCCACCCACCTGCGTCTGCACCGGGTTGAACTGCGGGAACTGCTCGCTGTAGAGCGCCTCGTACTTGGCGTTCCGCAGCGCCGATATCGGCAGCGGCTGCAGGTCCAGCAGCTCCGTCGGCGGGAGGTTCTTCTCGGGCAGAATCAGGTGCCGGAACGACACGGGGAGCTGGGTCTCCGCCGAGAGCCATCTGCGGGAGGGTGGCGGGCGATTGGTGAGGAAGAGAGGCCGCTTCTGGTGATGCGTTGTTTACAGCACACGCCAGCAATGCACGCTGAGTCGGTGACCTTTTTTGTTGTCACGGAGGCACAATGGCCTCATTTTTTTTTTGTTAGATTAATGTTTTTTATACCTTGGAAAAAAGGCATAAAAAGTAACAGAAACAAGTACAAGTTAAAAACAAGTCACATAAATACAACATACAACATTTAGGCACACAGATTCTGTTATTTTTTATGTGTGCTTCTGTGGCAATGTAAATAAATGGTTTCTTTCTTTCTTTCTTCTTTGTTACCCGACTGCGGCGGAGCCTAAAAAGACGGTGATGTGTTTAGCTCGTATGTATGTATGTATGTAAGTATGTCCGATTCTACGTTCCCCCATAACTCCTTAACCAATGGTCAGATTTTAACAAGTAAGGTCTCAGTCGATTCGTCATCCCTGAGCGTGTCATATTTTAAACAGAAAATTAACAAAAAACTAAAATCCCTATTGAGTAACGTTATAGTACAACCATGAGTCACTAGATGGCGCTGTTATATTTCCTTTATTCTCTGCCATTTCTAGAATTACGATTGTACGTTTTTAAAATTTTTTATGGCAGTAAAAGCGGGACAATTTTAAAACCTAGCAAGTGGCATGTGTAACAAAAGGATTTTTGATCAATGCCACATTTTAGGTGATACACCACGAAATTATACAATACAATACAATACAATACAATACAATACAAATAAACTTTATTTCTCCATCCACAAATAAGGTACAAAAGAGGTGGTACAATATGGCACAATTTGAAGTAATTTGTGGGTCCTAAACTAGATCTTAGGATGCCAGGCCTCCCAAAAACTAACACTTAACTAGCATAACGAGTATCTCAAAAAACTACTTAACAATAAAAGTTCAAATAAAAAACCTAGCAAGTCCACCCAATGAAAAAAAAAACCACGTATGAGGTTTACAAATGGTTAGCAAAGGTAAAAATACGCGAGTTATTTCTAGTATGACACAAATACTTTGTTTGTTTGTATGTTTCAAATAGAAACAGCAAACGCTGAAATAGTATCATTGTCACACGCACACTCCTTTATTTTTTAATTATTGCATGTAAGCATATTTGTTTGTGACAATAAATAAATCATTCATTCATTCATTCATTCACTAATGGCCGTGCGCATCGTATTTAGTGCATCGATAAATTGATTCAGTTTCGTCATCCATAAACAGTTTCATCGAATGAAAATAATTAATGCAGTGAAAAACCGCGACGGAGCTTGCCGACACCAGTAACATAAGCAGCCTATGTACGTCCCACTGTAGGGCACAGGCCTTCTCTCAGGGAGAGAGTACGGGCTTAATCACCACGCGTGCCCACCGCGCATTGGCGATTTTAAGCGCTGAGGTATGTGAATAGCTCAGACGCTCGGGTTTCTTCACGATGTTTTCCTTCACAGTCAGCAAGTGGTGTTGCTACTATAACTTGTACTATGACGTATAACCCGTCAATATATCTAGGTACCTCGCATGATGGCGGTGACTTCACAAATGTATATAACTTAGAAAACAACGTCATAGGTACATGCCGGCACTGGGAATCGAACCTGGGTCTCCCGCTTCTGAGTCCAACTAGGCCATCACCGACACCAGTGACTGCCGCCACAAATGAAGATTTCAAATAATTTAACACTTCATAACCTCAAAACTGTCAGACGTACCTACCAGGTTTTCAAATGGCGGGCCGCTTTAGTATCAAATAAACATTTCTAACTTAGGACATGCTTCCATAATGCCGCATTACAGTAAAAATATTGGACATGGGGAAGTGAAATTGCATTGGCAGGTAGGTAGACAAGTCGTTGCATGGCAAGCCTTCGCTCATTCCGTGTGGCGCCGGATTAAGCATAGCGTCACTCCATTTCCTTCCGTGGATGTCGTAGAAGGCGACTAAGGAAATCAATTACCAGGAGACGGGCAGCAGCGTCTTCCTGAGATTCCAACCGCATACTGCGATCGCCAACCCGCCTGCCGAGCGTGGCGATTATGACAAAACACCTCATGGTTAGAAAATCACGAGGGAGGCCTGTGTCCTGCAGTGGGCGTCAAATGGCTGATGATGATGATGTTGAAGCCGTAGAAGCGTCTATCTAAGACGGATAGAAAATATTTTTTTATTGCACACAGAAATTACATTAACAGAAATTTAATAAATCGAAGGTTCTGCCGTTCCTTTTGACCTCACCCTCGGCAACGTCTCGAAGACTGGCACGAACAGCTCGACTTGGTCCTCGTCACGACAGTACTTCTGTTCACCCCTCCGGTGACAGACGCGCAGTGTAAACACTCACCTGTCAGAGACCACTCTGAGGAAGTACTGCGGGGGCAACGGCTCGAAGACGGGCACGAACAGCTTGACCTGGTGCTCGTCGCGGCAATACTTCTCCTTCAGCAGGAAGTGCTCGTGGTGCAGGATCACCTCGGAGTCCACATCCTCCACGAGGATCCAGAAGGCCTCGGACTGCCCGTGGATCTGGAAGCGGAGGAGGGGGGTCGGTCAAAGGTGCAGTGAAAGGAAAGGAGACCGAAGAAAATTATCTTTAGCGTGATCAATAACCACCTTTGGAAAGAATAATAATAAATAAATAAGAATAATAGCTAAGCCAATAAAGAATATTCTATCTCTCTCCCTGATAATATTCGTAACGCTCCCAACTCGGAGTTCTTTCAAAGCTCTTGTCCGGAAACACTTCCTCCAGAAGTGTTACCCCGACCTCCTTTAGCCCCTCGTCATGATATTCCGCATCGCGCTACAGTAATGTCTAACACAAACAATTCGCAGTGGACGCCGAGACGGGTTCGGTTAAGTTAGGTTCGCAGTTAGCTGTAGGGCGAACGAGGGCGTTTAAATATTGCGTAAGACCAGTGGACAATTCCTAAGATCTGCGATTGGTCGGACGGCCGGCCCGAATCGTATGTGAGCCGGAACAACCTGTATTAGCATACCCCCCGTTACCTGGTGCGCAGGCCCAGGAACGCCCTCGTCGACCCCCCCGATAAACTTTCATCTGATCTGGAACGCCTACTAGAGGCCCAGTCCCAGTCAGACGTAGCCCCCGCTCCCGCCCCCGCCGGTGTCCCCGCCGGCGTCCCCACCTCTCCCTCCTAGCCGCGGTCACGATGTGACGAGCCGTCCCAAGCGGACGCTCCCTTAAGGAGGTCCGCTGCGCGCCCTCCTCGGCATCGAGGTGGGTCGCTCAAGATGTAGGTTTAGGGGTCCTTAGGACCAAACCAGCCCCCAGGTGGTGTTTAGTGGGTAGGCGCACTTCTTGTGAGTCCCACATTGGCAGCACGGCCGGGCCCGTGCTGTTATGCATGAGCATTCACCACCTCCCTCCCCCGTGTCCTCCGGAGGGTGCCCTTTTTAGGGTTAAAAAAAAAAAAAAAAAAAAATATTAGCATAAGCTTTCAGTTAGCTGCCACCGGCACCTGGAATAAGCAGCTGTCAAGAACCACTGGAAGTTTTCATTGCCCTATACTCTCTATGGGTATGTAGACAGCGGACTTACCAGCGAATATAACATTGGTAGTCCCCTACTCTTCTGATACACGATCTACCCTGAGATTGTATGTTCCCCGTGCGAGGACCAACTATAGGCAAAATTCCTTTCTGATCCGAGCATGTATTTTAGTGGTATATAGGCTTATTGTATTATATATATATAAAGCTACAATCCGGTATACTCACTGACTGACTCATCCATACGTTTTCTCCGAAACGACAATAGCTAGAGGAAAATGATGTATGACAAAGTTGTAGGAAATGTATGAATTACAGCCATCCTATGAAGCCGATTTTTGAATTTCGAACGCGTTCTCCTATACAAATGGGCTAACTTTTTTGTTTACCAGCCGATTTGGATGAAATTTGAAACGGGCATTTGTTTTGTGATCTAATTGTGAAAAAAAATTTTGAACGTTCGAAATTCAAAATAGGGGCGAGAATATGGCCGCCCGAAAAATCGACCTCTGCGCAAAAAAGTCGGCAGCCAACTGGGCACATGCTGGAGACGTGCCCTAAACGGCATCGGGTTCTCAAAGGACCCAGGTATATGAGAAAAATCGGACATTTTGACATTTCAAGATGGCGGCCGAGATATCGACGATTGAAAATGAGAAATTTTTGTATGGAGAATTTGTACTGAAAATCGACTTTTAGTACAAAATTTGAAACAAAAATTAAAATTTTTTTAAAAAATCAATTTTTCGAGGCCGAAGCGGGGACGAGGAACCCCGTCGCGGCGAGGCCGAAGGCCGAGCTCCGTTCAGGCCGAGGCCGAAGGCCGAGACTATACATTTTCCGGCGAATAAGCAATAACACAGAAGCCAGATGGGACAAACTTGCGAGGCCGAAGGCCGAGCTCCGCGTAGCGGGCACCAGGAACCCCGCCGCGGCGAGGCCGAAGGCCGAGCTCCGTTCAGGCCGAGGCCGAAGGCCGAGACTATACATTTTCCGGCGAACAAGCGACAACGCAAAAGCCAGATGGGACAAACTTGCGAGGCCGAAGGCCGAGCTCCGCGAAGCGGGCCCCAGGAACCCCGCCGCGGCGAGGCCGAAGGCCGAGCTCCGTTCAGGCCGAAGCCGAAGGCCGAGACTATACATATTCGGCGAACAAGCAACAACGCAAAAGCCAGATGGGAGAAACTTGCGAGGCCGGAGGCCGAGCTCCGCGAAGCGGGCCCCAGGAACACCGCCGCGGCGAGGCCGAAGGCCGAGCTCCGTTCAGGCCGAGGCCGAAGGCCGAGACCATACATGTTCCCACTCAAACAATCCCAACGTCAAGTGTCTAGCGAGGCCCTAGGCCGAGCGCCGCGGAGAGCGAAGCTCGGAGCGGCTGGGGGTTGGCGCGCGTAAGCGCGCAGGGGGTTCACCCCCTAGTTATATATATATAAAGCTACAATGCGGTATACTCACTGACTGACTCATCCATACGTTTTCTCGGAAATGACAACTTTTAGAGGAAAATGATGTATGACAAAGTTGTAGGAAATGTATGAATTACAGCCATCCTATGAAGCCGATTTTTGAATTTCGAACGCGTTCTCCTATACAAATGGGCTAACTTTTTTGTTTACCGGCCGATTTGGATGAAATTTGAAACGGGCATTTGTTTTGTGATCTAATTGTGAAAAAAAATTTTGAACGTTCGAAATTCAAAATAGGGGCGAGAATATGGCCGCCCGAAAAATCGACCTCTGCGCAAAAAAGTCGGCAGCCAACTGGGCACATGCTGGAGACGTGCCCTAAACGGCATCGGGTTCTCAAAGGACCCAGGTATATGAGAAAAATCGGACATTTTGACATTTCAAGATGGCGGCCGAGATATCGACGATTGAAAATGAGAAAATTTTGTATGGAGAATTTGTACTGAAAATCGACTTTTAGTACAAAATTTTAAAAATAGATGAACAATTTTTCAAAAAAACCATTTTTCGAGGCCGAAGCGGGGATGAAGAACCTCGCCACGGCGAGGCCGAAGGCCGAGCTCCGTTCAGGCCGAGGCCGAAGGCCGAGACCATACATTTTTCGGCGAATAAGCAACAACGCAAAAGCCAGATGGGACAAACTTGCGAGGCCGAAGGCCGAGCTCCGCGAAGCGGGCCCCAGGAACCGCCGCGGCGAGGCCGAAGGCCGAGCTCCGTTCAGGCCGAGGCCGAAGGCCGAGACTATACATTTTCCGGCGAACACGCAATAACGCAAAAGCCAGATGGGACAAACTTGCGAGGCCGGAGGCCGAGCTCCGCGAAGCGGGCACGAGGAACACCGCCGCGGCGAGGCCGAAGGCCGAGCTCCGTTCAGGCCGAGGCCGAAGGCCGAGACCATACATGTTCCCACTCAAACAATCCCAACGTCAAGTGTCTAGCGAGGCCCTAGGCCGAGCGCCGCGGAGAGCGAAGCTCGGAGCGGCTGGGGGTTGGCGCGCGAAGCGCGCAGGGGGTTCACCCCCTAGTTATATATATATAAAGCTACAATGCGGTATACTCACTGACTGACTCATCCATACGTTTTCTCGGAAATGACAACTTTTAGAGGAAAATGATGTATGACAAAGTTGTAGGAAATGTATGAATTACAGCCATCCTATGAAGCCGATTTTTGAATTTCGAACGCGTTCTCCTATACAAATGGGCTAACTTTTTTGTTTACCGGCCGATTTGGATGAAATTTGAAACGGGCATTTGTTTTGTGATCTAATTGTGAAAAAAAATTTTGAACGTTCGAAATTCAAAATAGGGGCGAGAATATGGCCGCCCGAAAAATCGACCTCTGCGCAAAAAAGTCGGCAGCCAACTGGGCACATGCTGGAGACGTGCCCTAAACGGCATCGGGTTCTCAAAGGACCCAGGTATATGAGAAAAATCGGACATTTTGACATTTCAAGATGGCGGCCGAGATATCGACGATTGAAAATGAGAAAATTTTGTATGGAGAATTTGTACTGAAAATCGACTTTTAGTACAAAATTTGAAACAAAAATTAAAATTTTTTCAAAAAATCAATTTTTCGAGGCCGAAGCGGGGACGAGGAACCCCGTCGCGGCGAGGCCGAAGGCCGAGCTCCGTTCAGGCCGAGGCCGAAGGCCGAGACTATACATTTTCCGGCGAATAAGCAATAACACAGAAGCCAGATGGGACAAACTTGCGAGGCCGAAGGCCGAGCTCCGCGAAGCGGGCACCAGGAACCCCGCCGCGGCGAGGCCGAAGGCCGAGCTCCGTTCAGGCCGAGGCCGAAGGCCGAGACTATACATTTTCCGGCGAACAAGCGACAACGCAAAAGCCAGATGGGACAAACTTGCGAGGCCGAAGGCCGAGCTCCGCGAAGCGGGCCCCAGGAACCCCGCCGCGGCGAGGCCGAAGGCCGAGCTCCGTTCAGGCCGAGGCCGAAGGCCGAGACTATACATTTTCGGCGAACAAGCAACAACGCAAAAGCCAGATGGGAGAAACTTGCGAGGTCGGAGGCCGAGCTCCGCGAAGCGGGCCCCAGGAACACCGCCGCGGCGAGGCCGAAGGCCGAGCTCCGTTCAGGCCGAGGCCGAAGGCCGAGACCATACATGTTCCCACTCAAACAATCCCAACGTCAAGTGTCTAGCGAGGCCCTAGGCCGAGCGCCGCGGAGAGCGAAGCTCGGAGCGGCTGGGGGTTGGCGCGCGTAAGCGCGCAGGGGGTTCACCCCCTAGTTACTAATATATATAGCTACAATCCGGTATACTCACTGACTGACTGACTGACTGACTGACTGACAGATCATCTATAGGTTTCCTCGGAAACGGTAAGAGCTACGTGAAAATTTTGTATGAGAAAGTTGTAGGAAATGTATGATATACAGCCATCCTTTGAAGCCGATTTTTGAATTTCGAACGCCTTCTCCCATACAAATGGGCTAACTTTTTTGTTTACTGGCCGATTTGGATGAAATTTGAAACGGGCGTTTGATTCGTGATCTAATTTTGAAAAAAAAATTTGAACGTTCGAAATTCAAAATAGGGGCGAAAATATGGCCGCCCAAAAAATCGACCTCTGCGCAAAAAAGTCGGCAGCCAACTGGGCACATGCTGGAGACGTGCCCTAAACGGCATCGGGTCGTCAAAGGACCCAGGTATATGAGAAAAATCGGACATTTTGGATTTTCAAGATGGCGGCCGAGATATCGACAATTGAAAATGAGAAAATTTTGTATGGAGGATTTGTACTGAAAATCGACTTTTAGTACAAAATTTTAAACAAAAATGAACAATTTTTCAAAAAAACCATTTTTCGAGGCCAAAGCCGGGATGAGAAACCTCGCCGCGGCGAGGCCGAAGGCCGAGCTCCGTTTAGGCCGAAGCCGAAGGCCGAGACTATACATTTTCGGCGAATAAGCAACAACGCAAAAGCCAGATGGGACAAACTTGCGAGGCCGAAGGCCGAGCTCCGCGAAGCGGGCCGCAGGAACACCGCCGCGGCGAGGCCGAAGGCCGAGCTCCGTTCAGGCCGAGGCCGAAGGCCGAGACTATACATTTTCGGCGAACAAGCAACAACGCAAAAGCCAGATGGGACAAACTTGTGAGGCCGGAGGCCGAGCTCCGCGAAGCGGGCACGAGGAACCCCGCCGCGGCGAGGCCGAAGGCCGAGACCATATATGTTCCCACTTATCAAATCCCTACCCCAAGTGTCTAGCGAGGCCCTAGGCCGAGCGCCGCGGAGAGCGGAGCTCGGAGCGGCTGGGGGTTGGCGCGCGTAAGCGCGCAGGGGGTTCACCCCCTAGTTTTAATATAAAATCGGTATATGTAAGTCTATATTAATGTGTAAGTTTATTTAATTACATTTTATAAAAGTATATTTTTAAACTTATATTAACTTGTCCTTTTTTTTGCACGCCTACCAACTCTTTCCCTTACCTCCTGCGGTTTACTGCTAGAAAATGCTTATGGCATTAAGTCCGCCGCATTGTACGATTTTTTTCAAGTGCAATAAAAGTATCAATAACAACTCAATACTTACTTAATACTTTAATACTTTATTCATTTATTTATTTGCTTCTTACTAAGTAAGTTACAGAGTGAGCCTAAAAATAACAATAATAATAACAATAGCGTAGACTTATTTAGTACGAAACGCAACGAATTAATCAAACTCTTTGGTGGACAACTTCGTTGAGGCTGTAAACAACTCTGTATTGAGATCTCTGTAAGAAATCCAAGACATTATTTTTCTTGATCTGTATATAACATCATCTGAATCAATCTGTATGTACTCGTATCAATTTAAAGTAATAATAATTTAAACATTGAAGAAGCCACAATTAACCTAACCAAAATTGGAACCCTTTTTTAAATTTAGTACTAACTGCGAGACTAACCCAGGGCTTTTTTGTGCCATTATTTTACTTACTGTATTTTACTACTGTAAGCTGTAAGATCTCCAAATGTAAAAATAAAATAATATACATTACAGTCCACCATACAATCCTTTTCGCGGTATGTAATACCTATTATACCTATTACTCAATACAGCCAGCTCTCGTTATGCCTAAACGTAATTTTTAGCTATCTTTCGGCCTTATTATCGGTTTGCCTGGGTTTCTATAGGGCTGCTTAGCTTAAGAACAACATAACATAACATACATAACATAAACTCACGCCTGTATCCCAGAGGGGTAGGCTCTGCCTCTACCAGGGACTGCCACTTGCTACGATCCTGACAGATCATTAAGAACAACTTCGCTATAAACCTATATCCCACATAGCCCACATCGCGTTATGCATAAAGGATGTTTAGTTAGGTAGTTACCTTGTCTATGGGAAGGTAAACAAACTCGTTCGTACTATCTGGCCACTTTATTCGAGTGGTTTACTTACAATGGTAAATAATACTTCAAAATGTATTTAGTTGAATTTCGAGTTACCTTCTCGTCCCATTGGAAATCGGGCGTGATTGTTAACTCCACCCGAAGCGTGGACCTGGTTATGGGCTGTATGTGCGTCGCCAACTCCAACTTCGGAAACTGGTGCACGTATTTGTGTATCATCTTGCCAAGTTTGGGCGCGCGGACGAGTTCCCCAATTTCGTTAGGTCCCAACTCGTAGAGCTTCTCCCAGGGGAAGTTCTTTTTCTCTAGTTTCTTTATGACCTGAGGAAGAAATTATTATTATTATTGCATAACATAAGCAGCCTATATACGTCCCACTGTAGGGCACAGGCCTCCTCTCAGGGAGAGAGTATGGGCTTAATCACCACGCGCGCCCACCGCGGATTGGCGATGTCAAGCGCTGAGGTATATGAATAGCTCAGACACTCAGGTTTCCTCACGATGTTTTCCTTCACAGTTAGCGAGTGGTATTGCTACTATAACTTCACAAATGTACATAACTTAGAAGACAAAGTACATGCCCGCACCTGTAACCCAGTGACTTTGTTTTCTAAGTTATTATTATAATTAATTCTTTATTGCAAAAAGACAGTGTACAAAAGGTGGACTTAATGCTAATGGCATTTTCTACCAGTCAACCTGCAGGAGGTACCGGAGAGGCAAAAATTGAGATAGGCGTACAAAAAAGAAAGTGATAAAGGTACTTATAGGTACCTAATGTATTATAAGGAGGGGGCACCTACAAAAATAACTATTTAAGCAATGATGTAATACAATACACACTAATACTTGCTATTATTTATATACATACTAATAATTACGGTGATATATACCATATAATAAGATAAGGTATATTAATATATATATGTATATTATATATAATACATATTTATAACAATTGTTCGGAATAAAGTAGCAACATTGTCTGTGACAGATGACACTTACTTTTGAGGATATTGCACTTGAAAATTTTCTTGCTTGGTTGGCTCGTGGTTGAGCAAATTATACTTATCTAAATTGTTTGCAATTGGATTGCCGGCTATATATCTTCGCGTGGAGTGAATTATAAGCCAGGAGGGAAGGTTCCCGATTCATTTCTGACGATTTGTGGTGAGGCGAAAGGATTTCCCTCGTGAAAGTGAGACGAACAGTTCTCCCTTGAGACCGCGAGGTCGTGGTACCAAGAACCTGCACTGAGACGCAGTTTTCTGGGGAAGAGCGCTCTTGGGGTAGTCTGGGGAAGACTAGGGCTCCCATTAGCGATCCGGTGCAGGCATCCCGGGAGGCGCCGGCTGCCTATTCGACGAGGACCGTCGACGAAACATTGGACATTCTGTAAGTGTTTTACTTGTGTTTTAGTGTTTATTAGTATTTAATTTGGGACCAGGAGGCAGGCGGCCCTGTCTCCTTGGTCTCTGGTAGCAGAGCGGGTCCTATACCCAACATTTTCTGGTAGCAGAGCGTGGTTTATCCCATAACCCTGGGGCCAAACCCGCACTTTGTAGGTTAACTTTGTTTTCGCATATTTTGTAGATAAACTTTGTATACTTACGACTATACAGTTGCAATTGTTGTTTGCAAGTGTTATATGTGTTTTCATATACAATTGTTGTATGTTAATAGTAAATAGACTGACTATTTAGCAATTAGTTCTAAGGAACTTAGGTTATATTGTTGTTTGCTTTGCTAGTTTGAGCCTTTGTCGAGGTTGTTGTCATCGCTGTTGGTTTGATTCTTGGTGATCCACGCGATGGCGAGGGCTACACTAGCCAATGAACTGCGGTGGTTCATTGCTGTTCAGGGACTGCTCTCTCGGACGGACCGGGATGACGCCATCCTTGAACGAGCGCAGCAACTGGGGCAACGTATGGCCACGGCTGAGGCAGCCGTGATGGCGCTGGCAGAGGGTTCTCCAGCGCCCAGTCCTGAGGTATTGTTGGGCTACGAGCGGGATCTGGCCCAAATAATGGATATAGAGAGCTCCGTGGTCCAGGCGGCCTGCGACATACGGAGACAACGGTCAGGTGGTCCTGTACCAAGGAAGCCGCTACCGACGGGAGGGCCCGCGGTCACAGGCAGGCTTCCTACTCTCCAGCTAACCCATTTCAGTGGAGCTGTTGAGGAGTGGGTCGCTTTTAAGAATATGTTTTCTTCGCTGGTGGATTCCAGGCAGGATTTGTCACCGGGGCAAAAGATGGCCTATCTTTTATCGACTCTCGAGGGCGAGTCGAGGGCAATCGTCCAGCATCTGAAGGTCATGTCATCCATCCATCCATTATGAGACAGCCTGGGAGCTGCTGAATAAGCGGTACCAGAACGTTCGTCTGCTGGCAGACGCACATGCAGGTCAGTTGTTGGGACTACCGAAGGTCACCAACCGGGCACATTTGCGGGTGCAGCTGTTGACTCCGGTCACCGTTGCATGTAACGCGTTGAGAACGCTGAATTTGCCCGTGGATGAGTGGTCCTTCTTATTAGTACATATAATTTTAAGTAAGCTACCGGCCGACATCCGCGTACGGTTTGAACGGGAGTCGGCAGAAAGGGATGGCGATGGATTGCCCAAGTTCACGGACTTAATGAAGTTCCTGGAGTATGAGGCTAGGGTCGTGGAGACTTCACAGCCGGACTTAGGGCAATCAGCGGCGCCGAAGTGTAAGTGCGGCGCCTCACCGGCGCGCAGTACGTCCCAGCCAGCGCAGCCGCTGCGAGGACGCACTACGGCGCGCTTGGCAGCACTGGCGGCGGCCGGGAAGGACTCGGCTTGTTTGCAGTGTGGGCACGCGGGCCATACTCTGCTGAAGTGCCACGACTGGCAAGGGTTGCCAGTTGCTGATAGGCGGCGCATGGTGAAGCGCAATAGCCTGTGCTTTGGCTGCCTGGGGGACCACTTTGAACGGAACTGCCCCAGGCCCCAGCGTTGTCGTGCATGCGGCGGGCCGCACCACTTAATGTTGTGTGCCAACAGGTCGGGAGCGGACTCTCCGACGGCACAACAGCGGCGCCCTACGGGCGGGGGCCCCTCAGGGCGAGGCCCCCCGTCCGATGGGAGGAGGAGTCCTCCACGAGGCGCACCCCCACACCGGGAGCTGAGCCAGGTACCTGCGCGTGGACCCATGGGGGGCCCCGCACCTGCGGGTTACCATGCAGCCGGCCCGAGTGTGAGTTGGGCCCCTACGGGCGGGGGCCCGATGGTTGACACGGGGAGAGGGCCTCCTTTCTGCGCACCGGTTCCTGCGCGCGCTGGCGTGGAGCAGCGCGGCCCAGGGGTGCCGCAGCGGTACTCTCCGCCGTGCCACGAGTACCCACGACTGGAGTACCACCCGCCGTATTACAGGTACGGTAGGGCTGCAGGGTATACCCTGCCTAGGATGGCGATGTGCACTCGCCAGCCACAGTACGAGCAGGGGCCCCCCTACGGGAGGGGGAGTCTGTAGCTAGCCTGCCCCTCTGCAAGCGCAGAACCGAGGACGGTTCTGCTGCCCACCGCGGTGGTCCGCGTATGGGGCCCCCAGGGAGATTCGGTTAGGGTTAGGGCCCTGCTAGATTCGGGGGCCCAGGGATGTCTATTATCAACACGAGTGGCCGAGCAATTAGGTTTAGGGCTGGGTGCCCCCTCGGTGCCCCTCTTGGGAATTGGCGGTGTGAAGGTTCCGCGTCTGGCTGGGATCTTCTACGCTGAGGATTTCGGCTATGGCCATGGTAATGGATACCATTGTAGGATGGCAGCCATCTACAGATCTCCCCTCAGGTATAAAGTTGTGTACGTCGGATCTGGATCTGGCCGATCCACTTTTCTACCATCCCGCTCCAGTGGATCTACTCCTGGGCTCGGATGTATTAGGATGGGTCCTACTAGGCACCCAGAAGGTTCTGGGGCCCTCTTCACTGGTGGCAGTGTCGACAATTTTTGGATTTTCTGTAATGGGGCCAGTCTTTGAGGACTCGACTCCGGACGAGTCGAAGGTCATTGCGTCTGCATCTCTTGCCAAGGCGATGCAAAGATTTTGGGAAGTTGAGGAGCCTCCCATGGTTCCAAGGGTGGATCCGGACCATGAGGAGTGTGAGGCCTTTTATCAAGCCAATACGTTGCGGCTGACGTCCGGTCAATTCGTAACTAGGTTACCGTTCATTGCTTCTTCTCCTGTTCTAGGACAGTCCAGGGCACTGGCGGAGAAACGACTGCTGGCCATGGAACGGCGCATGTGGCGTGACCCCGTCCTTCGCGATAAGTACATTGAGTTTATGCGCGAGTATGAGGCATTGGGCCACATGTCTCCGGCTCGAGTTGATTGGAGCTCAACTGAGCATTATTTCTTGCCTCACCATGCGGTGGTGAAGGCGTCGTCAGGTAAGCTGAGGACCGTATTTGACGGCTCAGCCCCCACGTCGACAGGGGTGTCATTAAATCAGTGCTTGCATTCCGGTCCCAAGTTGCACAGGGATGTCGTGGACATTATACTGAACTTTAGAAGACATCAGGTGGTGTTTGGAGCGGACATCCGGATGATGTTTCGGCAGACGGTTATCCACCCAGATGACAGGCGTTTCCAGCTGATTCTCTGGCGTGAACACCCGGAGGACCCAGTGACCGTCTACGAGCTCAACACAAACACATATGGGTTGAAGTCCAGCCCTTATATTGCCATTCGCTGCTTGTTAGAGTTGGCAGAGCGGGAACGGGCCCGCTTTCCCCGCGCAGCCGCCGTGTTGGCACGCGACCTTTATGTTGACGATGTGTGCACCGGGGCCCAAAGTATCGAGGAGGCTCTCATACTGCGGGATGAATTGATTGCCATTCTAGCAGCCGGAGGCTACGAGCTGCGGAAATGGTTGTCTAACGAGCCGGGTCTGTTGGAGGGTATCCCGGAGGATCACCAACAGAACCCTAATTTGTTTGAGGATGTGGAAGATCCCAACATGATAGCGGTGTTAGGAATGCAATACCAACCCGTTAATGATATTTTCACGTTCCAGGTGGACCTGGAGCACCAGAGGGTCTGGAGTAAACGGACAGTGCTGTCCACCATAGCTCGTATGTTTGATCCGAACGGGTGGATTAGCCCAGTGATCTTCCTGGCCAAGTGTCTGCTGCAGCAGCTCTGGATTATGGGCGTCTCGTGGGACGAGCCGCTCATCGGGCCTCCACTGGACACCTGGCTTGCGCTGATATCTTCGATGAAGGAGGTCAACCGGGTTGCCCTGCCTCGTCGGATTTTGCCGCCGGGCAAGTATCAGGCAAGTCTGCATGGGTTTTGTGATGCATCCGAGCGGGGGTACGCTGCGGTAGTGTATCTACGTACGGTTGATTCCGAGGGTCGGGTCAACGTCGCTTTACTCTTGGCAAAGAGCAAGGTGGCTCCTATTAGAACTCGTCTGACCATACCTAAGCTAGAGTTGAGCGGAGCTCATCTGTTGTCCAGATTGTTAAGCCACGTCTCTCGTGAGCTGGCTGCCACCATTGACATCCGGGATGTCTTTGCATGGTCAGACAGTCAAGTCGCGCTGGCATGGTTGCGCGCGGCGCCACATACTTTGGAAATTTTCGTGGGAAACCGGGTTTCCCAGATACAGAACATTGGCATCCCCATCATCTGGAGACACGTCCCAGGTGATTGGAACCCAGCTGACTGTGCTTCCCGGGGCTGCACAGCTCCGGAATTGGTGTCTCATTCACTTTGGTGGGGACCAGCCTGGTTGGAGGAACCAGAGACTTCGTGGCCTGTCCAGCAGGTGGACAAGTCGATTCAAGTTTTGCCTGGCGTGCGGGTGCACGCCCTGGCTGTGGAGACGGCCTTGGATCCCGACTGGCTGCCTGGGCGGTATAGCAGTCTGGATAAACTGCTGGCGGTTACCAGCTGGATTAAAAGATTTGTTCGCAACTGTCGAAATCCGAGTGATAAACATTTGTCCCCAGTTGTGAGTGCAGAGGAACGTCGGAACGCGCTGCTGCACTGGATTCGCATCGTGCAGGTGGACCGCTTCGAGGCTGAACTTCGGATCCTGCGCGAGGGTCGCACCAAACTCAAGGGAGCGGTCGCCAGGTTAAATCCTTTTACGGATTCGGAGGGACTTTTGCGTGTTGGGGGTCGGCTTCGGAAAGCTGACCTGGAGGTCTATTTTTGAATCACTCGTATCGCGTCGAGCGCTCGATTTCTACTGATTTTCGTTCGACATCTGAAATTCCGTATTTTTTAATCACTCGACTGCAACGAATGGTCTTTACCACTCGTCTCACATGGCGATCGGTAGATTAATTGTCAAAAAACGATAACTGTGTGTTGGTACTGTTTGTCATTCTGAGTGTCAACAATCAAAAAGAGTTGACAGTATATAGTTTTTGTTTGTAACAAAAGACAAAGATTTTTTATTTAAACAGCCAATAAAACAGTGTTTTACGTTCCGTTTCTGTTACGGTAGTTTCCGGTTTTTTTAATTTCTGCGTGAAATGGATAAAATACAATACTTCAAATTGTACTGGCAACACTTCAGGCGAACGATTCAAAAATACGGAAAAACGACATCATGCGACTTAGAAGACGAGTGTGACTTAAGTCGCATTCGACGATATAATTTCATACGAGTGATTCAAAAATAGAGCTCCTGCCTTACGGAAGCCGCCACCCCTTGTTGTTACCAAAGGATGGACCTTTGGTAAAGCTCTTGGTGTCGGATCGACACATTCGTAATGCCCATGCCGGATGTGGGGCATTATTAGCTATCCTACAAAGGGAGTTTTGGATATTGTCCATTCGAAGCGTCCTCTTTCAGTGTGTACCTTGTTACAGAGTGAAGGCTTCACTCATGCAGCCGCAGATGGGAGATCTGCCGCCGGACCGAGTTAATCAGTCTCGGCCATTTGAGGGAGTCGCAACGGACTTTGCGGGGCCGTTTTCAGTAAAAACGACCACCCTTCGCAACGCTCGGGTTGTGAAGGCTTACCTATGCGTGTTTGTATGCTTGGCCACCAAGGCTGTCCACTTGGAAGTAGTTTCAGCATTGTCTACTGAGGCCTTCGTCGCCGCGTTGGATCGTTTCGTGTCGCGCAGAGGCTTGCCCTCACTTATTCGCTCCGACAATGGCTCAAACTACAAGGGTACCATAAACTATCTAAAGGATGTTAATGTATTTTTAGAAAATAATGGTGATAGTTTAAGTCAAATCCTCGCCCGGAAAGGGGTAACTTGGCGGTTTAGTCCCCCAAATTGCCCTCACTGGGGAGGTATCTTTGAAGCTGCCGTCAAGTCAGCGAAGACTCACCTCCGCCGCGTGATCGGAGAGACTGTCCTGACGTTTGAGGAGCTTGTTACTGTGTTTTGTAAAGTAGAGGCGGTCCTCAATTCTCGTCCTCTCTGTCCCCTGTCCTCTGATCCAAACGATCTAGAGGTCCTGACTCCTGGCCATTTTTTGATTGGACAGCCACTTACTGCGCTGCCAGAATACCCATGGAGGGATGAACGTACGTCACGGTTGTCACGTTTTCAAATGTTGCAACAAATGGGCCAGGACTTTTGGAATCGTTGGTCGGTTGAATACCTGCATCTGTTGCAGCAAAGGGTGAAGTGGACAGACAGGACCGAGCCCCCTAGGGAAGGGGATTTGGTACTTTTGAAAGAGGCCAATTGGCCATCCTTGTTTTGGCGCCGGGGGCGCATTTTAAAGTTGCTATTTGGGGAGGACGGAACTCCACGCGTCGCGGATGTGTTGGTCGATGGTTCGATTCTGCGACGAGCCGTAGCAACGCTCTCTCGTCTCCCGGTTGATTAGACTAGCGGCCTGAGCCTCTCAGCCCGGAGCGGGGGGATGTTCGGAATAAAGTAGCAACATTGTCTGTGACAGATGACACTTACTTTTGAGGATATTGCACTTGAAAATTTTCTTGCTTGGTTGGCTCGTGGTTGAGCAAATTATACTTATCTAAATTGTTTGCAATTGGATTGCCGGCTATATATCTTCGCGTGGAGTGAATTATAAGCCAGGAGGGAAGGTTCCCGATTCATTTCTGACGATTTGTGGTGAGGCGAAAGGATTTCCCTCGTGAAAGTGAGACGAACAGTTCTCCCTTGAGACCGCGAGGTCGTGGTACCAAGAACCTGCACTGAGACGCAGTTTTCTGGGGAAGAGCGCTCTTGGGGTAGTCTGGGGAAGACTAGGGCTCCCATTAGCGATCCGGTGCAGGCATCCCGGGAGGCGCCGGCTGCCTATTCGACGAGGACCGTCGACGAAACATTGGACATTCTGTAAGTGTTTTACTTGTGTTTTAGTGTTTATTAGTATTTAATTTGGGACCAGGAGGCAGGCGGCCCTGTCTCCTTGGTCTCTGGTAGCAGAGCGGGTCCTATACCCAACAACAATACATTTTTAAAGATAGACAAAATAAAATGGATGTTTACTCTAATGCAAATTAGAAAAAAAAAGCAAAACAAAATAAAGAAAGGAAACGGAAATAATTTCACTGAAAAATAGATTATTTATCTGAAAGGACAGTCAGTTCTTAATGGCACTAAGGTAGTGTTCACGGACAAGATATATAAAGGAGGGACGTGAATACGCTTTCCTGATATTTTCCGGCAGAGTGTTCCAGAGTCGCACAGCAGTTACGACAAAATAATTTGATGGTGATGAGTGGTAAGCCGTGTGGCTCCGGCCTAGAATGAGCCACCCCATTACTTCCCTTCGGTGTCGTAAGAGGCGACTAAAAAACGGAAACCAGGGAACGGGCAGCAGCGTTGACCTGTGATACCAGACCACCAAACACTGCGATCTCCAATCCGCCTGCCAAGTGTGGAGATTACGGCAAAACCTCCCATACAGGGAGAGACCCATGTCCTCCAGTGGACTGCTATGGGTTGATGATGATGATGATGAGTGGTAAGGGCGGGGCGACCGACAGAGAGGTGGATAGGATACTCGTATGTTGCTTTATGACAAGCTATTTATTTTTGTACGTAAATGTCTCTAAAAAAGTTTAAACAAAATCGCTGGCCTCATCTGACAATCGAACCGATGAAATGTAAAAAAAACCCCTATTTTTATGACGCTTAAAATACTATATATTACAGTAGGATCCCAATTATCCGGATGGACTCATGTCACGAGTCTAATTGCCGATTGAAAAATATCTTGATCACGCAAAAATTTATTGCGCGTTTATTTCCGCCTCCGACCGCGCGGCGCAAATCCGCTTTCATTTTATACGCTTAAGTGTGTCATCAAATAGTGGCTGAACTGCGACAGCAACGACCCTGGCTTCCAAATATTGACTGATGAAGAACTCTTTAAGGAGTTGAATGGTACTGAAAGAAAAGAGGAGGAGGAAACTGGGGATGTATGTCAAGTACCACCACACGCGGAAGCTTCTGAAATCCTAGACGCAGCATTTGGTTTCAAAGACAGGATGAATCGGATCCTATACAGTTAGATTCTTTGTTGCACTAATCCGTGCTAAGGTCAATTTTAAAAACCTATTTAGAGGCTAAAAATTCCACCCATGCCGGGACTTGAGCCCGCGAACTCTGGCTAACCGTGCCACCGCTCTCGCAACTGAGCCAATAGGCAAATGCAGGCATCGGCGAAATTCCGAACCTCTTTACAAACTTCTCTGCATTACGTACATCTAGCGTACGTGTAGCGACATCTGGCTGAATTAATTTACATCACTTGCAGCCCCGAGTACCCACTTTGCAGTTAGGTTTTCCTATACAGTTGTTATAACTAAAGCGGATCAGGCACTTGACTGCAACGATCAGTTATGATTATTAAAAAATTACGTCAAAAATCAATAACAAGTAATTTCCAACCAAAAGTTTAAATTATTCTATCCTTCTTATAGCTCATATTTATTACGTCGTATTGTCCAAACGACGCACTTAAAACCCATTACACAAAAAAAGATAGAGAACACTTTAAAAGTCGATTAATATGTTAATGTTGTTTGATTTGATTAGGATATCTATTAACCGGATTTTCGATTATACGGATTACACCCAGCTTCAATTGATCCGGATAATCGGGATTCTACTGTACTTAGGCTGCTGTGAGCTCAAAAACTCCGATACGCAGGCACATTTTAACATTCGTAATGATTGTACAAACATTACTTCCTAAAAATGTGGTCGCAGACTTTGCTAGACATTAAAATTACGGACATTTCAAATACATTTTTACTATAGTATCCTTAGTTTACAATATTAGTCATCATCATCATCATCATCATTATCATTCAGCCACAAGAAGTCCACTGCTGGACATAGGCAATATTAATATTGTAATATATTGTTTATATTATTTACTAGTCTTTCGTGTCGCATGACCGCGGGACACCCTGTAGGACGGGGTAAAGTGGCAAGTTCCTTACCTCCTCCGGCATCTTCCTAAACTGTCGGAGCGGCGACATGGACTGCCACATGCGACGATCCACCATCTTACAGAGCGCCAAGGTCTTGTCCACCAACTGTGCCCAGCCTGCAGCAATATTATATTAACATAAACATCGTAATAACGTTATTTCTTTAATTTTACTGTGCCCAGCCTGCAACAATATTATATTAACATAAACATAATAATAACGTTATTTCTTTAATTTTACTACGCCCAGCCTGCAACAATATTATAATAACGTTATTTCAAAGTCTATTAATGTTGTCAAAGCTGTTAGTTTCGAAATTGATAGATTATACGGAGAATAAGCTAACAAAGAAACTCCACATTAATTAACACTAGACACAATCGTCCCCGTAAACATTATCATAATTCTATTTTCTCACAATTCCTCATAAAATATTTCTCAAAAAAACTACAACACTCCAATCAAATAGCTAAAGTTACATGCTTAATATCATCATTTACGCCCACTGCAGGACATAGGCCTCCCTCATGGTTTTCCGAGTTTCCCGGTGTTGTACCGCCCGCATCCAGCGACTCCCCGCCACCGTAACCAGGTTGTCAGACCATCTTGTGGGGGGCCTGCCACAGTAACCAGGTCGTCAGACCATCTAGTGAGGGCCTGCCACCGTAACCAGGTCGTCAGACCATCTGGTGAGGGCCTGCCACCGTAACCAGGTCGTCAGACCATCTGGTGGCGGGCCTGCCACCGTAACCAGGTCGTCAGACCATCTGGTGGGGGGCCTGCTACCGTAACCAGGTCGTCAGACCATCTTGTGGGGGGCCTGCCACCGTAACCAGGTCGTCAGACCATCTAGTGAGGGCCTGCCACCGTAACCAGGTCATCAGACCATCTGGTGGGGGGGCCTTCCCACACGCTGAATATAAAGACCCATTTTTTTTTTAATTCAAAATTGAACAAGAAAATCTCAAAACTCGTAAGTTCATGCAAACAAAAACCTCCACAGACATTATATTTTTTTTGTTGCACTAACCCGTGCAAAGGAAAATTTTAAAAACCCATTTAGAGGCTAAAAATTCCACCTGGGACTTGAACCCATGTTTAAACAGACATGTTGAAATTGTGTACCTACTACACTAAGATTTTTTTTTTAATAAATAAAAAAAAAGGATTGCACATTAAAAAAACCCCCCGTACAGAGCATATAATAACCCGGTAACTCACCCCTGTGCAGGACAATCTCGAATATGGCGCGCAGCAAACGGCAGGCCGACTGCGTGACGTAAACCATGTCCGCCATCAGGGCGAACCCTTCCAGCTTCAGTGTCGAGATGTAAGCTTGGAGTAGCACGTTCACCTTGGCCGAGGGCTCCTCGATGCTCTCCTTTATCGGTATGGGTACCTGGGGGCGATAACATTATAAAACTCGTTAAAATCCTCTGACAGTGATATTCTCGAACTCTGAACTGAGCGAGAACACTCTAAACAGCGCTATCTGCAAGAGTACTGCTAAAAACTTACCCTTCCGATCAGCTTATGCAGCTCCAACTTCTCCTCCTCTCGGACAATATAAATCTTGAACTCCTAACTGTGTAAGAAAACTCTACGGAGTCTAAACAGCTCTATCTCCAAGAGTACTGCTAAAAACTTACCCTTTCCATCAGCTTATGCAGCTCCAGCTTCTCCTCCTCTCGGACAGTATAAATCTTGAACTCCTAACTGTGTAAGAAAACTCAACGGAGTCTAAACAGCTCTATCTCCAAGAGTAGTGCTAAAAATTACCCTTTCCATCAGCTTATGCAGTTTCAGCTCCTCCTCCTCTCGTACAGTATTATTCTTGAACTCCTGACTGTACAAGAAAACTCTACGGAGTCTAGACAGCTCTATCTCGAAGAGTTGTACTAAAAACTTACCCTTTCCATCAGCTTATGCAGCTCCAACTTCTCCTCCTCTCGGACGGTGATGTTCTTGAATTCTGAACTGAGCGAGAACACTCTAAACAGCTCTATCTCGCCCAGGGTCGGCTTCAGAAGTTGATTGTAGGCCTGCATGGTCTCGTAGGTGCAGTAGTAGTGGGAGGCGATCCGGCCCAGCTCGGTCGGCTGGAAGTGGCCGGATTTACGCTCGTACTTGATTAGGCCGGCCCTGTGGCGGGAAAGAGAACGATTCAACTTTGGGTATCCAGAAAACATGACATTGGATGACCTTGACATGACCTGTAATAAAGCCGCCTATGGACAAAGCGCATTTTTGCAATAATCATGATAAAGGCTGAGCTCTGTCCGGTCAATCTGGCCCTGTCATGGGAAAGAGAATAATTCAATATTCCGCGTGGCGCCGGATTAAGAATACATTACCAGGAGACGGGCAGCAGCGTCTTCCTGAGATTCCGACCGTATACTGCGATCGCCAACCCGCCTGCCGAGCGTGGCGATTATGGCAAAACCCCTCGTGGTTATGAAAACCACGAGGGCGGCCTGTGTTCTGCAGTGGGCGCCGTATGGCTGATGATGATGATGAATTAAAAGTCGTACTTAGTAAAGCCGCAAATGGAAAACAGGCAAAAGTGTCACATCGAAAGATATGACAATTTCGCACGTGTTTATTGCAGTTTTGCAACAATCACGATAAAGGCCCAGCTCTACCGACCGGAAGTGGCCGGATTTACGCTCGTACTTGATTAGGCAGGCTCTGTGTTCCTAGAAAGACGGAACCTCGGATTAGAAGCCGCATGAAATGGATAACATGCAAAAATGTCATAACTTTTGGCAATATGCAAAAGTGGATATCAAAAGATATGACACTTTTGCATCTTGCAGTTTTGCAATAATCATGATAAAGGCCGAGCACTATAGGCTGGAATTGGCCGGATTTCCATTCGTACTTGGTTTGGCCGACCCTGTGATGGAAAAGAGAAAGATTCAACGGTAAAAAAGAACATCATTCAAGTCTGACCCCCAGTTTCTCGTACACTAACAAGCTGTTGATCTACTGTTAACCGCTGTCAATTGATTATATTCTTTTTGTTGCACTAACCCGTACTGAGGACAACTTTAAAAACCTATTTAGAGGCTAAAAATTCCACCCATGCTGGGCCTTGAACCCGCGACCTCTGGCTAACCGTGCCAGCGCTTTCTCAACTGAGCTAATGGGCAAGTGCAAGCATCGATGAAATTTGGAGCCTCTTTACAAACTTCTCTGTATTACGTACAGACAGCGACATCTGACCGAAGCAATTTACATCACTTGCAGCCCCGAGTAACCCACTTTGCAGTTAGGTTTTTACATCGCAATGATATCGCTGTACTGCATGATTATATTCTTTTTGTTGCACTAACCCGTGCTGAGATCCCAGAGGTCACGGGTTCAAGTCCCGGCATGGGTGGAATTTTTAGCCTCTAAATAGGTTTTAAAATTGTCCCCAGCACGGGTTAGTGCAACAAAAAGAATATAACCGGTTGGTTAAAGTTATACTGACTTGTCCAGAAGTGAGGTGGCGGTTTGAATCAGGTCAGCTCGGTGCAATTGCAGCAGTGGCCAAAGATAAACACAGTAAAGGACATTTTTTTTCAAAGCTGAGAAATCCCCTATTGCTTATTAGTTGGTTCCAGTAACCAGTAGTGGAAATATCTCGGTTTTGAAAAAAAAAAATGCCCCTTACTGTGTTTATTTTTGGGACAGTCGAGGTGCTCAGGCGATAATCCGTAGCGAGGGAGACCTACGTCTAGCACGGCCGGTCGGTCGGTCGGTCGGTCGGTCGGTCGGTCGGTCGTTCAGTCAGTTGGTAGATGTAATACTGACTTGTCCAGAAGTGCGGCGGCAGTATGGACCAGGTCAGCCCGGTGCAGTTCCAGCAGTGGATCGTTCTGGAGCTGCTCTGGGGAAATCCCGTACAGCGCTGGCTGTCGCAGCATTCGGATGTACAGGTACGTATAACCTGCGAGGGGACAAGATAAAAACGTTCTTATCTAAAAAAGTCATAGATCTTTTTTGAAAAAAAAAATTCGGTAAGTTTGCCCACCAACTGGCATTCGGTGACTTATGACGCCAAGTGACGGCGTTCCGGACATTTGGACCTCTAACCTAACCTAACCTAACACAACGTCAGCGTTGAGCATATCAGGAAGTTTGCCCACCAACAAGCGTCAGTTCAGTCACCAAACCAGGTCACAGCATCTCGAACATTTTGCCCTTTTACGAGCACAAACTCAGCGTTGAACATATCTGGGAGTTTTCCCACCAACTGGCATCCGTTTGCTCATCAAGCCAGGTCACAGCATCTCGGACAGTCTGCACGCTGCCCAGCACGACATCGTCATTGAACATATCGGGGAGTTTGCCCACCAACGGGCATCCGTTTACTCACCAAGCCAAGTGACGGAGTCCCGAACAATCTGCACGCTACCTAGCATGACCTCAGCATGACATCTATAGGATCTGAGTACAGCGTATTTGGTACAGCAGTTAAGGGGTTCACTCACCAAGCCAGGTCACAGCGTCCCGAATAGTCTGCACGCTGCCCAGGACGACCTCAGCGTTGAGCATATCCGGCAGTTTGCCCACCAACTGGGACTCAATGGGCAGCTGCTGGTTAAGCAGCGACAAGTAGTACTGGAGCTCCGAGTGGTTCGTTATGAGGATGCCTGTGAAGCGGAAGTGAGATTTATTTAAAGATTTTCTGTCTTATTTATAAAAAAAAAATCGATACCACTAAAAGACTCTGGAGTTAAAGACGGTTTGTAACAAGAATTCCTCTCATAACCAGCTTTAACTCCGTCCTAAGAGTGTTTTAGTGGTATTATTACCATTAATTCCTTATTGCACAAAGACAGTGCACAAAAGGTGGACTTTATGTTAATAGCATTTTCTACCAGTCAACCTGCAGGAGGTACAGGAGAGGCAAAAATTGAGGTAGGCGTGCAAAAAAGAAAGAGACAAAAGCACTTATAAGTACCTAATCGGTATAGATTTTTTATTAAAAAGACTGTTATATTTTATCCAGTCCATCGACCCTTCCCCAGTCCTCATCCCCCTCTCACCCTCGCCCTTAGTGTCGTACTGAGGCCGGCCAGCTCGGCCCAACATCTGCAGCACGTCCAGGGCGCCCAGCTCGGTCCAGCGGCCCTTCTCGGGGGAGTACACTTGGGTGCCCTTCACTATGACCGTGTGGGCCGGAAGGTTGACGCCCCAAGCCAGAGTGGCGGTCGACACCAGGACCTGAGAACAAATATCAAAGTTATTTATAAAAATAAAAAATATGCAATTCTACTAACCTCAATCGTCGTTTACGTTTTCTGGCGACACCCAGACTAGGAAACTCCGATTCTTGGTAGCCAATTAGGTTTTTTTACATTGCCAGGATAGCTAAAATTATTGGACATGCAAGCAGGTAAATACCTACTTAAGTTTAAGAGGCCATAAATAGGGGACAAAAAAAAAAACCCCAGGTCTTGGATGTTTACATGTTTGTGATGTCGTTGTTTCTGGTTCCCACGACACAGGGTATGCTAGTGTGGGGCCAGAAGCAATGTATGTGCCTGTATGTAAATGTTTATGTTTATATTAAATATTTAAATTAAAAATTAACAAATATAAAATCCAACGTAAAAAGTATGCAACTGTTATATTTATTATTTTATGAACCTTATTCATGTTTATCGGACTCACACAACTCACCTAGCAAAGCCCCATAACTCACCAATGCCCCACAACTCACCAATGCCCAAAAACTCACCTGTATATGCCGGTCGGCGAACAGATCCTCCACCAGCGTGCGGTCGACCCGCGTCATCCCGGCGTGATGGATGGCGAACCCGTACGGCAGCAGCTCCTTCAGCTCCGGATTCTTCACCTGCTCCGCCTCTGTGCGAAGGACCTCCATGCTCGCTGAGCCCTCCCTGTGACGAGAAGAGGGTGAGTGCTTACGGTCAAAAATAATATTAACTAGGGCCGAAACGGCGAGGCGGGAAGATGTCAGATGGACAAGCCTGGGTAGACATAGACATCATCATCATCATCATTCAGCCACAAGAAGTCCACAGCTGGACATAGGCCTCCTCCGTGCATTTCCAAAAAGACCGATCGGAAGCGGCCTGCATCCAGCGTCTTTCTGCCACTTGGATGAGGTCATCTGTCCATCTTGTGGATGGTCGTCCTACGCATAGACATCGTTTATTGATAATATTCATTGCAGGTCAAGGTGAAATTACAATCGATAATAAATTTACACAATTATATTAATTGTCAATATAATTTATAAAAATCAGCAACGTCACAAAACTTAAATAATTGTTGCATAGCGAAAATACATAATAAGCAAACATTTTTTTTTTATTCTATATAACCAACATAGCAAACCTAACAAACGACAAAATATACGTAAGCATTCACGAGGAGATTCGTCCACAATGTCAAAAATATAAAAAATAAAATAGGGAATAAAGGAAACAAAAAAAAACACACACACACCGTACAGTACAGATAATTAAATTTCACAATAGGAATATAAATAAAAAAATAAAAATCCAATTTACAAATGCCAAATATTACATGTCAAAAAGAATAAAAGAAATAAAAGTCAGTAAAAGAATAAAAATTATGTGTAAAAAAATTTATGAGCAGCCTATATACGTCCCACTGTAGGGCACGGGCCTTCTCTCAGGGAAAGAGTATGGGCTTAATCACCAAGCGTGCCCACCGCGGATTGGGGATTTGAAGCGCCGAAGTATGTGAATACCTCAGACACTCAGGTTTCCTCACGATGTTTTCTTTCACAGTTAGCGAGTGGTATTGCTAGTATAACTTAACAGTTGGTAGCCTAGTGGGTAGAACATCGGACTCGGAAGCGAGAGACTCAGGTTCGATTCCAGGTGCGGGCATGTACCTATGAATTTGTTTTCCAAATAATATTTTATAGAAAATAATTTTCAAAAATTCTATTGCTTACGCTTCGTTGTCAATTTAATAAGCGAGGAATTCGTCATACGTATAAAAACATACGACGACGCTAGTCGCGCGTTTCAAATGTCAAAAGTCGCGATTCTCTAGTACATTCATTGTCAAATTCTGACATTTTAGCGCCACAAAACGCGTGACTGGTGCCATTGTACTACCCATGCATGACAGTAACTGAGTGGTGGCCAAGATTCGGACGGCAGTCAGTGGGCGGACCGACAGTCCGATTTCAGGACGTCTACCGGACGTTACCGACCGACTGGAGCCGAGTATACCCGTCATCGACCCGAGCCAGAGGGTTCGGTTTAGCCAGAAACTAAAAAGACAATGTGGTGGTTTTTTCTTTATTTATTTAAAAAATAAACTTACAGATAACCACCACATTTAAAAAAAAGGCATTTCAAAAAATCGGCCAAGCACGAGTCGGACTCGCGCACGATGGGTTCCGTACCATTTTCTATACAACATTTGAATATTTCAAGCGTCTACCCATTGCCGTTATTAATTAATATCGAGTAATTTAATCAGGCGTAATTTAATCGAGTAATTTAAGTGGCTGATGATGATGAGGATCATGATTTATTTTTTAACCGATTATACAACTAAATATTCTGTGAATATTTCAAGCGTCTACCTGTTGCTGTTATTAATATAGAGCAAAAAACGGCAAGAAAATTACGTTTCTTGTATGGGAGCCCCCCCTTAATATTTATATTATTCTGTTTTTAGTATTTGTTGTTATAGCGGCAACAGAAATGTGTCGTCTGTGAAAATTTCAACTGTCTGACTATCGCGGTTCATGAGACACAGCCTGGTGACGGACGGACGGACAGCGGAGTATTAGTAATAGGGTACCTTACCCTTTGGGTACGGAACCCTAAAAATATAATCAGTCTCAAACTAGGCTGCAACCCAAAGGCCGTTTACACTGCGTGGTAATTATCATTAAAATTATAGACAAAGTTATCAGGATGAAACGTTTCATCAAAATAAGGAAGTCGAGACTCGCCTCAAGAACTGTCCGAGGGTGTCCTTTTCTAAGCACAAATCGCGGATGGCTCGAGCCGTCTTGCCTGTCTCCTTGCGGGAGTGGACGAACACCAGGATCTGGAACGGAGAATCATTATTATTACTTACTTTCATCATCATCATCAGCCATTTGACGCCCACTGCAGGACACAGGCCTCCTTCGTGGTTTTCATAACCGTGAGGGGTTTTTCCACAGTCGCCACGCTCGGCAGGCGGGTTGGCGATCGCAGTATGCGGTCGGAATCTCAGGAAGACGCTGCTGCCCGTCTCCCGGTAATTGATTTCCTTAGTCGCCTTCTACGACATCCACGGAAGGAGATGGAGTGACGCTATTCTTAATCCGGCGCCACACGGATTACGTACTTTATTGCGCACGAAAAAAGCAGAACAGGAAGTCTGACACAACAATATACATGTACCAAGGCGAACATAGCAAACCTTGGTGAGTCTGAGTGGAGCTAATCTAATACATAAGAATCTCGTCTCACAAGTGTTCGTTATCGAACTCCTCCGAAACGGCTTCACCGATTTTTATGAAATTTTTTGTGTATACTTGATAGGTCTGAGAATAGGTCGGAGGCTAATTAATATGGCAAAACAACGTTTAACGAATGAGCTAGTTATTGTATAATTAGCTTACCTCACCTCAGAGTGGTTCTGGTTTCGATTCCGGCATTGCCCTGCTCGGCACGCATCAATAACTGTCTTCTAACGCCCGGTTTCTCGTACACTAACAAGCTGTTAATCTACTGTTAACAGCTGTCAGTGGTTTTTTTTTTTGTACGCACTTTGGTCAATTGACAGCTTTAAACAGTAGATTAACAGCGTGTTAGTGTACGAGAAACTGGGGGTACGTCGCGGATATCTTGTGAATTTGTGCTAACAATACCAATCGTTACCTTTGACACACATGCACGCACGCACGCACGCACGCACGCACGCACGCACGCACGCACGCACGCACGCACATACACACTTATACATAGACAGCTTAACTCATAACCCTTCCTTTTGACTCTGTCAACAGTTACGAAGTATCCAACCTGATTCCGGCCAGCGTGCTCCATGGTCTTCTCGTAGACGATGTCGTTCATGACCTGGAATCGCTTCAGAGCTTTCTTCTCTGTCACACCGATGTACTGCTGCTCCAGCGCCACAGGCCTGAAAGAGACAGACAGATGTATTTATTGCTCGATAATAATTAATAACTTCCATTCCACACAATCACTTGTCATTTGGCGCTACGTAACTCCCCCACCGCATGGACTCGTCCGATTTAACCTACTCAAATACATACATATTTGGACACTTCGAAATCGTCAAAATGGCTATCCCAATACAATGCACAGCGACGTTGTATAACTGCGACACTCAGCTGCAACACTTTCTAACAGCGACACTGCCTAACTCCGCCAAGCCAGTGTCCGGGCCACTAAAACCTGGTGTCCAATGGCTAATGTCTACGAAGTTGTCTAGCTTCATCATCATCATCAACCCATTATGTCCCCACCGAGGGGCACGGGTCTCTTCCCTGAGGAAGGTATAGGCCACACTCCACCACGGGGGCCAAGTCCGGATTGGTGGAGGCTTGTAGACTAGTGGCTCGTCTACTGTCAGAAGTTGTCAAGCCGCCCTAAGGCCTCTGACTTGGCTTAACGACTGCCATTTATCGACGGCAGCCGGCACCAACAGTTTAACGTGCCTTGCGAAGCACGGAAACGCTCGGAAAAATGCCACTAGCGTTAGGCATAGACGGTGACCCATCCATGCACTGTCTAGCTTCGATAATGTGTAACTGCGACACAGCCTACCTGTGACACTGTCCAAGTCCCTTCTCGGGTCTGACGAGAAGAAAGGCTGCCACGTCGCTGCAGTTAGGCAGCGTGGCCACAGCGTCCACAGTCAACAGCGTGCGCGCCACTAGAACTTGGTATCAGATGGCTACGACATTGTCTAGCTGCGATACTGTCTAATGGCTGCGACGCTGTCCATCTGCGACGCTGTGTAGCTGCGACGCTGTCTAGCTGCGACGCTGTCTAAATGCGAAACTGTGTAGCTGCAACGCTGTCTAAATGCGACACTATCTAACTACGACACTGTCTAACATTGACACTGTCTAACTGCTACAGTCTACCTGCGACACTGTCTAAATGCTGCGATACAATCCAAACTGAATTTCTCTCTTGCATCTTAGTTTACGGACTCAACGGAAAGAATTGTCGAAGTAGAGCAGTCCCTTCTTGGGTCGCACGCGCAGGAAGGCCGCCACGTCGCTATAGTTAGGCCGCGTGGCCGACAGCTCCAAATTTCACAGCGTGCGCGCCACTAAAATCTGGGGTCTAATGGTTCGTGGCCATTGTCTAACTGCATAATGTCTAATAACTGCGACACTGTTGACCTGCGACACAGTCTAACTGTGACAGTATCTGTCTAGCTGCGACATTGTCTAACTGCAATACTGTCTAACTGACACACTGTCTAGCTGCGACACTGTCTAAATCCGAGATCGTTCAGCTGCGACACTGTCTTCCTGCGTCACTGTCGCTCCCACGACACTCTAACTGCTACAATCTACGTGCGACACTGTATACATGCAGCGATACAATCTAAACGACTCACCGGAAGGAATTGTCGAAGTAGAACAGTCCCTTCTCGGGGCGCACGCGCAGGAAGGCCGCCACGTCGCTGTAGTTGGGCAGCGTGGCCGACAGCCCCACCAGCCGCACTTCTTCCTGCGTCTGCTCCACGGTCCGCAGCGTGCGCGCCACCAGAGCCTCCAGCACCGGCCCGCGGTCGTCGTGGAGAAGGTGGACCTCGTCGATGATGATCAGGCGCACCAGGTTGGTGAAGGAGCGCTCGCCGCCTGCGCAGGAGGCGGGGGTTCATCGTCGTAATGGGGAACTTGCGTCTAACTTAGATTGGAGTGACATTGCTTTTATACCATAGGAATCGTATAAAAACCTAGGAAAAATTAAAAAATAAAACAATAAATATATTTTTTCGGGGTTTTTGTGCGAAAAATAAAGTTACTCTGATAACATAACACTTACTACATTTCGTTTTGTCATTGAATTCTGAACGTTTTATTATAAGGGTGTACATGCATAAAAACATTATTTTACGAGATAACTCAAAAAATTGATAAACGCTTCATACTGATAAGACGTTACGTTAGAGAGTGACGTCATAATCTAAGGTCGATTTGTATTGCGCGTTTTAGTACCACGTGACTAATTGACTTTCGAAAAAGTATTAGTCGCAGATAAAAAGAAATATTCTATTAAGACATTTTTTAGTGCAAGTTCCCCATTGGTTCCTTTTATCTGCAGCCGATGAGCCGAGTGGCGACGTTCGAGCGTCAACTGGTGGTCACCAGTCAGCTATGACACCAGCTAGCGCTCTGACTGCAACAATTTGCTGACCCCTGACTAGTAACCAGAAGTGCTTGAAAGAAAATAATAAAGAAAGAAAGAATTTATTATATAAGAACATTTATTGTACCAACAAGACACATCACAGAAACAAAACAAACAAATAAGTAACATAATATGCACAACAACAGAAAGAAAACTAAATACACAACAGACAAAACAAATAAATAAAGCAGGACCAAAGATGTAGCATGTGGTGTGTCTAAATTGGCAGCTGACTCAGCGTTGTGCTAAACTGACTATATACGCCTGCTTGCTGACAAATGGTTACTGACAAAAGTAATTTGCTGACTGTCATGCTGACCGCTGACCACCTTGCTGACCACTGACCTTCCCTCGTGATGATGTCCCATTTCTCGGGACTATTTGCAAGGTGTTTGGTAACTACTGACTACATACCGCTGCTTGCCGACTAATAGTTACTGACTAAAGTAATATGATGACCACAGACCACCTTGGTTGTTACCACACCTCAGTTGTTATTTTCAAGGTCAGGACTGAGTAGGTTAAAGACCGCTAACCACCTAGCGTCACTGACCTTTCCTGGTGATGCTGTCCCACTTCTCGGGCGTGCAGACGATGAGCTGGGTGGCGTCGATCTGTTCACGCGTCAGTTAGTGGTCACCAGTCAGCTCTGACACCTTCATATTGTACACGGCGCTTGCTAAGTACTGACTATAGCAGACTACTATCTGATAACTATTGGTTGACCTCTGGCTACTAACCACAAGTGTTTGCTGACTACCGACTATTTACTGCTGTTTGCTGACTAAGGTTGCTGACTAAAGTAATTATCTGACTGACCACCTTGTGTCCCCTTACCACTAACCACCTTTTGACCGCTGACCACCTCGCAGACCGCTAAACACTCACCACCTG
The DNA here is from genome assembly GCA_963969515.1 of Yponomeuta evonymella. Taxonomy (NCBI): domain Eukaryota; kingdom Metazoa; phylum Arthropoda; class Insecta; order Lepidoptera; family Yponomeutidae; genus Yponomeuta; species Yponomeuta evonymella. The sequence continues at coordinate 1,335,154 of OZ018370.1, read as the reverse complement.
GCTGACCGCTGACCACCTTGCACCACTGACCTTTCCTGGTGATGATGTCCCACTTCTCGGGCGTGCAGACGATGAGCTGGGTGGCGTCGATCTGTTCGCGCGTCAGTTGGTGGTCACCAGTCAGCTCTGACACCTTCATATTGTAGACGGCGAGCCGCTTGCTGAAGTTTCCAACCTGTGTTAGGGAAAATGGAGCTTTAGTCCGTGCGTGGGACGGCCGGGAATCGTACAGCAATAGTCGAACAGTGTAGAGCGCAGGGGGTGACGCTGATCGCTGGATCAGCCGAAACACGGATGAAATACAGATAGAGAGATAGAGAAAATTTTAAAAACCTATTTAGAGGCTAAAAAAGGCCGCTGACTGTAGGTATAGAAATATCCGAAATATTTCTATAAATATTTCAGACTAGTAGATTCTCATCGGATAATCTCTGTCGTTTTAAAATAAAAGCTGTCGTCGAATCTCACCATTTCCTGCACAAGGGACCGCATGGGCGCCACGTAGATCATCTTGAAGTCGTTGACGTTAACCATGCCATCATCGTTGACGTGCTTCCCGACCTCCCAGTGTACCGTCAGCAGAGCCACGTTAGTTTTTACCCGTATACCAGAGAGCCCTTGTCGGATCGTCTTGAAGTTATTGCAAAATAAAAGCTGTCATCGAATCTCACCATTTCCTGCACAAGGGACCGCATGGGCGCCACGTAGATCATCTTGAAATCGTTGACATTAACCGTGCCATCATAGTTGACATGCTTCCCGACCACCCGGAGTACCGTCAGCAGAGCCACGTTGATTTTTACCCGTATACCAGAGAGTTCTCGTCGGACCATCTTGAAGTCGTTTTAAAATAAAAGCTGTCCTCGAATCTCACCATTTCCTGTACAAGGGACCGCATGGGCGCCACGTAGATCATCTTGAAGTCGTTGACGTTGACCGTGCCGTCATCGTTGACGTGCTTCCCGACCTCCCGGAGTATCGTCAGCAGAGCCACGTTGGTTTTACCAGCGCCGGTCGGCGCACAGACTAGGAGGTTCTCGTCGGAGTCCAGCGCCGCCTTGGAGATGCGACTCTGTGGGGGAGACGGTACGGATTAGTTTTGATCAACAAACTGGATAAAAGCGGCTGCATGAGGTTGGCTGAGGACAGAAAGAAGTGGCGTTCTTTGGACGTACCTATATCCGACGTTTGTAATAGCAATTCGTATCATCATCAGCCATTTGACGCCCACTGCAGGACATAGGCCTCGTTCGTGGTTTTCCTAACCATGAGGGGTTTTGCCATAATCGCCACGCTCGGCGGGCGGGTTGGCGATCGCAGTATGCGGTCGGAATCTCAGGAAGACGCTGCTGCCCGTCTCCTGGTAATTGATTTCCTTAGTCGCCTTCTACGACGTCCGCGGAAGGAATGGAGTGACGCTATTCTTAATCCGGCACCACACGGACAATTAGTATGGAATTGCTTTATCCCAGCATTAAATCAACGATGTTTGTTTGTACTTTTTAAGTTCGTTATCCGTGGATGTAGAAGGCGACTAAGGAAATCAATTACCAGGAGACTGGCAGCAGCGTCTTCCTGAGATTCCAACAGCATACTGCGATCGAAGGAGTCCTATGTCCGGCAATGGGCGTCAAATGGCTGATGATGATGATCCATCTATCTATTTTTACAACACCATTCTAGTTGTGAAAGAGCGGTGTCAACTGCTACAGGTATTTTTATACTTACAAGTAAATACCGTCAATGTACGAGTACGTAGTCCAAGAATTTTGTATTTCGTATTGTATTTGTATACATACACGCTAACGGCGAAGGAAAACATCGTGAGGAAACCCGCTCGGTTGGCTCCGCACGTATTGACTTGTCTTTCCCGTGGGCTAAGCCGACTAAGCTGTCAGGACGGCATAGGTGCTGGGCAAGCCTACTCCATCTAACAAATAATGTCCCAGGCACCGCAGCGTCCGAGTGGTCCCTTCACCCGGCTAGTGTGAGTGAAGGTGCCACTGGACGCTGCATAAATACATTAGATGCAAAGCCCAAAGTTATGGCTGTAGCTGAAAATCAGTAAAATATCTGCTTAATTAAAGTGGATATTTATAATGCTGAGATACGGCCTCTTGAGCTTCTGTGGCACACCCATATATGGCCTAAAAGTGCCATATAACCTTATGTTTATACATATAAGTTAGTTTGTAAGATAAGTTTGTACTTGTACCTAAACTATTGTATGTCATCGACTTTTATGTACTTATTGCTTTATGTGTGTGTCTCTCTCTAAGCACAAATAAATGATTTATCTATCTATCTTTTGTATTCATATACACGCTTATTTCTGGGTCGTTTAAAAGCCGCGGTTATGTAATTAATTGAAAATTGCGTTTTGAAAAAAAAAAAAAAAACTAGCGTAATCGATGACTCAGGCGCGTTTATTTCGCTATGTCTTTCAAAACCACCCAAAATTATTGCAGTATTAATCACGCCAGTAAAACGGTCGAATATAGTCTTAACAAAATGTACCTCCCCTACACCTAAAGTAGAGATGCATTATTTTCTCGCCTACCTACACCATAGTGTGGCGTATCGTTGGTTGTTGTGGCTGTAGGAAAACCATATACAGATTTAGGGATCCGTTTGCGAAATATTAAGCTTTAAAGAGCAAATTTTTCCGAGTAGGGTGCCCCCCCCCCGCTCTCTTCTCCCGGCTAAACGGTTGATAGTAGAAACGTAAAAAATTCACGTATAATGAACTTGAAAGGAAAACCATCACGGCGAAGTAAGCGTTACAAGTAAGTCAGTTAATGTGACGCTGATGAAGTTGTTAGTTCTGTAAGGCATATATAACCCCCTCTTTCTACGGAACCCTACACTGCGCGTGGCCCGACACGCACTTGGCCGATTTTTTTTTTTACTATCACCGGTCGGATCACTTGATTAGTCTCATTACTAAACACGACTGAAAATTATCTACAGCAATCACCAAACATAATGACACCACAATGACACCACCATTACTTTATCATTACTGTATCGGGCTGTCACACAAGTGGTAGGTATTTCAATTCAATTTTTTTTGTTCACACAACTCACGCCCAGTAAGTGTGTCTTAGCGTTATTAACAGTTGTTTAAAAACTATGTTAGTATATATCTAAATATCTAATTCATATTTTATTTATATTTACACAATGGGGAACTTGCGTCTAACTTAGTTTGGAGCGACTTTGCTTTTATACCATAGAAATCATATAAAAACGTAGGAAAAATTTAAAAATATTTTTTTCGGCGTTTTCGGGGTCACAGAATATGCGAAAAATAAATTCACTCTAATAACATAAAACTTATTAGATTTCGTTCTCTCATTGAATTCTCAACGTTTTCTTATAAGGGTGTACATAAAAACATCATTTTACGAGATACCTAACTCAAATATTGATGAACGCTTCATACATTATAGGCGTTAGGGATTGACGTCATAGTCTAAGATCGATTTGTATGGCGCGTTTTAGTACCACGTGAGTATTTTGACTTTTCGACTGGTTATAAACATATTATAAAAAGTTTTTTTTTACATACAGGCACATACATTGCTTCTGGCCCCACACTAGGATACCCTGTGTCGTGGGAACCAGAAACAGCGACATCACAAACATGTAAACATCTAAGACCTGGGGTTTTTTTTTCCCCCAGCCGGGATTCGAACCCGGGACCTCTCGCACGGTATGCAGATGCACTACCGCTGCGCCACGAGGTCGTCGCAGAAGCAGAGAAAAAACAATACCAACGTGTCCTCTCCATTGAAATAATAAAGGATACGATAAGGGATTTTCTTTTTCTTTTTTTTTTTTTTTAATTATTCCGTAGGCGTTTCATAGATGGCGCTAAACTTGGGAAGTTACTGCAAGGAACGGATCGTCACATTATTTTCTGAATTTCACTTGGACGTCATTTTTAGATCACAAAACGAAACTTTCATAAAATATGTCATTGTCACATCACAAATAAATATCGTTCCGAATTGATCCATTCACGTTATCGCAATAAACATTGACGCGATCGCTCACATCAATGTTTATTGACGGGAAATCGGTAAATCGGCAAATCGGAACACACGGCTAGTAACGTAGTCCGTTCAGCGCCATCTACAGATTTCTTGGGAACTACTTTTTTTCTTAATAGTCAAAAAGAAAACCTCCCATTACAATACGATCAAAACAAAATTACATCAAACAAATTTAATCTAAATTAATTCATTGCGTAGTAATTAGTGACGGGGTTCGTGCATTTTTCTATGGAAGCTGGCATATCCACCCGCCACCATTTTGAATTTTATGCGCAATGAAATGCGTATGCACGCGTAATTACTGCATTCTTAACGATTGCCATTGATCTCGTAAGCCGATCTTTACCCCCAAGTATCTCGTGACAGTGACATCTTAGGGTACCATTATGTTCAAATTGTTGTTGTTCTCAAAATGCCATTAGTTTTAGTTTCTTCCAATATATGCCTCCACCGGTATCGTACATCCCGGTATGGTTTGGTTTCACTGTGTTGTATATAATTTGGGCTTTATTAATTAGATACTTCCCGCCCCCGCCGGTGTCCCCCGCCCCCGCCGGTGTCCCCGCTAGTGAGGACACCACTCCCACCTAGCCGCGGTCACGAAGTGACGAGCTGTCCCAAGCGGACGCTCCCCTAAGGAGCTCCGCTGCGCGCCCTCCTCGGCATCGAGGTGGGTCGCTCACGATGTCGGTTTAGGGGTCCTTAGGACCAAACCAGCCCCCAGGTGGTGTTTAGTGGGTAGGCGCACTTCCTGTGAGTCCCACATTGGCAGCACGGCCGGGCCCGTGCTGTTATGCATGAGCATTCACCACCTCCCTCCCCCGTGTCCTCCGGAGGGTGCCCTTTTTAGGGCTAAAAAAAAAATTAGATACTTCTTCGCTCTGGAGTTAATGCGTCGTTTAGCGCAGGCTCCTAGGGTCCTGGGATTTTGAACCTGTCTTATTCAAGGTCCTTCGAATCGAAGAGCGATTTTTGAGTGGAAAATCGACATGACAAAAGTAACACAGTACTTACGCCTCCAATAGTCGCATTGAAGAAACTAAACCTAATGGTATTTTGAGAACATTAGCAACTTGAACACATATGACTTGAAGTATTTTATATGTATAAATAAATCCTCTATCCATATTCACCACTTTCATAGTGCGCGGAAACTTTGAAAAAAAAAATCATAATGGCGGATATGCCCACAGAAGTCCAATCCCCAAATGGACTCTTTAAGATGACCTTGAAATCTATTATTGACACGTTAAAAAATCGTACTGTACTTTTTTTTCTATATATTTATTATTTATTTATTTACCCTGCCTGCCCTTGATTGCCCAATATTTCTACATAACACATTCAAAACTGTCTGCTATTGTGCTCAGGATGGAACTGGCGCTGATACGGACTCGACTGAGGATGAACGCAATCCTTTCACGAATTATAGCGTAAAAATAGCACTGACTATTTTTGACACAGTCTAAGCACAGCAGAAGCGCGGCAGTCCCAATAGCATCCTGAACACATTATTGTATTGGGCTCGCAGGGCTCAGTTGTTCTTCAGCCTCTAGGACAAATTGAATTGTCTGTTTGATTAAAAATATTTTTTATGCACAAAAGCACAACTTTGCCATTAAACTTTAAGGCTGATTTTGCTTTTGGCATCCCTCTCGCTCGCTCTTTATACATTACACGAACTCACACCTGTGTCCCAGAGCCTCCTCTTATAACGTATGCACACGACATATAGATGCGCACACACACCCACTTGAAATGGTCACCTACAGTTGATTTAGTTTTTTTGGGTTCCGTACCCAAAGGGGTAAGGGACCCTATTACTAGGACTCCACTGTCCGTCTATCGGTCTGTCTGTCACCAGGCTCTCATGAAGCGTGATAGCTAGACAGCCGAAGTTTTCACAGATGATGTATTTCTGTTGCCTCTATAAAAACAAATACTAAAAACAGAATAAAATAAATATTTAAGGGGGGCTCTCATACAACAAACGTTGTCTAAAGACAGCGCTCAACATCTAGCGGCCAACTCTGTAACCTTCACAGCGCCGATGTCATATCGTTAAATGTCAATGTTAAACGCTTCTTGTTGGTTTCTATAGATGGCGCTGTTCTTAAATTCGACCTCTCTTTAATGTAGAATAGATAATGGTACGGAACCCTTCGTGCGCGAGTCCGACTCGCACTTGGCCGGTTTTTTTTTTACTTTCTCTTTCATTAGAGCGGTAAATGTTGAATATTGTACAGACTAGTTATTTTTTACATCTCGTGTTTTTTCTCGATTTTTGACCAAAAACATTTTTATATTTACAGAGACCGAATAGAGAACGATGCTGTTTAAATATTTCACATGTCTGCTTATTTTGCTTTTTACGAAAGGAATATCATCGTCTAAGGTAAGTTTGTTATTATTGCAGCAAGACCAATCGCTTCACACTCTTCAAGGTCTTACGTTCGGATCCACCCACTGCTGATTGGCGTCGGCGACAGTGTGAATACGTCGGATACAAATGTGACACTTGACCTCGCCAATCCGCAGTGGGTAACCGTATATTTCTTTACGATGTTAGTTTCACAGTTAGCGAATTTTTCATAGCAATACCACCCGTATTGCTACTAAAAAGCGGGTGGGGCTGTGTCGGGTTACGTGGCCGTCGGTTTGAGGTGAAACGTCTTTAAGTAGGTGTTAATTTCAGCTCAAACTGCGCAATGTGTTACGCGGCACTGGCGCCATCTAGCGGCACGAGTCCAGAGGATCTGAGTAATGGCTACTTTGCTCTACTCAACGAAATATAAATTAATTGCAAACGACACGTAGTCACGCGCTTTGCATGCGGTTTTAGCAAGAGTCCCCCTACTACCGAACTGAAAAACGTTTAACGTCATAATGCTATCGTCATAGCGAATAAAGAAAAAAAAATGCTTACTTGTGGTACCGGCTGGTCTCTTCCGTTTATTTTATTTTATTTTATTTCCGTGTTTATGCTTTTGTTCTGTTTTTTATTTATAAAGAATAGGAGTAGGAAATCCCGGCGGAGACTGAAAAACAGCATTAACGCGGAGGCTCCGACCATTTTAAAAGTGTAATTAAACTATATTACTTTTAACATGAGCAACTTTGTTACTTTTGAACAAAGCTCTTTTTATTTATTTTATTTATAATTCACTAATGTACGTAGCTTTTAAACCAGAGCCATTAGTACATACCCGATTCAAACTAACACCGCTAACTTACTTAGAAATCATTTGCAATTCTTTCTTCTGGTAGTGCAATAAAGTGAACTTCTCTATCTGTCTAACGTGTGACGTTATGATTAACATTTTATAAATATCTGTAACTTTTTCCACTACAGAACCAATCACTGCGGATGCACAGAGAACCCCACATGACCGTCAAGTTGCTTAACTGGAACCCGAAATATCTCCACTACGCTAATATGACAACGAAGGGAGGGTACACTGTGTCATGGAGCACAAAATATCCCATGGGGAACAACGTTACGGTAAATCAAAATTCGTTCGACGTTTTTTTTTTTTTTTTTTTTTTTTTTTTTTTTTTTTTTTTTTTTTTTTTTTTTTTTTTTTTTTTTTGTAGTGTGTTTTTGACTTTCAAGGGGGTATTTTAACCATAATTTAGAAACATAATATGGCGCTAGTCATAAAAAAAAGGCGCGTCAAGAAATTATTTTTGTTACACTTAAGCATCAACCAAAAATATCACGTCGAAAAGTAATACACATCTACAATAACTGTAGGTCGAGCGTGTTATGGCCGGTGCCGGCCATCTCAATTGTTCTTTCACTCGTTTACGCATATCGAGCGACAGAAACTTAAACCATTAACATAATAGAAAACATTTTTCAACGTTGACGTACTTCCTATCACTTTGAATTTGTATTAAAAATTTCGAACCACGTTATTTATTAAAATATTTACAAATATATTATACAATTACTGTAAATTTATAAATAATACTCAGACACACAAACACACACACGCACGCGCGCACGCACGCACGCACGCACGCACGCACGCACGCACGCACGCAAGAGTATCCTAGTTCGGGACCAAGACAAGCGATTGTGCCGTGAGGAAGTTATTTATTTATACTTTATCTGTTACCTTTATCATGGCCACAGACCAACATGATCTACGAGACGTTGGGTCCACAAAGAACAGTATACAACATGACCACGAAGACATGCGACCTCCTGTTCAAGTGGAAATGGGCCGTCAACTTTATGAGCAAGGTCACTGACGGCTTTGCCAAAGGCTGTCCCATGTCAGTCGTAAGTTATGATCAAAACTTATGTTCTAAGTTAAGGCTGTTACGTCCGGCTCGCAAATTGTAACATTTTGGTGATTAAAAAGTATAAGTCTGCTCATTTTTTGGGTTTCGTACCACAAAGGAAAAAGCGGAACCCTTAGAGGATCACTTTGTTGTCCGTCCATTCGTCCGTCTGCCAAGACCCTTTATCTCGGGAACGCGTGGAGGCACCGAGTTGAAATTAAAACCATATACATATAAAAATTCAAAACATATAGCTCGATGGGCCGACGATCTGAGGCTGACTGCTGGCAGAGGCTGAATGAGGTTGGGCGAGGTCAGAAGGGAGTGGCGTGCCTCGATGGAGGCGTACGTCCAGCAGAGGACGAGTGGGGGCTGTTTGATTGATTACGTACGGATTGCCCGGCACGCGAGTGGGACTAACACGTGGCCTCACGCTCTGCATGTGAATTCCAGGGCGAGTATCACTTAACAAACATGCAGCTAATACCGAAGTACTCTCCGTTCATGGATCCGAAAACGGACTACGACTACACAATGCGAGCGATGCACACCACGCAAAAAGACAACATCATCACGATTATCATGATGAACAGGCTGAGGAATAAGCAAAAAAGCTGAATAACGTTGCACACATCGCATTGACGACAAGTGTGCAAATGGGGAACTTGCGTCTAAGCCAAAGAAATTATTCATAATCAAATAATCAATTAATTTTAAAATAAAAATATTTTTTTCGTTGTTTTCGGGGTCACAAATCATCATCAGCCATTTGACGCCCACTGCAGGACATAGGCCTCCTTCGTGGTTTTCATAACCATGAGGGGTTTTGCAAAAAATGCGAAAAATAAAGTTACTGTAATAACAAAACCCTTATCAGATTTTGTTTTTCCGTTGAATTCTAAACGTTTTCTTATAAGGTTGTACATGCATAAACACATCGTTACACGAGATAACTCAAATATTGACAAACGCTTCGCACAATAAGGCGTTACGTGCAAGTTGTGACGTCATAGTTTGAGCCCGATTTGAATGGCGCGTTTTTGTACCGCGTGAGTATATTCACTTTTCGACAGGTTACATTAGGAAAAGTATCAGTTGTAGAGAAAAAAATATGTCACGTTTATTTATCTTTCAACATGGCCTCTCCGATTATATTAAAACACTTTGAGTACAAGTTATCCACTATCCACTGTTAAATATTACCTATCACACATCACCAATACCCCACTGATATTTTGTTTGTATGTAGTGGTAATTGCATCGGACCATGGCTTTCCGTGGTAGTTTCAGGTTTGCGGCGTCCAAGTGTTCGAACGACATTCCCCCTCCAATCCGTGAAGCGTCCAGTGGATGTGCTTTTGGGCGCAAGCTCAGGGCATATTTGCTGGAGCATCAGAGACCGCCACTCCCTTCCCTTCCAACCTCTCGTCGCAAAAACAGACACGAGCCTGTGATCGCACGGTAGGGCCAGGCAATATTGTATATATCTATCTATATATTTTTATTAATTTATTTTTCTTAAATTTAGTATACCTATATATGGGTATATATTTATATACATATAAATTTAATTATATTCATAATTTTTTTAAACATACTTTAAGCTGGCTATATACCTTTATTCATTTGTGTATGATTTTATTTGAGTATATCGTAGTATATTCAGTTACTTAATGAAAACAATTTACGTATATGTTTCATACTACATACATAATACGTATCCTATTGTATATAATTATTATTCTGTGTTACATAGTATTCCACATAGTATTCCACACGGTTGTACCACACCGCGGTATGTGACGCTCGCGGGGTAACTTCTGGCACTGACTGAAAATCAGCGCTGAAGGCTTGACCCTCAGTGACACGCCGTGACCTTTCGTTTTTCTTTCTTTTTTTTATAACATTTCTGTTGAAATATTTTCTTGTTTGTTTTTTTGTTTTGTTATTGTGGCGTGTGCACTGTTTTTATAATAAATGTTTTTTCTTCTTCTTAATCTCCGAAAGTTCTTGACCGATTTCAAAAATTCTTTCACCTGTAGTTAGAATGGACCTTCAGGGTGGGCATAGGCTGTTTACTACGCGAACGTAGCCGCATTGTTTTGAATGAAAACACGTCGATTTTTATGTTTTACTTGTGTGCAATTAAGTGTTATCTATACATACATACATAAACTCACACCGGTATCCCTGAGGGGTAGGCAGAGACCAGGGACCGCCACTTACCACGATCCTGACAGATCACATTCGCTTCCTCAACATTCATTAGTCGTTGCGTGCACGATTGCACACACGCCGGTTTCGGGTACTTTTTATCTTGTCCTTTGCTATATATCAATTTTATTTTTAAACTTAGATTTGAGATTACAGTTCGGAACCAAACGTTAACAAACGCGATCATTTACTTGTGTGAATTGTTATACTAATATTTTAAAAGTCAGAATAAATGTATTTCCCAAGAAAAACAAAAACTATTTTATTTTACATACTTACGAATAACCCACAATAATTTATAATAATATTATATACGACAAAACCCAGATATGTAAGGGTTTTAATGTACTCATACCACACCCACTCAGAAAGTGTCTCATTGCTCGATCATAAAAGGGTTATAAAGTTCGTCATTTCCCCCTTATACATGTGCGGTTGGAAAAGTTATATGGAATTTTATTCCTGCCCTCCGTAGCAGGGCAGGAATTTTGCATGAAAATCCATTCCTGCCCTGCTAGCGTTCTTTTGTTTTTTTTGGAGCGAAAATAAAATAGTAGATTGTGTCTCAAGGGAGCAAAATGATATATTTACGGCGAGGGCGGTATATTGAATCCTGAGTGAAGCGAAAGATTCTACAATAGAATCCCGAGCGTGGCGAGGGATTCTAAAGTAGAATCTTGAGCGTAGCGAGGGATTCAAGTGTTTAGGCCCGAGACGGAAATAATTTTGCTACCGTGTGACACATACTGCTTTTCAAACGTCAAACCTCAAAAAGGTTTTTAAATATCAATAATTGGAAAAAAGAGGTGGGTTTTTTTTGTACTCGATGTTCAATTAAAGGAGGCAACCTTTTTTTGCACTACGAAAAAAAACAAGCGCCGCAATTTGTTTCGTTGTGATAATTTAACAGAACGCTTATAACTTAACACTTATAATATAAGATCCATGTACTTGTTAAATTGTTATTTAAAGTTTAACGGTCTCATTTATAAAAACGCGATTTATATTCTTTTTGTTGCACTAATCCGCGCTGAGGACAATTTTAAAAACCTCTTTAGAAGCTAAAAATTCCACCCATGCCGGGACTTGAACCCGCGACCTCTGGCTAACCGTGCCAGCGCTCTCCCAACTGAGCTAATGGGCAAGTGCAGGCATCGGCGAAATTTCGTGCCTCTTTACAAACTTCTCTGTATTACGTACAGGCAGCGACATCTGGCCGAAGCAATTTACATCACTTGCAGCCCCGAGTTTAGCCTCTAAATAGGTTTTTAAAACACGAACGCTGAAATAGCATCATTGTCACACGCACACTCCTTTATTTTTCTATTATTATACGAGTATGTAAGCATGTTAGTTTGTAGCAATAAATCATTCATTCATTCAAACACTCCTCAGGGAAAGCTCAAATAGTCACTGTTCCTTTCTTTTAAAAGACTATGTTACTTAAGAAGAGTTATTAGTTTTTGGCCATTGTTTCGATTGGCATCATAAAAGTAGGGGTTTTTTTTACATTTAAGTCGGGTTGATTCCCAGACGAGGCAAGTAATTTTTAGAAAATCTTTGAATGCAGAATTACTAACTTTTAAAAATAACATAAAGTCTTCTTTCAGCAAAATACCCTATCTACGATATTTAAGGTACTTTCCCTTCATGGCCCATAATTTTGGGACACCCTGTATACGTTCCACTGTAGGGCACAGGCCTTCTCTCCGGGAGAGAGTCTGGGCTTAATGGCCACGCGTGCCCACCGCGGATTGGCGACTTCAAGCGCTGACTTATGCGAATAGCTCAGACACTCAGGTCTCCTCACGATGTTTTGCCCTTCACCGCTAGCGAGCGGTATTGCTACTATAACTTTACAAATGTACATAACTTAGAAAACTAAAACGAACCTGGGTCTCTCGCTTCCGAGTCCAATGTTCTACCCACTAGGCTACCACCACCACTCAGGTAAGCCTCAGCAACACAGGGCTTGCTTCATATGCAAGGCAGGACTTGCTTTATACACGCAAGGCTCCGGGTTCAAATCTTGGCATATTGTGTACAGCTTTCCCATCTAAATTTGACGCAATTTTGGTTGCACCTGGCAACCTTATCCCTACGACATTGATGACGACTACTGTCGCCCTGTCGGTTTGAAGTCGTTGTCGAGGCAGCATCCCTGTCGCTATCGCTGATTTAATTATTTTAATTAAGTAACTAATTAGCTAACTTAATTATTTTATGTTCTCAATTTCTGTATCCGAAGTATCCGAAAGTCTTCACCAGAACATCACCAAATTAACTTGGGACTACTTTTATGCTATTTTATGAACCATACACATATTACTAAAGGACGGGCCCCATTAGGCCTCATTTACTGCTGTCCATTGAAGAGTTCCGTTCTCCATCTCTGAAAGTCTTCATCAGATCTTCGCAAAATTAAAATGGGACCAATGGGACGTTATGTCCATTCGAAAGGATTTGTGGAATTAGACGTTTTCGCATAAACATAGCAAAAAAAAAAACACGTTCGAATTGATAACCTCCACCTTTTTTGAAGTCGGCTAATAAATGTAACGTTTTATGTATTGCAGGGAAAATCCATAGCAATGCACAGGGAATCCCACATAATCATCAAGTTGGTTAGCTGGAACAAGAAATATTTCCACTACGCTAACATGACCACGACGGGAGGCACGACTCTACGGGGTCACACAAAACATCCCTGGGGGAACAATATTACGGTGCGTAAAATTTTGAACAAATATTTTTTTTAAGAATCATCATCAACCCATTATGTCCCCACCGAGGGGCACGGGTCTCTTCCCTGAGGAAGGTATAGGCCATACTCCACCACGGGGGCCAAGTCCGGATCGGTGGAGGCTTGTAGACTAGTGGCTCGTCTACTGTCAGAAGTTGTCAAGCCGCCCTAAGGCCTCTGACTTGGCTTAACGACCGCCATCTATCGACGGCAGCCGGCACCAACAGCTTAACGTGCCTTGCGAAGCACGGAACCGCTCGGAAAAATGCCACTAGCGTTAGGCATAGACGGCGACCCATCCATGCACTGAACGCGCCCTGTGTTGCTTAACCTTCGTGATCGTTTAAGATCACTCAGGCAGCTAGGGCTACGAGCGATTCTCATCATCATCATCCGGTTTTTAAGAATATTTTCCTTATATTCTTTTTGTCGCACTAACCCGTGCTGAGGACAATTTTAAAAACCTATTTAGAGGCTAAAAATTCCACCCATGCCGGGACTTGAACCCGCGACCTCTGGCTAGCCGTGCCAGCTCTCTCCCAACTAAGCGCTGGCACGGTTAGCCCGATTTGATAAATGTGGTGTGAGGGTTCGATGGATAATTCAATTGCGGATATTTAAGTCATAATTTTATTATTCTGTACAAAAATTTTTATTGAGAAAATGTGATTCCAAAATTAATAACACACACACGCACATGCGCGCAAGCAAACACGCACGCACGCACGCACGCACGCACGCACGCACGCACGCACGCCCGCACGCCCGCACGCACGCGCACGACATACTTCGACCAAATAGGGGATATATTCATCATCATCATTCAGCCACAAGAAGTCCACTGCTGGACATAGGCCTCCTCCATGGATTTCCAAAAGGACCGGTTGGAAGCGGCAATGTATTAGCAAAAGGGCAAGATAAAAAGTATCCGAAACCGCCGCGACTAATCAATGTTGATGAAGCGAAAGAGCGGTTTCGATCTTATCAAGTGGCAAACCCTGGTCTCTTTCTTCCCTTTCCCCTCGCGTGCGTGCGTGCGTGCGTGCGTGCGTGCGTGCGTGCGTGCGTGCGTGCGTGCGTGCGTGCGTGCGTGCGTGCGTGTGTGTGTGTGTGTGTGTGTGTGACTGTTACCCGAGCATGTTTATTAAATAATAGTTTTTTAGAAGGTAATGTTTTTAAAAGAAAGCCTACAAGATGTAGATTTTGGGACATGTTTAGGATCCTATTTTTAGCTAACACATAAAATTACGAAACAACGGTTAACAGCTGTTCAGTCTCATCGTAAGACAAGGTCAATAGCCAGTTGGATACCAATTCTTTACATTTTGCATTTGTTTGAGAGTAAATAGAGAGCTCTTTATTAATTTTGTTATAGAGGTGTATGTGTACAATAATAATCTCTGATTATCTCGGCCACAGACTTACGTCCTGTACGAATCAATGGGCAATGACAGAAAAGTATACAACATGTCCTTGAAGATGTGCGACCTTCTGATCAAGTTGAAATGGACCGTCAATTTCTTAAAAGAGTTCAGTGACATAGCCAAGGGTTGTCCAATACCTGCTGTAAGTCGTAGTCATAAGTTACACACATATCGCCAACAATCCGATTGTTGAGCATGAATTACTAAGCAGGTGGGACCTGGGTAGGTCCCGCCTCCTTAGAAATCAGAAACCGAAAATTAATTTCAACGTAAAGAACTCGCATTCTGTTTGCTGAATGTCCAATCCTAGCCGCTGCCTTCGGCCCGTATTTGTGGAGAGATAGTCCAGTCAAAATAGACTGATAAAAAGCTCTGAGTTTGCATAAATTCCCGACTAGCTGGATTTTTGTATAGGTCTTAAGTACGTCATTACAAATGCTATGTCGAAAGTCCCCATCGGTCCCGCTTGTGCGTTGTTTTTTATTCGGGGTCAAAGGTCACCACTTTTGGTTTTTTGCGTAATCTCCTAATCTCAAAGTCCTTGTGTTAGACATAGCCAGGGTCAATGTGGTTTCGCAGCCGGATGCCTGCCGGAGATTCCGCGGGCAGACCGAGTAACGACCGACAGTGGGACCTCGTTGACTACGGAGCCATAAAAAGCGCCAAGTACACCACCTCAGGTGCGGAAACGTGTACATATAATTTTCAACATGACTGAAGTCGTTGTAGGTGTCTGTCCAAAGGGCTAACTGAGTGGCTATAAAGTCTCTGCAGCTTACTACCTACTAGACTCTCAGATAAGGTTGCACTTCGAATCGCAAAGGAATAGACTTGAATTCACTTGATGGATTTAATTCAGTTCTTACACAACAAGTACAATTGAATCGTGTGATTTTAAAACGACACATGTCCTTTCATTACAACTTTGCAGGAAATAGAAAAAACTGTTTTATTCAAATACTAATATCTACAACAGCAATATTTTAGCATATTATATTGATTTTTGTATGAATAAACTGCAATTTTTTTTTCTAATGTAAATCAATAGGTAGGTGTAAATAATTTAATAAAAAAAAATGGGCAAGTGTTATTTTAAAAACACATGTGACTTGTGTTGTTTTAAAATCACACGATTAAATTAATATGAGATAGAGTTTATTGACACGAGTGAAGGACAGAGACAATATGTCTGTCAACGGTAACTACTGGCGGTCGGGTCAACGCGCGGGGAACGACTGGAGCGTCGCTCGCGCACGCTAGCTAAAACGCTGACAAGCATATTGCGTCCCTACTTCGTGATAACTCGAGAACGGTGCTTCGTAAGGAAAAAAGTCTCGATAACTTTTTTGTAGAATTTTTTTTGATCTACAAACTTTCATACGTCCACATTGCCGGTACTCTCACATAAAAAAAAATTGTGACCTTTGTAACGGCTATGGTCGGGTGATCTCTTAGGAGAAACTCGAACTCTTGTCAAACTAAAACTCAACTTTTATTTACAAACTTACAGCTAATGTATACAGAATTTTTGCACAGACTTAGATGCTAGTGGCACCAGGCTTTAGCTTCAACCGATCACAGGCGAGCACCATCAAAAATGTTTGTTGTCGCTAGCGGCGCGCATCGTCTGCATCGAGCCAGCGGCCGGGCTACGCACAGCCACGCTCTTTCTGATGCCATTCGATGCTCCACCACACCTTTGACCTCGGATAATAAACAACGCACACGGGGGATAGATGGGAACTTTTCACATAGAATAGAAATCGTTTATTACCAAAACACAAACAATTTAAAAAAGCAATAATAGCAGAGATTTATATTTTTTTTAGACCACGTCTAAACATTTTGGTAATTGGAGAGAGCTCAGCTAACATGTCGGCTACCACCAGGTATTAACCAACGCTGGTTTTCAGCACTCCCCAGCTCTTAGGTTGGCATTTAGAGCAGGAGTTAAGGCAGGTAGGTGCACGTTAAATAAAAAATTATATCAATAAATAAATAAAAAGAAAAAAAAAACAATTATGCATTAAATAAAAATCAGCAGTCACCCGACTACTGGTAATTAAAAGAAACAAACAAGAAACGTGCTAAGTGTGTGTGTGTATGAGTGTATGAGTATGTATGAGTGTATAAGTGTGTGAGTACATGTATGTATGAATGGGTGCGTGCCTCTTAGCCCTGCGACAAGGTAGCATTTGTGATGACGTATTTGAGACCTATACAAAAATCCATCCGAAAATTCGGCTGCGCCTCGGCTCGGGTAGACATTTGTCGGAACCCTTCGCGGTGACAGGCTTTCCGCACTCGTAATGAAATATAATGTAAATTCCAGGGCGAATATCACGCGGGCAACCTGCAGCTTATACCGAAGTACGCACCGTTCATGGATGCGAAGACCGAGTACGACTACACTATACGAGCGACGCACACGACACAGAAAGACGACGTTTTAATTATTTTGTTAATGAACAGGTTGAGGAGTAAGCGAAAAGGCTAAGCAACGTTATGACGACACATAACGATACCAGAATATTGCATCAAACGTCGGCGTACCGAACATAATAGTAGATTATGCATTAAGGGGATAAAGCAGTGTATTATGTCTCGGGCGATATTTTGAACCCCAAGGACGAGGGATCCTAGGGTTAACTCACGAGCGAAGCGAGGGAGTTACAGAGTTAACTCCCGTCGCTTCGCTCGGGAGTTAAAGCTAGAATCCCGATGCCGAGGGGTTCAAAAACGCCCGAGACAAATACACTGCTTTATCACCAAAATGCATACTCTACTTTATATAAACACTGCGAGGCAATAAAACATAATACAATTAAAAAGAGGCTCTATGAAAAGTTTTCATTCTAATTTTGAATAAATTCTTCTTGGTGTAGGGCTCTATGAAAAGTTTATATTCTAATTTTGACGTTTGGTCATGGATTGCAAGAAGCTCGTATATTCAATGTTGATTGCATTCCAAATTCAAATGTCATAATTCCCTAGGGGATTATGAAATTCAGTACATTTATAATGACCCGGCTAGACCATAGGACACAAATGACTTACTTTAAGTTGAGTTTTCATGACACATAATATGCCATTGACGAGCAGGTGTTATATAAAATGTTTTAAAAAGTAAACTACTGTAATATATGAATTTCTTTACTGTAATATATGAACATGTCGTGTCACAGTGTTTGTTATCGAACTCCTCCCAAACGGCTACACAGATTTTTATGATTCTTTTTGTGTACATTTGGTAGATCTGAGAATAGGCCGTAGGCTAATGTAGGAATATTTTATGTCTGTACACGATCGCATACGAGGCATACGAGGAAATTTCCCTTCACGGTGGAAGATCACGATCACCCTATAAATTCATTTTCTAATACAGGAAAACCGTTCAGTTAAGAGACAGCCATTCTAGGCTCTACACAGTATGAAATTCTATAGATGTCATCATCTTGTTTGTAAACAGAGCATGTTTACAAACAACTCGATAATAGAAATCATGTGGTCGGTATTTTCATTGACTTTAAAAAGGCTTTTGAGACGCTCGAGCACGACGTACTCCTGCGCGCGCAGCAGGAGTGCGGCGTGCGCGGGCCGCTCAATGCCTGGCTAGCTGAGTACCTACGAAATAGAAAGATGATTACACTTATCAATGGGGTGAGAAGCGACCCAGCTCTTATCAGATACGGGGTACCAACTGGTTCGGTCTACGGGCCGCTAGGATTTACGGTACATGTTAATAGTGTATGTAACGTCGTCAAAAATTGTACTATGTTTATGTATGCTGACGATATGTGCATTCTTTATTCAGACAAAAATCAATTTAATATACAATCAAAAATCCAAGAAGATATAGAAAACATAATAAAATGGTCTCACGACAACGGAATTATCATTAACATACAGAAAACAAAAGGAATGCATATTTCGTCCCCCCACCTCATGAAAAGGGCTATCAATTACAATATAACGGGTCATTCATACGACTGTTTACATAGGGCAAAGGTTGGATGTAACTGTGAAGACATCGAATTTGTGCAAAACTTTAAATATTTGGGTTTGACTATTGATAGAAAAATGTCTTGGAAAACACACATTGAAATTTTATGTACAAAACTCAGGATATTGTTAGCAAAGTTCTTCCAGCTTAGACAGTTTCTGAGCAAAAAGCTCATGTACACTATGTATAATGCACTAGTTGACTCGCTTATAAGCTATGGAATTATAGCATACGGGAGAACTTTTAAAACATACCTACAAAACATTAAAAATCTACAAGTCCGATTTTTGAAAATGCTGGCCGGCAAAAAATGCCTCCAGAGCTGTAAGGGGGACAACGAAAAACTCTTTAAATTGTGTAAGATTTTACCAGTGAATAAAAAACTAGACTTAGAATTAGCAGTACACTGTTTTCGCAACGATAAAATTGTACTAACTAAACCTGTTATACGAAGTGCTAGGAGAAAATATGGGAACTTCGCTACCACTGTCACGAAACCTAACAATTACTACGGGGAGAGACTTGCACAGCATATTGTTCCTAAGATAAACAACACATTGCCTAAAGAACTTTTTTGTGAGAAAAATAGAATTACAAAAAAAAAAAAAAAAAATTTAAGAGAAGGGCGGCGGGGGTTTGGCTTGATCAGCTGTGATTACTTAACACGGCTGATCGAGCCAATCCTCCCCCTCCCCTCTTCTTTTTATATGCCTAGGTACTTAAGGTATACTTAGCTACTTAATGTTGTTTTATATTGTATTTATGGCCTTTGTTGCCAACGTCCAATAGGAGACGGCACATAGGGAAGAGTGTTTGTAATATATAAAACTTATTTAATTCGCCATCAACATGTTTCAGAGAAAAGATTGTTTACAACAATGCCGCTTATACAAGTCAACAACTGCCGATAAACTGCTGCGCAGTTTGGCAAATCTGTCAACCTATTTGTTATTTTCTTTTTAATAAAATCTTTAAATACAAAAAAAAAATCATCATCAGCCATTTGACTGACAGCCCACTGCAGGACACAGGCCTCCTTCGCGGTTTTCATAACCATGAGGGGTTTTGCCATAATCGCCACGCTTGGCAGGCGGGTTGGCGATCGTGTGCGGTTGGAATCTCAGGAAGACGCTGCTGCCCGTCTCCTGGTAATTTATTTCCTTAGTCGCCTTCTACGACATCCACGGAAGGAAATGGAGTGACGCTATTCTTAATCCGGCGCCACACGGAACCTATAGATGTAAAAGGTCTAAATTATTGTAATGCCAGGCAAACACTTACCTGTATCCGGTTCAAAGTCTTGAACCCCTCGAATGCTGGCTGCACGTACTTGGGGAGTTGGTCGACTGGTATCAGGGTTTCTTCCTCGTCGAAGGGCTTCGGCTTCAGTGCCGGCACGTGAACCTCCTCGTAGCCTGCGCGGCGGTTAGAAAACAATTTGTGAAGGAAAATATTGTGAGGAAGTCCGCGCCGTTGCTCGTTCCTCAATGAGATGTTACAGGTTTTGTTTATAAGTGATAAGGGGAACATGATGAAGGTTAAAGGTTAGAAACTACCGTTCTAGAAGAAGCGCTTCTCTTTCACCTCTTCCCTAGTGACAGTCTAGCGCCAGTGACACTAGCGCCAGCCAACTCTCCTTCTAATGACACTACCGCCTGCCCACTCTCCTTCTAATGACAGGAGCGCCTGCCAACTCTCCTTCTAATGACACTACCGCCTGCCAACTCTTCTTCTAATGACACTACCGCCTGCCAACTCTCCTTCTAATGACACTACCGCCTGCCCACTCTCCTTCTAATGACACTACCGCCTGCCCACTCTCCTTCTAATGACACTAGCGCCTGCCAACTCTTTTTCTAATGACACTAGCGCCTGCCAACTCTCCTTCTAATGACACTACCGCCTGCCCACTCTTCTTCTAATGACACTAGCGCCTGCCAACTCTCCTTCTAATGACACTACCGCCTGCCCACTCTTCTTCTAATGACACTACCGCCTGCCAACTCTCCTTCTTATGACACTATCGCCTGCAAATTCTCCCTCTAATGATATTAGCGCTTGCCAACTCTCCGTCTAATGACATTGGCGCCTGCACATTCTCCTTCTAATGACACTACCACCTACCCAGTCTCCTTTTAACCTGCTAAATTATGACCTTGAAAAGAACAATTAAAAACCATTGTTACGTTGGCCCGATCGGGTCCTTTAGAATTCTACAGATCTCTTTGTCTATTAACACTTTCCCCCCCGGCTACTCACCTTTCCTCTGCTTGCGGAAGGAGCCGTCGGGCAGCTGGCAGCGCTTGTTGGCCATGAAGTGTGCGCCGGCCGCGAACACCAGGTCCTCGAGCTGCAGCTGGCGCCGGCTGCCGTCCACCTGTCCGGCGCCGTCCGGCTCCGGCTCCGAGCGGTGCCGCTTGCGGGGCGCCTCGGACGTCTGCGCCGTCTGCCGGTGGAAGGGCTTTACGACGTCCCAGGTGATATTCTCTAGCTCTTGGAGGAGCTCTTCAAATCGCTCGTTATCCCTTAAAGTCCTTGTGTTAGGCGTAGGCAGGGTCAATGTGGTTTCCTCTCCAACTCTCCTTCTAATGACACTACCGCCCGCCAACTCTCCTTCTTATGACACTACTGCCCGCCAACTCTCCTTCTAATGACACTACCGCCCGCCAACTCTCCTTCTTATGACACTACTGCCCGCCAACTCTCCTTCTAATGACACTACCGCCCACAAACTCTCCTTCTAATGACACTACCGCCCGCCAACTCTCCTTCTAATGACACTACCGCCCGCCAACTCTCCTTCTTATGACACTACTGCCCGCCAACTCTCCTTCTAATGACACTAGCGCCCGCCAACTCTCCTTCTAATGACACTAGCGCCCGCCAACTCTCCTTCTAATGACACTACCGCCCGCCAACTCTCCTTCTTATGACACTAGCGCCCGCCAACTCTCCTTCTAATGACACTACCGCCCGCCAACTCTCTTTCTTATGACACTACCGCCCGCCAACTCTCCTTCTTATGACACTACTGCCCGCCAACTCTCCTTCTAATGACACTACCGCCCGCCAACTCTCCTTCTTATGACACTACTGCCCGCCAACTCTCCTTCTAATGACACTACCGCCCACAAACTCTCCTTCTAATGACACTACCGCCCGCCAACTCTCCTTCTAATGACACTACCGCCCGCCAACTCTCCTTCTTATGACACTACTGCCCGCCAACTCTCCTTCTAATGACACTAGCGCCCGCCAACTCTCCTTCTAATGACACTAGCGCCCGCCAACTCTCCTTCTAATGACACTACCGCCCGCCAACTCTCCTTCTTATGACACTAGCGCCCGCCAACTCTCCTTCTAATGACACTACCGCCCGCCAACTCTCTTTCTTATGACATTACCGCCCGCCAACTCTCCTTCTTATGACACTACTGCCCGCCAACTCTCCTTCTAATGACACTACCGCCCACAAACTCTCCTTCTAATGACACTACCGCCCGCCAACTCTCCTTCTTATGACACTACTGCCCGCCAACTCTCCTTCTAATGACACTACCGCCCACAAACTCTCCTTCTAATGACACTACCGCCCGCCAACTCTCCTTCTTATGACACTAGCGCCCGTCAACTCTCCTTCTAATGACACTACCGCCCGCCAACTCTCCTTCTTATGACACTACCGCCCGCCAACTCTTCTTTTAATGACAAATTTTAGATTTATACACCGAGCTGCGTCAGGATCTTCTCCTCCTTGTTATTGTCTCGCTGTCTCGCCCCGTAGAGGGATGGCGGAAGGAGACAACAACATTGATGCCGGCTCGCTCCGTCTCGCTCTACGGGAAGGAGACTGTTTTGTGTTCCCGGGGTTCCGCGATTATGGAGTGGACTGTATGTTGACGAATTATAGGTTGCGATTGTTTGAGCGTTCAAAAATGGGACAAAGGAATGGCAGAAAGACTCACGAGACCCGTGGTGCAAGGAGGGCTAGAGGTCAGCGTACCCTGCGGGAAGGAGACAACAAACCTCGTCATCTCCCTTTCCAGTCTCGAGCTGCGCCAGGATCTTCTGGAGGCGCGGCTGGCGACTCATCTCTTCTTTGATGCCGGCCCGCTCTGTCTCGCTCTGGCTCGACGCCAGCCGGGTGCAGTACAGGACTGGGGGAAAGGGACGCAACATGTGAAGGGGGTTAGTGAACTCCACCGGCGCATAGGAAAATATCGTCTTTTACGCGATCGCTTTTCGCTAAAGTGTCTTTCTATTCTCTTAATTATGTAGTGGTTTTAGGACCCACCACCGAGCACCTAGGATTAGGAACCTGAGACAGGATCATCATCATTCAGCCACAAGAAGTCCACTGCTGCACATAGGCCTGCTCTATGGATTTCCAAAAAGACCGGTTGGAA
Source organism: Yponomeuta evonymella (assembly GCA_963969515.1). Taxonomy (NCBI): domain Eukaryota; kingdom Metazoa; phylum Arthropoda; class Insecta; order Lepidoptera; family Yponomeutidae; genus Yponomeuta; species Yponomeuta evonymella. Next base: position 1,312,016 of record OZ018370.1, on the reverse strand, counting down.
GCGGCTTGCATCCAGCGTCTTCCTGCCACTTGGATGAGGTCATCTGTCCATCTTGTGGCTGGTCGTCCTACGCTGCGCTTGCCGATATGTGGTCTCCATTCGAGAACTTTTCGGCCCCATCGGCCATCAGTTCTGCGTGCTATGTGCCCCGCCCACTGCCACTTCAACTTACTAATCCGCTGGGCTGTGTCGACGACTTTTGTGACAGGATAGTAGGTGTGTATGCCAAAAACGCAATTTTTCTTTTTCGGAAATGCTGTCTAGTCTTATATTGCCAGTGTTCGGTTCCCGAGGCCTTTAATTTAAGAAAGGAACTGAACAACTGTTAGACTCCCGCTCCCACAGAACAGGAGGCTTACCACAAGCACTATTAGAAGTTATTTTTAAGCCTTATACAAAACTGCCCTGCTTAACGGTACCATGAGCTATAAAATCACAGCGCTGTCAACTATAAGACGTTCACCGTCTAATCAACGCTGCTACCGTACTATAAGGTCAGTTTCGCGCGCTCGCAGCGCTGCTGAACTGTCATTCTTAGCAGTTATTTATATGTTACTCTTGAGCAGCTTTTAAAACCCTGCTAAGCGAATTATTGTTTAATTTACGTATTAAAATGAGTGATGAAGAAATTTTATGGTTTTGGAGGATGATACGTTTTTCGCAATACGGAGGAAAAAGCGTGGCGTAAAATTATACGACTGCAGATTAATCCATTCGAAGTTTACGACGAATTGTATTATGTTCGGAGGTATCGAGTTTCTAAGGTTTTAGTGGAAAATCTGTGCGTAGACATTAGAGCTTTGTTACCGGTGCCAACGAAATGCACAGATTTATCCGTGGAGACGAAGATGAGCTCTATTCCTCTATGTATTTTGTGGACAGAAAATAAACAAATATGTTATCTTATCTTATTTATGATAAAAAATAAGTTATATTTCATCATAATTCAGTCAGTCCAACTCTGCCCATTGCTGGGTATATGATCCTATATCAAGTCATAGAAACTTCTTTTTGGCTCGAACTTTAGTCGCATTTCAAATATTTGTTTTAGGTATTAAAACTCTTTCATCATAATCATCATCATCAGCCTTTTGACGCCCACTGCAAGGCATAGGCCTTCCTCATGGTTATGAAAACCATGAGGGGTTTTGCCATAATCGCCACGCTTAGCAGGCGGGTTGGCGATCGCAGTATGCGGTTGGAATCTCAGAAAGACGCTGCTGCCCGTCTCCTAGTAATTTATAACCTCGTAGGGAACTCTTTAGGATTGTTGAAAGTAGTCTGAACCGACACACCGCGACACCACTTCATTTCCTTCAAAATCGTAGTTTAGCAAAAACCTTTTTTATCAATTCAAAAACTTCTTCAAACATATTTTGACGTAAACAAAAATAACTTTTGAGACACGTTAAAAACATATTTTTTAAGTAATGTAGAACTTAAGACAAAATTTTTATTCCGCAGCAGTTTATTTTATTTTTCCATATAACTTGTTTTCAACTTTTATCCGCACAGTGAGCAGTGCTGCTACAAATGTTTTTTTATTACATTTTTCACAATCAAAATGTTTTATTTTTATTTCGTAATAAAAACGGTATTTACCGGCAAATTATCATATTTGGTTTTCGAACGCACGCAACATTTAAGGCAAACAGGCCAGAGACAACCTTTTTTTTTAGCAGGTTTATTGCAGGCCTACTTACTTCGGCTCATGGTACACTATAGCAGCAGTTTATTTTGAACATTGAAAATATACTGCCCTGCTTTTGTCCTGCTAACTTCGAGATTGTGGTAAGCCTCCAGACGTCAATGAAATGCCTAATATCAACCTTACGATTCGTGTCCACTGATGGACAAGCGGAATAAAGCACACACACACATACATAAACTCACAACTGTATCCCGGAGAGGTAGACCAAGAGCGTCTGCTATGATTCTGACAAACGTCTTTTGCGCTCGAACCTCTGTGTGTGTTGGTGTGTCTTGACGACCTCGAAGCGTATCCCAGCAACAGCACCAGCCGCTTCTCGAGGTCTCACACACACACACACACACAACATACACACACACACACACACATACACACACACACACACATATACACACATACATACACACACGCACGCACGTGTATCCCAGAGAGGCAGGCAGAGACCAGAGTTTGCTACTTACCAAGATCCAAACGAACCTCTTTCGCATCACAAATGATACAAACAAACAAACAAACACACACACACACATGATACATAAAGTATAAAGCCACTCACTCATGTATCGGTACTTGGTGAGGGTCTTGACGACCTCGAAACAATCGTACCCCAGCAACAGCACTAGACGGTTCTCGAGGTCTCTGTCGTCGGCCGCCTCTGCTAGGGCACGCAGCACCTGTGACGTGAAACGGTCAGTTAATAATGCACTCTATATTTATATATGTCCCACTGTAGGGCACACGCCTTCTCTCAGAGAGAGAGTATAGGCTTTAATCACGTTGTGGCAACGTTGTACGAATACTAGAGAACACTTTATTGGCCAACCGGAGGAAAGTGTTACGAAATGTTTCTTACATAAATCGTCCGCATACATAAGCAGCCTATATACGTCCCACTGTAGGGCACGGGCCCTCTCTCAGGGAGAGAGTATGGGCTTAATCACCACGCGTGCCCACCGCGGGTTGGCGATTTCAAGCGCCTAGGTATGTGAATAACTCAGACACTCAGGTTTCCTCACGATGTTTTCCTTCACAGTTAGCGAGTGGTATCGCTACTACAAATTCACAAATGTACATAACTTAGAAAACCAAGTTATAGGTACATGCCCGCACTGGGAATCGAACCTGGGTCTCTCGCTTCCGAGTCCGATGTTTTACCCACTAGGCTACCACCGCTCCGTCGCGTCGTCCGCATGGAATGAGTAATTTCCGGGATGAAAAGTAACCTATGTCCTTCCCCGGGACTCAAACTACCTCCATAGCAAATTTCATCTAAATCCGTTCAGCCGTTTATTTTATTTTATATTTTTTTTATTTATTGAAAGAAAACAAACAATTGTACAAAATAGTTAAAAGGCAGAAAAATCTTACATGGATATATAATTTAAATGTGCACCCAGTAGCCTTTTGTACACATTAATACAAAGACATAGAAATGAAAAGAAAAACTCACAGTTATGCTAATAACAGTCAAAGAGGAAATTAGTTACATCTGTCTGTCGGTCGGTCGGTCGGTCGGTCGGTCAGTCAGCCGAACGACTAATGTTGAACGCCGTAAGATAGACCAATAATAAATAGTCGGTCGGTCGCTCGATTAACTGATAGATTATTGTCGGTCACCTCGCTCGACTTAGCCTGAGACAGCATGGCATCGGGAAAGTGTCTAGACAGCCGTCTCTGCAGCCAGTAGGCGTCGATGTCCATCGGATGCAGGGCGGCGTCGCGACGCTTCTGGGATTGTTCCTCGGTCAGCTGTGGACAACATTAGCAGTAGTATAATTATACGTGTGTTATTGATAGAATGTCAGTCTTCTAAGTTCTCATTTCTAATACTCATAGACGTAGACATCATTTATTGATGATATTCATCACAAGTCAAGGTGAAACTACAAAAAATAACTAAGTTTCTTAATAGGAACACACAATAAAAAAAATTAAAATCAAATTTACAAATGTCAAATATTGCATGTCAATTATACTTTATATTCTGTATAAGAATAAAAATAATATTTTTAAAAATAATAATAAAATTTTATAGGAAATAATTTTCAAAATTCTATTAAAAATGTTTTTAGCATTTTAGTTTTGTTTTTAGCATATTATTATATAGCCTATAAGATTAGCAAGTTGGTGACAGAGGCAGTAGGCCGGCCACGTATGCCAAAGAAACCGATGGACGACGCGGTGCAAAGGTTCACCGGTGGAGACCACGGAATGGCAAACGCAGCTGCGGACCAGCTGCGGGCCAGCTCGCCGGACCGACGGTCTGAGGCAGGTCGCCGGCAGCGGCCAGGTGAAGACGGAAAGAAGAGGCGTGCCTTGGGGCAGGCCTATGTGCAGCAGTGGACGAATACGGGCCGTTTGATTGATTGATTGATTGAAAGAACGCCGATAACAGCTTTTATCTACACTAATGTTGTAACATTCTACTTATGTTTTCAATACTTGACTTATAATTACTACTGTTATAGCGCAGACAACAAAACACTCAATTTAAGCAATTTCACATGATGGTATAATATTCACATCGATATCGTAAAATCTCATTATAACATCAATAAAACGCGACCAACTTGATTGCAGGGCCAATCAGGTTGGTCGCGTTTTATTGAAGCGCGCAGCTGCGCTCTCATTGGTTAAATTTTAATGGCGGCAAAATCACTGTGATTATACACGTACGCGTGAATTTAATTTTTAATTGCATTAGTGAAGATAAAGTAGTGTATGCAACTGCATATAACACGGGTATTAAAACACTCGTTACTATTATGAAACTCGCTGCGCTCGTTTCATAAACTCACACTCGTGTTTTAATACCCTTCATTATATGACAGTTGCATAAACTACTATTAAAAGCGGTTTATTGAAAGAAAAATTGCTGATGACAGTTTTCTTCAGTGTCACTGTCGTCGTCAGCGCTGCTTCCTTTGCCGTTCACTCTGTCGCTACCTTCTCCACGTTTTTAACCCTCCACCAAGCGGGTCAGTACTCGCGTTAGAATGAGGAGCGTTGCGTCGCCCCTCCGTGCTCGTCAGTCGTCAAACTTCAAAGACAAATCTTTGAAGGAGGTAAGCTTCAAAGACCAAGATAATACTTTGAAGCTTACCTCCTTTTCACCCCTCCACCGGGCTGGTCAGTACTCACGTTGGAGTGAAGAGCGTTGCGTCGCCCCTCCGCGTCACTGTCGTCGTCAGTGCTCGTCAGTCGTCAAGCTTCAAAGATAAATCTTTGAAGGAAGTAAGCTGCAAAGATCATGATAAATCATTGAAGCTTACCTCCTTTTTACCCCTCCACCGGGCTGGTCAGTACTCACGTTGGAGTGAAGAGCGTTGCGTCGCCCCTCCGCGTCACTGTCGTCGTCAGTGCTCGTCAGTCGTCAAACTTCAAAGACAAATCTTTGAAGCAGGTAAGCTGCAAAGATCATGATAAATCATTGAAGCTTACCTCCTTTTTACCCCTCCACCGGGCGGGTCAGTACTCACGTTGGAGTGAAGAGCGTTGCGTCGCCCCTCCGCGTCATTGTCGTTGTCAGTGCTCGTCAGTCGTCAAGCTTCAAAGATAAATCTTTGAAGGAAGTAAGCTTCAAAGACCAAGATAAATCTTTGAAGCTTACCTCCTTTTCACCCCTCCACCAGGCGGCTCAGTACTCACGTTGGAGTGAAGAGCGTTGCGTCGCCCCTCCGCGTCACTGTCGTCGTCAGTGCTCGTCAGTCGTCAAACTTCAAAGACAAATCTTTGAAGGAGGTAAGCTTCAAAGACCAAGATAAATCTTTGAAGCTTACCTCCTTTTCACCCCTCCACCGGGCGGGTCAGTACTCACGTTGGAGTGAAGAGCGTTGCGTCGCCCCTCCGCGTCACTGTCGTCGTCAGTGCTCGTCAGTCGTCAAGCTTCAAAGACAAATCTTTGAAGGAAGTAAGCTTCAAAGACCAAGATAAATCTTTGAAGCTTACCTCCTTTTCACCCCTCCACCAGGCGGCTCAGTACTCACGTTGGAGTGAAGAGCGTTGCGTCGCCCCTCCGCGTCACTGTCGTCGTCAGTGCTCGTCAGTCGTCAAACTTCAAAGACAAATCTTTGAAGCAGGTAAGCTGCAAAGATCATGATAAATCTTTGAAGCTTACCTCCTTTTCACCCCTCCACCGGGCGGCTCAGTACTCACGTTGGAGTGAAGAGCGTTGCGTCGCCCCTCCGCGTCACTGTCGTCGTCGGCGCTACTCTCTTTGCCTTTCTCTTTGTCGCTCCCCTCTCCCTCCTCGCGGTCCTCTTCTCGCACCTGACGGGGAGAGATTTTGTGGTCGTAAGTAAACAATTACATGGGTGATTCTCAATTTGAAAGGACGAAAGTTCTTCAAAAATGTGTGATTCCCCTTGAGATAAATAATTACTACCTTACAGTTAATGGTTACTCTAAGCGTGAGAAACCGGCTAAATGCGAGTCGGACTCGCGCACGAAGGGTTCCGTACCATTATCTATATAACATTAGACACAAAGATCGAGAAAAAACGGCAAAAAAACACGGTTGTTGCCCTCGCTAATGGGATGTGTAGGTGGTCTCTACTTGGACACAGTTCCGTGACACGGCAGCTAAGCAATATTTATTTATAATTATAATATTTCTTGTTATAGCGGCAACGGAAATACATTATCTGTATAAACTTCTACTGCCTAGCTATCAAGGTTAATGCGATACAGCCTGGTGACAGACAGACAGACAGATGGACACACAGACAGACGGACAGTGAAGTCTTAGTAATAGGGTCTCGTTAGGCACCCTTCGGGTATGGAACCCTAAAAACCTATGGTACTAAATTATCGGAGTCAAAATGTCCGCCTCGGTTGTGACTTTTCGTTATTCAAAATGAGAATTGCCCGCGTACAAAGTTTACGTAGAAAGAAACATTCCGGCCGTTTGTGGTCTAGTGGAATTCGGTATTTGACACGATCAACAATAATTTATTTCGTATGCTCGATTAAAACAAAAATTACAAAATATTTTGGAAAATGTATCTCTTTTAATCAATTACTAGTTATTACAATTTTTAAATAGATCAAACATAAAACGAGTGCTCTGAAATGTGACGTCATAAGCCAGTATTTTAATACAAAATTCCGTTTTAAAAGTAACTCATTTGATATTTTGTCAAATACCCAATTGGTCGCAGGTGGGATTCGAACCAGCGGCATTAAAACATATAGGACAGCCGACAGCTTTTTTCGCGATATCAAAGTTTTTTCCAAAACAAAAGTGGGTCGTATTGACCGAGGACACCCAACTGTCTGATGTATACTGCAGGCGCTTGAAATCGCCAATCCGCGGTGGGCACGCGTGGTGATTAAGCCCATACTCTCTCTCTCTCTGAGAGAAGGCCTGTGCCCTACAGTGGGACGTATATAGGCTGCCTATGAATAGGGATTTGTTACACCAGGGGCCTGTTTTATAGAACTACAATTCATGGTTTACTATGACAATTTGATGTAGATGAACATTGCAAGGCCGACTATCATCATCAGCCACCCGACGCCCACTGCAGGACATAGGCCTCCTTCGTGGTTTTCATAACCACGAGGGGTTTTGCCATAATCGCCACGCTCGGCAGGCGGGTTGGCGATCGCAGTATGCGGTTGGAATCTCACGAAGACGCTGCTGCCCGTCTCCTGGTGATTGATTTCCTTAGTCGCCTTCTACGACATCCACGGAAGGAAATGGAGTGACGCTATTCTTAATCCGGCGCCACACGGATAACCCACAGATTGTTAAGTAGGAAGACTCTAGCACGCAATGGACGTCAAATCGTCGTAATAAACTATTTACAATATCATAAGTGGCCTATATAGGGACGTCCCACTGTAGGGCGTGGGACGCGCGTCACCACGCACGCCCACCGCGGATTGTCGATTTCAAGCGCTGAGGTATGCGAATAGCTCAGACACTCTGCAGAGCGGTGCGAACCCTCACCTCTCCGTAGGCGTCCTCGTCGTCCTCTTCGGAGGACTCCTCGAACTGCACGTTGATCCCGTACGTCTCGTCGATCTCCGCGCTGCCCTCCGCAGCCGCGCTCTGATTGAAGTCCGTTATCTTCTTGCCTGAAGGGGGCATGAAATAAAAGACCGGCCAAGTGCGAGTCGGACTCGCGCACGTACAATTTTGTAAGTACTTACATACTATAAATAGTTTAGGAATCGAGTCCCGCAGTTTTTTCCCGTACCGCATTGCGATGGACAAAATCATTTACACTTTACATACCAACTATTAGGCATGTACACTTTACATACCAACTATTAGGCATGTACACTTTACATACCAACTATTAGGCATGTACACTTTACATACCAACTATTAGGTATGTACACTTTACATACCAACTATTAGGCATGTACACTTTACATACCAACTATTAGGCATGTACACTTTACATACCAACTATTAGGCATGTACACTTTACATACCAACTATTAGGTATGTACACTTTACATACCAACTATTAGGCATGTACACTTTACATACCAACTATTAGGCATGTACACTTTACATACCAACTATTAGGCACGCACATTTTTTTTTTTTTTTCTTTTGTTTTTAATCATTTTTGTCTTTTTATTTTCACAAACACGCAACTAACTCGCAACACGGTCTCGACAGAATATCAGCGTTGTGGTTAGATACCTCGGTGGCAGCTACAACATATGCTGAGTCGGGAACCATTTTAGGGGCTCAATACTTTAAACTAGTAATATTATTTATGTTCGAATTATGATTTTAAAATTTTCTTGTGCTAATCTGTTCAATTTTAATTTTATGTTTTTGTTACATTTGTCTTTTTTATGTTTTTTGTTATCGTTTTGTTTATCTTTGGAGTATTGTGCCGTTAAATAAATTGTCTCTCTCTCTCTCTCTCTCTCTCTCTCTCTCTCTCTCTCTCTCTCTCTCTCTCTCTCTCTCTCTCTCTCTTTCTCATTTACGCGTCTTTCGGCAGATTCCGGATATGGCAGAAACTTGATTGGACAGAAACTTGATTTGTTGCATAAAACCAGGTACCTACTGATTACGTATCTCTTTATCATTTTATCATGCACTTAAATTTTAATAGGGAAATTATGCGTACTTCTCATGTGGGTACTGATTCATTAGTAATAGGTACTTTAAAATGATAATGTCATTTGTATGTCCTTACGACAATGTCAGCTTTTAATTTTTCTGAACAAAATTTCACATCAAATGTTAAAATTCATGGTCTTCCTTTTATTTCTGACACTATGTTATTAAGCAAAAAATAATCCTTATGATGAACCCTTTCGATCGGTATGTTAAGGATACAGGGTAATTTTTTTCTCGTGTAGCGGGTTCGATTCCCGGTTCAACCATGTAATTATTTAAAAATCTATGAATGCAGTTTAAATTGTTATTAAAATAATATCTTCTTTCAGTAAAATATTCCGTCTACAATATTCAAGGTACTTTCCCTCCATGTGGCATAGCCGTGGGACGCCCTGTATAACACACCCATATAACAGTAGGCTCACCCAAGTTAACGAGCAGTGCGAATCTCTCATCAGGAATGGGGCCGAGCAGCGACTCCACCTCTTTCTTCTTGTCGTGGTCCTTCAGTTTGTCATTCTTGAGGACCACCAGGACCTGGGAACAGACGGTGTACGCACGCTAGGTAATCTCCATAGAAAGTCGCGAGCGCAGCCACACACACACACATCCTCATTCCGTTCCGCGTTTGTACACGCCACCAAACGCACACACAGGCAAATGTCGACCGGTACAGGAGGTATTCAGACGGGTCACCCAATGCGCCCGGCCGGCAAATATTGACAATTGTGACAAAAGATACTTTATTTTAAAGGTCAGTGAATATAATGCTGCAATTACAATATTAAACCCTTCATGATTGTAAAACCACGAGGGAGGCCTATGTCCTGCAGTGGGCGTCAATGGGCGGCTGATGATGAATGATGATGTTAAGGAGTGCATTACCTCATCACAAGCTCCACAAAGGATGTCCCGTGGCTGGTCCCCAAGTGAACTCTGCATGAAGCTAAGCAGTAGCTCGTATGCGTGGCGGGTGTTCTGCCCTCGTGGTCGGTACAAAGCGCCCACGGTGTCGTCCGACCAAGCTACGCGCGCCGCCTTCGACTTGGAGAGCTCGTAAGAGGCCTCGTCTCTTTTCTGACGTCTGTGGAGTGAGCCCAACATTACAGCGATTCGCTCGCCTCTGTACATGTAATTTTTTATGCAATGACCTGTTAAATGTTACGTGTGAGTGAGTTTGGGACCACGACAAGCAGGATAAGAATAAGAATAATTTATTAAATCCGTGTGGCGCCGGATTAAGAATAGCGTCACTCCATTTCCTTCCGTGGATGTCGTAGAAGGCGAATAAGGAAATACATTACCAGGAGACGGGCAGCAGCGTCTTCCTGAAATTCCAACCGCATACTGCGATCGCCAACCCGCCTGCCAAGCGTGGCGATTATGGTAAAACCCCTCATGGTTAGAAAACCATGAGGGAGGCCTGTGTCCCGCAGTGGGCGCCAAAGGGCTGATGATGATTAAATCCGGTTTCGAGAAGGCAAGACACAGAAGAATTGAGGACGCAGTGGGAGCTCTATGCCGTACATTGCCGAGGATGCGACTTCCATAAATAATACAGGAATGCATACAGACAACCTGGGTAACTTTGATTTAGTTGGATAACTTTATAGTATATATATTGTAATGTCTGGAAAGATTTATATCTTCATTGTTCATATTTTTAAGCTTCGATAGAAAAACAAAAAGAAAATACGAATACTGCACTGCAATAAGCACAACCAGAAAATAGAATTACATTATGGTTTCTTATGGATTTATATGGTTATTTTTATATTAAAGTCCTCTTTCGTGCAGGTTTCGTAACTAGTTAATTACGATAGTTACAAAACCGCGGCGATAATTAGCAAAATGAAGCTTCGAACTGACAAAGTTACCCGACTGACTGTAACTGCATGTGAACTTAATGAAATATTTCAATACGTTGAAATTCAATCAAGTTAGAATGCTGAATAAATAGGTCATTTATTAATAAGTTGTATTTTTTATTTTATGTATCTATAGCGTGAAATAAGGTGATTGTGTGAAGTTTGTTTTTTTTATTCGTTTATCTAATTAACTAATTAAATAAAGTTTATCATATATAGTTTGTTAAATAGAGTTTAGGGACTGTCGTTGAATTCTAGATTTTAAGTAAATTTCTTTTATATCCATGCATCTTAAAGTTCTCTTGTAAAACTGTGTAATGTTATATATAAAAAGTAATTGCTGTTCGTTAGTCTCACTAAAACTCGAGAACGGCTGGGCCGATTTGGCTAATTGTTGTTTTTATATATTTGTGGAAGTCCAGGGAAGGTTTAAACGGTGAGAAGAAAAAAACGGTTGACGTCGGTGATACGAAGTTCACGGGGTCATCTAGTTTTAAATAAATATATTTTTACTTTTTACTTTTATCCTCTGAAAGGATATCCAGGAAAGGAGATCAGAAACATGAAAATACATCCAAACTGAGGTCATTTGTACAAATTACATTAAAAGTACATTCCTTTCTTTTGCTAATCAGAGTTAACTATTACCATAAATTATTTTTACAAATTAAATTACAATATTTTAATTGATTATTCAGACATCAAATGATCTTTTTTTACAAAAAATAAAACTACACCCCTAGGACCTGAAGTTTAGGTTATTTGGTTATGTAATTTAAAAACTAACAGCACAGGGCACAGAAACATAAACTTAACAAACCACTGTTACCGCTGTATATGAATTTTTTTTCGTAATAAAATATTAAATTTCATTTGAGAAGGCCAATTGAACCGTGTTATTCAAAGACATCCCAATCTACAAAAGGTGAGTTTTGAAAAAAATGCTTATCTACATAGGTATATTAAAAACAAATGCTGTTGGTTGTCTTGCTAAAACTCGAGAACGTCCGAGCCGATTTGGGTAATTTTTCCGTTTTTATATTTGTGGAAGTTCAGGGAAGATTTAAACGGTGAGAAGAAAAAAAAAATTTATGTATGTGATACGAAGTTCATGGGGTCATCTAGTATTAAATATTATTATAATTGTAATAGTGTAGTTTTTTTTTAATTTTTTTTTTGCTAAGTTTATCGCCTTATTATTACGGTAATTTGTAAGTAACGAGTATCTATCCTGAATGCTCTGGGCGATCTTTTCTTGTACGACTGTCACTGCGATATGGTCGCAAGGCCAGTGAAGGAGACAGTAGCCAATTGGGAAACAATTTGTGCTTTAGGATAAGTGTTTCATTGTAAACCGTACTTTTTTAGCTAATAATTTATTTGTATTATAGTGATTACAGTGTGCACGGAGTTTCGCCGTGAAGATAGGCTACATAAGCCATCTTCGACCGGCGCACCAGCGCCACATCACTGATTAGGGGTCAAAGTGGTCGCCATGGCCGAAACCGGTCAGAACAATCATCATAAAATCTGAACAAAAATATGGAACTTAACAATGTTCAACACAAAACTTGTTGTTTTTTTCCGAAATTTTCTTTTTGTAGGTTGAAATGTTTTGCTTAAGAGTCGAGTTACAATGATCTCCCTTGTAGAGGAAGTGGAAGTTAGTGAAGTGAGCGGAGCCCCATTCTAGTTATTATTATATCATAATAAGCAGCCTATATTATATACGCCCCACTGTAGGGCCAAGGCCTTCTCTCAGAGAAAGAGTATGGGCTTAATCACCACACCTGCCCATTGCGGAATGGCAATTTCAAGCGCTGTGGTATGCGAATAGGTCAGACACTCAGGTTTCTGACACTCAGGTTTCCTCTCTGTTTTCCTTCACCGTTAGCGGGTAGTATTGCTACTATAACTTCACAAATGTACATAACTTAGAAGACAAAGTCATAGGTACATGCCCACACTGGGAATCGAACCTGGGTCTCTCGCTTCCGAGTCCAATGTTCTACCCACTAGGCTACCACTGCTTTTTAATATTCGGTCAGAGTGTAGCAAAGGGTGGCCCATATATAGGACTTAGAAAAATTTTAATTTTTTTTTAGGTCAGGGTATAGCAAAGGGGGCGCACTAATAATTTCGGTTAGTTTTCGGTCTTACATGTTCAACCTAACACGCTCCTACGCGCTCCGCTACGCTACGCGCTTCGTCGCACCTATATTTTGCTGTTGCAAATAGAAATTATAAAACTTTTACATCTTGTACTTTTGGTTTTTTCGACATATAAAATATGATTACAATGGAAAATAAATAAAAAAAATTTTGGTCAAAATTTTTCTAAGTCCCAGGTACGGCCACCCTTTCCTACACCCCAACCTAATATTCTTTTACCAAACTAAAGTTAGTTACTGATTTTGTATCCCACTACTGGGCGAAGGCCTCCCCGCCTGTTTTCCATCTTTCCCTGTCTCCAGCCATCTTGAACCATCCCGGCAACAATGCATTTGGGTCATCCCGCCATTTTCACCTTGGTTGGTGTCTGTTTTGCGGAACCCAGTCGATCGCAGATTTGGCCCACCTATCTGGGCTCATGCGGTAGACATGGCCAACCCAGTCCCACTTTAACCTGGCTATCGCATTGGAAAAATCAAATTGGTTACTGGTTGGTTACTATAAATTGTTATTAACTGTTACCATTTTCCAGGAAATCTAAAATCTATACTTTTCCTGAATTTGACTTTAGGAGGAAGGGCTGGGGGGGGAGGCTCATCCCTTACTTCGCTTCGTCTGATCACTTACTTCGCTTTCCGTTCTTCAGCCTTGTCCGGCTTGGTCCGCTGGGCTCTATCTCCCATCTTTGTCCCCGTCAGTTTGCCAGAGAGGGACAGTACTTCACCGGTAGCCTCATCACGCCCTCGACGCTCTATGAGACGGACATCAGCTTGGAGCACAAGATTAGAGTTCTACGGAGGAGAAAATATTTTAAGCAATATTTTTAGGTATACTGGCTGGGTTTTAGTTGTTGGACGGCAACGAGGGGTAGAATATGTGTTTTAATGGATACTTGAAGTGTAAAATTAGAAATATTCGTGTGTTATTGCACAATAACATGAAAGGAGCGGTCGTGTTTTGTTATTGCTAATTTTATACTTACAGCTTTGTACTCGTATTGCAACTGTCTGGCAGCCGCATCCGCCATGGCTGTTGTTTATTTAACACTTATCTGGACCTGGATATACACAATTACTGTAATTTATTTCGAAGTATAAATACGCCAACAAATTGGTTTGGTTCACTTGGTTGACGTTTTCAGGTTATGTTTGGTGAATGAATGAATTCCAGAACTACCAACTTATCAACCCCAGAATATTGCGTCTGTGACTATGTGAAACCCTAATGTTACTTTCAGGAACCGATGATTACTCGACGCGCCGCGCGTTCACTCCACCGTGTACGAAGAGAAAACCACGTCACGCACGCCACGTATTGTAATGAGCCATTTTCAGTACAAATTCACAAAGCACTTCATAGATGACACGTCTGCCAAATTTTGCTTAGAGCAGATTAATTTTGACAGCCGTTATCCGGTTCTTCTATGGCCACGTCTGTAAGCGCCATCTTTGAATTGTTTTGTGAATTTGTACTGAAAACGGCTCCTTACGTCTAAAATGCGAAGCTATTTTAATACACGCGCGCCTCTATCAGCGCCATGTCAAAGGAAGAAAAGAAGCGGTCGTCTGCGTGGCGTAAGACGCGGCGCGTCGTCCTATCTTTTCTCACTTTGCAAAACGTACATTACACAAGAACAAAAATAAAACATGATTTGCTTTTCAAACCGGTAATTGTATTTGTTTTTCTTTTATCTCCTGTGTGGCTTTCAAATAGACACTTTTTAGGGTTCCGTACCTCTAAAGGAATAAAACGGAACCCTTATAGGATCACTTTGTTGTCCGACTGTCCGTTTGTTTGTCATCTCGGCATAGCGTACTATATACTCGTAACTATATACTCAGGTCTACAGTACTTTGAAGAGGTGAAAAATCAAAACTCTAAGTTAACGTAAAAAAAAGATGCGGCTGTTTATGCCGCAAAAAAACGTATAATTCGACACTCAAGGGAATCAAAATATATAGGGTAGGTACTTTCGGTTGACCTACAATTATGAAAAGCAAGTAATATCGTCAGATACTACAAGTACTGTACAGTACATTTGTAATTAAATCATAAAAAAATAGTCTTTAAAGTTCGGGAAAAGCTCGGAAAAAACTGAGACTCGATTCCTGAACTATTTATAATATGTAAGCATCTACCAATTTGTAAGGAATCCTCGGTGGGCGAGTCCGACCAGCAATTGTCCGGCTTTTTTAATTTTACTTTACTTTTTACGATGATGCAGATTAGACAAGTGAAGTTCACGAATGAATGCTTCAAATTAAGAACTTCACTAAAATAATTCATACAATACGTAGTTCAGTAGTTCAATTCAGTAGTTGATACTTAGTGTATTATTATTAGAACTCACGTCACAAATGAAGTCCTTCGGTAAGGTCCTTAAAATCATCGAATCATCATCATCATCATCAGCCATTTGACGCTCACTGCAGGACATAGGCCTCCATCATGGTTTTTAACCATGAAGGGTTTTGCCATAATCGCCACGCTTGGCAGGCGGGTTGGCAATCTCAGTATGCGGTTGGAATCTCAGGAAGACGCTGCTGCCCGTGTCCTGGTTGATTTCCTTAGTCGCCTTCTGCGACATCCACGGAAGGAAATGGAGTGACGCTTTTCTTAATCCGGTGCCACACGCCACACTCATCGAATAATAAACCAAAATAATTTTACTCGTAGGGCTTTTTCGTTGGCTTAGTTGTTAGTGTTCGACATTATAGTGATATGATTTCTAGTGATAGCTTCTGTAATGATTGTTACAAAGTTATAGTTGCTATTCGTTTACATTACAGTGCGACTTGACTACTTATAGTGCGAACTTTAAGATACGGTACAGTGGACGCTTATTGAGTTACTAACGGTACTGAATGTAGCTGTAGGTATGAGTGCATTCAAAGTTGGGGCATAAACGGTACAATATATAGTAAGGTTGCAAGAGCGCAAGAAAACCTTTACGCACTTATTACGCCACTCACTGCGCCACCTAAATAGAATCGTAGAAATAAAGGTAGAAACACACTGATGCTACGTACACGACGCCATGTGCGATTTGGCCACTTGAATTTGTATGTTTAGAAACACATTCATCCAACACCTTATGCGATGCATCCGACGCAACCCCCTTCTCCTCGGAAGGTGAAGGGGGAAGTCCGACGCGACGCACATTGATCTGAAAGTCATAAATGGAGGACTTATGTATCAACGTTGAGATATCTCGCTGTATCTTTTTGCTTACTGCTTTTAACAATAGTATGTAATAACTTTTGCATGAAGCGTTTCTGCTAAAAAGTACTCTTTCATAGTGGAAAATTGCCAAGTGCTGTGGACGCCCAAGCAGCATACGTACGAATATGACTCCAGGGCATAAAATTCCAAGAAGTCCGCAGACTACAACGCCTGCTAGCCAAAAGTATTAACATTTAAAAGGTTTTCGTGATTATTACCTACTTTTTCTCTATACAAAAAAATTTACTATATTTTCTTTCATTCTCCATGAAATAATGTTTTTTAGCAAAACCGACATATAAGCGTTGGTAGCCTAGTGGGTAGAACATCGGACTCTGAAGCGAGAGACCCAGGTTTGATCCCCAGTGCGGGTATGTACCTACGACTTTTCTTTCTGAGTTATGTACATTTCTGAAGTTAAAGTAGCAATACCACTCTCTAACTGTGAAGGAAAACATCGTGAGGTAACCTGGGTGTCTGAGCTATTCCCATACCTCAGCGCTTGAAATCGCCAAACCGCGGTGGGCACGCGTGGTGATTAGGCCCATACTCTCTCTCTGAGAGAAGGTCTGTGCCCTACAGTGGGACGTATATAGGCTGCTTATGACATGTACAATAATTATTGCTATTATTTAAAAGTATTAATTTAAAAATGCCAGTGTGATGGGACAACCCTGTTCTACCTTATTAAGTCGTCAATGACTCGTCAGAACGAACGAATGAAACCCTCTATTCATTCATTCAATTGATCCAATCCGTGGAAGGAAAAGCGCCGGAAAATCGTGTCGTGAAGTCGTAGAAAAAGCCGACATCTATTGTTAAAATGGCGGCACCTTCTAACGGAAGTGGAAATTTAGTTGAAGAGTTTGAAGAATCGTTTCAGGTAAGCCTAATTTATGAATTTCTTCCCTTACCGTCCCTAAAATTTCGACAAAATTACCAAAAACTAATTACAACCTCTGCAACATCAACACAAACAAACTGTCAAAGTCTACTTGCTACCAACGTAAAAAACGAAAACTGTGTTTCTTGACGGTAGAAGCTTCACAAGTGAAACTCATTCATTTCGTTCATAGCTTCTAGGAGGTATTGTGTCTACGTGACCCAAATTCACCTATGTGGCTTCTTCTAATCAAATTATTTTTGATGCAAGCGCATCTCGTTCTTGTCGGTCGGCCATTTTATTGATAATGTTTTCACGGTGTTACGAAAGGACGTCCGTGCTGTGTTTATAAATGCAATATTAAATAAAAACGGACCAATTTCTCGTGCTTCCCTTTATGAAAGGTGCAATAACTACAAGTATGCTGTGGACAATGGAGTGAACGGTCAAAAAC
The DNA here is from genome assembly GCA_963969515.1 of Yponomeuta evonymella. NCBI lineage: Eukaryota > Metazoa > Arthropoda > Insecta > Lepidoptera > Yponomeutidae > Yponomeuta > Yponomeuta evonymella. Next base: position 1,294,613 of record OZ018370.1, on the reverse strand, counting down.
CAAGTGATAATAGCTTGTGAAATTTGGGACTGAAACAGTTCGCGTGTTAATTTACGATGTCTGCTGCCGGCGACGACAGTGGTTCCAACTGCGGCGGCGTCGCCATTCAGACCTTTCGTCCGACATGGGAGGAGTTCAAAGATTTCAACAAGTTCATCCAAGATATGGAATCGAAAGGTGCCCACAAAGCTGGCTTGGCCAAAGTCATACCACCACCAGAGTGGGTCCCCCGGAAGAAAGGCTATGATCTTTCGACCATGGACATCACTATACCTTCGCCCATCTGCCAGGTGGTGACTGGCAAACAAGGTCTGTTTCAACAAATAAACATTCAGAAAAAGGCCATGACTGTGAAACAGTTTTCCATCATGGCCAACTCTGCCAAGTATTGCACGCCTCGGCACAGCAGCTACGAAGATCTCGAGAGAAAGTATTGGAAGAATGTCACTTACGTGGCCCCAATATATGGTGCTGATGTCAACGGCAGCATCACCGATCCTGATGTCAACGAGTGGAATATTAACCGCTTGGGAACTATTCTGGATTATGTCAACTCAGACTATGGCATCGAGATTGATGGTGTCAACACAGCCTATCTCTATTTCGGCATGTGGAAGACCACCTTTGCCTGGCACACCGAAGACATGGACCTCTATTCCATAAACTACCTGCATTTTGGTGACCCAAAGACATGGTACTGCATACCACCAGAGCACGGAAAGAGGTTTGAGAGAATAGCATCAGGATTCTTTCCAACATCTGCCAAAACTTGCTCTGCATTCTTGCGGCACAAGATGACATTGATTTCACCGCAAATCTTGAAGCAATACTCTGTACCATACAACAAGATCACACAGGAGGCGGGAGAGTTCATGATAACGTTTCCCTATGGCTATCACGCTGGGTTCAACCACGGCTTCAACTGTGCGGAATCAACTAACTTTGCCGCCCCAAGATGGATTGAATATGGCAAAAGAGCTACACAGTGCACCTGCAGCAGCGACATGGTGAAAATCTCCATGGATACATTTGTGAAAAGGTTCCAGCCAGACCGCTATGAGCTATGGCTCAAAGGCCAGGATATTGGTTGCCACCCAGAGCAGCCTGAGCGCATGGTCCCAGCCCCCCATCCCTCCGGGCAGGACATCCTCTGCAATAAAAACAACACAGAACTGCCAGACTCGTTTGTTGAAGCTGAAGCTGAAGGCCTGAAGAAGAAAAAGCGTCACCCGCTTCACTTAAAGCGTGCCATGGCCAGTAAGAGCATATCAGAAGGTGCCATAGCCGTTTCCATTCTCGGTGACAACGTTATGGACGATGATGAGATGACAATGGCCGAGGGAGACTTAGACATGATGACTTCAATGAAACGTCACAACATGCCTATGGAAGATACACAGCTGGACGTTCTAGAAGACATCTGGCTGAAAGGAGATGAGATGGACCCTTCTGAGGCTCAACAACCTGATGTAGGATATATGGACTCTGATAGGGACTCTGACTATGAAGCTCCAAAGAGCAAAAAGAGCTCCAAAGCTAGGAAAAAGAAGACAGACAGTGGTAAGAAAGAGTCAAAAGGAAAATCTAAGGTCAAAGAAGAGGAAGGCGAGTCCGGTGATGACAAAGATAAAACAAAGAAGTCTCTTTGCAAAGCGCAAAAAGTCAAAGAAGGTAAAGGGAGCAAAAAAGGGAAGACCAAAAAGTTGTCAAGTGAACAGCTTGAAGATATGGCTGCCGTGGTCTCAAACTGGGATTCTCCGCCCCATGATCCATTTTCACCATTGACTCCTGAAGAACAGGCGCAACTTAAGTCTGGCGCTCCAGAAACTGTCAGAACTGAGTCTATCAGCCCAGTACATGTCACAGTTGATATCAAGAAACGCAAGACCCCGCAAAAGAAAGAGGGTTCCAAGAAAGAAAAGCAAGAGCCGAAAAGGATCCCGAAGTTAGAAGGGGAAAAGACACCACGGAAACCAAGAACACCCAAAAAGCTGAACCCGGACTTTGAGTACAGCTCCCCTCTGACACCAATAATGGCTCCTGCAACTAGAATTTATTCGAACACACAGGCATCAACTTCACGGGTTCTTCCTATTACATACTCAGCAGCGCCGAAACAGTTGTCAAGCACAGGACCCAAAGAGCAGACCTACACAAAACCTGCAGAAAAACTGTACACTAGCACAACACTGAATGCCACAATAAAATCCACACCACTACCCCCATTGAACAAAAACCCAAGCGCATTCGAGAGTGAATTCCACAAATTCATGTCATCCAAACAAATCATTCAACCGGCGCCTCGACCAATGCCAGCAAACAAACCTGCAGCCATCGTAAAACGCTGCTATGCGAAAAGAAAACCTAAACAAGAACAGCCCATGGCAACGAACGAAAAAGTTGTGGTTGAAACTGTGCCCACACCGACTAAGCTGGAAGATGATTGGTCAATACCTGTTGGACAGTACAATGACAGTATATTTCTGAACACAAGACCGTTAGACTACAGGACTTACGCACCGATGAACCAGAATTCCATGCAGAGATTGCAGCCGAATGAAAGTGCCATTACGATGCAAACCAATCAAGGTTGGGACGAGTATTACAATAACAGAAATTTAGAAGCAGAGTCTTCAATACAGAGAGTCCAGAACATGTATGAGCAACAAATGCAAGCTCCGTACTATAGGAGTCCCTATCAAAGTCCTTGGATGGGATATCCAAAGTAAATACAATTCTTGGAAGTAACTAGTATTTATTACTTAAATTTTTCAAGGACTGACTGGTGGAAAGTTTAAACTCTTTGTATTTATTATTACTTAAATTTTTCCAATACTGACTGGTGGAAAGTTTAAACAGCTTTAAATTGTAAATTTACTTTTAAAATGTGTGCTTAGATTATTATGATTTAATTTTGTCAAATTTAACGTTGAAAAGGGTTGGTGGTGTTTAGTTTCAGAAAAGTCAAATGCTGTAAAATTCATCTTAGGACGTAATTCAGAAGAAAAGACAACAGTGTCCTGCTGTTTGGTCTTTGTTTTCAATTTTAAGATAGTAAATGTTCTGTCCATACCATAGTGCAGTAGAACAGTTGGAATAGTTCAAAATTAAGTTACGGTAGGAAGGGTTTTGTTTATAAATTTTGGTCTTGTGATATTTCCTCACCATCATACTTGAATTCTGTGCAAAAAAGTAGGACAATTGGTTAACGCTGCACAATATGTTTTAGTCTCTTCATGGAATTCAGGTTATTTCAGTTTCTTAGAAGAAAAGAAAATAATTATGTTACGTATTGTAATAAGTAAAAATTAAGGAACATGGAAGTTTTAATGGATTTCCATGGTAAATCTTTTTTCCCAACGATTTTATTAACTTATTATTAATATGGATTTTCACTAGAACTTCAAAATTCATTTCGTTAATTATTTGTCGCTAATGAACAGCGTCTCTGCAACCCTTCGCCCTATAATTTTAGCATATTATACTTATTAATAAATGATCTATTTAATATTATCAAATAAGATTTATTAGTGATAGTATGTTTAAAAGTAGTCACTATGTTTAGAAGGAGGCACTAAAGTTGATAGTAAAATTATTTGTATGTATCCTACATAAGTTATGAGGTATTGGTTACCTTATTTTGGGTTTGTGTTGCAAGCTAGGTATCCACTGTACCATGAATCCCATCCGTTTTATTCAATACAACTGTCTGCCTTGTTGGTCCAGCGGCTAACACGCTCGACTACCAAAACAGGTTGTCGGCTCGATTCCCACTGAAGACCGCTTCATGATTTGTACAAATGGTCTTAGTCTGGATGTATTTCCATGTTTGTGAAGTCCTTGCCTGGTTAGCTCTACACAGTTCCCCAGTTTGGGGTCAGAACAAGATTGTCTTATGAGGAAGTTATCATGCTGTGTGTGGAGGAAGAAATGCTGTATTCACAAATTCAAGTGAATAAATATTTTATATTATACTAGCTGGCTCGGCATACGTTGTTTTCTCAGATCTACCAAATAAACACAAAAAAACCGGCCAAGTGCGTGTCGGGCCACGCGCAATGTAGAGTTCCGTAGAAAGAGGGTTTTTTTTTAATCTGCTTTACAGAACTAACAACTTCATCGTAGGTTGCCTATTGGTCGTTAACTAGTAAAGCCTTCTTATCTGTAATAGTTTAATTGTAACTTGTAATTTCATTATATGCGCTACTACCCTGATTTTTTTTATCCGCTTTAAAGCTTAATATTTCGCAAACGGAACCCCAAATCAAAAAATGGTTCTTCTACACCCACAATATTTTCCAACGACCAATTCAACGATATCCCACACTATGGTGTAGGCGAGAAAAAAAAATTGCATCCATAAAAAAAATTTTCGTCGTTTATTCTACCTAGTTGTCGGCGTTATAAATACGTACATCTAAGCCAAATTTCAGCTCTCTAGTACTTACCGTCTCTGTGCTAAGCCGCGGACGGACAGACAGACAGACGGACGGACATGTCGAAACTGGGTTCCTTGTCCACTACGGAGCCCTAAAAATCATAAAAATTGGTGAAGCCATTTCGGAGGAGTTCGATAACAAACACTGTGACACGAGATTTTTAAATATTAGATAAATATTTATATTGAGAGGTCTAATCCAATATTCTACGGGATTAAAGTATAATGGATACGCAGCTTTCTGTGAAACTTGTTTTTGATGAAAACTAATTAATTTTTCTTTGAACATTTCAATCTTCACCATCTGAATTCACTAGCGCAAGTGTGGATAAGTTTTTTCCCGTTTGAATTAAACTTTCACCTTACTTCAGTACGCTTAGGAAATGCCGTTCCCTTATATTATTTTATATGATGAAGATATAATGATAGTAACTTAGATAAATATAATTAGGCGAGTCGATAAGAATTTTAAACTACATAAATGAAGAAGAAACGATGTTAATTTCTGTCTTGCTATTATAATCTTAAGTAAGTTTCTATGATCATGGTTGAGTAACTGTGGACTTGGCTTGTAAAAAAACAGCGTCAAACGAAGCGGACTTTCTACTTGAGTACTTCGGATAGAGTTCAAAGTGGAACCAGTCCTTACTTCCAGTTCCAACTTCTGTACGAATATTTTTCATGAGCAATGGAGATAAACTGCACATGAACTCACCTAAGTTATAAACATCTGCATATGTTTAGTTTGTTGTTATATAGGTAATATGGTTCAATATTGCAATTCGTGTGTTTTTCTAACAATATTTTATTAGCTTGAAACAGCTGTTTTTTATCAAGCTAGGTCGCGTGATTGAGCGAATTGTGTGTGATTGATTACGAGCGGCGTGCGCGCACTTATTATTGTGTGATTTAATAAGTGTTAATGAAAATAAACCCTTCAAAATAAGTTTCCGCATTTTTACTTCATTAGTTGGTAAATATCTCTCGAGAAGCGGTGGGTAGAACCACAGGTAGAACGTAGCCTAGTGGGTAGAACATTGGACTCTGAAGTGGGAGACCCAGGTTCGATTCCCAGTGCGGGCATATACCTATGAGTTTGTTTTCTAAGTTGTGTACATTTGTGAAGTTATAGTAGCAATACCACTCGCTAACTGTGAAGTGAGGAGACCTGGGTGTCTTGAGCTATTCACATACCTCAGCGCTTGAAATCGCCAATCCGCGGTGGGCACGCGTGGTGATTAAGCCCATACTCTCTCTCTGAGAGAAGGCCTGTGCCCTACTGTGGGACTTATATAGGTTGCTTATTTATTATGAAAAAAACCCTTCAAAATAAGTGAAGCTTAGGTAGTTAAACCTGCGATTTCCGCACCTAGCCTCATAGTTGGGTCATTGTGAGTAGCAACCGCTGAGGTATGTAAACACCTCCGACACTAGGGTTTCCCTTAACCATAGTTTAGTATTACAATACGACATGCATTGCGTAGCAGTGTTCCTACTTGATAATCTGTGGGTTAATCGACTTTGCAATGTACAACGAATTGTCATAATAAACCATGTATTGTAGTTCTATGAAGAGGGCCCCAGAACAATTCGAAAAATCCCTTCCGACTGCCAAATTTAATTTTAATTGCTATCGCAAATGTCAGGATTTGGTGCGCATAATTAGGCCCCGTGTGGCGCCGGATTAAGAATAGCGTCACTCCATTTCCTTCCGTGGATGTCTTAGAAGGCGACTAAGGAAATACATTACCAGGAGACGGGCAGCAGCGTCTTCCTGAGATTCCGACCGCATACTGCGATCGTCAACCCGCCTGCCAAGCGTGGCGATTATGGCAAAGCGCCTCATGGTTATAAAAAGCACGAAGGTGGCCTATGTCCTGCAGTGGGGGTCAAATGCCTGATGATGATGATACAATATAACTTATTGGATTCGAAAAAAATAATAGCGGTTTGTCCGTGTAGTTATACCTACATATAAACGGCTATAAATCAAAGACGCCCGTTGTTGGGCACGGCCTCTTCACCGTCACGCCAACCGGCGAGGTCCTCTGCGGATCTCGTCCATTGTCCTCCTGCCGCCTTGTTAATGTCATCGACCCATCGGGTAGGGCGGCCTACCCACTGAATGACGGCCACGGTCCGTCTTCCCGTCTAACCAGGGCCTAGATTCTGTTAATGCATTGTAGTAACATGACAACTGCATGAACATGGCGGTTTTAATTTCATGGCTGCTTTAAGTCTACGCGGGCACACCCATCAAACCTTCTAGGCGTCAATGGTACGAAAAAAAACGTCACGTGACCCGACAGTTTACCTGTCATTATACTACAATGCACTAACAGAATCGAGGCCCAGATGTCCCGCCATCTCCACTTAAGTTTCAGGATTCGTGTTGTGTGAGTGAGCGAGTTTAATTACTTTCTTGAAGTAATCGCTCTACCAAAGAACGTTTCGGTAAAGTCCGGCTCGAAGGACCAAATTCGGCTCGTGGTTCGTTATATCAAGGATTTGATAATATTATGTCACTTATCTGTTTATTTTGTTTCTGTGATAAGAATAAAGATAGGTCACCCTGTATTACGATTTTCGACGCCATACTTGTCTGGCACACAAATATTATACGAGTTAGGTTAGTTATACGAGTTAAGTTAGGTAATTAACAACCCAAACAAAACCTCACGCGTGTCAAGCCAAGTTCTCAAGCTATAACAGAACTGGCGAGCAGCACCGTGTGTAAAACACGAACCATTTGGAGCCACTTTTGACCCCCTCATACATAATATTGAACTTGAGCGGGCGGAGCAAGAGGAGCAGGTTCTCAATTCGACGCGTATTCTTCTTCTTCTTCTTATATATATGTTTTTTATGTTCTCGCATAACTCCGTCAAATCTCAACCGATTTCGACAATTCTTTTTTTGTTCGAATAGATATAACGTCCCATTAGGTCCATTTTAATTTGGTGAAGATCTGATGAAGACTTTCAGAGATGGAGAACGGAACTCTTCAACGGGCAGCAGTAAATAAGGCCTAATTGGGCCCATCCTTTATACGCATATGTTTCATAAAATATAACTCAAAAGTAATCCCACGGTGATTTGGTGATGTTCTGGTGAAGTCTTTCGGAGATGGAAATTGAGAACTTCAAATTTTGAAGCAAAGAATTAAGTTCAGTTTTGATGTTAGCACTTTGTTTAAATAATTTCATTGTTTTTTTCTCCCGCGGGAGCGTTGGAGACCTCTAATAATTGAAAAATTAAAAATTTTAAGTAACAAATAAAAACAGACTTCATGACACTACAGCACTAAAAAGCTTGAAATAACATAACATAAACTCACGCCTGTATCCCAGAGGGGTAGGCAGAGACCAGGGACTGCCACTTGCTACGATCCTGACAGATCACTTTCGCTTCCTCAACATTCATTAGTCGTTGCATGCACGCACGCCGGTTTCGGGTACTTTTTATCTTGCCCTTTGCTAATACATCCCCTATTTGGTCGAAGTATGTCCGTCTGGGTCGTCCCTTACCGGCCCTTCCATTCACATTCGTTCGATATATTTGTTTTGTCAATCTTTCTTCCTTCATCCTCTCCACATGTCCAAACCAACGCAATATTCCTTTCTCAATTCTAGTCACTACATCCTCTTTCAGTCCACAACGTTTGAAATAATTTAAAAGAATACCTTTAAATTAGAAGTATGTATCATATGTATATATACATATACAATATATATATATATATATATATATATATATATATATATATATGTATATATATATATGTATACAAGGAGGCCTATGTCCAGCAGTGGACTTCTTGTGGCTGAATGATGATGATGATGTATACATGTAGGTATTGTAGAAGCATAATTTGTAGTCGGTGCCCAGTTTCATGACCAGCACATATATTTATTCTAATGTTTTAGTCATGTAGTGTTTTGAAGTCGGCGTTTATTTTTTATTTAAAATTTTCTTTCCGTTGCGTTTCCTCCGCAGGCGTGCCTGAACGTGCTGACGAAGCAGGAGGCGGCGCCCTGTGTGGACAAGGAAGAGGTGAAGGTGGAGGTGGAGCGCTACATCGACCTGGCGCGCCAGATGGAGGCCTTCTTCCTCCAGAAGAGGTCAGGGTTCCGTACTTCCGTGCCGTAGCTCTCCAGGGCTGTTCAGACCACAAGATGTCCACCCTCATTACGGCGGAGTGGCCACGTGCGGGAGGAACGATACAGACTGCAATGAATAAATAACTAAGCAAGCGGCGGTATCTTAGCGGCAGAACGCCGAACTCACATTCGGGAGGTCGTGGGTTCGAATCCAGCCGTGTACCAAATTACTTTGTTTTTCAAGTTACGTACATTTGTGCAGCTGTAGCAATACCACTCGCTAATGGTGAAGGAGTGTCTGAGGTGTTCGCATACCTCAGCGCTTGAAAATGCCCATCGGTGGGCACGCGTTTTAATTAATTCTCTCTCTCTCTCTGAGAGAAGTCCTGTGACCTGCAGTGGGACGTATATAGGCTAAATAAAAAGATATTTGTTTTTGTCCAGGTTCCTGCTCTCAGCGATGAAGCCAGAATTGCTCGTTAAGGAAGACAATAACGAGCTCAAATGCGAGCTGCAGCGTAAAGAAGAACTCCTGCGCAGACATTACGACAAGATCAGCCAGTGGCAGAACCTGCTGGCTGACTTACAGGTAAAGGTACTCGAACTTGATCCCTCCGCGGTGGTAGAGTAGCTTTAGAGCGCTTGCAGCATACTGGCATGATGGGTGTTCAACAGGAATATAACAGAGGCGCATGAAGTATACTGTCAGATTCTAAATATCTAATCAGCCCATAAACAGAGCCCACTGCTGCATGTGCAGCTTTCAATAAATGATTTTGCGTTTAAGTTACAATTTACAGAGACCCTGGTTGTGGGAAAGAAGTACCCAGTATTTAGAAAGAATGGAATGAATAATCATTTTATTGCCATGCAAGGCTTACAGCTGGTTGACAGGACTTGACTACAACAAACTTAAACTAATGTGGTTTGCAGAGGGTACTATCAGTAGGAAGGAATGCACGGACGTACGCTCAGCATAATGCTGTTGGATAGATCTATCCTAAGACAGCGCTGACTTTCAGCGCAGCCCGTGAAACTCAACTAATAATTGAATATAGCTTTTTATTTAAATCGTCCTTAACTTATTGTCAGTTGGGTATTTGACAAAATATCAAATGAGTTACTTTTAAAACGGAATTTTGTATGAAAATACTTGCTTGTGACGTCACATTTCAGAGCACTCTTTTTATATTTAATCTAGTTAAAAATTGCAATAACTAGTAATTGACTAAAAGAGATACATTTTCCGAGATATTTTGTAATTTTTGTTTTAATCGAGCATATGAAATAATTTATTGTTGATCGTGTCAAATACCGTATTATTGTAACTACAGTACGTACCTACAAGGTCGATCTTACACATCCGGTATAACATAAGCAGCCTATATATATATATATATATATATATATATATATATATGTCCCACTGTAGGGCACAGGCCTTCTCTCAGGGAGAGAGTATGGGCTTAATCGCCACGCGTGCCCACCGCGGATTGGCGATTTCAAGCGCTGAGGTATGTGAATAGCTCAGACGAATTGAATTGAATTGTGAGCAGAATTCGGAGGCAATTCCATTGAGAAGAGGCGTGAGACAGGGAGACGTTATCTCTCCGAAACTGTTCACGAACGCACTGGAAGATGCCTTCAAGCTTCTGGAATGGCAGGGACGCGGCATCAATATCAATGGCGAGTACATCACGCACCTTCGATTTGCCGACGATATAGTAGTCATGGCAGAAACGATGGAAGACCTCGGCATAATGCTCGACGACCTCAGTCGAGTTTCCCAACGTGTGGGCCTTAAAATGAACATGGACAAAACGAAGGTCATGTCGAACGCTCGTGTTGTGCCCACCCCAATAACATTGGGGAACACGACTATCGAAGTTGTAGACGAATACGTCTACTTAGGACAAACAATCCAACTAGGCCGGTCCAACTTCGTGAAAGAGGTCAATCGTCGAATCCAACTCGGCTGGGCAGCTTTCGGGAAACTTAGAAAAGTCTTTTCGTCTAATATACCTCAATCGCTCAAGACAAAATTATACAACCAGTGTGTGTTACCAGTGATGACTTATGGCACTGAAACGTGGTCTCTCACTATGGGCCTCATAAGAAGGCTCAAGGTCACGCAACGAGCTATGGAAAGGGCTATGCTCGGAATTTCTCTACGAGATCGAATCAGAAATGATGAGATCCGTAGACGAACGAAAGTCGTCGACATAGCCCAGCGGATTAGTAAGTTGAAGTGGCAGTGGGCGGGGCACATAGCACGCAGAACTGATGGCCGATGGGGCCGAAAAGTTCTCGAATGGAGACCACATATCGGCAAGCGCAGCGTGGGACGACCAGCCACAAGATGGACAGATGACGTCATTCAAGTGGCAGGAAGACGCTGGATGCAGGCCGCTTCCAACCGGTCTTTTTGGAAATCCATGGAGGAGGCCTATGTCCAGCAGTGGACTTCTTGTGGCTGAATGATGATGATGATGATGATGATGATGATGACATACGGTATGCCTTTCTGAATTTGTAAAATGAATGCAGGATGTATGCTCCGAGTTTCTGTGAGCTGTTTTTTCTTGTATGTATTTTTTCTATTCTTGTGATGTGTTGATTTGTTATAATCATCATCATCATCAGCCCCTTGACGCCCACTGCAGGGCACAGGCCTCCCGCATGGTTTTCATAACCATGAGTGGTTTTGCCATAATCGCCACGCTCGGCAGGCGGGTTGGCGATCGCAGTATGCGGTTGGAATCTCAGGAAGACGCTGCTGCCCGTCTCCTGGTAATTTATTTCCTTAGTCGCCTTCTACGACATCCACGGAAGGAAATGGAGTGACGCTGTTCTTAATCCGGCGCCACACGGTTGGTTTGTTACAATACATGTCTTTTTTTCCTACTTTCTTTCTTTAAACTTAAATTTAATGACGTTTGCTTTTATGCCACAGCCATATGCAGCAAGAATACCAAACTTATGGCTCAATAAAGTATTGAGAGTTATGAGCTGGGTACGTCAGTAATGATTTGGTCCTTCGAATCTGTGACAATTTGAGAGCCAGTTTCATTCACTTTCGGAATTCGGCTAAGTGTGACTTTAACCTCCTCAGTCTTGACCTTGAAAATAACAACTGAAGACCATTGTTATTTCCAAGGTCACGACGGAGGAAGTTAATCGATTCCCACTAAAAAGGCAATTTTTCCCAAAAATGCTCTGGAGTCCTATGATTCTTGGATCTAGTTGTAGCACCTGGGGTGCGACCACGTAAGTCCTCCAATGCATGGCATTGTCTAATTTTTTAGCCTACTCCGGACTGTCAAATACATACTTATTTTGACACTTTGGTGTCGTCTAAATGCTCAATCCGATAGAGTGGAAAGTTACGGGCTGGTCGCACTCATATAACAATAAATTCATGCACCCTCAATTCTCCCGCGCAGGGCCACACGGTGTACAAGGCGTCCTGTCCGCAGCAGAGCTCCCAGCAGTCCGTGCAGCAGGTCGCTTCACCGATGCAGCCGTGCAGCGTCCAGCAGAGTGTGCAGGTTTGTCTCTGTCATACAGTGTACAAGGCGTCCTGTCCTCATCAGTCGGTTAGACGGTTCCTTCACAACCGAGCAGTGGTTTTTGGAGCATTGATGTGATCGCCAGCCCGTCTGCCAAGCGTGGCGATTATGGCAAAACCCCTCATGGTTATGAAAATTTACAACTACTTACCTAAAAATATCCAGACAATAGAAAAACCTAACGTATTCAAAAAAGCTCTTAGTCAATACTTGAACGAAAAATGTTACTATACCTTGAAAGATTTTATCGATGAGCATAACAGTAATATAACCGAAACAGGAACGGGCGCAGGAGCTTTCTCCAATGAACTAAACCTAAAAATGTCTACAACCCTTGGCACCCTGAACACAATTTTTCAGGCAGAATGCATAGGTATAACAAGAGCAGTCGCACTATATAATACAAGAAATGTGCAAGACTATGCAATACGTATAGTCTCGGACAGTGCCTCAGTCCTACAAGCACTCAACAGCAATCTCACTAACAACAGCCTGATACTAGAGTGTCACCATGAGTTGGAAAAACTGTCAATAAACAACCGAGTCACCTTACAGTGGATAAAGGGCCATAGCGGCTCCTTGGGCAATGATGCTGCGGATGAACTCGCTAGAAGAGGCTCGGAAACTACAGTGGAAGGACCCGAACCCCTGATCCCACTCCCATACAACCAGCTTAGGAAATGGCTGAGGTCACGAACAGAAAGCCAGCATGCTGAACTTTGGAGAACGGAAACCAAATGCAGACAAGCCAAGGAGGCTCTACCGACGATTTCGAAACGTCTTTCACGTAGCCTGCTGCGTCTGAGAAGGGATAATCTCCGCAAAGCTGTGGCAATCATAACAGGACACTGTTCACTAAATAGACATTTTCACAACATGGGACTAACCGACAGCCCGCTTTGCCGGGGATGCCTCAAAGAAGAGGAAACACCCGCCCACGTGACCATTCACTGTGAAGGCGTGGAGGAGCAACGGACCGCCATCATTGGGAAGCTGGGATCCCTTCGGGAGGCCTGCAGTGACATCAGAGCACTGCTGGCCTTCTGGAAAGAGATAGGCTGGCTGGAGTGAGCTCACAGCTATGCTACGTACAATGGCCCAACCATGAGGCTAAGTGCGGAAATCTCAGGTCTAACTAACTAACTAACTAACAGTAATATAAGATTGTAAATAAATTTTCATTGTATTAAATGGTTATAATTGTGTATATTTATGTATAGAATATGTAGAGAATATGTAATAGAGTTAAGTTTAATTTAAGTTATAAATAACTTAATTTTAGCGGCGCCCTTGCAGGGTCCTTGTTTAGTTCTAGTTTTTTTAAGTAACATCTTTTATACAACAAGGAAGCTCAATAAATAAATCTAAATCTAAATCTAACCGTGAGGGGGGGGGGGCTGTTGCCTTCAGTGGGCGTCGGGTGGCTGATGATGATGAAGAGTGGTTTGTGCACTTTGGCAACTTCCGTATCTCTGGTACAAGGCCACACGAGGTACAAGGCGTCCTGTCCGTTTCACCGATGCAGTCGTGCAGCGTCCAGCAAAGCGCGCAGGTTTGTTTATGTTCGCATCTTTGGAAAAGGCTCATACGATTAGCATCCTGTCCCCAGCAGTAGGTTAGACGGTTCCTTCACCATTGCAACCGACAGTTTGCAGCAAAGCGTGCATCAGGTTTGGCAACTTTGCCAATGTCCGCATCTCTGGTAGGCATGGGGCTGGTGAACAGAAAACAGAAATCAAACATGCATTTCAACGTCTTCACTGCCTTTTTGTCCACTGCAAACTCTACCCGAAGGCAAGTGATAAAGGTGTCCATTGGCATGCAACAAACAGTTTTTGTTTAAAAGAAAATTTTTATTTAAAAAAACACATTAACATAAGCAGCCTATATACATCCCACAGTAGGGCACAGGCCTTCTCTCAGGGAGAGAGTATGGGCTTAATCACCTGGCGTGCCCACCGCGGATTGGCGATTTCAAGTGCTGAGGTATGTGAATAGCTCAGACACTCAGGTTTTCTCACGATGTTTTCCTTCACCGTTAGCGAGTGGTATTGCTACTATAACTTCACAAATGTATATAACTTAGAAAACAAAGTCGTAGGTACATGCCCGCACTGGGAATCGATCCTGGGTGTCTCGCTTCCGAGTCCAATGTTCTCCCCACTAGGCTACCACAAACACATTTTACTTACTAAAATTTATTTACATTTCGCATTTATTTCGCATAACATTTTAATTGGTTCCCAAATGGGTTACACAGTTATATGACACAGTAGTTTCCCCTGCGCAGGCGCAGCAGATGGCGGCGGCGGCGGCGGCGGCGGCGGCGCAGCAGGCCATGCAGCAGCAGGCGCTGCAGCAGCAGCAGGTACCGCGCCCGCCGCTCCCCCCCGCCTACCCCGCCGGCCCGCCGCGCCGCTAGCCTACCACCCGCGCGTAGGATAAAATCAATTGTTGTACAAAAACTACAAATGACAATACGTCCAATACATACAATAATACGTGTCCAGTCAAGCCCGGGCTATCCATTAGGTGAGGGCCTCGTAGAAAGGGCGAGGGCGCGGTAAAGACGCGACGCCTTGCATAGTCACAGACCACAGAGCGAACACAGAGCAAGGACTGTGGTCTGTGATCTCCATACAACGCGTCGTGTCTTTTCCCTCGCCCCACGACCCTTCTATCTGGCCTACGCTTTAGTAGTGTAGGCAACTGCGCAGAGGCCTCGATTGGCTAAGGCTCCGTACACAAAACCGCGAATCGGCGCGATGCGAATTCGTGTCGCAGAAAACTGCGACACGAATTGCTGCTATGCGATTTCGTGCGGCAAGGCGAAATCCACGATTCGGGTGACCATTCGTTCGAAGACTGTCAAAAGTACTGAACGTATTTTGTAAACTAGGTCGTGACATGGATCGTACAAAAAGAAGTGCTCACTTCTGTTATTGCTAAGAAGATACAGGAAAAAGAAACAGAGAAGGTTTTGGGTCCATCCATACATACATACATACATAAGCAGCCTATATACGTCCCACTGTAGGGCACAGGCCTTCTCTCAGGGAAAGAGTATGGGCTTAATCACCGCGCGTGCCCACTGCGGATTGGTGATTTCAAGCGCTGAGGTATATGAATAGCTCAGACACTCAGGTTTCCTCACGATGTTTTCCTTCACCGTTAGCGAGTGGTATTGCTACTATCCATCCATTTATTACTATTATGTACGCCCGATGCGAATCGATTCGCAAGTTCTTGCGATGCGTCGCAGGATTTCTCGCAGATTTTTACGATGCGACGTCGCGTCGCAGTTTTGTGTATAGGCCCCGCGCCCCGAGTTTTGTTTTAAATCGAAAATGTTTCTTAGGGTGGAAATTAAATTTGAAGACTCATATGCTCAATGTCAATATTACTGCCTTAATTTTTTATTAGATCGTATTTCAGTAAATTTCGGAATACTTTCAAAATTACGAGTAAAATGAAACATATAATATTTCTTTAATGTAGTAAAAAACACCGTAATTACAAATACTGCAATAACTTTGGGTGGTTTGAAAGACATAGAAAAATGAACGTGCCTGACAATGGCTATCGAATACGCTGTTACTTTTTTTTAAAAACGCTGTTTAAAAAAATATTTCGACACAAACTCGAATCTATTTGAACCATAGTAGCCGCCCAGAGCGCTGCAATTTTATATATATGGTATCTGAGTGAACTTTATATATATATATATATATATATTTATATTATATACATATTAATGAAGTATACATATATACAATACATATATTAATATTCGTCCTTGCACCGACTACCCGTGTCTATTTCTCCTTCGGCAAATCTCCAATATGAGGTTGCCTGGAAGAAATTGCTATTAGCAATAAGGCCGCCAATTGTATCTTTTCTTTTGTCATTGCTGTTTCTGTAACATTTTTTTCCGGTATACAATAAAGAATATTCTTATCTTATCTTATATATTGCTTTGTTTATCACATTTATCTTATATTATTTTAATAACACAACTGAAGACAAAACGTTATTAGAAATATAAAGTTTGAAATGTATTGAGTATGGACTGTATGGTTGCCCGGATGGCTCTAGGTCGGTCGGCGACGAAAGGAGTTGCTTGAATATTCGGCGAAAGCGCTGGGTGCACCCTTTTAACAATTAAGCGCCAGAGGATGAGGAAGATTTCGATCGAAAATTATATTGGTTTCTCTTAGATAGAGAAAGAGAACACTTTATTGCACAGCCAGGTAAAAGATATTACAAACTAGCTGTGCCCGCGACTCCGTTCGCGTACATTTCGATTTTTACGAAGCAGCATTTGTATGGGGGCCACGTCTTATCATAACTGGAGCTAGAATTTAAATAGCCTATCCTGTGTCCCAGATGTCTATATGTTTTTATACCAAATTTCATCAAATTCGGATAATTGGTTTAAGAGTTATGGAGGAACATACATACATACACACATACAGAAAAAAATTCTAAAAATCGTGAAATTAGTTTCAGTGTCATATATTGAGCCTATAAACACAATATCTCTGAAAACAAACTAACTTACTCCGTGACCGACCCTTACAGATTTATTATTAGTATAGAGTATAGAAGATAGAAGATGATATATATATATATATATATACATTTATTTACACATTTATTTGTACGGATGTGTAATTTTTAAGTAGGTACTAATTGCTCTAAAACATGTATTGCGCCTCTTACTTATTTATTATATTAAGTATTACCTATCTGTGGGAAATGCTGAGGAATTGGCAAAATGTACTATATTGACTCTAATATTTTTTATGCTATAAGTTTGTCAATTCTGTTTTTTCTCCTTAAATAAATAAATAAATAAATTGCATAAATCTTCTAAGTGAAGTGTGTTGCCAAAGAGTAACGGACAGGATAAAAATTTTAGAGTTCAAATCTGATCATAATTTGTGTACAAATTTTACCGGCCACGCCCAGATCTTCCTTTAAAGCCATTGACTTCGGTTGTATTCACGGAAAAGTTAATGGCACGAAATATATTTCATTAAATCCGTGAAATTAGTTCATAAGTTTTAAAGTAAGTCTCAGCTTAGCATTAATTACAATAGTAAAGTAAGTGTCTAGTGTTAGATAAGCATCTTGAAATATTATTTTGTAGAGGAAGCTTATTTTTATTTAGGGTTCCGTATCTCAAAAGCACGACACGAAACCTCTGCAAGACCGCATAAAAAAATATGTTTACGTTTACAAACTTACTTTTGCAGTTGGCTTGTAATTTGTGTCAATCCATCAGCCCCCTTATCCATGATATTTTCAGTATATAGAAGAATGCTGAAAATATCATGGACAGATAGAGTAACTAATGACACGGTTTTGCGAAGAATGAACAAGGAATTAGAGCTCTTAAAGACTATAAAACAGAGAAAACTACAATACTTTGGTCATATCATGCGCAGTAACAAGTATACTCTGTTGCAACTCATTCTGCAAGGCAAAATCCAGGGACGACGGAGACCTGGCCGCAGAAAAGCATTGTGGCTTCAAAATCTTGCAGAGTGGTATAACACTACAAAGATAGAACTCTTCCGAGCCGCAACATCACGGGACAAAATAGCCACAATGATAGCCGACCTCCGATAGGAGATGGCACCAAAAGAAGAACTATCAGCCCCCACTTGTCCACCCCTTGACATAGGCCTCCCCAGCGGCACGCCACTTCTTTCTGTCCTCGGCCATGCTCATCCAGCCGCCGCCAGCAATCTGCCTGCTGCCACTTGCTAAATCTCATAGGGTATGTCAATGAGGGCTTTTCAATGACAGCTGTCAGATGAGTTTCATTAAAAAAAAAACTAGATGGCGCTGCAAGGAGAACAAATGTCATCATACGTTTTAAATGTTGTACATCGTTATTAATCTGTGATAATCTAAACATCTCTCCTCTCTTCAACTAAACAAGCAAGCAACCTGACAGAAACCTCAAAGAAGGTACAGTGATGTCATGTCAATTTTGACATATTATGTGACGTCAGCACCATCTATCGGTAACTTGCGGTACTGTTTTTTTTTAATGATGCTTTGTAAAGCCCTCATTACCTTAGGTCTTTGGCGAATTGTCTCATCTATTGCTCGCTGACCGACTCTGAATCTAATCTTGTCGGTTGTCGGTCTCTGAATCGAATGGATCTTGTCTAATCTTGCCGTCAGTCTCCACGTTTCAGCTCCGTAGTTCATAACTGGCAGCCCGTATTGGTGGAAGACTTGTGAGGTGGATGTGTTTCCGCTCCATGTAGGATGCACTACAAACTCTTGTCTGTAGGCTCTGAGGAATAGCCGAGGAGAAAACCTGACTGATGTGACGGAAGAACATTATTTTGACTGCAAATTTAAGTTTGTAATCGTTCGGAACATTAATGGCGCGTTTTTTAGGATTCCGTACCCAAGGGGTAAGACCCTATTACTAAGACTCCACTGTCCGTCTGTCTGTCTTTCACCAGGCTGTATCTCATGAACCGTGACAGCTGGACAGTTGAAATTTTCACAGATGTGTTTCTGTTGCCGCTATAACAACAAATAGTAGAAACAGAATAAAATAAATATTTCAGTTGGGATCCCATACAAGAAACGTTTTTTGCTCGATATTAATAACGGCAACAAGAAAACGCTTGCAATATTCACAGAATATTTAGTTGTGTATTCACTTTAAAAATAAATAAATAAAATAATAATTTAAGGGGGGCTCCCATACAACAAACGTGATTTTTTGGCGTTTTTTACTCGATATTAATAACGGCAACAGGTAGACAATATGAAATGTTCATATTGTCTGCCTGTTGCCGTTAGACATTGAAATATTCAAATGTTGTATAGATAATGGTACGGAACTACGTACGCGACTCCGACTCGCACTTGGCCGATTTTGCTAAAGCTAAATACATACATGCATCTTTAGTATTTACGAAGCAATCACAAACAAGATCCTTAATTTTTTTGTTAATTTTCTTTGTATTGTGTTTTTTCTTAATAAACAAAATTTTTAAACGTTTTTTTTTGCATTCGCTTGTTTTATTTTACAGATTATTTTGCAACTTTACATTTTCATCAACACAGGTACGTAACAATTGAATATTGTAGTTTTTGGTATAAACTGTAAGTACTATACATACATACGCTGTGTGACAGCCTCGTTGGTTTAGCGGTATCACGATAACCACGAGAGGAGTCGTGGGTTCGATTCCCGCTAGAGAAAGTACTTGATTAGTGCAAGTGGCCTTAGTCAGGGTGTTTTTCATGTTTCTGATGTCTTTGCCTGGCTGCCACAGGATATCCTAGTTTGGGACCTCTTGCCTGGAAAAGTGAACTTGCGTGGAAGTTATTATTCTCATTGAAACTTAAAAGCGCATCGTAAACTAGGTTAATTCGCTGAATTATTATCATCAAAATTCTTTATTTGTAGTTCGAAATAAAAGGACAGAAGCGAACTTAATGATTAAATAAGCTCACTAATCCTCGGTTTCTCGTACGCTGAGCCGACTGCCAACTCGCACCACTGTCTTAAATAGGGCTTAAACAGCATTTAAAGAATATTCTTCACACACAAAGTCGATTTAAATGGCGACTTAGTGGCAGTTCAGAAGTGGTGCAAGCCGGCTTAAGTCTGTTAATCTACAGTTGAGACTGTTCTTACGTGGAGCAGGCTGTCTCGCTCACACAATTTAACAATTTTAATTATTGTAATAATTGATAAATACGATCTGATGGTTTGATGCATAACTAAATTGCGGACATTTGAATAAATTTTTTTTTTCCGATCCGTAGTTTTTAATGAAGAAAAGTTGTTTCCAAAATTATTAATTTTGTCATCAAATTTTCTCGATGAAAAACATAGTGCAGGATAAGAAAGGCACGCCTTGAATATCAGCAATTTAATTATCCATCAACCCCCCAGACCACATTTATCAAACTATTGCTCATAATAATAGGGGTTAAAGTATGAAATTGTTGTTTTATTGCAATAGGTTCTTTGAATTGACATAGAATCTTCATGGTTTGAGGTTTTCGAATGAAACTTTTTTCAAATGGTTTCTATGATGTTCTTTTTTTAAAAAATGTGAAACATTTGAATATCGACTTTCAATTGTTTTTGTTATTCAATTTAGACAAGAAAGATGGATACTGCGAAAATTCGAGTGATATTGAATACGAGTTCCGACGCGGAACTAACGCGGCAGAAACAGCCCCCAAAATCAATGCTGCGTTTGGAGAGGGGTCTACTAATGAACGCACCGTGCGATTTTGGTTTAAACGCTTTCGTGATGGAAATTTCGACTTAAAGAACGAGCCACGAGGAAGACCGCCCACACAGGTGAATAACGATGAATTAAGAGAGATAGTGGAAGCCGACCCTAGTCAAACTACCCAGGAATTAGCGGCATGGTTTAACGTTACCTTACCCACAATATTGACTCGCTTGCGTCAAATCAATAAAATAAAAAAATACGAAAAATGGGTGCCTCATAATCACTCGAATTTTCGCAGTATCCATGTTTCTTGTCTAAATTGAATAACAAAAACAATTGAAAGTCGATATTCAAATGTTTCACATTTTTTAAAAAAAGAACATCATAGAAACCATTTGAAAAAAGTTTCATTCGAAAACCTCAAACCATGAAGATTCTATGTCAATTCAAAGAACCTATTGCAATAAAACGGCAATTTCATACTTTAACCCCTATTATTACAATATTAAAAAAACTTTAAATTGTGCGAGCGAGACACCATGCTCCACGTAACAGCGGCCTTAACAGCTGCCAGTTGTTTTGTTATGCACTATTGCCAACAGACATCTGTTAACGGTAAATTAGTAAGTACCTACGAGCAACCGTGGGAAAGCTTCAATCAATCAATTCTTAATTGAATCGTGTGATTTTAAAACGACACATGTCCTTTCATTACAACTTTGCAGGAAATAGAAAAAACTTATTTATTCAAATACTAATATCTACAACAGCAATATTTTAGCACATTATATTGATTTCTGTATGAATAAACTACAATTTTTTTTTCTAATGTAAATCAATAGGTAGGTGTAAATAATTTAATAAAAAAAAATGGGCAAGTGTTATTTTAAAAACACATGTGACTTGAGTTGTTTTAAAATCACACGATTCAATTATGGCTACCCTAAGGATTCTGCCAATGTCGAGTTTTGGAGATAGCAAGTTTTTTTTAAAATATATAACAAAATCCCGTAAGTTAGTTGTGGTGATGTAGTAATAACAAAATAGATAAAATACATAAAAAACCAGATACATTAGTAATAGACAGACAATCACAATCGAATTTTGTTACTTTTTATAAAATTACATAGATCTTTAATAAATGGAGAGAATACCAATTGTAACAGAGATCGAAAATTTGTGGGAAGAGGGAGATTGGAAGGAAGATAATTATATAGGGAAGAAGATAATTTTGAGCAGTTAAAAAAATATATTCCGGAGTCCCGTCGTCCAAACCGCACTCACACAGCGAGTTGTCCCTGATCCGAATTTTCGTGAGGAAGGCTGGGGTGCAGGCATGGCCCAGCTGTCAAACTCTTCGAAATCTAAGCGCGCATGTAAGACAAGGTCTTCACACAATCGCGTCGCTTTAAGCAGCAGGTTAACATGTTAGTGTACGAGAAGTCTGATGTAAACTGAGCGTCGACAGTATCTTCCTAACGGCTCGATTGATAGATAGATGAGAAATTAATTTGCGCTTTGAGACACGTAACACAAATAATTTAATATCATAAAGTTGTAGATTGTAAATACAAAAATAAATCATGACAACTCAATTTACGTTCCATCAAATCCTATCCTAGTTTGGGACAAGGACGAGCGACTGTGTGGAAGTAATTATTATTAATTAAATAATGTTATAATCTTTTTCTCCAATTCGTGGTAAGCGTTGCTGGTTGTACAATTACTTAAAATACTTAATTGTTACCTAAGTTGCTGTTAAAACTCATTGTATAATTGTTTGTTTACCCTAATAAAATAAAATAAAATAATAAACAATATTGAATTGGGTATTTCACTATATCAAATGAGTTACTTTTAAAACGGAATTTTGTATGAAAATACTTGCTTGTGACGTCACATTTCTCTTTTTATGTTTAATCTATTTAAATTGTAATAACTAGTAATTGACTAAAAGAAATACATTTTCCGAGATATTTTGTGATTTTTGTTTTAATCGAGCATATGAAATAATTGTTGATCGTGTCAAATACCGTATAACTGTAGGTGTGCCACAGAGCCCAAAAACGTCGTGCCTCCGCATCCGCCATCCGCCACTGACAGCCATTGACATCCACTGACATCCATCGACGTCCACTGTGATCCACAGCTGCAGAACAGCCTGGCGCAGGGCATGTTCCTCGCGGGCGGGCGCGGGGCGTACGGCGGCGCCGCGTTGCAAGGGCCGCTCGCTTACTTGGAGAAGACGGCCACTAACATAGGTGAGATTCATTAAGGGGCAATCCAATGATCGCATGATGTTTTTTTATCAACTTCCTAAACCCCCCTGCTGCTACATCGTGAGGTTTTTTTTATCTCATCGGTGGTCAAAATTTTAATGATCTGCGAGAGCCGACATGAGTGAACGAAAAAATACGCGTTGAATGAACGTATTGAATGAGCTATTACCATAGGCAATCACTCATTTCAAAGATCTGTCAGAAATAGTAGCCAATTACGAGTAAAACTTGCATAAGATAAAATAAAAAAAGTATTTATTGCCTCATCAAAATACAACTTTAAAGAAGGTAAGGCTTAACTAGGTCAAAGACGGAAAAGTAAGAGTATTTAATCTTGCAGAATTAATATTTTATTTTTCCTTCCTAAACTGAGCTTAATCTAAACTGAGGTTGGGAATTATAAAGATAGGAATTTTTAGAAGCTTATTTTGTGTCAAGGAATTGAAGCTACATTATTAAGGGTTATCCGGAACTCACTAGCGCCAACAATGGAAAAAAAGATTAGATTAGACCCTTTATTGTACACACAAAAAAAAAACATTAAAAACCTTAAACTTTCTTTTGTAATATTATGTTTTTGCAAAATATAAAGTATACATCATAATAATTTCAGTTATGTTGTTAATCTATTTCTAGCCCTATGTTGAGCTCTTCTCGTAAGACTTTAATGTACGTCGGGAATTTAAGGTAATTTTACCGAATAAATAATCGCGATTAGACCCGTTTAATATATCATCATCATCATCAGCCATTCGACGCCCACTGCAGGACATAGGCCTCCCTCGTTCATAACCATGAAGGGTTCTGCCATAATCGCCACGCTTGGGATTAATAATTTTGCTTCTCTATTCAAGTTTTACTTTTGTAAGCTCTAAGTATGGTATACACCCTGAAATCTAGGTGGTTATGTAATTAGTAATTAAAAATGCAATCTGATAAAATGTGGTCTGTCAGGATCGTGGCAAGTGGCAGTCCCTGCTCTCTGCCTGCCCCTCTGGGATACAGGCGTGAGTTTATCCTCGAGAGTGACCTCGTGGCGCAGCGATAGTGCATCTGCATACCATGCGAGGTCTTGGATGTTTACATGTTTGTGACGTCGTTGTTTCTGGTTCCCACGACACTGAGTATCCTAGTGCGGGGCCAGAAGCAATGTATGTGCCTGCATGTAAATGTTTATGTATATTTGTTTACAGACATGGTGGGACTGGGCGACGGACGCAGGTGACGCGGCCGCGGGAGGGGGAGGGGGCGGGGCCGCGGCAGGGGCCGAGGTAAGTACGCTCCAGAGGGCAAGTCTCCTAATGCATAGCTGTTGGGGTTCAGTACCCAAAGGGGTAAGTACGGCTCATATGGCCCGCCCAATTCCACTTCAGCTTAGGGGTCATCCATAAAAAGCGTGAAACTATTTTCGCGATTTTCTTACCTCTCCCTAAAATTGCAAAATATGTGTGACGTTTGCAATTTTATACATAGAAATTATGTAATTAAAATAGAGCAGTTCCGAAATTAGTTTTATTTGGATTTAAATGAAATAAATTTAATCATCTTCATCGTCATCATCAGCCATTTGGCGCCCACTGCAGGACATAGGCCTCCCTCATGGTTTTCCAAGCTTACCGGTGTTGTGCCGCCCGCATCCAGCGACATATTAACATAAACAATCAAACATTTGAAAAAAATTACAAAACAATAAATTATTAATAATATTATATTTTGAATGTGACGTCACGAAACTTAGGACCCCTCCAACCTGTTGTCACAAAATGTCACACTGTCTATTAAAAAAATTTTTTTTTTCTCGTCCCCAGGCCGAGGAGCATCCCCCGAGTACGGCGGCAGTATGACCCCTCCGTAGCCCTCCCGCCGACCCCCGGCTCCGAACTGCGACCGACTACAGCTTGGGACTCAGCGGACGTGACCAACTACTTAGGCGCGAGGCGCACAGAAAGGGCGTGGGGCGAGGGCGCTGAAAGGACGCGACGTGTTGCGTAATGGAGAAAATAAAAAATTGTTAATGTCGAGGTTACAATGTTAGCCGCCGCCTTCGGGCCGTATTTGTAGTGGAGAAAAGGGCAGCGGAAAAAAAAGAACTCCACTCTGACCATCTTTTCTCAAGATAGAGAGTCCCAGACCACCGGAGCAAGGACCTATGGTCCGTGACTCTTTAAACAACGCGTCACGTCTTTTACGAGCCCTCGCCCCACTTCCTGTCTGTGTGATTAGCCTTGTCCAGAAAGGGCGGATGGGCATTGTCCTTAATATCGACAACAGTTTTTTTTTTTTTAGTTGGTTAGACCCGAGATTTCCGCACTCAGCCTCATAGTTGGGCCATTGTACGTAGCAAGCGCTAAGGTATGTAAATACCTCAGCCACTAGGGTTTCCTCACGATGTTTTCCTTCACAGTTAGCTGCTACAACTTCACAAATGTACATAACTTAGGAGACAGGGTCATTTTACATGCCAAGATTCGAACCCACGACCTACCGGATGAGAAGCCGACGTTCTACCGCTGCCCTACCAGCGCTCTGTAAACAATAGTTATCTACAAATGATGCGGCATTTTAAAGCTGTAAGCTCAGCTAATATAATGTTACAATCGTAAATTAATAATACTCACAGATTTTTCGTATTTTTGTGAATAAGTGTAAGATTCGCACGTAAATGAAGGTCGCTATAATATTTTTGTCTATAAAACACCCAATATGTTGAAATCTCGAGATTTGCCGCGAATTCGTCGCTTCTGGACAAGGTCTTAGGGGTCATCCGTAAATTCCGCCACGCACACGTTCAGGGGAAGGGAGGGGGCCATCACAGTGGGAGGCTCAGAAAATCAAGAGATTGTCGTGACGTAATCTATGGACGGCCCCTTATTTATACAGGGTGCGTAAGAGTTTCAAACGCAAATAGGCCCCTGCTCTCTATCGAGTGGCTGGTGGGGATTTGTAGTCAAAAATTCCACTAATCTTCAACGTTATGGCTTAAGCAGGGAGTTAAACTAGACCCTTTATAGACCAATAAAGAACTAAAATCAAAATGTACACGGAGAGTAACAAAATATTCACTTATACTTGATTTTTTTTGGCGGAAGAGTCCGACCAGGTTTCGCTCTGATCCGCAGAGCTTAATCATGGTGAGTAGAGACGGCGCTTGCTCGTCTCTGACTGCGGGTAAGCAAGAAACCTGGTCGGACTCTTTCGACATAAAAAATGAAGCAAGTGAATCCGGAATTAAGCTAATAACTTTTATTATGTTCAGTAAGTTCAGTTCCTTTATTTAAATAAAGATTAATCTTTAAAATTGCGAAATAAAAAACTGAACTACTGACCAGCATTAACTAGTAGCAGGCGGGACCAACCTAGGACTTACATTAATGTATTTGGCTCCCGCCTGCTTATTAGTTAATGCTGTTGGTTATTTGTTATTGCATTTTTTAATTTTGGTCTTTTAAGTGATTTTAAGTTACTTTTGTAGGCTATTATGCTTGGGTCTTCAAAATACCACGCTTGGTCACAGGGACGGAGGGGGCTTAGGACTTCGTCACATAGTTAATATCCTCTAGGAAAATCTCGCGGATTTTCGAGCAATATTCTAAGTTAAGGTGCGCAGCGTTCACACACAGGTTGCAGCACTAATTGTAGTGACGCATTTTTTTGAAACTTTGTGTTTGCAAAAAATATCTAAAACAATATTTATTAATTACTACGTTAATAATAGAGGGGGGTCATAGACTACGTGTGGTCACCGAGAGGGTAAAAATAAAAAATGGGTCACATAGTATCGGTAAGTTCCCTTACATACCAATAACTTTAAACAACGTCAACCGAAAAGGTTTAAGATAAGTTACCTTTTTGACGCGGCGAATTTTGCGACTTGAAGTATGACTTGCCATCGAGGGACCTACGAACTATTAAAAACGCGATTCCTTAAAACACTCCTCAGAGGCAGTTTAAATAGTCAGTGGCAAAGGGAAAGAAATCACCACAGATTATTTAAACTGCCTCTGAGGAGTGTCTTAGAGGTATCGTGTCTTTATAAAGAAGACGGTTAATGTACGAGAAACTGGGGGTAAAAAAAGGCGTAACGGAAGAGAGCTAGAGGGCCCACAAGCGACAGATTGTATGCATGAACGACGGAATTTAAAAGACATTCTTAACACAAAGCCAAGCACGTTTATCGTTTACCTTACTCTGCACCATGAATTTTGGGTGGTTTGAAAGCCATCTATTCTCAGCTAAGTTTTTTTAATTTTCTAAATCGATTGCATTGTAGGTAACACATAAACATTTACATACAGGCACATACATTGCTTCTGGCCCCACACAAGATACCCTGTGTCGTGGGAACCAGAAACAACGACGTCACAAACATGTAAACATCCAAGACCTCGCATGGTATGCAGATGCACTATCGCTGCGCCACGAGGTCACTCTCGAAGATACATTCACGCCTGTATCCCAGAGGGGCAGGCAGAGAGCAGGGACTGCCACTTGCCACGATCCTGACAGACCACATTTTATCAGATTGCATTTTTAATTACTAATTACATAACCACCTAGATTTCAGGGTGCATACCACACTTAGAGCTTACAAAAGTAAAACTTGAATAGAGAAGAAGCATTAAAGTTGCAATATTCAAGTTTGAATAGAGAAGTATTGTCAGCTCTTTTTATTATAATAATGCTGTAAATAAACCAAATAACATTTTACAAGAAAAATATTTTAGAATAATTAAATAAAAAATAAGTACCTACCTAATGAAAAATTTTCAAGTAATAATTAAGTACCTAGTGTTTTCCGTTCAAATAAGTGCGTTACAGACAAACCAACCCAATAAGATGAAATTGTATTGAAATGCGATTCATGGGTTTCGAGGCGGAGATATTAGAAATAAAAAAATAAAACCGACTTCAAAACACTGCAGCACTAAAAAGTTACATTTAATTTAAAAGAATGCCTTTAAATTAGAAGTACGTGTACATGTAGGTATTGTATATTATATAATATAGCCTAAAATATAGAAAAAACTGTTTTAATTAATTATCAGCCCTTAAAAATACAGTCCTCTAAACTAAACGTGTGCTACATACCCTACTAAATTATTTGCTTTAAAATTTGACGTTCTCATTTTCCATCTCCGTATGGCTTCACCAGAACATCACCAAATTACCCTGCGACTACTTTTACGCTATTTTATGAAAGATACGCATAAACATTTTTTCAGAACTAGCACCAAATGTTTCTAAATAGTTTGCTTAGAATGCCCCCCTAAAATACGGTGAACGAATTCAAAGTCTGTAGAGTTCTATCGTAATTTGACGCCCACTGCAGGACATAGGCCTCCCTCATGGCTTTCCTAACCATGAAGGGTTTTGCCATAATCGCCACGCTTGGCAGGCGGGTTGGCGATCGCAGTATGCGGTTGGAATCTCAGGAAGACGCTGATGCCCGTCGCCTGGTAATTAATTTCCTTAGTCGCCTTCTACGTGTAGTGTTTAGTTAAGGGTAGGTAGACATTTTGAATGTACCTGCTTTCCGATTGTTGGGCAGTCGTTACCGAGCATTAAACGGAGTAATTACTACCTAGTGGTTTTATCTATAATTTACCGTAAATACCATACTACGACATCCACGGAAGGAAATGTAGTGACGCTATTCTTAATCCGGCGCCACACGGATAACTGCGAAACCAAAAGAAATTACAAGTTAATGAATTAATTTGTAACGAACCACGGTCCTGTTTTGTTTATTTGTTTTGTCTGTTGTGCATTTAGTTTTCTTTCTGTTGTAGCGCATATTATGTTACTTATCTGTTTATTTTGTTTCTGCGATGTGTCTTGTTGATAACCTAGTCAAATCATTCTACTTTGTAGAATAAGTTATGGAAATAATTAGTTGTGTATTACTGTTTTTAATATTACCCGAATTAAATTAAGCTATGTAATCTTCATTGAAATACATTTGGGGTCATACATAAAGTACGTCACACTAATATCGTGATTTTTTTATCCAAAATCCTTCTGACAGTTGGTCACATTTGTGGCGGGCCCCCGCCCACTCCCTAGTGTGACGTCACATATTTTGTAATTGTACATTTTCGGCGGCAGTTCCTAAATTAGTTTTATTTCTATTTAAATGATTTTTTTTAATATTGAAAAAAATTAATAGAACAATAAAATTATTTATATTTTTGAAATGTGACGTCAGGAAACTAAGGACCCCTCCCAACCCTTAACGTGTGACGTAGTTTATGGATGGTGCCTTACATACATATACATTTAACCAATAAAAAAAAACTACAATATAATAAAACCCCTGACTTCGAGTGAGATATGGATGAAATTATGTACCTTAATAAACAAAAAACGATTTTTTATCCACGTTTCATCGAAATGGGTTCGGCGGTTTATGGGTGATTGAATCACTCAATATAAGATTACAAAAATTTCATACCATGTAGCAAGAAAAGCAACGCTTGACTATCTGTAATGTTGTCAAATAAAGTTTATTCTTACTTTATCGTAAAAATGCAATAAATTGTCACAAGTTTCTGCACTAAAATATTGTATACACCTAGACATTGTTTTTTTACCATAAAATTACAAATACTTAATAAAAAGTTCTAACATAAAATATACTTTTTTTTCTATACTTGACGTTTGACGTATAAATTGTACGTGATTATTTTACTTTTTCTTTTGTATTGCTCTGTCGAGTCCTGGCATGTACCAATGACTTTGTTTTCTAAGTTACGTACATTTATGAAATGGAAGTGGCAATACCACTCGCTTACGGTGAAGGAAAACATCGTGAGTAAAATCTAGTGTCTGAGGTTTTACCCACCTTAGCGCTTGCTATATTATGTAAATACCTCAGACTAGTGTCTGCCAGTCAACAGCCTCATAGTTGGTACAATGGCCCAACTATGAGGCTAAGGGCGGTTGGACCCACATGGAGACATGAGTACCGTAAAAATCCTGTTGGACCCACTCATCCTAAGTAGTGGAGACAAAAGGTCTAGAAAATCCTGTTGGGCCCATCAATGGAACTTTCCAATGGAACCAACAGTCCGAAAGCGAAATCTCAGGTCTAACTTGAACTAGACAATAAAAGACACACACATTGCTCTATCGTAAAAATGATAGAAATAAGTAGGTAAGTAAACATTCATCATCATCATCAGCCATTTGACGCCTACTTCAGGACATAGGC
This sequence comes from Yponomeuta evonymella, assembly GCA_963969515.1. Taxonomy (NCBI): domain Eukaryota; kingdom Metazoa; phylum Arthropoda; class Insecta; order Lepidoptera; family Yponomeutidae; genus Yponomeuta; species Yponomeuta evonymella. The sequence continues at coordinate 1,264,786 of OZ018370.1, read as the reverse complement.
CTCCCTCATGGTTTTCCGAGCTTCCCGGTGTTGTGCCGCCCGCATCCAGCGTCTCCTCGCCACCGTAACCAGGTCGTCAGACCATCTGGTGGGGGGCCTGCCACCGTAACCAGGTCGTCAGCCCATCTGGTGAGGGGCCTGTCATCGTAACCAGGTCGTCAGACCATCTGGTGAGGGGCCTGCCACCGTAACCAGGTCGTCAGACCATCTGGTGAGGGGCCTGCCACCGTAACCAGGTCGTCAGACCATCTGGTGGGGGGGCCTGCCCACGTCATCCGGTCCGCGGTCGCCAGGTCAGAACTTTTTCGCCCCAACGGCCATCAGTTCTCCGAGCTATGTGCCCCGCCCACTGCCACTTCAACTGAGCAATTCTTCAAGCTACATCAGTAACTCGGGTTCTTCTGCGGATCTCCTCATTCCTGATTCGATCACGCAGTGAAACTCCTAACATAGCTCTCTCCATTGCTCGTTGGGCGACCTTGAGCCTTCTTATGAAGCCCATAGTCAGCGACCAGGTGCGATTAACAGTGCAGTGTAACAATAATGTAGGTAAGCTGTTACTTTATGCAACCCTAACATTGGCGGAATTATTGGTTGCCATTAAACCTCAAGAAAACAAAACAATGTAACCGATCACGTGTAAGTTGGACTCCCGACCTACCTACTTTAAATGAAAGATAACATGATTATTAGCTTAATTCCGGATTCACTTACTTAATTTTTAGCCGGATGAGTCCGACCAGGTTTCGCTCGTAATGCTTAGAAAAGATTAGTTCGACACATTCTTGCTAAGTAAGACAAAATATTATTAGGTTGGTTGTACGGGACCCTCGGAGTGCATGTCCGACTCGCACTTGGCTGGTTTTTAACACGAAATAAAAAACAAAAACCGGTATGATCTATTCTGGGCTGCCAGTCTTGCTGACAAAAAATCCAGGATAAGAAAGAAAAAAAAAACCAAATGCTTACTCACATATCTTTATTTCAATGGACTTAATTGTAGGTATAATCATAATTTATTTTGACAGTTTCAATTATTTTACCTGATCTAACATTTTTATAGGTACAGTCGGAACAAGTCATGCTATCCCTGTAACTCTCTATGAGGTTCACTAGCGCCTTATCTGGCAACCCTGGTGGATATTGAAAGTCACAATGTACGTTATTGAGAGACTTGTAAAACCCCTTTTTACAAAAACGATGGGTGAATGATTTTTTTTTTCATTAGTAGCGCTAGGCAACCTCAAGATGGAGCCCCTTAAATAGTTGGATGGCGTAAGTTCTACTATTGAAGGTTTTAAAAGAGCTGGGACATTTGGAAATTCCTGGACCCGGGACATTCCAGATAATCCCGTGGGTCCCAGCCAGCTGACAAAGCCAGTTCTGTTGTTTTATTATAAATAGACTATTCCTGCTGGCCAAGCAGTTTTTTATCGAACAAGAACTCTCCGAGCGCTTGGTGACGCTCCTCCATTTTCTTGAGCGTGGCAGCCTTACCGGCGAAGTTGCGCTGGCGCCGGTATTGCCCGGTCAGGAAATCACCAGTCAGGTAATCCGCCAACTGGGTTGGAAAAAAGGTATCACGGTTAGACAAACATTTTTATTTATACTTACAAAAAAAACTTGGGTTGAAAAGGTTTCAGAAGTAGTAAAAAATAAAGAGTATAATCTTGCTTAGTCTTTTTGTCTTTGTCTGTTAATTTCTATCACTTGCATGAGTTATAAAATCTATAAAGCCATTTTATATAACAGTTGTAATGCGCTTCAATAATTTAGTCACATTACAACTGCCTAAAAAAGTCTGAATTTTCAGTAAAACAAAGATTTATTTCCGGTTCCGGAAGATTTACTTTTGATTTATTTCCGGATGCTGATCAAGAAGTTTTCTGTTTGGCGTAACGTGACAGAGGTGGCATCCCCCACTCCCCTCCTCTAACCACCGCGTGATTTCCGATAAAGCAAGTCATGGTTTATTATGACAATTCGATGTAAAATGTGAAGCAGTCTCTCTACTTGTTTTTCTGTGGGTGAATCAGCTGTGCAATGTGCATCGAATTGTCAAAATAATCCGTGAACCGTAGTTCTATGATATAGGGCCCAGGCACGTTCTGCCTGGTGGAAGTTTTTCCTCTATAGTGGAAGAGCACTATGACCCGCTCTTCCCTATAGTGGCTAGAAACAGACGCCTCCGAAAAGCCAAGTTCACTCACATGATAGTCGTTGAAGGCGTCCTCCTCGCACGAGGCGATGACGCGGCGCGTGTGTGACGTCACTTCCGTCTCCAGCTGCAGTGCGAACTCGAGGGCCGCTGCTCCCGAGGGCCACTCCTTCTCGTCTATTGGCTGAGGGTTCAAAGGTAAGTGTTAATCAATGAGGTATCATGTACATGCTTTGCTTGCATTCTAATCAGTTACGGTAAGGACGACTTTGCAACAGAAATGTAATGATTGACCTGCTGTCGACTGTACTACGTTTTAGAAGAGACATTCCAAACTACTTTTTTTGTCGCATTGATTTTGCAAAACTTACCAACGTCAGTAGGAAATTCCTACATTGGATTTGTTTTCAAATAGTTCGTACAATATTTCAAGGTAGGTACTGGCTGGCGTTTTTTAAAACAATTTAAGTAGACATAAAATAAGTGTGTGTGTCAAGAGAGAGAGAGAGATCGTGGGTTGGTGAGTGAAATTAACATTAGATTAGATTAAAACTTTATTGCTTTTTTAGTAAAAGTCCATGCAATTTCGTAAATATTTAAAGAAGTTACATAGTATGCAACTGGGACGACCTTGATGGAGCGGTGTAACAGCGAGGTGACGTCAGCAGTAAGTTCTCCCCGCATGAGGAGGTACCCGATGAGGTCTACAGCGTGCGCGCGCTCTTCGCTGGCCGCCGCGAAGAAAGTCGCTGCGAAGCCAGGCCGGTTGACCTGGGGGGGCACGGATGCTCAATCATCATCATAGGCCTTTGCATCCGTTACGGTCCATACGGACGATAAGCAGTGCCTATTGTCGCCAATTGTCCCCAATTCTTTATTTTTCTCGACAAGTTCTCACGGTTCTCAGCAGAACAGAAACGTACTAAATACAGTCTTTGTTATAATATGTAAAAGTGTCAATGAAATAGAAAGAAAGACATATCATACCAACAAGCAAGACACATCACAAACAAAATAAACAGATAAGTAACATAATAAATTCACAACAATAGAAAGAAAACTAAGTTCACAACAGACAAAACAAATATATAAAATAATACCAAGGTGTAGTCTGTGTTGTGTCTAAGATGTCTCAAGACTTAGCGTTATGCTGATTGAGTGAACCCTCAAAGCCGCTGATTTTCAGTCAGTGTCTACGGTAAACTCATATTAGGTATTGTGCTGCGGAGTGCCTGTCGTGGTGCATTTATAAGGGATTAAGTAAAATTATTTGTGAGATGAACGTCACTTTCGCTATCGTCTTAAATACTTACATATGTATTTAAATCAGACTAGGTACGATGGATTGTGACAATTTCGAGTAGATTCACCCAGGCACTGCTTAAATCGTCCGGCTTAATTCACATGTTGGCGGGATTTTGTTAATTTGTTGATTGGTCATTCAAGGAAACAAAATAAAAAATATAAATAATTTTTCGACGCACAGCAAATTATCTTCTGCCAATTAGGAAGTGTGATTTAAAATGACATGTAGGGTCACTGCCCTGCTTACAGCCCCGTGTCAAAATCGTGCGAACAAAACCTACGTCATCCCTGGAGAAATGGGCACCCATGGCAAGATATTGCAGAGAGGCGCCCACTTCCATCTGGATTTGTCGGCGTATGCCTCCGAGGCATTGTGGCTTGATTGTGATCCATTGTCGGAAAATTGTCACTGGGTTGTTGTAGCCTGCAAATAGCAAATTTTACGAGCTAGACACATAAAAGTACAATTAGGGCGTTTATACTTTATACACGGGCGGCACGTATACCAACTGCAGCTGTCAACACTCGTCGAACGTCACAGCCGTTGACGTGCCGACGGCAGTTGCCGACATGTCAGCGTCGAATGTCCGCGTCAGCGCGTCGACGCCTGCCGTCGACGAATGAGGACGGCTGCAGTTGGCACGCGTGCCGCCAGTGTATAAGCGCCCTTAGGAACGATTAAATACAATAATCAACCATATACGTAAATACAATTTGAATAATTATTAATAAACAGATGTAAGAAGTAATGGCAAATTTAGCAATTATTTTAGTATCTGTATGTGCTGACGAATCCGTTTCCTCAGTCTCGGTTAAATGCGATTTCAATGCTAAGCATGCACGGTTTTAATGCAATGTCTAAAAGACACAAGAATGCCTATAATATAATGTTAAGTTCCCGGTTTTGGTTTCTTAATTAATTTAATCTGTGATTAACTGTGCTAGTGGTACAGTTACGGAACTTTAAATAATTAAGTGGTTGTGTTAGGTTATTATTTTACTACAGTTTATTTTCCTTAATAAAGAGAACAAAATATTAATGAGTATTTATACTGCAAAAAAATGATTTAATCCAGGTTTGTGCATATTATACAATCCAAATTAGTTTTAAATTCGTGATTGACTGATAAATATCCAAAAATGTACCTGCTTTAATTAGTTTGTGTAATTCTGTATACTCCCTTCATCTTATGCAGCCTATATACGTCCCACTGTAGGGCACGGGCCTTCTCTCAGAGAGAGAGAGTGTGTATGGGCTTAATCACGACACGTGCCCACCGCGGATTGGCGATTTCAAGTGCTGAGGTACGTGAATAGCTCAGACACTCAGGTTTCGTCACGATGTTTTCCTTCACAGCTAGCGGTGGTATTGCTACTATAACTTTACAAATGTACCTACATAACTTAGAAAACAAAGTCATAGGTACATGCCCGCACTGGGAATCGAACCTGGGTCTCTCACTTAGACATTAGTATACAGTCCGACAAATAACTTGACCAAATGACTCACTTCGCATGGACGGTCGGGATGCGGGATGTGACTTAGAATTCTTCCCACTTTAATTTATTCAAATTATCGAACAATTTAAAAAAAAATTGCTCTTAAGTGTGCTCTTATGTCGACTGCGCGGATCTTGCAGATCTTCAATAAAAATAATTACTCACATTTTGTCCCAAAAACTGGAGTAAAAACTGCCAAAATAACGAGGTGAACTGTGACCCACTTCATTTTCTAATTCACAATGCAAATTAACTTTAACCTTTAACTTTCACTAATAATAATGAACGAACTTGACGACAAGACCACACAAGTATTGCTAAAGCGACGTTTACACAGCCACTACCTACCTATACAACTTCTAATGACAAATACTCTACATACACAGTAAGTAAGTCCACACATAATCATAAGTGGTGCTCATAGTACTGTGTAGATAGAGAAGAGACCACAATAAAGATCGGTTTTATCGGAGCTATTCTCATGTTTCAACAGGTGTCGCCTCAGTCGCAGCGTCAGTGCTGATTATACTGCGTTCCTTATACTGCGACATAAGTGGTGCAAGTGACATACTCCACCATATGAGGTAGATCTTGCATGCTTAAGGGAGGTGCAGTAGGTACAAATTACAATAGAGAGACGCTCAACCTTTATATTTTTTTATTGCAAAGTCCACAGTAAAGTCTAAGTAGAGGGCACAGTCTGTGGCAAGTCCGTGTGGCGCCGGATTAAGAATAGCGTCACTCCATTTCCTTCCGTGGATGTCGTAGAAGGCGCCTAAGGAAATCAAATACCAGGAGACGGGCAGCAGCGTCTTCTTGAGATTCCAACCGCATACTGCGATCGGCAACCCGCCTGCCGAGCGTGGCGATTATGGCAAAACCCTTCATGGTTATGAAAACCACGAAGGAGGCCTATGTCCTGCAGTGGGCGTCAAATGGCTGATGATGATGAGAGGGCACATAATAAACATTGAAATATCGCCGACTGTCCAGGTGTCGAGTGGAACTAACTTTTTCAGTAGGCGGGCATGCATTTTGCGCCTGAGATAGCTGTATACAAGGTGTAACTGCTGATGGTTTTGTCTTTATTGCAATGTTTAACCATAGTGAAAGTTGTTCGTATTGACGAGTAGAACTCCTTATTTTCGGATATATAGTATAGGAATTTGTTTACACCCTATATCTGGGCTTCCCAAACTTATTTTGACTCCGACGCCCCCTTGGGAGTGTTCCATTATTTTGCGACGCCGTCACGACGCACAGTTTGGAAACCCTATAGGTGTGACTAGGCATACAGTGGCGTAACTAGTGTGGCAGGACTGGCAAAATGCCACGGGTCCCCGACCTGATGGTGCCCCCTAACTATATGAGGCCGCGAGCTCAGAAGTAACTTAGCATTTTGAACAAATTGTGACAATCATAATGTTTATTTATATAGGTAGGTACGTACAACTAAAGACCATTCCTTTTTTTTATAATTTTTACTGGGACGGACCCATCCAATGAATTTGCCCCGGGCCTCAGGTGGTATAGTTACGCCACTATAGGCATATGTAGTCTTTCTTTTTCATGTGATACATTGTATAGGTATATATGATATATCTATTTACATCTTCATACCTACACATGTCAATAAAAAGGTCATAATAATATGCGCGTACTGACACGTTTCAGATTATCCATATTTTATGCGTTACTATTCGATTTACATCTTCCTTTAAACACAGCAAATGCGCCATTATCGTCCGCAAAATAAGAGCGAAGCTGTATGCTTAGATACCTTTGGAATCCAGGTCTTTATCGTTCACGTAGAGATTACAATGTGTCCATCTAGGAAGAGCGATAGGGCGATAGTTTTGTTTTAAGTGTTCTTCAGACAGGCCAATGACATGACACGCTGTTGCTGGCAGGACAATAGAAATTGAATAAAAGTGATGAATTGCCGCGCGTGACGCATCGGAACATTGATAGTCTTTGTTATACTTGAACAAAGTCTTCTAACTTTGAAAATCTTATTTATTAAAACTCGTACAATCGACGGCATACTATGTCAATTCTTAGATTATTGTAAAACGCCCGTGTTACAACGAAGTAAAGTGCACGCACACAAATATTAACGTGTTGAAACCTTGAAACTGTATATTTATAATTTTAACAATAAAAGACAACGCCATGTACATTTACAGTTGTTAAGTTTACTCAGTTTACATTACGCCTGAAACTTTGTAAGCTACGTCTGATGTAAAGATACAGTACGTCAGCCTTTTCATGCATGATTTCTACTCAGTTTATTTACGAGCGTTGTTTACAACAAAACACGCAATAAATTGACCAAGTTGGCAACTGTATTGTACATTAACTTATAATTGAAATTACGCAAAACCGGAAACAGTTTCTACAGTAGCATCGATAAATTAATAACTTTTAAGAAGAAAAAGTTTAATCTTTTTTTGTAGTCTAGAAACTTGAATGCCAATTTGAATAAAAAATAAATAAATTGGGAATTAAACTTTTGTCCAGTGGTTTATTGACACTGAGGAAACGGTTTGCAAATAAAAAAAAAACACTTATAATAATATGCCATGAATTTTGGGTGGTTTGAGAGCCTTAGCAAATTTAACGTACCTTAACTTTAAAAACTAGTTTATTTTAAAAAAAGGCACTTTATTTACACTTTCCAAAAATATTTCGACTAACTCGAATCTGTGAAAACCATTATTGGTCATGGTTCTGATAGACGGAGAGGCGGTACTAAGTTCGCGAATTTTGAGATCTCCAAAAATTCGCGAACTTAGTACCGCCTTCGCAACTTAATTTTTATTTTACGTCCTACCTTAAAGTCTAAATAGATGGCATTATTGATAAGTTATTACATACCCGTAACTTTCGAGCCGACCGGATTTCATCTGAAATTTTGCTAGATATTAAATTTTTTTCCGTCCAACAATTTTCCGAGGGCGAATTCTTTAATTTCACCCTTTTCAAAGTTATCGCTAAAATATACTCTTAGATTCGATTCCCATTGCGGGCATGTACCTATGACTTTGTTTTCTAAGTTATGTACATTTGTGAAGTTATAGTAGCAATACCACTCGCTAACCGTTAAGGAAAACATCGTGAGAAAACCTGAGTGTCTGAGCTATTCACGTACCTCAGCACTCGAAATCGCCAATCCGCGGTGGGCACGCGTGCTGATGAAGCCCATAGTCTCTCTCTGATAGAAGACCTGTGCCCTGCAGTGGGACTTATATCGTAGATTTAATTCATCGTCGATAGAAAAGGCATAAATAATTTAATTTAGTATATTTATTCGAAAAACAAAACTACATAATAGTTACAACTGTTGTAATAAGTAATAACATACTAATGATCTCAGAATACAAAATTATATTTATATTTTACTTATGTTTACTACTACAAAATAACAGCCTATATTTTGTACATAAAATAAAAAAGGATAAAGCTTATTGGAAAAAAACTTTTATTAATTGAAATCAATTCAAATTTAACTTTTTAGCTTACAGTAAATCTAGAAATTTACCGAATTTAAAGCAATCTGTGAGGAAAGTTTTACAATTGAACTATTTCTTTATAACTTTTCATTGCTACCATAGTTATTTTACCGTAGTATTGAGAATTTGTCTTCAAACTTATTTACAACCACACAGCGGCTGAATTTACAGACCACTCGGTGTTACTAATCATCAAAATAATTACAGAACCTTCAGAATCTTTTGAACTACGAAGTCATCTATACTTCAACCTCTGCACCACTTTTCTACAATTTAGACGGTCTTCTTCAGATACTCGTCAAACAGGTAAAGGGCGAGGGACAGGTCCTGTCCGTTGTTGTCGGTGATGAACTTCTTGAGGTCCGAGGTATGTCCGGCCAGGTTGCGGACAGTCTCCGCCTGGTATTCAATGAAGTCCTCCTCCAAGTACTGGGCGATCTGAGCATAGAAGTACATATTTTAATTTAAGAATGTGTTTTCTCATGGCGCTAAGTATGAACTAGCGCTTCGCTTGTTTTAAATCCCGATGTTTGAATAGATTGCATGTTGAAATTTCTGATTAAAAAGCTTGAAACTTTTTTAAGGCCCTATGGAATAAACATACGGCCAACATTTTCGCAAAAATCGTGGCTTTTGTAATAAATCAACCGCTTAGGAGATAAACATAAACATTTACATACAGACACATACATTGCTTCTGGCCCCATACAAGGATACCCTGTGTCGTGGGAACCAGAAACAGCGACATTACAAACATGTAAACATCCCAGACCTGGGGTTTTTTTTTGTCCCCAGCCGGTATTCGAACCCGGGTCCTCTCGCATGGGTATGCAAATGCACCACGAGGTCGTCATGATATTGATGTTCATTTAGTAAAATTGTTCTTAATTGTGCAGAGAATTATTGGGTTTCGGCAAGAGGGTTAATAATTAATTAACATTCGATATAAGTTTGCCATTACATTGTATAAGACGTCTAAGAACGATAGTGAAAGTGAACTGCATTTATTGCCAAAAACACACTGAGCCTTGTGACTAGAACATAATATAAAATTCTTCAGAAAAAATATCGGTGCAGTCATTAAATAGAAATGGAAAATGTTTATTGGTCTTCGCATACACACAACGACAATTTTGCTAAAACTATACCGGTCCAAAGCTGGCGGAGTAACATAATTATTCAAAGAAGAAGGAATGAAAACAGCTGCCATGCCCACCTCAGCGTCGTGCAAGTGCTGGCTGTTCCTGGTGGCCTCGCGGTGGATGAAGAAGGCGCGGTCGGCAAGCTCCTTCTGGCTGTCTAGCGCCTTCGCCAGTGACTCCAGCTCGTGCAGTTCCACCGTGTAGTTACTCTTGGTAGTAGGCTCCTGCGTGCTGCGGCGGCCGAAGTCCATCACGCCACCTGCGGTGTGGATATTTTTGTTTTATGTTGATAGATAAGAGCGATGGTAGCGCAGCGGTCGAATGCCGGCCTCGCATTCGGGAGGTCATGGCTTCGAATGACTTTGTTTTCTAAGTTACGTACATTTGTGAAGTTATTTATAGCAGCAATACCACTCGCTAACGGCGAAGGAAAATATCGTGAGGCAACCTGAGTGTCTGAGCGCTTGAAATTGCCAATCCGCGGTGGGCACGCTTGGTAATTAAGCTCATATTCTCTATCTGAGAGAAGGCCTGTCCCTCTGCCCTGCAGTGGGACGTATATAGGCGATGTATTTTCGTACTACGTGCATCTAGTCGCATACTTCTGTGAATGCCATTGGATTAGTGGCACAAGCAAGGAGTTTACTCTGTTACATCTGTTGCGTCATGTAGAAATCCCTCATACTCAATTCGGACAATCGGCTAGCATAAACACGGTGGCACAAAACAAAATACACAATGATAAAAGTTCCTAGAAGAACACAAGTCTCCATACCTCTCTTGGTAATGTGCTTGATCAGGTCAATTGTCTTCTCCCAAGACTGGTCGCTCAGCTTCCTGAAGAGCTTGCTGAACCCGTCGCGGTTGGTCTGGTAGTTGTTGTAGTATGCCGAGGACAGAAGGTACTCGAACGAGCGCTCCAGGTGGAGATTTGCGTAGGCCTGCATCTCGTTGGCCAGGTTGCCATGATGACCGTAGCCTCCGTAGATGGCTGTGCAGCTCGGCAGCTCTGTTGGAACAGTTTAAGTAAGTAAACATTTATTCTATTACCGAAATCAGACAAAAATAATAGAACCCCTACTCGAAAGGGTATAACGGTCGCTGGTTTTCAGTTACGGCCTTATGGGCCTACACAAGTTTTAGTCCAAATCTAGCTTGCGGTTAATTTGAAAGCACCTTAAAATTCTGCTGACCTAGGCGAGAACATTTCGATAAGGCGTGTGTTTACGTTCAGAATTATCGTCAATGTTTGGTTGAGTCATCTTTAGTAAAACGTTGTTCTTTACAAAAACAAGACTCCTCTAAAACACTCCTCAAATGCAGTTTAACAGTCTGTAGGAAGGGAATTCACAGACTACTTAAACTGCATTTGAAGAGAGCTTAAAGGAATCGTGCTTTTATAAATAATAAGATAAGATAAGAATATTCTTTCTTGCACACAAGAAACGAGACTACTTAAAGTGAAATTTCTTCTGAAATAAGTCCGTCTTTGCACATCTACTGTTATTTAAGTTTTGGTCGATAACAGACAATTAGCTTGATTGCAATGTCCAGTCTAAACAGATTAGCGTGCGCAAGAGGGAAAACATATCCAACCTAGGCTATACAGTAGACTAATATTTATTGACTTTATCTCATTACGACTATAGGATCTTTGCTACCTATAGTCTTATAGCCAGCAGTGAGCTCCTATATTACGTGCATGCACCAAATCTTGTCAAATTCCATTTTGCTATTGCTATAATTGCTATTACATACGTCAGGATTCCGACAGGATTTGGAGCGCTATTAGGCCTCTTTTCGTTAGGCAATCATTACCATAGATATAGTCAAATAATATATAACTCAATCAGTTTACATTTGTGTACCTATCTTAGACTATAATTTTTTAGTTAGTAGGCTTAGATATTTACCTACTAGCTGTCCCGGCGAACTTCGTACAGTCACAGAATCCTTTTATACGCTTCTTGCACAGCGCCATCTATTTTTAAAACACAACGTTCGCTCGCACGACGCCATCTATTTTAAACTTAAAATAAATATTATACCACGGGAACGCATTACCGGGATATCATGTATGCTGTCTTAATTCAGGTTATTATCTATCTGTACGCAAAGTTTCATGTAAATTCGTTCAGCCGTTATTGCGTGATTGAGTAACAAACATCCAAACATCTTCACAAACTTTCACATTTATAATATTAGTAGGATAACAGGATGACCTGTTATTGTAGGATCTCCTGCTATGAAAATGAGATACCTAAGACATTTTTTTATTCTTTATTATAAACCAGGACACTGTGGTGGGTTAAAAATTTACTCACGTAAAGAGCTGGAGGTTTGCCCACAGTCCAAAGATACGTCGTTGTAGCAGTTATCGGCAGCGAACGCGCCCGACAAAGCCAGTAGACACGCGAACAGGATCGACTTCATTTTGGTCTGTAAGAAAAAATATAAAAATATTGGCTGTATAGATCAACTTCCATAACCTTGAAAAAAGTTACTTATATCAAAATGTTGACATTTCCGGTTTTCCGCACAGTTTTAGGGTAGGGGCCATAATTGTGTACGCTACCCTAATTTGCAATCAAACAAAAGATTGACAGACAATCAAAATAAAGAGCAGGTAATCTGGGACTTAGCCGTAAGTATTGGATATGGATACTGATAAAATTTAGAAAATGAAACACCGTAGGTACTGATTTGAAGTGATAACGAAAAAGACTAGGTTTCTTAAATTGAATAAAAAATTAAAATACGCTCACCAAATTGTGGTGCGAATTCGAAATTGTACTACGCGGAAATAACAAAACAGATGCGTCGAAAGCGATGCCTTTACACACACTGGCGCAGAAGGCGTCTTTCAACAATAAAACGTTACAATTTACTGATAAAATTGTAAAGAGCCCTCCTAATAAGGACAATGTATTAATATCTGACGTTTCTCCGTAGCACACAAGCTTATTGATACTAACAAAGAGACGGAATAAAAATATTCGTCACCCATGAAGTTGGCACCAGCATGCGGGTATACCAGGCAGAAAGGAAAAATATCGCATGCCATTTCTAGAATAGTCTAGAAAATTCGAACTGATTCATCGTCGCCTTTCTAGTTAAATCTAAGCGAAGAACTTTAATTCAGCAAACCGCGCTTTTGTGGTCTTCAATTAGAGAAAAATGAGGTTATATGTAGTTTTAGGAATTCTCGAAAACCCTAAAAGTAAGTTTAATTTATAGGCTGGTATCACAAGATCTTTCCCTAGTGAACGCCGTAATGTGAAGTTGAGGTTTTGTGTTTCAAAATATTTCTTTCTGTTACATCATTTAGCAATAACTGATCAGTTTTATTTAGTTTTTCTTAAAGAATATTACCGGAAAAATATGATTCGATGCATTTCGTTCTTAAAACTGTGATAAAACTCCCTAAAAGCAATATTTCTACGGAATAAAATTTCCATTAGACCCTTGCAACGCAAAACCTAGACGTGAGTTTATTTTACCGCATCGAGCTATCTCTATCCCGCTCATTCATTGGAAACCTCTTGTCAACAACACATGATATCACTGCGTAGTCCATTATATTTTGTGGCGATCAAAATTCAAAAGATTGTCTCTAGTTTTGCTGTGGATTTGATAAGTCGCCTTCTGCGCCAGTGAGTGTAAAGGCTAGACTTGCACCAGTGTTCGAACACTACGGAGCTATATAATTTTTGTCCTTTGTCATTTCGTCAAGTAACTGTGATTATTAGTAGATAAAAATGAGGGTGATCCTGTTTTCCTTGGCCGCTATCCTGGCTGTATGCGCTCCAGCCTATGCCACACAATGTAAGTACAAATTTTGTTTTTTGTTTATTTATTTTTATTTTTATTATCTTTGTCACTCTAATCTCAACGAATGGCATTCGCTAAATTGTGCGCGCCCGATAGATACGTGTTTTAACGCATGCGATTTCCTTGTAACAATAATTTTAAACGTCATTATAAAGTCAATAAAACAATATCACAGATTGTTGTACTTTTAAAATTGAGCCTTAATAATTATAATCCAATAATATTGCTTATTTGTGTGTGTGACATTGAAACATTACGGTGGACCTCAACTCACGATAATGTATCCCAGGGCAGATCTTATCACGCGCGGTATAAGTACGAGTATTGAAGAAAAAGGTGTAGTTAGATGGGTAGTGCCCTGTACCTCAGATTGACCAAAGTCCCACTAGCTGTCATGGAAACTGTCCTTTAGCAAATTAATTTAAAGATTGCTCAGAATACTATAGAATCTCTGTATACTTAGATATAAGAAACTATTTGTAATATCTTTCACCTGGTTGTGCAATAAAGTGTTCTCTATCTATATTATTGTATAAAATATCAATAATTTCAAATGTTTGGACACTGAAAATAATTTTACACATGAAAATGATTGTGTAAAGCTGTAAACTATACTAATATGTTATGCAAATAAATCTACATAGACAAATAATACATACGTATAATGGACTTCTTGACCTTATTTGTCAAATGAAGCTGACTTAAGAAGCTTTTATTGTAGCTCAATATTATTCAATGTTTTAGTGGCGGTGTTTAACCAGTCAGTTATCCATCGGAAATCTTTAAATAAAAATGGTCACTATGCCAACACAACACATGTTTGATGTCAAAAAAAATGAACTTAGTTGGTCATCAGCAACTGCTGCTTTGTCCACTGCTGGACAAAGGACCCCCAGAATGCCACAGATGTGCTGACATCAAAGATGTGATGAGGGGTTTTGCCTATAATTATTGCGCTGGACAGGCAGGTTAGAATATGACTATGACGTTTCATAATTGAGTTTCGTAAGAAGTTACCAAGGAAAATCTAGTTGTTAGTAGCACCTGTCATAAATTAGAGTGAACCTCTAATGCGATCACCAACCCTAGTAGAATTAAATTAATTAATTAATTTATACTTTTATTGCACTTCCATAAAAAAAATGCACAGATACACAAGCTATAATTACTGCAAATCAACGGTTATAAATTAGTTTTAAAGTCATCTGTAACCTTGTAACAGTAGCAGGGTTGATAGAAATCATGATTTAAAAAAAGAACAGGTTTTTCAAATTTGTATAACTTTTTTTTAACTAAAACTTTCATAAGCACTACACATTATTAGCTTAATTCCGGATTCACTTACTTATAATTTTCTGACCCTTTTTATTTTGGAATCAGTTAACTATTTAATAAACACACAACATAACTTTTGTTGGTTAAATTATTAATAAAATTAACAATTCGTTTTTTAAAGAGTTTTATATTTATATGCCCAATAAATATTATACTTTTTGAAGTGAACATTGTAATTTTGTCATAATTAACAATTAAGAGCAAGAAAAATAAGATAGACTCAAAATTAATAAATGTATATAGGTAACATGATTTAAGTTTCACCAGTCTAAATTCCCGTACTGTGTAGGGAAGTATCTTTTTTTTTCTGTGTCACTTCTGTCTGTTTCGGTCCCGAAAATAAGCTCGAGTAAAAAAGTATTGATTTAAATCTGACGACCTCGTGGCGCAGCGGTAGTGCATCTGCATATCATGCGAGAGGTCCCGGGTTCGTACCCCGGCTGGGGACAAAAAAAAACCCCAGGTCTTGGATGTCGTTGTTTGTGATGTCGTTGTTTCTGGTTCCCACGAGTTGCTTATGAGACCAATGACTTTTAGCTGAATTGCGAATTAGTCCAGGTGATTTTAAGACGATTATCTATAGAGTCTAGTTACTTCATGGGCAACCTCATAATTTGTCTAACTGATTTCTGACGAGTTGCTTCATATACGAGTTACTTTTTAGTCTAGTTGCAATTTCGTCGAGATGATTTTAGGACAAGTTGATGCCGTGGACCAACTGGTCCACGTTTATGATTGGTATGGTTTATTTATTGATTGGTATTGATATGGTGGCGTTTACGAGCATCTGATACTAACTCGTGTAAAGGTGTATAAGGGGATGTGCTGTAAACTGTATGCACCGAAGCTTAACGGACCTTTACGTCTGGCGAACCCTGGACAACCATCAGCGAGCTCCTCACACTGATTAGCGAATCCTTTCATTACGATGGATAACCTAGTTTTCCACCGAGTCGCTTAATAAGCAGCCACTGTAGGGCACAGGCCTTCTCTTAGAGAGAGAGAGCATGTGCTTAATCAACACGCGTGCCCACCGCGGATTGGCGATTTCAAGCGCTGAGGTATGTGAATAAATCCGACACTCAGGTTTCCTCACGACGTTTTCCTTCACCGTTAGCGAGTGGTATTGCTACTATAACTTCACAAATGTACATAACTTAGAAAACAAAGTCATAGGTACATGCCCGCACGGGTAATCCAACCTGGGTCTCTCGCTTCCGAGTCCAATGTCCTACCCACTAGGCTACCACCGCTATACCACCGAGCCGCTTAAGAACGAGAGAAGATAATAGAAGAAGAAATAGAGTAGATGATTATGTGGTTAATTATTTTGAGAAGAGTTAAAATCTGACTGAACCAACTTAGTAATATACATTCATAGACCACTTTCACTTTAATACCTATAAAAAAAAAAAACAGCTGTCGACTAACGTACTGAAAATGTATAAATAGGCATTAATCCTTCCAGATACGTGTATTTGAAAGAAAGAAGACAAAGAGAGAAAACTGTACTAACCCAATCCATCATGTTACAAACATACCGTCATCAGTTTGTCCTGTCTTATCTCGCATGATTTGTTGTGAAACACAGATAATACTAACTTCGATCAGTCAAGCACCTACATCAGAGTAGCCGTGCAGATAATGTACCCCTTGGTGGAAGTGGTTTTTTTTTTTTGTAAATCCAACCAAACTTACAGAATGCTTAAGTAAAATCGACTTATAAATAAGTATACAAGCCAATTACAAGTAATCACTACATGCAAAATTGAATAATCCTGAACATACCTACTAAAGATTTATATCGTGCTGTGTTTTTGGTGTTCAATTTGTCTGTACTGACTTTTTTAATTTTATTGATGTTTTCCGAAAATATATCAATGGCATCAGAGCTTACATATTCTGGGAATAGTTAGTAGTTAGTTGTAGTTAGTACTGACTTACGCAGAGGGGGATTGAAAAGGGTGAGTCGTTTGCGGGGATAGTTTTTAGGAATTCTAAATTAAAATTTTGTTAGCAGTGGTGGGCAGTCAATGTTATTGTTTAGTAGTCTATGTGCGAATGTGATATCCGACAAATTGTATCTATTTTGCAGAGACATAATTTTGAAGTGGTCGAGTCTGTTCCTGTATGATTTTATTTTCTTTGCAATCCCCAATGAGTATCAAATCAAATCAAATATCATTTAATCCAAAGAGATATGTACAAACACACTTAATGTACCTAAGTACGGTGAAGCTATATAATATAAAGATTTGGTACGGTACATTTAAGTAGGGAGACGAGCTGACACCCTTGCTAGATTAATATTAATCTGTGTTAAGGAGTGTCAGGCCCAAAACCCGTTATAAATTAAGGGGTGACTATTAGGTTGCAACTTCAAATAGGTAGGCTGTGAGTTCCAACATAGTTTACATTTCTGATGACAAATGGCACAGAAATCTTTTCTGAATCCTTTCGATTCGCATAGTGTGGTCGGTATACAACACTTCCGTATTCCAAAACACTGCGTACCAAACAGTTATTGAGCATAATTTTAGTTTCACGTTGCTCTTTGGTTCCATAGCGACCAACAGTAATTGTTCCGTTTCAAAACATATAAACTACGTACCTACCTACATATGATTCAAAATCCTTGCATACAAATATATTTTCCGAGGGCACTACACTGATAACCATGTGACATATTCAGCACGTTCAATTTATCTGACAGACACAGATACAATCACACTTCGACAAGCAATTGTAATATCAATAGACATGTAGGTATAAAATCTTGATGCAAGTGTTGATTTTTTCCCGTTACTGTTAGGTTTCGTGTTGCAAGTAAAACTAATGGCGTTACGTGGCTGGGTATGGAGCTCAATAAATAAGTACTTAGATGCGTCATACCGCTACCTACTTATTTATCTAAAATTATATTACCTTAGTGCCTACTTGTCTGTTATGTTGTGATTGATGTTGATGGGAAGTAGCTATAAGAGAGGGGGGGGTGTCTATGGACGAGTGACAGGTGTCACTCACTTACTTTCCTGCGTCAGATAGAAAATACATACGTTTGCTGATTATTTGATAAAAACATAAACATAAACATTTACATACAGGCACATACATTGCTTCTGGCCCCACACTAGGATACCCTGTGTCGTGGGAACCAGAAACAACGACATCACAAACATGTAAACATCCAAGACCTGGGGGTTTTTTTTGTCCCCAGCCGGGATTCGAACCCGGGACCTCTCGAATGGTATGCAGATGCACTACCGCTGCGCCACGAGGTCGTCACATATTATAGTATTATTTGCATTTAGTCTACTATTATTCAGTACCTAAATAGGTACCCAACCAGGGGGATTACAGCCTAGTGCCTCTATGTACCATTATATATCTACCATTAATACGTCTATTTAATTTTTTTCTTGCAGTCGCACTTACAACCCGCCCTGTCCAATGATAAGTAACTTTACCCTAATGGAGTTATTATTAAAAATCGAATAACTTATTCATTATCTACACCCACGTGTTATTTTATCCGAAAGCTATCAATGCGGATAAGGCTGATATTTACTTATTAATTTAGATAAAAAATCTTTGCCGGTGGTTTGATTTTTATTACCTTAATAAATTGACTTCATCCTAATTAATTCATTGATTACTAACAACAGCCTTAGTAAGTAACGTTTAAAATAAGAGTTCCTAAAATCCTAACACGGGTGTGCTTCCTGACGAAATAATGATTTGAATCTGGTGATGGGTCGACCCACCGAGGACCACAGGTAAACAGTGGAAAAACGCACCGTCATTCAGCGAACGTCGCACACTGCCATAAACTCCAAAACAGGGCCACCTTTTTAGGATTCCGTATCCAAACGTCCGTCACTGTCCGTCCGTCTGTTTGTCTGTCACCAGGCTGTATCTCATAAACCGTGATAGCTAGGCAGTTGAAATTTTCACAGATGATATAATTCTGTGGCCGCTATAACAACAAATACTAAAAACAGAATAAAATAAATATTTAAGGGGGGCTCCCATACAAAAACGTAATATTTTTGCCGTTTTTTGCTCGATATAAATAACGGAAACAGGTAGACGCTTGAAATATTCACAGAACATGTAGTTCTATATTCGCTTCAAAAGTAAAAAATTAAATTAAAGTTAAATTAATATTTAAGGGGGGCTCCCATACAACAAACGTGATTTTTGCCGTTTTTTCTATAGATCTTTGTGTCTAATGTTGTATAGATAATGGTACGGAACCCATCGTGCTCGGGTCCGACTCGCACTTAGCCGGTTTTTTTATTGGTATTCCTGTAGCATCCTTTTGTGACAGACATTTTGGTGAGAAGTATCACAGGACGGGCTGCCACGGTCGACATAAAAAAAATCACCCAGAACCTTCTTTGCACAGCTTCATCGTTCGCGAATGATTACACCGAAAATTTTATTGAATTGGATCTTTATCCGCGAAAACAAGATAAAACGCGCGAAATGGCGGAATATCCTATGAATAAATAGTTGTTATTGCTAGTCGCGTTACATTGACCTTTTGGGGCCTGGTCTGCTTGCTTCTCAATAGATTTCTTTGTTAGCGCTTAATGGACAGATAACACGGCCGTGAGAGTGCCGTTCGTTGCTGTTAGCCGGTTCCTTGTTAAAAAATGCTTTGCCTAAAATGCAAGCCCTAAGTCCAATTTGACCAAACAATCTAAACTCCGTTTATCACTAAACGAGTCTGGCAACTTACCTACGAGTCTACGGTCTTATTATAAAAACACGACTCCTTAAAACACTCCATAAACGCCAATTAAAATAGTCTGTGGTAGAGATTTTACAAGGAAAAGACGTGACCACAGACTAAATAAACTGCCTCTAAGAAGTCCTTCAGAGCGATCGCGTTTTTTTAAATAAGGCCGTTATCTTTAAGAAGGTGGTGCAGGTCAGCCTTAGTATATACCTACTTCTGTACTAATATTATAAAGAGGAAGTTTTTTTTAGTTTATACTTAAAATGGACCTTCAGGACCTTGTTTCATATAAAACTACAATTCATGGTTTAAACATCGTGGGGAAACCTGAGTGTCTGAGCTATTCACATACTTCAGCGCTTGAAATCGCCAATCCGCGGTGGGCACGCGTGGTGATTAAGCCCGTACTCTCTCCCTAAGAGAAGGCCTGTGCCCCACAGTGGGACGTATATAGGCTGCTAATGTATGTATGGTTTACTATGACAGTTCGATCTACATTGCAAAGTCGATCAACTCACAGACTACCAAAACGACTCTGCAACGCAATGTACCTCGAATTGTCGTAATAAACTACGAATTGTAGTTTTATGAAACTCGGCCCTGGGTGAACTGGACATAGCCAAATTGTTCTTCTTTCTTCGATCCTTTCACAAGGCGAACGTAGTCGCGTACTGGAGGGCGTTTTCCTTGCGCGTACTGCCAGTACGTAATAAAATATTATCTTAGAGCAACTTGATTTTTCGCATCTTTTAGGTACGTAATTACGAGCTCGAACTTCGAAGTTTCATAACCTCCAAACCCAGAATTCCTCAACCACAGACTGTGTAGACAAGTGACAGTATTGCCGTCCCGCAGGCAACGTGAACCCGGTGTCGATCCGGAAGGAATGGATCACGATCCACCGGCAGTGCCGCGACAGCATGCGCCGCCAAATACAGATGGAGGTCGCCGCCTCGCTTCAGTACCTCGCCATGGGCGCGCACTTCTCTAGGGATGGGGTAAGTCTTGAGACTAGCTATCGATCACTTTGTCCTCGTCCACTGCTGAACATAGGCCTCCCACAAGGCACGCCTCTTCATTGTACCACATCGAAGTCGGTGACGCTCGCGGGGTCGCCCCTGGCACTGATTTCAACACATGCCGAGTCAGATGCCATTTATAAAAACAGTGACACACTGTGACGTATGTATTCCTTTTTTTTGGGTTCCGTAGGTACCTGAAGGGTGCCAAACGGGACCCTATTACTAAGACTTCACTGTCTGTATCTCATGAACTGTGTTATATGATGCATTTACAATAAATACTAAAAACAGAATAAAATAAATATTTAAGGGGAGCTCCCATACAACCAACGTCGTCTAAAGACAGCGCTCGCCATCTAGCGGCCATCTATGTAACCTTCACAGCGCCGATGTCATGTCATTAAATGTCAATGTTAAACCCTTCTTGTTGGTTTCCATAAAGACGATCTGCCTTAGATCGTCGCTGTACCCCATCGACCATCGGTTCTTCGGCATATATAAGCAACCAGCGCCACTTCAACTTCCCAACCTTATAGACTATGTCTGTCACATTAGCTTTTTGGCGAATTGTCTCATTTCTGATGTGATCCAAAGAGTCTCCGAGCATAGCCCGTTCCCTGAACCCTCTCTCTCCTCAATAAATATTGTAAAACCACGTGAAGAGATTTATCTCTTCCTCAAATCCTCGTAGAAAAGGCCACGACGACCTTTCATTAGAATCAACGGTTTTGATAATGAAACACGTTGCTCGCGCTAATATTTTTAGAAGAAAAAATCAAATGACGAATTCCAGAAAAATAATAAGCTAAAACAAGCAAGGAGGTTACACACTTTTTGCCTGGCGCAAACGCCTTTTAAAAACCTACCGACCCGCCCTAACCAAACCATCACTCCAACTCGCAGGTGAACCGTCCCGGCTTCGCCAAGCTGTTCTTCGACGCGAGCGGTGAGGAACGCGAGCACGCAATAAAGCTCATCGAGTACCTCCTGATGAGAGGAGAGCTCACCTCTGACGTCACCGCGCTCATCCAGATCAGGGTAAGTCGGGTTGGGGATGTAGACTATGTAGAGTAGTCTGTTTAGAGCTGGCGAAATCTTACATACCGCTCATCCACAACAACACCGACCGACACACAACAACGACGGAATTTATACAATAGTCATCTTCTAAAACTCGTATGATGATACCGAGGATGTTTTAAAAATAAAATACAAAAACAAACTCACCCTCACACATACACATACACACACCGAGAGGTCACACTAACATTCACACTTTATTTAATTTAAACGTTTTGTCTATAACTACCATAGAATTCAAAGTTGTTGCATTTTTCTGTTATAATTATTTTCTGTGGGGAAGGCGCTGCTTGCTGAAAACCAGGTTCTTATAGTTCAGCAACGGAGGCCAACACCTTATTTTTGTAATCTTACCTCTGGTTTCTTGTTCACTAACAATCGCTTAATCTACTGTTAATTGCAGTCAGTTGTCAAAAGTGCATACAAAAAAAGACAACTGACATTTGTCAACAGCAGATTAACTGACCGTTAGCGTTCAAGACAAGAAACCGGCGCTTAGTCTGGCGTAACTGTATTGTGCCGGTGTGTTCAGGATAAAACACACCAACGCGGTCGCGGCGCGCGGTGGCGGTCCATACAGAATACTAGTGCCGTAAATGACGTATGTATGGACCGCAACCGCCACCGCGTTGGTGTGTGACATCCTTTACTACATTGAAATGAAACAAAAAAAATCCTCGAATAATGGGCGACCTAATGGCTCAGTCGCATAATGTACCTTTCGCAAATTGAAAGAAAGAAAGAAAGATATATTTATTTGACGACACAATACTCAAAAACATAAAATCACAAAACAAAATACAACAGTCACCAGAAAACACAATATCAGCCGAAAAAAAAACGGCACAAAAAAAAAAGTTTATCAACTTCTACAAGCATAACTGCACCTTTCTCCTAATGCACCTTTCTCACAATATTCCATTCTCATAATGTACCTTTCTCATAACGCACCCTTCGCCAAACGCACCTTCATCAACACTTGTACAGTGCCACAGGTAATAAAAATGGCAAACATTTCCTTTTTCTCTGGACAAATCACACAGAGCCATCTAGTTCCAAATTAAGCTTATGCTGTGGTTATTAAGTTGCTGATAAATAAACTTACATTACTTGTTTTTAAATATATATAGCACAAAGAAAACATCCAGACCAATCATGCACACATTGAAAATATATACTTTTTCTTTTTATACAGTTACAAAATACAACTGAGAAAGTAAGTTATCCTCTGTCTAGCATTCTAAACCGCACTAAATTCTGTAACTTTCGTGATCTTCTTCAATTATTTTTTTCTCATGCGAAATAGGCGAACGACACAAGCAAAGTAAGTTTCATAAAATGTGAACCGTTCTTAGTTAGTAACACAGAGGTAACATTAATATTCAACAAAATCACTCTTACAGGCGATTTATGTAAACGTAAGTATAGATAAATTCATTGGGACGACTTCCTTGGTCTCCCACTTTCTGTACCTAATTATTTTATAGTCTGCGAACACACCAGTGTTATCAAACTTTACAAAAGTGCACTCTACTCTGGATTCAGACTCAGATTTCTTTATTGCAATAATCATATGTCATTGCAGTTCTTATATGTAATTCAAGAGGTACATGACACCCTTTAAGGGCACTACAATATAACTTAACTAATTACTAGTTAATTGCTAGCTTATAATTGTCTATTACTAGTATTCTTTAAATTACCAGGTCTTGGATGTTTACATGTTTGTGATGTCGTTGTTTCTGGTTCCCACGACACAGGGTATCCTAGTGTGGGGCCAGAAGCAATGTATGTGACTGTATGTAAATGTTTATGTTAATTCTTTAAACTATATATATTTTCTTTTCTATTGTGTACTTTAACATTTATCATTGAAAAATTCTTGAAGAGAATAGTAACATTTCTGGCCCAAGTACTTATAGTACTCTATTACGTTACGGGTGAATTTGCAACCGTACAGCGGTGGTAGCCTAGTGGATAGAACATTGTACTCAGAAGCGAGATACCCAGGTTCGATTCCCATTGCGGGCATGTACCTATGACTTTATTTTCTCATTTCTTGTCCTATGACTTGTCTTCACATTTGTGAAGTTATAGTAGCGATACCACTCGCTAACGGTGAAGAAAAACATTATGAGGAAACCTGACGGTCACATACCCCAGCGCTTGAAATCGCCAATCCGCGGTGGGCACGCGTGGTGATTAAGCCCATACTCTCTCCCTGAGAGAAGGC
The DNA here is from genome assembly GCA_963969515.1 of Yponomeuta evonymella. Taxonomy (NCBI): domain Eukaryota; kingdom Metazoa; phylum Arthropoda; class Insecta; order Lepidoptera; family Yponomeutidae; genus Yponomeuta; species Yponomeuta evonymella. Next base: position 1,240,924 of record OZ018370.1, on the reverse strand, counting down.
CTGTGCCCTACAGTGGGACGTATATAGGCTGCTTGTGTTGCAACCGTAACTAAAAGTCAGTACATACGAAATAACGCTATCTCTTTCCCACCAGGCGCCAGAGAAGAAGGCGTGGGAGACCGGCGTGGAGGCGCTCGAGCACGCGCTGAAGATGGAGAGTGACGTTACCAAGAGCATCCGCTCCGTCATCGCCGCCTGCGAGGACGACCCCGAGTTCAACGACTACCACGTGAGTTAGGGAGAAATGACGTCATGGAGCGAAAGATAGGTAGTCTAGCTGGAGAGTTAGAGTCGAATGACGTCATATAGCGAAAGGTAGAGGTTCGTCTACTAAAGAGGCACTCTAGATGGAGAGTGACGTCACCAAGGGCATGCGCTCCCTCATCGCCGCCTGCGGGGACGCCCCCCAGTTCAACGCCAAGATGGCGAGTGTAAGAACAAAAGTATTCGATTCGACATCGCCGCTCGCGAGGATGATGTAGTGTTCATAGACTATTACGTGAGTTAGAGAGTGTGAGAGAGATAGAATGTTCTTTAGAGAGTGACAGAGAAGTGACGTCACAGAGCGAAAGAGAGGCATACAATATGGAGGGTGGAATCACCAAGAGCATCCGCTCCGTCATCCCCGCCTGCGAGGACGACCTTGAGTTCAACGACTACCACGTGAGCGAGAGGAGTGACGTCATAGAGCGAAATATCTGCACTCTAGGTGGAGAGATAGATACGAATGACGTCATAGACATAAGCAGCCTATATACGTCCCACTGTAGGGCAGAGGCCTTCTCTCAAGGAGAGAGTATGGGCTTCATCACCACGCGTACTCACCGCGGATTGGCGATTTCAAGTGCTGAGGTATGTGAATAGCTCAGACACTTAGGTTTCTTCACGATGTTTTCCTTCACGGTTAGCGAGTGATATTGCTGCTATAACTTCACAAATGTACATAACTTAGAAATCAAAGTCTACCTAAAATATACCTATGCATAGTTACGCGCTAAGTTATGTGGATTTGTGAAGTTATAGTAGCAATACCACGCGCTAACTTTGAAGGAAATCATCGTGAGGAAACGTGAGCGCCTGAGGTGTTCACATACCTCAGAGCTTGAATTGCCAATCCGCGGTGGGCACGCGTGGTAATTAAGCCCAAACTCTCACTCTGACAGGCCTGTGCCCTACAGTGCGGCATTATAAAGGCTACATAAAAATTTATACTATAAACACACATACATACACCGACTGACCCTAAGAATCTTACCTCTATGCGAAACTTTGTTTTAATTCTATATGAAGAATTTCAATCATTGCCTGTGCGACTCGGAAGCGAGAGACTTAGGTTCGATTCCCAGTGCGGGCATGGACCTATGACCTTGTTTATTTTCAAAAATACGTACGCCTGCGAATTTTGTACTAGCAATTCAACACGCTAACTTGAAGGAAAACATTGTGAGGAAACCAGCAGCGTGGTTGGCTTCGCACGTATTTTGAATTGTCTTTCCCGTGGGCTAGGCCGAGTAAGCTGTCAGGTGGTGGGCAAGCCTACTCCATCTAAAAAACAGTGTCCGAGAAGATGCAGCGTCCGCGTGGTCCCTTCACCCATCTAGGGTGAGTGAAGGTGCCACTGGACGCTGTATAAGTAATCTCATTCATCATCAACCCATTATGTCCCCACCGAGGGGCACGGGTCTCTTCCCGGAGGAAGGTATAGGCCATACTCCACCACGGGGGCCAAGTCCGGATTGGTGGAGGCTTGTAGACTAGTGGCTCGTCTACTGTCAGAAGTTGTCAAGCCGCCCTAAGGCCTCTGACTTGGCTTAACGACTGCCATCTATCGACGGCAGCCGGCACCAACAGCTTAACGTGCCTTGCGAAGCACGGAACCGCTCGGAAAAATGCCACTAGCGTTAGGCATAGACGGCGACCCATCCATGCACTAAACGCGCCCTGTGTTGCTTAACCTTCGTGATCGTTTAAGATCACTCAGGCAGCCGGGGCTGTAATTAATCTCATTACGTAGATGCAAAAAAAGGCAAAAGTTTTAATGCCCTTTCCAGCTGGTGGACTACCTGACCGGGGAATTCCTGGAAGAGCAGTACAAGGGCCAGCGCGACCTGGCCGGCAAGGCCTCCACGCTCAAGAAGATGATGGACAAGCACGCCGCGCTCGGAGAGTTCATCTACGACAAGAAACTCCTCGGCATCGACATCTAAGCACCTAAACTCACCCCCGACTTCGTCTACTGCTTACAGCTTTCGGTTGTATAGAGTTTGGCGAGCTGATAGCTGATAACAGTGGATGAAAAGATTGTTAGTGTACGAGAAATCGGGGGTTAGCCTCTTAAACGTCCTCCTCGGCACTGACATCAAGGCTCCTAAGCTTAGTTAGCCTCTTAAAGCAGCTAAACGTAGTTTACTTACGGCTCACGGCTGCGCCTCACACACGTGGGACGGAGAAAGGGGCGTCCTTTCAATTTAATTTAAAAAAATTCATTATAAATATTAAAGAACGTTAAATCGTCAAAGTTGTTAGCAGAATTAATACAATGTGTGGAAAAGCTAAGAAAATAACTCCTAACTGACGATATTTAGTCTTATTTATAAAAAGATCACCACCAATCTTCCTACCAGACTGGTAGAAAATGCTTATGGCATTAAGTTCGCCGTGTTGTACATTACTTTAAGTGCAATACAAGTATTAATAATAAAAATAATAATCAGTTGAAACAATCCTCAAATGCAGTTTATAGAGTCGTGAAAATTATTCGACTGCTTTCGATGAGTCTTTTAGATAAATCGTGCTTTTTTATAAATAAGACTGAACTTTAATCGATATTCGCTCTTAGGCCACGCGCGATAAAAGCTACAGTTCGGTTCAGTCCGGCTCTGAGCCCCGGGCCGTGGGGGCGCGGAAAAGACGCGACGCGTTGCATACAAATCCCGCCATCGCCCCGTCTCTTCAGTGTGGGCTACGTCACGTCCCTTCAGTACATTTTGTATGAGAGTGAATTGGAAAGACGACGCGTCTTTTCCGCGGCCTCGCCCCGCGTCCCTTCTGTGTTGCCCGGGGCTGACGGTGTCGGTTCGTCGTGACTCTTGACGCGCGTGGCATAACAGCGACACCGATGACGCTGACGTTGGGAATTGGGTATTTGACAAAATATCAAACGAGTTACTTTTAAAACGGAAAATACTGGCTTATGACGTCACATTTCAGAGCACTCTTTTTATGTTTAATGTATTTAAAAATTGCAATAACTAGTAATTGACTAAAAGAGATACATTTTCCGAGATATTTTGTAATTTTTGTTTTAATCGAGCATATGAAATAATTTATTGTTGATCGTGTCAAATACCGAATTCACTTTCTGAATTATTCCGGATATGTTAAGCTTAAAGAGGCCTATTATTTTACTAACATCTCTGCCGTAGGGTCGTGATAAGTCACAATGAGCCCAAAAAAAATGGTGTGTTTAAAAAAAATTGTATGACATCAATTACAAATAGTGTGGTAATGCTGTCAGGTGTCACGAACGGGTCACCAACGGGTGGGTATAAAAGTAGATACTTTGTGTTTTTTATTTATAGAAACGTAATTATGTAATTAGTTTAAGGCAGATTTTTTTCGTTGAATGTACAAAATTAGTGATATGTATCGCTGTGCAAGAATTATGTACCTATATGGAATATTTTTCGCCAGAAAAATATGTGTAGAACTCCACTATTTGCCATTTATTGAATTTTATTCGTCAATTATAATGTAGATCGGTACCCACTATTAGCATTAAATCATGAACTATTTAAAATTAACCTGTGTACTTTTTATTATTCCCATATAATGCTCGTTAGTTTTTTTAGTACAAACTTAAAAGTTGTATGTAAATTCTTCTCTGTTTTAGTTTTTCATTCAGTGTTTTTCGTAAATAAAGTTTTTATTATTAGTCCGTTCGGAGTTTTTTTTTATATTTCTACATACATAGAAGAAGAAGAAGAACATTTATTTCAACAACAGAAACACACACATACATTAACAAGTTACAACATAAAATTACAATACAAAAGGTAAAAAAGAAAAAAAAAACAATAAAACACTTTATATTAACATAAGTTGCGGTGTGTCCCTGTTGCTGGTAAAGGCAGCTGGCTCAGCGTTGTGCTGAGGGTATTCACCCAAAGCGCTGATTTTCAGCCAGTGCCTGGCCGTCTCACAAATATACTAGGTTGCGGTAACGTTCTTGGGTGCAGTGCATAAAAATAATAACAATGAATAAAGTACAAATAAAGGTAATGACTTACAAGGTTAATGATTATGATGCGATCACATTGTCAGTCACTTGCGGCGAGAAGTTGGGACAGGATGGGAAAGTCTCTGCTGCTCAAGCAAATATGCCCTGAGCTTGCGCCCAAAGGCAAATCCACTAGGCGCTTCACGGACTGGAGGAGGAATATCATTCCAACACTTGGACGCCGCATACCTAAAGCTACCACGGAATGCCATAGTTCGGTGCGCGGGGACACACATTTTATTTTTATGCACGGATCTCTGTCGGGACGACCACTCCAGCTTTTTATAAAGATAGTCCGGTGATTTGGAACGGACTACACCAAAAAGCAGTGTGGCAAGGTACATACATACATATACTCACGCCTGTATCCCAGAGGGGTAGGCAGAGACCAGGGACTACCACGTGCCACGATCCTGACAGATCGCTTTCGCTTCCTCAACGTTCCTTAGTAGTTGCATGCACGCACGCCGGTTTCGGGTACTTTTTATGTTGCCCTTTGCTGATAAATCCCCTATTTGGTCGAAGTGTGTCCGCCCGGGACGTCCCTTACCGGCCCTTCCACCCACATTCGCTCGATATATTTGTTTCGACAATCGATATCATCATCATCAGCCATTTGACGCCCACTGCAGGACATAACCCCTCACGGTTATGAAAACCATGAGGGGTTTTGCCATAATCGCACAATCGATATAATATTTCTAATAAATCCCTAACTGTACCGTCGACAGCAGATCCACCTTTATACCTTCCTAGTGAGGTGTACTACCTACGTACATAACTGAAACACCCGAATCCGAGTTTGTCTTAAAACTTTTGTTGTCGAATTTTGTACTTAGGTAATTTTTCGAAATTCTTCATTTAGAAAGAAGACATTTAAATTGTCACGGAAACACAAAGTGATGTACTGTTTTTACTACATTATTATAATAATTAATAAACAAATTTCGCCCGGGTCAGCACTACCTTTTGCCTTATTTTATGTCATCACTAGTTAAGCCTTACTTTGGTTTAAGTTGTTTTTTTATGAGGCAATAAATACTTTTTTATCTTTATCTTTGAAGTCTCTCGGAAGCGAGAGACCCAGGTTCGATTCCCAGTGCGGGCATTTGTGAAGTTATAGTAGCAATACCACTCGCTAACCGTGAAGGAAAACACGGTGAGGAAACCTGAGTGTCTGACCTATTCATGTATTTCCCTAGATTTACGTAAGTTTATTATTGTATTTAATCTTCCTCTTGCACTACCCGTCGCCAGTCTCTTCAATACCAAAGGTTTGCTGAAAGAGAATGCTTCTTGCATTAAGCACGCCCTTGTACGCTTACAATGTAATAAGTGCAATAAAGAATTAAAATATTCACATACCTCGGCGCTTGAAATCGCCAATCCGCGGTGGCCACGCGTGGTGATAAAGCCCACACTCTCCCTGAGAGAAGGCCTGTCCCCTTCAGTGGGACGTAGTAGGCTTACGTAAATTTTGAAAAAATGGAAAATTGAACAAAAAAGTTCTAAAGTACAACAGTTATTCTAAAGCTATTGTAAATGACAAACTCAAACCAACATGTCACAGGAACTGCAAGTTTTATAAATAACCCTGTATAGCCAAGACAGATAGAATATTCTTTTTTGCATATACACCACGAATTCGGTATTCGACACGATCAACAATAAATTATTTCATATGCTCGATTAAAACAAAAATTACAAAATATCTCGGAAAATGTATCTCTTTTAGTCAATTACCAGTTATTGCAATTTTTAAATAGATTAAACATAAAAAGAGTGCTCTGAAATGTGACGTCATAAGCCAGTATTTTCATACAAAATTCCGCTTTAAAAGTAACTGATGTGATATTTTGTCAAATAGGTACCCAATTGTATATTTCTTAAGCTAATTTTAAGCAACGGGTAACTCATCTCACAGATAAACCTATACAGGTTTGAGAGTGAGGATCTTTTTTATGAAATTTCTTGAATAATAAAAAAAAAAAAATTACATTACGGAATTAAACACAATATAGTAGATGATCTATGTACTATGTACATTGTAGAAGTTGCACTAAAATGTTTTAGTAGAATAGAAGAGAACAAGTTAAAAGATAAAGAAAGGCGGTATTTTTTTTTCTGCGAAATATAACCGGTCGAAACGTCAATATAGTCACGTGGTACTAAAACGCGCCATACAAATCGACCTTAGAGACTATGACGTCACTCCCTAACGTAACGCTTTATCTGTATGAAGTGTTACCGAATTTTTGAGTTATCTCGTAAAATAATGTTTTTCTGCATGTACACCCTTATAAGAAAACGATCAGAACTCAATGACAAACGAAATCTAATAAGTTTTATGTTATTAGAGCAACTTAATATTTCGTATATTTCGTGACCCCGACAATTTCTTTTTCTTTTTCATTTTTTTTTCTAGGTTTTTATATGATTTCTATGGTATTAAAGCAATATGACTCCAATCTAAGTTAGACCCAAGTTCCCCATTGGCGGTCTGGTTCAGCTACATAATATATTTTTTGTGAATAAAAAATTGTCTTGACTGAACCTCGTTTAATACTGATTTTCAAATAAATTCACGCTGTCCCTCACGGGGACAGATTGGAGCACCAATAGATAAACAATTAATTGTAACAATACAAGATTTTTTGACACCGAAATCTTACATCTAGACGACAAAATTATTTAAAAATAAATCAGTTCATTGTAAAATGTAACGTAAGTAGCTAGGTAAATAGTATAGTATACACATTAAATATTAACCCCTCGGTTTCTGATTTGATAATTTACTTAGTCTCTATGTAACGCCGCCCGCGCACAGACCAACCAAATAAATGCGTTCAAAAATCTGGTCAAAATTAATTATCTAATTATCACTTACCCCCAGTTTCTTGTAAGTTAACAATCACCTACTGTGGAGTAAAAATACTAACAACTGTTACCAGCTGACGACTGTTAACGTACGGGGAACCGGGGTTTTAACATATTTTAAAGGTCTTATTTATTTATAAGAACACGATTCCTTGAAACACTCCTCAGATGCAATTTAAATAGTCTGTGGTGGAGGGAAAAACGTACCACAGATAAATTAAACTCCCTCTGAGGAGTGTTTTAGGGGAATCGTGTTTTTATAAATAAAACCGTCGGGCTTTAAATTAGAAACCAATTTTAAAATCAGAAACCGAGAGAATATAAATTACCCTACCTACTTACTTAATTGTATTCCTTCGTACATTTACATACATAAAGTTATAAATATATTACTACAACTAAATAGTATTGCACAACTAGAGACGTTTGTCCTCTTCCTATTTAATTTAGCACAAATAGTCAACGAATTCACAATTGATTGATTGATTTGTGATTCCACAATTGAAATCCGGATTCAATAAAAGGGCTGGCCTTATGGCTGCTTCACACGGGTCACTTACTGAGTAGTCTATTAAATTTTAAGTTCATCATCAGCCATTTGACACCCACTGCAGGACACATGCCTTCCTCATGGTATTCCAAGCTTCCCGGTTTTGTGCCGCCCGCATCCAGCGCGATTTCACTTTTGTCAAGTTCAGCACGGTCAGTACGATGGCAGGAGTCACGCGTTTTATGGCGGTTTATTACAGAATCTGACAATTAATGTAATGCAAAGTCGCGTCTTTTCGGAGCGGTGGTAGCCTAGTGGGTGAAACATTGGACTCTGAAGCGAGAGACCCAGGTTCGATTCCTATAGTGCGGGCATGTACCTGTGACTTTCTAAGTTATGTGCATTTGTGAAGTTATAGTAGCAATACCACTCGCTAATTGTGAAGGAAAACATCGTGAGGAAACCTGAGTGTCTGAGGTGTTCGCACACCTCAGCGCTTGTAATCGACAATCCGCGGTGGGCACGCGTGGTGATTAAGTAGGGCAAAGGGCTTCTCTCAAAGGCCTATGCCCTACAGTGGGACGTATATAGGCTGCTTATGCTTACGTAAAGTCGCGTCTTTTCACATTTTAAACGCGCGACTATCGTCTGCGTACTACCCCATGCTGTGTTACATAATCAATATAAACATACTAAAAACTTACATTTCGTCAATATAAACGAATGGAACCGGGGCTTACACCTTTAATGCACACATAGTTGTTCAATAGAATAATATATCTATACAAATAGCTGCAGACGACGCCGAGACCGATTAGTCATAACATAATTAGTTAAGCTACCTACACTTAAGCTAAAGAGGAATTTGTAAATATTGCGTAAGACCTCAGCCCTCCAACTAGTCACCCAGGTTAGAGCGAGCAACTCGTGCAAGTACGGCACAAAAAAACGAGCGTTCTGATAGGTCGCCCGGGAAAACAACGGCCTGTGATTGGTTGGACGGCTGGGCCGATCTGTATATAAGCCGGACCATTTCTGTACGTGGACCTGAAATAATAAAGAACTAGTAAGAACAAGAACCTGGAAGTTTCTGAACCTGGATCTGGAGCACCCCCCGAGCGGTCCCTGAACCTGGCCCTGGAGCAGCCCACGAGCGGTCCCTGAACCTGGAGCTGGAGCAGACCCTGAGCGGTCCCTAAACCCTGGACCTGGAGCAGCCCCTGCACCCGGGCCTGGAGCTGCGCCTGGAAGACCTGGAGCGGGATCTGGAAGACCTGGACCTGGAAGACTTGGACTTGGATCGCACCTTTTTTTGTTCTGTGTCTTTCTGAATTAAACGATAATATATTTTTGCCCTGAAATAAACGAAACCTAGAAAAGTGAAGCAAGAAGATAGAGTCCATGAAGTCCGGGCTCTAAGAAGAAAGAAGAACCCGCCTCAAACTACCGTCGCAGCTCTCGCGGCCGTGCTTACAAATGGTTGTCACTCGGAGCACGGAGGACATCGATCACGAGAACGATCGCTGGTCCCGCGGCCACGCTTCCTACTCGAACCAGAAGATCAATGGGTGGCCCACACGACGATCACTCAGCGAGGAAGACTACGAGCGAGAGGTCCTCCACACAAGAGAAGACGCTGCAACCAGAGACGACTGGCTGCCTGAACCTGCCCGTTTCTCCAGGGTGCGAACCACCGCCCGTGTGCTGGCATTCACTGACATATGCCGGCACCCGAAACGAGCACTATCCAGGTCCTGATGGCGCGGAGTACGAGTGGTGGACGTCCGCACGAAGACAGGAGTCTTTAAGCGTCCTGCGTGGAGGAGGCTAAAGGCTACCGTCTACAAGCTAAAACGCCGTTATCCCCAGAAATCAACTTTCTAGTTATGCGCAAAATACTTGATAATTATACATAATTTGACTACACTTCAGGTACCTAAAGATAGATCGTTTTGAGTGCTTTAAAATACCTTTAATTACTAACGATAAATTTAACTTAACAATGATTATTTCAATATTTAACATGACGGCATTTTTCAGTTTTTTATCTCTGGAAGTATAAAAACTAGAAAAAATTAGATTGCAGTGATCGATAGAGATTTTTTTCTGATTATGATGTCATCAAAAAGTAAAAATCGACTAGATGGTCGATAACGGCATTTTAACCTGTGGACGGCAGTGTGGACGCCGAAACGAATAAGTCATAATTAGTTAAGCTAGACTCTGTAAATATTGCGTAAGACCTCAGCCCCCCAACTATTCACCGAGGTTAGAGCGAGCGACCCGAGCAAGTACGGGACAAAGAATCGAGCGTTCTGATAGGCCGCCCGGGAAAACAACGGCCTGTGATTGGTTGGACGGCTGGGCCGATCTGTATATAAGCCGGAACATTTCTGTATTGACCACTATCCAACAGTTTATTAAATCTCTCTCAGAGACCTTCTTTAGCACGGCCGAAGTGCACCCCAACCCCCTTATCCGCCAAGCAGCGGACTACACTCCCCCCACGACGAACCCTCGTTACCTGGTGCGCAGGCCCAGGAACGCCCTCGTCGACCCCCCCGATCAACTTTCATCTGATCTGGACCGCCTACTAGAGGCCCAGTCCCAGTCAGACGTAGCCCCCGCCCCCGCCCCCGCCGGTGTCCCCGCCGGTGTCCCCGCCGGTGTCCCCACCTCTCCCTCCTAGCCGCGGTCACGATGTGACGAGCCGTCCCAAGCGGACGCTCCCTTAAGGAGCTCCGCTGTGCGCCCTCCTCGTCATCGAGGTGGGTCGCTCAAGATGTAGGTTTAGGGGTCCTTAGGACCAAACCAGCCCCCAGGTGGTGTTTAGTGGGTAGGCGCACTTCCTGTGAGTCCCACATTGGCAGCACGGCCGGGCCCGTGCTGTTATGCATGAGCATTCACCACCTCCCTCCCCCGTGTCCTCCGGAGGGTGCCCTTTTTAGGGCTAAAAAAAAAAAAAAAGTATTGACCATATGACCTTATGACCCCCAGTGAAGACCACCGCCTGGTAGGCAACCCAGAGACCAATCACTCACTCCATCCGAGCAGCAGCACCGTGAGCTTTACTGTCTGTCTGTCTGTCTGTCCGTGTGTGTCTCCTTATCGCGCGCCTTCTCGAGACCAGTGCAGTGCTGTGTTGAGGTGAAAAACTTTTTCCGAATTTTCTCAAAATTTTTTCGTTTTAAAATACCTATTTATTGAATTTTTTTGCAACTTCAACGTCCTATAAGTACTTCATTTACCGACCGATTTTCGTTTAAATTTCACAAATGTTATCGCGGGACTCATTTTTTTTCGCCCGCCACCCACCCCGCCCCCACCACCCCACCGACCCTTAACGGTTACCTTTGACTCGAGCACTTTGCGGCGAGCCCAAATTCAGAAATTCCCGCATATCTCTAGAACGAGGAGGCCTAGGACGTAGCCGTCTGGACCGGGGGACTCGGCTTCCGTTAGGCCATAATACTGCTGACCCGGTTCGAGGGCTCAATTTGTACTGGATTAGAAAAACCGGAAAAACCGGTTTTTCTTCCAAAAAAATCACATAAATACCTCAACACACCTTCACATAAGCCGCCTTCCAGCAAGCTTTTCACCTTGCTGGAAGCGCCGCATCACCGGCCCCCGAAAGTGAGTGCCTGGCTTGATCTTGACCGGGCCCAAGAGGCACAAAAATTTTTTTACTTTAAATTATTACTGTAATTGTGCTGACTTGTATACATAGACACTGCGACAATTGAGGGATTGAGTGATTAGTATTAAGATAGTTATAAGATTTGACAGGGCCGACCTGATTGTCTGATATAGGCTCCTGACATAGGACTGCTACATAGAGCAGAAATATATTAAATTTAATTATACCCTATTGTATTGTGTGACTGGCTATATACACCCGAGCTCATAGATTAAGATTTAATAAAATAAGGGTTCTACAGTATAAAGTAATTTTTTACGGACTGACTAGGTTTTTGGCTAGACCAAAATGTTTCGCTCACGCCCGAAAGCCGACGCGCCTGGCGTGGTACAGCCGAAGGCAGCGCCACTGGCTGTGTCGACGCCAGTCGCGCCAGTAGAAGAAAAAGAAGAACGACGACCGCATCAAGTGCGCAAGAGCATAGATGCGATAGGATAAGGCATCCCCCAATACTACATATAAACTGACGCCCACGATAGGTGCAAGGCAAGCATCTCCAGGAGAGACTAGCCAGAGTATGACAGTTGAGGCCAAAAAGTTGATGCAGACCGCACAGGCTCAACTAGAAATATCGGGCAATATAAAGACTACCATAAAGAAAGAGGTGATAAACAGTCTTAAGAAAATGTACGAGATAGTAGTTAAAATGGATAGATTGAACGAACCGAAGAAGGGGAAAGTAAGCAAGACCGGGAAAGGAGAAGAACCGAAAATAGTAGAAACAGGGGTGATCGAAGAGGAAGAAGTGACGAACAATAAAATACTTAATGAAATAAGGGAAGTAAAGGAGTTGGTTACCACAGTACCAACAGAGGCACAGAGAAGTTGGAGGAAATGGTGAAAATTCAGAAAAAAGTAATGGAAGACATAAAGAAGTGTGGTCAAGATGTAAAGAGAGCCAACGAAATTAGAGAAGAACAAAGAGGAGAAAAACAGGACAACACAGATGAAATAAAGGAAGGGCTTAAAGAAGTCAAAGAATTCATAAGGAACGTTGAGCTCAGCACCGCAACCAAGACAACCTATGCACAGGTGGCAGCCAAGCATCCGAGGCCGGCCCTGTTCTCGATCGTGGTGTCATCGGACGAGACAATGGACACCAGCCAAGAAGTCATCGCCAAAATGAGAACTGCGGTCGATGCAAAATCGACGGGCATCAGAGTGGACAAAGTGAGGAAGGCCAAGGACCAAAAAGTGATTGTTGGATGCAGGACAAGGGAGGACTTGGAAATGGTAACATGCAAAATTAGAATTAAAGTGGAGGAGAAAGTAAATAAGGACCCATTGGTGGTATTAAAGGATGTGATGGACGACAATACAGATGAGGACACAATTGAAGCTCTCAAGAACCAGAACCAGCACATCCTTGGAGGTATACCAAAGGAAGAATATAGGGCAAAGATCAGGTACAACAAGAGAACAAGAAACCCCCAACAAAAACATGTAGCACTATCGGTGTCGCCGCAGGTTTGGCAAAAACTGACGGAAGTGGGGCTGGTCCATATTGACCTACAGAGGGTTAGAGTTATGGACCAGTCCCCGCTGATGCAGTGCTCCCGTTGCCTAAGATTTGGCCACGGGAAGAAACTGTGTACAGAGCCAGCAGACTTGTGCTCTCACTGTGGCGAGCCACACTTGCGAGGGGAATGCCCGGCATATAAGGGAGACCTTCCTCCGGTATGCAGAAACTGCAATGTGGCAAAATATGAAACGGTGGACCACAACGCTTTCGACATTACGTGCCCAATTAAAGTTAAATGGGATGAAACAGCGCGATCGTCAGTGGCGTATTGCTGAGGGCGTGCCACGAGAACACCGCAGCCCTGCCAAACCGTACACTGAGTTCCAGGCCAACCTACAGCGCAAACAGCTAGCCACTAAAGAACTGCTGCTCGAAGGCGAAAAAAGAAAGGTAGACGAAAACATCATAGCTGTAGCTACTCGATCGAGGAACTGGGCAATTGGAACTGTTTCGACCTATTTTGAGGATAGCTCACCAATTGAGCCGAACCTAGAAAAACTGAAGTGTGCAGCAGACAGATTAGGAATGAGCAGGGTTTTGAGTGGAGGGGACGGAAACGCGTGGAGTAAGCGGTGGGGCAGCGGATAGGAGAACAGGCCGGACACAAAGTATAAAACGAAAAAAGCTAATTGGAAAAAAATTACAGAAACATTAGATAAATTGTTAGAAGAAAGTAATGTAGCCATACAAATGATATTAGAGTTAAATAAAGAAGGAATGCTTAAGGACATAATAGATAAATACGCAGATAATATAGAAAAAGCATGTAAAGTAGTGATAACTACGAGAGATGTAAATAGTCAGAAATTGTTAATGAACACTGTAGAAAATTGCAAAGATAGGTAAGAAATTTTCACACAAGTTTGATATAAGTGAATTATATTAATAAGTGTTAAGTGTAAAATGTATAAAAAAAAACCATTTTGCCGCCTGAATATGCACATTCAGTGCAGGAAACATGTGAAAAAAAAAAGAGACATTTACTGACAAAACCATAGATAAACTAGTTAGAGATATTGTAAGACTGTTGGCTTTCTTTGTTTAAGACGCACACCCGTGTTAGTAAATAGTAGATATAAGTTATAGTATAAATAATGAATAAACTAGTTAGAATTATTTTTACATTGTTACTGTTGCTTAAGACCCGCACTATTGTTACACTCTCTTCGTTAAAGACGCACACCTGTGTATTCCACAATTAGAAATTAATAAACAGCAGAATATAAGATATAGCATACGGTATAAAACTAAATATAAGAACCTCCAACTAGCTCTAAGAACGCTAAAGTCTCCGACTACCTTATCGGTGGTGCCTTAGTAAAGGGGGAGGGGTTTAGTCCGTAGGCTACTGGGCACAATTCCCACGGCGGTATACATGAGTATTCCCCTCCTCCTCCGCAAAAAAAAACCCCAGAGACCTGTCCGTAGCTGCGGACAGCGGCAGACCCCTCGGGAAGAGGGCCACGCCCTGACCCCGACCCTCCACTTCCCCAAGGGGGAAGTGTGAGAAGACCGCCCGATTGATTGATATTGAGCATTAGCTTCCAGTTGGCTTTTACGTGAACCTGAAAGAATAAAGAACTAGCAAGAACAAAAACCCGGAAGTTACAAGCGGGATAAACCGCGACGAATATCGAATCTAGCGAGGCGCCGAGTTAACTTGCACGGGTTATAGTACCATTGGAATGATATTGGTTAGTAAACTACCAAGAGTATCAATTTACCAACTATTAATACTAATATTACTCTATTGAACAACAATGCATTTAAGAGACTCACTCCCCTGTTTACAAACTGTTAAGGAAATTAGCCTCCGAGTTAAAAAAGAAACACTGTTTCAAACCGAATGCAACGGCACCACTCTATCATCCAAATCCAGCTTCCTATCATGCACTTTGAGATGCCCCTTCAAGGTGCATTTCTGCGTGAACGCGCGCCCGCATATCGGGCAGACGAATCTCTTATCGTTGTTATGAATCCGCATGTGTTCCCGGAGTGTTTTCTTCCTTTGATACGACTTCTGGCACACCGGACAGGAGTGTATACGCTCCCCGTCGTGTTTAATCATGTGCATGTTGAGAGAATTCTTCGTGTAGAACGCCAAGTCACATTTGTCGCATTTGTGATTGCGCTCGTTCAAATGGTCCCTCCTCACGTGACTAGAGAGATGTCCAGGCGTTATGTAGCTCTGCGAGCACGCCTTGCACTTGTATCGTTTCAACTCCTCGTTGTGGACTTCTGCCAGATGCTTCTGACGGGCGTAGAACGACGTGAGACTGATATTGCAGCGTTTGCACGCGTATCGGACGCCGGATTTGTGCTCCTTGGACACGTGGTTCTCCCGCTTGGTGACCCGGTCGAAAACCAGTTCGCAGTACCGACAAGGAAACTCGCCGATCTCGTGAGTCCTTATGTGGCCCCGGAGTCGCGCTTTGGACGCGAACGCCTTGCCGCACGTCTCGCAGATGTAGTTAGGATAGTGGACGTTCATATGCATGTTCAGTGATACGTAGTTGATGAACTTCTTCTTGCAAATCGGGCAGTCCAGCTGATCTTTTTCCAGCTTGAAGGGCAGGTTGTTCCATTTGGACGACTCGGACTTGTACTGCAGCCGGCTGCAGTTGTCCAGGTGGGCTTTCAGCTCGTCGTAATTGGAGATGTCCGCGGTGCATATCTTGCAGCGCAGCTTGTCGGAGCTCTTGTGAAACCGTTGAGCGTTGTACAGCATCATTTTCCTGAAGCCCATGTGCAGCATCTGTTGGCTGTGCTCGGAGCAGTGTTTCTTCAAGTCGTCCAGTGTCTTGTGCTTTTCAGCGCACACGGCGCACGAGAACGTGCCGCTCTGGCGCAGTTTGAACGGGATTAAGCCGGATTTCAACATGGTCTCCGTTTCGCTAATGTCGACGTCGGATTTGGTGAACTTGATCAGCTTCGAGTGCTTTTTGCTTTTGAGCGGCCTACCCTTTTTCTTCCTCGGCGGCTTCTCGGCGAAAATTGCGTCCTCGGTCTTTATTTTAAGGTCCATCTCCGGGAGTAGGGCGCCTGAAACTGAAACTGTCATATAATGATGACGGGAACTAACGATTAATGTATGATCCACAGAATATGTAGGGGACTTATTTATAAAAACACGATTCCTTAAAACACACCTCAGAGGTAGTTTACATAACACCGGTTTCTCGTACACTAATAAGCTGTTAATCTACTGTTAACAGCTGTCAGTGTTTTTTTTAAGCACTGGTTAATTGACAGCTGTTAACAGTAGATTAACAGCGTGTTAGTGTACGAGAAACTGGGGGATAGTCTGTGGTAAAGGGAAAGACTTAACCACAGATTATTTAAACTACTACTCTCACATTATATAGGTTACTCTATGACTACTACCTCTGTGGAGTGTTTTAGAGGGGTCATGTTTTTATAAATAAGAGCGTAAGTCATCATCATCATCAGCCATTTCACGCCCACTGCAGGACATGATGATATAGATTAAGTCTGGATTAGCGCATAGGCTGCTTTTATCCCTGAAAAATACACATCGAAATTACCACGCGAACAAAGTCGCGGGCAACAGCTAGTAGATACATATTTCCTGCTCATCACCAATGATCTTACCGACGTCATCGTGAAAGAAGTCGTCGGCGCACCCCAGATCTTCTAAGCCCCCGTCGGAACCATCACCAACAGGCACCTCCTCCCTTTTTACGCCTGAAATGTGAAATAACGAAATTGAAAACGTCCACAAAAAAATGTTTTAATCTCATTGGAGAGACCATGTTGAAATATAAATAATTGTGGTATTGTATTTTTCTCTGAGACTAAAATTTTCAGCCGAGTTGTGACGGTCTTGCTTACGACGACGCCGCACTCTGTCCGAGCGCACTGACCGTCGTCATAATCAGCTAAAACTGTACAGTCTGTTAGCTTTTAGAATATACCTCGGCTACTATCGGATAGAATCGGATATAGGTATTCGTGTAATAGAAATATCTGAACTAATATGACACTTAATTTAGGTACATAGCTTTTCAAAATAGTGAAGAAATGTTTTATACAGAGCAGGAAGTAGTATTACACTCGTGTGCTTTCGGCGAAAACCGAAGCCTACTCTAGAGCCCGAGGTGTATTCTAAAAGCTAACAGACTGTACGCACACGGTCTGAGCGTTCTAAGACCGTCAAAACCTGGCTTTAACTCTTTTCATATATGTATTAATAAAATTATACTGTATTGCATACGAAATTGAAAAACAGTTTAATTATCACAAAAAAAAATACAAAGATAAGTTCTTAACACAAATTTACATTTAAAAGGGCATTACATAAGAAATAACATGGACAAGGGCGCGCTTATCTCTTTAAGAGATTTCTTCCAGCGAACCCTGGAGAGTCGGAGAAGCAGTAAGAAATGTGTACAAAGTAAACTACACAAGTTCTTAACAATAACCAACTTTTAGCAAAAAGCAAATAAACTGCATAAATGAAACGCCTGTAAAGATAAATAGAAATTCATCGTAAATGAAACATAAATACATAGCTTTCATACTTTGGACTGCACGGTATATTATTATGCTGTGTGCAGAACATACTGCGTGTTTATATCCACAAATGTTGTGTCAACAAACCGTCACCAAATCACGTACGATAGCTCTAGTTATCACACACACATACACACACACACACGCACGCACGCACGCACGCACGCACGCACGCACGCACGCACGCACGCACGCACGCACGCACGTACAAGCAAACAATATCCTGTTTATCATAAACCACAGCGTTACGGCAGCATTACCGCGCTGGACAGCAAGGGAGATCTTTTGCATCAAGTATGCCCCAGAGCGGTAGTCCAAGCCGCGGTTCCTCAGACGACTAATTCTTTAATAAAGGCTTTCCCATGAAAACCCCAGACCCCAGTCATTTCCGAGTCGTTTCCTTTAGGTTACTTTAATACATAATTAAATATTTTATTGAAACTGATTATTAAAATACATTATTGCAGTACTAATATACTTCCAGTTAACCTTGGTGTTGCTGAACTAGAAATATAGTGCTTGCGAAAATATAATGCACGTGATATAAATTACTTCAGCCAGATTTCGCTGCCTGTACATAATACAGAGAAGTTTGTAAAGAGGTTCGAAATTTCGCCGATGCCTGCACTTGCCCATTAGCTCAATTGGGAGAGCTCTGCTGGCACGGTTAGCCAGAGGTTGCGGGTTCAAGACCCGGCATGGGTGCTTTTTTAGCTTTTTAAAATTACCCTCAGCCCGGATTAGTGCAACAAAAAGAACATAAAATATAATAAACATAAAAAAAACAAGGAACTTGCTACCGCAATAGGAGGCTCCCTGTAATGGTGGCGTTAAGATTTTTGATAAAAGAAAATTGAATTGAAAAAATAATTGTACTTGTATGTAACCTAGCAATAGCAGTTTGTTTGTTTGTATTTAGCAGGGGAACGGCGAGGTTGGCGTGACGGTGAAGAGGACTATGCCCAAAATTGGGCGACTCTCAAGGGCTGTACAGCGGTGATAGCCTAGTGGGTAGAACATTGGACTCGGAAGCGAGAGACCCAGACTTTGTTTTCAAAGTTATGTACATTTGTGAAGTTATAGCAGCAATACCACTCGCTAACGGTGAAGGAAAAACATCGTGATGAAACCTGAGTGTCTGAGCTATTCACATACCTCAGCGGTTGAAATCGCCAATCCGCGGTGGCCACGCGTGGTGATTAAGCTCATACTCTCTCTCTCTGAGAGAAGGCCTGTGCCCTACAGTGGGACGAATATATACTTATATAGGCTGCTTATGTATATATGTATGTACAGATAGATAGATTTGTAACCTGTGCGACAAATTATAGTTCGTAACCTGAAATACTCACCGTGCAGTTTGGCGGCAGCCTGCAGAGTCTGTAGCGAGGTGTCCACCTGGCTCCGGAACACGCTCGCTTCTCGCAGCTTCTCCACACACACGTCGCATATCAGTTTCTTTGTGTCGCCGAGATCCATGGCAGTCAACTGGAAGGGGAGTTTTTAGTCAGAGATAAGCAAGAACAAAAAAAAAAACAGAACTTCAGACGAGTAGCATTGGATAAGGTGACATGGAAGGACACGGAGGAGACGGGAGTTGAGAGACAACTTGACTAGTGTCAGCGTGTCATGTGATACAAAATATGGACACTTTAATAGTAGTTTATGCAACTGTCATATAATGAAGGGTATTAAAACACGAGTGTGAGTTTATGAAACGAGCGCAGCGAGTTTCATAATAGTAACGAGTGTTTTAATACCCGTGTTATATGCAGTTGCATACACTACTTTATCTTCACTAATGCAATTTATCAAACAACAAATTTATTAAATTAAATTCACGCGTACGTGTATAATCACAGTGATTTTGCCGCCATTAAAATTTAACCAATGAGAGCGCAGCTGCGCGCTTCAATAAAACGCGACCAACCTGATTGGCCCTGCAATCAAGTTGGTCGCGTTTTATTGATGTTATAATGAGATTTTACGATATCGATGTGAATATTATACCATCATGTGAAATTGCTTAAATTGAGTCAGTAGTAATTATAAGTCAAGTATTGAAAACATAAGTAGAATGTTACAACATTAGTGTAGATAAAAATATTTTGGTGCGTAATACAGAGAATTTCGTAGAGGGTCGAAATTTCGCCGATGCCTGCACTTACCCAGTTGGGGGAGCGCTGGCATGGTTAGGCAGAGGTCCAAGTCCCGGCATGGGTGGAATTCTTACCCTCTAAATAGGTTTTTAAAATATTTCTATAGTACATATAAAACTTTATAAACTCTGTAAAAAAATACCTAAAGGATAATATTATTAATAAAGTTATTATTATTATTATTATTATTAAGAACACAAAGAGACAAATCCACTTTTCCAATAAATATTTGTAAATAAAAAAGAAGGGATAGAGAAGGGCAAGATAAACAGTACACGAAACCGGCCTCCATGCATGCACTCATCATCAGCCACTTGATGCCCACTGCAGGACATAGGCCTCCTTCGTGGTTTTCAAAACCATGCACGCAGTGACCAATTAATGCTGATGAAGCGGAAAAGGTTTGTAAGGAGTGTGAGAAGAGGCAACGCCTGGTCTCTGCCCACCCCTCCCCTGGTAACCTAGGATACAGAGATGATTTTTTTTTTTGGCTGTCCCACTGCAGGCCACAGGCCTTCTCTCAGAGAGAGAGAGAGAAAGAGTATGGGGTCAATGTATGATTTTTAGTTATTTTCTCAGTATCTCTAATATGTAACAAAAAGTTCACTATCTATTATATTAAGGGGGGTGATATCGGCACTTTTTTTATATTTGAAGGCGCAGAAACTGTGCAATCTAACATTTTCAGTCCGATTTGAAAAGAATAATGAATTTGTCAAAAGAAAGAATAGATTTATTTAGATAAAATAGCTTTCTCTTTTTGTTCAGTTGCTCCTCATCCTCATTGTGGGTTTTTGCAAGTTCATTTCCTGTGTACACATACCTTGCCAGAAATACTTTTTTTGATGTAGATTTTTAAATATTATTATTTATTGATTTCAGATGAAACATCCATAAACAGTTAGGAAATGACTTAGACCACGATATGATATGGTATGATTTATTTAAATATATAAATGTCAATATATTTTAAAGATGAACATGAACAAATTGAAAATAAATATGGGAATTTCATTTCTTAAATCAATAAGAGCAAATAGCTCTGTATCATCATCATCATCAGCCCCTTGACGTCCACTACAGGACACAGGCCTCCCTCATGGTTTTCATGACCATGAGGGGTTTTGCCGTAATCGCCACGCTTGGCAGGCGGGTTGGCGATCGCAGTATGCGGTTGGAATCTCAGGAAGACGCTGCTGCCCGTCTCCTGGTAATTGATTTCCTTAGTAGCCTTCTACGACATCCACGGGAGGAAATGGAGTGACGCTATTCTTAATCCGACGCCACACGGCACGGCAGCTCTGTATACCTAATTTATTTTCCATATTATTTTTTTGTAAGTAGCATTAAGTTAATATGTAATCGGGATAATAAGTAATTGGAATGGGTTGGGGTGAAAGAGAAGAGGCCTAAGAGTGGACTCTATTATCTAGACACTGTTATGGTCTTTTGACACTTGGGCCATTTATTAAAGTTCACTCAATGGATGATAAATGAAAGAGTCGTTAGGCACACAAGAAAATATAATGAACGAACGGCACAAGTAATTAAGATTCGGTTACTCAATCAAGACTCGGTTACACGACTTAATACGCGATTTAACTCCAGGAGCGGTGGGGCGCAACTGGCGCAACTCATCTAATTTGTTGACATTGCAAAAACTTATGCGCTCAGTCGCCACAGTCTGACTACATTTTAATTCAATTCAGCTGTATGGAGTCACTGCACTGATATTCCAGTACAATTTCGCCAATTTCACATGTTAGGCAATAAATAGCCAATTATAAGAAAGTTTATCCAAATATTAGAATTGTTAAAATCTATAAACGATATTAATACAAAATGTCCGAAGTAAAAAAAGCTTCGGACCAGACTACATTTTATTTGAATAGAAATATTATATAGTTATTGTTTTAAAATTGCACTGCCTTCACAGGACTCATGTCATGGATCTGTCACTGTATTCTTTGTGAGCTATTATATTATACCTACCAAATGAAGCAATAAACTGAATTTGATTATGATCATAATTTGGAGATAAACTTTAGTAAAACTAAACTCATGCAATTCAGACCTCTCCAAAAACGCCCTCTTGACATAAACTACGCTTTTAATAAAACACCAATAGAACTCGTTGATTCCTACTGCCTCCTAGGAATTGAAATAGATAGCAACCTACATTGGAAATATCATATCAAGAAAGTTGCTAGTAAACTATCAAGCTTTACATATGCTCTATCGGAACTAAAGAGAACTACAAACAAAAAAAGTGCTCTATGTGCTTACTTTGCTTACGCACAGTCTTGGCTGTCTTATGGTGTCCTCCTCTGGGGCAACAGCACGGATGCAAAGCAATTATTCTTAATACAAAAGAAGTGTATCCGAATTATCGCTAACATTGACATAATGACGAGCTGCAGACCATATTTCGATAAATTAAATATTCTCACACTAACTTCACTTTATATTTTAGAAGCATGCGCATTTGTGAAAAATAATGATCAACTCTTCCCCTTATACACAAGACCAGAAGGATTAAGACCACATAAGAGATTGGCAACATGCTCATCGAAATTACATTTAGTTCATTCAGGCCCCCGCTCGATGGCTGCCAAAATATTTAATTGTATACCGAAATCAATTCAGTCTATAGAAAAAATTAATGTATTTAAAAATGCCCTTAATAAATACTTAGTACACAAAAGTTATTATACTCTACAAGAGTTTTTCGATGAACATGGCAAAAACTAGGTTTGGAGCTTGTGAGACTTGTGTTTTTATATCTTAAGTAAAAGTAAAATATATTCTGTTATTGTTCTTGTTTTAGAGAGTCTATGAAAATTAATAATAAATAAAATAAGTAATCTAGGTAGTAAGTAAGAATTTAAGTTATAACTTTTTATAATCCTAAGTTAGCAGCGCCCTAGCAGGGTTCTTGTTTGTTCCTGAAAATACTTATCTAAGACCCTATGTACAACAAGAAAGCTAATAAACGTCTATTCTATTCTATGTTATACAAGCTGAGTTCACATCCAGTGTTCTGGCACGGACCATAGAAATGTTCTACATATTTACAAAATGCACAATGTTATTCAAATCAGTAGGAACTGAAAAACTCAAACATTATATATAGTATGTTTTCATAACAGAATCTTACTTGAAGTATAGTGGGGATCAAAGATGCTGTTAGACCAAACTTACAAAAATATATGTCGAATTGTGCCTCAATTCAAGCCTAAAAACCGATAGAAAATCTATTCAATAATTAATGGAGGTATCCTAAGGGATACTTACGTCTATAGAATAGCATTTTACAAGCATTTCCGAGTAAATTTCCTTCCTCCCGTTGATTTTGTATGCGAGTAACATACTTTTCACTGCGCCTTCATTTAGGCACAAATTGCAAATGCCTAGTAGAGGCAAAGTCTCCACCATAATTTCTGTGTCCATTGTGAAGAGTTTTCTGTTGTTGGAAAGGGCTTTTCACTAGCTTTTAGCCATTATTTTGAGAAAAATCGTCATCACAGTCTAAAACTACATTTCCCAGTCGATCACAGAGAAAATAATCACTGACATTATTCTTTTTAATTTGACAATTATTCTTTTTAATTTGACAACCTGTGTAACATGATTCTAGAGATGTCTGTCGTTTCGATTGCGAATTGTAATCGACTCAATAATATGTGTAACTTGAAAACGTATTTATTTGGACACGGAAATTATTAGAAAAAAATATGATCACATTTCTGTCAGAACCAGAGCAAAATCCCAAAATAGTGATTTTTTTCTCTGTGTCCCAAAATATTTGGTAAATTTTACAGAGTACTTATGGATCCTATACAAGACCTTGATAATTATGTTCCCTGCATGAAAAGATTCCCAAGGGAAGTACCTAACATTCTAATACCCCCACGTAAGTAGTCTTCTTCTACTGTTTATGCCAAGATCTAAAGTTACAGTCTAGCTATGCTATACTTGCTCAGAGATCTTGTCTCGATTGCACTTAATATAATGATGGAGTAACAATGTTTAACTGTACATTTCAATCCAGTAAAGTGAGTAAAAAAATATCTATAGTCACCAACTCTGCATAAACTCCCAATCAGAGATTAGATTTTACTTTTGCTGCTTTCAATTGAAAATGCCTCCCCAAAAGCCTGATACGTATTTCTGCACTCTTAGCGGCCATCCGTAACAAGCTGATAATGTTGACTTCTTATTTATATTTCTACTGTACATTTTAATTTTTAAACAAAAATAAAATCAGTCACGAATATACTTATATAGAAAATTTTAGTTAAGCTCGAATTACTCACTAAAAAGTTTTGCAATTCCTTGTAATTGCAATTACAACACACCTGCGATAAGTGATCTGATTAAATTCCTTTATTAAAAAAATCCTTTTGTAATTACAAAACAAATTTAATTACATACTCCCAACACGAAGCCTTTTACGATCTGTAAATTTTACCTAGGGCAGCAGCGTCTTCCTGAGATTCCAACCGCATACTTACTGCGATCACCAACCCGCCTGCCAAGCGTGGCGGTTATGGCAAAACCCCTCATGGTTATGAAAACCACGAAGGAGACCTATGTCCTGCAGTGGGCGTCGAATGGCTGATGATGATGAGACTAAGTACCTAAAACATCTATCCCGGTTCCCATTCCAGAGGTAAAAAAGGCCATCCTGGAGGACTTCAACGTGCTGCCGCTGTGTGAAAAGAAGATGACAGAGTGGATTCGCAAGAAGCACTACTCGCTGCTCAGCAACCGGTATCTGGCTTGCAAGTGGGCCGAGTTCCCTAAAATTCAGTAAGGATGGACCCTTAGGATAGAACAGATAAGTTTTGGGCGTAATTCAATTCCTTTTGTAATTAGATTACTAATTTAATTACATTTCATATTCAATTGTCAAGGAATTTAATTACCCACTAGAGAGAAAGGAATTGGATTCCTCTCTAGTCTATCTATACTAATAATAATAATAATCTTCTTCTATCTATACTAATAATAAATCTGTAAGGGTCGGTCATGGAGTAAGTTAGTTTGTTTTCAGAGATATTGTGTTTATAGGCTCAATATATGATACTGAAACTAATTTCACGATTTTTAGAATTTTTTTCTGTATGTGTGTATGTATGTATGTATGTTCCTCCATAACTCTTAAACCAATTATCCGAATTTGATGAAATTTGGTATAAAAACATATAGACATCTGGGACACAGGATAGGCTATTTAAATTCTAGCTCCAGTTATGATAAGACGTGGCCCCCATACAAATGCTGCTTCGTAAAAATCGAAATGTACGCGAACGGAGTCGCGGGCACAGCTAGTGAGTAATAAAATTGCTTCATTTGCAATACCTTGTCCGACGTACTTTCTCTCAGTTAAAGTCAGCTATTAATTGACTTGCATGATTTTTTTGCGATTTCAAAGTTCGGTAAAAGTTAATCGTAAAGACAAGTAGAATCCTCATATTAGGATTTACTTGAATAGGGTTTTTGTTAAGCCTAATCTTAGGTACCTACCTAGGCACCTAGTAAAAACTAATGCTATCGTTATTTCAAAGACCTTGTGTTTTAATTCAATGCAAAAAAGAGGCAGTGTCACGGTGTCACCATTATAAAATACTAGCTGTGCCCGCGACTCCGTTCGCGTACATTTCGATTTTTACGAAGCAGCATTTGTATGGGGGCCACGTCTTATCATAACTGGAGCTAGAATTTAAATAGCCTATCCTGTGTCCCAGATGTCTATATGTTTTTATACCAAATTTCATCAAATTCGGATAATTGGTGTAAGAGTTATGGAGGAACATACATACACACATACAGAAAAAATTTCTAAAAATCGTGAAATTAGTTTCAGTATCATATATTGAGCCTATAAACACAATATCTCTGAAAACAAACTAACTTACTCCATGACCGACCCTTACAGATTTATTATTAGTATAGATATCGTTCAAAACCTTATTGCAACAGACATTACACTAAGACCGGACTTTTCAACAGTCAGATAAAACTTAACTTGAGAATAAAACTGATGTTGTCACTGTCTTGTCGTAACATTTAGACAGTGATAGCATGCAATTTATTCTCCAGTTAAGTTTTATCTGACTATTGAAAAATTGGCCCTAACTCACACAATTTTTATTTGGAAGTAAAATGGGGATTATTTCTTACGTATTGGCAAGGTTGGCAACACTTCGATGTTGAAAATTCATGAAGTTTTTTTTCTTGTTTCCGCGAATTTTGCCCGTGTTCCAAGGGTGATTTCGACAATTTTGGCTAGTTTTTCGAGTCGACATGAGTACCTAATAGATGCAACATGTGAAAGAGATTTCTATTGTATAAATAAAAGATCTTTTTACTTTTATAAAAGGGTTTTTTTATTCGCATAGATTTCATTGGAGCCTTAGGTTTAATGCCGTCACAGACGACGGAGTTTATATAATGCGATATTTTTTCCACACAATATCTAATATACAACCCGCGTCCACACACAACTGCGGTCAGATTCAGTGTAGAACAAGACATCGCGCGATATATTATTATTTTTAGCGTCGTCTATCACGACCTTTAAACACACACAGTCTTTATTTTATAAAAACAAACACTCCCCAAATGCAGTTCTAAATGGTGTTTACCAGTGTTTTAAAGGATTCGTTTATAAAAATAGCACCGAAATTATTTTCATTTGTTTTACCAATCTTCTGTGTACTGTTTTCAGGGCTTCTGCGTCCAAAAAAAGGAAAATCAAAATTTGGAACTAGCAAGAAACCGACATATTTAAAAAGGAAGAAGTTGGATAAGCGATTAATTACCTACTGATCAAGGACCGAATGTTCAAGATAGACTGACCATGATGGCATTCATAAGTCAAAAATTATCATTGTTTTCACCTATGTTTTGTATGTATTAGCACCACCTGGCCACACAGAAGGGACGTGGGGCGAGGGCGCGGAAAAAAAAAAAAATCCAAGATACATTTAACCCGACGCGGGTTATATGTATCTTGGATTTCTTTTTCTTATATGAATGCTGTTTTATATTTCTCATGTAACTTTTATTACAGTTACAGCACTAGACTCTACCAATTAAACCTCCAAATTCCTAATATTATTATTACATATTTACATTTTAATACATTTTGACTTCTTTGCATCCCCGGTTACCAGTTTATTACTTTGCATGCGATAACGTGGGGATTTTTGTGACCTCAGGGCGGGCAACTATTTTTGTGTGAAATCTTGAAGAGCTAGTGATGTTCGATTTCATAATTTAAAATTAGTCCAAATAAAGTACTTCGTTCACTCGATGACGCGAGTCGCGCGCTCAAATGTCAAAAGCAACTTTCCACTACATTCAAAATGTCCAATTCTGACATTTTGGCACTACAAAACGCGCGACCCGCGACGTTTTAGCGTCAAAAGTCGTGACTTTCTAGTAGATACATAGTCAATTTCTGACATCCTAGCGCCACAAAACGCGCGACTCCCGCCGTCATGCTCCCTCTACATAGGTAGTACGTAGTACGACAAGCTACAAAAAGTGTGTGTACTATCTCTCAATCATGTTAACAGTGATTTTTTTGGTCCCACGACATTTCATTTATTTATTCAGAAACAATTGGCATTGTATTTGAAATATTACGAGTACTTACAAATTAATTAACTAACATTATATGTTACAATATTTACGTGGAAAAATGCACACCATTAATTGTTATATTACAAAATTGACAATGAACCCAGGATCACGAACCTGGGACTAGATACCTAGCATTCTTGCCAAAAACGGCCGTTTCTGCGTTAACGCTATCCAGTCCTAGGTTTTTCTTTTGCCTTGGGTTCACTATTAACACGATTGAGAGACTGCAGGTACAGACACTTTGCAAATTCAATCTGTAAGAAAAGATACGACTTTTTTGGCTCGGTGGCGCTAGTGTTATTCCCTGGAGCCCCAAACGTTGTCAAACGTTACCGCCACGAAACGCACTACTCACACCGTTGCACTAACTAGCCCTGAACGCAGCGTGCTGCTTATTAACGTGCCTCCGCCAGCTGTCCTTCGACTTGAACTTCGCGTCGCACACCTCACAAGAGAACAGCTCACTGTCAGCGACCCCGTGCGTTCGCTCGTGCCTCCGTTTGTCCGTCGACGTGAAGAATCGCATCGTGCAATGCGTGCACGGATAGTTGCGCTCCCTCAGGTGCACGGAGCGTACGTGTGTCCTCAAGGAGGCCGGGTTGCGGAAAACCTTGCCGCACTCGTCGCAGGAGACCGTCTGGCTCTCGGCCCCGTGCTCCTGGATGCGGTGGTCGACTAGCAGGTACGTGTATTTGAAGGCTTGCCCGCAAAGCTGACAGTGGCGGACGGAGCGGCGCGACGGGTCGTGCATCTAAAAATGGAAACGGTTTGAAAAACCTATTTGGAGGCTAAAAATTCCACCGAAGACGGGACTTGAGCCCGCGACCTCTGGCTAACCGTGCCAGCGCTCTCCCAACTGAGCTAATGGGCAAGTGAAGGCATCGGCGAAAAATAGGTGTTTAAAACTGTCCTCAGCATGGATTAGTGCAACAAAAAGACTGTAATGGAAACGGTTGTCAGTTAGTTAGTAATGCTTAACAAACATTACATTAGTGACGCTATTCTTAATCCGGCGTCTCGTATTCCTGGGATTCCAAGCGCATACTGCGATCGCCAACCCGCCTGCCAAGCGTGGCGATTATGGCATAACCCCTCATGGTTATGAAAACCATGAGGGAGGCCTATGTCCTGCAGTGGGCGTCAAATGGCTGATGATGACGTAATCTATTTGCACCTAGCATCTAGATTATTCTACACAGTTCGACTACACACTCGTCGTCCGTAACAAATATAATTTAAAACAGAAATACTTCCGATGAAGGTGTATTCGTCACTCACGTGTCACGCGCTTTCCCGACAGGCAGCGTTGCTAACGGTACTGACAGGCGTCAGTTGACGTTATAAATCAAATCAAATCAAAATTTTTTTATTCCAAGTAGCACAGAAACTGCGACTCAATGAACGTTACAAGTTAAACTAGGTGTCCATTTCAAAATCTAGATCATTTTGGAGAAAAAATGGACAAAAAAAACTCCAAACTTAGTCTTTTCAAGTCCTTAATTTACAGGATTTATATAAATGTTCTAAAACTCATGCATTGAACTGGCTTTAATTCCAGACATCATTGTCATCTAAATAATCTTTAATGTTATAGTAGCTTTTTGGCACAAAGTGTGCTTCACACATTTTTTGAACCGCGTTTCTGGCAAGCTTATTATATCCTCGGGGATCTTATTGTAGAAACGTATACAATGCCCCATAAAGTATGTATTAACCTTTGCCAGCCTAAATTTTGGGAACGAAAGTTTATGTCTATTTCTAGTATTTACATTGTGTTGGCTACCTACAGTTTTAAAGTCACTGATATTTTTCCTAACGTACATAATATTTTCATAAATATATGCGGCTCCATTCCAAAAGGTCGTATCCTAACAGCATTTGAACCGGATAATATTGTAATGTATACTCCTAGTTTTACGAGCGAGATGGATTCCAGATGTAAACAGCTTCCAGTTTCACCTTACCTTTCCACGACACTGCCCGTACAGCGTGTCACGTACCTTGACGATGTGATGACTTCTTCTGCTGCTACTGATGAAGGTAGCTGGACAAAATGGGCACTTCTTCTCCCTATGCAAGCTATCCACATGAATCCTCAAACTGGTCTTGTTTATGAACGACGCGCCGCAGGTCTCACAGACGTGGTTAGCGTAATGGGTGTTCATATGAATTAGGAGACGGAGGAGGGTCTTGAAGCTGGCTTGGCAGAAGACGCAGCTCAACTCCTCCTCTATCCTATAAGGGACTAACAGATGTCCTTCCGGATGGAAAGTCATATCGTGCGTCGACGCTAAGTGCTCTTGAAGGGCCTCGATTGAGGTGAGACCTTCCGGGCACAGTTTGCAGGTTAGGTTGGTGATTTCGGCGTTTTTGAAGAAGGACGCTCGTTGGACGATCATCTGCTTGTCTTTTTCGTCGGTGTGAGAGCGTGCGTGTTCCTTCAGCAGTCTTATGTCGAGGTAGGTGTCTTTGCAGTAGAAGCATTGGTATTTGACCTTGAGTGACTTGAAGAGGCACATTGTGGAGTTGAGGGCGAGTTTGGTCGTGTTTTCTCGCATTTTGAGCTCTCGGATCGGCGTCTTTAAGGGTTTTTGTCGCTTGCGTTTTTCTGGTGGACGCTTCCTCTTCGATTTCGCTGGATGAAATGAAAAGTACTGTTAAAGAACGGCGAAGTTGAACATAGGTTACCTCATAGCGCTGGCACGGTTAGCCAGAGGTCGCGGGTTCAAGTCCCGGCATGGGTGGAATTTTTAGCCTCTAAATAGGGTTTTAAAATTGTCCTCAGCACGGGTTAGTGCAACAAAAGAAGAATATTATCATGTAGGTACATCGATATCGTTCCGATGTAAAAACCTAGGTGCGAAGTGGGTTACTCGGGGCTGCAAGTGATGTAAATTACTTCGGCCAGATGTCGCTGCCTGTACGTAATACAGAGAAGTTTGTAAAGAGGCTCGAAATTTCGCCGATGCCTGCACTTGCCCATTAG
Source organism: Yponomeuta evonymella (assembly GCA_963969515.1). NCBI lineage: Eukaryota > Metazoa > Arthropoda > Insecta > Lepidoptera > Yponomeutidae > Yponomeuta > Yponomeuta evonymella. The sequence continues at coordinate 1,210,725 of OZ018370.1, read as the reverse complement.
CTCAGTTGAGTGAGCGCCGGCACGGTTAGCCAGAGGTCGCGGGTTCAAGTCCCGGCATGGGTGGAATTTTTAGCCCGCAAATAGGTTTTTAAAATTGTCCTCAGCACGGGTTAGTGCAACAAAAGAAGAATATTATCATGTAGGTACATCGATATCGTTCCGATGTAAAAACCTAGGTGCGAAGTGGGTTACTCGGGGCTGCAAGTGATGTAAATTACTTCGGCCAGATGTCGCTGCCTGTACGTAATACAGAGAAGTTTGTAAAGAGGCTCGAAATTTCGCCGATGCCTGCACTTGCCCATTAGCTCAGTTGAGTGAGCGCCGGCACGGTTAGCCAGAGGTCGCGGGTTCAAGTCCCGGCATGGGTGGATTTTTTTGCCTCTAGCTAGGTTTTTAAAATAGGTTAGCCCTGTTAATTAAGGGCCAAATTTGAAAAGATTCTTATTTAGAAGATTTAGACACTCCTCAGAGGAAGTTTAAATAGTCTGTGGAACAGGGAAAAACGTAACCACAGATTATTTGAACTGCCTCTGCGGAGTGTTTTAGAGGAATCGTGTATTTATCAATAGGTTTCGAGCATTTTTTCTCAAAAATGATCCAGATTATGAAACGGACACATAGTTTAACTTGTAACGTTCATTGAAGTCAGTTTCTGTGCTATTTTGAATAAAAATACCGATTTGATTTCAGATTTTGGGAAGAAAATCTGTCTGTTGTCAAGAAATTTAGAGGAATGAATGGAATGAATGTATGCTTGCCAACCAAGCGCAAGCGCACTAGAGGCGCGGGTTCCAATCCCAGTTCTGCCCGTAACTTTGAGCTTAATTGGTAATGGAAGCAATGTCTGGAAGATAATTACTCTTAGTTACAAGTCCGCCAATTCTAGGGTCGGCACGTAAGTCTAAAACACAATTTTTTGAGAGCATGAAAAAATTACATGCGTGTTTTTTTACAACAAAAAAAAACCGGTTAAGTGCGAGTCGGACTCGCGCACGAAGGGTTCCGTACCATTATCTATACAACATTTGACACAAAGACCGAGAAAAAACGCAAAAAAACACGTTTGTTGTATGGGAGCCCCCCTTATATACTTATTTTATTTATTTTAAATATTTATTTTATTTTAATTATTTAGTTTTGAAGCGAATATTGAACTAAATATTCTGTAAATATTTCAGGCGTCTACCTGTTGCCGTTATTAATATCGAGCAAAAAAACGGCAAAAATACGTTTTTTGTATGGGAGCCCCCCTTAAATATTTATTTTATTCTGTTTTTAGTATTTGTCGTTATAGCGGCACCAGAAATACATCACCTGTAAAAAATTCAACTGCCTAGCTATCACGGTTCATGAGATACAGCCTGGTGGCAGACGGACATACAGACGGACAGTGAAGTCTCAGTAATAGGGTCCCGTTTGGCACCCTTCGGGTACGGAACCCTAAAAATTAGGAAAAATATTAATGACTTACTGACGTGAAGCGTGCTAAAGCGTGATCAATAAAACATACCTTTTCCAACCTTCTTCTTATCCTTAGCAGTGCTGTGTTCTTTCAGAGTTTTGCTGAAGAAAATCTTGTTTGTTGTTGATTTCTTGATCCGATTTACTGAATTATTTTTTGGCAAAAGCTTTATAACGAAGAGTTCTCCTGTAATGATAGAAAATTATAATGAAATTCGATGCAAAAGCTGGGAATTTTCGCCACAGTCATGCAATCATGCACAAACCGCTGACCAGATTTGAATGAATTTATTTCGTGTACATCAGATGTTTAGAACAATTTAGAAAAAGTGTGGTAAATGTTCTCAGCACAAAACCTTCATTATTAGCTTAATTCCGGACTCAATAGATTGTTTGTCAGAACACTCCGACCGATTTCGCTCTGGGACTCTGCCGACTCCAGAATTGAGGTAGTTCTCGTTAAACCTGAGATCTCCGCACTTAGCCACATAGTTGGGCCATTGTTCGTAGCAAGCGCCTACGGTTTCCTCAAGATGTTTTCCTTCACCTTCACCGTAGCGAGCGATATTGCTACTACAACTTCACAAACGCACGTAACATAGAAAACAAAGTCATTGGTACATGCCAGGTTTCGAACCCCACGACCTCCCGAATGAGAAGACGGGCGTTCTACCTCTCCGTTACCACAGCTCTTACCGGAATTAAGGTAGTAATGTGTAGGGCTCACGAGTTTTTGTTCGACAAACCTTCATCATCAAACCCCTCCATGGCACCATCACTTATCTCATCCTTGAGGTCCAGATCGCTCATCACCTCACACTTGTGCGCATCATCATCATTGGCTGCTTCACCATCTTTGTCACCCATATGAAAGTCTGAGTCGTCATGGAAGAAGTCTTCATTGTCGGAGCTCCCACTGGCCAGGGGCTCGGGTTTTGGGTCGACGGTGATTTCTAAAATGTAAGAGCCGTAAGTGCCCTGCAGTGGGACGTATAATAATAATAATAACACTTTATTAATTTATTTACTTCTTAGCTAAATAGGTTACAGAGTAAGGCTAAAAATAACAGGTATTACGTACAAAACCGGCCAAGTGCGTGTCGGGCCGCGCGCAATGTAGGGTTCCGTGGAAAGAGGGTTTTTTTATCTGCTTTACAGATCTAATCTAACCACTTCATAAGTTGGTCGCCTATTACTAGTTAACTAGTAAAGCCTACTTAGCCGTGACACGTTTCCTTTTAAGTTCATTATGTGTGCTACTACCCTGAATTTTTTCACGTTTCTACAGTCAACCATTTAGCCTTGGGGGCGACGCCATACTCGGACACAAAAATTTGCGCTCTAAAGTTTAATATTTCGCAAACGGAACCCTATATCAAAAAATGGTCTTCTTAGACCCACAATATTTTTCAACGACCAGTCCAACGAACCCCGGGGTTTTATTCAAAGCGGTGGTAGCCTAGTGGGTAGAACATTGGACTCGGAAGCGGGAGACCCAGGTTCGATTCCCAGTGCGGGCATGTACCTATGACTTTTCTTTGATTTTTATCTTAGATTTGTGAAGTTATAGTAGCAATACCACTCGCTAACGGTAAAGGAAAACATCGTAAGGAAACCTGGGCGTCTGAGCTATTCACATACCTCAGCGCTTGAAATCGCCAATCCGCGGTGGGCACGCGTGGCGATTAAGCCCACACTCTCTCTCTGAGAGAAGGCCTGTGCCCTACAGTGGGACGTATATAGGCTGCTTAGTTAGTTAGTTAGACCTGAGATTTCCGCACTTAGCCTCATGGTTGGGCCATTGTACGTAGCATAGCTGTGAGCTCACTCCAGCCAGCCTATCTCTTTCCAGAAGGCCAGCAGTGCTCTGATGTCACTACAGGCCTCCCGAAGGGATCCCAGCTTCCCAATGATGGCGGTCCGTTGCTCCTCCACGCCTTCACAGTGAATGGTCACGTGGGCGGGTGTTTCCTCTTCTTTGAGGCATCCCCGGCAAAGCGGGCTGTCGGTTAGTCCCATGTTGTGAAAATGTCTATTTAGTGAACAGTGCCCTGTTATGATTGCCACAGCTTTGCGCAGATTATCCCTTCTCAGACGCAGCAGGCTGCTTATGATGCTTATGATTCAACGGTTTTGTTGGCGTTATAAATATGTACATCTAAGCCAAATTCCAGCTCTCTAGTACCTACCGTCTCTGCGCTAAGCCGCGGACAGACAGACAGACAGACGGACGGACATGGCGAAACTATAAGGGTTCCTTGTCCACTACGGAACCCTAAAAAGGATGTTCTTCGATATTAAGCCTACTGAGTTCAACCCGTAACGTGAGTAGGCCTGATCCCCTCGCCAGGATACCCCATGTGGAGGAGACCAGTGAAACGCCTTAAACAGTCCGCTTATGCTATGAAGGGTAGGCAGAGACCAGGGTTTACCACTCGCCACGAACCTGAAAAGGCTCTGAATATTTAAAAACCTATTTAGAGGCTAAAAATTCCACCCATGCCGGGACTTGAACCCGCGACCTCTGGCTAACCGAGCCAATTGGCCGAAGCAATTCACATCACTCGGGGCTGCAAGTGATGTAAATCGCTTCGGCCAGATGTCGCTGCCTGTACGTAATACAGAGATGTTTGTAAAGAGGCTGGAAATTTCATCGATGCTTGCACTTGCCCATTAGCTCAGTTGGGAGAGCACTGGCGCGGTTAGCCAGAGGTCGCGGGTTCAAGTCCCGGTATGGGTGGAATTTTTAGCCCGCAAATAGGTTTTTAAAATTTTCCTCAGCACGGGTTAGTGCAACAAAAAGAATATAGGCTCTAAATAGCTTAAGGAAAATTTTAAATAAGTCTTTAATTTATTGTTTTCAATGTCTATCCGTGTTACAAAACTTCAATCTAAAATAATTCTTAGGGCCAGTTTCTGAATTGAGAATTTCGCTAAGTAAATAGTTAACCGTAGTGCTGTTTCTTCGAATTTCTGAGAAAAGAGGGTGACAGAACGTTACTTAAGTATTTACTTAAGTATTTACTTAAGGAAGACGCTGGATGCAGGCCGCTTCCAACCGGTCTTTTTGGAAATCCATGGAGGAGGCCTATGTCCAGCAGTGGACTTCTTGTGGCTGAATGACGATGATGATTTACTTAAGTATTTACTTAGTGAAATTCTCAATTCAGAAACCGACCCTTAGTGACTTAACTACGATGTTACACTACAACACAATTACACATAAGTGTTCCCCACAGAACATTTGAACAAATTCGTGGCACGCGCGCCCCGCCTACATGCGCTTTCTACCTTATTCCTATATTTTCTCTGTTCTGTGGTGCATTGGAAGCATCATATAAAGGTGAAATCGTTTCCGGTATTGTTCTCTTAATTTCACTAACATAGTCAGTCTAAGACGTTTACTAAAGATTTATGGATGTTTCATCTGAAATAAATAAATAATATAAAAAGGCTGCTCCTGTGTCGGGCCGGGCCTTGAGTATTTAAGGTTTATTTTAGTTTGTTTCGTTACGCCCGCGCCCGCACGTCGCGGGGCCTTCGTAAGGTGAATAGCCCTAAGCCCTGACTAACACAGAAGGGACGTGAGGCCAAGGCGCGGTAAAGATGCGACACGTTGCATAGAGAGCGCGCCCTCGCCCCGTCTCTTCTATGTGGGCGTCGTCCCGTCCCTTCAGAACGTTTTGTAAAAAGTGAATTGGAAAGACTACGCGTCTTTTCCGCGCCCTCGCCCCACGTCCTTTCTGTGAGTCTCAGGCGCTATACACCAGAACCTTACCAAGTACACTGTCCTCTCTCAACTCTCCCTGCAAGTACTCGACGATGACTCGCTCGCTATCGAGCACGCGTCGCTTGAAAGACGTCGCACTGCGTAGCTCCGCGATGCAACCGTCACAGATGAGCCGGCTGCCGCTGCTCGGACCACTGCCCCCTTGATATGATATCTGCAGAGGTTTCAATGTCTACAGTGTGACGCACCTTAGTAAATCCTTACCACCCCAAAACATATACATATATACGACTTGTTAATTCTATACTCAAATATTTCAATTAGAAAAGAGTACATTAAAATAAATTACATTCATCATAAGCAGCCTATATATGTCCCACTGTAGAGCACAGGCCTTCTCTCAGAGAGAGAGTATGGGCTTAATCACCACGCGTGCCCACCGCGGATTGGCGATTTCAAGCGCTGAGGCATGTGAATAGCTCAGACACCCAGGTTTCCTCACGATGTTTTCCTTCACCGTTAGCGAGTGGTATTGCTATTATAACTTCACAAATGTATATATAGTGTTATCTATCTATCTGTCTTATTTTTATTTATTAATAATTGCAGTTTTACGACTTTGTTGAGGTGGGTTGCTACAGTACGTGAAGCTCGTGGAGGTTAGTAGTAATCCAGCTTAGGCTTTGGAGGCATATGCCTCCAACCGACCAACTACGAATCGACATCTTGGTTGGTGGGTAAAGTTTGGATAGGTACTCACAGAAATATTAAACGTGTCCAGCAGCATGGTGGCGTACACTTCCTTCTGGCCTGACCAGAAATATTCGGTGGATATATCTTTGTAGCAGCCGGCCGTGAGGCAACATCGACAAACATTGGCTTTTTGAAGCATTTTGTACCGGCCAAGACAATTTTTGTTTCGTTATTCAACGAAATATTTAAGGTTCCATTAAACTTTGGCTGGAAAATTTAATAAATCACAATATTCCGACCAAAACCAAATCAACAGCAAACCAATATTTTGACATTTAGATTTTTTTTTTTATATAGCAGCCGGCGACACATCCGCAACACGGCTTTATAGAGATGAACACCAGAGAAAACTACAATCGATCGATTATAACTAAAAAGGTGACTTGACCTCCTTCTTGGTCCTATTAACTCAAAGATCTACTAAGATCACCTGTGGTGGCAGTGGAGCGGAACGCCGGACTCACATTCGGGAGGTCGTGGGTTCGAACCCCGGCCCATGATAACATCGTCAGGAAACCTGAACACCTGATAAAAGGCCTGTGCCCTGCAAGATCGCCTGTGTACACAAAAAGCAAAAATAAGTCACTCGGTCAGAGCGTATTGTGAAAACGCGGCTTAAATAAAAGGAAAATTTTGATTCAATTCAGCATGTCTGAACGACTAGGAATGCCTAGAATGAGTTTGGCTGATAACAAAAAGTCAAACAAAACAAAAAGATTGACCTACTTTCGTTGATTGCCCATTAAATTTTCTACTCCATCACGCTTTCATTTCAACATAATAAAAAACAAATATACAATATAATAACATTATCACAGATTTATTAAGCAAGTAATTCATGGCAAGACCTACAAAACTACATGCGTATAGGTGGACCAGGTGCTCGTGAAAAGGCACGCTTGCAATGTGATGCCTACCAACTTGAGAGGCTCTATGAAGAGCACTAGCGCCACCAATGAAGAAAAAACCGGACAAGTGCGGGTCGGACTCGCCCACCGAAGGTTCCGTACAAATTTGTAGGTACTTACATTATTTTTATTATTCCGATTACATTATTATCACAATTATTTTTTTTTTTTTTAAGGACATACAATTATTGTGCATTACTTCGTTATCACGAAGCAAGACACTTAAATATTATGCTACAATTTAAATTATTATAATTATCTTTACAATGACATTTATTTGATTACAATCCAATCTATGTATTTACTCAATATAATATTACAAAATGTACACATAATAATATAATGCAATAATAATTTAATTTATGCTTATTTTGACATTGAAATACCAAATTACTGCCAATTTATTCGTTTTTCCGAGCGCTGCACGTCGGTACACTACCGGGTACTGACGGAAGACCAGCGCTGGAGTGGTCTGCCTCTCCAGCATATGCTGAGTCAGAGCCCCTTTGCTTTTACCACACCCACAGAATGCTCTCTCGTATTGTCTGTTGATTTGTGTTTGCTTATTTCTGTTACTCTTTTTGTGTGCCTACTTGCTGTACGATTTTGCTTTGTGATTTTCTTTATATGTTCTGTATCTATGTGTGTGTGGAAATGCAAAAAAATGGTTTTATCTATCTATCTACATATACATAGTTCGAGAGTCCCGCAGTTTTTCCGAGCTTTCCTCGAACTTATAAAACTGATTTTTTATGATTTAATTACAAATGTAGGTATATAATACGCAGCCTATATACGTCCCACTGTAGGGCACAGGCCTTCTCTCAGAGAGAGAGTATGGGCTTAATCACCACGCGTGCCCACCGCGGGTTGGCGATTTCAAGCGCCGAGGTATGTGAACAGCTCAGACACTCAGGTTTCCTCACGATGTTTTCCTACGCCGTTAGCGAGTGGTATTGCTACTATAACTTCACAAATGTACATAAGTTAGGAAACAAAGTCATAGGTACATGCCCGCACTGGGAATCGAACCTGGGTCTCCCGCGTCCGAGTCCAATGTTCTGCCCACTAGGCTACCACCGCTTTGTATAGTTTTCACATTTTTCCCTGTACTTGTAGCATACGACGATATTACTTGCCAAATTTCATAGTTCTAGGTCAACTAGGAAAGTACCCTTTAAATTTTGATTCGCTTGAGTGAAATATACGTTTTTGGCGTGTGATTTCAGGACCGACGACCGAGAACTTAGATAGGACCTAGTCCGAGGTTTATGGCCTCACGTTCTCGGTCATGAATCGCAAAAATCGACATTAAAAAAAAAAAAACCCGACTTCGAAACACTACAGCACTAAAACTACTTTTACGCTGTTTTATGAAACATACGGATATTAATAAAGGATGGGCCCCATTAGGGCTTATTTACTGCTGTCCATTGAAGAGTTCCGTTCTCCATGTCTGAAAGTCTCAATCAGATCTTCACCAAATTAAAATGGGCCCGATGGAACGTTATACCTGTTCGAACAAAGAAAGAATTGTCGAAATCGGTTGGGATTTGACGGAGTTATGGAGGAACATAGCCAAAAAAAAAACATACGCGTCGAATTGATAGCCTCCTCCTTCTTTGAAGTCGGTTTAAATTGATAGGGTACTTTCCGTTGACATGGAAAAATCTGAAACATTTTTAATTAAATAATTAAAAAATGTCTGAAGTTCGGCAAAAGCTTGGATAAAACTGCGAGACTCGATTCCTGAACTATTTATAATGTTTAAGTACCCATCCACAAAGTTGTACGGAACCCTCGGTGGGCGAGTCCGACTCGCACTTGTCCGGTTTTTTTTTTTAGTTTTTTTTACATCAGTTCAAGGTCCCTCTACAGCTGATACTACATCACACAACATTTTCAAATTGAAGTGTTATGCGTCCTTTTCACATGCCTGTTCAGGGAATCCTTTGTCGCGTACAAATTGTTACAAGATGCGCAGGAGAAATTCTTCTCGCCCGTATGAGTCACCTTATGACGACTGAGATCAGACTTCGTATAAAACCTCAATTGACACACATCACACTCCCTGTTTTTCTGTTTCATATGCACATTTTTCAAATGATTATTCCTCAAACTCTTTGTCACGTACACTTTGCCGCATATAGAGCAGCTGTGCGCGGGTTTCTCCATACCGTGTTTCTCCACTAAGTGCAGAATGCGCAGGTGTTCCTGGAAGTACCGTTCGTTGCAGAATGGGCACGGGAAACGTAGCTTCCTCTCGAGTTTAACGTTATGAACTGTCAAGTCGTGAGCTCTCTTACTGCTTCTAGTGAAGAATTCAATTTGACACTCATTACACTTCAAGGGTTTGTGCGAGCGTGTTTTGTGCAGGTTCAAATAAACCAAGTTTGAGAAGCCAGCGCCGCAGATGTGACAGACTTGTTTTTGATAGTGCCTGTTCATGTGAATATTGAGATGTCTGAACACTGTGAAGTTTTCCGAACAAATCTGACACTGTAGACGTTCCGAGTTGAGTTTAAAAGGAACTAACAGGTCTTCTTTCAGTGTAAAATCCAGCTTATGCTCGTTGACTAAGTGCTGTTTTAAACTGGCAAGGTTTTCAAGTGGCCGTCCGCATATTTTACAATCTAGAGTTGAGATTTCGACTTTGACTAGGCGATTCTGCTGTAGGATAATCTTTTTCTCTATATTCTTTAGTGTGTGGCTTGTGTTAGTGTGTTCCCGCAGACTTTCCATGTCGGTAAAGGGTTCGTTGCAGCAGAAACATCTGTACCGGCTCTTGTGCCATTGGAATATGCACATGGTGGAGTTGGCCAGTAGTTTCAGCGAGTTCTCTCGGAGTATCGGGGCGTTGCCGCGCCGGTCAGTCAGCTTTTTCCAATCCTCGTTCCTCGCGTCTGGAATAATTAAAAGTTTAAAGTTAGTCACAGTTCCGGGGATTGCCATAAGTTGTTATGGGAATTGTCCTAAATACTACACAATAGTTACAAATGATACTTCAATAATAGGTACTATGATAAATTGATAATATTCACAAATTTCTTGTATTTATGTGAATACATAAGCAGCCTATATACGTCCCACTGTAGGCCACAAGCCTTCACTCAGGGAGAGAGTATGGGCTTAATCACCACGCGTGCTCACTGCGGATTGGCGATTTCAAGCACTGAGGTATGTGAATAGCTCAGACACTCAGGTTTCCTCACGATGTTTTCCTTCACCATTCTGACATATATCGACATGTTGGTATTCCGTAAAAAAAGGCCAACTATGACCTCTTTTAAGTTTGCAAAGTTAGGAGTATTTTTAGTTTTGTTTATTTAAGGAGTGTTTGTATCGAGTCATGGTGTCACTAGAAAAGTTCACAGCTTGTAGGATCTCAGTTGATGATGTACTTCCGTGCAAGACTTACTTGCGGTTTGGTAGACGTCGATTAATTTTTCGCTTTTAAGATTAATTGAAGCAACCCCATTAGAAATACTTAACTCAGGGTCTCGAGGTTACATTTTCACAAAAAAAATAAAAAATCGGAACTTAATTTCTTTTAGGACAATGCCCATTGTATTAGGGCTAGTTTCTGAATTGAGAATTTCGCTAAGTAAATAGTTAACTGTGGTGCTGTCTCTTAGAATTTCTCAGAGAAGAACGTGACAGAACGTTACTTAAGAATTCACTTAGTGAAATTCTGAGGAATTCTGATTCTAATTGAAGTTCGCTAAGTAAATAGGTAACTGTAGTAATGTCTCTTCGAATTTCTCAGAAAAGAGCGTGACAGAGCGTTACTTAAGTATTTACTTAATGAAATTCTCAATTCCGAAACTGGCCCATAGTGTACCAAACATTCGTTTGTATTCCGTTATGTTAATTAAACCATGGTTCATAACTATAACAAATAAAAGTTGAAGCAATACCTGCTTCCCCCTTAGTTCTCGCGGCGGATGTGACGTCACTTGGCTTCCGCTTGCGCCGGGTCGAAGTCTCCGGCGTTTCCTCGGTTTTCACATCAAATGTGCCCATGTCTAGAAATTAAAAGCAATTTTGTTTCTATTATATGACGCACGCACGCACGCACGCACGCACGCACGCACGCACGCACGCACGCACGCACGCACGCACGAACGCACGCACGCACGCACGTGCGTGCGCAAATCACGTCTGATTACCATGCCGGATGTCGCGGGTTCGATCCCCACTGGGCGCCGCCGTATATTTGTACAAATGGCTTCAGTCTGGGTGTGTTTCCATGTTTGTGATGTATGTGCCTGGTTACCATAACACAGGGTACCCTAGTTAGACCAGGACAAGTGATTGCATTTTGTGGAAGTTATTATTTTATTATTATATAATTCGAAATTTGGAACGCTCCAAATGAATTCGGCGCTTCTCCTTAGATCTTACCATTGCTGGAATATCCTCCAACAATATCATCCTCAAAGTGGAGTTCCTCGTCAGAATTCCGCTTTGAATTCTTCCTTGTGACATGATTAATCTTTGCTTCACTTCTGGATGAGCGCTGGGTTTTCGGTAAGTCAGTTTGGGTTTCTGAAATGAGAGCAAATTTCTGTTCAAGGTAGAGGAAGATTTCATGAAAAAATGGTAAAATTTAATTTTGGGATGGCCACTTGGCGATTGCTAGAAACATAATTAAACTTGATAGTGGACAGCAGGGGAACTATGTGATTGCTTCTAATATCATTTATCTATGAAATTGTGACCAGTGGCGCCCCCCTCAAGTGCCCTCAACTAAAAATAAGTTATATTGTTTCAGAATTGCTGTAGATAGAAACTCCATTTAGTTCACCTAGCTCAGTCTTCACAAATCAAAAATTTAATTAATAAAAAAAGTGCCGATTTCGTGTCAAGACGTGACTTTGGCAGAATTTGTCGGCCATCGGCTGGTTGCCATTTCAAAAAAAAAAAAAGTTGGTCCATCAAAAATGCTGAATTGTTATGTCATGATTACCAACATTACTCCATGCCAGTGCCATGAATGGGCAGGCAGAGATCCTCACTTTTATTTAGGCCCAGCGCAAACTCCACAATAAAAATAGAAGAAAAAATTAAGTTAAAAGTAGAAACTTTAAAGACAATTTATTTTTTGTTTAATACGGTATTTGACACGATCAACAATAAATTATTTCATATGCTCGATTAAAACAAAAATGACAAAATATCTCGGAAAATGTATCTCTTTTAGTCAATTACTAGTTATTACAATTTTTAAATAGATTAAACATAAAAAGAGTGCTCTGAAATGTGACGTCATAAGCCAGTATTTTCATACAAAATTCCATTTTAAAAGTAACTCATTTGATATTTTGTCAAATACCCAATTATATGTAGGTATTTTTTCAGTCATATAAGTAAGCTTACAAAATCCAAATCATTAAATAAGGTAACCGCGAGAAAAATCGTGGCTGCTTTTTTTAATTTATCTATGCGGTCAGTGAATAGGTCAGATTGTGGTAAGTATCTGAGCAGGGCATTGAGGAGGGCATATATGCAAATCTATTATTTTAAAATCATAAGTTATTGTTGCAAACCTCTAGGCCCCAATGTACGCAAGTGTGAATGGTCTGAATACCGGATTACCCATACCATTTGGCAGTAGCATCGCCGCAAATCTCAGTTCACTATCCAGGACCATCTGCTTGAACTCCCGCGCGTCTGCGAGCCTGGCCACACATGAGCGGCACGCGAAGGTCCGCGCTGCTCTGTGGGATATCTATGGACAGGGAGAGAAATATTTTTATTCCTCGCCACCGACTACAATATCAGCTCTAATACAATAAGCAATAAGGCCGCCAATTGTACTGCATTTTTGTAAACATTTCATGTTTGTGTTTTTCCTGGTACAATAAAGAATATTCTTATCTTATCTCTCTGGCGCCGTGTCTGCAGGTAGTCCTCGCACCGACTACAATATCAGCGCTCTGGCGTCATGATGGTAGGGTTGCAACTTACTTCGATATTGAAGATGCCTTTCAGCATTTCAGCGTAGACTGCCATATGTTGAGAATCGTCGACGGGGCCTTCTACGTCGCTTTCGTTCTTCGTGGCCAAGCAGAAGCGGCACGCACTCAGGATTCCGTCGGCCATGGTCATAGACTTCAAGGAATAGGATCTTAGTTAGAAATAAATCAAGCAACCTCACTACAATTGCTTTGACAACTCCGATTAATATCTATAGCAATCCGGTTGATAAAACTCATAAACATCTTGAGCAAGGTTTCAGCCGAAAATCTCTGTGGCCAAAAACGGAGTGAAAATGTCAAAAAAACTGAAAACATCTGAACAGTGTTGCCAGATGGGGAGATTGAAAATGCGATGCCTAGTTTCATGATGACCAACACATAATTTTGGGCACCGACTCCGAATTATACTTCTTCAACACCTACATGTATACATACTTCTAATTATTTAAATTATTTCTAACTTTAAAAACCTATTAATTCCACCTATGTCGGAACTTGAACCCGCGACCTCTCTGGCTAACCGTGCCAGCGCTCTCCCAACTCTCAGTACGGGTTAGTGCAACAAAAAGAATAGAATTATTATTATTGTTTAAATTAATTTTAATATTTAATGATTGTTTCAAATCGGTCTAATTTTTTCATTTATTGTTTGAAATTTGTAATCACTTTAATCAAGGCCCTGGATAAATAAATCAGGGGAATGTAACTAATAAAAAAAACCATACGTTGCAATTGGCCTGATGTAGCATTGAAGCATCCTAACTCCGAGGTCTCAGTCGAGCAACACCTTCGTCATTTTGTTGAAGGACGCAGGGGCAATTTATATCCACGTCTCAATCTCTTGATAAGACTCCCATGTCCCTAAGTATTTTAATTTTGTTTCTGTTTCGGCAATTTCTGTCCACGTCTTAATCTCTTGACAAGACTCCCATGTCTCGTAGCCCCATGTCCCTAAGTATTTTCATTTTGTTGAAGGACGCAGGGACAATTTCTATCCACGTCTTAAATAAGACTCCTATGTCTCGTAGCCCCGTGTCCCTAAGTATTTTCATTTTGTTGAAGGACGCACGGGCAATTTCTATCCACGTCTTAATCTCTTGATAAGACTCCCATGTCTCGTAGTCCCATGTGCCTAAGTAAGTATTTGTGCTTGATGACTCTCTCCAAATTAGTTCCTGCCAACTGTGATTAAAATCACTAGCGAAGGGAAAATAAAAATTCAAGAGTATGTTGTTTTATTACAAATTAATTTTATTTTCTTTCTTTTGTAGAAAAATTACATAACAAGTCCTTAAAGTTAAATATTTACATTCAGTGATAGTTTATTACCGCTAGTATTTACATGAGCAACATCGACAAACAAAAACACCTATGAACCCAATTTATTATATTAGGGGTTAAAGTATGAAATTGCCGTTTTATTGCAATAGGTTCTTTGAATTGACATAGAATCTTCATGGTTTGAGGTTTTCGAATGAAACTTTTTTCAAATGGTTTCTATGATGTTCTTTTTTTAAAAAATGTGAAACATTTGAATATCGACTTTCAATTGTTTTTGTTATTCAATTTAGACAAGAAAGATGGATACTGCGAAAATTCGAGTGATTTTTGAATACGAGTTCCGACGCGGAACTAACGCGGCAGAAACAGCCCGCAATATCAATGCTGCGTTTGGAGAGGGGTCTACTAATGAACGCACCGTGCGATTTTGGTTTAAACGCTTTCGTGATGGAAATTTCGACTTAAAGAACAAGCCACGAGGAAGACCGCCCACACAGGTGAGTAACGATGAATTAAGAGAGATAGTGGAAGCCGACCCTAGTCAAACTACCCAGGAATTAGCGGCATGGTTTAACGTTACCTTACCCACAATATTGACTCACTTGCGTCAAATCAATAAAATAAAAAAATACGAAAAATGGTTGCCTCATAATCACTCGAATTTTCGCAGTATCCATCTTTCTTGTCTAAATTGCATAACAAAAACAATTGAAAGTCGATATTCAAATGTTTCACATTTTTTAAAAAAAGAACATCATAGAAACCATTTGAAAAAAGTTTCATTCAAAAACTTCAAACCATGAAGATTCTATGTCAATTCAAAGAACCTATTGCAATAAAACGGCAATTTCATACTTTAACCCCTATTACATTGACAGGTGTACCTTGCAAATTGTATTTACATTACAATGTAACCATATTATCACCACGTAAAGGGTAACCTAACAATAAATCCCGATATTTTTACAGATGAAATTGCGAGTTAGTTGTTAAAAATAAACTGAACTTACAGTTTATTTTGTCATTGTAAAGTTGTTACCACGACAACATTTCTTTGTAGTAATAAAAACCGGCCTAGTGCGAGTCGGACTCGCGCACGAAGCGTGCCGTAAGGGGGGGGCATAGCGGGGCCACGGGGTATAGCGGGGCGAGCCTTACACAGCTCGAAACGAACGCTGTGCAAACTGTCAAATGGCTCGCTTTGATTGGTCGTTAGTCGGCGCGTGACCTTCGTACGCGAGCCACGCCATTTCGGCACGCGTTTGTGTGATGTAAACAAAAATATGAAAACCAGTGTTTTTCTTAAAAATTTTAGTGAAATTGAACAGCAATCCTTTCTAAAACGTACTTACGTACTGTAGTGTGTTATAGTTTATTATGAATCAGTTCCCTTCCGGATTTCTTAATCAACGAGCACAAGGTCAGTGAATCAAAGGTAAGATGCCGTCAGTTTGTGTTTAATTTTGAACGAGAGTGGTTGGGTACCTATTTAGGTACTGAATAATAGTGGACTGAAGCAAATAATACTATTATATCAAATAATCAGCAAACGTATGTATTCTCTATCTGACGCAGGAAAAGTAAGTGAGTGACACCTGTCACTCGTCCATAGACAAGACGGTGGGGCATAGTGGGGTATAGTACCTGGGGCAAAGTAGGGTACCCCACTATGCCCCTTTTTTGATTATATAAAAGTGTCCCACTTTGCCCCGTTTTAAAGACTTCTTAGTTGTAATATATTTTTTTTTTACGTTTTAGCCAACATGGTCCGCACATACAAGAGGAAGACTGAACAGCATTCATGGTCTATGGAAGCTACGAAACAAGCTGTACACAGTGTTGTGTCCGCAGAAATGGGCTACAGGAAAGCAGCAAATATGCACAACGTTCCACAAACAACATTAGAACGTTATGTTTCTAAATATCGGGGCAATCCAGACGACAGCGTCTTTAAAAAGAAATTGGGCCATTTCCATAGTGTGTTTTCTCCCGATCAAGAGAGAGAACTAATTAATTACATAAAACTGATGGAAGCACGGTTTCATGGACTGACTTCACGTGACCTGCGCAAACTTGCATTTGAAGTGGCTCAAAAAAATGGAATTCCTCATAAATTTGATTCAGAGAGTGGTTTGGCAGGTATAGATTGGTTAAAAGGATTCCTTAAAAGACATCCAGATATTAGCTACAGAAAACCTGAACCAACATCAGCAGCTAGAGCTATGGGTTTCAATAGAGTAGCCGTTGAAAGTTTTTTTCAACTTTTAGAAAAGGTTTACGATGAACATAAGCTTACTCCGCAAAGAATTTTCAATGTTGACGAGACAGGTGTGTCCACAGTGCCCAAAAGTCAATCTAAAGTCCTTGCTACCTGTAGCAAAAGGCAGGTAGGAACACTGACCTCCGCAGAAAGGGGAAAACTAATGACCACAATTCTCTGCTTCAGCGCAGTTGGCAACTATATGCCACCAATGTTCATATTTCCAAGGAAGCGTATGAAACCGGAGTTGCTTGATGGGGCACCAGCTGGGTCTTGGGGAGAATGTCACGAATCTGGGTGGATTCAGGGTCCCTTGTTTGTCCTCTGGCTTAAGAGATTCATTGAGTGGTCGCATTCCACCAAAAATAATCCAGTACTTTTATTGCTAGACGGTCATGCAACACACGTTAAATCTCTGGAGGTCATTGATTTGGCTCGCGAAAATGGTATTATTTTATTGTGCTTTCCACCTCACTGCACACACCGACTCCAACCACTGGATGTTGGATTCATGAAACCTATAAGCACATATTATTCCAGCGAAATAAAGAATTGGTTGCGGTGCCATCCCGGCCGTGTGGTAACACAATTTCAGACAGCTGGACTATTCGGAAAAGCATTTGTATCTGCAGCAACAATGACGACTGCTATTAATGCATTCAGAGCCACAGGTATATGGCCCTTAAACAAGGATGTTTTCACTGACGCAGATTTTGCACCCGCGGACACTACAGATAATCCTGAGCCTGCTGAGGTGCCTTTAGTTAACGAAGCCATTTCGCAGAGAGACAACACTCCAGTGAGACAAGAAACCCCAGAAGGCGACCCTGGTGCCAAGACGCCACCCAGACAACCACTCCAAGAAATTTTGACCGGTAACAAGACACCACCATCGCAAATACCACAACAGGTGAGGAATATACAAACCCCACCTAGGCAACCTTCTCCACAACCTGGTTGTTCTTGGATGGTCGATAGGCCCTCGAGTTTTGCAACAACTCCAGAACAAATAATACCAGTGCCTAAGGAAAACAGAACAAGCAAAAGAGTTAGTAAGCAACGAGGGAAAACAGCAATCATCACAGAATCACCATACAAAAACGAGCTTCTAGCCATAAAAAAGGCCGCAGAACTCAAAGAACAGAAAAAGATGATAGCTAAAGAATTGAAATTGAAATCCACTAAACAGAAGAAGAGAAAGGTTGTCAAAAAGAAAGGCAGTAAAAGCTCTGCAGAAGAAGTTGCTGATGCTGAAGATGCTGATGCTAAAGATGCTGAATGCATCTATTGTGGTTACTTGTGGTCAGAGTCAACCGAAGGATGGATACGTTGTCTAAAATGTTCTCGATGGGCACACTACTCTTGTGCTGGAGAGGATGAAAAAGATGAAGAGTCTACTCATTTATGTGCATTGTGCATTGAAAACTAATTTTGGAAAAGATTCAAATGATTAAAAACGTTTTTTTGAAAATGTTTAGGTTAGGAGTTAAAAATATGTAGGTATACGGTTAGTTACAGTTAATTTTTTGTTATCTTGATTGAAGTTTTAAAGCAGATGTTTATAACTAACCGTAATTCATTACGTAACTGTACCAAAGTTCTGTATTTCCTTTTTTTATGTTTAAGTTTTATAAAAGATTAAAGAAACGTGTTGAAGTTTTTTGTGTGATCTCTGATTTCTTTAACTTACAAAAATAAAGAGAAGTTTATGGTGATTTGTACTGAATTTGTTATGCTAAATTGTTGTAGTTATTTTTATTTTTAAACTGTCGTAATAACTACAATAATAAAACTATTTCGTTTGAAAGTTGTGTTTTTATTATGACCACCCCACAATGCCCCATAGGAGACCCCACTTTACCCCTATGCACGGGGCATAGCGGGTCAAATGCCTTTTTTCATTTAATTATTTACATCTCGTAGATTAATTACGTTATCAACTTAAATGTATCCATAGGCATTCGCAATGAATTAAACTATGATCCTAAGTTAAAACTTTTAATTTAATAACATTATTTTAGTTTTTAGGGATGTTTAAACGTTAAGTACCCTACTATGCCCCCCCCCTCCCCTACCATTATCTGTACAACATTAGACAAAAACATCGAGAAAAACGGCAAATAATCACGTTTGTTGTATGGGAGCCCCCCTTAAATATTTATTTTATTTTTATTATTCATTTTTAAAGCGAATATAGAACTAAATATTCTGTGAATATTTCAAGCGTCTACCTGTTGCCGTTATTAATATCGAGCAAATTACTTTTGTTGTATGGGAGCCCCCCTTAAATATTTATTTTATTCTGTTTTTAGTATTTGTTGTTATAGCGGTAACAGAAATACACCATCTGTGTAAATTTCAACTGCCTAGCTATCACGGTTCATGAGATACAGCCTGGTGTCAGACAGACAGTGAAGTTTTAGTAATAGGGTCCCGTTTGGCACCCCTCGGGTACGGAACCCTAAAAACAAACACCATTTTTCGGGAAATTGACAGGTTTTTTACACCCTCGGTTGGAGGCGTTCTATAAATAAATCAATAAAGTGAGACATAATTAATTCTATGGCACCCACGTGTGACCAAAAAAGTACACTAACCAGAAGTGTTATTTTATTTGCATACAAAAGAGCTTAAAATCTTGTTTCAAAATTATTACCGACTAAATTTGTTTTAAAACAAGAGTTAAACAAGTCCAAAGGACGTATTCTTTCGTGGTATGCGGATGGCTGCGTTGTTCGGTGGGCGTCGTGTCAATATTAAAAATTGTTGTTAAAGCTATCAAGGTAGTATTTAAGGTCTTAAGTTTCTACTTGCACAGCCGAGACTTATTTCTACGCTGGTCCCGTTCCGAGGGACAGCGGTGCCGCCAATTGGTTCGGCGAGCTCCCAACGGAATCCGCTAGGGATCTGGGTCATAAAGCTACAAGGAATAATTAACTTACAATAATTGTTAGGGCACGTTTGCCTAACGAGCGGTCGGTTGTAGCGTTGACCTACACGTTGTAGCTTTATGAGACAGGACTCAGTAGGCGTGTTCATTTCGCCAGCAGACTTAAAGCCAGCAGTCCCCCCACCGAGTCAGTCCCTCTATTGAGTATCCCAGCGGTCCCCTAAACGAGGCTGCCAGCAGTCCCTCCATCGTTTCCATCAGCAGTCCCCCCACGGAGTACGCCAACGGTCCCTCTATTGCGTCCGCCGGCAGTCCCTCTACTGTGTCCGCCGGCAGTCCCGGCGCAGCTCAGTCGGCCAGCAGGCCGCGCGCCTTGGCCGTCAGCTTGCGCACGCGGCCGCGCGACGACACGGAGAGGGGCGCGGGCGCGGGCGCGGGGGAAGGGGCGCGCGCGGGGCGGGGCGGCGGCGCGGCGCGGGCGGCGGGAGGGGCGGGGCGGCGCTTGCTGATGGCGCGCAAGTCGTCGTCGCTGAGCTCGCTGTAGCGCCGCGGCGAGCGCGCCCGCCGCAGCCGCCGCGCGCCGCCCTCGCCCTCGCCCGACCCGTCTTGCCGCTCGCTGCGAGGCAAGGATGATGATGTTTTAAGTAAAGTCGATCTGCGGGAGTGAGCGTGTGCGGCGGTGCGTACGGACCGGTAGCGCTGCAGCGGCGCGTCGTCGTCGCTGGAGTAGCGCGGGCGGTAGGAGCGGTCGGACTCGTAGTGCCGCGCGCCGCCGGCCTCCGGCGAGCCCCTCCTGCCCGCGCCCCGGCCCCCGCCCCCGCCCCCGCTGCTGCTGCTGCTGCTGCTGCTGGAGGTCGAGCCCGAGGCGAGCGACCGCCTGTTGGGTCAAATTCAACAGGTGACGCCTCTTATCAATAACCACGGGGCAAGCATCTGCGCGCCGACTGCTACGGTGGCAATACTCGTACCCTCGTTACTTTGCCGGCTAATAAATACCCACAACAAAAACAAAAAAAAAAAAACTTGATGTACTGATTTGGTTTGAATTGAATGTGGTCTTATAAGTACTGTTGGCGACAGACCTTTTCTTATTGTTTAGTTCCTTTTTTATGGATGTTGTATTTTTTTCTATTGACACTTTTTGAATTTACTTCGTTCTTCTTTCAGTTGAGTAATGTAGTTTTCGTTCTTACCAATGTGTAATGTCTAATGTGTCAATAAATATGGATTTACAGTTTTACCCCCTTACTTATAAACCTAGTATAAAGTTATGCGTAGGATAAACTAGGAATACCTATACAAAATTTTATATTATTCCAAGGTGTAAATTTATGTCGAGTTTATTAGTAAAGCCCTTAAAGTTTTATTACTCAATTTATTTAAAAGAAAAGTAGCGGCACCTATTTAGTACCTTTTAAGTATCTTTAATAACTGGCATACCTATAGTAAGTACTAAGTTTAGCGTACGGAAGCAGCCTGGCTGCCCATAGCACAGGGAATCCTAGTTTGGGAGCCAGCACACAATTTATAACACTTTTATATGCAATAAAATTTTCTTATTCTTTGCGCCTTCTTGTTTTAGCGCTAAAGGTATTCGGTCCGTCTCGAGCTTCACTCTCCGCGGGACTTTTCGGCCTCGTCAAGCGAAGCTCGGACTTTGCCCTCACAAAAATACAACAGTTCTGGCCATTGCTGACCTTCGCCTAGGATTATAAAACTGAAACTCGAGACAAAATCCCGATTTCCAGTATTAAAACTTCCATGCAATTTGTAAACACAGTCGCTAAGTGGCAGCTTAGAATAAGAAGCTGTCTTAGAATTTCAAGATGTCGGACGTCCCTTAATCCCGGACGACATCTTACAAGCATAAATTCATAAATTTTACATTATATCGAGCGAATGTGGATGGAAGGGCCGGTAAGGGACGACCCAGACAGACATACTTCGACCAAATAGGGGATGTATTAACAAAGGGCAAGATAAAAAGTACCCGAAACCGGCGTGCGTGCATGCAACGACTAATGTTGAGGAAGCGAAAGTGATCTGTCAGGATCGTAGCAAGTGGCAGTCCCTGGTCTCTGCCTACCCCTCAGGGATACAGGCGTGAGCTTATGCTATGTTATGTTATGTTAATTTCACTAAAATGCCTATGGAAAAAATGGACCTTTTGGAATTTTAAGATTATACAGCCGAAATATTGTGTTATCTCGGCCGCCATCTTGAAATTCCAACATGTCCCATTTTGTCCATAGATTCAGGCATCTCAGTAACAACGACTACAGTTCAATTCTAGCGTTTGCCGGTTTGCTTTCGTACTATTGAGTGCCACTCGGAACACCAAGTTGGTCAGAATAGTTGATCACTACGGAACAAGGGCTTTTTTGCATGTCGTTTGACAAGTGGTCAAAATTGAGACAGCCATATTGGCGCTGCCATTTTGGATTTCGAACAAACGATAATGCGATAACAAATTTTACTTTGGATCTTTATAAACTGCACTTGATTTGTAGATTGAGAAAATAAACATATTTGTATTTTGTATGGAATCAGGCGTCACTTTGCGGAAATCCATAATAGCGTTAAAATGTGAAAATTACTTTGCTAAATTCCGCCAAAATTCCACAAGCACCATGCGGTCAGTTAGCGTTTTTTCACACAAGTATTGGTGTTGGTTTCTTGCTTCTACTTGAAAAAGTGGGAGGGAGGGCGGTGCATTGACTAACCGCATGGTGCAGGGAATATGGCATGGTGCTTGTGGGATTTTGGCGGAATTTAGCAAAGTAATTTTCACATTTTAATGATATTTGTATTTGCTGAAAATCACAACCGCAAGTCGCATATTTCTGTGGCGACTGAGCGCGCACGCATATATATATATATATATATATATATCCATAGTTCTATCAGTAGGTACACACAACTTATATCTATTTTTAGTACATAGAAACTACTTACTTACTATAACTGCCTACAACGTTGCGTAACCGAAAAGTTGTAATTTCAGCGCTCGTTCATTTTGGTGTTCTATTATATCAAATTTTCTGTGTACAAAACATTCTTTCATTTATCTAAATAGACACAAATAGGCATAGCTCGCGTAAAGCGCCCAATGTCCACCTAAACGTAGATTTTTTCAAAATTTACTATTTCTCATTTAACTTTTTTGGAGATTTAAGATTGGTGCTTGATGAATTGCCTTCACTAGCACTTCAATTAACAGCAGCCATTTTATGCTATGTTTGTTTGCTTTTCTTGCTACTATATAATCTGCCCAATATTTCATTGCGTGTCTTTGTGCAATTGCAAATAATTCTCCCATCTACATATTGCACGTAAAAAAGAGAAGAAGCAGACTCCATACCGCTTAGTGTACCGCCGCACGCGTCCGGCGCTGCGGCGGCGGCCGGGGCTCCAGTCGCGCTCGCCGGAGCTGCGCGCGCGCCGCCGGGGGCTCCAGCCGCGCCCTCCGGGGCTGCGGCGGCGGCCGGGGCTCCAGTCGCGCTCACCGGGGCTGCGCGCGCGCCGCCGGGGGCTCCAGCCGCGCCCGCCGGGGCTGCGGGGGCTGCGGGGCCGCTTGGCGGGCCGCCGTATCACCCCGCTGGAGCTCGAGCTCCGCGCGCGTTTGCGGGATAAGCTCTGGTGAAAACATGCGTCACGATCATGTAAACTTACATTTTCCTTCGTACTCGTATTTCTCAGCCTAAATTTGCCAAAGACAAGATGCGTAAAGTTTTTAATTTCCTAAGTTTTTATCGCAGAGTTTTAAATTTTATAAATTATTCGCCAAACTGCGTGGCAGTTTGTTGGCGAATTAATTGTGAGACTGTGTGTAACTACTTTAATGAATACTTGAATTCTGTATTTGTTTCAGACTCCTCACCAACTAAAGTCAGTTATGAGACAAATAACGATAGTCACGTTGATATTTCAACCATATTTATTTCCGAGATAGATGTATTGAGGGATTTGGAAAATCTTAACATAAAAAAGGGGTCGGACATGATAAAATTCACCCATCATCATTCAGCCACAAAAAGTCCACTGCTGGACATAGGCCTCCTCCATGGATTTCCAAAAAGACCGGTTGGAAGCGGCCTGCATCCAGCGTCTTCCTGCCACTTGGATGAGGTCATCTGTCCATCCTGTGGCTGGTCGTCCTACGCTGCGCTTGCCGATATGTGGTCTCCATTCGGGAACTTTTCGGCCCCATCGGCCATCAGTTCTGCGTGCTATGTGCCCCGCCCACTGCCACTTCGACTTACTAATCCGCTGGGCTATGTCGACGACTTTCGTTCGTCAACGGATCTCATCATTTCTGATTCGATCTCGTAGAGAAATTCCGAGCATAGCCATTTCCATAGCTCGTTGCGTGACCTTGAGGCTTCTTATGAGACCCATAGTGAGAGACCACGTTTCAGTGCCATAAGTCATCACTGGTAACACACACTGGTTGTATAATTTTGTCTTTAGCGATTGAGGTATCTATATTAGACGAAAATTCACCCGTTTTTTATTAAAACATGCGCGAAAGAGCTCGCTCAACCTCTTACCCTATTGTTTCAGCTGTCTATTAAGGAAGGCCATTTTCCGGATATATGGAAGAAAGCTTTAATATCTCCCATCCATAAAGGAGGCGATAAGGGAACAGTCTCGCAATATAGAACCATATCTAAGCTCTGTATTTTAGGTAAATTATTTGAGAAATTGTAACCTCCAAGTTAACTACGTCTTTATGTATAATAAATAAATAAATAAATAAATAAATCTCTCAAGAACAGTGTTGATACCACCCTAGTAACATACACTGATCTTATCTTGAACGCGTTAGATGCCGGGTGTCAGGTTGATGCCGTGTATTTTAAGATAAGATAAGATAGTACCTTATAATACAAGGGTCGGTATACACGGCGATCTCCTTAGATGCATAGAATCCTATATTAGGAACAGAAGCCAATCAGTGTGTATGAAGGAAATTACTTCCAAATTCCTTCCTATAATGCCCGGAGTCCCCCATGGGTCGCATTTAGGGCCTTTTTTGTTCAGCCTTTATGTGAATGATACAGGAACATCCTTTATAAATTCGTGTCACTT
This sequence comes from Yponomeuta evonymella, assembly GCA_963969515.1. Classification (NCBI taxonomy): domain Eukaryota; kingdom Metazoa; phylum Arthropoda; class Insecta; order Lepidoptera; family Yponomeutidae; genus Yponomeuta; species Yponomeuta evonymella. The sequence goes on along the minus strand of OZ018370.1, from coordinate 1,186,370 downwards.
GCTTTATGCCGATGATACCAAAATGTTCAAGGTAGTTATGTCGCAAGAAGATTGTAATGATTTACAAACGGATTTAAATAAACATAAACATTTACATACAGTCACATACATTGCTTCTGGCCCCACACTAGGTCGTCAAGTAGTTTTCAAGATTACTGTACATCCAATCACCTTATGCTAAACGCTGATAAATGTCACATAATATAATATTCACGTAAAAATAATCCAATTTTATACAATTACTCTCTTTCTGGTACACATATACGGCGAGTATACAAGGTAAGAGATTTGGGAGTCACTTTGGATAATGAACTTTATTTCAATACTCACATCAACAATGTTATTGCGGAAAGTTTCAAAAACTTAGGCCTAATACTTAGTCTCAAAGGCCTTCAAACGTTCAAAAACCCTTAAAACACTATTTTACATATTTGTACGCAGCCACATGGAGTTTGCCAGCGTTGTTGTATGGAACCCGAAATATGCAATTCACATCTCTCGCTTAGATAAGATTCAAAATAAATTCTGCTGAACGACACAAGGTAGTACAAGATCCTATTTGGACTCCATATTTCTGTGTAAAATTGTAAACAATCACGTTGACTCATCTTCTCTCCGAGAATAAATCAACTTACAAGTATCCCGTCCTTCCTCGCGTTGCAAGGGATGATAAAAAGCAAGCACAGATGCGTCCATTATAGTAGGCGCCGTGCGAGGGTAGGCAGCTCTATGGCACGCCCTGTACTCATGGGCTTAGAATAAGCCTACGGTCTCCCCTGCCTGTCGAAGGAGCCGACTAAAAGGCGGCGGAGCCCTGTAGACCCGAGCTTAGAATAAGCCTACGGTCTCCCCTGCCTGTCGAAGGAGCCGACTAAAAGGCGGCGGAGCCCTGTAGACCCGGGCTTAGAAGAGGGCTACGGTGTCTCCTGCCTGTCGTATGAGGCGACTATAAGGCGGCGGAGCCCTGTAGACCCGGGCTTAGAATAAGCCTACGGTCTCCCCTGCCTGTCGAAGGAGCCGACTAAATGGCGGCGGAGCCCTGTAGTCCCGGGCTTAGAAGAGGGCTACGGTGTTTCCTGCCTGTCCTAAGAGGCGACTAAAAGGAGACACCGGGGTCGCGGGTGGTGAGAGTGGTATAAACGTGGTGAGAGTGGTATAATGAGTGCTTATAAACCACCGTTATAAGCGACCCCGTGGAGGCGGCGGCGTGTGGTGGCCGCACACTGCCGTACAATGAGGTTCTACAGGTGCGAGCCCGTAGAGAGGACGGCTGCTTCAGTGCACAGCGAGTGAAGTGTTCAGCGAGATCCCGGAAACCCCCCCCACCCTCTCCAAACGCACGAAGAGGGCTAGTGAGTAAAGACCCCACATAACCCGGCTTTCCCCCCAGGGAAGGTTTCCCCCTCGACATTAAAAAAAAGGAGCTCTACGGCAATTCAGTTGTATTTAATAACCCTGGGGGGGTTGATATTGACTGTAAATAATATTGTTGCATACAGTACGTAGCTCCATGTACCCTGCGAGGGTGTGTAATTGTTTGCCAGAGACCTGCGAGGTCTGGCGTACGACCTTGTCAGTTCAGATTATCAAAACTTCTTTCGTCTTTTTCGTCTTCCAGCCATCGGTCATGCATGGGCTAGTTCTTTTAATAATAATAATAATAATTTTGTTATTTATTTATGTGAGATGAAACACCCATCAATAGTAAGTAAATGACTTAGGCTATGTAAGTGAAATTAAGAGACCAATATTCTGGAAACTATTTTACATGCACCTTTATACGATGCTTCCAAAAGGGCCATCAGCCGTATTGCTTAGTGCATTAAGGGTGCTAATGCTTTAATGTCTCAATCATCTTCGGAATTACGGAATCCCTGTTTAGTAGGTGTCATTAAACTCAAGTCTCACGAACTCCTCTTGTTACGCAACATGACTGCGTGGGAAGCTAAAGAATAAAAATCGAACTGAAAATGCATATTTTTAATTCAACGCTGCATTGCCAACATTGACCGCAGATAAACAAAATTTTCTTCCTTTACACGCCTTTGACTGGTAATTGAATGGGTACTGATAATCGACGAGGGCACCGACACACCACACCATAGATTATAATGATTTTGACAATTTTTCTTTTTTGACATCTGATATTCTAATTTCGTCGGTTCAAAGGTAAAACTCACTAAGTGACATTTTGACACAAAATGAGAAATTGATAGTTTTATTTCTTTAAAGAGAAAATGTAGTAGTACAATAAAAAACACTAAGTGCGTATTGTGCTCCATAAGAAAACTGTCACTTGATGAAAAAAGTCTTAACTCCAATGCGTCTGCCCTTTGCAAGTAAAACTCATTTGGCACTTAATAAACCTAAAATTATGCCACAAAATGAGTTTTACCTCTGAACCGACGATTTGCTCTGTTTTATTGTTATTATTGATCATGTAATAATAATTCATTAACAATTAACGATTTTCATAAATTTACATATTTTTTGACATCTGACATTCCAATTTTCTCGGTCTTATTGTGACTATTAACCTTGTAATAATAATCAAGTAACGGCGCTCTCTCCTACCAAAAAAGTGTATGTCTACAATGACAAAACATGCAGAACAAATATTTATTATTGTACCATCTATTCATACTCATGTTTCACAAATAAATATCTTTACTTTATCTTATCTAGACTGTCAAAGATATTCGCTGTCAGAATTATAACCTCAAAATCCACAAGACTGGGATATTATTATTATGTAAGATACTCACTGAAATTGCACGGATATTTACTCGTTTATTTTTTCATTTTACAATGTTTTGACGTTTCGGTACTTTTGCAAGTGCCGTGGTCTCGGTAGACTGAGGTGACAGGCGTCTTTTTGAAAGCCATTAACTGTTAAGTTTACTACCCTCAGTAAAAAAAATATTTGGTTAGGTCCCAAAAATATTTTAGCAAATTTTTTTAATTTAAATTTGCAAAACAATAAGTTTATATAAACTTTAAAAATACTGATTTTATCAGTTATTGAAATTGATTTAAGGGGGTCTCAAAATTTGGATGCCGGCGGATCTCTATCTGGATACTCACTGTGTACGTGGTCTTAAAACACCAATTGACGTTATCAGCAATGCCATACTTACGTGTTAGACATTAATCACTGAATAACTATTATTTTACTCGAAAAATGTTAGGGTTTAAACTGCGTTCGTAGGAGCAGAATATTTTTTAACACAAACGGTAACACCGTTACATACTTATTGTCGTGCTGTTTATATATAATAACACGAGAACGTGTCCGTGTGGCGCCAGATTAAGAATAGCGTCACTCCATTGCCTTCCGTGGATGTCGTAGAAGGCGACTAAGGAAATAAATTACCAGGAGACGGGCAGCAGCGTCTTCCTGAGACTCCAACCGCACACTGCGATCGCCAACCCGCCTGCCGAGCGTGGCGATTATGGCAGAACCCCTCATGGTTATGAACACTTCGAAGGAGGCCTGTGTCCTGCAGTGGGCGTCAAATGGCTGATGATGATGACGGAATGGCATCAGTTTGGGGGTTTTTCTCTTTTTAAGATTGACGAAACAAATACATTGTGGCGAGCACATGTCAACTCTGCGCGCGCACTATAAACTCCGACATTCCTACATCGCGCAAGCAAAATGTTTCACATGACGTACCATAAATATTAGGGGTTAAAGTATGAAATTGCCGTTTTATTGCAATAGGTTCTTTGAATTGACATAGAATCTTCATGGTTTGAGGTTTTCGAATGAAACTTTTTTCAAATGGTTTCTATGATGTTCTTTTTTTAAAAAATGTGAAACATTTGAATATCGACTTTCAATTGTTTTTGTTATTCAATTTAGACAAGAAAGATGGATACTGCGAAAATTCGAGTGATTTTTGAATACGAGTTCCGACGCGGAACTAACGCGGCAGAAACAGCCCGCAATAACAATGCTGCGTTTGGAGAGGGGTCTACTAATGAACGCACCGTGCGATTTTGGTTTAAACGCTTTCGTGATGGAAATTTCGACTTAAAGAACGAGCCACGAGGAAGACCGCCCACACAGGTGAATAACGATGAATTAAGAGAGATAGTGGAAGCCGACCCTAGTCAAACTACCCAGGAATTAGCGGCATGGTTTAACGTTACCTTCCCCACAATATTGACTCACTTGCGTCAAATCAATAAAATAAAAAAATACGAAAAATGGGTGCCTCATAATCACTCGAATTTTCGCAGTATCCATCTTTCTTGTCTAAATTGAAAAACAAAAACAATTGAAAGTCGATATTCAAATGTTTCACATTTTTTAAAAAAAGAACATCATAGAAACCATTTGAAAAAAGTTTCATTCGAAAACCTCAAACCATGAAGATTCTATGTTAATTCAAAGAACCTATTAAAATAAAACGGCAATTTCATACTTTAACCCCTATTATAACGTCCGACGAACATCAGTCGGACCGGCCGTCTCCAGGCACACGATCTGCCTGGCGGGAAATTTCCCTTCATAGTGGAAGAGCACGATCACCCGGTCTTCCCTATAACATCGAGCGAATGCGGATGGAAGGGCCGGCAAGGGACGACCCAGGCGGACATACATGGACCAAACAGGGCAAGATAAAAAGTACCCGAAACCGGCGTGCATGCACGCACGCCAGAAGCGAAAGTGATCGTGATCGTGGCAAGTGGCCGTCCCTGGTCTCTGCGTACCCCTCTGGGATACAAGCGTGAGTTTATGTATGTGTGTACCATATTACAGGGCCAGGACAAGTGACTGTGTCGTGTGGGCGTTATGTGATTTATTGGACGAAAGAGCGCAATTTGGCGAAGTTCACTAACCAGCGCGTGCCCGCAGTCGCTGCCGCAGTCGCTGTCGCATTCGGTGTCGCAGTGTCGCAGGCCGTTGGTGCGGGGCGGGGTGGCGCCGGGGCGGGGGCGGGGGCGGCTGGGCCCCGCCTGCGGGGAGCGGGGGGAGCGGGGGGCCGACCGCGGACGGGACTTCTTGCCCACTCCTTTTCCTGACAGTGTGGAGGAAACATAAACGAGAAGTTACAGAAATCAATACATTTACTTCGACGTTAATGCGCACTTTTTGATAATACGGGCAATAGCCACATGCGCGCCTTTTTTCAATAATGAGTAGTGAGAAGGTGTGCAGCTTTTTTAACAATAATAGTAATGGAAAAGTGCGCACCTTTTTGAACAATTTGAGTAGAGGGCAAGTGCGCACCTTTTTTAACAAGAAGTGGGCATGTGCGCAGCCTTTTAACAATAATAGTAGAGGGCAAGTGCGCACCTTTTTTAACAAGAAGTGGGCAAGTGCGCACCTTTTAACAATAATAGTAGAGGGCAAGTGCGCACCTTTTTTTAACAAGAAATGGGCAAGTGCGCACCTTTTAACAATAATAGTAGAGGGCAAGTGCGCACCTTTTTTTAACAAGAAGTGGGCAAGTGCGCAGCCTTTTAACAATAATAGTAGAGGGCAAGTGCGCACCTTTTTTAACAAGAAGTGGGCAAGTGCGCACCTTTTAACAATAATAGTAGAGGGCAAGTGCGCACCTTTTTTAACAAGAAGTGGGCAAGTGCGCAGCCTTTTAACAATTATAGTAGAGGGCAAGTGCGCACCTTTTTTAACAAGAAGTGAGCAAGTGCGCAGCCTTTTAACAATAATAGTAGAGGGCAAGTGCGCACCTTTTTTAACAATGTGAGTAGAGGGCAAGTGCGCACCTTTTTTGTGTGCGTTGAGCGGTGCGTCGCTGTCGGGGGAGGGGGAGCGCGCGGCGCGGGGGGCGCGGGGCTCCTCACCGCTCGATGCCTCGTGCGCAGTGGCGCGCCCGTTCGCTGAGGGAGGTTCCGTCCTAAGTTTATTTGCAACTAATTACACACACAATAGATTAAAGGCACGTCCTGTATTTTGAAATGCGAAAAACCAAATTGAGCCATCTTTTTTACCCTTGCTCTTCGTCCATAACTGGAGTTACATTACTAGCAATTTTAAAAACCTATTTAAAGGCTAAAAATTCCACCCATGCTGGGACTTGAACCCGCGACAGGTTTTTAAAATTGTCCTCGGCACGGGTTAGTGCAACAAAAAGAATATAATTACTAGCAATGTATAGAGAAAAAATATTCTTCGTATTGCGCAGTCTTGCGGGCGGCACAAGACCGGGAAGCTTGGAAAACCACGCGGGAGGCCTATGCCCTGCAGTCGGCGTCAAACGGCTGATGATGATGATGATTCTTCGTACAAAACTGGGTAATGTACCAATAAACCTACATTCCTTGCACATTACACGGAGGCAAATATTGTTCACCCATAACCCGGTTCTGTACAAAGAAATAGCCGTTCCTTGTACAAAACCAAGGAGGTTCACCGACTAAGCAATAAATAAATAAATATCCTGTAAATTAAGGACTTGAAAAGACTAAATTTGGAGTTTTTTTGTCCATTTTGTCTCCAAAATCATCTAGATTTTGAAATGGACATCTAATTTAACTTATTACGTTCATTAAGTCGTAGTTTCTGTGCTACTTTGAATAAAAAAAAATTGATTTCGATTTTGATTTTTTTTTTATAAAAACCTACCGAGCCACTCAGGAGCATTTACAACTCTCTCTTTAAACTAACACTTGAGCTAAACTAAACTAAAGCCTGAGGTTCACCTAGTGCGGAGGCCACCGGAAAGCGTAACTTTGCAAGTGAAAATTATTTTGGTGTACCCTCATTAGATTAAATATGTATAACACTTGTGTGAAGATATAGTACATTACTGCAGCGGCCACCAAAAGAGGCATTGATGGACGAACGTGGAAACGTGAGTCCATCAATGCCTAGTTGTGGCCAAGTGTATATGATTTTTCTCAAATAATGCGCGGAAACTAAAACTAAGTAGTATACTAAGGCAGAACTTTTTATTTGAAAAAATTCAATAAAGTTTCAAAATCAGACGAACCATAAACGAACAATAATTTTTGCCGCATTGTGTTCTTTTTTTTTTCAATAGCTATATCCAGCGTACTATCGCAAGCCAGTTCGAAATTTTAATAAAACCTCTGATACGTTACCTCCTTGGTTGTCATTGTTCGGAGTAAAAGATCGTTCCAATTTTAAATAACACGACAGATATGAGTTTAGTATGTAATTTATTTGACCGCAAAACACGACAGTTATGAATTTTCATAGAACTTTTTCCGGCCGCTGCTCGCGTGTAATTGGCCAGTACGGCAATTTCGATTTATCTCGAAGAAGGTTGTCCAAATAATGCTCTCCAAGCATGTTTGAGAAAATTATGTTTCCTCCACCAAGTATACAGTAAAAGTGATCCAGCTCGCGCTTCTCACCTTCCCAACTAATCGATGCACCCCGCCATACTTTGTCGCAGTGATGAAAACCTAACGACCGGTTACTTTTAAATAGATAGACAGATAAAACATTTATTCGAATTGGCACACACACGTGAACAGGAACAGTACAAAAGGAAGCACCGTGTACATACAGCAAACAAAGAAAAAATAAAATAAAACGAATTCAGTAAAACGATCCACAGAAAGAAAAGGCAATATATACATGAAACACGTAATGTACACGACAGCAACAACAGAGAATTGTGGGTGTGGCAAATGTGAAAAGGTTCGAAATAGTGAAGACACTTACGATTTTGAAGATACCACGACCCTATTTTGTTGAATACTTTTAATATCGTGACGTTGAGTGTTGACCGGTAAAGCAATTGGGGAACAATATCAATGCAAAGTAATGCCAGAATGATCAAATGTAAATCGGTTTTTATTAGAATTGTTCAAAATCATGACACTTACCTTCGAGAGTACGTATATATATTTTATTTACTATGTAAGTAGTATGCCCAGCGGATTAGTAAGTTGAAGTGGCAGTGGGCGGGGCACATAGCACGCAGAACTGATGGCCGATGGGGCCGAAAAGTTCTCGAATGGAGACCACATATCGGCAAGCGCGGCGTAGGACGACCAGCCACAAGATGGACAGATGACCTCATCCAAGTGGCAGGAAGACGCTGGATGCAGGCCGCTTCCAACCGGTCTTTTTGGAAATCCATGGAGGAGGCCTATGTCCAGCAGTGGACTTCTTGTGGCTGAATGATGATGATGATGAAGTAGTATGTGTACAACGAGTGTGTATATTAGTAAGTATATATTTATACCTATTGGTACCATAAATAAATTTCTGTAGTAAGTAAAAGTGAAATTAAAGTAATTGATAGAATAAATAGGTGATTTTTAGTAATTTTTTTCTCTCATTAATGAGCTTTATTTGCCTTCACCCGCTCTCTGTTCTATCATTCAGAACCTCTCTTAGGCTGGCTGAAAGAAATTTCTTTTGAAATAAGTCCGCCTTTGTAAATTTGCACTTCCCTGTTATTTAAGTTTTTTTTTTTATTTTGGCAATAAAGCGTAACAACCAAACAAACAAACAAACACTTGTAACCTTCTTGGTAGATAAAGTAATATTTGTATTTGTAGCTATCAATATGAGACTGATTACGGTTACAGTAGAATGATTACGGTCATGAGTAAAACCCGAAAAAGAGTGCACTAAAGTGTTCGAGTCGCCCAACGACTGCACGAACTTCGACACCACCCATGCAGAGACAATCGCTGACCTTCTGATATTTTCATTGAATATAAGGTGTCGGGAAACGTTGTCGAATCTCCTGGACCGTTTGATGTTTATGATATGTGAAGCTAAAATAAAAAGATGCGGGTTCACCACATTAATAAGTTAGTTACACTGCACGAAGAACCTCCTTGGTTACAAGGAACAGCTATTTCTTTGCAAAGGACCGGGTTGTTTGTGTAGGGAGAATGTTTCCCTCCTACATAAGTACATAACTGGCATTGTAACTGGTAATGTGCAAGGAAGGTAGGTTTCTTGGTACTTTACCCAGTACGAAGAATATTTTTTTCTTTATACATTGAAGAAGAAGAAGAAGAAAGACATTTATTACATTTATTTATTTATTTTTTATTTATTTATTTCATCATCAACCCATTATGTCCCCACCAAGGGGCACGGGTCTCTTCCCTGAGGAAGGTATAGGCCATACTCCACCACGGGGGCCAAGTCCGGATCGGTGGAGGCTTGTAGACTAGTGGCTCGTCTACTGTCAGAAGTTGTCAAGCCGCCCTAAGGCCTCTGACTTGGCTCAACGACTGCCATCTATCGACGGCAGCCGGCACCAACAGCTTAACGTGCCTTGCGAAGCACGGAACCGCTCGGAAAAATGCCACTAGCGTTAGGCATAGACGGCGACCCATCCATGCACTGAACGCGCCCTGTGTTGCTTAACCTTTATTTATTTTTATATTTTTATTTATTTGCTAGTAATGTAACTCAGTTAAGTACGAAGTGACAGTTATGCAACGGACCGAACGGGTTGTCGAAGAGAAGAGTACACACCTATACCTAAAGCCGGGTCTCCCGCTCGTGTTTTAACATGAAACGTCACACAAAACAATCGGTTTTCAATGCCCCAAATTGACTTTTTGTTTTGCTTCCTCTGGCAACGAATATGTTTCGCGCAACGAAAACGGAATGTTTTGGTGTAATGTGTGTGTGTGTGTAAATGTGTGTTTTGGTGTGTAAATAAAACATTATCTTATCTTATCTAATGTCTTTTAGCAGGAGACACACAGCGGGCTCCGTTTATGGACTGATTAGATACTGGTCCATCTTGTGGCTGGTCGTCCCACGCTGCGCTTGCCGATATGTGGTCTCCATTCGAGAACTTTTCGGCCCCATCGGCCATCAGTTCTGCGTGCTATGTGCCCCGCCCACTGCCACTTAAACTTACTAATCCGCTGGGCTATGTCGACGACTTTCGTTCGTCTACGGATCTCATCATTTCTGATTCGATCTCGTAGATGACGTCATTCAAGTGGCAGGAAGACGCTGGATGCAGGCCGCTTCCAACCGGTCTTTTTGGAAATCCATGGAGGAGGCCTATGTCCAGCAGTGGACTTCTTGTGGCTGAATGATGATGATGATAGATACTGGTAAACTTTTTATGAAAAATTAAATGGAAAAATGCTTCAACGCACTATGGACTTGTTCCGAAATAAAAATATTGAAAAATTAAAAGGGCAAAATGCTTCAACGCACTATGGACTTGTTCCGAAATAAAAATATTGAAAAATTAAATGGAAAAATGCTTCAACGCACTATGGACTTGTTCCGAAATGAAAATATTGAATTGAATTGAAACACGGTTACAAAATAGTACATTGTACAAAGAGAGGAAACGATCTACTTCTGTTCAAGAGTATTTTTTTTTCTTAGTGCAGAAAAAGGTTGCCAGCTTTTTAGTGTCCCGTGCCCGAAGGGTGCAAAACGGGACCCTATTACTAAGACTTCACTGTCCGTCTGTCGGTCTGTCAGGCTGCATCTCATGGACCGTGATAGCTAGGCAGTTGACATTTTCACAGATGATGTAATTCTGTTGCCGCTATAACAACAAATACTAAAATCAGGTTAAAATAAATATTTAAGGGGGCTACCATACAACAAACGTGTGTTTTTTGCCGTCTTTTGCTCGATATTAATAACAGCAATGGTTAGACGGTTGAAATATTAACAGAATATTTAGTTTTGTATTCGCTTCAAAAATAAATAATAAAATCAAAATAAAATAAATATTTAAGGGGGGCTACCATACAACAAACGTGATTTTTAAAAGTTTTTTCTCCATCTTTGTCCTCTCTAGAAACTTCTGCTTCTTCAGCCAGATGTCGCTGCCTGTACGTAATACAGAGAAGTTTGTAAAGAGGTTCGAAATTTCATCGACGCCTGCACTTGCCCATTAGCTCAGTTGGGAGAGCGCCGGCTCGGTTAGCCAGAGGTCGCGGGTTCAGGTCCCAGCATGGATTGAATTTTCAACCTAACCTATTTAGGTTTTTAAAGTTTCTGTGTTACTTTGGATAAAAAGATTTTGAATTTGAATTTATTGTCCTCTCCACAACTCACGCAGTGGGCGGGCGCGGGGGCGGGCGCGGGGGCGGGGGCGGGGGCGGCGCGGCAGCGGCAGCCGCGCCCACAGCGACTCGAACAGCGCCGACAGCCGGACCGTCATCGAGTAGATCTGCGGGCGACAGGCATTAGGCTAGCCCTACGTCTGGGGCCCCGTGCATGGGGAGCTTGCGTCTAACTTACACTGGAGTGACATCGCATTTATACCATAGAAATCATATAAGAATCTAGGAAAAATTTAAAAATACATACATATATATATGCAAGGGCGTCGCCAAGGGGGGGCAGGGAGGGGCAGTTGCCCCTCCCTAGAGATTCTAAAAAAGTTGCCAAATATAATGCAACCAAAGTCTTAAGTCTTTGAGTTAATTTGCTTGAAGTTCAAGCCTTGAACAATCATTCCCGTACGTCGAAACTCGAATGAATTTACCAATTCCACTCCTAATATTCCGTACGCTCAATTACGCTCTGCTCTACACTGTCGTTGAAGCGGGAGAGGGGGAGTGGGGAAGCAACGTGTAACCGCGCAGCGCTCGCGCCCCCCGCACAGCCGCCTTTGTTTTAGCGTCTGTCATTCTGTCAGCTCGTGCTCGTGTAGCTTTACACATTGGACTCTGTACTGTCACAGAATATATATGTATATAGTACTAAGATACTGTTGTAATTACAATCGCTGTAGATGTAAGGCTCGTAGTACAAGTGAAAAGCTTCCTGTGCTGTCGACTTTACCTACAATTCATACTTACTTTTCTCATTCATAGAGAATGAGAAAAATATGAATTGTAGTAGGTAAAGTCAACTTGCCCCCCCCTGCGCCATCGGCTGGCGACGCCCTTGTATATATGTATAGGTGGTGAGTGAGACATTGAGTCACTGACCGCTCGTGTTTGTTGGTACTGTATAGGTGGTTGTTGCTGTGCTCGCTACGTGAGTGAGTGAGAGACTGAGTGAATGGGTGACTAACCCGGCTGTTGTCGGTGTTGTAGAAGCGACAATTACTGAGCACGCCACGTGAGTGAGTGAGCAAGTGAGTGCGTAAGTGAGGTGAGTGCGTGAGAACGTGAGCAAGTGAATGAGTGAGTGGGTGATAACTGATCCGTCTGCTCTTTTTGGTGTTGTAGAAGCGGCAGATCCTGAGCACGCCCCGTGAGTGAGTGAGTGAGTGAGCAAGTGAATGAGTGAGTGAGTGAGCAAGTGAATGAGTGAGTGGGTGGTAACTGGAGTCAGTCGACTGCGCTTGTTGGTTGTAAAAGCGGCATTTACTGAGCACGCCACGTGAGTCAGTGAGTGAGTGAGTGAGTGGGTGACAACTGACCCGACTGCGCTTGTTGGTGTTGTAGAGGCGGCTGTTGCTGAAGAGCCGGCGCAGGTCGGCGGCGAGCCGCGCCGGCGTGGCGTAGCGGCCCGCCGCCAGCCGCGCCGCCACGCCGTTCAGGTGCACCGGCCGCGACACCACGCTCAGGTAGTCTGGGGGGCAGAACAATATTATCATTACAAAAAACTTTATTGCCATAGGCGTGTACATAGATAGTGCCCGGTCCAAACTAGAATACTTTGTACGAATATTATGTAAGTAAGTAATTAAGTAAGTAAGTAAATTATTTATTTGATACTCAAATCTTAATATCTATAACAATACAAATTCAGATCACAGTTGGGTTAGATTTGGCACCAAATTGGTCTCCACTCAGCATCATGCCGTGGCCGGTAGCGACCACGACGCTGGTTTTCAGTGGTTACCATTTACGGCACAAACAAAGAAAAAGAAACTTAAATACATCAATACATTTATGAAAATATTATGTACGTTAGAAAAAATATCAAAGACTTCGAAAATGCTGGTGGCCACCACAATGTTAATACTAGAAATAAACATAAATTGTCATTTCCACGATTTAGACTTGCTTAAGCCGACACATCCTTTATGGGGCACTGCATAAGGTTTTACAACAAAATTCCTCAAGATATATTAGAGTTACCTCCAACGTGGTTTAAAATCCAAATAAGGAGGGGATTTGCCCTGTAAGGAAGTGGGTACATGCCCACCTGTAATTTGGCTGTGTTACTAGCTGCGTGTTATGTGCTATGGCAATATGAAAATGGGTAACCGGACTCCGCTCGAAAGCGACAATGTTTCCTGTTTAATAACCAGTGGTCGGAGTAGGTATATTGAATTAAGGTCACTGACATCAAACGTATATGTTAATATGGATACGCCTCCGAGTTTCCGGATTATTATGATAAAAATACCGAAACATCGAAATTATTACATGAAACTTAGATGTTAAAAGAAATAGCTTAAAATTAGAAAATATTGAAAAAATTATAGTTATTTATTTTAATTGTATAGAGACAGAAAATCAAAATGTAGAACTTGTAACCGATGAGGATTAAAAATAATTATTTTTAATAAAACTGTAATAATGATTATTTGTATTAACAATAAACAATTTTGTTTGCTTACATATGGTTTTTTATTTTATTACTCTATTTACCAAATTTTTGGAAACTCCGGTACATTCCGGAAGAAATGCATGTCCATGTTATGATATCATGACGCAAGTATCTAAAATCAATATACCTACTCCGATACTGTTAATAACACATGTATGAGACACAAATACGCGTTACATATAGTCGTTGTCCCGATGGACAAAGTCAGGCGTGAGCAAATAAAATAGCGTACATACGGCAAAATTTACGCATCTATTAATGTCGTCACTTGGCGTCGAGTGGGGCGCTTATTTCTGAAGTACAGCCTCTATAGAATAGCCATTGTAAAATCACTGATGTATAATGCCGTAGTAGAGTAACCGCGGCGTAGTATCCTTGGTACAACAATAACCGCAGTACAATCATCATCATCAGCCATTTGACGCCCGCTGCAGGACACAGGCCTCCCTCATGGTTTTCCTAACCACGAAGGGTTTTGCCATAATCGCCACGCTCGGCAGGCGGGTTGGCGATCGCAGTATGCGGTCGGAATCTCAGGAAGACGCTGCTGCCCGTCTCCTGGTAATTGATTTCCTTAGTCGCCTTCTACGACATCCACGGAAGGAAATGGAGTGACGCTATTCCTAATCCGGCGCCACACGGAAAGCAGTACAATAGTCTCGGTACAAATGTAGCTGTACGGTTGCTCCAATACAGTAACCGCGGTACAGTGTTGGCGGTACAATCTGACTGAACTGACCATTTTCGCATCCAAAATACTCTTAAGACAAAGGTGTATAACCAATGTGTGTAGCCAGTGATGATTTATGGATATATATATATTTATATTTATGGGCCTCATAAGAAGGCTCAAGATCGCCCAACGTGCAATGGAGAGAGCTATGTTACGAGTTTCACTACGTGATCAAATCTGGAATGAGGAGATCCGCAGAAGAACCCGAGTTACTGATATAGCTCGAAGAATTGCTCAGTCGAAGTGGCAGTGGGCGGGGCACATAGCTCGGAGAACTGATGGCCGTTGGGGCGGAAAAGTTCGGACCTGGCGACCGCGGACCGGACCACGTGGGCAGGCCCCCCACCAGATGGTCTGACGACCTGGTTACTGTGGCAGGCCCCCCACCAGATGGTCTGACGACCTGGTTACGGTGGCAGGCCCCCCACCAGATGGTCTGACGACCTGGTTACGGTGGCGGGGAGACGCTGGATGCGGGCGGCACAACACCGGGAAGCTTGGAACACCACGAGGGAGCCCTATGTCCTGCACAGGGCGTCAAATGGCCGACGCTGATGACGACGATGAACTGACCGGGCGCCTGGTCGAGCGGCACGGGCTCGCGGAAGGGCTCGGCGTCGGGCGACGCACTGAGTTGCCGCAGTAAGGCTGCGCACGCGCCGCGCCACTCCTGCACGCAGTAAATTGACGCACCGTTAGTAAACTAAGGGCCAGTTTCTGAATTGAGAATTTCGCTAAATACATAGTTAACTGTAGTGCTGTCTCTTCGAATTTCTCAGAAAAGAGCGTGACAGAATGTTACTGAAGAATTTACTTAGTTTCTCAATTCAGAAACCGGCCCTTAAGTAAGAAAACGAGTGTTTATTTGACCGAAAACTTACACTCTTAATATGTAATAGTCATTCTACAACAAACAGGGGGCGCGTGTCGGAGGCTCGTGACATTCAACAAGTCAGTCTACAAGAAACAGGGGGCGCTGTCGCGACATTCAACAAGTCAGTCAACAAGAATCAGGGAGCAAGTGGCGGGGGCTGGCGATGTGTCGGGGGCTGGCGATGTGTCGGGGGCTGGCGATGTGTCGGGGGCTGGCGATGTGTCGGGGGCTGGCGATGTGTCGGGGGCTGGCGATGTGTCGGGGGCTGGCGATGTGTCGGCGGCTGGCGATGTGTCGGGGGCTGGCGATGTGTCGAGGGCTGGCGATGTGTCGGGGGCTGGCGATGTGTCGGGGGCTGGCGATGTGTCGGGGGCTGGCGATGTGTCGGGGGCTGGCGATGTGTCGGGGGCTGGCGATGTGTCGGGGGCTGGCGATGTGTCGGGGGCTGGCGATGTGCGGGGCACCGAACCTGGTCCGCGGGCGCGCGCGGCGCGTCGTCCTCGGAGGAGCGGTAGCTGGCGGCCAGCGCGTGGTACTGCGCCTCCACGTCGGCGGTGCGCCAGCATCTGCAACGGCGGCGGGTTACTGCCCGGCTCGGTCCACACACACTCACTCGACATATTACTACAAGAGCCTGAGAGATAGATAGATAGAATATTCTTTATTGTACACAGACATTACTTCCACAGAAATTCAATAAATCACAGTACAATTGGCGGCCTTATTGCTGCAAGCAATTTCTTCCAGGCAAAGCACGAGAGAGACCTCTTCGCAAACCGAGACATCGTACGCCAATGCTGCGTTGACGCAGCGCTCATGCGGCGTTCGCCGCGTTGAAATCGTTGCGTTGCGACGACGCAGCGATGCCGCAACGTCCGTGCGGCGTCACCCTTAGGCGTTAAGCGGTACGCACTCGTATTGGAGTGTATTTTTGTAAACCCTTACTAATACTATAAACGCGAAAGTTTGCATGTGTGGATGGATGTTTGTGACTCTTTCACGCCGCACGCACGGCTGAACGGATCCGGATGTCAATTTTCACGGAGATAGATTATGTGGTCTGGATTAGCACATAGGCTATTTTTTATCCCGGAAAAATACACATCAAAATTAAAACGCGAACGGAGTCGCGGGCAACAGCCAGCATTTTATATTACTACACTTTATTGCACACGAAAGGCAGTACAGGAAATAGGACAGTACGAAATTACATTTGCGAAGGCGAGCCTATTTCTGTGAGAGATTTCTTCCAGCAAACCTTTGAGAGTCGGAGCGGAGCTGTAAAACGGGTCTATACAGTACGAAATTACATTTGCGAAGGCGAGCCTATTTCTGTGAGAGATTTCTTCCAGCAAACCTTTGAGAGTCGGAGCGGAGCTGTAAAACGCGTCTATACAGTACGAAATTACATTTGCGAAGGCGAGCCTATTTCTGTGAGAGATTTCTTCCAGCAAACCTTTGAGAGTCGGAGCGGAGCTGTAAAACGCGTCTATACAGTACGAAATTACATTTGCGAAGGCGAGCCTATTTCTGTGAGAGATTTCTTCCAGCAAACCTTTGAGAGTCGGAGCGGAGCCGTAAAACGGGTCTATGCACGTGCACACTTACTAATATACACTTATACAGATAACGAAATAGTACAATCGACAGCACATCATTGTATACATCCATGCACTCTACTCCTTTGCGTTACGGGCGACTTTGCAACTAAAATGTAGAGGTTGACGTGCTGTCGACTGATCTACCCAGTTTGGGGCGCGCGGGGCCAGGCCTTTACTTGTGAGTTAGGGCGGCGCTTGAGGGACCGCGGCTTGGACTGCCGCCCTGGGGCATGCCTCGTGCTACGGATCCCCTCTCCCTGACTGCTCAACGTGGTAACGCTCCCTGACTGCTCAACGTGGTAACGCTCCCTGACTGCTCAACGTGGTAACGCTCCCTGACTGCTCAACGTGGTTACGCGGCCAGTGTTATGGGGACATTTGCGTCAGACATGGCCCGGAGTGACTGAAAACGTTGCTTTGCTTAATAGCTTATGCTGTAAGTTATTTATGTTGGACTTTTGATAACGTGACCTATTTAATCCGTTGACGATGGCCAAAAATATATATTATATTACTTATAATGAAAAGAATAGACTACATACACAATCAAAGAATATAATGATATGTTGTGTTTTTCCTGGTACAATAAAGAATATTCTTAGCTTATCTTACTAAAGTAGACACTTTAAAAATTCACCAAATCGTGCAGAGCAGTACATCTGTCAGTCACCGCACGGCACGGAGCAGTACCTCTGCCAGTCAGCAGCAGGCCGGCCACTCACCGGATGGCGTGCAGCAGCAGGCCGGCCACTCACCGGATGGCGTGCAGCAGCAGGTCGGCCACTCACCGGATGGCGTGCAGCAGCAGGTCGGCCACTCACCGGATGGCGTGCAGCAGCAGGTCGGCCACCAGGCGCGCCTGGCGCACGATGGGCGCGTGTGGCCGGTTGAACAGCTCGGCGTCGCTGGCCAGGTAGCGCGCGTCGAACTGCGCGGCCGCCGCGCGCCGGTAGAACAGGTTCTCGAAGCGAGCCCTGCGAGGAAGGTGAGCGGTTCGTTACGCACTGGCGCCTCGGCCGAGACGGTAAACGGTTTTGGGTGTTGTGAATGTTAGGTGCTACACGCAGACCTTATTACTATGTACGCGATTTAGCAATAAAGAATGTGAATACGACTTCTCGGGCGGGAGGATCAACGGTTTGGAGTGCTGAGGTATGAATAGAACAGATTCTCGAAGCGGCCGTACGGAGACAAAAACAGCTATGTGAACCAAACGGACCTTATTCTCTGGCAAAGAGAAGGTGTAGGGTGGGAGAGTGAAGGGAGTCTACACGTACCTACGTTCGAAAATAACAATGGTATTCAATCGTTATTTTCAAAGGAATTTTGGAAAGGGGTACAAGAGATAGGGCGCCTTTGAGACAGAGTAAGGCCAAATAATAAAGGCTTCAAGTGTTAAGTTACCGATTTTAGAAACGGTTCTCAAAGCAGGCAATGCGGGAACACAAGGAACGCGAGCCTTCTCTTCGTAAACCGTGCTGATATAGAAAGAAAGAAAGACATTCATTGGGGCAAATCAACAATAAAAAAGGCATAACAAGTAATATAAACAAGTAAAAAGGAAAAACAAGTCACATAATACAAAACAAAGTCAGAAAGTCAGAGTATAATTTGTGAACTTTAGTTCTTATTCTGTTCATAATGGGCAGAAATGATGAGATCCGTAGACGAACGAAAGTCGTCGACACAGCGCAGCGGATTAGTAAGTTGAAGTGGCAGTGGGCGGGGCACATAGCACGCAGAACTGATGGCCGATGGGGCCGAAAAGTTCTCGAATGGAGACCACATATCGGCAAGCGCAGCGTAGGACGACCAGCCACAAGATGGACAGATGACCTCATCCAAGTGGCAGGAAGACGCTGGATGCAGGCCGCTTCCAACCGGTCTTTTTGGAAATTCATGTAGGAGGCCCATGTCCAGCAGTGGACTTCTTGTGGCTGAATGATGATGAATGATGATAATGGGCATCTCTATGTTAAAATTTTTTTGATTAAGTTATGGATCTCAAGGTTTAGAAGTAATAATTATATTTTTCTGTACTTTACGTAAACAACTGTTAGTATCTTAAATAAAAAAAAAAGGATAGAGGGAATCTCCAATTATATCCACCGCACATAAATAACGTCTACTGCTCAGTTGTGGGTAGAATATATTTCCAAACTGAAGCCTGTGGCAGAATAACTAGCGCCTTCAGCGTTAGACACAGAATTACTTTTGGAGGAGAAGAAGGGAAGGCGAGATTTGCAGGCCCGGCGCGTGGGGAGAGCCTCACCTGATGGTGGACAGGTCCACGGGGTAGGGCACGAGCCGCGCATACGTGGGGTACTGCTGAAGGTCCACGGGCACCAGGAAGGGCTCCGCTATCCGCAGCTCCATTATCCTGCACAAATCAGATAAGTATTTCAACGTGAACAATTAATTTCTTGAATGTCAATATACATAATTTTAAAAACCTATTTAGAGGCTAAAAATTCCACCCATGCCGAGACTTGAACCCGCGACCTCTGGCTCACCGTGCCGGCGCTCTCCCAACTGAGCTAATGGGCAAGTGCAGGCGTCGGCGAAGTTTCGAGCCTCTTTACAAACTTCTCTGTATTACGTACAGGCAGCGACATCTGGCCGAAGTAATTTACATCACTTGCAGCCCCGAGTAACCCACCTTGCAGTTAGGTTTTTACATCGGAATGATATCGCTGTACCTACATGAATATATTCTTTTTGTTGCACTAACCCGTGCTGAGGACAACTTTAAAAACCTATTTGGGTGGGTTACTCGGGGCTGCAAGTGATGTAAATCGCTTCGGTCAGATGTCGCTGTCTGTACGTAATACAGAGAAGTTTGTAAAGAGGTTCGAAATTTCATCGATGCTTGCACTTGCCCATTAGCTCGGTTGGGAGAGCGCTGGCACGGTTAGCCAGAGGTCGCGGGTTCAAGTCCCGGCATGGGTGGAATTTTTAGCCTCTAAATAGGTTTTTAAAATTGTCCTCAGCACGGGTTAGCGCAACGAAAAGAATATAATATACACAATGTAATGTAAACTGGCTTCAGGTCGATGTGTAATAGAGTAAAAGGCAGCGAAGAAACTCAGAAACTCCGCTCCGCATCTGCAACACGGGAATTATGAAACAGTATGCCCCTCCTCGGCCCAGTCCCCCCCCTCAGGCGCGCCGAGTATACTCCCCCTCACCTGGCGGTGTGAGCGGCGAGGCGCGCGCAGGCCTCGGCCCAGTCGCCCCCTCCCCCTCAGGCGGGCCGAGTATACTCCCCCTCACCTGGCGGTGTGAGCGGCGAGGCGCGCGCAGGCCTCGGCCCAGTCGCCCCCTCCCCCTCAGGCGGGCCGAGTATACTCCCCCTCACCTGGCGGTGTGAGCGGCGAGGCGCGCGCAGGCCTCGGCCCAGTCGCCCCCTCCCCCTCAGGCGGGCCGAGTATACTCCCCCTCACCTGGCGGTGTGAGCGGCGAGGCGCGCGCAGGCCTCGGCCCAGTCGTCCCCCTCCCCCTCAGGCGGGCCGAGTATACTCCCCCTCACCTGGCGGTGTGAGCGGCGAGGCGCGCGCAGGCCTCGGCCCAGTCGTCCCCCTCCCCCTCAGGCGGGCCGAGTATACTCCCCCTCACCTGGCGGTGTGAGCGGCGAGGCGCGCGCAGGCCTCGGCCCAGTCGCCCCCTCCCCCTCAGGCGGGCCGAGTATACTCCCCCTCACCTGGCGGTGTGAGCGGCGAGGCGCGCGCAGGCCTCGGCCCAGTCGTCCCCCTCCCCCTCAGGCGGGCCGAGTATGGCGCGCAGCTCGCTAGACAACACGGGGACGCAGCCGCCCGGCGAGCTCGCCCCTCTGCGGAAAAATAAGATTTATTTTTGTCATGAAACGTCTTTCAGTTCCGTAGTGGGGGGGTCACTCGCTAAACCCAACGCAACGACAACAGCGGCCCGGGCGAGGGCTGCGACTCTGTGACTGCGTGTCTCTGCCGGCAGATATACGTATTATGCTCCTTGTTATGCACGCTGACATCTCATTTCATCTACAGTCCGTTCACAGTTATTTTACCTCTGACAGATGTCATTGTATCCTTTCGTTATGTTGGTACACAGAGAAAAAAATCACTTATTCGTCAGGGTTGCCATCCGTACGAGGTTTCTCATACAAGTACGAGATTTAGAGGTGCAGGTACGAGGTACGAGCTCACATCCATCCTCGAACGATATTGTACGAGATTCATTGATACAAATTTTAATTCTTAGGTACAAGATAATCGTTTGGAATGCATCTCAATCGGAATCGAGATACACTGCTGCTTTCACTGAGAGTTATAAGCACGATCAACCGTGTCGTTATCAGAACCTTATTACGACCATAACTTTGAAAATTGTAATACTATTAATGCAGACAAGAGATCCGTTTTGGTATGCTTATTAAGTGCCTTATCACATAATCTTTTTCGTATTTTGTATCGAAAATCATAAAGCTAAATATGGCAACACAATGCTCAGGTGGGCCAACCTAATAGCTAGAGGTAAAACAACTGTGAACGGTCTGTAACAGTTAATGTTCTAGTTTGGACGCATGCAACCAAACATTCTATGTTCTACCAGTGCTTTTCAACGTATGCTGTAGGTATAGTGATCTGATTCGGTCTGTATTGAACCAACCCTTATAAGTATTATATAATATCTATAATAATATTTTAATAATATTGTATGTAGGTTTATTTTATTATTTGAAACTAGCTGTGCCCGCGACTCCGTTCGCGTACATTTCGATTTTTACGAAGCAGCATTTGTATGGGGGCCACGTCTTATCATAACTGGAGCTAGAATTTAAATAGCCTATCCTGTGTCCCAGATGTCTATATGTTTTTATACCAAATTTCATCAAATTCGGATAATTGGTTTAAGAGTTATGGAGGAACATACATACATACATACACACATACAGAAAAAAATTCTAAAAATCGTGAAATTAGTTTCAGTATCATATATTGAGCCTATAAACACAATATCTCTGAAAACAAACTAACTTACTCCATGACCGACCCTTACAGATTTATTATTAGTATAGAATAGATTAGATAAAAGACTTGCGCCATATTATAGTTTGCTGTATGCATGTTTAATAGTAGTTTATGTGACTGTCACATAATGAGGGTTATTAAAACACGAGCGAGATTTTAAAAAACGAGCCTTGGTGAGTTTTTTAATAGCATTCGCGAGTGTTTTAATACCAAGTTATGTGCAGTCTCATACACTACTTTATCTACACTCATGTCTTAATCTTCAAAGTAAGGAATCAAAGGAAAACACATATTGACAGGCTTTAAACAATACATAAATTTTTCTTGACTTTTCCGGCAAAAGACTATTCGTTACTTTTGATGTTATTTCCAAAATATCGGGTGGAGTTAAGTTCTCAAAATTATTGCTGTCACTTTCAGATTCAGACATTTTTAATCCAATAAATGAAATTTTTGAAACAAAATGGCGCAATTTCGACTAAAGTATCTTGACATTCAATCGTCTGCACTCAGTTTTGCGCGCGCAATTTTAGGTATTTTTAGTTGCACTTTTGGTACCACGAAAATGAAATTAGGTTTTTTATAGAGTCAACTTTTGACATTAAAAAAAAAACTTAAGTTTTGTTCCGTGATCACAGCAACACTTTAAAAAAAATAACTGTAACATAAAGTGAAAAATCTGACCTTTAATGTAACTTTATATTACACTTTTTTTTTAATTTTCTTTAAAGTTATGTATTGTTTAAAGCCTGTCAATATGTGTTTACCTTTGAATTCTTAATTTGAAGATATGTGTGTAGATAAAATTTATTTTATTACTGTACAAACACTATGTTGTGATACATTTAAGTTCACCCTGAATGGACCACTGTGCCCCAAGATACAATTTAATTTAGTTTGGGGCTCAGAGTTACTTTATGTTCTTACTTTTTGTTCAGCTCATTAAACATTTGTTTATTTATATAATCATAAACTTGATCATGTTTCGGCACAACTAATTTGATCGACACACCCCCAACATTGCAATGTATCCGAGACTCGACGAGAGGCGTCGAAAGCCATGATACAGGCTCGCCTACTATGGTTTTCGATGTGAAAACATAATAATACAATTACACGCCTGCCTACTAAGCTCAATGTATTTAAGACATGTATTTATTTTTGTTGTACAGACGTTCGTAACACAATAAAGTTCTTATTTCATTCGCTCGAAAGCCGCGGTTACGTGATTGGTAATTTAAAAAAAAAACCGGCCAAGTGCGGTTTGGTTCCGGTCGGACTCGCGCACGATGGGTTCCGTAAGATAAGATAAGATAAGAATATTCTTTATTGCACGCAAGAAGCGAGACATAAAATATGAAAGTTTCAATGAAAAAGTACAATGGGCGGCCTTATTGCTAACAGCACCATTATCTTTACAACATTGGACACAAAGATCGGGAAATAAACGGCAAAAAATCACGTTTGATGTATGGCTCCCATGCAACAAGCCTGTTAAATATTTATTTGAATTTAATTATTTATATTTGAAGCGAATAGACCTAAATATTCTGCCGTTATTAATATAGAGGCAAAAACGGCAAAAAAATTACGTTTGTTGTATGAGAATATTTATTTTATTCTGTTTTTAGTATAATTTGCTTTTCTAGTGGCAACGGAAATACATCATCTGTGAACATTTCAACTGCCTAGCTGTGACGGTTCATGATACAGCCCGATGACAGACAGACAGGCGGACAGTGAAGTCTTAGTAATAGGGTTTCGTTTGGCACCCTACGGGTATGGAACCCTAACAATGTCACTCCAAAGTAAATGTAATCGTTAATCAGGCAATGATATTAAGAATTGGGTATTTGACAAAATATCAAATGAGTTACTTTTAAACTGGAATTTTGTATGAAAATACTGGCTTATGACGTCACATTTCAGAGCACTCTTTTTATGTTTAATCTATTTAAAAAATGCAATAACTAGTAATTGACTAAGAGAGATACATTTTCCGAGATACTTTGTAATTTTTGTTTTAATCGAGCATATGGAATAATTTATTGTCGATCGTGTCAAATACCGAATTATTCATTACTTCAAGATTGAAGAAGGTTTTATTTCAAGCTGATAAGGTTCAATTTGGCCGGTCAAATAAAGGTAAAAGGCGAGACCGACCGGTGGGGGTCCACGGGCTCCAGGTCCCAGGGCGACAGGCGCTCCAGCTCGCCGTTGTCCCAGCGCACCGACAGCGACAGGAAGTGCGCGTGCGCAGCCGCCCACCGCGCGCCGCCCCCCGCCGCCGCCCCCGCCGGCGCCGCCCCCTCCGCCGCCCGCCGCGCCTCCTCCGACACGCCCACCACGCAGCCGGCCCACCAGAAGTCGTCGATCATGCAGCGGAACCTGCCGCCGGCAAAATGGGATTCCTTTTTAAGTGTTACATCCTTTACGCTATACGAGCAATATCGCTACGAACAATTTTTTATTATGTGTAGTCGTGTGACAAGCCCACCCGTCTCGTCCACAGCGTCCCCGACAGACTCGCCCGTCCCCGACAGACTCACCTGTCCCCGACGGACCAGCCGCGGGCCAGGGCCGTCTCCAGCTGCGGCAGCAGCACCAGGAAGTCTATGACGTCCGGCATGTCGTGGTAGCGCACGGTGAAGGGGGCGCCGTTGCCGCTGGCGCCCGGGGCGTCGGACGAGGGCAGGGGCGCCAGCCGCAGCGAGGCGAGGCGCACGGAGCGGAGGATGTACTTGATGCCTACTACTTGGACGGCCTCGCACTCCTGGCAAACGTTTTTCGTCATCATCATCGTCAGCCATTTATCGCCCGATGCAAGACGTAGGGCTCCCTAATAGTCCAAGCTTCCCAGTCTAAGCGACGTTCTAATTTAAATAAAATCAAAGGGAAACTGTAAAAGACATGAAGTTTATTCGTCTCCCAAAAATCTGTTCCAATTCAACAGAGTTTTATTAATATTATTTTTAAAGACTTAATGCTTTTTAAAGAAATATTAGTTAGGGTGAGTAAGTTATATTCTTTGTCTATCATTCGTAAAATGAGTTCTACTTCTCAAGTTCTATTTGGAACTTAAAATATATGGGACATTTTTGTTAATTTCTAAGCCCGGAACAATTCGGGAATCGCATTGGGGCGTTCCGGGACAATGTCGGTGGGTCCTCGCCGATGGTGTGATGAATTGGTCAAGTATTCACCTGTGTGGCGAGAATTAGCCAAATACAAGGAGGCATGACAGTCTAAAGGTAAGTCTTTGTCCAGCATGGCTACATATAAAAAGCTGGACAAGTGCGCGTCGGACTCGCCCACCGAGGGTTCCGTAAAAATTTGTAGGTATATTTTAAACAGTTCAGGAATTGAGTCGTAGTTTCAAAGTTCAACTTCAAAGACAATTTTTCAATGACTTAATTACAAATGAACAGTTTTCTGATTATTTTCTGTATTTGCAATATAAGACAATATACGACAAAATAAATAAATTTTGATTCCCTTGAGTGTCGAAACATACTTTTTTGCGGTATAAACGGTCGTAACTTCTTTTTACGTAAACTTAGAAGTTTGATTTTTTCACAGCTTCAAGGGACTGTGGACCTGAGTAGACGGTTTTATTTCAACTCGATACCTCCACGCGTTCCCGAGATAAAGGGTCTTGACAGACAGACGGACGAAAGGACGGCCGGACGACAAAGTGATCCTATAAGGGTTCCGTTTTTCCTTTGAGGTAAGGAACCTTAAAATTTGATTATTTATGTATATTTATTCCCAACAAATTAAGAAAAACCGCAATTTTATTAGTTTGCCAAACTGCTGATGCAGTTTATCGGCAAGCTCTTGGTAACAATTCAGACAGCTCAATCTGGTCAGCTGTACTCGTGGCGGCCTGGACTTCCCGTGCTGGGGATACACGTGTGTGTGTGTGTGTGTGTGTGTGTGTGTGTGTGTGTGTGTGTGTGTGTGTGTGCACTGACCCCGATGGGCTGGTGCAGCCAGGGCCGGTCGCGGGGCCGCAGCGGGTACACATGTTTCTCGGCCACCGCCGCCAGGTAGCGCTCGTGTCCCTACCAAATAGAAACAAGTTAAGCAACAATATGTGAGAGCGTTCGTAGCCTAGTGGGTAGAACATCGTACCTATGACTTGGTTTTCTAAGTTATTTATTTATTTATTTAATTAGGACCACCAACAAGATACACACCAATACATTTATGTACATTGTGAAGTTATAGTAGCAGTACCACTCGCTAAAGTGAAGGAAAACATCGTGAGGAAACCTGAGTGTCTGAGCTATTCACATACCTCAGCGCTCGAAATCGCCAATCCGCGGTGGGCACGCGTGGTGATTAAGCCCATACTCTTTCCTTGAGAGAAGGCCTGCGCCCTACAGTGGGACGTATATAGGCTGATTATTATGTGAGTGGTTGACCAAAAAGGGACCTCAAGGGAAAATAATTCATTTCGAGAAAATCGCGTTTGAAGTTTCGTGTATAAACAGGTTTCCATACTGCCTCTACTCACAAAAAAAAATATCATAAAAAAATAACTACGGCACCTAAAAATATGCTAGTTAGACCAAAACAAAGGTAATGATTATTTGATTATTAGTATGTATGTATGTCTATTTGTTTAAATATTTATGTATGGTTTAAGTAAGTTTATACACTTTTCAACTCATATTTCTTAATTGCATCGACTACCCGTCTCTAACTTCTTTCTTGTGTCCGTCTATGGTTGTCTGGAAGAAATTGCTTGTAGTAATAAAGCCGCCAATTGCACTGCGATTTATTGAATTTCTGTTAATGTAATCTTTGTGTACAATAAAGAATATTCTATCTTCTATATATCTATATATCTAAAACTAGCTGTGCCCGCGACTCCGTTCGCGTACATTTCGATTTTTACGAAGCATTTGTATGGGGGTCACGTCTTATCATAACTGGAGCTAGAATTTAAATAGCCTATCCTGTGTCCCAGATGTCTATATGTTTTGATACCAAATTTCATCAAATTCGGATAATTGGTTTAAGAGTTATGGAGGAACATACATACATACACACATACAGAAAAAAATTCTAAAAATCGTGAAATTAGTTTCAGTATCATATATTGAGCCTATAAACACAATATCTCTGAAAACAAACTAACTTACTCCATGACCGACCCTTACAGATTTATTATTAGTATAGATATAGATACCACAGATAAAAAAATTCAAACAAAAAAAAACGGTTTCCAATCCCTCCAGCTCCCTTTTTGGTCAACCACTCACATATGTACCCACACGTACCGCACTGAACTCTATAGTAAGCACATTAAGCAGTACCATTGGCGGAACCAAACCACTTCATTTTAAACTTGACCTGTTTCCGGCACGTTTGATGCCGGATTTCCTTTTAACAACTGTGCAGTATGAGGGGGTTTTCAGGGCTCCTTCAATAATTTATTTTATTCGTTTAAAATGTAAAGCCGTTTTATTTCAATAACCGTTAATAATCGAATTGTAACAGACAAGCGAGAAGTGTGTCGGTAAAACAATGTAGATCCCCAGCGATAGAGGTGGGGGTAATTCTAGTTTCTATTTTCGATAATAGATGGCGATACGTGTTGCCTCGATCTAAATCTCCAACAGGTGGCGCTCGGTGTCAACCTTTAGAGAGTAGTTGCGTCGACAACAACAATGCATACATTTAAAAAACGATAATTTAACTTTAGTGTACTTTTGAATGAAGACTGGCTTCACCTATAGTGCCCAGTTGACTAAAGGAATTAAAATCTGCGATAAAAAGAAAATGAAATAATTATGAATGTGTCAGAACGTCGTGCAGGGCAGACTCGTCGCGCAGAAGTAGAGAAGAAAAAATCGCCCACCTGCGGGAAGTAGGGCGCCTTGCGGCGGTATAGTCCGCACAAATCTTTTTGGCGGTAACGTGAACATAGTCACAGGTCGTTGGCACGTCGTTTACTGTCTTTACAGTGTATGCGTGAGTAACTGACTTGAGTTATTTACTACGTTACCTCAATTTATTTATTTATTCATTAGGTAGGTACACAAAAAAGTGTTACGGACATAAATTATAAACATCAAATGACATGAAAACGCTCAAATTAAACCATAACACAAAGACAGTTGCATACAGCATGATACATTACGTTAAAATTACATCCTCACTAATATTATAAACGCGAAAGTTTGTATGTATGGATGGATGTTTGTTACCCTTTCACGCCAAAACGGCTGAACGGATCCGGATAAAATTTTGCCCAGAGATAGATTATGACCCATAGTACAAATAGCACATAGGCAATTTTTTATCCCGGAAAAATACACATCAAAATGACTAGTATTAATAAAACGAAGTACAAATACACGCATACACTGTAAAGCCAGTAAGCGACGTGCGAACGATCTGCGACTACGTTCACGTTGCCGCCAATAAGATCTGTGCGGAGTACAGTGCGCCGCACAGAGGCGGACTCACCGCGCGGATGTACAAGCAGCGGTCGCCCATCTGCGGGAAGTAGGGCGCCTTGCGGGGGGACGTCGCCCGCAGCCACTCGCCCGCGCGGTACTCTGCGCGACATGCAGACACACAAACATACAACCTACTTATAGACAGCAACATTTCGTCGGCTTACTGCAAGAACTCATTAACCGACACAGGGTTGATATGATTAAAATCACTTGATTTAAATCAGTGATTTAAATCGCGATTAAAATCAAGTGATTTTTTTAAAAAAATCCATGATTTTAATCAATTCATTTTTACTGCGAGCAAATCCGCCAAAATGTGTCAAGGGATTTCCCCCGATACAGCGATTTCCGAACTACAGCGCGCACACACGTGTCCAATTCGGTTTATACACCGGGAACTCCCTAAAATTTAAACTCGCAACTGACGGTGTTTAGTCTGTGGCGCGGTCATTCGTGATTAACTATTGAAGGACAACAAGATGTCTGGAAGGAAAAAAGATGCAGTATGGGTTTATTTCGATGAAAAAAAGTCTGCTTGCGGCAAGTTTAACAAAGCCGTGTGTAAGAGTTGTAAGAAGGAGTTAATGGGCTTAGTAGCGAGGATGAAAAAACATTTAGAAACATGTGTGACAGAAATCGATCGCAATCGTAACATAGACGCAGACGACGGCGGTGGCGGCGATGCCGTGAGCTCGGGTAACTTACTATCTAACCGCCTTCTACACTAAAACAGATCTAATAGTAAAAAAATCAAAAAAATCCGATTTAAATCAAATTAATCCGATTTTTTTGATTTTTTTTAAAAAATCATGATTTTTATCAACCCTGAACCGACATATTCACTATTGGGAGAAAAACGACTTTTTAGTTCGTGTTAGTTAATGGTTGTGTTTCCTCTTCCTTATTCCCTATCTATAACATCGTTAAAATAATGCCTGATATTAAAACACCACTATTGTATCACTGTTCAATACATCTATATGTCCATACCTTTAAAAAAAAGCGGTTAGTGAGTTTTTGCAGTAAATGACTTCTTGCAGTAAGCCGACGATTTATCAGCTTGTAAGATACGAGTACCCGATTGGTGTTCAATTGAAATACTACAACTATTTTTTTGAAATCCTATTTAAAGGCTACAAACTCATCCCGTGCCGGGACGTGAACCCGCGACCTCTGGCTAACGGTGCCAGAGGGGTTCGAGTCCCGGCATGGGTCGAATTTTTAGCCTCTAAATAGTTTTTTTAAAAACTGTCCTCGGCACGGGTTAGTGCAACAAAAGAAAGTCCGGAAAAACTAATTATAACCTTGAAATGACCTATAAACTTGATAATGACCTTGAAATGACCTATAAACTTGATAATGACCTTGAAATGACCTATAAACTTGATAATGACCTTGAAAGAACAAATGAAAACCATTTTTCCAATGGCCCAATCGGGTCGTTAAGAATTCTACAAATTAAAGGTCTTATTTCCTAATTATCCTAACTATCCCTATCGTTTATGTTATGAATTCGATGACACTCCAATCTCATTAATTTTAAGTCGCATCTCCTATTAATTAATTAATTTACCTCCAAAAAGACAATATAGTCCGCACTCTGAAAAGAATAAACGTGGAGTTTCTTTGTTAGCTTCTTCTCCGCATAATCTATTAATTGTGAAACTAACAGCTTTGACGTTCATTAAGTAAACATTTTGTTTTTATAATGAATAAAAATTTTTGACTTTGACCTTGACTCCGCACAAATCTTTTTTGTGGTAACGTGAACATAGTTACAGGTCGTTTGCACATCGCTCACTGTCTGTACAGTGTCATCATCAGCCATTCGACGCCCACTGCAGGACATGGGCCTCCCTCGTGGTTTTCCAAGCTTCGAACATAACCATGAGGGGTTTTGCCAGTGTATGTAAGAGTAATAATTGACTAATAGTAATTTACTACGCATCACACTACGTCAATTACTTTTACATACACTGTACAGACAGTAAGCGATGTGCAAACGATCTGCGACTATGTTCACGTTACTTCCAAAAATATTTGTGAGGACTATTACATACAATAAAGACAGCTTAAGATTATAAATGTCGTTCAAGAACGTAGTTGAGTCGCTGGTTACGCTACCTTCAGGCGGGGACTCGAGGGGCGGCGGCGCGGGGGGCGGGGAGAGCGGCGCGGGGGGCGGAGACAGCGGCGCGGCGGGGGGCGCGGGGGACGGGGCCGCGCTCGGACTGTACCTGCCGCGGGGACAGACAAGCGAAAAATCAAACGGACTAGTAAACTGACCAGTCCGTTCGGGAACTTACTGCGAACAGACTAGTAAAGTGTCCAGGCCCTTCGGGAACTCACTGCGAACAGACTAGTAAACTGTCCAGGCCGTTCGGGAACTCACCGTAAAATTTCCAGCTATCCATTCCAGTCCGTTTGGGAACTCACTGGGGACGGCCTAGTAACATAGTTAGTGTTGAAAAAAAGAAGTGATTTCTGAATAACAGTTTTGCTGTGCGGTAACTCAGAAACAACTGGGACCTTGGCGCCACTCATTCAGTAATAAAGCAATCGTTGCTGTTCAGTACCTCATGGCGATGACGGGCGGGGCGTCACCGCACCCGAGCCCGGGGCGCCAATATGCGATTTTGGCGTTCACTGACCAGGGCCAGCAATTTACTGCACCAGTAACAAAGAAGGACTCACTTGGCGACGGGGCGCCAATGTGCGGTATTGGCGCCCCCACACCAGGGCCCAGCAGTGCAGGTTGCCAACAGTAAGAGGAGGGCTGACCTGTTGGCGGGGCGCGCGGGGCGGGCGGGGCGAGCGGGGCGCGCGGGGCGCCGGCGGGCGCGCGCGGGGGGCGCCAGCGCGGCGCCCGTGTCCCAGTCCGAGTACTGCGATGTCGACGAGCTGCAACCACACCGCCCACAAACTTGTAATCTCATTCCAATTGTAAGTAAATGGATATTATGTGGTCAGTTACTTACTTTTCACTTTTGCTGCCCGAGTGCGAGCTGCGGCGAGAACAGAGAAGAATAAAATATAATTTTACTTTTAAAATACAAGGAAACATTCAGCCCTAAATCGTGCAAAAATTTACATTAAGGACTATTTAAAACTATATTAAAAAAAAAACCTCATGGTTATGAAAACCACGCAGGAGGCCTGTGTCGTGCAGTGGGCGTCAAATGGCTGATGATGATATTTAAATATAGACAGTGGCAAAGTACAACTTAGACCAGAGGTTCCAAACTTTATTAGACGGCGACGGACTTTCAGTAACTTTTCATGCTGTTTCAGTTAAAATATGTACTTATACAGCGACACTAGGCTCTCACACAAAAAAGTAAACAGTACATTCAGTTTACGGAGAAGAGAAAAAAGAGCGCATCTTTTAGGCACTACCGGCCTGACACTATCACAAAAACTACATGAACATGTAGTTTTACCGCATGCAAATAAATAAAAAAAAAAATACAAAAATTTTTTTTTATAAAAAAATTTAAAAATAATCTTAACACGTTACACGGAGTAAAAGGTATTATTATGATTAGGTATGTTACCGTTTTTTGGCAAAGTTTAGTACGAATGCAATTTACTGGTCTCCACACTAGGTTACACCTGTATCGTGGAGGCCGATTGCTTTACCATTTGACGGATACGGAATAGGTTATTTATATAATTGTAAACTTGCAATGACAAATAAATGTACAGCGCGGTGTGCTCCACCCTGCGACGGGCAAGCCTTCAGCGAGTTACTATCGGTTTGCCAGCGAGCTGCCACTGACCTGTCAGTGTCGCTGGGCGTGCTGGCGGAGGAGGACCCGGAGTCGGAGTCCTCGGACTCCTCGGGCTCCGTCTCGACGCGCGGCTCCAGCCTGCAAGCGTTGCGAGTAACTTCAATATTTGCAGTATACTATACTGCAAATGCATCTTTTTAGGGTTCCGTACCCAAAGGGTGAGAGACCCTATTACTAATACTCCGCTGTCCGTCCGTCCATTTGTCACCAGGCTGTGTCTCATGAACAGTAATAGTTAGAAAGTTGAAATTTTTGCAGATTACGTATTACTGTTGCCTCTATAACAACAAATACTAAAAGCAGAATAAAATTAAAAAATGAAAAAAGCTTTATTTAGAAAAGGGTTAATAGAGTGGTTACTGGCTTTCAAACTAGGATTCCCTGTGCTCTGGGTAGCCAGGGAATCCTAGTTTGGGAGCCAGTAACCACTCAAAATAAATATTTAAGTAGGGCTCCCATACAACAAACGTGATTCTTTTATTGCCGTTTTATGCTCGATTTAAATAACAGATAGACGCTTGAAATATTCAAATGGATAGATAATGGTACGGAACCCTTCGTGCGCGAGTCCGACTCGCACTTAGCCAGTTTTTTTAACATGCGATTAGCAGCCGAGTCGGGGTACTTATTGGTATTTCGGGTTGTAAGGCGGGGTATTTTAGGTATCTCGGGTTGTAATACAGGGTATCCATAGGCATTACGAGTTGTAAGACAAGGTATTCATTGGTATTTCGGTTCATAAGACGGAGTATACATGATATTTCGGGTTGTAACACGGGGTACTCACTGGTAGTTCGGGTTGTAAGGCGAGGTACTCATTAATGTTTCGGGTTGTAAGGTGTGGTACTCACTTGTACGTCGGGTCGTAAGGCACGGTACTCACTAGTAACCCGACTTGTAAGACGGGGTTCTCACTAGTCTCGAGTTGTGAGCCGGAGTACTTACGATCAGTTACGTCGGAGGTGAAAACACCTGGGTCAGGATGAGAAGACTTCGAAATCGCCGCTCAAGACCGCAGAAAGTGTAAATCTTTTATAAAGGCCCTATGTCCCTGACGAGGGACAATAGGATATAAGTAAGCAAAGAAGGTGGAGTACCCACTGGAATATCTGGCGTTCATTGTAATGTCTTCCTGTGGGCTGGGGTATTCAGTCATATCTCGTATAGATTAGGTTAGTTAGCGGCGGTGCTGGCGACGGCGGGTACTGACCGGTAGCGCGGGGCCGCGGGCGGCGGGGCTGACGGTGGCGGTACTGACCGGTAGCGCGGGGCCGCGGGCGGCGGGGCTGACGGTGGCGGTACTGACCGGTAGCGCGGGGCCGCGGGCGGCGAGGCTGACGGTGGCGGTACTGACCGGTAGCGCGGGGCCGCGGGCGGCGAGGCTGACGGTGGCGGTACTGACCGGTAGCGCGGGGCCGCGGGCGGCGAGGCTGACGGTGGCGGTACTGACCGGTAGCGCGGGGCCGCGGGCGGCGGGGCTGACGGTGGCGGTACTGACCGGTAGCGCGGGGCTGACGGTGGCGGTACTGACCGGTAGCGCGGGGCTGACGGTGGCGGTACTGACCGGTAGCGCGGGGCCGCGGGCGGCGGGGCTGACGGTGGCGGTACTGACCGGTAGCGCGGGGCTGACGGTGGCGGTACTGACCGGTAGCGCGGGGCTGACGGTGGCGGTACTGACCGGTAGCGCGGGCTGACGGTGGCGGTACTGACCGGTAGCGCGGGCCGCGGGCGGCGAGGCTGACGGTGGCGGTACTGACCGGTAGCGCGGGGCCGCGGGCGGCGAGGCTGACGGTGGCGGTACTGACCGGTAGCGCGGGGCCGCGGGCGGCGGGGCTGACGGTGGCGGTACTGACCGGTAGCGCGGGGCTGACGGTGGCGGTACTGACCGGTAGCGCGGGGCTGACGGTGGCGGTACTGACCGGTAGCGCGGGCTGACGGTGGCGGTACTGACCGGTAGCGCGGGGCCGCGGGCGCGGCGGGCGGCGGCGCGGGGCGCGGGCGGCGGCCGGCGCGGCGGCGAGGCCCACGCGGCGCGGCGCCGGCGGCGGTGCTGATCATGAGCGGGCGGCGCCGCATCTCGCGCCGGTACCACGCCAGCTCCGCCGCGAACAGCTCCGCGCTGCCGGGGGATTTTTTTTTCTTTTTATTTAGGATACTCACAGTTTTGTTAGTATCCGAAATAAAGCGAGGATATGTACCTCGCTTGTACTCCAGTGACACCTAGACACACATTCATGGACATACTTGGGCTCGCACAAACTTTAAATAAAAATTCTAATTTAATTACACCTGTACGATCATTCAACATTATGTATTGAAAACGAAGCCATTGACTTGTTCACTGATAGCATTTCCGTTACTAGCAAAGTAATAACTGCTAAGTTTTGTGACTCGGTGCAGGCTTCATTACCGATGCAACTTATTATCATGGTTATTCTTTTCATTTTTCGACGTACATAGTTACTGACTCTGGTGTTTTGTGTGCAATTTTTCTTTCACTTCTTCTTATCGTGTCGGTGACAAAACCAATTATATTTTCATCATCATCATCAGCCACTCGTGCTTTTCCTAACCACGAGGCGTTTTGCCATAATCGCCACGCTCGGCAGGCGGGTTGGCGATCGCAGTACGCGGTTGGAGTCTCAGGAAGACGCTGCTGCCCGTCTACTAGAATTAGATTTTACTGGCCCAGAACTCGGCCACGCGCACTCCAGCGTCTGTGGCCTCCAGCAAGTACTCTCGAGTGCATGTGGACGGGCGAATGGGACACACAGAGAGGCGCTCCATAGTCTGAGGGGAGATTCCGCAACAGCAGTGATTGCGCTCCTCACCCGTGTAGCCCCCTGCATAAATTACTTCTACATCTGCCTACCCGAGTGCGAAGTATGTTTAGTGACTTCCAAGTCGCCCGTGGTAACTCGTGTCCCGGTGGTAGCGCCTCTCTGGCCTCTACGAAATTGGAGGCAGGAGCCGAGTCACGCCACAGCTTGACTCTTTTCACCGGACCGTTTGCGTTCACTTGCCAACTGCTCAAAATAGGGCGGCGAAAACTTTTCGCTGGCTTCCCCTACGTGCGTAAATGTAATCTGTTCGCGATAAACTGTTAGTTTTCCTAATCGTATGCCTGGTGACGGCGGCGCCGGTTGACGCCCGTCGGACTTTATATTGATGGTGTCGTGTGAAAGGAATGAGCTCGCCACAATCGTGCTACATTAGGCAGCCTATATGCGTCCCACTGTAGGGCACGGGCCTTCCCTCAAGGAGAGAGTATGGGCTTAATCACCACGCGCGCCCACCGCGGATTGGCGATTTCGAGCGCTGAGGTACGTGAACACGTCAGACACTCAGCCTTCCTCGCGATGTTTTTCCTCACCGCTAGCGAGCGATATGGCTACATGACTTTACGATAAATTTTTTTATAAGAAACAAACAGTCACATACAAAAATCAAACGAGAAAATAAGACATTTAAACAGACCTGGAGTTTCCTTAGCTGGAACAAAGATCTTTATAAATGTGAGTGGTTGACCAAAAAGGGACCTGGAAGAATTGAAAACCGTTATTTTTTTGTTTGATTTTTTTTATCTGTGGTATTTTAGCTTTGTTTTGGTCTAACCAGCATATTTTTAGGTGCCGTAGTTATTTTTTTATGATATTTTTTTTTGTGAGTAGAGGCAGTACGGAAACCTGTTTATACGCGAAACCTCAAACGCGATTTTCTCGAAATCAATTATTTTCCCTTGAGGTCCCTTTGTGGTCAACCACTCACAAATATTGAACCTCTTGCGACGGACAGTTACGCCAGTAAAACACAAATACACATTATAGATTAACGACATAGTAGATTTTACAACAAGAGCACAAAACGAACCATTTTTATCGACCGAGCCGAAGGCGAAGGCTGATTAGTAATGTCGAGGAGAAAATGGCTCTGTGGACGAGTTATAAACTCTGCTTTTCACATCGATTGCGAGGAAATAAAACAGTAGTATAATTTAGCAGAGAGAAGAAATTAATAAACGCACGTGTAAGCGGTGGTAGCCTAGTGGGTAGAACACTGGACTCGGAAGCGGGAGACCCAGGTTCGATTCCCAGTGCGGGCATGTACCTATGACTTTGTTTTCTAAGTTATGTACATTTGTGAAGTTATAGTAGCAATATACCACTCGCTAGCGGTAAAGAAAAACATCGTGAGGAAACCTGGGTGTCTTGAGCTATTCACATGTCTCAGCGCTCGAAATCGCCAATCAGCGGTGGGCACGCGTGGTGATTAAACCCATACTCTCTCTCTCTGAGAGAAGGCCTGTGCCCTTCAGTGGGACGTATATAGGCTGCTTATGAATAAACGCACGAAGAAACAAGAGCTGTTTCCTGCCGCTTTATTTTTTTATTTTCTCTGTGCTTACGACATTGATATTTAAGGCTTGGACTGCACACCTATACAGCTTACTAATAAATTAATTTTGTAATAATCATCATCATCATCATCAGCCCCTTGACGCCCACTGCAGGACCTATTGTACTTGAATTAAAATTTTAATATCTTTTATGTCTTAAAAAACACATATAAAGGCAAATAAGTATTTCCGTTATTCGCCAAGTATTGACTTCTGTGACTCTGTTGAGGCCTCATTACCGACATGACCCATTTTAACGGTGTGCCATCTTCCCTCCTCTATTATTGGATGTAGTTACCGAGTCTGGTGTTTCGTGTATTGTTTTTCTTTCACTCGTGCTAATTGCTCAAAATATGGTTATCTGTGAAAACTTTTTGTTGGCTTTCTGTATCTATGTGTGCAACTTATTGTGTTACTGATAAGCTGTTAGTTGAAAAAAAAAAAAAACTTTATTTAGGAAAAGGTTAAAAAAGTGGTTTTCCAAAAAAAATAAAATAAAATAATAAATTAAAGTTAACATTCATCATCATCATCATTCAGCCACAAGAAGTCCACTGCTGGACATAGGCCTCCTCCATGGATTTCCAAAAAGACCGGTTGGAAGCGGCCTGCATCCAGCGAATTCCTGCCACTTGGATGAGATCATCTGTCCATCTTGTGGCTGGTCGTCCCACGCTGCGCTTGCCGATATGTGGTATCCATTCGAGAACTTTTCGGCCCCATCGGCCATCAGTTCTGCGTGCTATGTGCCCCGCCCACTGCCACTTCAACTTACTAATCCGCTGGGCTAGGGCTGTGGCGAGTAAGGCAAATACCCTCATGGCAGTACACCAAAAGTTAACATTATAAAATAATAAATTCTATCTATGAAGTTCTTATTGTGTTTGGCTGTATAGCTCATTTTCTTTGCCTTAATACAGATACATTTATGAGTTAATGCACTTGTGGACAAAATTCAATGTTGTGCAGCAATGCAGCACTGCAGAAGTGAAAAATTAATTTTTATACCACATTTGAATGATACCAGATAACAATGGAGAGGCAGGAGAGGAACGAGTAGATTGAAATGGATAAATGGACTTCAGAATTAAACACATCCCAATCCACCCACTCCACACCTATTCCGGCAGCGATGCATAATACTCGTACTTGTAATGTTTAAGTACTAATATTACAAATAAATTCCAAACAAAACCACGTGCTGTTTGAATTGCGAAAGAGATAAACTAAAAATGTCGATGTCTCCTAAGATCGAGTCGTAAGTTTGCGTAGAGCGTCGGACAAAAGTATTCTTCGCGTAATTGGTGTACAGAAACAATATGAAATGTGTTTCTTAATGTACATAACTTAGAAAACAGAGTGAGAGTGCTACAGCGAGGGGCGACTCACGTGACGCCCTCGATCCTGGCGGCGTGTCCGGGCGGCGGCGGCGGCGCCAGCAGCACGGCGGGCGCCAGCGGCGCGTGCTGCTGCAGCGCGGCGTGCCGCACCCCCTCCCCGCGCCACACGCCGCGCGCCTCGCCCCCGCCCGCGCCGCCCGCGCCGCCCGCCCCGCCCGCGCCGCCCGCCCCCGCCAGCGCCGCGATCATGACGTCGAGCTGCGAGCGCTCCTCGCCGGCCAGCGGCGTCTGCTGGTCGAGCGGCAGGTGCTCGCGGCCTGCCGCCGGGCAAACGGTACACCGCCGTCAGTGGGGCCGGTAGTGAGGACTGAGACTGACGGTCGGACCGCCATACGTGGGATGAGTGCCCGGTACTTTCGTACGAGATTTAAGAGATGTTAGACTTGGATGAAACACGAGGGACATGGATGAGTTATATGTTATTAATTAATACGTTTACTACACATAAGTAAATCTTAAAAACAATGCTACGGGCATTTTTTTTCCAGTCAACCGCAGCCGCAGGAGGTGAATGAGACTGACCGATAGGCATACGGAAGTGTAAAAAAGCTAAATCAAATGAATTTCTTTGTGAAATGAAACAACAGAAGCGGATATAATACATGATATACATGTATATAAATTAGATACATAAAACTATAAACTATAATCTATACTAATAATAAATCTGTAAGGGTCGGTCATGGAGTAAGTTAGTTTGTTTTCAGAGATATTGTGTTTATAGGCTCAATATATGATACTGAAACTAATTTCACGATTTTTAGAATTTTTTTCTGTATGTGTGTATGTATGTATGTTCCTCCATAACTCTTAAACCAATTATCCGAATTTGATGAAATTTGGTATAAAAACATATAGACATCTGGGACACAGGATAGGCTATTTTAATTCTAGCTCCAGTTATGATAAGACGTGGCCCCCATACAAATGCTGCTTCGTAAAAATCGAAATGTACGCGAACGGAGTCGCGGGCACAGCTAGTATATAATATATATACAATAGCAAATATAAAAATAAAAAAAGATATAGGGAAAGACGGTATAAGGCCTGCAAATTCCAAAACCCACAAAGTATAGGTATATAAATAAGTTACAGATACGATACATTACGATACTCCCACACAACAGCCCTGGGAGTAGGGAATTGTAGGAGCGGTCAGACACTCGGCCACAAGTGAGAGTAGTAAGTCGTAAGGGTACCGGGCACGAGCCGCTGCAGGTGCGGGGGGTGCGGCGCGCCCTCCACGTCGACGAGGAAGGGGGGCGGCATGAGGTGCGGCGGGGTCTGCGTCTGCTCGTCCAGGGCGCCGCCCAGCGCGTCGCGTACAAGCGGCCTGCCGACACACCGACCGGTCGAACAGACAATTCATCACTATGCAATATGCGGCCCGACCGACCCGTCGATCACTCAGTCAATCAATCACTAAGTTATGTGCGGCCCGACCGACCCGTCGATCACTCAGTCAATCAATCACTAAGTTATATGCGGCCCGACCGACCCGTCGATCACTCAGTCAATCAATCACTAAGTTATATGCGGGCCGACCGACCCGTCGATCACTTAGTCAATCAATTACTAAGTTATGTGCGGGCCGATCGATCCGTCGAGCACTCAATCAATCGATCACTAATCGTAACTTTAAGTTGAAAACTCTGTTAATTATGCAAACCTGTTTTGAAAAGAATAAAAGTGGAGTTTCTTTGTTAGCTTTTTCTCCGCATAATCTATTAATTGTGAAACTAACAGCTTTAACGTTCATTAAGTAAAGATTTTGTTTTTATAAATTTTTTACTTTGACTTTGACTAAGTTATATACGGGCCGACCGGCCGATCAACTATGCGGGCCGACCGACCGATCAATCAGTCACTAAGTTATATGCGGGCCGACCGGCCCATCAACTAATCACTAAGTTATATGCGGGCCGACACCGGCCGATCAATCAATCACTACGTTATATGCGGGCCGACCGGCCCATCAACTAATCACTAAGTTATATGCGGGCCGACCGGCCGATCAATCAATCACTACGTTATATGCGGGCCGACCGGCCGATCACTCAATCAGTAAGATATATGCGGGCCTACCGATCGATCAATTAATCAATCGATCACTAAGTTATATGTGGGTCGACCGACCGGTCAATCACTAAGTTACATGCGGGCTGAGCTGTCGATCAGTCACTCAATCAATCGAGCAATGAATCACTAAGTTATAAGCAGTTCTTTATTAAAATACCGGGAAATGAATACGAATTAGTATAAACGAGTGTGAATCACGCATAGCGAAAAAAAAAACTGTTTTCAAGGCGCTTCAAGTTCAAGGCAAACGCATTAGCGTTTTATTAAAATATCTAAAGCAACTAGGATCTGTCTTTCACGTGGCAACCTTTGGCCCAGTCAAAGAAGCAGTTTTATCTAATTGAAACTTTACAAAACTCGATCAACGCCGATCAAAAATAGTCCGTGGTGGAGATTTCACAAGGAAAATATGTAACTATAGATTAAATACACTGCCTCCGAGGAACAGTTTAGTGGAATCGTGTTTTTACAAATTAGGCCGTAAGTTTTTTTGACCTTTCTTTCCACAAAGTGATCTAGATTTCGAAACGGACACCTAGTTCAGGCCGTCAATTAGGTCAGTGTCTTTGGTACTCTGATTTTGATTTAATAATAAAGTAATCTGATCTGACCGGTAGTCGGTGTGGAAGAAGAGCTCGGTGGGCAGCTCCCTGAGCAGGGCATGTCCCTGCCCCAAGCCCAGCAGCAGCAGGTGGCCGTGGGAGTCGCTCGCGGCGATGCTGGCGCCCGAGCCCCACTTCGCGTCGAATATTGCGCCTTAACAAACAAATAATCAGCCAATTGAGGGTTGTCTGGAAGAGATTTCTGCTGAAATAAGCTCACCATGTACACTTTTTAAAGTAAAGTATTATGGTTAATAAGAAGGTTCGCTGGAACAAATCTCTCACAGACACATGCTCGCCTTAGTACATGTAATGTTTTAGGTAATTTTATTTTTATTTATTGAAAGAAAACAAACAATTGTACAATATATGTAGTTACAAGACAAAAAAATCTTACATGAATATATATTTAAAAACCTATTTAGAGGCTAAAAATTCCACCCATGCCGGGACTCGAGCCCGCGACCTCTGGCTAGCCTCTTTACAAACTTCTCTGTACTACGTACGGGCGGCGACATCCGGCCGAAGCGATTTACTCGGGTGATGTGCCGCGAGTGACGTAGCCTGTAGCCAGGAACCTAGGGGAGCGGGTGACTCACCGGCGCCCTGGCCGTCGATATGGTTGTCGAACGTAGCCAGCAGCTCGCCCGGCCTCCAGAGCGCGAGGCGGCCGTCGTGTCCGGCCGACAGGAACACGCCGGGCAGCCAGGGGTGCGCCTCCAGCACGTACACCTCGTCCGAGTGCGCCGCCAGCGCCCACACCGCCGCCCCGCTGCGGGCGCACCACACCTGCGGCAAACGTACTGAGGTCACGTACCTGAGGTCTTCACACACCTCGGCGCTTCAAATTGCCAATCCGCGGTGGGCACGCGGACGACAATGGCGTGGCACAGGCCTTCTCTCTCTCTCAAAATGTTTTAGTCTCAATGGAGAGGCTGTGTTAAAACGAAGGCCTTCTCACAGAGAGAGTGCAACGGCGGTGACGACGAGGGCGGCTCACCCGCACGGAGCGGTCGGAGACGGCGGTGACGACGAAGGCGACTCACCCGCACGGAGCGGTCAGAGACGACGGTGACGACGAGGGCGACTCACCCGCACGGAGCAGTCAGAGACGACGGTGACGACGAGGGCGACTCACCCGCACGGAGCAGTCGGAGACGGCGGTGACGACG
The DNA here is from genome assembly GCA_963969515.1 of Yponomeuta evonymella. Taxonomy (NCBI): domain Eukaryota; kingdom Metazoa; phylum Arthropoda; class Insecta; order Lepidoptera; family Yponomeutidae; genus Yponomeuta; species Yponomeuta evonymella. Next base: position 1,144,778 of record OZ018370.1, on the reverse strand, counting down.
AAGGCGTCGCTGGCGTCCCACTGCACCATCGTCACTTTCAGCTTGCGCCCGTCCGCCGCCGCGCCTGCCGCCGCACACACACATATTACAAGTGTTAAATGTGTCAATGTAAAATCTAACAAGATTATAAGTACAGAAATTCGACTGTTTTTAGTACTGCAAATAAACTTTTCATTATTTTATCTTTAAAAACTTCAAACGGACGGAAGATACCAAGTACTTATTCGTTACTTACGTTCTAAATCTTTAGGTCTGAAGATTACGGAATAAGTTAAATAGTAATTGAAATTAAAGACAAATAAAATTAAATGGTAAAAAAACACGGTGGTAGCGGAGCTCTAGAACGCCGGCTTCTCATTCGGGAGGTCGTGGGTTCGAATGCCGGCTGTACCAATGACTTCGTTCTCTAAGTTACGTACATTTGTGAAGTTATAGTAGCAATATCATTCGCAGGAAAACATCGTGAGGAAACCTGAGTGTCTGAGGTGTTCACATCTCTCAGCGCTTGAAATTGCCAATCACGCGTGGTGATTAAGTCCATACTTACTTTCTGAGAGCAGGCCTGTGCCCTGCATATAGGCTACATAAAAAATAATAATTAAATAAATATTTTCTTGATAGAATTTGATATCTTCAATCAGTCTCTCGGACCGTGGGGGCCGGAAGCGTGGCGATTGTTTATAGAGATTTGGTCGCGCCTGGTCGATGCGTCGGGTGACCCGAGGGCTGATGCCTAATTCGGTCAGTGGCTAGAGACTCGCTATTCAACGGAGCTGTGAGTGTTCTAGGCACCTTACCGGCCGACGGCAGGCGATTTGACCTCAATTTTCTATTTAAATTCTTAGTTCGTTTCTATTTAAAGTCAATTTTTATTATTTACTATACTTTAATGTAATGTAGAAGATTTATTCAAATGTAGTAATTTATCTATTATATTCTTTTTGTTGCACTAACCCGTGCTGAGGACAATTTTTAAACATATTTAGAGGCTAAAAATTCCACCCATGCCGGGACTTGAACCCGCGACCTCTGCCTAACCGTGCCATTATAATATCAAATTAAGAACACACATAGATATAAGCCATTAAACATTTGTTGTATACATTTAAGCACCTGGTAATTTTGTGGTGGATTCTAAAATTCCGCTTCGCCTGGAATCGCCTTCTGCTCGCTTGGGCGCATCTTTTGAGCCCAAACACGACGGTTCTGCGACCACCGGTTGACGTTTTGACATAGAGGCCGCCATCTTGGCAGCCATTTTGAATTTATTCAAACCCATATAACTCGGCTCCCGTTGGTCGCATGACAACGCGGTTTTCAGTGGAGTATTGGGCCTGCTGAGGCGCAACTTGAGACGGACTCTATGTAGAGTCACATCTTGACAATTGGGTAATCACGAAATCGGATTCCCACTAAGATTCCAAGACTCCCGAACCCAAACACAGGGGTCCTGCGGTCTCTAGTTCCCGAGATATAAATTTTTTAAACAAAAAGCCGCCATATTGGCCGCCATTTGTAAAAATTTGATTGCACGATATCTCCGGAACGAAAGGCCGTAGGAGACTGCGGTTTTCAGCTTTTAAAGCAGCTCTCTCGACTGCTCTTCATAGAGCCTTTTGGGAAAGGGTAGAGTCCTTACACGATAGAGCCGACTCTACATAGAGACCAAAAATTTTTATTTTGACTCAACGGTTGCGGTACAATTTTATTTTATTTTATTTTCTCATCTTGCTTTATTTTATTTCATTTTATTTTACTTTAATTTAGATATTTCTTTGATTGCCTTTGCACTAGTTTAAGTTTTATTTTTACATTGCCCTCTTGCACTAGTTTTAAGTTTTGCAGCAGATTTCGATAACAGTCCAGCATTAATGAGCCGACTACGTTATAGCCTAGTACTTTCAGCATATTTGTCACATTGGGCAAGTATTTGTACGAATTTTGAGCCGGTACTAAGCATATTCAGTTTAATGCATTTTCTAAATTTTAGAATCAATATACATCTCATCGTCACATCTGAACGCTGTTTGTATAGTCCGCACAGATCTTTTTGTCGGTAACGTGAACATAGTCACAGATCGTTTGCACATCGCTGTCTTTTCAGTCTATGTGTGAGTAATTGACTACTAGTAATATCCTACGCATCACACTACGTCAATTAGTCACACATACACTGTACAGACAGTAAGCGATGTGCAAACGATCTGTGACTATGTTCACGTTACCGCCAAACAGATTTGTGCGGAGTATAGCAGCCGAGCCACCCTTCGAGGCCAAGCAATCTGTCCCCCGCCGCAGCGTCCCCGCGTCCTACCGTCACAAGTGAGCAGGGTGTGCCGCCACTGTGTGGCGTACAGCGTCCAGAGGGCGGCCGAGCCGTCCTTGGAGCCCGACACGAAGCGCAGGCCGCGATGCGCCCACGCCAGCGAGTCCACCGCGTCCGAGTGCACCGCCGTCTCCAATATCTGCGGGACACTCGGCTCAATCTCGGTTTCTTTATTTATATATATATTTTTTATTTTATTTGTAAGGGACACAAACTGTATAAAGTACATCGCACTCTTAAAGACTTAGTTTTAGTTTCACATTCTGGTACTTATACTAATAACATGCGTCCACAACGCTCGCCAAAAAAGTGGATGTGAAAGTAAATTTATGTTTTTTTTTTTTTTTGTTACATTTAGTGAAATGTTAATCTACAAACTAATAATATAATAACCTCTCACAATCATGAAAATTCTTTCGAAATAGCTTTTCTAAATGCGTGTTTATTTGTATTAAACATGTATATGTTTCTCGTACGATAACAGCCTGTCAATCTAGTGCCAAGAGTACTTTTGCCGACTGACAGTTGTTAACAGCAGAATAATAGTTTGTTAGCGTTCGGTAAACAGGGGATCGGTTAGAAATAGCAGCAATAAAATCTGTAGAATTGTAAATGTCAGGGTCTCGATAATTGCCTTTGTTTATTAGAGATGATGACGAAAAGATATAGTGTTGTAATTTATTAATTTATTCACTGACTCGATTCTCTAAAATTTATATTTAATGCTGGCAACCCGAACAAAACTGGAACGGTTTCGGTCTTCAATTTTGAACGGGTTGGCGGCGGAGAGAATTTTTGGTGGAGCGAGTCATTCTATTGGGAGCGGCGGTCGAAGACGGTTGTGTAACTGTTGCGTGAAGAGTTCGAATAAAAGTAACAGCTAACAGCTACTGTGTTCGACTGGTTTTCTATTCAATCCTCACCACCCAAGTTGGATTTAGTTTACACAAAGGAGCCGATCCAGCCACCATAACTATGGTTCTGAATTGTTCTTATGAAATTGAAAAAAAAAAAATTATTTATCGCACCAAATTACATTTAAAAGAATCATAATAATATAAATAATTCTAAACTTAGGGATATTGATAAAAAGGGGTTTGCTCAGCATAGATGTTGTTGCATAGACACAAAGCTGATTTTCAGTAAGTCCCTGTTAAATTTCATGGTCGTAATGTAACAGGTTAAAATTTTTGAGCGCATCGGAAACTAAAGGCATGTTATCGCTACATGCTACTCTAAATTCTCAACCAAAATTATTAAGTCCGTTTCACTCGTTTCCTCCACACAGGGTAACCTAGCGAGGAGACCAGAGTTACATTTACACTTACGCACGTTACGGGTCGAACTCAGTAGGCCACTAATAATATTTTTTTTTTTAATCTAAGAACATCCTTTTAAATCACCTGTTATTTTTAGGCTCACTCTGTAACTTACTTAGTAAGAAGCAAATAAATGAATAAAGTATTATTATTACATTTATTAAAGAACCGCACTAACTATAAGGAAATTTGACCGATATATCGTTGTTGCCGACCGACCAACCAAGCTTTTTATGTTTTTACTTCTTTTATACTTTTTCTATATGTCTAATATTTTAAAAATGGAAAGAGGACTATGTCAAGGACAAAGACGAATGAAAAAAAAAATTCCTAAAGTTACTCTCGCGTTTACTTAAATATTTACGTGCATGCGTTTCAATCGTCGAGCGAAAGGATACTGATTCAGATTTCGAATACATCGGTGAAACAAGACCTCAGAGCTCAGACTAGGCAAATCATCATCATCATCATCAGCCATTTGACGCCCACTGCTGGACATAGGCCTCCCTTACGGTTTTCCTAACCATGAGGGGTTTTGCCATAATCGCCACGCTCGGCAAGCGGGTTGGCGATCGTATGCGGTTGGAATCTCAGGAAGACGCTGCTGCCCGTCTCTTGGTAATTGATTTCCTTAGTCGCCTTCTACGACATCCACGGAAGGAAATGGTGTGAAGCTCTATTCTTAATCCAGCGCCACACGGAATGAAAAATGGTTTGCTAATTTTGCAAGGAGGAAAACATTTACTCTCCTCAGCGTGCCACGAGGTTACGGAGTCTTGCGTAGAGGTCAGTCGACCCTGCGGCCGCCCTAAACCCTCCACAAGCAAACCAAGCCGAACGCAGCACGGGACCATGCCGCCAGGCTCTATAGAGTAAATCAGCGGACTCGAGCTTTCAGAAGCCCTCCACAAGCCAACCAAGCCGCACATAATAAGGTGACAAGCCACTCACCCTCCTGGGCGTGCCGCCGGGCTCGATGGCGTAGAGCCTGACATGGTGATCGACCAACCCAGCCTCCAGAAGCCCTCCACAAGCAAACCAAGCCGCACACAACTCACCCTCCTGGGCGTGCCGCCGGGCTCGATGGCGTAGAGCCGGACGTGGTGGTCGGCCGAGCCAGCCGCCAGGAACCCGCCGCCGGCCGACCAAGCCGCGCACAGCATGGGGCAGGCGCCGGGCCGCGAGCGCTCCACGAACTGCACCGGCTGCGATAGGAACGCGCCCGACCGCGAGCCTGACGCACAAAAGCCGTTCGTTGGACGTTTTTTCGTTGAATTAGAGACTAATAATCTAATGGCCATTGTTATATCCTTTTCGTTGCGCTAACCCGTGCTGAGGATATTTTTTAAAAACCTATTTAGAGTCTAAAAATTCCACCCATGCCGGGACTTGCACCCGCGACCTCTGGCTAACCGTGGCACGGTGTTTAATAATGGGCATTGTCCTAAATATTGGCAATAATTACTAATGACACTTCATTTTTAACCACCGACGCAACGCAAAGAGGGTTGTTATAAATATGAAGCCTGTGTCTGTATGTCTGTACGTTCCTTCGTAGCGTCAAGCGATTTCGATGCGGTTTTTTTAATTAAAAGCTAGATTGATCGAGATGAGTTTGTTTTCATTATTATTTTTGACATGTTTACGAGTATATAATATTCTTCACAGTGTGTATTTTTGCTTTAAGATAGTTTCATCTCTAAACTCTAAGTAATAATTCAAACTGCCTTTAAGGCGTGTTTTAGTGCAATCGGGTTTTTATAAATAAGACAGTAACGGCCTTATAAAAACAAGATTCCTCTAAAGCACTCCTAAGAGTCAGTGAATTTAATCTGTGGTTACGAATTTTCCTTGTAAAATCTCCACCACAGACTATTTTAATCGGCGTTTTAAGGAATCGTGTTTTTTATAAAAATTGGATCTTGTTAACGCAAAAGGGGGCTCCTTGTAATGTTAGCTTGCTTTTTGGTCAATGAATAAAGAAGCAGTAGGTGTGTGAGTGATTCACAGGTCCGAAAGTTGTGTGTGTGTGTGTGTGTGTGTGTGTGTGTGTGTGTGCCACTCACAGGTCCAGAAGGCGACGGAGCCGTCGGTGGAGGTGGAGGCGAGCCAGCGCAGCTCGCCGTGTGCGGGCGGCGCCCAGTGCACCGCCGTGATCGTGCCCTGCCGACGTGCCCGGGGTTAATTATTTAACGGACAAATCAGAGGCGGTCAGAGGTCGCAAGTAACCAAAAATCTTGCTTCGAAAGGGGAGAGGACTGGCCTACAGAGGAACACCCAATATAGAGTTAAAAAAGCTTTCAGTTGTGTTTCTTGTTTGAAATTTAGTCAAACTATTAACAGACTACGGGTTAAACAACGTTATGAACATAAAATTAAGCTTCAGTTCTATGCAAACACCCAATTACAGGCGTGGAACAACACTCTTGACTAACATTTTCTTACAAGTTAATTATTTGACTTTTAAACTAAGGTGAGAAACCGCATTTAAGAGAAAAATCTATACCTACCTACACCGAGCAGCGGGCAGCGGTGGATCCATGACGATAATGACGATAGTGAGGTCCGTACAATTTGCAATTGTTACAGGCTACACAAAAGTGTTTACATAATCAGCCTACATACGTCCCACCGTAGGGCACAGGCCTTCTCTCAGGGAGAGAGTATGGGCATAATCACCACGGGTGCCTACCGCGGATTGGCGATTTCAAGCGCTGAGGTATGCGAATAGCTCAGACACTCAGGCTTCCTCACGATGCTTTCCTTCACAGTTAGCGAGTGGTATTGCTACTATAACTTGACAAATGTAAATAACTTAATAACTTAACTTACCTAATGTTAATTTTTGCTGGGCCCCCGCGATACAGGCCTGACCTAGTGCGGGGACCACAATCGATCCCAAGATCCCTAATCAAACTTAGTTAAGAATAATATCTAATTTTAACTCTAGTTTATGTTCTAGTTATAAGGATTAATGTGTGTTTATGGAAATAAAATTATTATTATTATTATTAAAAAACCAAGTCATAGGTACATGCCCGCACTGGGAATCGAACCTGGGTCTCCCGCTTCCGAGTCCAATGTTCTACCCACTAGGGCCTAGTGACTAGGCTACCACCGCTTCAGGTGAATAGAGAAGTGGACTGTGTAATGTTGATCGATAAGTGTTTGATTGCCATCAATCGGTTACAAAATTTGCACACTTACTGACGTTACATAGTCTTTCGTATCGATGAGTACAACTCCCCAATTTTCGTTTCTGTTTAGCTTCTCCTTCAATTCTGTAGTAAAATGCTCTAGTGCAGCGTACCTGGTGTCCGGCGAGCACGGCGGCGAGAGCCCCGTAGCGGGGGCGCCAGATAGCTAGCGTACCTGGTGTCCGGCGAGCACGGCGGCGGGCGCCCCGCAGCGGGTGCGCCAGACGCGCAGCAGACGCTCCACGGAGCCGGCGGCGAGCAGGGCGCCGTCGTGCGTGACGCAGACGTCGGTGATCTCGGCGCCCGCGCCGCGCAGCGTGCCCACCAGCCGGCCCGTGCTCGCCGACCACACCTGCCGCACCGACGCCACTTCAACACCGCTCAAAGGCGAACTTTATAGCACAAACCGGACAATGCGAGTCGGACTCGCGCACCGAGGGTTCCGTACTCGCGCTTGGCCGTTTTTCTTATTCGTCGTTAGAATATATAAGTCCCACAAACATGCCAAGGTTGATGCCTGTATGTATTACCGTTTTTAAAATAGACCATAAATAAAAAAAATTTTTTTTTTATTTTATTGTGTTACGTAATCCGCCGTAATTACATATACTCTGCGAAATTTTCAACTGGCTACCTATTACGGGTTCCGAAGATAGGAGCCCTTTAAAGGCCGGATAGACGGACGGACAGACAGGCAGACAGCGGAGGCAGAGTAATAGGGTCCCGTTTAGCACCCTTTGGGTACGGAACCCTAAAAAGGTTCGCCTAGGCCACTGGCCACTGAACTGGTGCTGGAGGTAATACATTTTGGTGTACCCTCTATAGATTAAGTAACTATAAAACTAACAACACTTTTTGTATATAAAAAAAATCTATTTGTAAAAGAATTGCAAGACTTGCCTAGAATGGGGACCACACTTTGCCTTTACCCGCCTTTGTATTTGTCCTTTTCATTTCACATTTGTGATGGGGTGCGTCTTAAATAATAAAAGCATTATCAAATATAGCAGTTAACCATGGGTGACTCCACACCACCCTTGGTAGAGGCATTACATTACAGTAAAGTTATATTAAGAGATAACTTCCTGCTTATTAGTTTCCAGCCAACAAATAAGTGACGAAAGTCTATGTTTTTTAGGGTTCGTACCCAAAGGGGTAAGGGACTCTATTACTAAGACTCCACTGTCCGTCTGTCTGGCTGCCTGTCACCAGGCTGTATCTCGTCGATCGTGATAGCTGGACAGTTGAAATTTTCACAGATGTATTTCTGTTGCCGCTATGACAACATTAATACTAAAAACAGAATAAAATTAATATTTAAGAGGGGCTTCCATACAACAAACGCTGTCTAAAGACAGCGCTCGCCATCTAGCGGCCATCTATGTAACCTTCACAGCGCCGATATCATGTCAGGTTTCTATAGATGGCGCTGTTCTCAATGTAACTAATCTATCTTGTCTCGATCTTTGTCTGTTGTTTAGATAATGGTACGGAACCCCTTGTGCGCGAGTCCGACTAGCACTTGGCAGTTTTTTTTTATTTTGTCTGTTGGTTATTTTGTTTTCTTTCTACTGATGTTCATATCATGTCACTTATCTGATTATTTTCTTTCTGTGATGTGTCTCGTTGCTACAATAAATGTCTACTCTTTCCTTCAAAATATCGTCCCGTACCTTAACGAGCAGATCATCAGCGCCGGTGATGACGTAGCGACCGGTGCGGTCGAAGAGCAGGCAGTACACCGCGGAGAGGTGGCCCAGCGTGCGCCGCTGCAGCCGCAGCCCCGACAGCATCCGCGCCGGGAACACGGCGGGGCCCGCGCCCGCGCACTGCCCGCGCTCGCGCATCGCCAGCCGCCGCACTGCGGGGACACTGTTTAGTGAGACACAGAGACACGGCCGCGCCCACGCATTGACCGCGCTCGCGCATCGCCAGCCGCCGCACTGCGGGGACACTGTTTAGTGAGACAGAGGGACACGGCCGCGCCCACGCATTGACCGCGCTCGCGCATCGCCAGCCGCCGCACTGCGGGGACACTGTTTAGTGAGACACAGGGACACGGTCGCGCCCGTTCACTGACCGCGCTCGCGCAGCGTCAGCCGCCGTACTGCGGGGGACACTGTTTAGTGAGACACAGGGACACGGTCGCGCCCGTTCACTGACCGCGCTCGCGCAGCGTCAGCCGCCGTACTGCGGGGGACACTGTTTAGTGAGACACAGGGACACGGTCGCGCCCGTTCACTGACCGCGCTCGCGCAGCGTCAGCCGCCGTACTGCGGGGGACACTGTTTAGTGAGACACAGGGACACGGTCGCGCCCGTTCACTGACCGCGCTCGCGCAGCGTCAGCCGCCGTACTGCGGGGACACTGTTTAGTGAGACACAGGGACACGGCCGCGCCCGTTCACTGACCGCGCTCGCGCAGCGTCAGCCACCGTACTGCGGGGGACACTGTTTAGTGAGACACAGGGACACGGTCGCGCCCGTTCACTAACCGCGCTCGCGCAGCGTCAGCCGCCGTACTGCGGCGGAGGACCTATTTAGTAAGACAGAGAGACACGGCCGCGCCCACGCATTGACCGCGCTCGCGCATCGCCAGCCGCCGCACTGCGGGGGACACTGTTTAGTGAGACACAGGGACATGGCAGCGCCCGTTCACTGACCGCGCTCGCGCAGCGTCAGCCGGCACACTGCAGAGGACACTGATTAGTGAGACAAAGGAAAATTGAGGATGCTATTTAGTAAGACACCATCCACGCGGGAAACACTACGACGTCCGCGCCCGCGCCGTGTTAGCGTTTCAGCCAACTCTGCACTCTGTGGCCTAATTATACGCACCAAAAACTGAGCGAAACCAATCGTGTAACTGTCAAATCTCATACTCATTTGACAGTTAGAGGATTGGAATCATTAAGTATTTGGTGCTCGTAATATAGGGGCTGTTCTATACTGTTTTTGTGGAGTGGAGTCATACCGAGGCTGTGGTCAGGGCGGAAGGGGGAGTGCGCGGGCGCGGGGCGCACCAGCCGCTCGGCCAGCAGCGAGAGCCGCGGCCGCAGCCCCCCCGCGCCCCCCGCGCCGCCCCGCAGCGCCGCCGCACACACGCCGGCCAGCCGCCGCCACTCCATGTCGCCGTACTGCGCCTCCTGGGAACACGCGGAGTGAGCAGTGGGGTACTTAACAAGGGTCTAGTCGCGATTATTTATTAAGTAAAATTTAATTATCTTAATTCCCGACGTCGCAGCACGTTCACGGGTAGACTGAAGTGGTGAGTGACGTTGCCGAAACGTCCGGAGCTAAGGTAATCAATTTACCTAGTAAATAATCGCGATTAGACCCGTTTAATATCATCAACATCATCATTCAGCCACAAGAAGTCCACTGCTGGACATAGGCCTCCTCCATGGATTTCCAAAAAGACCGGTTGGAAGCGGCCTGCATCCAGCGTCTTCCTGCCACTTGGATGAGGTCATCTGTCCATCTTGTGACTGATCTGTTTAATATACATATAGCTATTATATTATGGTTTAATATACATATAACTATTATATGAATATGTATGAACATCGCGAGTCATCAAGCCGTGCAATAGGAGAGACCTATGTCCAGCAGTGTACAAGCGTAGGCTGATGATGATGATTTAGATTTAATTTTTAGGTGTAACATTCATTGTCAACCATGATTAAAAAAAAGATCCACTTACGTGGCTCGTAATTACTCAATAGTTTGATAAATCTCAAATTAGAGGTGAGGTGACTTGTTTACCTACCTCAAAAGGAAAAATGGAACTCTTATAAGATGACTTCGTCGTCTATGTGTCTGTATGCCTGCGCATCATTGAGACACTTTTTCTTAGGAACAGGTAATGCTATCAAGTTGAGATTAGGGGGGACTATTTCCGTACAAATGACTATTTCTTGTTAAAAAAATTACACAATTATGCACTGGAAATATATCTGTCTGCATTAATTAAGATTTTTATATGCGCCAATACATGTTTCCTTAAATAAAACTGTAGTTTAATAGGTTAAATAAGATCGATAATGTTTGTATGGACTAAATTGTCGAACTCATTAAGATATTAAACCAGTGTTTTTTTTAAGAAACAGTATATTGGCGCAAATAAAAATCTTAATTAACGCAGACAGACACGATTCCAGTGTATAATTATGTATTTTTTAAGATATTTAAAAATAATCATTTGTATGGGAAACGTTCCACCTTAATACCAAAAACTAAGCACAACGGTTCCTCCGCGGTGTGAGAAGCTGCAAGCTTTTAAGCTTGTAAGCCAATCAATCAAAAGCTACGGACATTTATGTAATTCTTTTTTATGTAGTCTGGTATTTACGTTTCTGCAACTCGACTGCTAAAGAGCCTATTTAGCGTGAAAGGAAGATAGTGTCTAAGAACTATTTTTGCCACCCCAGCTCCTCCAGAAACGCCGGCAGCTTGTTGTCGGCTTATGTAGTCATACGTCCCTCTGCAGAGCACAGGACTTCTCTCATTTAAAACTTTTTATCATTTGATAAAAATTAGATTAGAACATTGGAAGGCCTGTGCCCTGCGGTGGGACGTGTATAGGCTACATAAATAAAAAGGGTTCCGTACCATTCATTATCTAAACAACATTAGACACAAAGATCGAGAAAAAAAGGCAAAATATCACGTTTGTTGTACGGGCATAAGCAGCCTATATACGTCCCACTGTAGGGCACAGGCCTTCTCTCAGAGAGAGAGAGAGTTGGGCTTAATCACCACGCGTGCCCACCGCGTATTGGCGATTTCAAGCGCTGAGCTATATGAATAGCTCAACACTCAGGTTTCCTCACGATTTTTTCCTTCACCGTTAGCGAGTGGTATTGCTACTATAACTTCACAAATGTACATAACTTAGAAAACAAAGTCATAGGTACATGCCCGCACTAGGAATCGAACCTGGGTCTCCCGCTTCAGAGTCCAATGTTCTACCCACTAGGCTACCACCGCTTAATGGGAGTATGTTGTATGGGAGCCCCACTTAAATATTTATTTTATTTAATTTTTGAAGTGAATATAGAACTAAATATTCTGTGAATATTTCAAGCGTCTACCTGTTGCCGTTATGAATATCAAGCAACAAACGGCAAAAGCTTACGTTTGTTGTATGGGGGCCCCGTAAAATATTTAAAGTTTTTAGTATTTATTGTTATAGCGGCAACAGAAATACAACATCTGTAAAAATTTCAACTGTCTAGCTATCACGGTTCATGAGATACATCCTGGTGACAGACAGACGGACAGTGAAGTCTAAGTAATGGGTCCCGTTTGTCACCCTTCGGGTACGGAACCCTTCTTGCCTTCCCACTTTTAGGACGACAGGAAGTACCCTAGTAGATTTTGCACAAAAACTTCCCTTTCCGTTGACCTAGAAAATATAAATGGCAGGATGCAAGGTGTTACAAGTCATGGTAAAGGAAAAGCGGGCTGGAACGTTAATTTAATGCTGATAATAACTAAAAGCGTCACATTGCTATTGCATACCGATATTATGCTTTCTTGCATTATAACTTGGTCTGTTTAATTTATTAAGTGTTATGAGTAATTCGTGCAGCGAGTGATTTTTTTGCGTTTAAAAGTATAACAATCGTGTGCTATAAGTGTGAACCTGTAATTGGCTTTATGTTTCCCTATGTCAAAGTCAAAAATTTTTATTCACTATAAAAACAAAATGTTTACTTAATGAACGTCAAAGCTGTTAGTTTCACAATATCAGAGATATTATTCCTCCTTGCTCGCTGTATACTGTAACGCAGTGTGCCTAAGTCACGTTATGCCTTATACCAAGGGTGCTTATTAAATAAAACTATTGTACAAAAGATTTAACTTTAATACACTTAAAAATATCATCATCATCATCAGCCATTCGACGCCCACTGCAGGACGTGCACTGCCTCCTTCGTGGTTTTCATAACCATGAGTGGTTTTGCCATAATCGCCACGCTTGGCAGGCGGGTTGGCGATCGCAGTATGCGGTTGGAATCTCAGGAAGACGCTGCTGCCCGTCTCCTGGATATTGATTTCCTTAGTCGCCTTCTACGACATCCACGGAAGGAAATGGAGTGACGCTATTCTTAATCTGGCGCCACACGGAATGTTTTTATAGCTTAAAAATATAAACAATTAAAATTATAATTCTCATGCTTATTGATTATGTAAAAGGGCAATAAAAAAAAATCCCGTTGACTTTATGATCGTATCGCGAAATGGACAATGTGAGATATAGACCAAAAGCGTAATAGTCGTATTGCGAAATGGACAATGTGAGATATAGACCAATAGCAAAATAGTCATAACGCGACTTAGACACACTGCGTTATAGGTATACAACGAGCAAAGGTTTGTTTTTATAGTGAATAAAATGTTTGACTTTAAAAGTTTAGGTTTTTGGAACAGCCAGAAATTGTGAGCTATTTTTAAATTTTCGCGCGCTACAGACCCCCGGGCGTGTGACGCGGCTTTGGTCGATCGGCGGCACTCGTGCACCGTCGGGCCCGCTCGTGTAGCGTGGGTGAAAAGAAGCGAGCGCAATGCCCAAGGGTGAAAGAGATGTGTGCGCGCGTAGCTACGTTACGCCACCGCCCGACCTTCCATTTGCATTGAATTATTGCAATTTTTGCAAATTACCAAAATACTACGAATTTCTCACACGAATCACTCAAAAACACTTTCCCAATACTTTCACCGTATTTTCGGGACTACTTATGCACAAAACATATTTTCAACACTTTCGTATTTTTCATGAAATTTCAGACTTTCCCGTCGCTCTTTTCAGCGCTACAGGTAAATAAACAGAAAATTCAGGCTGAAAAAGGGTCTAAAACTCACCAAATCATCATAGGATTGGCTATGACTGTTCCCTTCCCAGTCGCTGCGCCGCGGCAAAACCTGCAACATGGGACTCGTTTAACAACTTTTCACAAAGTTTTCAGGAACTTTGACAACCGGCTCCACGTGCGCTGCGACCAAAACAACGAAATAAGCTCTAGAGCAGCTAGGAAAAGCTAAACTTACCTCTACGCTTTCCAGCTCTTTTAGCAGAGTCTGCAACAGAAAAAAGTTGTTTTTAGTATCCAGATTGTTACTAGATTAGTAATTGCGTGCATTTCAATCAAATTTACCTGTGCAGTTTCCTTCAGCGGCCCGCCAGAAAGAAATTTCGCTATCAGAAAGTAGAGTTCTGAAACCGGGAAAGCTACCATTACACGACCTCGCACGTAAAGCATCATAAGTTTACAAGCAAAATGTGGAGCACCATACGCACCTGAAATGACCCTAGGGTCATTGTCGGACACTTCCATGATCCTAGATTTGCTCCAAGAGGTAAATATTCACATAACAGTTCACAAACACTGAAAAATCCGAGCAAACATTTCACGATTCCACTACTTTGTTGACGAGATAGATATCGCACCAGTCTGTATTACCAAAATGGCGGATGGTCTGTGTCGGTAAAGCGGGTCCGTACAGGTGTGACTTTTCAACACTTCAAGCTACGTGGTTTATATGCTCGACAACAGATGGCGGGCAGTAGTGAGTTATTCGCGGATTTTGGCCAATTTCTGTCCGTAATTTAGTAAGCATTATTTTGCTACCCTTCTATCTTAAAAATAATTACAAAAGTATTTTAGCAAAAAATATGAACGTTAAAAGAAAATTCACAACATTCTTCATTGTTGTCAAATTTATGACAATATATTATGTCCAAAATGATTTTAACACGTTGGCAACACTACAGAACAGTTGTCAAATTTTTGGAAGTGGTTGTGGTCGTGCTGACTCCAAAAGTCTAAACCCTGTATTTGCAGTTTCCCGACCTCTAAAAGGGCAATTTTGTAGTCTAGAGACTGCGTCTTCAGTGGTTCGAGGTGTGACTGAGTAGATGAGTCTGTTGTGGCCCGCGTTGTGCGGCCGTGGGCGCTGATGCCGTCTAGTGGGCGCGCGGCCGCCGCCGCTCTGACCAACATCCCAAAGCTCCTCAGCCCATAGGTGAGACCCCAGGCCTGCGCCACATTACACGGTACACGTTCATTTGGTACAGATATAGAAAATCAATAGCTGTTTGCAGAGCGTAGGTCATTGAGAACGTTTCTGTTTGACTGAGCGTGAGATTGATGACCACTCGTTGTCTTTTCTCGTCTATATTCGTCCCGTTTGTTAAACTTCGCAATGTATGTAAACCAAACTTTACTATACAACCATAAGATCATTAATTAAATTGCCAATATGCACTACCTGAGTATGTATACAAACTTTTTCTTTTCTGTTACTTTTTAAAATTTTAGTGGTATTGCTATCAATAACCTCCCAGCAAAAATAGTCTGTTCTTATATCTTCACACAAAAAAGAGTGGAAATCAGAAATGCAACCTAACTCAGTCTAAATCCATTCAGTCGATCCCTCAATGCTGAGGACCGTACTATACTTTTCCAAAAATTCAGTCAATTTACCTTTATTTAGAAGTCAAGCAAGATTTTACTCCATAATATTACAATTACACTGACCGACCCATACATGGGTTTCGAGAAATAAAAAATTGTACCCTCATATGAATTTATTAATACAGTTGACACATATTTTTTAGTATCAGTTTTTTTTTGCTTCCTTTTTTCTTGCAATCTGTCTCTTGACATCAAGCTTTCTAGCTTTGTAGTGGGCTTGCATGGTATATGCCCAGTGACATATCCATATATTACTTTCTCTTGGCTGGGTGGGTTTCAACCAAGTAGATCGTTTGGTGATTTTCTTTTCAGTCTCTTGAATGAGCGTATTTTCGTCAGAAGTGCGCTGGCTAGCTTATATGGGTGAGATTTAATTCTCTTTGTGTAGGTCTCTTATTTGATCTTTATTTCATGTGCATTTATTATTAAGCATTTTAGACTGGAAACATCAGAGAATTTCAACATTTGAGTGTGATGCAGTTCCACAGAGCTATATACCATAAGACCAAATACGTTTAAGTATACATTTGTACAAAAGCAGTTTGTTTTCCAAACTGAGTTGCGATCTTCGATTTATGGGCCAATAAAGCTATCTCAGATGAAGGCTTAGTGCTTTCCGTTTTGTGAAGATGTGCCTTCACCATGTCAGTCTTCTATCCAGATGTACCCCTAGCTAACGACTGTTTACTGTGCTGATAAGATACATAGTGAATTTTATGATTTCTAGTTAATGTTGGCAAGTGAAAATGTCTGTTTTGGAAATTGTAAAACAGGACCTTAAAAAAGGTAAGATTATATAAGATATATTGCCATTTTTCTAAAAATATAATATCAAAATTAATGATACATTACAATATTCATATTACAAAGAAAATTATAATAATTCTCATTTACTTTCCTTTTATTATGCTGAATATTTCAAGATTCCATACATGTGTTTGTCAGTACAACATTAGTATTTCTGTAAAACAATAACCTTTTTTTTATTTCAGATTGAAACAATTATCGCTGTATGAAATTTTGAATGAATTAGAGAACGGTGATCATCTGGTCCTAGAGTGCATCACATTTGAGCCACCAGATAATGCAAATGCGGTTGTTACTGACGAAGATCCTGGAGAAGAGGATAATATCACCATACAGAATATACCAGGTTCTCTCTTACGTGCACCTGGTCTGTACAGGCTTATCATGGCACTTGGACTAGTTCTGACTCAGATAGTGAAGATGATATACCATTGGCAAATTTACAGAAGACATCTCGCACTGCACAGCCAAATCAACAGCCAAGACCATCCACATCGGCCGTACTGGAAGATACTATAATTCGTTCAATGTCTGTGCAAAATACGACCTATAAGAGCATGAATAGACACAGACCAAATTAATTTCCTAGTTTCCAACCTTTGGAAGGTCCCAAAAACGAGTTACGTTGTCTGGTATACTGTATTGAGCTAATGTTCAACGATTCCATCATAAACATGCTTGTGGTATATACAAATTTATGCGCTTCTCAGAAAAAATAGACCCTGTAATGTTACAGTCTATGTGCACCAAACTAAGAGAAAACACCAAAGTCATAAGTTCCTATGAACTACCTATAAGTACCTACGTACCGTACGTACGTTGTCCCTCGTCGGGGACATATGGCCTTTAAATAAGATCTCCACTTGCTGCGCTGCGGTCTTGAGCGGCGACTTCGAAGATCGGGAAGATGTTCCCATCCCAACCAAGTGTCTAGTGTTCATACGAAAATTGCAATGCCCTCACAGGGCTCATGTCATGGTCTCTATTACTTTAATCTTTAAGAACAGTTTGTACCACATGAAGCAATAAAGTGAATTGAAAAAAAAAACTACAGAATACAATTTAAATCTATGTGTGAATAATCCAAATAAAATGTAGAAATGCTTCAGACGCATAATGATCAATATTTTTTATTTGAAACACGCATTTTGACCAATACGCATTTTGACCATTACGCATAATGACTATTACCCGAAATGACCAATCAGGGATTGGTATTTCTAGAATGAATGATTATTGACGGCGTTTTACCTACAATTAAAACGCTAATTAAATAACTTACCCTATTCGAAGCCTCTTAATATGAGAGTGGCATCCTTGCTTCTCTCTGATTGGTCGTTCAATATATCTGTCCCTGTCTAACATCCTCCTCTCCGTCCCTCCAACTGGCAGCCCACTTTTTAGGTTGGGGGCATCCGGCTAACTCATTGAGTCTCATATTGCCACCAGGCAGGCATGAAAAGTGAGGCTTCGAATAGGGTAAGTTATTTAATTAGCGTTTTAATTGTAGGTAAAACGCCGTCATTAAACAACTGTACCGCTATTCGAAGCCTCTTAATATGAGACGTGTCTGTTATCGCCTGGTGGAGGGACGCCAATGTGATGAATGATAAAGCATGTGTAAGTATGGTTTCTACCAACTTGAATTGTTATGTAAGTATTGTGTAAACAGTTAAGCGTGCAATAGGGAATAAGGTACCTCCAAATTTTACTGTAAAGCTTGTATTAAATAATTATTAACCTTGATATGAGGAAGGGAACTTTTAAGGAATAAAATGCTAGATCAACACTCAATCACTTATTTTTATTCTTATGCCATGACATGAAAATAAAATCAAAAGTAGGTACTTTACTACAACATAAAATAGTACTTATCTAATTAGTGCTTATATATTATATAAATAAATGCACATAAGCTTTATTAAACCAATATTTTCCCTTATTTTGAAATAAAGATAAACCGGTAACAATCCAATAATCTGATACTTTCAACCCGTAGGGGGATGGACAATTTACATAATTATTATTTATTAAACCGTTAATATGTGCTAAATTAAAACGAATGTTTATTGGATGGGTTGAAATAATCTTGACACTAATGGCACATCTGTGTGCGACTTAACCTCGCGTCTGTAGAACCTGGCAAAGGTGTTCGGCGAGCGCCAGTTTCCCCTGGCAAGGATCTCGTCCAGCGGGAAGTTCAGGAGCCAGTTCTTGGAGGCGACTGCGGAGCGCACGCTGCCGGCCGAGGCTTGCACGCCCGCTTCTTCTAGGGCAGACTTTACCCAGTTGGCAATCACTGTGCGCGATGCAGCGCGTGGTTGTCCGCATACTGTCAGGAATAGGCTGCTCACTCTACAAGAGTCTCGTCGGGGTTTTGATAATTTTATCAAAGATTTAATCCAGAATAAGGGGTTGAGAGCATTTGACTCTGTGTTAATCATGAGCCGCCACCCAGATTGTCCCGTCCTTCCACTTTAATCCACAGTGGCGCTCCACATGTGGAGCCGGGGATACTTTTTTTTCCGCTTAAATCCACAAAGGAGTGGATCCAAAAATAATAATATTTTTCAATGCCACTTTGATCCCCACTGGTGTAGATCCAAAAATAATAATATTTTTCAATGCCACTTTGATCCCCACTGGTGTAGACTGTGGATCGTAGTGGAATGATAAACTCTTTACTGCCACTTGAATAGTATACTCTTTAGCGCCACTTGAGATAGTAACTGGCTGCATATAATTTGTACGTTCTTTTGACATTGACATATTGTTTGCTACACCCGAAGGATTAGAAGCCGGTTACTTGATTGAATTTTAATCAAATCGCTGATAGTAATATTGTTGATAATCTTAAAATAGATGAAATTAAGTATATAAATAACAGAGCTGTGATGTTATCTTCTGGTTATCAATACCATAAAAAAAGGTCATTCAAACATGGTACAATAATATGGCGATGTTCACAATGGAGAAAATTAAAATGCAAAGGAACATTGAACGTAAAAGTGAGTATATCACTCTTAATCATTAGGTATTATATACTTAACTCGTTTTGAAAGATTCATTAATTGTGTAGTAGCACAATGATTTGATTATGAGGCATTTATTTCCCATAACGTGAATTGACAACAGATATTCAACACCCAAATATTAAAAAACTATTTTTATTTTTTCTTTATCCAGTCAATTACGATGATATTTAATTTACAGAATGATGTAATTCTAAGAAAAACGGATCATGCATTACACTGCAAGGAGAATCACGATGCAGTCGAAAAAAAAATCGTTCTGAATGAACTAAGAGAAAAAGTTATAAGTGAAGAATGTCTTCCTGTACCCAGCATTTTTCAGGAATGCTTAAAAAAGCGGAAAATAAGGGGATAGATTTAGTTTGCACTATTCCAAACTTCGATTCTGTTAAGACCGGATTATATAGATTAAGAAACAAAAAACTTAATATTAATAAAACGCATTTTACGAATGTTGCAGAAGTTGAAGTACCGCCGTCATTTTCGGATTTTATTCTCGCCGATTATTTTTATGACGGTAATCGTATATTAATCTTTTGTTTACCTGAAGCAAAATCTATCCTTCCTAACATGAAACACATTTTTTGTGACGGAACATTCATGAGTTGCCCGCCCCCCTTTGTGCAGTTATACATATTAAGCGCCGATGCTGATAGTACCGCCGAATCAAATAACATCGTTCCATTCATATTTGCATTAATGACTGACAAAACAAAAGACTCATATATTACCATGTTTGAAATGATCAAAAGCCAAATATCTCAATTTAATCCAAATAAATTCACTTTAGATTTCGAACAAGCGGCTATCACAGCCATAACTGAAGTATTTACAACTGCTTCAATTAAAGGATGTTATTACCATTATGTCAAAAATATATGGAAACATGGAAAACAAATGGGACTCCTGAAATTTAAACGAGGAAAACGAATAGTGGCTCTTTGTGCCTCCTTACCACTAACACCAGAGTCCCATGTATGTGACGGCTTCTTATATATATGCTCTGAAATTGCTAAGACGGAATGTCCAAAACTCATCAAATTTCAACAGTATATGGAAAGATTTTGGTTCAAGAGCACTTTTTTTGTAAACATGTGGACAATAGCAAATGAACGCCATCGTACCATGTGGATTTAAGAGGAACAATTAGTTTCAAAGGATCCACATGTGGATTTAAGAGGAACAATTAGTTTCAAAGGATCCACATGTGGAGCGCCACTGTGGATCAAAGTGGAAGGAGGGAGATTGTCTGTAGTCGGCATTATCTGTTTTGGACCCGAACAAAGGCCAGAAGGTAACATGATCATCTGTGATCGTGAAATGTTTGGGATCTATGGACAAGAGCGTAAGGTCATGGACTCTGCGTCCAGAGGACAGTAGTAGCATACAAGCCGTGTTTCTAGAACACTCATATAGGCTAAAATTAGAGGTGTTATTATTCGCTAACCAGGAATACAGTCTATCTATGTCCCAAATGGGAGGTTTTTGCTGCTTAGGTGTTTGGAGAGCTATAGCTTTTAGGATGCGAGTAACTAGGGGATGCGAGCTAAGGTGATCTACCTTATTAGGGTCACATAATGTTGATACTACCGACCTATGTAGCAAAATTGTATTATAAGTAAAATTGTGTTTTTGACAAAGGTCAGATAAGAAACGAGCAATGTCCGAGCCCGAGGGCGATCGGTATGGGATATTATTAGTTTTAGCCCATGAGCACCAACGTCTCCAGGCCGAGGTATATGATCTTTTAGTGCTGTCTCTCCAGCTACTTCTTAAAAGTTGTATTTGTTCTTGGGACCAGTCTGCGAGAGCTAATTCCCACCCCCACACCTCCAAATTTCTATGGTCAGTTCGTTGATTTTGGCAGGAGCTGTGTCGGTCACTGTATCTATCATCACTTCTGGTAGGTTTGTTACCGTGAATGGCGCTGCTGTGGCCCGTCTCTTTAGATCGGGGCGCCAAAAAGCTTTCTCCCACCGGGGAGCCACTATTAGATACGTGCCGACCGCTGTGTTTAGGTGAGTCAGGACTCTTGGTATTAGGAATGGGGGCGGAAACACCCAGGCTAACTTGAACTGCCACGTCTGTGAGAACGCATCTACGAAGCGGGCACGACTGTCCGTTGCATCTAGGGAAGCATAAATGGGGACTACGTGAGCTCTGTGAGATGCGAACAGGTCTATCTGGGGAAGGCCCCACTTTGAGAATACTACTTTCGTTAGAGCTGGAAGTAGATGCCACTCTGGGTGATGGGAGCCGCGCGACAGATGGTCTGCTTCTATGTTGTATCTCCCAGGTAGATGGTGTAGGCAGATTTGAATCTGGTGTATTTGCAGGAGCCGAAACACTCGATAAGTAAGGTTCATAAGGGATCGGGACTTGGTCCCCCCTTCGTTTCGCAGATAAGATAAGACGGTTTTGTTGTCTGACTGTATCGAAATGTAACTCCCCGTTAATAGACGATTGTGACTTTGCAGCACTTTTAAAATCGCTAGCATCTCTTTGTGGTTTGAATGCAACTCTTGCTCTTGGGGGCTCCAGGAGCCATTGAGCTTGATGTTGTCTAGTTGAGCTCCCCAACCGCTTCCAGATGCATCGGTCGATATATAATGGGACACCATCGGCTGGTGGATAGGAGAGCCTTTCTGGTAGTTTTTTAGCCACCACAGAAGTTCTGAGATCACTATCTCGGGGAGAGGAAAATGTTTCAGCGGGTCCTCTTTGAGAAGAAGATTGGAATGTTCTAGGAGCTTGCGAAAATTGAGTCGGCCGTAAGGGACTACCAAGCTTGCGAAATTTAATGAACCTATCAGATTCTGGGTTTCTCTGAGGTTTGCTTTCCGTTTGTTCAGCAAACGCAATATTTTTTCTCTTATAGTTTGTTGTTTTTGTAAAGGAAGTTGTCTGTGATTGCGATGTGGGTCTCAAATTACCCCTAGGTACTGAATATCCTTCCGAGGCATCAAGACACATTTCTTGTAGTTTATTTGCCAGCCAAGGTGTTCTAGTAACTTTACGGTGTGTTCTATCTGTGACATTAAGATCTTCCTGCACTGATGTGCAAGTAAGAAATCGTCTAGATATACCAAGGTTCGTATTCCTCGATCTCGTAGGACTTGAGCGACCCAATTGGTCAGGGAGGCGAATATCTTTGGTGCTGACGCCAGGCCGAAAGGTAGACAAGTCATCTGGAGGAGTTGGCCTTGGAAAATGAGTCTGAGGTATCGCCTGTGACTTGGGGCTATGCTTAGATGAAAATATGCATTGGAAAGGTCTATCTTTGCTAGCCAATCGTTCGGTTGCAAGAAGCTGGGCACTCTCTGCTGGTTGATAAGCCTGAATTTTGTCAAGCGTACGTGAAGGTTGAGCCGGCGCAAATTGAATATGGGTCGGTATGAACCGTCCTCTTTTTCGTTTAGGAAAATGTTCGATAGGAAGCTGGGTGAGAGAGGTGCCTGTTCTAGCACGCCCATCTTTTTCATTGCCTGGATTTGATCTGCCATATCCTTTGAGTAAGGAGTATGAATATCTTTGCCAGTTCCTGGCATGTGGAGCGGGGCCTTGTTGTAGAACGGGATTCGGTATCCATCGGAAATTATCTTTAGCAGCATAGGAGGCGCTGATAACTTTCTCCAGGCGTGGAGGAAGTTCTGGAGACGGCCCGCTTGGAAATGTGAGTCAGTACTTACGCCTGGGTTGGCCTCTGCGGCTCGGCCCTGGCTTTTGAAGTCTGATATTTGGATTTTCAGGGGCTCTGGGGCCTCTGGGACGAAAAGGTTGGCCCTGCGCGGGCATTCTTGGTTGATTGAAGTGAACCACTCCTTGCGCAGGAGGGAAAGCGTATGGATGGAAAACAGCGCCATGCGCTGGCGGTATATTAAAGTTATTGGTATAGCCCGATTGTGGGTTGAACGTGCCTTGCGCAGGCATTCGAGTATGTTTTAGATTGGCTTGCGGAGCCACAGGGGCTTTAGACGTGGAAGGTTGCGGCTTTGTGGGCCAAAATACCTTCGATATGCCGCCATTTTTCTCTAAGACTGACGTAAGGTCATCGGCCTTAAATAAATCGTCACAGGATGGTGGTATCTTTCTTAGACTAGCTTTTACGTATTTGTCTTTTACAGATCGCAAAATAGCATCTCTGCGCTGTTGGATCATGTCGGCGCGATGTCCGCATGACATTTGCAAAAGGTCATTGGAAATTGTCAGATACTCTCCGCGAGCGAAAATTTCGTTTACTTTACCCTCAATACTTTCGATCGTTAGAGATTGTTCAGTTTTTAGATAGGTAATTAGGTCAAGAAAGCCTTTTTCAAAAGATTCTTGTTGCTTAAGCAATCCCTGAGTAATTGCAGCAAATCCCTTTTCAGTCAATGAGAGGTTAGGGGATTTGTCGTAAGGTTTTAGTTCGTCATTACATTCTAAGTCCGTAAACCCGGGGGTGGAACAATTTTTTTTTTTTTTTCTGTGCGTCTGAATACCTTACGTCCGACCAGTGGTTAGTCTCGAAATGCTGTATCTTTTTTAGGCGGTCTACCCGGTCGGGATCCGATTTGGGAACAGCGGGTTCTTTTAGAACGGTATTGACGGACAAAGAAAATTCTGTTGGTGGCCGCGCCGCTGGGAGCGCAGGCGTCGGGTCTGGAAGCTGCCCTCCCATATCATTGTACAAATCATCACTGACGTTTAGAGAAATAATACTTTCGTTGTCGTTATCGGGTTCGTTATTGGATTCGTCAACATTGTTTTGTGCCGGGTATCTTTGCGATAAAAAATGTTGAATACCACTTACTTGTGACGTTAGGGTACTTAAAATCTCTTCTATTCGTCTATTTTTTTCGTCACTCCTAGAAGAGGATGATTTTCGCTTTTTAGCACCGCGAGGGTGATCATGTGGTGATGCAGACCGCGATGTTGCCGGCGCATCTTGTTCTAGTTCAGGTGGCGACGACAACGACATGCTGTCACCTACCCGACAGAGCAAAATATTGGTATTACTCACAGGCACACGTTTAATAGACTTTCATGTAATTATTTAAATTGTTAAATAATTTAACGAATTATTTAGACACTAGGACAGAAAATATCGTAATTTAATTCTTAATCTCGAACGGCAAAAACCGTTAGGAATTATTTCAAAGATTTTATGAAAATGTTTTACAGAAATAAAATAGAAAAAAAAAAGATTCGAGCACTCACTTGGTTGATGAAGCTCCTGCGAACGACCGCTCAGTGCGAGAATCAAGACGCCAATGAGTTAGCCGGATGCCCCCAACCTAAAAAGTGGGCTGCCAGTTGGAGGGACGGAGAGGAGGATGTTAGACAGGGACAGATATATTGAACGACCAATCAGAGAGAAGCAAGGATGCCACTCTCATATTAATAGGCTTCGAATAGCGGTACAGTTGTTTAATTTTTATTTTCTTTTGAATCAACAGTAGGTTACGGCATTGAATTTTAAAATTCAATGGTTACGGTAAGTGAAGAAAACATGAAGTGTTGGTAGTATTCTCAGAATTATTTTTATTTTGTTACTTTTTCTTACTATTAGTAAGTGGAATTAATTGTAATTATTGTGATGATTGTAATTATTGTGATAATTGTAAATTTTTAATTATTGTATCCGAATTATCAATTGACGTGTAATTAATGATTATGAATAAAGATGTCTATGTCTATGTCTATTTCCGGCTTCCCTCTATTTGTAGCAGTTGCCTATGAAGGAGCTGTGATAGTTTTTCCATTCAACTGTCATTCATATTAGGGGTTAAAGTATGAAATTGCCGTTTTATTGCAATAGGTTCTTTGAATTGACATAGAATCTTCATGGTTTGAGGTTTTCGAATGAAACTTTTTTGAAATGGTTTCTATGATGTTCTTTTTTTAAAAAATGTGAAACATTTGAATATCGACTTTCAATTGTTTTTGTTATTCAATTTAGACAAGAAAGATGGATACTGCGAAAATTCGAGTGATTATGAGGCACCCATTTTTCGTATTTTTTTTATTTTATTGATTTGACGCAAGTGAGTCAATATTGTGGGTAAGGTAACGTTAAACCATGCCGCTAATTCCTGGGTAGTTTGACTAGGGTCGGCTTCCACTATCTCTCTTAATTAATCGTTATTCACCTGTGTGGGCGGTCTTCCTCGTGGCTCGTTCTTTAAGTCGAAATTTCCATCACGAAAGCGTTTAAACCAAAATCGCACGGTGCGTTCATTAGTAGACCCCTCTCCAAACGCAGCATTGATATTGCGGGCTGTTTCTGCCGCGTAAGTTCTTTCGCAGTATCCATCTTTCTTGTCTAAATTGAATAACAAAAACAATTGAAAGTCGATATTCAAATGTTTCACATTTTTTAAAAAAAGAACATCATAGACACCATTTGAAAAAAGTTTCATTCGAAAACCTCAAACCATGAAGATTCTATGTCAATTCAAAGAACCTATTGCAATAAAACGGCAATTTCATACTTTAACCCCTATTATCTATAAGACAGATTGAATTTTATGATTTGGTCTTTTTTTAAGCTGTAGTTTTTTTGTCGGCAGACAATGTTAGGATCAGGCGCGGGCGGCGGCGGCGGTGGAGGCGCGGGGGGCGGGTCGGGCGGCGCGGGGGGCGGGGCGGCGGCGCTGGGCGGGCTGGGCGGCTCGCTGGAGGACAAGGACTGCGACCTACTGTGCCCCGTCTGCTTCGAGCTCATCGAGGAGGCGTACGTGACGCGCTGCGGCCACTCCTTCTGCTACGCCTGCATCGCCAAGTCCATCGAGCTGCACCGCCGCTGCCCCAAGTGCGGCGCGGCGCTGGCGTCGCGCGACCACGCGTTCCCCAACTTCCTGCTGAACGAGCTGGTGGCCAAGCGGCGGCTGCGGCGGCGCTCGCCCGCGCCCGGCGCGCCGCCCGCCGACCTGCGCGCGCTGCTCGCCGCCGAGTCGCGCCATCTCGCGCTGCCCGACGTCGAGCTCATGCTGGACGCGCTCACGCGCCGCAAGCGGCTGCTGGAGGCCGAGTCCGAGGCGGCGCACCACCGCCTGCTGTACGAGTTCCTCGCGCAGCTGCACCGGGCGCGCGCGGCGCAGCGGGAGCGGCTCGCGCGCGAGGCCGCGCTCGTCAAGCGCGACATGGAGCGCGTGGCGGCGGTGCTGGGCGGGCTGCGGGCGGGGGCGGCGGGGCTGGCGCGGCTGCCGCCCGGCGCGCCCGAGCCCGTGCGGCTGGAGCTGGCGGCGCTGGCGGCCGGCGTCACCGCCTCCGCCGAGCCCGACCCCGCCGCGCCCCCCGCCCCCCCGCCGCCGCCGCCCACCGCCGGCGTCGCCGACGACGACGAGAGCTTCGCGGGCGCGGCCGGCCCGGGCGACGCGCTGGCCTCCCGCTGGAGGCGCCTGCACGCGCACTTCGACGACTTCGTGCAGTGCTACTTCGCGCACCGCGCCGACGAGCTCTACTTCCCGCCCGAGCAGGACGGTACCGCTTCGGTGAGCGCCGCGCCCACGGGAGAGGCGGCGGCGGATCCGCCCGCCCCCGCGCCGGCCCCCTCGGAGCTCGCCGACGACGACGCGTCCGCGGCGGGCGGCGAGCGGCGCGCGGCGGACGTCGCCGCGCCCAGCGCCGAGCCGAGCGAAGCGGCCGCGGAGGGCGGGACTAGGGGCGGCGTCGCCGAGACCCGCGGCCTGGACGCCTTCCGGGAGGACCTGGTGGCGTTCACGCGCTACCGCGCGCTGCGCCCGCTGGCGACCCTCTCGTACAGCTCGGACGCGATCAACTACTCCACCATCGTGTCCACGATCGAGTTCGACAAGGACGAGGAGTTTTTCGCCATCGCGGGCGTCACCAAGCGGATCAAGGTGTTCGAATACGAGGCGGTGGTGCGCGACGCGGTGGACGTGCACTACCCGTGCGCCGAGATGCAGTGCTCGCACAAGATCTCGTGCGTGTCCTGGAACGCGTACCACAAGAACGTCCTCGCGTCGTCCGACTACGAGGGCACGGTGTCGGTGTGGGACGCGGGCACGGGGCAGCGCTCGCGCGCGCTCCACGAGCACGACAAGCGCTGCTGGTCGGTGCACTTCAACCGCTGCGACGTGCGGCTGCTGGCCTCCGGCTCCGACGACGCGCGCGTCAAGCTGTGGGCGCTGAACGCCGAGCGCAGCGTCGCCACGCTGGAGGCCAAGTTCAACGTGTGCTGCGTGCGGTTCAACCCGCGCTCCTCGTGCCACCTGGCGTTCGGCTCGGCCGACCACTGCGTGCACTACTACGACCTGCGCGCGCCCCGCCACCCGCTCGCCGTGTTCCGCGACCACCGGAAGGCGGTCTCCTACGTCAAGTTCCTCGACGCGGGGACGCTGGTCTCCGCCTCGACGGACTCCCAGCTGAAGCTGTGGCGCGTGGAGTCGCCGCGCTGCGTGCGGTCCTTCACGGGGCACGCGAACGAGAAGAACTTCGTCGGCCTGGCCACCGACGGCCGGTACGTGGCCTGCGGCAGCGAGAACAACGCGCTGTACGTGTACTACGCGGGCCTGGCGCGGCCGCTGCTCGCCCACAGGTTCGACGCGCTGCGCGGGTTCTTGGAACGGGAGCGTCGGGACGACGAGCCGAGCGAGTTCGTGTCGGCGGTGTGCTGGCGGCGCGCGCCGCCGTCCGAGCGGCAGGTGCTGCTGGCCGCCAACTCTCAAGGCACCATCAAGGTGCTGGAGCTCGTGTAGACGCGCCGGAGCGGAGTGGCTGTTACGTCGCTCGTGCTGCCTCGCTGGCGCAATTTGACGTTTTTGGCGATTGTATCCAATGAATTGTGTATACCTACTTTTGGTAAATGTGACGGATATAATTGCGGACGTTCAAAAGTCGTATTTTCCTTATCGTACGGGATTAGGAAAATACGAGGCTGCTCTTACATCGCTCGTGCTGGCTCGCTCGCGCAATTTAACATTTTTGGCGATTGCAATAAATTGTGTATACTTTTAAAAAAAACCTGACTTGAACCCGCGACCTCTGGCTAACCGTGCCAGCGCTCTCCCAACTTAGTTAATGGGCAAGTGCAGGCATCGGCGAAATTTCGAGCCTCTTTACAAACTTCTCTGTATTTAGCCTTTGTCATTTTGTTTTTAGCCTCTAAATAGGTTTTTAAAATTGTCCTCGGCACGGGTTATTGCAACAAGAATAATAATTGTCTATACTTTTGATAATTGTGGCCTGAGGGCGGAGGGAGATTAATAATTTTGGAAACAACTTTTCTTTATTAAAAACTACGTAAGCGAAAACAAAAATGTATGTGAAACGTCCACATTTTATCAAAAGTTTATTCATTTTATGACAATAATTAAAAATGTTAAATTGTGCGAGCGATACGGCACGCTCCACGTAATAACAGCCTGAAGTGTGATGACGTGCAGCGTAGCGGCTGCTATAGTTGAGAGAAGCCTGACCTGAACGAAAAGATTCGGTCTCAAGGGCCAAGACTGTCTCGTAATTAAACCCACTGATAATATATGAGTACGAGCCAAGGATGTTTTTAAATATCGTGCACTGCGAAAGTAACAGAACATCGTGAAACTTCGATACGACCTAGAAATGTGATTCAAGATAAAGTTGCCGTGTGAAGTGGACCTAATAGAGGAACGGAAAACGCGGCATTTAGTAGACTCCCGCCAAACCCAAGTGTCAAACGCTTTTAACGTCCCCGGTCCCCGTTTTGAAGTTTTAATCAGATTTTGAAACAAATAACTATTTTATCTACACTCATATCATAATCTTCAAATTAAGAATTCAAAGGTAAACACATATTGACAGGCTTTAAACTTTAAACAATACGTAACTTTAAAGAAAATTAAAAAAAAAGTGTAATATAAAGTTACATTAAAGGTCAGATTTTTCACTTTATGTTACAGTTATTTTTTTTAAAGTGTTGCTGTGATCACGGAACAAAACTTAAGTTTTTTTTTTAATGTCAAAAGTTGACTCTATAAATAAATCTATAATTGAAAATTTTGTTTCATTTCGATATGAGTTTAGTTAATAACCGTAGATTTATGTATAGTACAAAGCTTGTCAAACGTGTTTTCCTTTGATTCCTTACTTTGAAGATTAAGACATGAGTGTAGATAAAGTAGTGTATGAGACTGCACATAGCTTGGTATTAAAACACTCGCCAATGCTATTAAAAAACTCGCCAAGGCTCGTTTTTTAAAATCTCGCTCGTGTTTTAATAACCCTCATTATGTGACAGTCACATAAACTACTATTATTTTCTAAGGTTAACACGAGCACTAGACATAATAAAACTGAATTTGAACGGATATTTACTCGTTTATTTTTTTATTTTACAATTTTTCCGACGTTTTGGGTACTTTTGCCAGTGCCGTGTTCTCGGCAGTCTACCGAGTAAAATTAAAAAGTAAACGAGTAAATATCCGTTGAAATTAAGTTTTTAAATATTGTGTTTGTATTACAAAGTCCATTTGTGATGAATTGAAACGACTGCCAGCTAATTAATAGAATAGACAAGTGTCGTAGAGCACAATTGGTGCACCGTAGTAACCCCCTGTTTCTCGTTCCATTTTGTTAATCTACCGTTAAGACTGTTCTTACGTGGAGCATGCTGTCTCGCTCGCGCAGTTTAACATTTTCAGGGCCGGTTTCTTAATTGAGTTTTTCTCTAAGTAAATACTTAAGTAACGTTCTGTCCCGCTCATTTTCGAGAAATTCGAAGAGACAGCACTACAGTCAACTATTTATTTAGCGAAATTCTCAATTCAGAAACTGGCCCTTAGTGGTCTGATGGTTTGATGGATTTTAAATTGCGGATATTCAAGGCATATTTTTCTTATCCGTTTTTATTGGCAAAATTTGATTCAAAAATTTATAGTTTTGGAAACAACTTTTCATTATTAAAAACTACGTATAGGAAAACAGATATATATTCAACCCTCAAACCACATTTATCAAAAGTTTACTCATTTTATTACAATAATTAAAAATGTTACATTCTGCGAGGGAGACAGCACGCTCCTCTTAAGAATAGCCTCAACAAGCCTGTCGTCCAAATTCTATACAAAAGGACAAATTTTGTGTAGAATTTGGACCATAATATTCTATTCAAAGTTAGAATTAGATTAACAGCGTGTTAGTGTACGAGCAACCGGGGGTAAGACCTGCACCAATAGTTAATTGGATGTGTGTGGCTAGCTAATTGTGGGAAAAACGAGAATGTAAACCTGTGGTTAGATTCGGCTATTTGTATTTGAAAAGAGAGATACTTTGTACATTTTGCGGAGGACACTGACATACAACCTCTGTATTATTTATAATACTCCTCAGAGGCAGTTTAAGTAATATGCGGTAGGGGCAAAAACGTAACCACAGATTATTGAAACTGCCCCTGAGGAGGGTTTTAGAGGAATCGTGTTTTTATAAATAAGATCGTCAGTGTTAATCTGAAGCCGCGCGTTTTCACGATCTTAGTAGGTACGCTCGGACAAAGTTACCTATTTGTGTTAAGCGGGGTTTTGACGGCCAATGCGCTCGAACCGAGTACGTCGTCATAATCAACTAAAACTGTACGCACACGGTCCGAGCGTACTCAGACCGTCAAAATCCGGCTTTAATCGGAAGCTACTCGTATCGTGTACACCGGGCGCTCTTAGTTAAAAAAAATGCCTTTTTTCATCGGAGTGTACACGATACGAGTTTCATCTTAGCAACTAAAATAGCTCACTCTGTCCGAGCTTACTAACATCGTGAAAACGCGCCTTTAGCAGAATCAAACCCTTGATTGAGAGAGAAGTAATTTCAAACGACATACGTAGTCTGCCTTTCGTGAATATCCTCGATGTAAAATACTTAATTGTCTCTGAAGTTGTCTGTGATAAGACACCTAGTAACTAGACGCTCGCTTACACCCAGATTGTGAAAACCAAAACCGAGGACTCGACATCATCATCATTATCAGCTATGTGACGTCCACTGCAGGACATAGGCCTCCTTCGTGGTTTTCATAACCATGATTTGCCATAATCGCCGCGCTTGGCAGGCGGGTTGGCGATCGCAGTATGCGGTCGGATTCTCAGGAAGACGCTGATGCCCGTCTCCTGATAATTGATTTCCGGCGCCACACGGAGGACTCGTCATAAATAAAATAAATAACTTTTACACAACACAATCCCTTGTCCTGGTCCCAAACAAGGACACCTTGTGCTATGGTCACCAGGCAAGGACATCACAAACATAGAAATTTACCGAGAGCTATGCCCAGACTGATTATATTACAAAACTTTATTGTACACACCAGAAAACAAAATACATTAAAAGGCTTACATGAGGCTATTTGTACAAATGTACGGCGTCCCTCAGTGGGAATCGAACCCACGACCTCAAGCACGGTAATCAGACGTGATACGGCTAGACCAACGAGGCAATTATGCCATTGCATTTTACATTGATTTAAGAGCAACCCTCGGGTGCTCGTACACGTTATGTAATGTGTACGATAAAAAATAAACATAGGTACCTACCTTTTTGTAAATCTACCACACAAGATTGTCTGTTGCCTCAGTTTTGTAGACATTCGAGCAAGGCGGCGTTTCACAAACTGGGCGGAGGTAAGCGTCGCAAAGCCTTCCTGTATTTTAGTATTTGTCTTGAGCCCTGTAAATTCCTGTACAACTAGCTATATCCACGTAACATGGTGCGTGCATGAAATCTAAAATAATCCTTAATAAAAATCCATAAGGTAAGAGACTACACGATGAAGCTCAGCGAAGAATGGGGAACTTGCGTCTATCTTCGATTGGAGCGACATCGACAGTGCGTTTATACCATAGAAATCTTTAAAAAAAAAACTTAGGAAAAATTTAAAAAATAAAACAACAATATTTTTTTCTCTAAAAGTTGCTCTAATAATAATCTAATAAATCCTTATTAGATTTAGTTTTTTCATTGAATTCTGAACGTTTTCTAATAAGGGTGTACATGGATAAAATCATTATTTTACGAGATAACTCAAATATTGATAAACTATTCGTACATAGGCGTTACGTGCAAGTTGGACCTTTTCGACAGGTTGTATTATGAAATGTATTAGTCGTACAGAAAAAAAAATATTACCACGTTTATTTACATAAACATAGTCTCCGATTACTTATATAAAACATTTTTTAGTGCAAGCTCTCCATTGACAGCCTGACGGAAGTCACGCGTCCATAGTTTTTTATGCACTCTCTCACATTGTAAGTATACAGGGTGATTTAAAAATGTCCAATTACCTAGAGTTCGTGTTTTACAATAACTTTTTTCTGTGATTTTTTGCTCAGATTTATATTTTTCATCAGGGTTTGTACCTATAATTTTATTAAATTCGCGCTTTATGCATACTACTACCAATATTGCAGCTTTCAATAAATCATTTGTCCTACATAGATCAATGACCGTTCTCTTGAACACATTTTTAAACATTCTATCAAACAGCAATAATACAAAGCAGAAAACCCGTAAGACTTTTTTTTAAGAAATGGGAAATTAAAGAACAAAAATTCAAGATTCGTAGAACAGAAGTTGTTGTAAATGACAAACTTTACCCGTCTTTTTGGGGTACTGTGCGTTTTGAAAATAAATAATCTTACCCTACAGTGGCCAGCTTCCGCACCCCAACGAGTCAGTGACGTCACACATTACATTGCTTATTTTATGGCTATATGATTGCCTTATTCGCTCGAATCGCTCGTAGCCCCGGCTGCCTGAGTGATCTTAAACGATCACGAAGGTTAAGCAACACAGGGCGCGTTCAGTGCATAATTGGGTCGCCGTCTATGCCTAACGCTAGTGGCATTTTTCCGAGCGGTTCCGTGCTTCGCAAGGCACGTTAAGCTGTTGGTGCCGGCTGCCGTCGATAGATGGCAGTCGTTAAGCCAAGTCAGAGGCCTTAGGGCGGCTTGACAACTTCTGACAGTAGACGAGCCACTAGTCTACAAGCCCCCACCAATCCGGACTTGGCCCCCGTGGTTGGAGTATGGCCTATACCTTCCTCAGGGAAGAGACCCGTGCCCCTCGGTGGGGAAATAATGGGTTGATGATGATGATTGCCTTATTCTTTTTCTCATTAAAGTAGACAATAATTTTTGGGATTCACACTCTGAAGTCGTGAAAAAATAGATACCCATACAAAAGAAAGTATATTCATGGGTAATGAGTTCTATCTGGGAGTGAAGCTTGCCAATGTAAACATAGCTAATAATATCTGCGATTCTGTCACCGTTTCTAGAATGAATCTTGATAGATTCCTACCTAATCTGATTGTTGCCAAACGGTTAAGATTCAACATGGTACAACTCAATGTTACTGAGAGAAATATAGATATAGAACTTTATTGTACATAAAAATGGAAATTACACAGATACTTATTTCTTAATTTCTGAGAGCTCATGGAAGCTTAATTAGTTTAAAACTATATAAATATCACTTTAATAGATCACCTTATTGCACTGCCAGAAATATAATACAGGATAATTTCTTAAATGCACCACTTGTGTTAAACGTGTCAGTTGGAGTTTGATATTTACAACCACTTTTGTATTACATTTATTAAAAAAATAAATGTTATTTTGTACCTAATGCTTAAATGTTAAGTAGAATGGACATTCTCCTTTGACATTGATTTACTGAAGACTGCGCGGTAGAGGGCTTAGAGCCCTAGTTGAATAAAATTATAATAGGTACTCAACTCAACGAAAGATTTCGAAAAATAAAAATCCGAGCATTAACTCAACATGTTTTGGTCAAACACAAACTCCAATTAGGGTGTCTCAAGAATTGCACATTGTAGAAATAATCCTGTATTTCAATGCCTTATTTCCGGGCATTTGCACCAAAGTAGCTTCGGAAACGGTCCGTTTGCAACTTTGGAAGTTGCGGTGTCAAAAACTCACACGGTCTAAAAAGTCAATTCCACTAAAACACGCGTAAGACGGAGTTAGAGAAAAGAGATAATTCTGCCATAAACCGGCTTTAACTCTGTCTTAAGAGTGTTTTAGTGGAATCGACTTTTTATAATACTGTCAGAATTTATCCTGTGTAAGCGAGACTCGAAGATACCTCTCTTTGTTCGATATTAGATATTATGTTCCGGGTGATAAAGGCGATATTACCCGGTTCAATATTAATTTCTTTCAATTTCATTGCTTCAATTGCATGGAGACGTCTAAATACATTTCAATGCTATTGCGCAATTTCATTAAAAGCAATGTTTCGACTAACGTTTTCAATGCAATTGACTCAATATTGACAATCATTCAATGCGATTGAAAGTTGTAAACACGGAGATTGAACGATGGGGCGATTTTTTTTGGTTCAAAATGGTGTTTACCTAAGTGGCGTGGCATTCACGTGGCGCAATTTTTGGAACATTTCCAAACATATGAGCGTTTGTGTGATAAAATAAAAAAAATGATAAGGTCAGAAACCAGCGCGAATGAAATGTCATTAAAAGAAGACTGAAATATTAACGGTGTCACGGAAGAGGACGTAAAGTTGAAAATGAAAAGTACCTATATATTTTTTAAATAGTCGCAGATTAGTTAGCGCGTTCCAGTTGTTGGCGCGACATCGCTAAACTGAAAATTGAATGTCATAAATGATCAATTTGGTTGAACCGTGTAAATAGGTAAAGTCGTTCAATGCCTTTCAATGGAATTGCTTCAATTTGAATGAACAGTGTAATATCGCCATAAAGGACTACCGTGGGGTAGCCCCCAGTGATGCTTTTTTTATGTGAATGTGACGTCCCGCTGTGTATATCTCAATACAGAGTTGTTATTAGATTTTAAGTAAATTGTTCAGCGTTGTGCTTACAGACTGGAAACTTGTCGCTACTGGACTGTTATAAAATCTATTGTAAAACTGTGTGTATATTAGACTCTAGACCACTGTCTTATTCATTTAGTGCTATGAATTTATATTGTCTGTTAAAATTCTTAGTCTGTGGTAAAGGAAAAAACGTTGTTAACCACTCATTGTTTAAACTGTCTCTGAGGAGTGTTTTAATGATTTTTTTTACAAATATGTCCGTTAACCTTTTGGCTACCTAATGGACAAAATGAAGTTTTAAAGCAACCAATATTATTTGAACCTCTTCTGAAAATCTTGTTAGCCCGGCGCGGCTCGGAAAACTTGGGGCAATATTGTACGTATGCAGCTACTTAATACCCCAACTTATTGTTTGTGCTATGATATTTTTCTGTGAATTACATAATATGAACTGTGTTATGATTCTGACTTTCTGTAATGATGTCCGACAGATAACTTGAAATACCTATTTGAATATTTTTTTGCAATATTTTAGGGTTGAAAAGGGAAAACGGAAGCCTTATAAGATCACTTTGTTGTCCGTCCGTCTGTCTGTCAAGACCGTTTATCTCGGGAACGCGTGGAGGTATCGAGTTGTGATTAAAAGAGTATAATCAGGTCTACAGTCCCTTGAAGCTGTGAAAAAAATCAAACTTTTCGACACTCAAGAGAAAAATTTAAAATTTCTCTCTCAAATTATAGTGTAATTTCCGTTAGCCTAGAATTATGGAATTTGGCAGGTAATACCGTCTTATAGTAGGTACAAACAAGTACAGGGAAAAACGTGTAAACTTCGTAAATTAGTCTTTGAAGTTCGGGAAAAGCTCGGTACCTACAAACGGAACCCTCGTTGGGCGAGTCCGACTCGCACTTGTTCGGGTTTTTTAAATATTTTTCAAAGTGGCCGAACTAAAGTTCGAAGAATTCTACTTCACATCCCGCGTCCCCCGCTAATGATACACGAACTACGTCGATACAAAGTCCGAAATCGTTTGTTCAAGTTATTTGTCGGGCATCCCTTGGCTGGTGCTAGCCAATAAATTCTTTATAAATATGAAAATACATTACTTAATTTATATGAGTATGCAATCCAGTAACTAAGTAAATAAAGTTTAAATTCGGTTGTAAATTTCTATAACGTCTGTAAGCGCCATGTGTTCATATCTACATAATAAACCACGTCGAATACATTGCTCGCATTTTATTTATATTCACAAAGTTTGGCACTTGTATGTTGCTACGAGGACCTTCCTTATTTTTTTTTATTATTTGCGGTTAATCCGACATTATAACAATGTCAATCAATCAATCAATTCTTAATTATGGCTAGGTACCCTAAGGATTCTGCCAATGTCGAGTTTTGGAGATAGCAAGTTTTTTTTTTTTAAGAAACACAAAATCGGCATTTTTTTTCCTAGTAATGCATTTTTTATGACTAATATCATGTCCCTATATTCTGTGATTAATAGCAACTTGAAAATATAAATCCATTTTTTTTTAAATTTAGTTTAACGGCTCTGGGTACAAGCCCTTTTAAGCCTTGCTTCACTTAAATATTATTATTCACTATATTTTTTTAACAGTGTTTGTTTAAAGGTAAAACAGAGTACCTACACACCGCTTTTTACTCCGCTACTTTACAATGGATCCTCCTTCCGCTTTAGGCCTTCGCGGTTCCGCTTTTTTTTGTGGTTGCCAACCGGGGAGGACACAGAACCAAAGAGGTTAAGTTACTCTTCCTTCCTTGCATTAGAACAAAAAATGTTCGGTGGGGGAGGAAGGGAAAGCCATAAAAAATTTAATGAGAGTAGGTAGGTATCTTGTTTTTGTTGTTAAATAATTTTTAAGTTGCCTTTTGCTTGTAAATAAATAAATAATCAAAAATATTAACAAACGCATGAAGTAGGTATAAAATCGATGCATAATTAAAATATGGAATCCCGCTTTTTCGGTTAAAAGTCCGCGTTTTTTAAGCACTGCTACCGCATTTTCAATCTCCTCATCTGGCAACACTGCACTACCTGTGCCCGCGAATTCGGCCCATTTTGCGACGTCGCAATTTTGTTAGAACAATATCCTGTTCTTATGCTTTTAACCTGGATCTAGCGTCTCCGGTTTTTCATTCATGGTACCAGTTGAAGAAATAAAAAAACAATTTTTAGATCTATCAACATAATAA
This sequence comes from Yponomeuta evonymella, assembly GCA_963969515.1. Lineage (NCBI taxonomy): Eukaryota > Metazoa > Arthropoda > Insecta > Lepidoptera > Yponomeutidae > Yponomeuta > Yponomeuta evonymella. The sequence continues at coordinate 1,107,608 of OZ018370.1, read as the reverse complement.
TCTGATGTATTGTCAAAAAGGTTTTTACAGAAACACAACATAATATGCATTTTTTTTTGCACAATACACTACAGAGAATAATTCAAGTGAAACGTTACTAGGACAAGGCTAATATTATGATATACAAAAGAAAACTAATCTCTGTATTTGTCAAGTCAATTGTATTTCACCTTTCTGTCCACAAACTCACGCAGATTTAAAAAATACGGTCCAAAATGTATCTGGATTTACAATCTCTAAAATCTATGTGTCCACCATCGCAAAAATAAACAAACAAAAAGAAGATTTTACACCTCCAGCTTTTAAAAATCAAGATGGCTTTCAAAGCATATCATTTATGCTTAACATAACGTTAGTTTCATATCATTTATCCTTAACATAACGTTCGGTAGGCTTTCCCAGCGCCTACGCTACACTCTCAGCTTAACTCCCGGTTTCTCGTACACGAACACTCTTTTAATCTTCTATTAACAGCAGCTGTTAATAGAAGATTAACATATTTTAGTGTTCTAGAAACAGGGGGTAAGTCTACCAGCAGTAAAGCCGGCAGGACGACTGTAGGTATCCGCACGTTTTCTTCCTTCAGGTACAGTCGACAGCGGACCGACCTTTACATTTTTATTGCAAATGCGCTCGTAACGTAACTAAGTAGATCGCACGTTACTGTATAGCCCGCACAGATCTTTTTGGCGGTGACGTGAACATAGTCACAGATCGTTTGCGCATCGCTTACTGTCTTTACAGTGTGTGTGTGAGTAGTTGACTACTCTAGTACTTGACTAATAGTAATTTACTACGCATCACACTACGTCAATTCCGTGTGGCGCCGGATCAAGAATAGCGTCACTCCATTACCTTCCGTGGATGTCGTAGAAGGCGACTAAGGAAATCAATCACCAGAAGACGGGCAGCAGCGTCTTCCTGAGATTCCAACCGTATACTGCGATCGCCAACCCGCCTGCCAAGCGTGGCGATTATGGCAAAACCCTTCATGGTTAGGAAAACCATGAGGGAGGCCTATGTCCTGCAGTGGGCGTCAAATGGCTGATGATGATACTAATTTTATTACAATTTCTAAAAATGTTAAGTTAAGCATGCCCGACGTTACAACAGCCAACAACGAGCGTCAACAATGAAAAAAAAAATCGTGTATTATTATATTCTTTTTGTTGCACTAACCCGTGCTGAGGACAATTTTAAAAACCTATTCAGAGGCTTAAAATTCCACCCATGCCGGGACTTGAACCCGCGACCTCTGCTCGGAGCAGAGGTCGCGGGTTCAAGTCCCGGGATGGGTGGAATTTTTAGCCTGTAAATAGGTTTTTAAAAATCGTGTATCCGTTCGTTTCACACGTCGTTTTTGCAAAAAAGTGGCGTTCAAATCTCTCATGCATGTAAATTGTGAATTTAAGGACCCACAGCAGAGAACCAAGGTCAACAACCTAGGACTAGATAGCATTTGTGCGAACACAGACGTTTTTGGTAGTTACTGGGTTTCTTGGTCATTCCTTGAAGTATTTCTTCCTACAAAATTCACCCTCAAAAACGGCCCCTGTCCTCTCGATTAGTCTGTACCAATGAAATGAGCGCAAGATGGGCTGTAGAGTAAATCACTCTGTGATTGGTTCATTCTGTGCTCCATGCGTGATGACGCGAACGTTGATTGGGCGGTAGTAAGTGACTTACGCTGTCACTTACTACCGCCCAATCAACGTTCGCGTTGGTTTATGATTGGTTTAATACAAAAACGTCAAGCCATTGACTCCACATGATGTCATCATCAGCCATTTGACGCCTACCGCAGGACATAGGCCTCCTTCGCAGTTTTCATAACCATGAGGGGTTTTTCCATAATCGCCACGCTTGGTAGGCGGGTTGGCGATCGCAGTATGCTGTTGGAGTCTCAGGAAGACGTCGCTGCCAGTCTCCTGGTAATGTTTTTCCTTAGTCGCCTTCTAAGTGACATCAGAGCACTGCTGGCCTTCTGGAAAGAGATAGGCTGGCTGGAGTGAGCTCACAGCTTTGCTACGTACAATGGCCCAACCATGAGGCTAAGTGCGGAAATCTCAGGTCTAACTAACTAACTAACTAGTCGCCTTCTACAACATCCACGGAAGGAAATGGAGTCCACGTGATGAAACCTGCCGAAATATCTAGGTACCTCGCAAGATGGCGGTCTGACGGTGGCAGGTGCACTGATATTTTGCCGGGTAATACTTAACTAGCTCCGATTGGTAACACAATTGACCGCCTTCCCACAATATAGAAAGTGGGGTAATTTTTTAGCGCTAGTTAGACGTCTATGTTTTCAACTATCACTGGTAGTGGTAAGTCTTAAAAATCACTATGTGCATGATTATGAAATTTTACATACACAATGTCAATGATCTGTAAAAGAACATATTTCTTAATGGCATATGCTACTCTCTCTCTCTCTCTCTCTCTGAGAGAAGGCCTGTGCCCTACAGTGGCACGTATATAGGCTGCTTATGATATGCTGCGAGCCGGGAACCGATCCTCGGTCCACTCGGCGTGCAAGCCGGTATAGCTGCGTGTTCGGTCTACAAGTAAGACATCGGCAGGAGGCCCCGGCGGCCGGTACGCGGGATCGAGTCTGCTGCCGGCTGGAATTAACGATAAGAATTATTGTTAGTCAAGTGCTTTTGAAGGGTAAGTAATTACAAACGAAACTGACTGCAGTAGTCTATGGGAAGTCAATACGTGCGGAGCCAACCAACCCGCGGGTTTCCCCACGATGTTTTCCTTCACAGTTAGCGTGTGGTACTGCTACTAAAAACTCGCAGATGTACGTAACTTTGAAATTAAACAGTCATACCCGCATGCCCGTACTGGGAATGGAACCTGGGTCTCTCGCTTCCGAGTCCATTGTTCTACCCACTAGGCTGCCAACGCTTGTCTTTCCTGTGTGCTAGGCCGACTAAGATGTCAGGATGGTGTAAGTTGGGCAAGCCTACGGCATCTGAAAAACCATGTCGCAGGCACTGCAGCATCCGAGTGGTCCAAGGATGTTTTAGCCAAGTTCTTGGAGTGGTCCCTTCATCCATCTAGTGTGAGTGAAGGTGCCACTGGACGCTGTATAAATCATCTCATTACGTAGATGCAGAGGCCAAAGTTTAGACTACAGGAAATTAAATTTCCACGCGCCGCCCGTAGGTTTAGATTCTGTCAATGCAAACGTGCTAGAAACTATTGTCCGGCTTAAGTATTTGTTGGCAGATGTTATTATTGACAAAAAAATATATTAAAAACTGGCCAAGTGCGGGTCGGACTCGCGCACGAAGGGTTCCGTACCCGTATTATCTATAAAACATATGATACAGCCTGTCACGGTTCACGAGATGCAGCCTGGTGACAGACAGACAGACAGACGGGCAGTGAAGTCTTAGGAATAGGGTCCCGTTTGGCAATCCTTAAAACCATTTAATATTTACCAATTATTCCAGCACAGTCCGGTGAAACCATTTTTTTTGAGATGCCAGCGTCAAAGTCAGTGTGGCAATGGTATAGATATTACAGGATGGAGAATTAAATTCGGGGATGTAGGTACACCCTTGGCAATTCAGGGAATATGGAAAACAAAATGTTTGTAGTGCTCAGCAGGTGGACTGCTATTACTTGTACGAAAGTATGATCAGTGGCGCCTCCCTCCATTGAGATTACGACAGACACGCAACTGTACTGTGGTACACTTGTCCCTGTGGATCACACTGCACTGTGGTACAAAGACTAAGTTATACTACACTATGGGGCACACTCTTTCCTGTGGGTCACACTCAACCCTGCGGACACACTTTACATTCTAGGCGTCACTCTTCTTTACAAACCCCGTGTGGCACTCAACTGTACTGTGGAACATCCTACACTGTGGGACAAACTCTCCACCATGTGCCACATTGTAACTTATGGATCACACAACACTGTGAGACTACGTAGTGGGCACAATATTTTGTGGGACATACTCTTCTCTATGTGGCACACTCTACCCTGTAAAGCGCACAACTCTACTGGGTGGCACGCTACCCTGTGAGACACACTCTCCCCTGTGAGACACACTCTCCCCTGTGAGACACACTCTCCCCTGTGAGACACACTCTCCCCTGTGAGACACACTCTCCCCTGTGAGACACACTCTCCCCTGTGAGACACACTCTCCCCTGTGAGACACACTCTCCCCTGTGAGACACACTCTCCCCTGTGAGACAGACTCAACTCACCTCGTCAGCGGGCGTAGTGTCGAGTTGCGGGCGCGGGCGGCGGCTCCAGGCGCTCGCGGGGGCGGGGGCGGGGGCGGGGCGCAGAAGCGAGTTGCGGCGCTTGCGGGATAACTTTAACGACCCTGTGGGGCACAAGTCAATTTTTAGTACAAGAATGCACGAAGAATTGGTTAACTAGCGGACCGACCGACCAAACATACATAAACTCACGCGGCAGAGCTAGGTAGCTAGGTATAGATACCGGTGGCGGCAGTATAGTTACCGGTGGCGGCAGTATAGTTACCGGTGGCGGCAGTATAGTTACCGGTGGCGGCAGTATAGTTACCGGTGGCGGCAGTATAGTTACCGGTGGCGGCAATATAGTTACCGGTGGCGGCAGTATAGTTACCGATGGCGGCAGTATAGTTACCGGTGGCGGCAGTATAGTTACCGATGGCGGCAGTATAGTTACCGGTGGCGGCAGTATAGTTACCGGTGGGGGAAATATAGTTACCGGTGGCGGCAGTATAGTTACCGATGGCGGCAGTATAGTTACCGGTGGCGGCAGTATAGTTACCGATGGCGGCAGTATAGTTACCGGTGGCGGCAGTATAGTTACCGATGGCGGCAATATAGTTACCGGTGGCGGCAGTATAGTTACCGATGGCGGCAGTATAGTTACCGGTGGCGGCAGTATAGTTACCGATGGCGGCAGTATAGTTACCGATGGCGGCAGTATAGTTACCGGTGGCGGCAGTATAGTTACCGGTGGCGGCAGTATAGTTACCGATGGCGGCAGTATAGTTACCGATGGCGGCAGTATAGTTACCGGTGGCGGCAGTATAGTTACCGGTGGCGGCAGTATAGTTACCGGTGGCGGCGGCGGCCCGCAGACGCTGCGCTTGCCGCGGCGAGAGCGCTAGCGAGTGCAGCGAGGGCAGCAAGTAGCGCAGGTAGCGGTTGCGCAGCGAGTGCCACGAGCGCGGCTGCCCGCAGATTGCCTGCCGCGGGAAAACAAAAATGTGCTTTTAATTTCGACTGAACATCGCAGGCTATACGAGCGAGGTATCGAGTAAAATTGGTTTACACGCTCACCTATACACAACACAGCAGTGGCAGGCGATCATGCGACGACGCGCCTGGTGGCCACCACTTCTTCTCCCTGTGCCTCTCCACTATTGGAGGTTGGCCGTCAGCTCCCCATATTCTTCATCGTTCCTTGCCAAGCGAAACTCTTCGACGCTGACTATGTCCGTCCATTCCCCGATGTTTCTGGGCCACGACTTCCTTCTTCTCCCGACACATTTTCCCTCAATCTTGGCCATTATAATAACTTGAAGACAAATTGTGACACGTTTATTTACAATAAAAAAATCTTGAAATTGCCAATCCGTGGTGTATAGTGGCGGGGCTGCACTTGCCGCGACGGCAGCAGGTAGCGTTAGTATAGTTACCGGTAACGGCAGTAGTTACCGCTGGCGGCAGTATAGTTACCGGTCACGGCAGTAGTTACCGCTGGCGGCAGTATAGTTATAGTTACCGTTGGCGGCGGCGGCCTGCAGGGGCTGCACTTGCCGCGACGGCAGCAGGTAGCGTTAGTATAGTTACCGGTCACGGCAGTATAGTTACCGGTCACGGCAGTAGTTACCGCTGGCGGCAGTATAGTTACCGGTGGCGGCGGCGGCCCGCAGGCGCTGCGCTTGAAATTGCTAGCTGGCATAAAGTATTTAAGAAGAACCCTGGATTTAGAAGATGCGAACCTTGGAGGGTGACCAAAGACATCAGGTACCGACCGGATCAGGATCTCATCAACGTTGTCAACCTCACTTCAGACAGATTCTCAGTATTTTCTGAACTGAGAAAATATCCAATTAAAACTGTTGGGAGCTTTGCCACGAGAAACTGATCGCTTGATGTGGGGGGTCACCCCCCCTGTGTCTCACCTGCCACTCAGTCTGCAGGCGCTTCTACAGTGTGTTCCCGTTGACCTCTAGCGCCAGTCCCTCCTGCTGGATGTGGGGGGGATCATCCCCCATAAGCCTCACCTGCCACTCAGTCTGCAGGCGCTTCCACAGTGTGTTCCCGTTGACCTCTAGCGCCAGTCCCTCCCGCTGGATGTAGTCGACGATGGCGCGGTCCTCAAGCGCGGAGAAGGCGCGGGGGTGCGGCGGGGGGAAGTGCTGGGGGCGGGGGCGGCTGCAACATGCGAAGGGAGGTTATAGTAGATTGTGTCTCAAGGGAGCAAAATGATATATTTACGGCGAGGGCGGTATATTGAATCCTGAGTGAAGCGAAAGATTCTAAAGTAGAATCTTGAGCGTAGCGAGGGATTCAAGTGTTTACGTCCAAGACGGAAATAATTTTGCTACAGAGTGACACATACTGCTTTTCACACCTGCTATAAGGAAAATTTAAATCAAACACAATTAAGATATCGAAAGAAGTTTATGATCGATTGCAACAAACTAAAAATCGAATTGGAATTACATTTTGTGAAAATCTGCACACGGATCATGCTGAGGGCAATAAAAAAAAAACTAGAATATCAGGGAAGAAAAGTACAACTTTGATCCCTCATTTGAGGGAATCGAGGGATCTTTTCTGAATAGCAGGTGTGAAATAGTACATTACTTCAGAGGGAAGAAAGTGACAGTTCCATACCGAGATTATGACATTTGCGCCACGAGCTTGCGAGGGGCGCAAACCATTTGAGGTATGGAACTGTACTTTATCCTGAGGTATGTATAGTGCTTTTTATTACACCTACGAGGAAAATTATAGACATAAATGCATAGAAATATTTACAAAAAACACAAAGATAAATGCTAAATCAATCGAAGTTTTTGCGAAAATGCGCGGGCTTTTCCTTTTTTTATTCGCCCGTTTCTGGAGTAGGCTAAGATCATAAGGTCATGCAGCCACTTCTTCCGTGATTCCGCGCGTTTTATATACAAAAATAATTTCGTTTTTAATTTTCTGTATGCACCAAGGAGGTTGGTAACTGGTAAAAAAAAAACTGTATGTGGCCAGTAACAATTTACTTGAAATTTAATTAGTAGACAGTTAAAGTCTCTTTGCAGTATGACTGCTGACAAATAAAAAAAAAAACCGGGTATGTAATGGAATTTCATACATACTTCCCACCCTTGGGTCGGAAGGATTTTCATACAAACTTCCATACCTTGGGATAAAAGGATTTGAAGGGCGGGATAAAGGCGTTTCTTCCCTCTAATTGGTATAATTAGTATGTATTTTCAGAGCAGGTGTGATAAAATAGTAGATTGTACAACAAGTGCATAAAACGCACCATTTTACTCGAGACGTTTATCCATCCGAGCGAGCTTGCGAGCGAGGATAGATATAAAGTCGAGTGTAAAATGGGTTTTATGGACGAGTTGTACACTCTACTTTTCACTTCGATTGACGACATTATTTATCGTTAATCAAAAAACAATTTTAAGTTGTAACACAAATATTACAATGAAAAAATAATTATGGTTCCCGCCAATTAACTTTTTTTTCTTTTTTTTTCTGTAGGGACGTGACACCTGACTTAAGGTCGTTACATACTGCTCAGTTATAAAAACATTTTCTTTTTATAACTATGATAAGTTGTTGTTATGGCTTAAATACTATACTGATCTACTAAATTGAAAAATAAACAAATATAAAAAATAATAAATGAGACGAAATACAAATTATAAGTTTATTTCATGAAGTTTTATTGTGTACTTTGGCTGTTGGTATCTTTGCCTTGGTCTTAGAATACGAACGAAACGAAATAAAATAAAGAGGTTGTTGTATGAAGTTAAAGATGTTCGTGTGGCTGTTGCAGCGATTGCCTTGGTCTTCGACGAAGATTTTACTTTATGCTCTAGAGCATAAAAAGCGACTTTATGTCGCCTACGCACGACATAAAGACGAACTTTTCGAGCATGAGAAGTGAAAAGAGTATTGTTTATCACGATTAATGATGACGATAATGCTTCGTTTTACTCAGCAAAATCTTTCTTTGATAGTGAGGATGATGATGATAGCCTGTCGACACTGGGTAGTGTTCTTGCTAAGGAGCTTTCCCCTATTTGCAAAAGAATCAAATTATGGCACGCAGAGACCGAGCGTTCCGGGCGTATAAGCGTAATAGCTCAGACGATACCTGGTCGACTTGTAAAGCTGCTAGACATCTCTGCAAGCAATTATGTAGAACTGCACGGCGTCGATATATTTCCGAACAATTAGAACTTTGCCGAAACCGGTGTGCGTGCACGCAACGACCATTGAATGTTGAGGAAGCGAAAGTGATCTGTCAGGATCGTGGCAAGTATCGAATCAGGAATGAGGCGATCCGCAGAAGAACCCGAGTTACTGATATAGCTCAAAGAATTGCTCAATCGAAGTGGCAGTGGGCGGGGCACATAGCTCGGAGAACTGATGGCCGTTGAGGCGAACAGTCTGACGACCTGGTTACGGTGGCAGGCCCCCCACCAGATGGTCTGACGACCTGGTTACGGTGGCAGGCCCCCCACCAGATGGTCTGACGACCTGGTTACTGTGGCAGGCCCCCCACCAGATGATCTGACGACCTGGTTACGGTGGCAGGCCCCCCACCAGATGGTCTGACGACCTGGTTACGGTGGCAGGCCCCCCACCAGATAGTCTGACGACCTGGTTACGGTGGCAGGCCCCCCAGCAGATGGTCTGACGACCTGGTTACGGTGGCAGGCCCCCCACCAGATGGTCTGACGACCTGGTTACGGTGGCAGGCCCCCCACCAGATGGTCTGACGACCTGGTTACGGTGGCAGGCCCCCCAGCAGATGGTCTGACGACCTGGTTACGGTGGCAGGCCCCCCACCAGATGGTCTGACGACCTGGTTACGGTGGCAGGCCCCCCACCAGATGGTCTGACGACCTGGTTACGGTGGCAGGCCCCCCACCAGATGGTCTGACGACCTGGTTACGGTGGCAGGCCCCCCACCAGATGGTCTGACGACCTGGTTACGGTGGCAGGCCCCCCAGCAGATGGTCTGACGACCTGGTTACGGTGGCAGGCCCCCCACCAGATGGTCTGACGACCTGGTTACGGTGGCAGGCCCCCCACCAGATGGTCTGACGACCTGGTTACGGTGGCAGGCCCCCCACCAGATGGTCTGACGACCTGGTTACGGTGGCAGGCCCCCCACCAGATGGTCTGACGACCTGGTTACGGTGGCAGGCCCCCCAGCAGATGGTCTGACGACCTGGTTACGGTGGCAGGCCCCCCACCAGATGGTCTGACGACCTGGTTACGGTGGCAGGCCCCCCACCAGATGGTCTGACGACCTGGTTACGGTGGCAGGCCCCCCACCAGATGGTCTGACGACCTGGTTACGGTGGCGGGAAGTCGCTGGATGCGGGAGGCACAACACCGGGAAGCTTTGAAAACCACGAGGGAGCCCTATGTCCTGCAGTGGGCGTTAAATGGCTGATGATGATGATAATATAGAGTCCATACCTCGTTCCGTGCCCCCTGCCCCGCGCCCCGCCCCCGCCGGGGCCCGCCGCCGCCGTATTGCCGTCTCGCTCCGGCTTACGGGTGGCCGCGCGCTTGCCGTCCCGCTCGCTCTTGAGGTCTCGCCCCCGTTTGTCATCCCGCTGAAACATAAAAAGGAAATGTACCGGGTGTCAATAATTTTATAATTATTAGCAATTATTTTCTATACAATTACAAGGAACCCCAACAGCTTAAACGTAACCCATGTTTTCGCATAATAAAATTAATTCATTCATTCTCACTCAATATCAATAACAATCCTACAATTATTATAAATGTTAAACGTGGTGAAGTGGTTTGGATGTTTGTTACTTATTCACGCAATAACGGCTGAACGGATTTACATGAAACTTGGCGTACAGATAGACAACGACCTGAATTGAGACACAGCATACTTGATATCGCGGCAATGCGTTCCCGCGGGATAACGTTTATTTTAAGTTTAAAATAGATGGCGCTGTGCGAGCGAACGTTGTGTTTTAAACATAGATGGCGCTGTGCAAGAATCGTATAAACGGATTCTATGGCGGCACGAAGTTCGCCGGAACAGCTAGTAATTCTGTAATTGAAGAGCTCTATTCCAAAACGTACAAAGTCTGTTTTTTTGCTCCCATAGAAAAATTGATAATTTTTGTCTATAGCACGAGACGGTTCCACCCTTACAAGATTAATCTTTCAAATAGCACTAAGTCAGTACGATTTTCAAATCAAACTTCAAGATTCGCGCTCATAACGTACTTACTAAAATTCACTGTCATTCACTTACTAACGGTACTTAGTAATTTTAAATTTTCTCCATTTTCTTGTCGTTGTTTTTTTGGACTAAGTGCATTTTGGAAAAGAGCTCTTCAATTATTATTCTCAATCAATATCAATAATAATGGCTGACTCTCTAGTATTTAAAGTGATTGATGAAAAAATACAGACATTTTAAACATTATTGATTTCCAACACTTACTTTTTGAAAAAGGTTGTTATCAAAGCTATAGACAGTAGCAAATTTTCTTATTCAAAAGCCAGCATAGGATAAAAAACGTGCGAGTCGGAGTCGGGCACGAAGGGTTCCGTACCATTATCTATACAACATTTGAATATTTCGATTGAAGCGTCTACCTGTTGCCGTCATTAATATGGAGCAGAAAACGGCAAAAAAAAAAAATCACGTTTGTTGTATGGTTTTGTCTACTTGCAAATAAACCGTTGATGGAAATCGCTATAATAAGGGAAGCAATAATGACTACAAAGTTGTTTGCACGTCCTAAGTCGTTTGTCCATGTCATTAATTCAAGAAATAATAATGATAACAATAAATATTGTACATTTTTTTCGTTCTTATACTTTTTTATACATTATAATTTGTAGGGTTCGGTACCTCAAAAGAGAAAACGGAACCCTTATAGGATCGCTTTGTTGTCCCTCCGTCTGTCTGTCAAGACCCTTTATCTCGGGAGCGCGTGGAGGTATCGAGTTTTTAAAAACCAATTTAGAGGCTAAAAATTCCACCCATGCCGGAACTTGAACCCGCGACCTCTAGCTCACAGTGCCGAGGTCGCGGGTTCAAGTCCCGACATGGGTGGAATTTTTAGCCTCTAAAAAGGTTCGTAGCCTCTAAAATCGCTCGTAGCCCCGGCTGCCTGAGTGATCTTAAACGATCACGAAGGTTAAGCTACACAGGGCGCGTTCAGTGCATGGATGGGTCGCCGTCTATGCCTAACGCTAGTGGCATTTTTCCGAGCGGTTCCGTGCTTCGCAAGGCACGTTAAGCTGTTGGTGCCGGCTGCCGTCGATAGATGGCAGTCGTTAAGCCAAGTCAGAGGCCTTAGGGCGGCTTGACAACTTCTGACAGTAGACGAGCCACTAGTCTACAAGCCTCCACCAATCCGGACTTGGCCCCCGTGGTGGAGTATGGCCTATACCTTCCTCAGGGAAGAGACCCGTGCCCCTCGGTGGGGACATAATGGGTTGATGATGAAAAAGGTTTGTAAAATTTTCCTCAGCACGGGTTAGTGTAACAAAAATAATATATAAAATATTTGTAGGATATAGCGTACGTTTTGATAGTAAAATACCAGAAAATATTCTGTCCCTGCCTGAAAATAACTTTACATAGATGGTGAAATATAATTATATATTTCCATTAAAAATGCGCTATGCAAAAAGGACTATTATAGTATAGACTACTTTACTTTATAAAAGGTGTAAGGCCTTGGCAGTAAGCCAACACAACGAGTTAGTCATCGCTATTACTAGGATATTTATATTATATTCCAACGATAAATAATAAAAACGGCCAAGCGCGCGTACGGAACCCTCGGTGTGCGAGTCCGACTCGCACTTGGGCGGTTTTATTTTTTTATTTTCACATCATTCCTTATGTACAATAAAGCATGCATCTATTTCTTTGCATGCGTATTTACCGGACTTGTTTTTTTACAGCCAAACAAAATGGAGCCTCCTACGACGACTCACCCTGTCTCTTTCCCGCGCGCGGTTCTCCTTGTCCGACCCTTCTTGCATCTCGCTCTCGGAGCCCGACGCAGGCGCAGTGCGACCGCGGCTGTGGACACCAGTACGATAAACGACAACCGAAACAGGTCCGGTGACCGACTACGTGTAGTTAGCGACGATCTTTTTCAAAGAAATGTTTGTAGAATATTTGTCTTGGATGTCTTGCCATTGTGGAAAGATAAATTTTGACATTGAGTTAAGCCTTTTCGTGTCCATACAAGAGCTTTTTTTTGCCAATGGGGAACTTGCGTCAAACTTAGATCGAAGTGGCATTGCTGTTATACCATAGAAGACGTAAAAAAACTCAAGAAAAATTGAAAAATATAACCATATAAATATTTCTTCGGGGTTTTCGCGGTAACAAAAAATGTGTAAACTAAAGTTACTGTAATAACAGAAACCTTAGTAGATTTCGTTTTTTCATTGAACTCTAAACATTTTCTAAAAGGGGTGTAGATGGATAAAAACATTGTTTCGTACATTAAAAAAAAAAAAATACAAAATACAAAATTATTTATTCGTTTTCCACTACATCTTAGTCTACGCACATTGACGGTATCTACTTGTAAGTATACAAATACCCGTAGCAGTAGACACCGGTCCTCCACATCTAGAATGGTGTTGCAAAATAGCGGAGGAAAACAATACAATTTTACAGCAAATAACCTTAATGTAATTAATGAAGTTATCTTTTAGCAAAGATTTACTACAAACTAGAAACTGTTATAGGGTTTATAGATGTGTGACTATTAAATGTGTATGAGTGAAAGTGTGTGTGTGAGTGTGTGTGTGTGTGTGTGATTGTGTGTGCCAAGTGTCAAGCGCATGTTGTGACGTCATAGCTTGAGTCCGATCTGTACGGCGCGTTCTTGTACCGCGTGACTGGAATGGCTTTTTAACAGGTCACATTACGAAAAGCATTAGTCGTAGAGAACGAAACGTTTATTTATCTTTTAATATGGCCTCTCCGATTATAATGTTTTGTGCAAGTTCTCCATTATATTACTTGTAATTAATAAATTCAATTATATTCTCAAAAAGTCAAAAAAGGGAGGTTTTAATTCAAAGATTAATTTTTTTTTAAATGTCTAAAAAAAAAATGGCATACCCGATTAGAGACCTGATGCGAAGCCGCTGGCCAGGTCTAGAGGAGCTGGTGATGAACCAGTGTCGGCCACAGTACACTAGCGGCTGCAGCAGAAACAGCACCTGAGGCACAAACGAGCAATCAATCACTCCGCACTCATCCACTGCTGGACATAATCCTCCCCCGCGGCTCGCCGCTTCCTTCCGTCCTCGCGCATCCTCAGCCAGCCGCTGTCGGCGATCTGCCTCAGAACCTCGGTCCAGCGAGCCGGTGGGCAGCTGCGTTTGCAATTTCGTGGTCTCCACATCTTTGCAACCCATCGACCATCGGTTCTTCGGCATATCTGACCGGCCCACTGCCACTTCAGCTTGCTAATAAAATTAGCCTATAAAATAGGCTATGGTTTGTCTCATTTCTGATGTGATCCATCAAAGAGACTTGGAGCACAGCCTGTTCCACAGCAGCGGACTAGTCGTGTCCACGGATAGGTGAATAACTGTGGCCTTTACCGGACTGCCAAAAACGGAGGGTAATTTTCCAGAGTGTGGGAGCAGACAAAAGGCCTGACAAAACGAATAAACATGACATGTGTAGCATCATGAAATGGTAAATAGTTTATGTGTACGAGAAAAAGCAATGGCCCCATAATAGATCCTTGCGGGACTCCAAATTTCACCTCACAGCTCGTTTTTCCAGCTATTCTAACAGGGTTTTATCCTGTTTGCAATACTACAACATTGAGTAAATGAAGATGGCTGAATGAATTGTGAGCCCTGGCGATGATGACGGACAAAAAGTGAAAGTTAATTTAGATTTATCATTTAGTTTGTCGGAAACGAGATTTTTTTTTTAAAGTTAATAATGGTAAATAGTTTACGTGTACGAGAAAAAGCATTGGGCCCATAATAGCTCCTTGCGGAACTCCAAACTTCATCTCACAACTCGTTTCTCCAGCTATTCGAACAGGGTTTTGTTCATTTAATAATCTCTACCTTTTCCTGTTTGCAATACTACAACATTGAGTAAATGAAGATGGCTGAATGAATTATGAGCCCTGGCGACGATGACGGACAAAAAGTGAAAGGTGAATTTAGATTTATCATTTAGTTTGGCGGAAACGAGATATTGTAAAAAATGCATGTACCTTCAATAGAATAGACATATGTTTTTAAGTTAATATTGATTATTTACTTTTGGCCTATCTGCGTGCTTCCGCCTCGCCAGTCTTTGTGGGTGCTTTAATTTGCTATGGAATTATGGAAATTATATTCAAATACAATCAAATAAAATTACGAGGCTATCAAATAGAACTTACGTCGTTTTTCTCCGTTATCAGAACTAATCTCGCTATTCATTACCTTCGTCCTGTACACCTCGTCGGCCCGGAACTTATCGGCGTCGCAGGGCGGTCGCGCGGCGGACCGGGCCGCGGGCCGAGCCGGGCCGAGCCGGGCCGGGCCAGCGCGGGCGAGCCAGCCCGCCACGGCCTCCACGTCCGACTCAGACATAAAGAGCTCCTTGCACGGCGAGCGCCGCGGAGAACTGGCACATAAACATAAAGCCTTGAATCTACTACAGTACAAACATGAAAGGCATGAGGTCCACTATAGTACAAACATACAGGCCCAGAAGTCTAATACGGTACAAACATACAGGCCCAGAAGTCTAATACAGTACAAACATACAGGCCCCGATGTCTACTGCAGTTCAAATATACAGGCCCTGAAGTCTACCACAATACAAATATACACGCCCTGAAGTCTAATACAGCACAAAAATACAGGCCCTGAGGTTATACTGCAGTACATACATACAGGCCCTGAAGTCTATTACAGTACTAATACAGGCCTTGATGTCTACTACACGACATTTCATTCCATTCAGCTTTTTCTTGGGCGATGTCAAGAAATTGACACTAATAGGGGTTGGCATTTGTAAAAGAAAGATAGAAAAACCGGGCAAGTGCGAGATGGACTCGCGCACGAAGGGTTCTGTACAACATTTGAATATTTCTATACAACATTTGAATATTTCAAACGTCTACCTGTTGCCGTTATTAATATCGAGCAAATAACGGCAAAAAATCATGTTTGTTGTATGGGAGCCCCACTTAAATATTTATATTTTATTCTGTTTTAATATTTATTGTTATAGCGGCAACAGAAATACATCATCTGTAAAAATTTCAACTGTCTAGCTATCACGGTTCACGAGATACAGCCTGGTGACAGACTGACGGACAGTGGAGTCTTAGCAATACAGCCCATAACCTTTGTGTACGGAACCCTAAAAACCGTTTATTGTAACAACAGAAGTCGTCACAGAAGAAAACTAAAAAATAAACAGATAGGATTAACAAATCCTTACACAAATCCAATATCAACACAATGATACACATACATGATATAAATCCTCACCTGGTGTACGCAGGCCTGCCGCCGTCCCAACTGGTCATGGACAGCGAATCGTCCGAAGACCCCAACAGCCTCCTCCGCTTCGCGGAACGCAACTTAGCTTCCTTACTCACTTCACGCGAGTTGCTTTGCTTTTGAGTGGATCGGAGCATCTTGGACTCCACGGGTGCCTGGTCATCAGACGATTCACTTGATTCATCTCTCAGCCTTTTTTGCGCCGAATCCAGTCCAGATCGTGACGTTTTCGTAATCCCATTCGTTGGGTTGTTTCTCTGAGAAGAATTCTGTTTGGCACGTAGCGTTTTGGTTGAGAACGGTCCTGGTTTGCCTGAAACTTCGACTGAATTGTTCTTTGCTCCTGATATTGGTCTGACGCGTAACTTTTTAGTTGCGTCGATTTTAGATTCATCAGAAGTCGTGTCATCTCTTCGAGACGTTTTCTGTCCGGTCTGTGATTTCTTAGCTGATTCTTCATCTGAGGATATCTCAAAAGACTTCACCGCGTTTGCGGCGGGGCGTTGCCTTAGTTTTCTTGAATTACCAGGTCTCCTTTCCGGCAACTGTGATACAGGCATCAGTTTCAAACTGTCCAGCAGATGTAATGTGTCTTCGGACGTAGATCTACGCAGATTAGCTCTGGTCTGTCGGGTGATTGATGTATGCTTCCTAACAAACTCGTCTCCACTGGACCACGCATCATTTTTATAGTTCCGTTTATCACCTACAGATCTAGTATTTTTCAAGACATTTACGGACGGTATATGGACGATCTCGTTTGTCCTGAACGGACTCGATTTTGGTTTCAATTTTTTTGGTTCATCTGCGGAGGAACTCGAAGCGTCACAAGCCTGCTTCTTAGAACGTCTGGTGATCTTACTTGTTGATGAAGCATTCTTCGATTTTAGTTTTAGGACCGTTTTAGTTGTTGGTGCCGAAACGTTTTTAGATGTCTGCTGTAGGGCTCTTTTAGTCCGTGAAGGTCCAGGTTTAGACAGTATTGGTGATAATTCTCTTGAACTGTTACTTTTGGCCTCGGAGTCTGAGGACAGCTGGTGTCTTTGCTTAGGCTTTGTGATGGGTGTTTGAGGCGAACAGGCGGTCAGAAGCAAGGGTGCGAAGTTGGCGTGTGACCTGATAGCGGCTTGAGGGTTGGAGTGAACCTGGAATAAAAAAATAATACGCAAAATCTGTGTTATTTTTGCAATGGTTTGGCTGCTTCGTACATTTATATTGAACGAACATTGTTTGTGGTAACATTTTGCGTAGAAATGGAAACGGACCTGTGTAAGCTGAGCCCTGGTGAGACGAGCACGCGGAACACCGTGGGGAGACCTGCGCGCGGGGGCGGAGCTTGCCTCGGGCCGCTCGGACGGGGCGGGCCCGACCGTCAGCGCTGGGGCGTCAGGCGCCTGAACCATAGGATAGGTCATAAGCAGCCTAGATACGTCCCACTGTAGGGCACAGGCCTTCACTCAGAGAGAGAGTATGGGCTTAAGCACCACGCGTGCCCACCGCGGATTGGCGATTTCAAGCGCTGAGGTATGTGAATAGCTCAGACACCCAGGTTTCCTCACGATGTTTTCCTTCATCGTTAGCGAGTGGTATTGCTACTATAACTTCACAAATGTACGAGCATAACTTAGAAAGAAAAGTCATAGGTACATGCCCGCACTGGGAATCGAACCTGGGTCTCCCGCTTCCGAGTCCAATGTTCTGCCCACTGTATAGGACCCAGGATAGGTCACTCACACAGAAGTATAGTTCTTATATTTTTTCAACTCATTGCAATATTTTTTAATTGTACCGACTAGCCTTCTCCAATTTCTTACTTGTCTCCGTCTATGTTTGCCCGGAAGAAATTGCTTTTAGTAACAAGGCCGCCAATTGTACTATATCTCGATTATTTTAATTTCTGTATACAATAAAGAATATTCTATGCGTCTATCGACAAGTTTACCTTAAAAATGCGCAATTCCTGATATAACGGCTACCATAAGTTTTGTAACTGACGAGAACTTAATCATGCAAGTTTGCAAAGCCATTCGAATGGTGGCGCGGTGGCCGAGTTCATTTTTAACTCAAACTACGCAATGCGCCACGCGGCACTGGCGCCATCTAGCGGCACGAGTCAAGAGGATCTGAGTAATGGCTACTTTGCTCTACTCAACGATCATCATCATCATCAGCCATTTGACGCCCACTGCAGGACATAGGCCCCCTTCGTGGTTTTCATAACCATGAGGGGTTTCGCCATAATCGCCACGCTTGGCGGGCGGGTTGGCGATCGCAGTATGCGGTCGGAATCTCAGGAAGACGCTGCTGCCCGTCTCCCGGTAATGATTTCCTTAGTCGCCTTCTACGACATCCGCGGAAGGAAATGGAGTGACGCTATTCTTAATCCGGCACCACACGGAACAACGATATATAAATGAGTTACAGACGAAACGTAGTTACAGAGTAACCGCCCTCGCCGAGGCGATGTTTTCGTTTCATGCGAGAAACGAAAGACGTATCACGCACGTCAAAGCCAATTTTAAGTTTTACGTCCATCGCTGGGGATTCAGTACCTGTTCCTCAGCGGGACGTATCGCGGCAGGCCCGGATTGCCACTCCTCGGGACCGGCCGCCGTTCTTCTCCTGCGATTAGAAAAAAAATACATTAGCGATACATAAACCGACGCTTGTATCCCGGAAGGGTAAGCAGAGCCACTTGCCAAGAATAATATACAACAAACAATAGGACAATAACAATACAGCATTTCATTCGGCTTCGGTCTACACGTAAACGTTGTTAAAATCGTTTATAGTCCTCGAAATGTAAGAAGCTGTTTTGACAGCTTCACAATTGCATTTTACTTTGGATTTACTCGAGCAAATACATAAAAAGACACTGACTCTGGCATATTATTTAACTTTCGAAAGAAAAAACACATTTTGTAGCCCGAGAAGTTACTCATAGTTTAGATTTTTAATGTTTCTGATCTCAAACTAGGTTAGTTTCTATTGTTTTTGTAGCTGTCCAAACGGGCTTCTAATATTTTGACGACTTTAAATACGGGAAGCGATGCCTATCAACTTGTTTGCTCGTTATTAATTTCTTAACTTTGACAGCATTTTAAAAAAGTTTATGATCAACTAGCTGTGCCCGCGACTCCGTTCGCGTACATTTCGATTTTTACGAAGCAGCATTTGTATGGGGGCCACGTCTTATCATAACTGGAGCTAGAATTTAAATAGCCTATCCTGTGTCCCAGATGTCTATATGTTTTTATACCAAATTTCATCAAATTCGGATAATTGGTTTAAGAGTTATGGAGGAACATACATACATACACACATACAGAAAAAAAATCTAAAAATCGTGAAATTAGTTTCAGTATCATATATTGAGCCTATAAACACAATATCTCTGAAAACAAACTAACTTACTCCATGACCGACCCTTACAGATTTATTATTAGTATAGATAGATATAGATAAACGTAAACATTTACATACAGGCACATACATTGCTTCTGGCCCCGCACTAGGATACCCTGTGTCGTGGGAACCAGAAACAGCGACATCACAAGCATGTAAACATCCAAGACCTGGGTTTTTTTTCCCCAGCCGGGATTCGAACCCGGCACCTTTCGCATGGTAGGCAGATGGCGCTACCGCTGCGCCATAGAGGTCGTCATGCTCAATGAAACGAAATATACATAAATATTAGTACAATAAACATTTTTTAAACTTTCGTTTCATGCACACAGACATCCACCTAGACAGTATTGTTAATTTGTATTTCTTTCATACTATCATAAAACCGCGTGTCTTAACTGTAGTTAAATTTGAGAATCTACAGCTAAATACTGAAACCGAAGGGCAAGATAAAAAGTATTCGTAACTGGGGATTGGTGAAGCGAAAGATTGTGACAACCCCTGGGCTCTGCCTACCCCTCAGGGATACAGGGGTGTAAGATTACTATCTAGAGCTACTGTAAGTTGAGTACAGATGCCGGCAAACATCTTGACAAAAAAATCTGCTCAACCGGCAAAAGAAAAAACCGACAAAGTGCGAGCCGGACTCGCGCACGAAGGGTTCCGTACCATTATCTATACAACATTTGAATATTTCAAGCGTCTACCTGTTGCCATTATTAATATCGAACAAAAAACGGCAAAAAAAATCACGTTTGTTGTATGGGAGCCCCCTTTAAAATATTTATTTTATTGTGCTTTTAATATTTTTTTTGTTATAGAGGCTAAATGTAAAAATTTCAACTGTCTAACTATCACAGTTCATGAGATACAGCCTGCTGACAGACGGATGGGCAGCGGAGTCTTAGTAATAGGGTCCCTTACCCTTTGGGTACGGAAACTCAAAATACGGGGGGCAGGAACCGACTTACCAACAAATTGCGTGGCCGAAACGGTCCTCTCCCGCCCCCCGTCACTTCCACTCCGCCAAATACTTCTCAAAATCGACTACTCTGTCTTATTTAGTTCCAAAAGTCCTATTAATGCTTCATAATCATACTTTATTCATTTATTTGCTTCTTACTAAGTAAGTTACAGAAAGAGCCTAAAAATAACAGGTGATATAAAAGGATGATTAATAGACTCAGTTACGACATTTGCGCTTTGGGCAGTACTGCGCATTGTTCAAGATGTTTGCCGGCATCTGTGTCCACATACTTAACTACTGTAAGTTGAGCAACTACTTTTCACAGACATTCTATAGACAACTATATTCAGAAGTTTTGACGCATGCGGGAGCGTAGATTTGAAGCGAGACTGAAATGAAGTCGACGCGGACCATGCAACTGTCATTGTACTATCATCATCATCATCACCATCAGCCATTTGGCGCCCACTGCGGGACATAGGCCTCCCTCATGGTTTTACAAACCATGAAGGGTTTTGCCGTAATCGCCACGCTCGGCAGGCGGGTTGGCGATCGCAGTATGCGGTTGGAATTTCAGGAAGACGCTGCTGCCCGTCTCCTGGTAATTGATTTCCTTAGTCGCCTTCTACGACATCCACGGAAGGAAATGGAGTGACGCTATTCTTAATCCGGCGCCACTGCTATCACTGTACTATCATGCATTAACAGAATGTAGGGCCAGTTATATTATTTTGTATCTACTTTCTACGTGCATTGTTAGGCAGGGTACAGGTACAAATATACGAGAGCCCCGTACCGGACACTGTCCAAGCCGCGGGCGCAGCAACCGCAGTGTCGGTCCCTGCACACAGACCACACCGATGTGCCAATTACAGCGCGGTGGAATTAAGTAAGGGATTGAATAACTATTCGCCTCTCCTTCAAACAATATAATCGGTAGACGGTAATATTGTATGTGTGGGAGGCAAACGGTTGGCCAGTTCCCTTCTTTAATTAACAGCGCTAGAGGATCAAACAAAAAATAAATAAAACCCGGAAAACTCGCGCACGAAGAGTTCCGTACCATTATTTATACATTTCAAGCGTCTACCTGTTGCCGTTATTAATATCGCTCAAAAAAGAGCCCCCGTTGCAGCCTGGTGACAGACAGACAGACGGACAGTGGAGTCTTGGTAATACCCTTTGGGTACGCAACCCTTAAAATATAAAAAATACATGTTTTCTTTCATTCTCATCTTTCACTCCAAATGAATGATTCTAAGCAACAGAGTGAATGTTGAAAGCCAAATGAATGTATCACGGAACACCTCCTATGTCACGCGCACCAAATCGCGCACCAAGTAGCAAGACCATTTTTGATTTAGGGTTCCGTTTGCGAAATATTAACCTTTAAAGCGCAATTTTTTGTCCGAGTAGGGCGTCTCCCCCATCTCCTGGCTAAACGGTTGATTGTAGAAACGTCAAAAAATTCAGGGTAGCAACACATGTAACGAAATTAAAAAAAAAAAAACTATCACGGAGGTTACTCTATGGTTAAGTAGGCTTCACAAGTTAACGAGTAATAGGTGACCAAGTTATAAAAGGAAAACTTCGTAGAAAATCCATTGAAAATTACATTGATAAAGCTGTTAAAGTCGTCAAAAATAAGAAGCCCGTTTTGACAGCTACAAAAACAATAGAATCTAACCTAGTTTGAGATCAAAAACATTAAAAATCTAAATTATGAGTAACTTTTCGCGCTACAAAATCTCTTTCTTCTTTCGAGCCTTAAATAATCTACCAGAGTATGTGTCTTTTTATGTATTTGTTCAAGTTAATCCAAAGTAAAATGCAATTTTGTGTAGCTGTCAAAACGGGCTTCTTACATTTCGACGACTATAGTTCTGTAAAGCAGATAAGCAGTAAAGCAGACCCTACACTGCGCGTGGCCCGACACGCACTTGGCAGGTTTTTGTTCATTCCCTTGGGCCGCCCTCGTGACTCGCCTTTCATAACTGGTTACGGAGGAAGAAAAAAAAAATTATTTACAGTTACGAAAAGTCAGTCACGATGGTGACCGAATTACAAAGAAACTGTGACTTCGCGACCCGCCCCAACACCCTCATGAAGCTTCGCGACCCCCCTGGTGTAGAATATACCTCCTGGTAGTAAGCAGCGGCGGGCCGGCGCCACGCGTCGCCGCCAGCTGCCGCAGCACGCGCCGCGTTCGCACCTCCTGTGGGACGGGCTTGTGAAAGCTGGCTGCATCACCTCAAGTTGGAGCTACAATATGGTCCAATGGGAACTTGCTTCGGTCTTAGATAGGAGTGACATTGTTTTCATACCACAGAAACTCAGAAGAAAATAAAAGACACAACCACAATAAATGTTTTTCTGGAGTTATATAGGTCTCAAAAAATCAGGTTATTGTTAGAATAAAAAACTTTCTAGATTTAGTATTTTCATTGAATTAGTTTGAGAGATACATAGAAAGATAATTCAAATAAACACTTCATACATTATTATATATTCTTTTTACTAACCCGTGCTGGACCTATTTAGAGGCTAAAAATTCCACCCATGCCAGCTGTGCCAGCGCTCTCCCAACTGAGCTAATGGGCAAGTCCCGACATGGGTGGATTTTTAGCCTCTAAATAGGTTTTTAAAACTTCGTACATTATACAATGCTACGAGCAAGTTGTGACATTATAGTTCGACAGCAAGTTTTTGTACCACTTGACGAGAGTGACTTTTTAACAGGTTATGTTATGAAAAGTATTAGTTGCAGGGAAGTAGAAAATAATCTAACTAGTTTTGTAATGTTTAGTGGCTCAGTGCAAAAGCATTGGTACCGTTCAATTAATTTGGATCAACTTAAAGAATGCCACATTACTATAGTCGCCAAGCCAACAAGCCTCGCGACTGGTTACCAGTTAGAGGTATAATAGTAAGGTTCAGTAGAACCTTCAGTAGTAACTAAGAGTGTAACTAGCGCCACCAAAGAAAAAAATTCTTTCTTAGTTCTTAAGAACCAACCGCCTAGTAAAGCTAGAACTTTAAAGTATTATTCTAGTATCATCAAAGTCCTAGGTTAGTGACCCTAGGTTCTAGGCTGTAGATTCTATCAGCTATCATATTTATGTTCATGAGATGTTATTTTTTCATCGGTAGCGCTAGTTAGCTCCAGTATGAGAAATCTCGGTTTGTGGCTTGAGTTCACAGGTTTAACTTTCGAGCCAGCCGGTCGGTTTACCTTTAGTTGTCCGCGACGCAAGTAAAAGAACCGCGGTCTCCGCCGCTCGCCCTGCAGGCGCCCGGATACGTCCAGCCGCAGCCAGCGTCCTCCCTTGTGGATGAACAGCCCCACGGGCGACGCCGCGCTCGCACGCACGCACATTTCGGAAGGAATCCACTGATGAACCTGGCGGAATTTGAAGAATCTACAAAATATTACACCGCGCTGCGGTGCCGCCAACTTTTGTTGTCACAGACTATATAGAGATCACTTGCAGCACAATGTCAAAACTCAGACAACCAATTTTTTTTTGAACGCATCCATTCCTGTCACTTTAAGTTTGTGCGTTCCTTGTCACGCTAAGATTTTGGAGTATTAACGTAACGCTATCTCTTTCTTACTTAAAGAGTCACCTCGCACTATCCTGCTCTCAAGGCAAGGATTGTGTACGTGATTGTGTATGCGCATCGGAACATTAATTAACAACACGTCATTCATGAAATCAAAATAGGGTACATTTCGCAATCTTTATTTTGATTAATTTTCCGGTGTTCCAAGCCTAATTAGGTGAGTTTTAATAAAATTACATAAATTCCCTATATAATTATTCCACAAATAGACCTAAAGACCTCTCGCAAGGGCCATATCTTTTTCAAAACGCGGCAGATTTTCTCACGAACGGATGTAGTGGGCGAAACGGGTAATTTGACAAACTCTTTACAGGTATGGATGTGGACGAGATTCTAATGGAGGAAGAGGAGCAGCCGAGGCAGAGCGCGATGTTTAACCCAATTACTTTTGGTAAGTGCTCGAGGTTGCGAATATAAACTCCACAATTGGGCAAGGCCTTCAGCCGAACTTTACTTACTAATCAAGGCATTCCATTAGTAGATTGGATCCCGGAGGGGTAGGCAGACACTAGCGTGTGCCACTTGCCACGATCCTGACATGTTGAGATTTCCGCATTTAGGGCCGGTCTCTGAATTGCGAATTTCACTAAGTAAATACTTAAGTAACGTTCTGTCACGCTCTTTTCTGAGAAATTTGAAGAGACGGCACTACAGTTAACTATTTGCTTAGCAAAATTCTCAATTCAGAAACTGGCCATTTTCCTCATAGTTAGGCCATTGCAGCAAGCGCTGTGGTATGTAAATAAATACCCACACACTACGGTTTCCTCAGAATGTTTTCCTTCACAGTTAGAGAGTGGTATTGCTACTACATTTTCTCAGTTATGTACATTTGTGAAGTTATAGTAACAATACCACTCACTAACATGAAGGAAAACATACTGAGGAATCCTGAGTGTCTAAGCTATTCAAATACCTCAGTGCTTGAAATCGCCATACCGCGGTAGGCACGCGTGGTGATTATGCCCATACTCTCTCCATGAGAGAAGGCCTGCGCCCTAAAGTGGAACGTATATTATATAGGCTGCTTATATATTCACCTACTGCTTAAAAAACCATTACTATGTTCATGCACATACCCTACCCTGCCCTACAGTGGGACGTATATAGGCTGCTTATGATTGCTAGTACATAAATAAAAATAAAATAAATAAAAAGAACTTTATTCAAAAGTAACAAATTTGCTTCTTAACATAAGAGTAATTTAATTTAACACACTTTTGAAATGGTCGGAGCCTCAGCATTAATGCTGTTTTTCAGTCTCCGCCGCGATTTTCTACACGTATTCCTTATAAATAAAAAACAGTGAGGCATAATATTAAGCATTAAATAATTAACAATAATTTGGAATCAGTATAAAAGTATAAAATAAAATAAAATAAACGGAAGAGACCAACTACTGGTACTACAAGTAAGCAGTTTCTTTTTATGCTCCCGTACCCAAATGATATTGTCGGTCAAATTCATTATTGGACCATTTCAAAATGTGCTGTTTTGGGTAATTACATTTGAAATGTCTGTAAAATTTTAAAATTAGTGGTAAAATAATTTTAAATCACTGGTTGAAGTAGTTTTATAAGAGTTACAATTAACGTTTGACTTGTACCATTAGTGATTAAGAGAGAATCTTGAATTCTTAATAACTCTGCATACTTAACTCAAAACACGTGATTTTGGGGAGGTTCTTGTAATGAGTCCTACCAATGATATTAAAAAAAAAATTGTTTTAGTTTGATTACTGTTACTAACTTTGTTTTCTTAGTTATGTACATTTGTGAAGTTATAGTAGCAATACTACTAGCTAACGGTGAAGGAAAACATCGTGAGAAAACCTGAGTGTTTGAGCTATTCGTATAACTCAGCGCTTGAAATTGCCAATCCGCGGTGGGCACGTGTGGTGATCTGAAACACTTAACCCCTCGGTGGCTAACGGTTGGCATTCCTTAACCGCTCATCTGCCCGCCACGTCACAGATCTGCGCCCAAGTTTGTATAGACCACTATACATTCCATTAGCGAGGGCAGTTGTAAGGTTAAGCAAAAGTGGAGTTGAAATGGGCATACAATGAGAAGATCCTATAAATGGAACGAGAAAGAGAAGATGTCACTCCATTACTGGCCTAGTCCGCCTTCCATCTTCCCGCCTCGCCATGTGTTTCGCCCATCACCACTTTAGGCTCGAGGTTATGTCAGCACTATCGTCGACCTTCATCCAACTTTGGATGGCGATATTTATCCACTAGTCTGAGGCCAGGGTCGTCTTTCACCTATTGGAGGCCCTGGGCACATTACGATAACGGGGCACCTGCAACCTTGACAGAACACTATTTAGTTAGATTAGACGGTGATCTGGCAGGATCAAGGGGCCCCTACCAATTGAGGGGCCCTGGGCACGTGCCCAGAGCGCCCAGTGGGAAAGAGAGGCCTGTCTGAGGCCTGGCATGGCTTGCAAAGACAAACCACTCTGTGCCTAAATCTCCTGGTGTGAACGTAACGTTAACCTGACTCTGCTTGGTCCCCTAGCGCTGCAGTTCCTGGCGAGCTACGGCTGGTGGGTGGTGGCGGCGGCGGCGGCCGCGCTGTGGGCCTACAGCCGGCTGCGCCCGCGGCTGGACGCCTGGCGGCAGGCGCGCGAGGACGCCGAGTACCACAAAGGTGAACATTCTGAACTCTTATTCGTTTTGTTGCACTAACCCGTGCTGAGGACAATTTTAAAAACCTATTTAGAGGCTAAAACTTCAACCCATGCCGGGACTTGAACCCGCAAGTGATGTAAATTACTTTGGCCAGATGGCGTTGCCTGTACGTAATACAGAGAAGTTTGTAAAGAGGCTCGAAATTTCGCCGACGCCTGCACTTGCCCATTAGCTCAGTTGGGAGAGCGCCGGCACGGTTAGCCAGAGGTCGCGGGTTCAAGTGCAGGCATGGGTGGAATTTTTAGCCTCTAAATAGGTTTTTAAATTTCTGAACTCTGTTTATGGAAGGAATGGTAAAAAGGAAACAGTTATTCTTCTAAGCGAGTCGTGAGCGGTCTCCCTGCCACTTGGATGAGGTCATCTGTCCATCTTGTGGCTGGTCGTCCGACGCTGCGCTTGCCGATATGTGGTCTCCATTCGGGAACTTTTCGGCCCCATCGGCCATCAGTTCTGCGTGCTATGTGCCCCGCCCACTGCCACTTCAACTTACTAATTCGCTGGGCTGTGTCGACGACTTTCGTTCGTCTACGTATTTGTTGCTTTTATTTCATTTCAGTTCAGTCGGTATCACAATGACAACTTTTCCAAATCTTTCGTACATTAGTTCCCACCGTCCACTTTAGTAATTATAAAAAGTTTTATCTACACTCATATCATAATCTTCGCTCCGACTCCACAGAGATAAGCTCGCCTTTGTACATGTACTTTCTTTTGTTACCTTTCCTGTACTCTATTCTTGTGTGTGCAATAAAGTATAATAATAATAATCTTCAAATTAAGAATTCAAAGGTAAACACATATTGACAGGCTTTAAACAATACGTAACTTTAAAGAAAAAAAAAAAGAAGTGTAATATAAAGTTACATTAAAGGTCAGATTTTTCACTTTATGTTACAGTTATTTTTTTTAAAGTGTTGCTGTGATCACGGAACAAAACTTAAGTTTTTTTTTTAATGTCAAAAGTTGAGTAGATTTATGTATAGTACTGAAAAAGAGAGTGAGAGAGAGCCCGTCCCGTCTTCAGTTCAGTTCTCAATCCCTCTCCTTTACGTCCGTAGAAACAAGAATTAGAAACGTGGACTGTATTATAGGTATAGGGCCAGTCGAGCGCCCGTTCAGGAGCTCTATTTTTGAATCACTCGTATCGCGTCGAACGCTCGATTTCTACTGATTTTCGTTCGACATCTGAAATTCCGTATTTTTTAATCACTCGACTGCAACGAATGGTCCTTACCACTCGTCTCGCATGGCGATCGGTAGATTAATTGTCAAAAAACGATAACTGTGTGTTGGTACTGTTTGTCATTCTGAGTGTCAACAATCAAAAAGAGTTGACAGTATATAGTTTTTGTTTGTAACAAAAGACAAAGATTTTTTATTTAAACAGCCAATAAAACAGTGTTTTACGTTCCGTTTCTGTTACGGTAGTTTCCGGTTTTTTTAATTTCTGCGTGAAATGGATAAAATACAATACTTCAAATTGTACTGGCAACACTTCAGGCGAACGATTCAAAAATACGGAAAAACGACATCATGCGACTTAGAAGACGAGTGTGACTTAAGTCGCATTCGACGATATAATTTCATACGAGTGATTCAAAAATAGAGCTCCAGTTCGATGTCACGTCGATCCGCCGTAGTAGTCTCGTCGCCTCGTCGCTCACGCTGCCTCTCCTCCGGTGAATTCTTATCGCCGCTCGTTCTGCGGCTAGCTGCACAGTCAGCAAGTTCAGCTTCGGTTCGGGGGGTAGACTGCCGCAAAGAAAACACCTTGTTCTCGAGAGTATCTTCAGCTTCCAGCTCGCTCGTCCGTTCGCGGGAATCTTCTTGAGTTGAATGAGTCCGAATGAGTGAATGCCGATCGTCGGAGATCGGCCGCCTTTTATATCAAATTGCCCTAGTTCCGGCGCGTGGGCTGCGCGAGGGGGGTGCGTGAGCGAGCGAGATAGATAGCCTACTTATCTTTATTTACTTTCCTAGCGAATTTACATAGAATTACGCATTAATTTATATTAAATTAATGTTTTCTCATTGGAATAAGTGACATTCTAATAAGTTTCTAACATTCTAATAAGTTTCTTATAGGATTTTGTACAGATTTACTGAGGAAAATAGACTGAACTTTTCTATCGAAATAACTCTGATTTTGTTAGCTAATTTTGGCTCAATGTCACCATTCTATAGAGTGCTATGTATTGTATTTCGACAGATTTTAGGCTGATCTATGTAGTTTTACCAGTTTTATCCTAATCCGTGACGTGCTTCTAATGTGGTTTACGAGATAAAATTCTACATAGAAAATCTGTTCTGCAGATTTTATACACTAGTAATTGTGGTGCAAGAGGTATTCTATCTAGTTTACAATCGCTTACAAAGTAAATATGCATCGTACTGGCTATGAAAACAAATGAAAGGTAAGTGAAATCATCCTAAAACTAAATAATGTAAAATTATTATTGAAACTGACTCTTAAGCCTAAGGAAATAAGACACAAGGTGATAAAATTATTTAATAAAAAATGTGACTTAAATCTAAACAAACGTATTCTTACAACTAAGGTACCTATCTACTAACTACCTATCTAATGTCTATCTAATCGCTAAGGAACTTAAATCTAAAAAGTCGTCGATCGCCGACAGTCTCCCCCCTGTGTGCCAACACCATAAAGTCGAAGGCGATCTTGCAGTGTTGCTGAAGAGGAGGTTGCGATCGGGCCAGGTCAGGTCAGGATGATCAAGCGCGATGTTGGTCTTCGCAGGATGCCGGTTCTAGTCCGCACTTCCACCACTCGTATTTTCGAGTCTGAACCTGGGTTGACGTTTATTACTTCGCCTCGTTGCCACAGTCCTCTGGGCGTTGTGCCATCGGAAATAAGTACTATATCCCCGATCTTTGGCTCACGGTGGTGCTGTGACTCGGATGGTCGTCTTGGTAGTAAGAGTGGTAGGTATTCTTTGGTCCATCTTCGCCAGAATTGATCGGCTAAGTGTTGAGCCGCTTTCCATGTATGACCATCTGCGTCTCGGGCGTTAAAGTGGCCTGTTGGTGTAACACCACAAGAACGTCCGATGAGAAAGTGGTTTGGCGTTAACGCTTCTTTATTCAGGTCTGGCTGGACTGGTGTTAACGGTCGTGAGTTAACGATGTGTTCGACTTCCAGTAGTAATGTGTGAAGAGTTTCTTCTCTGGGCGCTCGCTCTTTTAGAACTGCAGATAGTGATGTTTTTACAGTCCTTATCATGCGTTCCCACGCACCTCCCATGTGTGGTGCTCCTGGTGGTATGAACTTCCATACGATTCCTCGCGCTGTCGCGTAATCTTTAACTTCGTCTGCTGCGGCCATTAGTTCTTTGTTCGCCTTTACGAAGTTGGTTCCGTTGTCAGAGTAGATTACGCTCGGTGTTCCTCGTCGTGCCATGAAGCGTCGTAATGCCATAATAGCGGATAATGGCGTCAAGCTAGCGGCGAGTTCAATGTGTATGGCGCGGGTGGTAAGGCAAGTTATCAAGGCTCCCCATCTCTTCTCCGTACGTCGGCCGATTGTGACTGTCATTGGGCCGAAGTAGTCGATAGCAGAGCAGTTAAAAGGAGGAGATTCGCTGTTCATTCTCTCTGGTGGTAGCGCGCCTTCTTGTGGCTTTGTAGGTTTTAGTTTGCGCAGCTTACACCACTGACAGTTGTAGATCAGTTTTCTAACGGCGCTTCGTAGACCGAGTATGAAGTACTTCTGTCGCAGCTCATTGATGACGGTGTCGTGATTCCCATGCATGAATGCCTCGTGCGTGTGCTGAATCAACAATCTTGTGATTGCGTTTCTCGCATTGAGGATGGCGGGTCGCTTCTTAGTCTCGTCTAGATTTGTGTAGAGGTCTAGACGGCCAGTCACACGCAATAGACCATGTTCATCTAGTTCGACGCATAGCTTTCGTAGTGGAGAAGACTTCGGTAGTTGTTGCTTCGATTTTATTCGGGCTATCTCGTCTGCAAAGTCTGCTCTTTGCGCTTTCTGTATAATCAGGTTTTCAGCGGCTTGTAGGTAATTTACGGTTAGTGGATACAATTCTCCGCTTTTAGCAGTTTCGTCGGGTCGGTATCTACGGCGTAGGATTTCCACGCACTGGATAACACGGGCAGTGGCTCTAACGTACCTACCCCAATTGCTAAACCTGTCAACCGCGGGCAACGGATCGCGTTTGTGTTCGGTGGCGATCGTTGTGTGAACACTCGGGCGTCTCAGCTCTGAGTTGTCGACGATGGCTTTTTCCTTAGGCTTTTCCTGTGACCACTCACTCGGTGGCAACTGTAAGAAAGGCGGTCCGGTGAACCATCTGTGGGCTGTCGAAAATTCTGCTGGCGAACTTCTTCGAATAAGACCGGTTTCATATCGTCCATTAGACAGCTGCTTCGTTGTGCTTTCTAGAACGTTGAGTGCGCGCTGATTGATGTCGTTCGATGGTTTCTTCGGTTCTACACCAAGGTTCTCTATGCTGAAGTGTTCCTTGATCATAGCGTCCAGTGGATCACTGCCCTTCTCTCTCGTCAGGTGGTTGATGATGGCGCGTCCTCTTCCGCAGTTCTTCTCGCGCCCATGTAGCACCCATCCCAACGAAGTGTACGACGCGACTGGTTGATCGATGTCTCCCTCCTTTAGTGCCAGTTGTCTTGTCCTATTAGTACAGTAGGGCGGACGCGTTCATAAGTCAGCTGCTCCTCGATATCCTTCAGGTGAGCGCACTTTGCCACTAGTCCCCGTGGCACTGCCTGCGTCGTAAGGTTCAATGGCCCTATAGTGTAGGCCGTCATGCTTTCTAGCTTCCTTTCGAATCGACCTTTTACTTTTAATGTTAACTTGAATGATTGCTTGAAGTCGGTGCGCTTTCCGCCGATTCCCTCTATGCTGAGCGGCTCTGCTTTTCCTCTAGGTGCCACGGCTAATGCTGTCTCTTCTTCTATCAGCGTGAGGGTGGACCCCTCGTCCAACAGAGCGAACGTTTCCACCTTGCCTCGCGAGCCGTATAGTTCGATCGGCACTATTTTCAGGTACGTAGTGTGTTCGCCGACAACAGCGTTAACTGTCGAAGAGACCGTGGCCCTCGTTTCCTCTTCTTTGTGCAGAAGTTCATGGTGGCCCATTCTACACCCGCCTTTCCCGCACGGTTTAGCTCTGCAGTTGAAACGGCGGTGCGTCGTGCTCAAACACCGAAAACACACGCGTAGTTCTCTTGCTTTGTTCCATTTTTCATCTTATGAGAACCCGCGGAACTTTTCGCAGTCTCGTAGGCCGTGCGTGTTGCTGCATAAGGGGCAAGTAGTCTTCGTAACTTGCCGCGGTGTGGACGGTCTTGGTTCCCTCTTGAACTTCTTAGCCGGCTTGTTTATCGCTGCAATCATTCTAGTCGACTCTTCTCGTTCGCTATCTTCGTCACTCGACTCGCACGATTCCGAATCTTCGCTTTCATATAATCGTGTCGAATGTACAGGTCGTCGTTTCCTTCCAAAGCGCAAATCTTTTTTCTCTTTCTTTTCTTCTTTCCGCGTCTCGTAGGCTGCCATCGCGCCGCATTGCTCCGTCATTTCGTTCAAAAACTCGCTCATCTTTTCTAGTTCTGGTTCGTCTGGATTTCTGTTCGAATACTCGCTCCACTTGAACTTCAATATGAGATTGAGCTTCTCGGCAATGCGGCTGGTGAGCTCCGGTGAGTACAAATACTGCGGTTTCCCCAGCGCCTTAACAGAGGCTACGCAATTTGCAACCTTATTTGCAAACGAGGCGATATTTCTTCCATCCTCTTGCAAACGCGGCATCTTCTTTATAATATCCATCTCGTTCATAATTAATATCTCGGGCCGCCCAAACCTTCGTTCCAATGATTCCATTATTTCTGCCGTATGTGAACCCGAGTATAGCAATGCTTTAACTGATTCGCGCGCGACGCCTTTGAGTGATTTTCGTAGTCGGGCTACGTTCTGCGTCTCACTGAATAGGCGCCGGGTATCATCAAAGACAGTTTTGAATGCTATCCACTCGCTTATTTCCCCATCAAAGATCGGCAGATCAAGTAGGTATTTAGGCGGCGGCGCTCTGCTTTCTGATTCCGTTTCCATCTTCAAATACTTCAGCGCGTTCGATAACGCGTGAGTAAGTTCGTTCACGCTGCTATCCGCTTGAGCTTCGTTACGGCGATGCCCGTATGGCATATCTTCTATCTCTCTCCTCCCCGCGCAGCGCCCGCCCCTGTTGGTCGCTGCCGTAGCGCTGCACCGCGCGTCGACGCTGAATGTCGTTTCTGAGCGAGTATGTTGTATAGCCAACTCGTACTCGGTCTGAGCTAACTGTAGCTCCCTCTCGGCTTCAAGTCTTTTGGCTTCCATGAATCTTATCTTCGCTTGGAGTGTCCTCGCTCTCTGCTCGCTGTCCGCAGTGCCCGCTCGGGAGTCGTCCCTAGTGACGTTTTCCATAACCGTAACGTTGTGTTGCTCGCCCTCAGTTAGCGTGGTGTCCTCATCCCCGGTGCGATTCGTGCCACTGCTCGTGCCGCCAGTGGCGGATAACCCTGTGCCCGCCGACCATGTGTTAGTCTCCGTGCCCGATGATGCTTTCGATGTCGCAACGCTCGAACTTTCCCTCGTAGAGACTTCCTGTTCTTCTTCTTCCTCGTGGGTCCTCAGCGCACCCTCAGTCGGCGTTGTGGTCCTGCCCGATCGCAACCTCAGTCCTCCGTCGTCGCCGCCGTGGCTCCCTCTCGTAGCGGTGGGCTTCATCGTGGCTTCTTTCTTCGGACGTCTTCTTTCTTCCTGCCTGCAGTCTGTCAGTGAGTCGGTCGTGCGTACGTCACGGATGTCCCTACTAATCGTCCAGTCAGTGGGTCGGTCACGTTCCTACCGGGCCCTATCCCTACGCCCTACCTACTTCCTACGGGGTGACGTCCTACCGGTGTACGCCACCCAAGAGCGAAATAGGGGGGAACTGGACCGCAAGTGGTGTCTGCAATGCCAATACGGCTCCACTTCGGGACAGCCGGACTGTTTCTATCCCGCTTGTGGGATAGGTGATATACGTCCGAATATACCACACCGCTAGTCTTGGCCACGGCTGGCTTCCGACCGGCGTGCTACGCTTTTGGGTCTTGTTGTCACCGTTATACGTATTCCCGACCCGCGTAGCTCGTACCGGATGGTACTATGGTCTTTCCCTCAGTTGGCTGGCTTCTGTACTCGACGTGGCCTCTTGACGTGGCTTGCTCGACGTGGCTTGCTCGACGTGGCCCAACTGCTTTCAGTGATCCGGTTCCGAAGGACCATGAAAAAGAGAGTGAGAGAGAGCCCGTCCCGTCTTCAGTTCAGTTCTCAATCCCTCTCCTTTACGTCCGTAGAAACAAGAATTAGAAACGTGGACTGTATTATAGGTATAGGGCCAGTCGAGCGCCCGTTCAGTTCGATGTCACGTCGATCCGCCGTAGTAGTCTCGTCGCCTCGTCGCTCACGCTGCCTCTCCTCCGGTGAATTCTTATCGCCGCTCGTTCTGCGGCTAGCTGCACAGTCAGCAAGTTCAGCTTCGGTTCGGGGGGTAGACTGCCGCAAAGAAAACACCTTGTTCTCGAGAGTATCTTCAGCTTCCAGCTCGCTCGTCCGTTCGCGGGAATCTTCTTGAGTTGAATGAGTCCGAATGAGTGAATGCCGATCGTCGGAGATCGGCCGCCTTTTATATCAAATTGCCCTAGTTCCGGCGCGTGGGCTGCGCGAGGGGGGTGCGTGAGCGAGCGAGATAGATAGCCTACTTATCTTTATTTACTTTCCTAGCGAATTTACATAGAATTACGCATTAATTTATATTAAATTAATGTTTTCTCATTGGAATAAGTGACATTCTAATAAGTTTCTAACATTCTAATAAGTTTCTTATAGGATTTTGTACAGATTTACTGAGGAAAATAGACTGAACTTTTCTATCGAAATAACTCTGATTTTGTTAGCTAATTTTGGCTCAATGTCACCATTCTATAGAGTGCTATGTATTGTATTTCGACAGATTTTAGGCTGATCTATGTAGTTTTACCAGTTTTATCCTAATCCGTGACGTGCTTCTAATGTGGTTTACGAGATAAAATTCTACATAGAAAATCTGTTCTGCAGATTTTATACACTAGTAATTGTGGTGCAAGAGGTATTCTATCTAGTTTACAATCGCTTACAAAGTAAATATGCATCGTACTGGCTATGAAAACAAATGAAAGGTAAGTGAAATCATCCTAAAACTAAATAATGTAAAATTATTATTGAAACTGACTCTTAAGCCTAAGGAAATAAGACACAAGGTGATAAAATTATTTAATAAAAAATGTGACTTAAATCTAAACAAACGTATTCTTACAACTAAGGTACCTATCTACTAACTACCTATCTAATGTCTATCTAATCGCTAAGGAACTTAAATCTAAAAAGTCGTCGATCGCCGACAAGTACAAAGCTTGTCAAACGTGTTTTCCTTTGATTCCTTACTTTGAAGATTAAGACATGAGTGTAGATAAAGTAGTGTATGAGACTGCACATAACTTGGTATAAAAACACTCGCGAATGCTATTAAAAAACTCGCCAAGGCTCGTTTTTTAAAATCTCGCTCGTGTTTTAATAACCCTCATTATGTGACAGTCACATAAACTACTATTAGTTTTTTTATCTTGACTGTACATATCGATGGCAATCCACGCATTTAAAGTGTTGCAGACAGTAAAAGTGAGCGTCGCGCGAATCTTTACAAATCTTTCTAAACAAATCTTTTATGCCAATAGGCTTTGTGCTATTTTAGGCATTATACGATCTCACTTACGAAGACTTGTAATAGTTGGCATTGTGTTACCGATTGTATTGAAAAATAATAAACACCGGCCAAGTGCGAGTCGGACTCACGCACGAAGGGTTCCGTACCATTATCTTAACAACATTAGACACACAGATCGAGAAAAAACGGCAAAATATCACGTTTGTTGTATGAAAGCCCCTCTTGAATATAAATATTTAATTTAATTATTTATTTTGAAGTGAATATAGAACTGAATATTCTGTGAATATTTCAAGCGTCTACCTGTTGCCTTTTATCAATATCGAGCAAAAAATGGCAAAAAACTGATGTATGGGAGGCCCCCTTAAATATTTATTTTATTCTGTTGTTACAGCGGCAACAGAAATACATCATCTGTGAAAATGTCAAGTGACTAGCTGTCACGGTTTGTGAGCTGTATAGCCTGGTGACAGACAGACAGACAGACAGACGGACAGTGAAGTCTTAGTAATAGGGTCCGTTTGGCACCTTTTGGGTACGAAATCCCAAAAATGACAATGTGCACTATAGTGGGCACCGTGCCATCAAACCCACAGGTAGAAGTTAAACCTCCTCAGTCCTTGAAAATAACAATATTGACAACCATTGTTGTTAATTTCAAGGCCAGGTCTCAGGAGGATAATGGCGGTGTCCCTTCCCCAGACCCGGACAAGGCGCTGGCGCGCTTGGAGGCGATCCAGCGGGCGCGCGACCGCCAGCAGCGGCTGCTGGAGCAGGCCTCACTCCGGGCTCTAGAACAGCAAAAAGAGGTACGCACCACGCACTTAAGGCTGTTATTACGTCGAGCATGCTCTCTCGCTCCCACAGTTTAATATTTTTTGTGATTGGATACCAATTTTTACTCTATTTTATATTTTAAACGTATCTACAGTAACGCAAACGTAACACTCCGTGTGGCGCCGGATTAAGAATAGCGTCACTCCATTGCCTTCCGTGGATGTCGCAGAAGGCGACTAAGGAAATCAATTACCAGGAGACGGGCAGCAGCGTCTTCCTGAGAAACCGACCGCGTACTGCGATCGCCAACACGCCTGCCGAGCGTGGCGATTATGGCAAAACCCTTTATGTTTAGGGAAAACCACGAGGGAGGCCTGTGTCCTGCAGTGGGCGTAAAAAGGCTGATGATGATGATTATGATTAAAAATCAACTTTGCATTTTAGCGCGACGAAAAGAAAAAGCGCGAACTGGCGGAGCGGCTCGAGAAGTACGGAGCGGCCGTCGCCGGGAACAGACTGGGATCTGGGGCTAATGACGGTGAGTGGCGCAGAACAATCTGGGATCTGGGTGCCAGTGACATAGAACTGACTGGGGTGTAGCGTGAGCTACAGAACAAAACGGGATCTGGGTGTGAATGGAGCAGAACAAACCGGGATCTGAGCGAGTGACTAAGGACCGATTGGGCCCGAGAAGTCCGGCGTGGCCTTGGTCGGGAATATTAACTAGGATCTGAGGCTAATGAGTGAGTGTGGCACAGAACAATCTCGGATCTGGGTGCCAGTCACATAGAAGTGACTGGGATGTAGCGTGAGCTACAGAACAAAACGGGATCTGGGTGTGAATGGAACAGAAGAAACTGGGATCTGAGTGAGTGTCTTAAAGTCACTTAGGTGATTTAGGGCCGGTTTCTGAATTGAGAATTTCACTAAGTAACTACTTAAGTAAAGTTCTGTCACGCTCTTCTCTGAGAAATTTGAAGAGAGAGCACTGCAGTTAACTATTTACTTAGCGAAATTCTCAATTCAGAAACTGGCCATGAGTGATTTCAATTTAAGTTATAACTTGTAGTTACTTGTACTTAAGTTCTTTGAAATATTGCCTATTATATACCATAAATATGCGCCATTCTTTATTGTGAAGGCTACCACAACACAGGCTTGACCTTTGTGGCGATCACAGTAAACTGTCTGCTTTTATGTAATCATTTTTGTTAATGAAGAACTTTTCACTTTACACGCGACACGACGTTGCGTCGTGCTACGACGCCCAAAGGGCTCTCACACATGAGCAAAGGAACACCACGACGTCGCGTCGTGCTACTACGACGCGTTAATTTGGCTCTAATTTGAGCGAAATTTTGAACCAATATTGAGCTCTGAGTTGAATAAGTCATGATTATTTAGACTAATTTAAGCTAAATTAACGCGTCGTAGCACGACGCGACGTCGTAGCACGACGCGACGTCGTAGCACGACGCGACGTCGTATCGTGTTTATGTGTGAGAGCCCTTAGAGTGACTGAATGGTCCACCCCCACAGTGTGGGGTATCGTTGAACTGGTCGTTTAAAAACATAGTGGTGGAGGAAAGCCATTGCGAAATACAATTTTTGTTCGAGTAGAGCGTTCATCTCCCAGCTAAACAGCTGTATATAGAAACGTGAAACAATTCAGGGATATAATGAAGTTAGTGCTGCAGTGTTTCGAAGTCGGTTTTATGTGTTATTTAAATTTTTCATCTTCAATTGTTAGTGGGGGAGCGGGAGAAAAATAAACAAGTCCCTTATAACCATAATTTACCGTACTTAATTAGTTGCTTTAAAATTTGATGTTGTCAATTTCCATCTCCGAAAGTCTTCACCAGAACATCACCAAATTAACTTGGGACTAGTATCACGCTATATTATTATTATTATTATTTATTTGAGAAACTTGCAGCTTACATAATGAATGGACAGAGACTTAAAATAACTACACATAAGCTAAGAATAAGTTTCCGCATATAGTAACTAAGTGGCAAACATGTGAAAGTGAATGAAAAATTTAAAGTAAGTTTACACCACACTACATCGTCGGTTGCCTGGAAGAAATTGCTATAAGCAATAAGGCCGCCAATTGTACTGCATTTTTTGTAAACATTTCATGTTTGTGTTTTTCCTGGTACAATAAAGAATATTCTTATCTTATCTTATCTTACACACTACAACACCGAGGGCGCGTCGTTGAATGTTCGCAAATTAGAAAAAGAAAGTTCACCACTGCCATTAGACCAAATTAAATAACTAGAACTTATGAAACATATAGATATAGAGCCTTCATAAAGATTCATTTATTCGCGTAAACATGTGTCAATAGTACAGTGGCATTCATTACTCTATTTCCTTCCGTGGATGTCGTAGAAGACTAAGGAAATCAATTTCCAGGAGACGGGCAGCAGCGTCTTCCTGAGATTCCGACCGCATACTGCGATCGCCAACCCGCCTGCCGAGCGTGGCGATTATTGTATTGTATCGTATTCATTTATTTCAGGCAATGCCCATATAGTATTAGTAACAATCGTGACTTATGCTATGTTAGTAATAATATTCGTATGTACACATTAAATCAAATCGAATCGATTCAAACCAAATCATATCAATTCAACTAAATTAAATCAAATCAAACTAAATTAAGTCAGAGTAAATCACATCAAATCAAATCCAATTAAAGCAAATCAAATTAAATCAAAATAAATCAAATTAAATTGAATCAAATCAAATCAAGCCAAACTGAATGAAATGAAATTAAATTAGACCAAATTAAAACCAATTAAATTAAAGTGCTATTGTTCCATGTGCCACATGACCGGGCAGTCATATCTGCCTGCTATGACTCTCAGGATGCTGTTAGTGCTGCCTCGGATCCGGCTGAGTAACGAGGCAGCTCTTAGCCGTCTATGCGGGCCTCAGCAAACATAGATGACGCGCTGCAGTACCTCGGCAGCCCCAACAACATCCTAAGCGCATTATTGTACAGAACGCGCAGGGCGCTGATCGCTTTCTGCGAATAGGTGACCCATAGACCGCACGTGTAAAAAGTCTGACAGAAAGCCTTAAATAGCGTGATCTTAACGGCCACTGTACATCTCGCAAATCTACGAGCCAACATATTGCTTCTGACAGCCAGAGCCCTGCGCTCTCTCTCAATATCTTCACTATCGGTGAGGTCATCCCAGACCCAGTTATTTGAATCGCGAAACTCTTTTCAGCTCAGCTCCGTCTAGGTACACAGGTGGTACAGTGGTGACCTTTCGACCGCGTGCTTGGAAAACTAAGACTTCACTCTTCTTTACATTGTACCTGAGACCATGGGCCCATTATGGCAAGACCACTCATGGTTATAAAAACCATGAAGGAGGCCTATGTCCTGCAGTGGGCGTCAAATGGCTGATGATAATGATGATGATGATTCATTACTATGGTCTTAAATATAACATTGTCATGTTAGTTTTGCGTCAACACGTTTTGCCAGAAGGTGGCGTGCAAAGTCAACCCGCTGCCTGTACGTAATACAGAGATTTCACAGATTTCGCCGATGCCTGCACTCGCCCATCAGCTCAGTTGGGAGAGCGATGGCACGGTTAGCCAGAGGTCGCCGGTTCAAGTCCCGGCATGGGTGTAACTTTTAGCCTCTAAATAGGTTTTTTAAAAAGAACATAGTTATTTAGTATGTAACATATTTGTTAATTTTTTAAACGAAACTGTTTTTTTTCTATATGAAACCTGTTATTGTCTATGTGACAGGCTATATAAAACTAACGCTAGACCTGGTTTTCCACAGACGGATTCCTCCCGCTGAGCGGCGGCGCGTCCACGTCGACCTACAAGGCTCCGAAGCGCAAGGCTTGCGGTGGCGGCGGCTGCGGCCGGTAGGCTCGTGCCGCTGGTGATAACAAACAGCGCCGGTGCGAGTAATCTCAAAGTCGAACGGTTTTCATCATCATCATCATCATTCAGCCACAAGAGGTCCACTGCTGGACATAGGCCTCCTCCGTGGATTTCCAAAAAGACCGGTCGGAAGCGGCCTGCATTCAGCGCCTTCCTGCCACTTGGATGAGGTCATCGGTCGAACAGTTTTATAAAAACACTATTCCTAAAAACACTCCATAAACGCTGCGTAAATAGTAGATTGCACAACAAGGGCTTGCAGGGAAGTTTGTGAAGGGGTTCGAAATTTCACCGATGCCTGCACTTGCCCATTAGCTCAGTTGGGAGGGGTTAGCCAGAGGTCGCGGGTAGGTTATTTAGAGGCTAAAAATTCCACCCTAGCCGGGACTTGAACCCGCGACCTCTGGCTAACCGTGCCAGCGCTCTGCCAACTGAGCTAATGGGCAAGTGCAGGCATCGGTGAAATTTCCAGCCTCTTTACAAACTTCTCTGTATTACGTACAGGCAGCGACATCTGGCCGAAGCAATTTACATCACTTGCAGCCCCGAGTCACCCACTTTGCAGTTAGGTTTTTACATCGGAATGATATCGCTGTACTGCATGATTATATTCTTTTTGTTGCACTAACAATAATTTTAAAATTGTCCTCAGCACGGGTTAGTGCAACAAAAAGAATATACTTTATATATTGTTAAGTTTTGTTCAGCTCATTTTCATTTTCTTTCAAATTACTAGGAATGGTGGAAGTTGTTTGCCTAAATAGTGTAATCGATAGCAAACTTAGCTATTCAGCGGGTGTTTGTGTTGTTACTTACAACTCACTTCCACTCAAATTTAGTATTTTAATTGGGTTTTTTGTGTTGTAAGTAACTATCCACTTACATTTAGTATATTAATTGGGACCTGTCGGATTCTGTTTTCTTTGGTTATTTTATGTGAAGTGTTGAATGTGCAATAAATTTATTCTGACTAAATTGTAACTTCTAGTTATTAATGTTAAGAAAAATAAACAATTTTGGTAAATCGTAATGGTTTTTACTTCACATGTGTACACAATAAGACTACAGAACGTAACAGAATATAAACTCACGTCTGTATACCGGAGGTGTAGGCAGAGACCAGGGGTTCCCACTGCCACGAGCCTGATAAACCTCTTTCGCTAAACAGCTTTCTCTTTCTTGTTGGATGAATAAATAACTTCCACACACTTGGCCTTTGCATCTACGTAATGAGATGATTTAAACAGCGTCCAGTGGTACCTTACACTACACTAGATGGGTGAAGGGACCGCTCGGACGCTGCAGTGCCTGGGACATTGTTTTTTAGATGGAGTAGGCTTGCCCAGCACCTATACCATCCTGAAAGCTTAGTCGGCCTGGCCCACAGGATAGACAAGTCAATACGTACGGAGCCAACCAATCGTGGGTTTCCTCACGATGTTTTCCTTCACAGTTAGCGTCCACACAACATAATCACAAACAAAAGCGTAAAAACAAAGAAGCTGAAGTTGAAGCTGAGTAACAATTATCATCATCAGTCAGCCACAAGAAGTCCCCTGCTGGACATAGGCCTCCTCCATGGATTTCCAAAAAGACCGGTTGGAAGCGGCCTGCATCCAGTGGCAGGAACCACTTGGATGAGGTCATCTGTCCTTCTTGTGGCTGGTCGTTCTATGCTGCGCTTGCCGATATGTGGTCTCCATTCGAGAACTTTTCGGCCCCATCGGCCATCAGTTCTGCGTGCTATGTGCCCCGCCCACTGCCACTTCAACTTACTAATCCGCTGGGCTATGTCGACGACTTTCGTTCGTCTACGGATGTCATCATTTCTGATTCGATCTCGTAGAGAAATTCCGAGCATAGTCCTTTGGTAACACACACTGGTGTCTTTAGCGATTGAGGTATAAGTCCATCGTCCTGTCCCTTCAAATTTCTTAAATAAAGAACTGAAATAAAAAATAACCAACAACCCGACTTCTGATAAGCAGAGGGGACCAACCTAAATATCTCGCAACGAGTCACAATGTTGAATTTGGGTCGGTTTGTTGGTTATTTTTTATTTATTTCATTATTTTGTTAGATTTATGCTGATTTCATAGAGCCTATAAACACCACACGACGAATCGATTGAGATCGATATATCTGATCGATGAGACAGATATTTGTCAAAATCTGATCATTTGAGGGTATATTGAATCGGACATACATACAAACATACATGGTCTATTCCTTTACGCAATACCGTAATCTGCATTTAAGGAGTGTCTTAGCGGAATCGTGTTTCAATAAATAAGACCATAACGGTGTTAGGTACTTATAAAAATACGATGCCTTTAAAACACATCTCCAAGGCAGCTTAAATACCTAGTCTTTCCTTTGTAAAGTTTTATAAGGAATCGTGTTTTTATAAATAAGTATTTAGGTACATACACACTTAAAGAAATTCTCGTTAAAAATACACAAAGAAGGAGGGTAAGAATACATAATAATAAATATATAACTGTTTAGTTTAGAAATTAGTTAAATCATAAGCAGCCTATATACGTCCCATAGTCGGCACAGGCTTTCTCTCGGAGAGAATGGGCTTAATCACCACCCGTGCCCACCGCGGATTGGCGATTTCAAGCGCTAAGGCATGTGAATAGTTCAGACGCTCAGGTTTCCTCACGATGTTTTCCTTCACGGTTAGCGAGTGGTATTGCTTCTATAACTTCACAAATGTACATAACTTACAAAACGAAGTCATAGGGTACAGCCCGCACTGGGAATTGAACCTGGGTCTCTCGCTTCAGAGTCCAATGTTATACCCACTAGGCTACCACCG
Organism: Yponomeuta evonymella; assembly: GCA_963969515.1. Classification (NCBI taxonomy): domain Eukaryota; kingdom Metazoa; phylum Arthropoda; class Insecta; order Lepidoptera; family Yponomeutidae; genus Yponomeuta; species Yponomeuta evonymella. The sequence goes on along the minus strand of OZ018370.1, from coordinate 1,064,843 downwards.
CTAATTAAATAATTTTTTTAATGAAGTTGTGATGCATGTAGGTAGGTAGGTACATAATTTTGATTTACATGCAAATACCTTAATAATTTTAGAATTTTAATTTACGAAAAAATTACTAGTAGGCATGTACTCACATGTACTCCAACACTAGACGCGGAAAGTGACGTCCACTAGCGCGTGTCATATAAAGTTTATACAGGGTGTAAAACATAAAGCCAAAAACGCCGCGGTCCCGGTAATGTCAAGTGCGACGATGCGGCCTAGTACCACCCCTAGAAGCTAGATGGCGCTCGCTGTACCTTGTTTAACACTTTCCATGTTTTTGAAAAACAATAACTCCCGGTTTCAGGAGCAATAATCTCAGGCTATAAAAAAATGTTTCAGTCTTAACTGAGTTTTTATGAAATCTTAATAGAAAAAGTACCCATGGGAAATTCTGAAATTACAACCTAGTCTCACGCCAACTTGCACCGCTTCTTAAATGTCACTTAAGTCGCCACTTAAATCGACTTTTGTATTTTAAGCCACATTTAAGAAAGTGGTGCAAGTTTGTTATTACATACCTCACTTCTTAGCCAAAAGTGAGCATTTCTCTTACCCCCAGTTTCTCGTGCACTAACAGTCTGTTAATCTGCTGTTACGAGCTGTCCGTTGTTTTTTGTATGCACTTTGTTAACAGTATATTGACAGATTGTATTGTGCCTACGAGAAACAGGGAGTTGGCCAAACCTACAAGAAGTAGGTACCTACGTATTATTTTGCCTGCATAGAGCTTAGCCAGATTACTTATTAATTCCAAAGGAAAACGATCAATCCCTCTCGGAAAACTGAAAATTCAATCAGTTTTAATTTTAGCTGAAGCCGGGTTTACACAATCAAGAAGAAGAAGAACATTTATTTCAACAACAGAAACACACACATACATTAACAAGTTACAACATCAAATATTAAATTACAAAATAAAAGGTAGAAAAAGAAAGAAAACAATAAAACACTTTATATTAACGTAAGTTGCGGTGTGTCCCTGTTGCTGGAAAATGCAGCTGGCTCAGCATTGTGCTGAGGGTATTCACCCAAAGCGCTGATTTTCAGCCAGTGCCTGTCCGTCTCACAAGTCAAAGTCGATCCCTACGGTCAACATCTACTTTAGATCAATGTTGCCACGATCTAAATATCGCTCAAGTAGGCGGATTTGAAACTTCAAATCTACTTTGTCCTTTGACAGCGACTGAATGCTTTACCAACTCTTCCAGAGCCCTTCCTACATAAACCTGTCTTCTCGACCTCATTCTTTAACCACACAAATCCTGGGGTGCTACTCCGTAACTTCTCCCCTGTAGGGTCTCGTCTGAACATACTCCAAACTATCACATACAGACATACTTTTACACTCCGGAAACGTAAGAATTGTTAACCCGATACAGTTACGCAATATAAAGGCTGCTCTATGCCCGCAGTTTCAGGATAGTGGCATAAGATTATGTGTATCTATTTAACCAGCCTAGATCGGCTAGTACCGTCCGAAGCACCCCAAGCCTGGCTCCACCACCGTCGTGGTTCCCGGCTCTAGATGGCGCGAGCGGGGGGCGGGCGTGACGTCACGGCGCGGGGCGGGCGGCGCGCGGCGCCGCAGTCAGTCAGCCACCGACCGCGGCGCCAGACGGACGCGCCATGTTTGCGCGGTGAGTGAACAGTGAAACACGGAGCCACAATGTTATTCGAGAGCCCCAACGCGAAGCTTTACCCGGCCTTCAACATCCCACCGCCTGTCCGACTCAGGTGAGACAGCGACCCCGGCGCCTCAAACGATAAATACTTGAGTGTTGTGCGTTCGTTAATACAGGCTTTTTTGTTGTATCGCGAAGCCGTAAAAAAGAGATGGCGATAAAATGTTTCCTCGTCCAGTGTGTGTGCATTTTTTTTCTTCTTGTTGTTATGTGAAGTGAGGCCTTGCGGCTGTACGCAGGACGAGAGCCCGACAGAAAACCAATATGGAGACAGCGTCGTTGTCAATACGTCTGCGTTTCAAGTTCAAAAGGCCGCCTCGACGAAGCTCAAGCGGCGACGGAAGCTCCGACGGCATTTTAGAGCGTCTTGTAAATATTTGACGAGCTACATAACCTAGTCACAGTGACACCTGCTGTCGGACCACTCAGCTGTTTTTACAGCGATTTTGGAGCCCCTAGAGTGTAAAAAGGACGGTATAAACAAGCCTGCCGCGCCCCTAGCGCCCCTCCGGCGTCGCGGGACCGGGATCGCGCTTTTGGCCACTTCCACGAGGGACCCGAAACTGGTGCGCTTATTGGAATCCGCGATGAAAACGTTATTCGGCGAATATTCCGTTCAAGGGACGAACGATTTGCGCTTTACTGAAAAATGGTATCCGTAAAGTGTTTTGGGACTTTGAAACCTAGAGTACAATCTTCTAAGTACTCACTTGGAGGAATAACGAGTTGCTGAATCCTAAAGTGTTTCGATGTAGATTTACGAATCCTGCGGTGGTTTACATAATAAACAAATGTAATAGTACAATGACTTCAGGGAGTGTATTGTAATTCCAGGAGATTTGTTTACAATGCATCTGTAAGCACTCGGTCATGAACGAAAACAATTGCATTTTCGAATGATATAAATTGCCTAGATAATTCATTACTATGTTATTGGTATTATTCCAACTGATTCTTCGAACGAGAACAGAAGAAAAGTAATAAAAAATTATGAAGAGCCTGTAGACAGATTTTATATTAAAAAAACACTTGATCGTAACTATCGCCGGCACTAAGGAGTCAATAATTCTCGAACTAAAACTTTCGTAAATACTACATATTATTAGACAATATTTGGTTCGAATAAGACCTCTCTATGTAAAGTTGTCTGCGTCGATGGCTAGTTTTTTGCTTTTCTAGTAGGACTGGAGACTACGGATTAGTTTACTGCAGAAAGCTTACCCCTAGAGTTAATCATTTTTGAATTACTGGTCCCTATTCACGATGAGAGAATCTTTCTTTGGAACATAAATGTCGTACTGTTTCAGCTGTGGTAATAATATTTGGCCTAAATTAAGCCCCTCTTAGCCTGGACGTGACAAAAGGCAAACCTTTGTCAAAAATAATGGTAATATCAGCTTATTAAATACCACACTTAAAATTATATTAATCCAAGGAATTCGCTCCAGAAGTTACCTCAAAGAGCTGAATAATTAATGAAAAACCTCGTAATTCCACAGATGCGTCAAATCACAATTAATTACTTTTGACGGCAATTTTGATATTTATTTCCGACGTGAGAAGAAACCTGTTGAATATCGATTGGACAGAAAGGATTTATTCGCACGGCATGTTTGTAAATGCATGACAAAAGTATGTCTCTGTAATCGGTTCTTTGGAATCGCGAAAGAACACAATTAATGATAATACCAGTGCTGCGTCACTTGTGATTGAAATACCACGCAGAACACATAAAGAAAAACTGTAAGATTGAATGCCATGAGTGGAGACCAATATCTATACAGAAAAATGCCATCGGTGATGGGTTGTACAACGAAGGCATTTTGGGCGTCGTAAATGGGAACAGATATCTATTATGTCTCAAGTATTACTATCTTGAAAGATAATTAACAAATTCAGAGTTATGTTTATTCCAAGATCGGAATATGAACTCAAGATTCCATGGTCCGGAAGAGACCTTATTCAAACGATAAGATCGCAGGTCTCTGCTGCAATTTACTTTGTAATGGGCCATAAAGAGCTCTCTAGAGTAAATAACCTGTAGTAAGTAAGTCTGTACCGACGACGGAGCAGAACATTGTATGTGACGCATATCAAAGGCCAATGCAAGATGCCTGGAAATGTAATGCATACTTCATTGATGCAATATGCGAAGCAATATCAGATCCTATGGCCAACGAGCCATATTATGTTCAGGGATAAACAGATGAGATTTGAAGATACCAAGGAATTTAATAATGGCAAATGACTGATGTTGAAATCATTGTTACGAATGGTGCAATGTAAATGTTTGTTATAAAAGAAGTGGGGCTGTGTTAGACTGTTAGTGCATGGTTGAAAACAATAGGGTTACAATCAAAATTTCGGGTTCAATTCCCGCAATCCAACAATGAGTTTGATAGATCACACAATTATGGAGGGATCGAACCTGCTCCTTTACTAAACTAATTTACTTTCACGCAACACAATGACAGCTTGGTCCCAAGCTAGGATACCCTGTGTTGTAGTAACCTGGCAAGGACCTCACAAACATCGTAATACACCCAGACCGACTCCGTTTGTACAAATCAAGTACGGCGGCCTCCAGTGGGAATCCAACCTACGACCTCAGTATCAAGCGTGTTAACTGCTAGACCGAGGCAGTTACTAATCCATTCCTACCTGCCCTGCCACCCACCGCTTGGTTAAGCGTAGGCTTCACGTCAAAACAAATTTCAAGAACAATCACTTTGTTTTGTTAACATCGCAACGAAACCTGAGTAGGTAACTGAAGTGTCCATGTTGTGCAGAACTTGAAATGCCAATCGTGGTCCATGGAAATCCGTTATTAGTTAGTTACATTTTATTGTGGATGACAATGCACACCTTTCCATTTTACAATTTACTATATCCACAGATAACAACTCGGAGAAATTAATAACCACGCCATCGGAGACAGCATTCACGCTTGGATAAGCTTGTAGAATGATTGGCATTTAAACTACTTGTTGTAGTCTTTATCTGGTGCCTCATTCGTCTATGTGTTCAGAACAAGACTGGGGTTCACCATAAGGGAACCCACGAGCGACGTGAGTCTACCGGCTCATGTTTCGGATTCGTCATAGAGAACACGCTGTGCGATATTTATTAGCGAAATTATGAAACTTACATAAGATCTGTATCGTCGGGAAAGTAAAAGATAATATGACTAAATGATGCAGTAATTTTGAAGAGTTAATAACGAGCTTAGCCAGGCTGGACTAGGCTACTGTTGAGGAGTGCACACGATGCTGAAAGGAAAAGTTTTGTTCAGTGGAAACAGTGGGAAGCGCTTTTGCCCACATGGATACTCATTTTGGGAAGATTCCTGGAATAATACCGCGTTTATTCCCAAAATGGCTCACTTAAAGGGTAGAATCCCATCAATTAATTGAAACACGTGAAGGAATAATCTGAATTTGAATTTGGATGAAGATGGCCGGAGACAGAAAGAAGTGGCGTGCCTCAACGTATGTTGGGGGAAGGCTTCAACGTATGTTCGAATGTATTGTATCTCTTAATTGTATCGGTTAATTAGTGGTAAGTGTCCTACGCTGCGCCTAATGAAGCTGAAATAAAGAATCGTAGGAAAAAATATGGGATATCATTGAGAAAACTTAACCCGGCGTGAGTGAAGTCGGGTACGTCATACCCGGGAAGTTTTCAATCGCAGATTATTTAATGTTATTGTTGTCATGCGAGTCCTGACGTTTCAGTAGCTGGAGGTAAGGGTGTGAAACGCTAGGTACACTATCGAGTATAGTGTTGCGCCGCCGGTGACGGTCGATACACGATTCGCAGGTCCAACTTCGGTGCTATGTTACATGATCTCATAAGAATTTTCGGATCCTTTTTAGTTATAATAATAAGGAGACACTGTTATTATGTTGATTTATCATATAATGCAATTTGGTTTGATTTTACATGAAAAGAACTCAAAAACATAAAACATTAGGAATTTTACTAAACTTGTATTTCTTTGAAGGAAATTAGGCATTTTGTTATTTGAAGAAAAAAAGAACGTTTTTTGTTCTTAATGCTGGTATTTTACTTGCGCATCTTGTTGAATTATTACTATTATTAATATGTCTTAAGTCAATAAACATAATTGTACCATCATAGTATCAAAAATATTACATCATAGTTAGTGGCTCCACTCTACAAACTGCAGCACAGCAGTGTAACATGCGCTCCATTTTGGGACTTAAAATGATGATAAATAGGGCACTGGCCTTCTCTCAGAGGCGGAGTTAATGACAGACGCATGCACACCGCGGCGCGGATTGCTAAGCCCCTATAGGCATTACGCGCGCCAAATCGGGTCGGAATCCTGACGTTTGCGACAGCAATTGGTGTGGAGCTTGACAGATAGATGCTAGGAATGTTTGCGCATTCTATGCGCATAATTAGGCCTCTGGTAAGTAAATACTAGAGAACATTAATGCCCAGTTCCTATATTCAAGAGTGACTCGTTTTGCTTACGGATTGTTAAAATGTTACTCAAGTATTCCTCTTAAAAACGGTTTCGAATAATATTCGGTACGATAAATGTATGGTTCCTGACAATTTTTTAAACATTAACCAGCTATTCAAGTTACCGGACGCTGGTTAAGGATAAGTTACCGATTACCAATAACGATCCGTTAAATATAGGAACCGGGCATAAGTAAATACCTGACACATTCGCGGTTTCTTTCGTCAGCCACAAGCATTCTAACTACAAATTCACATGACGCCTAAGTCTCAAAGTCTCAATACAAATGAGTGGATTCTGCACCTCTGTTTAGTACCGCACATTGGTTTATTTATTTATTTATTTTATTTTATTTGGTGTACAAAACAGATCACAACCATTACACGATATATAAGTAATAATATGACATGAGTACTAAGTTGCGGTCTAAAGCATGCACACACAACATTGCCACATGTGAATTTGAATATCTGAATAAAGTATTAAATTTTAGGGATAAGCATTTTTTTAAAAACCATACAACTCGATGAATTGAGGGATTTTGGCCGAGCATCTCTTAAATTTAGCATAATGCGCGTTGAAGATATCGACTTTCGAGCTAGTGACCACAACTTCGTTGTAGTCTACTCATTCTCACTATCGGATTGTAGTATGATGTGCTATTTTTAAAAACTAGCTAGCTAGGGCTAGGTGAGCTAGGGTTAATAACATTTTTACAGCTAATTATAGTATTTTTTCAGAATACACGGTGAAAAATACAGTACTCTTTGTACAAATTTTGTATTAGAGTAAATAGAGAGAGATTTATTTGAGTTCGTTTATTAGGAATACCGGCGAAAAAATGCCTATATATGAAAAAAAATAACATGCTATACATTTCAAGCGACATTTAATATAAATACAAAAATAAGGTCTGCCGAACAGACATAAAGAAAGACAGATAATGGTAATAGAGCCCCGTTGGCCACCTTCGGGTATGAACCCTAACAAAGATTGATACATCCTACTGAGATATAGTATTATTGTGGACTATATATTTCTTCAACAGGACGTAGATCCGAAATACAGTACCATACTATACATTATCAGAGGTTGGCAATCCTAGTGTGAGCACCTATCCTTGAACCTATGGCCAAAGAGAGCAGTCTTGCAACAACAAAAAGACAGCGACCTTACAAACCAGTTCGCCCGGACTGAGCCCAGACGCCGGTGAACAAAAACAGACCCTAGACCAGTGCATCGAGCGAGCCACTGCCTTTTTGACCCCTGATGAATTTTATTGTACCTTCCTTTATTGCACCCTGTATTGTTGTTGACGGACGAACAGAACATCATTTACTACGCGACAATGGAATAAAAAACCGGCCAAGTGCGAGTCGGACTCGCGCACGAAGGGTTCCGTACCATCTGTACAACATTTGAACATTTCAAGCGTCTGTCTGTTGCTGTTATTAATATCGAGCAAAAAACGGCAAAAAAAAACACGTTTATTGTATGGGAGCTCCCCCCTTAAATATTTATTTTATTCTGTTTTAGTATTTGTTGTTATAGCGGCTACAGAAATACCTCATTTGTGGACATTTCAACTGTCTAACTATCACGGTTCATGAGACAGACGGACGGACGGACAGACATCGGAATCTTAGTAATAGGGTTATTATTTTCTTTATTAGGGACAACAAACAGAAGTACAATGTATCTTGAACAGATAACGTAAATTTTTTTAATAGTTAATTGTAGGTACATCCAGCTCCATTAGGTATCCACATTTTACAATATTGCTTTTATTAAACTAAGAAATCAAACAAACGAACGCACGCTTAGTCAAAGGATTGTTCATAAACAATCCCTGGAAAGAATAGGCAAAAAAATAAAAGAAATTTAACGATCTCAAAAACTTTTACACCCAACTTTTAAGTGAAACGTCCTTAATAATTTTACGAGCCAGTGCCCAAAAGTTTGTGGTGTTGTTAGAATCCTTATGTCATACCTACAGAGTAACATAGGCCCTATACACATAAAAAAACACATAAAATCACGTCATCTATGTCATAGGGTACTGTAACGATTCCTCTTTATAGTACGAGTAGCTGGCTGGCAGAGCCTTCTAGTCTTATTTTGAATATTTTGAAGGGATGAATATTTTACGTTTTGTTTTAGATGTCAGTCGGTCCCCAGCTAGGGAATCGATGAAAAAGATTATGATAAAAGTAATATTTGCCTTTAATCCGGATTTTAATAAGGTAGAGCGTTACATTTTCCATTTTGTAACGCTCTAACACGCTAACTGTAAAGGAAAACATCGTGAGCAAACCCGCGGCTTGGTTGGCTCCGCACGTATTGACTTGTCTTTCCTGTGGGCTAGGCCGACTAAGCTGTCAGGATGGTGTAGGTGCTGGGCAAGTCTTCTCCATCGAGTCTCCATCTAAAAAAAACAATGTCTCAGGCACTGCAGCGTCCGAGTGGTCCCTTTACCCTAGTGTAAGTTAGGGTTCTACTGGACGCTATATAAATCATCTCATTACACAGATGCAACGGCCAATGTTTCTTTTAATTAGCCCTTGTTAAAATAATTACATCGTCTTCTGTTACATCCTTTATTTTTATCGACGGGCCGGCGCTAGACAATAATTTAATTGCAGATTGCAGGTCATCTAACGCCTGGTTTCTCACACTAAGAAATTGATGATTGGCGGTGTCAATTCACGAATAATTTTATAGTCACTAGTGTTTTAGGTGCATTTTTATCACTCAAATCCGACGGGCTACCTGACAAAGGATATCACCTTGAATTTCACCATTAATTATCGCCATTAATTCTACATTCTAAAAACTCAAAGATTCTGTAAATGATCAATTGTTGCATGAGTTTTAATTTATGTTAATTTTTAATTTCTTCTGCATGGACGTAAATCTGAATATTATACAGAATTTAAAATGTACTTTACTTAGCAGTGCCAAAAGGAAGAGCGGGGTATCTGTAACTAGGGTTGTCAACTTTTTTTCTAACAAATATAGTGTGTTTGAAGCTATTACCTCTAAAATTATAGTAGATGGCAAAATAATGGCAAAAATTACGGCAGTCGTGCGGCGCGATTCACGGACTTACACCTGAAGAGCGAGCTTTGGAAAAGATTAAGGCTGGGTTAAGCTTTACGCAAAATATAGTAGTTTCGCCTGCTATATATTATTTTTAGAAATATACTATTTGAGCCCCTAATATAGTAGGATATTATATTATACATATAGTAGGGTTGGCAACCCTATCTGTAACACAGGTTTCGGCTTAGTACAGAGCCCCAACGACGTGTGTAAACTATAACAGCTGCTTATTAAATAAATATTTTATTTAATAATTATTATTAGGTATATCCTACAATCGTCCATTGCTGGACATTGGTTCTCCATGACACGCCACTTCTTTCCGTCCTCGCTCATCCAGCCCTCAAAACCGTTGTGGTCACCACCACCTGAAAATATTCGAACTAAAACTTTAAGCACTACACAGCATTAACTCCAGGTTCATTTACTTGACTTTTTGTCGGAAGAGTCCGAGCTGAAAATCGGCCAAGTGGGAGTCTGTGTATGAACTCGCTTATGATCGATATACCTAGTGCATTCCTACATATCCGTGTGGCGCCGGATTAAGAATGGTGTCACTCCATTTCCTCCCGTGGATGTCGTAGAAGGCGACTAAGGAATTAAATTACCAGAAGACGGGCAGCAGCGTCTTCCTGAGATTCCAACCGCATGCTGCGATCGCCAGCCCGCCTGAAAAGCGTGGCGATTACGGCAAAACCCCGCGTGGTTATAAAAACCATGAGGGAGGCCTATGTCCCGCAGTGGGCTTCAAATGGCCGATGATGAATGATGATGATGAGATGTTTACAAAATACCTATATGAAACCCTGATGAAACTCGAGAATGATGAAACAGCCCATCGTGCCCGCAACGGTGGATCCGCGATTTTCCTGGACCACCCTCACCCAACCGCTACCAACAATCTACCTCAGGTCGTCGGTTAAGCGAGCTGGTGAGCGTCCCACGCTGCATTTGAAGAAGAAGAAGAAGAAAATCATTTATTATAAAAACAGTGCACACGCCACAATAACAAAACAAAAAACCACCCAGAAAATATTTCAACAAAAAAGTTATAAAAAAGAAAGGAAAACGAAAATTTGCGATCTTGAAAATTCTTAACCACGGCGAGTCTTAATTGAAGCATCGATTAAAAGTAATCCACCAATTGTCGGCGGTGTCCGACTTGTCTAAAGACGAGACGAGGTCAATTTAAACGTCTCTGAAACTAGACATATAATGCGAATGAAACTCACAGTGTACACTCAGTAACTTCTGTTGATTTTATGCTGATAACTTTTGTGGTTTTGTATTATCATCATCCCTTTGAAAGCTTAGTCGGCCTAGCCCACAGGAAAGACATGTCAATACGTGCGGAGCCAACCAAGCCGCGGGTTTCCTAACGAAGTTTTCCTTCACAGTTAGCGTGTGGTATTGGCACAGTACAGATAAAGAGTATTGGTCTGTGGTATTGGTACCACAAATAGTAGGATGGTATAGGTGCTGGGCAAGACTAGTCCGTCTAAAAAAAAACCGGTCAAGTGCGAATTGGACTCGCGCACGAAGGGTTCCGTACCATTATCTATAGTTAGACACAAAGGTCGAAAAATGGCAAAAAATCACGTATGGGAGCGCATGGGCGCAAGCCCTTAAATATAGTAAACCTCTAAATTTAAGGGTTTTTTCCTACACATCACCTCGTAGGTTTTTCTTTATCCGACCACCTTCCTCGCCAGTCTTACGGAGTTTACACGTTCAGTCTGGCGTCAGTTCAGTCCGTGACCTTGATCAAGCTCTCATTGACGCCAGACTGATGTAGCTAGGCGACGTATTACACGGTCACTCAAGACTGATGGATTTTGCACCAGTCCGAACGAAAACACCAATACGACAGCACCAAGCACTTTTACGTTTATTTTGCTATGTCTTTCAAACCACCCAAAATTATTGCAGTATACCGTAAATGGTGGTCATAGTTTATCATGACAATTCGATGAAAATTGCGCAGCCGAGTCTTCCTTCTTCTCAATCTCCGGGGTAATCAACTTTGCAATGTATCTACATCGAATTGCGATGCGTAAACCGTGAATTGTGGTGCTATGCAATAGGCTCCTGATGGCTGGCTAATCCATCTGAATCCTACACTAATATTATAAATGTGAAAGTTTGTAGATGTTTGGATGTTTGGAGGTTTGGATGTTTGTTACTCAATCACGCAATAACGGCTGAACGGATTTACATGAAACTAGGCGTACAGATAGACAAAGACCTGAATTGCTACATAGCATACTTGATAACCCGGTAATGCCGAACGCGGGATAATATTTATTTAAAGTTTAAAATAGACGGCGTTGTCCGAGCGAACGTTGTGTTTTAAAAATAGATGGCGTTGTGCAAGAATCGTATAAATGGATTCTGTGGCGGTACGAGGTCCGCCGGGTCAGCTAGTTTCATATAAAAGCTCCTACAGCTCAATCAGTAGCGGTAGGTCGTCGGTAGAACCCGCCTCACATCCGCGTTCTAAGTTCGATTCCGGCAAGTACCATGACTTTGACTAGGGCCTCCTTCCCAAAGAAGATGTAATTTTTTTTTCCAACACCTCTTAAAACAAGTGTGTGGTGTACTATGAATGTTGGCCTACGTGGAGACGTAGAGGTGAAAATGGAGGTGCTGCCGTTTGTATATTGTTCAACAGGCCATGCACATGCAGTATCAGTGCACCGAGGACAATCGGCCGGCGGCGCGGGCGCACCCCTGCTAGCACGGAGCGGCAACGTCGCAGGGCAAAACAGGATCCGAGAGGGTCAGGCTTAGAGTTTGAGTTGTGGAGTTGTAAAACTTGAATGGTGTACGCACGCGCCGTGTCAAAAACAGCTGGCGTTTGTGAAAGGGTGGACTACAAAAGTGTTAAAAGTATAAAAAAAAGATACAAAAGTACCTATATTCTATTCATCCTTACTTGTCCAATTTAGTAAACAAGATTCTACCCGCAAAGTATGACTTTTTAGTCGAAAACTGCCATTTCCATAAATTAAGTAACATGGGACACCGTTTTGGATAACACGCTGCTATGTTTATAAACAAAGTGCACGAACTTGCAAGAAAATATCTAGTTTCGGCATCAAATGTCAATTTTGAGGTTAGAATATTGTTTACTAAATTGGACAAGTACCTAAGGATGAACAGACCTTATGCAACTTTTACAAGCATTGCACGTAAGTGTTAATCCAGATTTAATAAAACATAGATGCATTCACGCCTGTATCCCGGAGGAGTAGACAGATCAGAGTTTGCCATTTGCCACGATCTTGAAAAACCTCTTTCGCTCCATCACCGTTCATAGTCGGTGCGCGAGTGCGCATAATTAAGCGGTCGACCGGTTCTGCAGATTCGATTCGACACGTAGGTACACATTTAAACCGATAATTATTTACCAACGAAAACAAATCACAGCAGTTTTGTAGTCTAAGAGGGTTGACTGAACGCCTCGTGGAAGCAGAAAAACCGGCGCAAATATTAAAAATATACAGACGGACAATAAATACTTAGTCTTAGTACGCTTTGGGTACGTAACCCTAACAAACGGACAAATTGAATTTTCAAAAGTTATAAACAAGCAATACTATTGAATACAACGCTGAATTGCATTATTTAAAAAACCGGCCAAGTGCGAGTCGGAATTGCGCACGAAGGGTTCCGTACCATTATCCATATTCCGTAACATTAAACAATTTTGTTTTATTTTTTAATTTAATTTTATTTAGGGCACAAACAGTCAAACAGGAACAAATGAAAAGTATATGTATACAAAAATAGACCAGGAGGTCCCTTAACAAAGATCGAATTTGAGAACAGCGCCATCTATAGAAACCAACAAGAAGCGTTTAACATTGATATTCAACGACATGACATCGACGCTGTGAAGGTTATATAGATGGCCGCTAGATAGCGAGCGCTGTCTTTAGACGACGTTTGTTATATGGGAGCCCCCCTTAAATATTTATTTTATTTTGTTTTTAGTATTTGTTGTTATAGCGGCAACAGAAAAATACATCATCTGTGAAAATTTCAACTGCCTAGCTATCACGGTCCATGAGATGTCCATGAGGTGACAGACAGACGGACAGACATACAGACAGACAGACGGACAGTGAAGTCACAGTAATAGGTTCCCGTTTGGCACCCTTCGGGTACGGAACCCTAAAAAATGATCCCGTACAGACACCTGCCTGTTAGATTGCCGGGTATGTATCCAATATAGGTTCCTTCAGCGCCGCACCTCACCATAAATACTTATTGAGTACTCGAGTGATTTCTCGAACTGCCTGATAGAGTTTTCAATAACGTTGATTAGAATGCATGGAGGGAGACTCCCTGAACGACGTCTGGTACACATTGGCCTACAATCAGTGAGTTCCTCATGCCGATTGGCAAACCTTTCCACTATGATGACGAACCTCGTCTGCAAAGCAAATACTAATTGACACCCAGTTTTAACGTTGATTAAGTCGCAGTTTCTGTGTTATTTTGAATAAAAATAAGCACCTTGATTTCGATTGAAGGACTAAGCAAAGGTAAACGACGTTTGGTTGGTCCTACGTTTGCTGGCTTTCTGGGGCGCAGTTAGGTACGTAAGTTATCCTCAGTATAGACTTGTTCGATTTAACCTACACCGAACTGTCAAATACATACTTATTTTGACACTTTGAAATCGTCAAAATAGTTAACCTAATAGAGTGGACTTTTACGTAATAGGAGAGGGGTAGTCCCGATATGCCTATATTTGACAGTTCGGTGTAGGTTACATCGAACGTAATATAATATATACGTAATATACGTAAACGTAGGTCCAACCAAAACATCCTGTTGCCAATGATCAGTGTAGCCAATGCTATGGTAATCGCGGTAGAACTAATTACGAACACGTTCTACTTCAGATCTGCGCTGGAGTAGAACACGTTCTAGGTCTATTAGCACGAAAAAATGCAATATCCACGACCCGTCTTCCTGCCACTTGGATGAGGTCATCTGTCCATCTTGTGGCTGGTCGTTCTACGCTGCGCTTGCCGATATGTGGTCTCCATTCGAGAACTTTTCGGCCCCATTCGGCCATAAGTTCTGCGTGCTATGTGCCCCGCCCACTCTCACTTCAACTTACTAGATGCTTAGGTAAATGCGCCGACCTGATGCATAGGTGGAAGTTCGGTGCAGACCCTACCTGCAGATGCGGAGAGGTGCAAACTGTGTGCCATACTACTGGCCACTGTCCGCTATGGTCCATAAAAGGAGGCATTCGGAAAATTCACGAAGCCGACGAGGAAGTGATCGGGTGAATTGGTGGCCCCCCTTTCGTATGCATACCATGCGCAAAATAAATAATATTCGTAGGTCAAGGATGGGAGGTAATTTGTAAAAGGTGCGATCTCTGACTCTGCCTCTAGGTTGAAACCGCTCTTGTAGGGGTATTGTGGGATGGCGGCAGTTCGCCTGATCCCTCGGGACAAACTTTCCGACAAGCGTTGGTTTTTTAAAGTTCTTGTCTGACGATTATGCGTAAAAGCCTTGTGTCGTGAAACATACGTGACTGGGCCGCACTCTGCCGAGGAAGCCTTGCGAAGGCACGAGCTGCAACCGAATGCAGGTGCGCAATTTAATTTTCGATTCATTTTAAAAATTGAAAATATTTTTTTTTAATGAAAATTAAAAACCGATTTCAAAACACTACAGCACTAAAAAGTAAGAAATAATTTAAGAGAATACCCACATGTATACATACTTCTAATTTAAAGGTATTCTTTTAAATTAAAGTAAAGTAAAGTAAAAAAATATTTATTTCCAAAAAGATATACAAATTAAGGTCACTTAGAAATATAGTCATTGAAGGGTATTACATAACATGTATTTGCGTTTACCGGCATTATTTCTAACTTTTTAGTGCTGTAGTGTTTTGAAGTCGGTTTTAATTTTTCATTCAAAATTTTTTAGTAATTCTTTGGCTTCTCTATTCTAACAGCTTCAAAAAAATTACTATGTTATTTGCACTGGATGGCAATAACTAACTATAAAGTTAGAACATTTGTCGACTCGTATTTTCAAGACATTTTTTAGCCTCCTGATTGGGTAAAATTTATAAATGAAGGACTTTTTTGGACCGTAATAGGTAGCTAGTTAGAATTTTCACGCAAATGCGGATTGCGCAACAATAATTAAACAAAACGTGTATTTTAAAGGTTTTGTTTTTGCGCTTTGTCGTAAAAACGGCAATAAATACAATTGCCAACTTGGTGTGTTATTATTTGTGTAACAAATGAGCCATATAAAAGCAAAAGCAGCAACATCATATGTGTTTTGAGTGGATAACAAAAACAGCCAACCGTGTGTTGGACGCCAAAGGTCGAAAACCGAATGAAAGAAAACA
This sequence comes from Yponomeuta evonymella, assembly GCA_963969515.1. Lineage (NCBI taxonomy): Eukaryota > Metazoa > Arthropoda > Insecta > Lepidoptera > Yponomeutidae > Yponomeuta > Yponomeuta evonymella. The sequence goes on along the minus strand of OZ018370.1, from coordinate 1,049,128 downwards.
CATGTTTGCTACATTAATGAACGCGTAATTTTACATTTATAGTGATACATAACACTCGGGGCGCGTCTGTCTCGCATTTGGCCAGTTTTTTCGATACATTCTTTTCAATATAGGTAGCTACGTCGATTAGGTAGCTATTAATCAATGAAATGTTTTCTCTGTATCTATATGAGGTTTGCATTCTACAGAGTGTAACAAAATCCCCCTACATTTTAATGCCGCAGGTGGTAACTGAAATTACCTTCCCCTCATTATCGGATAGATATAATTGGGATTTTATTGTACATATCTTCCACTCTTTAACTAGATTGAAACTAACTCTGGCCTATGGATACTTGTTTAGTGTTCATGTGGTGTAAACGGGCTGAGTTGTGAGCGAAGACTAGTCTTACTGTTCACACCCGCTCCCTTCGTCCCATCTCGCGGAGAGTGTGCCCACAGCACGTGAAATGCAAAACATGGCGTCCCTCCGCCCTACCACGAGAGGAAGCGGGATATGTTAACCGCTTTTTCCCTCGGGGCAGAGAGGGACGGCAAAAAGGCCCGTACCGAGTTGTGCGATCGGAAGGATTTGTAGTAATGCTGAGCCGTGTAATTCTAAAGTATGACTATTTAAGTATCTACTAGAAGTATTGTTTTATAGATAGATAGATAAAAACATTTATTTAACGGCACAATACTCAAAATATTACATATATATGAAACAAAGAAAAATGCAAAATAATAATTAAAACATAACGGAAAAAGTATACAATTGAAATTGCCTCGCACATTTGACTGCACGTGTGTGCACACTATTCAGTTACATTACGGGTGAGTATGCAACAAAAATGCGAAGGTGGATTTGCTTGACAAGACTTAATAAAAAAAATCTATCTATAATATTTAAAAAAATAGTTGCAGTAATAATTGTAACTATTTAAGTTTTTTTAAATGTTTTTGACATTTAAAACAACCAACCAACCTTTACATAATCGTACGATAAATGATGAGCAGTAGTAGCGCAGAGGTAGAACGCCGGCCCCGCATTCGGGAGGTCAAATCGGGTTCGGGTTCAAATCCCCCGTAGCATGTACCAATCACTTTGTTTTCTAACTTACGTACATTTGTGAAGTTGCAGTAGGAATGCGTTGGCAATTGGCGTGATATTGAGACTGGTCCACTTTTGGCAACTTTGTCAAAAATGGACAGTTCAGGTACTTACATGTATTTGCTAAAATGTTTTGTTTTGTTTTATTTAATAAGGCACATAGTAGAATCGTGTTATATACAAAAAGATATAATTACGTGTATGTACACCACTTATTAAGTAAATTAAGCTTACATCGAAAATGAAATGATGTTACAAGGATGATAACTAAATATTCAATCAACTATACAGCCTGTGTATATACCAATTTCTTGTAATCCCGGAATGTTTGATGGGTAATATCATGTGCTCTGTGGTTTATTCTTCTTATGCAATGCCACTCGCTAACCGCGAAGGGAAACATCGTGAGGAAACCTTAGCATCTGAGGTGTTCATATACTGCTTGACATTGCCAATCCGCGGTGGGCACGCGTGCCCATAAGCCCATACTCATTTTCTGCGAGAAGGCCTCTGCCTGTGGGTTTAGATAATGGTAGTTATCTTATAAAACGTTTGTTTACACGACACGTTCTAATTAGTCTGTAAGTTAAGTGTAACACATCTGTCTTATTGGCAATAAATGGCAACTCGTTCATTCATTCATTCATTTTTAGGCTGTTAGGAAGTTTACAATCGCAAGTCTTTAGACCTACCTTTAAACCTAGTTTAACTTGTAACGTTTCTGTGCTACTTTGAATAAAAAATTTTGATTTTGATTTTTTTTTATTTTAGAAACATAGGGCCAGTTTCAGAATTGAGAATTTCGCTAAGTAAATAGTTAACTGTGGTGCTGTCTCTTCGAATTTCTGACAGGAGCGTGACAGAACGTTACTTAAGTATTTACTTAATGAAATTCTTAATTCAGAAAGTGGCCCTTAGAACGTAACGCACGACCGTGTCAACATTTACATTTCAGACACCGTCCTTGTTTCTAAATGTATAAGGTCGAGTTTGGACTGCCAGTTAGATGTAAGTAGATAGATGTTGGTCGGGCTACACCTGAAGGTGCCAGGATTGCGTAACCTTGTCGACTTCGACAATAACTTTGCAATAATAATAAGGCAACAGTTTGTTATATATAACAACTCGCTCGATGGCTGCAATCGCGAATAGAAATGTAACAAAGGAGTCGAAATGTTATATATGTATATATATAAGCATATAAGCAGCCTTTATACGTCCCACTGTAGGGCACAGACCTTCTCTCAGGCAGAGAGTATGGGCTTAATCACCACGCGTGCCCACCGCGGAATGTCGATTTCAAGCGCTGAGGTATATGAATAGCTCAGACACTCAGGTTTCCTCACGACGTTTTCCTTCACAGTTAGCGAGTGGTATTGCTACTATAACTTCACAAATGTTATTCTTTATTGCAAATGCTCTGTGTTTCATAAGGAGCTCTGAACTACTCTACATTCTTGGAATTAACACACTTGCAGAAGAAAGAGATCAGCAAACATATAGATACGAGTACACAAACAGGTGCGGATCCAACCCTCAAGTGCGAGTCTGAGTATGAACTCGCTCATAATCGATACGAAAGAGATGTTTACAAAATATAACAATCGCGATTAGTAAGACCCGTTCAATGAATTATATATAGTAGGTACCTAAGTAATTTATTTATTTCGAGTATTCAGGACTTATTCCTTATGTGAGAGGCTGGAGTCCATACCAGGAAAGATCCTGTGTAACAGATCTCGAGGCCCCTACATAACACTAGCTGACCCGGCGAACGTTGTTTTGTGATATTAATTAACCTACGAGCTATTCTCAGACCTACCAAAATATACACATAAAACTTCATAAACATCTGTGAAGCCGTTTCGGAGGAGTTCGATAACATTCACTGTGACACGAGATTTACCCCCGGTTTCTCGTACACTAGCAAGCTGTTAATCTACTGTTAACAGCTGTCAGTGGTTTTTTTTTGTATGCACTTTGCTCAATTGACAGCTGTTAACAGTAGATTAACAGCGTGTTAGTGTACGAGAAACTGGGGGTTAGATGTATGAACACCGCGTCGCGACCCTTGAGTGTTTAAAAAAACCATCGTCCATTGAAAACGACTCATGGGTGGTTCGGGGAATTCAACATTTTTTTAAACAGTAAAGAACTGACGAACTCCCTGAACCATCCATGCGTCGTCCATTGTTTCACGACCAAGAGCTCCTATCTCTGTCCCCCACAGCTTCAGATGTCCCCCGTCTCTCTCTAACAGGCTTTTGTCCCTGTCTACCCCGCGGTTATTGGGTCAGCAGTTCGTAGTTCCTGAAACGACTGATTCTGTTCAGTTGCGGTGGTTCGGGATGACGCGAAGCTGAAAAAAAAACGGAGTTTTTTAAACGGATACAGGTTGTTTGCTCATACATTAGTTATAAACTTATGATTTAAATGATCATCAAAAGAACATACCATCTGCAAAATCTCAATATTTTCTGATTTACCGCATCATTAAAAAAAAACCCGCGCCAGTCGCAATTGAAAGAAAAACCATCTTTACTACAGTAAACGTAATTTTATCGAATATAATCTCTGAGAATAATTTGGGTCAAGTGAAAACTCTTTCTGTCCCGGAATAATTCCCTCTTATTTATGTACATCCATCTACCGACTATATTCTTGCTGCAATCCACTCCATCCAAAGGTTGTCTGGAAGAGATCGCTCAAAGCGATAAGACCGCCAACTGTATACCACTACTTAGATATAAGAAACTATATTTGTAATATCTTTCACCTGGTTGTGCAATAAAGTGTTCTCTATCTCTATCTAATAGAGTAGACTAGACTGCATTTTTTTATAATTATAGCCTATATACGTCCCACTCAGAGAGAGAGAGAGTACGGGCTTAATCACCACTAGTGCCCACCGCCGATTGGCAATTTCAAGCGCTGAGGTGTGTGAACACCAGGGCAACAAAATTATTGTACAAAAAAGTATAAGTTGTTAATATTGACAAGTAGAATGGGAGAAAATGGGGGTATTCTCAGATAGTTATGGTGATTTTGTTAGACCCTTCGAATAAAACAACCAGCATAAAGTTAAAAAACTAAAAACGAACAATGTAATATAAAAAACAAAAATATGAAATACTGTGTAAATAAAAGAAAACTCAAAGCAAGCGGAGAAGTAAATATCACTTCTGATGTCGCCTGTATCAGAAGTGGGATCAATTCAAGAAGCACTAGCCTTCTAGCAAGGAAAAGGATGGCTGGAGTAGTGTCCCATAGACAATGACACTAAGGAGGCAAAATTCATACAGAAAGAAAAATTCTGCGCCGAAACAGGATTCAAACTCGCACCTCTACATACCCTACCGTACCAGCACTCCTACCAACTAAGCCATTCAGACCTCACCACTCCGTAATAAAAAAAATTGATCTAACGTAACCTAATTCTCCCCACCAATCAGAATCTGTCCTCGGCCAGTCCGGCCGCATCATGCCACCTCGCCATCTCTCCGACCATGTCTTTGTCTTCTGGTCTAGCTTTGTATCCTAGTTGACTCGTTTATTTGTTGCCGGGACTCGGATCGTCGCGGCCAGGAGCTCAGACAATGCCCTGTTACGCTGACGTCTATCTGGCCGCTTTGTTTACAAGTTATGCAGGGACTTTTGTGAATTTTACAGTGGCAACATTGTGACCGGGATGGAAACACTGACCTCCATTCTATGTTCATCGTGAACTTTACCTATTACGTCTTGCGTCATTATTCTGCCCTGTGTTAAGTAACTACCCATTTATACAGTTGAGAATTTGTGTAGTAGCACCCCTAGTGCGAGTCGGACTCGCGCACGAAGGGTTCCGTACCATTTATCTATACAACATTTGAATATTACAAGCGTCTACCTGTTGCCGTTATTAATATCTAGTAAAAAACGGCAAAAAATCACGTTTGTTGTATGGGAGCCCCCTTTAAATATTAATTTTTTTATTCTGTTTTTAGTATTTGTTGTTATAGCGGCAACAGAAATACATCATCTGTGAAAATTTCAACTGTCTAACTATCACGGTTCATGACAGGTGACAGATGGACGGACGGACAGACAGCGGTGTCTTAGTAATAGGGTCCCTTAGCCTTTGGGTACGGAACCCTAAAAAGTGCCGCACCGCAGTAAAATTAATGTAGTAAGTAGTAAAGTGACATCGTTTGTATGTAATCTGACACTGCAGCGAGCTTAGTATAATTCTTGATTCAGAAACGACCCGCTGTATCCCTTGCAAAAAAAAGTCATCTGGCCTCCATATAGACAGCCTCATTTAATAAAAACACGATTCCTCTAAAGCATTATTAAGAGGCAGTTTCTTTAATCTGTGGTTACGACTTTTCCTTGTAAAATCTCCACCAATATTTTCGTATTTTTTTATAAATAAGACCGTAAGGTTTTAAAAACACACCCAGCTAGGTATGCAGATTTCGTCTCAACCCATATTATCTTCCTGTGTTGTTAAAATTAATCCAGGATGACCAATTTATACAGTTAGTAGGCGAGGACGCAGGCCAACAGCTAATAAATGTATGCACAAATGAAACGGACCGATAACAGTGGAGGCCCGCAATGCAGGGGCGTCGTAAACCGCGAATTAAATATTTAAGGCCCGGACTAAGTGGCGCGATTGCATACGATTCTGAGTGGGACGATTATGACGTTTCATCTAACTTTACAAGTTATCGAGCGAGCGGAAAAGAGTAGTACCTATCTAACGTTTATTCCCCAACTAAAGACACAAACACACTGAATGACATCGTGAGGAAACCTTGCAGTCTGAAGTTTCTACATGTAGCGTGTTGCCGACCGACCAACCCACCATTTTATGTTTTACTTCTTTTATACTTTTTCTATATAATTATGTCTAATATCGATTGTGTGGTAGCCTAGTGGGTAGAACATTGGACTCGGAAGCGAGAGACCCAGGTTCGATTCCCAGTGCGGGCATGTACCTATGACTTTCTAAGTTATGTACATTTGTGAAGTTATAGTAGCAATACCACTCGGTAAGAAACCTGAGTGACTGGGCTATTCATATACCTCAGCGCTTGAAATCCCCAATCCGCGGTGGGCACGCGTGGTGATTAAGCCCACACTCACTCCCTGAGAGAAGGCCTGTGCCCTACAGTGGGACGTATATAGGCTGCTTATGTAAGCGGGAAATTGTGTAAACGGTGCCTTGCACTCCTTTGTGAGTGACCAAAACATCTCCAAAAGAGATAGATTGGCTATCCATAATGGAGTGCTGGTCCCAACACTTATGTATGCTAGCGAGACTTGGGTATGGCAAAAGAAGCAAGAAAGTAGGATTAATGCAGTAGAAATGAGGTCATTGAGAAGTATGTCTGGTGTTACTTTGAATGACAGGATACGCAATAGTTTGATTAGAGAATGTTGTGGACTGAAAGAGGATGTAGTGACTAGAATTGAGAAAGGAATGTTGCGTTGGTTTGGACATGTGGAGAGAATGAAGGAAGAAAGATTGACGAAACAAATACTTATATCGAGCGAATGTGGGTGGAAGGGCCGATAAGTGACGACCCAGGCGGACATATTTCGACCAAATAGGAGATGTATTAGCAAAGGGCAAGATAAAAAGTACCCGAAACCGGCGTGCGTGCATGCAACGACTAATTAATGTTGAGGAAGCGAAAGTGATCTGTCAGGATCGTGGCAAGTGGCAGTCCCTGGTGTCTGCCTACACCTCTGGGACACAGGCGTGAGTTTATGTATGTACGTATCGTGGTAAGCCTCAAATTGCCAAAAGCTTCGTCTACCAGCTAGGTCACCAGTCTCGTCAGCTAAACGTTTCAGTCTTGAATGTAGGTACATTATGTCTGTACTTGTTCGTTTAGAATTTTAACGAGTTTTTCACGTTTTATTGGGTACTCACTCTTACCTATGTTTGAAGTAAACTTTGATTACTTTTTATGTTTCTGGATTTATTTAATGTGGTAGTCAGATTGAGTCAAAGTAGGCAAAGTAGGTATCGAGTCTTCTCGAGTCGATGACAGTATAAGTCTTATTTATAAATATCCGTTTACCTACTTAAAACACTCATATTCTTTTTGTTGCAATAACCCGTGCTGAGGACAATTTTTAAAAAATTTCACCCATGCCGGGACTTGAAGACGCGACCTCTGGCTAACCGTGCCAGCGCTCTCCCAACTGAGCTAATGGACAAGTGGGCAGGCATCGGCGACATTTCGAGCCTCTTTACAAACTTCTCTGTATTAAAGAATATACTTAAAACACTCGTCAGATTCAGCTTAAAATGTCTATGCTAAGGGGAAAGACTTTACCACAGGCTACTTAAACTCCTCTTGAGGGGTGTTTTTAGAGAAATCGTGTTTTCATAAATAACACCGCAATTGTCCAACTGATTTTTCATTCCCTTTTTTAAGTCCATACGCGCAAACGCATCAACTTTTTGAGGTTTCAATGGAATGAAAAATGGTTTAATTTAAACGCTAAGGAAAACTGTTACAAAGAGTGTTTATTTATAAAAACCCGATTCCTTAAAACACTCTTCAAATGCTAAAGGGTTCCCTAAGGATGCCAAACGGGACCCTATTACTAAGAAGTCCTGTCCGTCTGTCTGTCTGTTTGTCACCAGGCTGTATCTCTAGGCAGTTGGAAGTATTTCTGTTGCCGCTATAACAACAAATACTAAAAACAGAATAAAATAAATATTTAAGGGGGCTCCCATACAACAAACGTAATTGATTGCCGTTTTTTGCTCGATATTAATAACGGCAACACTGAGACGCTTGAAATATTCACAAATAATTTAGTTCTATATTCGCTTCAAAAATAAACAATTAAAATAAAATAAATATTCAAAGGGGGCTCCCATACGATAAACGTGATTTTTTGCCAGTTTTTCCACATTTTTGTGTCTATTGTTGTATAGATAATAGTACGGCACCCTTCGTGGGCGAGCCCGACTCACACTTGGCCAGTTTTTATAATTTAATCGAGTTGTAACATAACAATTTTATGAAATAAATGAACAACCTAAGATGCAAAAAATCCGGCGACGATTGGCTGATTGACCGACACAGTCGCGATCTGTCTCGCAAGTAGGTCGTGGCATACATCAAAATACACCAAAATAGGTCTAAAAAGGTATTAGTATTTTAAGTTGCACTACCTGTTAATGTTTTCGTCGTAACTCAGGTTAGCTGTTAGATAATGCTAAGTAGCATTAAGCTCGCCTATGTGCAAAACTGTGTGTTCAAATGCAATAAAGAATTTTAATGAATTTTGGAGTTTGTTTGTCCGTTTTTTCTCCAAATGATCTTGCCTAGTTTTAGTTGTAACGTTCAATAAGTTACAGTTTCTGTGTTACTTTGAATATACAGTTATAAAATTTTTATTCAATAATAATAACTCTCTGTGGGAGAAAGCCTGTGCCCTACAGTGGGGCGTATATCGTTTACTTACACGCCGCTGCCTATGCTTACGATAAGTTAGTCTTTTTAATAAAATATTTGTTACTTAAAAAAACATTTCATTGTTACAGGTACGTAAGTTTGCTGAAAGAAATGAAAATGTAACGTTATGTTACAAATGAAATGAAAATCTGCTACCCATAGCACAGGGAATCCTAGTTTGGGAGCCAGTAACCACTTTTTTAACCCTTTTCTAAATAAAGTTTTTTTTTATTTTTTTTATACCCATGGAATCACTCAGTAAAATGTCGGAAGAAGTTGGGTAATATTTTATTTCAAAAAAGAATAAGAACAACTAGTGTTTTCTAAAAAACCGGCTAAGTGCGTTTCGGGCCACGCGCAGTGTAGGGTCCCGAAGGATATCTGCTTTGCTAGAAAACTTATTATTTGTTAGTGTACTATATTTGAGTCTACCTAAGTACATATGTTATCTCTTGAGGTAGGTAGGGAGGTAATTAAAAGGCCGGTTCTTGATCGTAGAGAAGACACGAGTAGTTTTATTTCGGAAAAATGCACGAAATATATTGTCAAATTAGGTTCGCACTTAGTTGCGTGTGAAGCACGCGATTAGTTTGGGGGCGTGCCCGCAAAAATGGACCAATGAATACAAAGCAAAGACTTACGTACTAACATTGTACAAAGTGATCTTAATACTAACAAATCAACTTATAATTTTAAATGGGTACATGTTAAAGTTTTTTTCTATTACAATATTAACTTATATTAAACTTATTCTAACAATTATATGTACTACCCGGTACAAGATTAACTTATAAGTATTAACTTATTCTAACAGTTCTGTAAATAACAGTAAACAGTAATAAATAATATGTGTTCTGCCCGGTACATACTCCCGCCGCAGCTCCTTGAGCTGGTAAGCTGTTAACCGGGCAGCACGATCAACCTTTTGGTAGGTCGACGCATTACACGACCCTGGGTCTTTACGTCGACTACCCGAATTTCTTGGTCCCCACCGGGGTAAGCCGCTACTACGACGCCGCGCGGCCAGCAATTACGTGGCAGCGTGCCGTCAGCGATAAGAACCTGATCGCCGATTTTAATCGGTGGGCCGGTAGCGTGGGGCTCCCGCCGGTGCTGTAGCTCGGGTAAGTATTCCCGCACCCAACGGGCCCAGAAACGGTCGGCGAGCAATTGGCTTGCTCGCCATTCTTTGCGGCCAGCCGCATCCCCTTCGGTGAAGGCACCAGGCATTGGTACGCGGGACGGGCCACCCAAAAGAAAATGGTTAGGGGTGAGAGCCTCCGGCTCGTCGGGCTCCATCGACACGTGTGTCAGTGGTCGGCAGTTCAAAGTGTGTTCAGCCTCGACGAGCAGGGTGGCCAACACCTCCTCCCTTGGGGCGCGCTCATGCAGAGTAGTTTGTAAAGCTACCTTGACACTTCGTACGAGCCGCTCCCAGGCTCCGCCCATGAACGGTGCGCTGGGAGGGATGTAGCGCCAGCGGATGGCGCGGGCTCCCGCTGCGGCTTCCATTGAGCCCTGAGCTGCCGCGAGGAGTTCAGCGTTGGCGCCCTTGAAATTGGTCCCATTGTCTGAAACAATTTCCGTTGGACACCCGCGACGGCCGATGAAGCGCCGTAGCGCCATAATCGCAGAGTCCGTGCTCAGACTTCCGGCTAACTCTAGATGGACCGCCCGCGTAGTGAGACAGGTGAATAGGACGCCGTATCTCTTCTGCCGCGAGCGGCCGACCGTCACTGACATCGGACCGAAATAGTCCAGCCCTGTGAAGCTAAAGGGCCTCTTACCGTGCGCCAGGCGGCTCGGGGGATGATTGCCCGTCGACGGGCAGGTGGGCGTGGCCTTACGAATTTTGCAAATAAGACATTCTTTCAACTTCCCCCGTACCGCCTGCCGCAAACGGAGCACCCAATAATGTTGACGCACCTCATTCGCTGTGAGTTCGAAGCCCCCGTGGTGCAGTTGGCGATGTGTCCACTCGATGTAGAGTCGCACCCACGGGTGTTCGCCGCCGAGAATGGCCGGCTCCTTCTGATCGCGTGATAATCCCGCAGTCGCGGCTATTCGCGAGCGGAGTCGCAGAACCCCTTCTTTATCTAAATAAGTAGCGAGTTTGTGGACCCGGCTGGCTGCCGGTATGGGCTCCCCGCGGCGTAGATGGGCAATGTCCGCGCCAAACAACTCTTGTTGTTGCGCTTTTACCCACAGCAACTCTGCCGCGAATAAGTACTGGACGGGAATAACAGATGGCGCCACCTGTCCAATTCTAATTTGGTCACCGCTAGAATGGCCTGCAACTATAGTACGGTCACCTCGTAATGGCGTTTTCCTTTTGCTCGCCCCCCACGTCGGGTCCGAGTCTGCTCCTTTAGAGGTGCGCTTGCGCGTGATTGCACAAGTAGTCGCTTGCGCTCTTCCAGCGCGAAGGCGGTCGAGGAACAGAAGTACGCGTGCAGTTGTCCTAATTACCTTTTGCCAATTAGAAAACTTGTCGATTTTTGGCAAAGCTTCGTAAAGGCTCGTCTCAGGGGCTGAACGGGCGATGCTGACGCGCTCCTCCTCGGCCGCCTCAGCGCTTGGTGGCGCATGAGTTTTCTCTTGAGGCCACTTGTCCGGCGTAGCGCTCAGAAAGGCCGGACCGCGGAACCATCTATGATTTGTGTCAAACCCACCCGGCGAGTCCCTTGTCGCATCGTCGGCGACATTTTCTTTTGTCGGCACCCATCGCCAATCGTTAATTTTCGTGCTCTCGTGCACTTCGGCTATGCGGTGGGCCACGAATGGCTTGTAAGCATGGGCGCCTCTGCGCAGCCATGCGAGCACCGTGGCAGAGTCTGTCCAGAAGACTCGTCGGGTGGGTCTCAGATCGTGCTCGCGCATCGCTGTCTCGGCGAGACGAACGCCTAGAACTGCGGCTTGCAGTTCGAGTCGTGGAATGGAGACTACTTTACCTACGGGGGCCACTCGGGCTTTTCCTGCGACGAGGGATATATGGGCCTGGCCAAGCTGGTCTGTGATCCGCCAGTAGACAGCGGCAGCATACGCGGTCGAGCTGGCATCTACAAACGTGTGTAGCTCTCGATCCTGCGCTGTCGAGTAGCTCGCATATGGGCGTGGGATCGCGAGTCGAGGTAAGTAAAAAACGTTCTCACCCCAGCTTTTCCATGCCGCGGCCTCCGCGTCTCTCAGCGGTTCGTCCCACTCGATTCCGGAGCGCCAAGCATCTTGTAAGATGCGCTTAGCCTGTACTGTCACCGGAGTAGCAAGGCCGAGCGGGTCGAAGATGGACATGACCGCCCGCAACGCTTCTCGCTTCGTTGGTGTGCGCTCACCTCGGAGCACTGCGCCGTCGATGCGACGCTCGTTCACGTTGAACGTCAGGGTGTCTTTTTCAGGGTCCCACACTAACCCTAATACCTTCGTGGGGTCCAGCTCCAGTCTCTGGCCCTCCTTCTGTCGTTCTGGTGATAGTTCACTCAGCACTTGATGGCTGCTCGACATCCATTTGTCTAGATGGAAGTTTGCGTTCTTGTGGATGAGGTCGACCTCTCGAGAGACCTTAATGGCCTGTGCTTCTGTAGCGAAGCTGGCGAGATAGTCGTCCATGTAGTGGTTGGCTATCACCGCCCTGGCCGCCTCCGGATATTGAAGTTTGAACTTCTCAGCGTTCTGGTCTTTGACAAAAATGGCCGTGCATGGTGACGAAGTGGCACCGAAAATCACGCTTTTCATGCGGTACTCACTTGGTGGACCAGTGCGCCGATCACCTCTCCACAAGAAACGCTGGGCATCTCTATCCTCTTCCCGGACAGCCACTCTCAGGAACATATCCTTGATGTCACCCGTCACGGCAACTGGATGCTGGCGGAATCTCATCAGTACGCCGGGGAGAGACTGAAGCAGGTCGGGGCCAGACAAGAGCAAACTGTTTAAACTCACCCCATTTGTCTTTGCTGCAGCATCGTGGACAATGCGGAGCTTCCCTGGCTTCTCCGGGTGAGTCACGCCGAAGTGGGGGAGATACCAGCGCTTGGTCGGGTGTATATCGGCTGGCGCTTCTTCTGCGTACCCCTGGCCTATCAAGTTCTGCAGCTGGGCCTCATACTGTCGCTTGACCTCGGGCTGGCGGTCTAACTTTTTCTCCACGAGCTCGAGCCTTTTCAGCGCTGTGTGGCGATTTTCTGGCGGCGAAGGGTGGTCGCTACGCCAGAGAAGACCCGTCTCGTAGCCTCCCGCCGGTAACTGGCGGGTGTGCTTGTTAAGCATGTCGAGAGCTCTTTGTTCCTCTTCGGTATGGGGGCGTTTCTTCTCCACGCCTAAGCACTCCATAGCAAAGTGCTCACGCATAAGTGTCTCTATTGCATCGTTGTTCGGCAGCGCCTGAACGTGATTTATGCGATGCGTGGACTTACGTTCTGATGCGTAGACTCCATGCAAGACCCAGCCAAGGTCCGTCAGAGATGCCACCGGTTGGCTTCGTTTACCTCTACGCATCTCGTGAGCGAGAAGAAGACACCAGTTATCCTGACCTACCAGCACGGTCGGTGTTGCGTGTTGTACGAGGAGATTATCTCTCAAGTCGCTCAGGTGCGTGCAGGATTCGATGACGCCTGTAGGAACGGTCTGCGGGGACAGGCGTAGGCTGTCCATAGTACGCGCAGAGATCTCTATCGGCTCACCACCGTTGCGTCCGCAGATGTTGAAGACGACTCGCCTCGAGGAAGTTACGTCAATTTTTGTACCGGCTACTCCTTCCATGACGAAGGGTGATGGCGTGCCCTTGGCGCCGATGGCTTCTGCCACAGTGGTCTCTATCAGTGTGCACGTAGAGCCATCATCGAGGAGTGCGTACGTATCGCGTGTGCCCAGTGGTCCAGACACGCGCACAGGCAGGATCTTTAGTAGGGCGGCGTTACCGCCATTGCGTCTGGCTGACGCGACGATCACTTCCTCTGGCTCCGACTGTATCGTGTCTACTTCCTGGGCGTGCGCGGTTGTTGCTACTGGCGGTACGTAAGTAGGGTCGTGCAGCAGGGGGTGGTGGGTGTACTTGCACCCATCCACCGGGCACTTCTTGGATTTACAAGTATGGTGGGACTTACGTGTCCTGAGGCAGCGGAAGCAGAGTTTATGCTTCTTCGTAAGTTCCCAGCGCGCCGGTGGCTCCACCTTTTTCATCGTGGCGCAATCTTTCGCGCGATGATCTTCCCTGTTGCAAATAGGACACTTACCCGACGAGGGTGGTTGCGCCGTGGCGGGCGCTTCAACATGATAAGTGCGCGCGGCCTTCTTAGTGAGCTGTGTGTTGGCTGGCTCCCGCCGGTCGCTCGGGGCGATGACCTCAGCGGTGGCAAAGCGGCTGCATCGATCAGCCTTGCGCTCTAAGAAGGCCGTGAGTAGCAGCAGGTCCGGCATATCGTCGGGCTGCTCAGCTACGTAATTATAAAACTCGCTACGCATGGCTGGCGGTAGCTTCTCCAGCACATGGTCCACATGGTCGGCGTTATGTAAATAAAAGAACTTACCCAGAGCCTTGACAGTTGCCACGATGTTTGTGACCTTGGAGGCGAACGTGCAGACGTCCCGCGGATTCTCGCTGAGGCGAGGCAGGTGCCGGAGTTTCTCAAGCTCGGCTCTGCATATGGCGTCGGGGCGCCCGAACCTCGCTGCGAGTAGGCGAAGAACTTCGGCTGACGTCGTCGCTCCCACGAAGAGACACTGGACCGCTTCCCTGGCAGGACCCTTCAGGCAGCGCCGGAGTCGCGCCAGATTTTCTTGCTCGCTGAGGTAGTGGGCGGACTCGAAGTACGCCACCTTGAAGGGGAGCCACTCGCTCGATGCTCCGTTGAAGATGGGCAGCTCTGGACCAAGGCGCGGAGCGTTGACAGGTTGCATCGAACGCGCGGCCAAGGCCATGGCGTTTGCCAGCTCGCGGTAGTCGAAGACCGATGGTGCAGCGGCGGGGCATCGGGGTTCGCCTCCCTCAGGATTGTGTGCGGCTTCTTGATGCGTGTTGGTCCCGGGCTCTTGATGAATCACGTGCGGCTCGGGTGCCCGCCGCGTCTGTTGGTATCGTGAGGCGTTAGGAACCGTGAAGTTAGCCCGTGCTTGAGTTGGTGCGAAGTGTCGCACTTGACCGCGTTGCTGGTTGGGGACGGGCTCCGTTGGCGTAGAGTTGTGAAGTTCTGGCATAACGGCTGGCATGGCACGCTGACCGTTGACCCAGGATTCTGTGCGCTCGTGGTTGCGGACGGTGCTCCGCTCTTCTTCTTCTTCGCTGTCTTCGTTCAAGGCGACACGTAAAGCTGCGAGTTCTTTATCCTTTCTGAGGATTTCCGCTTCCTTTCTAAGGAGATCTGCTTCCTTTTTAAGGAGCTCTTCTTTAACTCGGAGTAGCTCGCGTCGTCGGCTTTTAGTAGAGGACGCCTTGGTTGAGGGCGCTTTGCTTGATGTAGTACCGTGTAGTGGCGTAGCTCCAACTTGCGGTCGCAGAGTGGCGTCGAGGTCTGTAGTCAGCGTGGCGGCGGTTTGCGACGTGAGCGTCGGTGCCACGATGCTGGTTGAGACTGTAGTCTCGATTCCTGACGCACTTGCTGCCACAGCGTCCGAGGGACTCGCTGGGCTGTCTTGGTGCTTGATACCCGCTGTACTGCGCGTTCCAACCATCGTAGATGATGAACCAGTCTTTATTTGGCTCGATCGGACCAGAAATATGTACTATATTTGAGTCTACCTAAGTACATATGTTATCTCTTGAGGTAGGTAGGGAGGTAATTAAAAGGCCGGTTCTTGATCGTAGAGAAGACACGAGTAGTTTTATTTCGGAAAAATGCACGAAATATATTGTCAAATTAGGTTCGCACTTAGTTGCGTGTGAAGCACGCGATTAGTTTGGGGGCGTGCCCGCAAAAATGGACCAATGAATACAAAGCAAAGACTTACGTACTAACATTGTACAAAGTGATCTTAATACTAACAAATCAACTTATAATTTTAAATGGGTACATGTTAAAGTTTTTTTCTATTACAATATTAACTTATATTAAACTTATTCTAACAATTATATGTACTACCCGGTACAAGATTAACTTATAAGTATTAACTTATTCTAACAGTTCTGTAAATAACAGTAAACAGTAATAAATAATATGTGTTCTGCCCGGTACAGTTAGTGTTGTAGAATTTGTGGAAAAATAAAATAGTTTTACTTTTTGTGCTATAAGTTATTTATGTTGGACTTTTATAATGTGACCTATTTAATCTGTTGACGATGCCCACGGTGAATTTATTATTATTTTTTGTTTATTAATTTTACCTAATAAATGAATTTTAATTACCTTTACAGATCTAACAACTTGATCAACGTAATTTTTCCTTTTTAAGTTCATATGTGCCCTGAATTTCTTCACGTTTCTACAATCAACCGTTTAGCCACGAGAGAGGGAGGGGACGCCCTAGTCGGACAAAAATTTTAATTTATTTTTATTTATTGATAGAAAAGAAACTTTTATTTAAATAGTGGCGCTTGTAGTTTTGTACGTTGCTGTTTCCTTAAATTCTTTCAATTAATCTTAAAAATTAAAAATACCTTTTTAACCATGGTCCATCGCCGCTTTCAAATAAAAAAACAGCAATAAATCAATAACTAAGGACGCGATTACGCAAAAAATACATACCTATAATTTATTTTCATATCCCAAGTAATCCAAATGTCGCCGACATAAAAATTAAGATAGGCCAATTGTCGACGGATCGCCGCCGATGGCAATTTTTGGTCGCCAATTCACCTTCCGAGGTAGCCCAAATGGCGATAAATCGTCTCATCTGGCAACACTGACGCTCTTACCGAAGCCCACGTTGTTTCCAAAGGAACAATGCAAGGACTATACTTCTATGGCATAGAAGAAGTAGAAAGACATTTACGAGTATTATACCAACAAGATACATCACAGAAACAAAATAAGCAGATAAGTAACATAATATGCACAACAACAGAAAGAAAACTAAATACATAACAGACAAAACGAATAAATAAAACAGGACCATAGATGTAGCCTGTGGTGTATCTACTGTACGCTATGTACATAGGGTGTGGACTGTATGGTTTTCTTTGGCGAAGAGGGCTTGAAATAACAACGCAGTTTTCTTCAGTGTTTGCAGGCGGAGAGGCGAGAGGGAGGCCTTGTTGTTTCTTCATCTGCTGCTCGATCGGGAATGAATTTTCAGCGGCGCGCGCGCGCCTTTTATTGGGCCGCCTGAGACCGGTTTTGTTTGCCTCGGCCCCCGCGCCGCACACCGCCCCCTTCCTCGCCCCTCCTTCCCCGCCAGTCTTTATTTTCAATTAAAAGGGCTTTTATTTTACATTTATTGTCTTAACTTATTCTTATTTAATACCTTAGGTCTCTAAGTGTTTATTTACATAATGATTTGGGTGACCGCGGACTTTCTAATGAGGTTTTTGTACTATTTTGGCCGGCCCGCGGTCCCCCGCCTCACCGAGGTATTAAATATAGGTGCCTGCGCGCCCCGAGTCGCTTCAATCGGAGCTCGGTTCGCGCAGGCTACACATGAAAACAACAAAATAGAAATATATTTATTATCGTAACGCTTAAATCTAATGTCTTACAACTATTATTTTTACTTATTTATTCTAACAATGTATTTACAGTGATCATTTGAGCTTTCGTCGTTAACATTTCTCCCGCCGTCGCCTTGCGAATCCACTGGTAGAACGACGATCTTCTTGGTCGGTCGCCGCAGGATGTGCCCGTTGCTGGTGGCCACGTCGACGACTCGCACCACGCCGTCCTTGCCCGGGAACGTCCTCGTCACTCGACCCCGCGGCCATGTGTTGCGGGGGAGGTTGGAGTCGCAGATGATGACCACGTCACCGACGGCCGGTGGTGTCCCTTTGTTGTGCGGCTCCCGCCGATGTTGGAGTAAGGGCGCGTACTCGCGCACCCAGCGGCGCCAGAAGGTGTCGGCGAGCTGCTGCGCGCGCCGCCAGTGTTGACGGGCGTTGGCGTCGCTGTCGGTGAACGTGCCGGGCGCTGGTGAGTAGCAGTCCGGCCCGAGCAGGATCATGTTGGGTGTCAGCGCCGGAGGGTCCTCTGGGTTCACGGGCACGTAGGTGAGGGGGCGGGAGTTCACTGTGGCCTCCGCTTCCGCCAGCAGCGTTTGCAGTGTCTCGTCGCTGGGGTGTTTCTCGTGCAGCGTGGCCTTCATCGCCTCCTTCACGGTGCGGACCATACGCTCCCATGCCCCTGCCATGAAAGGGGCAGAGGGGGGCAGGAAGCGCCAGTTGATGCGGCGGGCGTGAGCGGCGTCCTTCATTGCCTCCGCCAGCTCGCGGCAGGAACCCCGGAAAGCTGTCGCGTTGTCACTCCATAGTTCTGTGGGGCACCCGCGCCGTGCGATGAAACGGCGCAGTGCGTTGATGGCAGAGTCGGTGCTGAGTGAGGTCACCACTTCGAGATGTACTGCCCTCGAAGTCATGCAGGTGAACAGCGCGATGTATCTCTTTTCACGGTGCCGGCCCACGGTGACCTCCAGAGGCCCATAGTAGTCTAGGCCCGTGTAGGTATAGGGGCGTGCGTGGTGCGCCAGGCGTGCCGCTGGTAGGTCTCCGGTGGAGGGCTGCCCCGGCTTCGCCTTCTTCAGTCTGCAGCTGGGGCACCGGGCGATGGCTTCCTTGACCGTCGGGCGAATCTTCGCTATGTGTAATCGCTGACGGAGCTCGTTGACCACTATTTCCGTGCCGCCGTGATGTAGCTTCTCGTGTACGTGCGAAACATATAATTTGGTGTAATAATGTTTCCCATGTAGTATTATTGGTCGCACTGTTTCTTCGTGGAAGTCGTCGGCCGCCTCGATTCTGCCTCGTAGTCGTAGTATGTGTTTTTCGTCCATGTACACACTCAGCTTTGCTAGTCGGTCCTCCTTGTCTGGCGTGCGGCCCTCCTGTATGCGTTGTCTCTCTCGGGCATAGGAGTCTTCTTGTGCGGCACGAATTAGTAACTGTTCGGCGGCGAGTAGGTACGGCGCCTCTAGCGTTACGTATTTTCTTTGTGGAGGTGTCGCGCCGGGGGGCGCTGAGCCGACGGGCGTTCTCTTGCACGTTTTGTTCGTTCGCTTGTTCCAGGCTTGATCTCGTTCGTTGTTGGCGCGGGTCCGTTTTCTTTTTGCCGCCGCTACTGTTTCGGTGGCCGGAGGCGCTTCGAGGGGAGGCCCGTGTCGGAGTAGGTCGACGAACTGCAGTACTCGTGCTGTCGCTCTCAGCAAACGGGTCCATTTGGAGAAGCGCTCGAACTGGGGTAGGTGCGGATGTTCTGGCTCCCGAGGGCAGATGGCTGCAGCGCAGACTTCTTTTTCTTCGCCGGTGGCGGCAACTTCGACAACGTGCTCTTGGGGCCAGCTCGCTTCGGGTGAGTATAGAAACGAGGGGCCGTTGAACCACCTGTGGTTCGAGTCGAAGTCCGCTGGCGTCGCTCGGGTGGCGTCGTCGGCAACGTTGTGTGCGGTCGGCACCCACCTCCAGTCGTCTTTCTTAGTGTTGTCTTCTATTTCTGCGAGTCGGTGGGCCACGAATGTCTTGTAGGAGCGCGGCTCGGCACGTATCCACGCTAGTACTGTGCGTGAATCACTCCAATACGTCTTCGAGGCGATCTCGAAGTCGTGTTCTTGTATGACGGCTTGGGCGATCCGCACACCTAGCACGGCCGCTTGTAGTTCAAGCCGTGGTATGGAGATTGGTTTGGTGGGCGTGACGCGGCTCTTGCCGGCAGCGAGCGTCGCTGTGATGGAGCCGTCGGCGCGTATCATTCTCCAGTACACCGCGGCGGCATAGGCTTCCCCGCTGCTGTCGACGAACGTGTGGACTTCGTAGCGGGCGGCCGGAGTCGTGTCGTAACATCTAGGTATTTTTAGGTTGCCTAGGTCACGTAGACGACTCAGCCATTCGCTCCAGCGCCCGCGCAGGCCTTCCGCGATGTCGTCATCCCAGCCCGTGTTGTAGCGCCACGTATCTTGCATGATTCTTTTCGCCGGTGTTGTCAGTGGTGAGATGAGGCCCAGGGGGTCGAAGATTGACATAATGATGCTGAGGGCCTCCCGCTTTGTCGGTGGGCGGAGATCGTTGAGGACTTCGGGCGGAGCTCTTCTTACATTGAGACGAAAACGGATGGTGTCTTCGTTTGTGTCCCATAATAGTCCGAGTGTCTTCTCTATCTCACTCCCGCCGATGGGGACCGTGTTGCCATCCCGCTCTTTCTTGTTGACAACGTCGTTGATCGCGTCGCGTTCGTTTGTGGCCCACCCGCGTAGCTCGAAACCGGCTTGTTTGTGAACGTGGTCGACTTCTTTTGTTATCTTCTTTGCTTCGCTTATAGTGTTGAAGCTCTGTAGGTAGTCGTCTACGTAGTGGTTTCGTTCTATTGCTTGCGCAGCTTGCGGGTACAGCGATGCGTGTTCTTGTGCATTTCTGTTCTTTATGTATATAGCGGTGCACGGAGATGACGATGCGCCGAACACCACGGAGGTCATGCGGTATTCTTCTGGTTCTCCCGTACGGCGATCGCCTCGCCACAGGAAACGTAGTGCATCTCTGTCTTCTTCACGTATTTTTATCTGCATGAACATCTCTTTCAGATCGGCCGTTACTGCGATGCTGTGTTGTCGGAATCTCATGATGACCCCGGGCAGCGACTGAAGGAGGTCTGGGCCCGGAAGGAGCATGTCGTTGAGGCTGCGGCCGTGTGAGGAGGCTGCGGCGTCATGGACCACTCGAATCTTCTTTTTCTCCGGGTTGCAGACGGCGAAGTGCGGTAGGTACCACGTTCTTCCGCTAGGCGGCGTGTCGGCGCGCTCGGCGTAGTTAGAGGTAAGTAGATTGTCGATGCGTTCTTCATATTGTTTTTTCAGGTTGTCATCGCGGTCCAGCTTCCTCTCGAGCGTGTATAGGCGCCTCAGTGCATCGTTGCGGTTATTTGGGATCTTGTCTATTTTTTCACGCCATAGTAAGCCCGTCTCGAAGCGGCCGTCTGGGAGGCGGCGGCTTTTCTCTTGCAGTATTTTCAGTGCTTGTAGTTCGGGATCACTCTTCTGTCTTCTTGGTTCAATTGAGAGTGACTCGAGTGCGAAGTATTGCTTCATCATTTCTTCTGTCTTGTCGGCGGGCTTGACGCGTGTGAGGTGAGCGCAGCAGTATGTTATTGGGGCCGCTCGTGTTGTGCGGCACCCGTGCAGCACCCACCCCAATGCAGTTTTCGAAGCTACGGGTTGATCGCGCCGTCCTTTTCTTATGTCACGTGATACGATCAACTCCCAGTTATCTTGTCCGACGAGTATCTTCGGTGTAGCTTCGTTGTAGGTGAGTTCGTGCTTGATATCTTCGATGTGCGTGCAATCTTCCATCTCTTGGTTGCTTATGGACTGCGTGGCGAAGTTGAGGCTTTCTACTGTGTGCGCGTTCGTGATTTTCTTTTCTGTGCCGCCGTGTTGCCCTCTTATGTGTAGGGTGACTCGCTTGCTTTCGTTGTGTGCCATTTCTTTGCCGCCCACGCCTTGGACCCACATAGGTTCGGTGGGTCCGTCGAGGCCGAGGGCGTCGGCGAGTGCGGCGTCCACGATCGTCACGGTGCTCCCGTCGTCAAGGAGGGCGTAGGCTTGAATCTCGGCCCGGGGCCCCCGAAGTATGACAGGTGCGATTTTCAAGTAGCCTCGTGTAGTAGCGGTTGCGGGCGCGGCCGTGCGCTCGCTGGTGACCGCCACCACCTCTTCTTTTCTCTTTTGCGACTCTTCTGAGGCGGCTGCTCCGGTGGGAGCGGCTTTTTCGTGATGCAGCAGTTGATGGTGTCGCATGGGGCAGCCCTCGTGTCCGCATGGTTTTGCGCGGCACGTGAAGCGGTGATGTGTGCTTGACAGGCAGCGGTAGCACGTGTGGTTTTTCTTTGCTACTTCCCAGCGCTCGTTCACGGTGAGTTTGTTGAATTGCGGGCACGCTGGGAGCAGATGCGACGCGTGTTTGCATAGTGGGCACGCGTGCTTTTCTCCTTTCTTCTTTGGAGTTTCTGTGGTGGCAGTGTAGGTGCGTTCGGTCTTCTTGCGCGCCGTCGGCCGGGCTTCACGGAAGTCTGACGTTTGTTCGGGCGGGGCGTAGGGGGCGCACTTGTCTGCTTCTCTATTCAGGAAGTCGGCGATCTTCTTAAGTTCGGGCGTGTCTTCCTTTTCTATGGCGTAGTCATACCATTTGTTCTTCAATATCGGCGTTAGCTTGTCCACAATCGTTCGCAGTAGCTCCGGGTTGTAGAGGTACTGCGGCTTCTTTAGTAGTTCGATTGTGGCAACGGTGTTGGCGATGCGGCCGGCGAATATGCATAGGTCCCGTGGGCTGTCGGTGAGTCGTGGCAGCCCCTTCATCTTCTCTGTTTCTCCCATTAGTAGCGCGTCCGGTCTTCCGAATCTTCGTTCTAGTGCTTTGATGACGTCTTCCGGGTGCGGCTGGCTGATGAGGAGGGCGCTGACGGCCTCCCAAGCGACACCCTTGAGACTTCTTCGGATTCGGGCCACATTTTCACACGCAGAGAAACTTGATGAGGACTCGATGTAAGCGGCCTTGAAGTGTAGCCACTCGTTGCATAGGCCGTTGAAGACTGGTAGGTCTGGTATGTACTTCTTGTTTGATTTGCTTGTTTTCAGAGCTTCGGCCAGGGCTGTTGATAGCGACGTAACGTCCATCACGGCGGGTCTCAGGGGAGCTTCTTGTGGCGGCTCCCGCCGCTTGCGCAATGTAGTAGCGCACGCGGTGAGTTCCCGTCGTTCTTCATTGATGGGGATTTCTATCGCGGCTTCTGTTTCTGGCTTTCGGTTGAGCCAATCGGCTATTCTTTGTGGGGCAAGGTCTTCCTCTTCTTCGGACTCTTCCGGCGACGACGTCGCGTTGATGCGTTCCTGTCGAATCTTCGCTAGTTCTGCTTCGGCATTTATACGCCTCAGCTCCAACTCGGCTAGCCTCTCCTTGGCCTCCAACTCCGCGAGGAGTCTCTTGCTAGAGGCCTTGGATCGGCACGACCGAGCGGGCTTGAGCGTTTTCGTGTTCGTCGGTGGCGGCATTAACTCGGCGGTGTGGCGTTCGATGACCGTGTCTGTGCTGGCGGCGGGTGTGGCTCTGATTCCTGACGTGTCGACGTGGCCTCTGGCGTTAGTGGTGCCGGAGGTCGTGGCGTGACTACGTGCGTCCGTGCCGGACGTCGTGTTCGTGCCCGTCGTCGCGTTGGTATCTTCGGTTGTGCCGGTGCCGGTCGTGGTATCGGTTCCAGTCGTGGTGTCTGTAGTCTCGGTTTCCGTCGTTGTGCCGCCGCTGCCGGTAGAGTCTTCTTTTCCGCTGTTACTTCTGGTTACAACCATCTTCTTAATTTTCTTGATGCTTCAGTGATCCGGCTCGAAGGACCAAACAATGTACGCTATGTACATAGGGTGTGGACTGTATGGTTTTCTTTGGCGAAGAGGGCTTGAAATAACAACGCAGTTTTCTTCAGTGTTTGCAGGCGGAGAGGCGAGAGGGAGGCCTTGTTGTTTCTTCATCTGCTGCTCGATCGGGAATGAATTTTCAGCGGCGCGCGCGCGCCTTTTATTGGGCCGCCTGAGACCGGTTTTGTTTGCCTCGGCCCCCGCGCCGCACACCGCCCCCTTCCTCGCCCCTCCTTCCCCGCCAGTCTTTATTTTCAATTAAAAGGGCTTTTATTTTACATTTATTGTCTTAACTTATTCTTATTTAATACCTTAGGTCTCTAAGTGTTTATTTACATAATGATTTGGGTGACCGCGGACTTTCTAATGAGGTTTTTGTACTATTTTGGCCGGCCCGCGGTCCCCCGCCTCACCGAGGTATTAAATATAGGTGCCTGCGCGCCCCGAGTCGCTTCAATCGGAGCTCGGTTCGCGCAGGCTACACATGAAAACAACAAAATAGAAATATATTTATTATCGTAACGCTTAAATCTAATGTCTTACAACTATTATTTTTACTTATTTATTCTAACAATGTATTTACAGTGATCATTTGAGCTTTCGTCGTTAACATCTACGTTGCCACAAAAGGCAGCTGACTCAGACCTGGCTGACCGAGGAAGTGATCCCTCAGCGCTGATTTTCAGTCAGTGTCTACGGTAACCCATAGGGCATCAACGGTTTAAAGGACTATCCCCATCACAACAGACGCGTCATCGATTGACAATTTCAAGCTGTAAATGTATGAGAATCCCTGAGGTTTCCTCATGATGTCATATTTCAGGTGCTAGTTCTAGTTAGACCTTTGGTTCCACTTATAGTCCGACAACGCTAACTTTGCGACGGAATCAACTGGCAACACCAATAAAAGTTTATTAACATTAATTTATTCTCTGTAATCTTTGATACTTACGTGGTACGTCTTCCGTCAGCCATTTGACGCCCACTGCAGGACATAGGCCTCCCTCGTGGTTTTCATAACCACGAGGGGTTTTGCCATAATCGCCACGCTTGGCAGGCGGGTTGGCGCCTTCTACGACATCCACGGGAGGAAATGGAGTGACGCTATTCTTAATCCGGCGCCACACGGATTTTTGTTTGTAAATATTAAATTATCTGAAAAATTTAAAACCATCGTAAAACCGTATAAAAGCGAGGTACGGAAATTAGTATTCCGTATGATAGATGCGTAGGTATTCGTATCAAGGAGCATCGGGAATCAGTTGATTTGCAAAAACGACAATGTTTTCAGGAAATTTAAGCCAAATTTAAGTTTGTTGACCGAAAGATTTTGATAGTTACTTTGTAATTTTCTTTTCCTTTCAATTCCCTTTTAGGTTGTTTATCTGTGTGCCGAATTTCACCAAAATCCGTTCAACTGTTTTTACGTGATTGATTAACAATCATCCAAATATGAAAACACAACTAGAATTTCTGACATTTTAATCAAAGTATCATTATTTTCGATTTATTTAGGGATACCATTTAAAGAAAAAAATAATCTACCATCTTTTTGCCGTTGCAAAGTTAGCGTTGTAGTTGGGCATTGTACGTAGCAAGCCTCACCCAATATGCTGTCCTTACGACCTTTTTCTTCACCGTTAGTGATTGGTATTGCTACTAGAACTTCATAAATGTACGCAACTTAGAAAACAAAGTCATTTGGTACATGCCGGAATTCGAACCCACGACCTACTACAAATTATATTCGCAAATGTACGTAACCATTGAATTTTAAGAAGGCAGTAATTGGTACATGCCGGAATCGAACATAGACCTCGGATGTAGGCAAGCGTATTACCGACGCGCTGCCAGTTGCCAACGCTAACTATGCGCGATTCATATATGAATATAAGGACAAATAGTGATAGGAGTCATCTTTGGATGACCATTTTTAAGCCTTGTTTTCCTACACTTTCGATTCACATGCAATTTCAAACGTTATCTCCTCAACGGAAAGACGAAAAACCCTTAGCAAATTTTCCTCCAAGACAGGTCGTGCAATAAACACCACACTAGATTTTATTGTGTTGTCAATAAGGTTGGAGTTTGAAGGCGAGGTATGGGACGCCGCGGACGGGTCACACGCTGCGCGAACAATCGCGCAAAAACACAACTATAGCCCGAGCGTGATGCTACCACTGCGAAAGGGATTAGTTAGGCTTTAGGGGCGTGTATAGTCGACGGCACATCAACCTTTATATACGCGCACTTTAGTGAGTTACGTTAAGGACGACTTTGCAACAAAAATGTAAAGGTTCACCTGCTGTCGACTGTACCGAGCCCAATAAGCCCGCACATGAATGAAACCCAAACGCGAGCGCGTGAAGCGCTTACTTAGCAGACGCCTCCTGCGCTGTTAGCAAAATTGCACTATAGAATAGAATAGAAAAAAAAATATTCACAATTTAATTAAACCAATTTAACACAGTGAAGTCTAAAACAAAGAAGGTATGTGCTTGTGACCACACGGTAGAAGTGAAAACTTATGTGATTTGTAGGGTTCCGTAGTCGACAACGAACCCTTACAGTTTCGCCGTGTCCGTCCGTCTTTCAGTCTGTCTGTTTGCCTGTGCGCGGCCTAGCTCAGAGACGATTAGTACGAGAAAGCTGAAATTGGGCTCAGGGATACATAATATGCCGAGAAAACGGTGGAATCAAATCATTATTTTTATTTTTATGGTACCCCCCACATCTAAATTAGGGATGCCAATTTGTTTTCTCGCCTACATCATAGTGTGGATTGGTCGTTTAAAAATATTGTACAAATATACAAACACATGCACGCACGCACCCGCGTACGCACGAGCACAAACACACACACACACACACACACACACACACACACACACACACACACACACACACACACACACACACACACAGACACACACAGACATACACAGACACATACACACACATACACACACACACACACACACACACACACACACACACACAAACTAGGCTCTTTGCGTCGTAGGACATTATCTACCGCGCGGTCTATAGTCCACCAAAGCAAAGTAGGAGGCAAAAACCTTACAGAAGTTCAAGTTCGAGCAGGATGGCGTGAGTGAGCGATTGCACGTGTTTACAATTGTAAACACTCCTCTTCATGGTCATTTATAACTTCTTTTAAAACATAAAAGTTAAATAGAGGCTACGTGTTATTGTATCATCTTTAATTAATAACATTACTTATAAACTGACGCCTGTGTCCCGGAGAGGTAGGCAGAGATCAGAGTCTGCCGCTTGCCACGATCCTGAAAGATCTCTTTCGCTTCATCAACACTAATTAGTCGTTGCATGCACGCACGCCGATTTCGGGTTCTTTTTATCTTACCCTTCCCTTCGCCCTTCCACCCACATTCGCTTTATATATTTCATTCGCTCTTAGGTACTTCTTACTTTTCTATACTTATTGATACTTTATATCTCACAAGATAATATCCCGTTCCTATGAATCTCCAGCCCGTACTGTATCTGGCATTATTAACTACGACTTTCCTAACAGTTTAAGCGAAGCGCGTACAAACAAACTGGCTCACTTTTATTACTATTAGGCGCTATCGAGAGCGGACGATGACAGATGTTACGTTATTGTAGAGTTCGCCAGATATGTTGACATACGAACTGCATAAGAGAGAGGCAATTGACGGGCCATGTTACACTGGGCGTATGACCGAGATAAGTCGACCCGCAAATTGTAGGAGGTAGTAGGGAGTTCAGGGGTGAGGTTACACTGGACATGGCGTTATAAACAATTTGTTTCGGCTCGCGAGCCTGTAGCCTGCACCAGATGTTTCTTTGGATGTAAACAAACAACTCTTTGAAAGGATAAAAAATTGTGATTGATACCGAGCTAAAGTCGCTCAGCGTGCCAGTTACCTAAAACTACAGAAACTTTTGGTACATTCGCCAAATTAAAAGTTAGTATTTATGGGCCTCATAAGAAGGCTCAAGGTCACGCAACGAGCTATGGAAAGGGCTATGCTCGGAATTTCTCTACGAGATCGAATCAGAAATTATGAAATCCGTAGACGAACGAAAGACATCGACATAGCCCAGCGGATTAGTAAGTTAAAGTGGCAATGGGCGGGGCACATAGCACGCAGAACTGATGGCCGATGGGGCCGAAAAGTTCTCGAATGGAGACCACATATCGGTAAGCGCAGCGTAGGACGCCAGCCACAAGATGGACAGATGACCTCATCCAAGTGGCAGGAAGACGCTGGATGCAGGCCGCTTCCAACCGGTCTGTTTGGAAATCCATGGAGGAGGCCTATGTCCAGCAGTGGACTTCTTGTGGCTGAATGATGATGACAAATACAAATACTAATACTCGGCGGGAAGAGCGAATTCCTCCTAACACAGATATAAACTTAAAAGGAGGATTCGACATCTACCTACTATTGTTAGCTATCACTGTATTAAGTA
Source organism: Yponomeuta evonymella (assembly GCA_963969515.1). Taxonomy (NCBI): domain Eukaryota; kingdom Metazoa; phylum Arthropoda; class Insecta; order Lepidoptera; family Yponomeutidae; genus Yponomeuta; species Yponomeuta evonymella. Next base: position 1,021,630 of record OZ018370.1, on the reverse strand, counting down.
AATCATTTTGAATTTTGATTTTTTAAATTTTGAGTTAGACCTGAGATTTCCGCACTTAGCCTCATGGTTGGGCCATTTGTACGCAGTGCTATGCAACGGGCTATGCTCGGAGTCTCTTTGATGGATCACGTCATAGACAATTCGCCAAAGGAATAAGTTGATTGATTGACTACAGGATTAGCCAATTGAAGTGGAATTGGGCTGGTATGGTTGCCACTTCAATTGGCTCTAGCTCTATAGACAATTCCATAGCACGCTGAGTGCTACGTAGAATGGCCCAACCATGAGGCTAAGTGCGGAAATCTCAGCTCTAACTTGGTAAATGGCACGCTTGGCACTACGTACAATGGCCCAAATATGAGGCTAACATCCAGTTTCTCGTACCCTAACACGCTGTTAATCTACTGTTAACAGCTGTCAATTGACCAAAGTGCATACAAAAAAAAAAACCACTGACAGCTGTTAACAGTGGATTAACAGCTTGTTAGTGTAAGAGAAACCTGGGGTAAGTGCGGAAATCTCAGCTTTAATTAACTAACTGGCACGCTGAGCGACTTAGGAGAACCGATAGTCTACAAAGGTTCTCGAGTGGCGAGCTCGCTGGACCGAGGATCTGAGGCAGATTGCTGTGACCAGCTAGATGAGGACGACTGAGGACAGAAAGAAGTAGCGTGCCTTGGGAGTGCTATGTTCAGCAGTGGACGAATTCTCAATAAATAAATACATAAATTCTTGCCAATAAAAAAATTTGTGACTTTTTTAAAAACTAATTTTACATATGGTTCTTTACAAGCGCAATTTGTTGAGAATTTATCCGATTTCGTGGTTATGTTATGGTTAAAAAAACTTATCTTAACCTATTTTAAGTACAAACCTAAAACTACAGAAACTTTTGGTACATTCGCCAAATTAAAAGTTAGTATTTATGGGCCTCATAAGAAGGCTCAAGGTCACGCAACGAGCTATGGAAAGGGCTATGCTCGGAATTTCTCTACGAGATCGAATCAGAAATTATTATCAGCAGAAATGTTATTTGTACTTGTTTTAGGTTTTGGTGAGAATTTATTTTATTTTGTGCGAATTTGGATTGGCACGCCTGGCAATTACGCCCATACTCTCTCTAAGAGAAGGCCTGTGCCCTACAGTGGGACGTATATTATAGGCTACATAAAATATAAAGGCTGCGAAGGGTCTTCATCAGACATTTTAGACATTTTTCTATCAAACACAGCCTTTATTATCAAAAATAACAAAAATAAAGCAGATGAACTGCGATCCGCCGGTTGATAGCGCAAACAGTCCTCACAGATTAACGCGGATATGAATTTCACTATTCTGTTCCTGCCACAGATGTCTTAATCCGCGCACTGTGTTCCGTCTACACGCACGAGCGTTCCTCTCTCTTTTATCTGCTAAGAGACACCCGCGACAATGCGCCGTCATATACATATCTGTCTGCGTACATTCTATTGTTAGTTGTATTTTGGTCAACAGTTTGTTTACACGTGAGGAACTCTTGTTTGGTACGGAGTATATGTACTAATCGCTTGCTACGGTGATCGCCTTCTCTAATAGCGTGGGCCTGGCTTCCCGATAGCGTTTGATGGTCAATTATTAACAAAACCGTGGTGTTGTATAACTAAGAGCGACTTGCAACAGGCCACTGGATGGATAAGCAAGTCAATTCTTTATTCTTTCTCTCCTCTATTGCGTTCTGTTCAATCCAGCTACCCCATCTTATCTCAAAGAGCGTTTCGAGTTTCTCCATTCTGGCCACAGTCTTGACTCTTCGTTCATCGCAAAATCTTCTCCTTAAAACTCCATCCCACAGTACCAACATCTATGGCACCTCCTTCACGGTTCAGGCAGTCCATTTATGGAATAACCTGCCCGTGGAGGTTAGAAAAGCAAAGTCCTTGTCTTGTTTTAAGGCATTGGTGAAATCTCACTACCTCACTGTTTGAACTGTGTAAACTGTTGCTTATATATATTTAATTATGTATTTATTTTGTAGGTATTCATGTATATTATGTACATGTAAACTGCTGCTTATATATATATATATTTTTAATGTAGTACCTATTTATTTTTTAGGTATTCATGTAAGTATATTATTGGTACAATTTGTAATTATAAGTAATTATTTTCTTGTAATCTCTCGCTATACATATTTGTTACTTCACATAGCATTATATTTCAGATTCTCTTTTTTTTTTTGTACATCCATCTACCGACTATATTCTTGCTGCAATCCTCTCCATCCAAAGGTTGTCTGGAAGAGATCGCTCTAAGCGATAAGACCGCCAATTGTATACCACTACTTAGATATAAGAAACTATTTGTAATATCTTTCACCTGGTTGTGCAATAAAGTGTTCTCTATCTATCTATCTATCAATAGATAAATACTTATCCACGGATAAGTGACTAAATAGCTATGTCAATTAGGCAGTCATACAATGATTTTACCACGGGTCTCAGTTGGTATAGTTACGCCACTGATTGAAAGCTCGTTACACTAGATATTCCAGCGTCACGGTGGCTGCAGTTAGGTCGCAAATCAGTTTGATATCAGTTGGCGACGCTTCAAAGAAATTGAATTATGCGGATTGTAAATAATTCAATTTATTTCCGTCCGCGGCTAGACACGGGCGTAAATGAACATCACACCAATCTGACAAGGGGAATTCGACTCTATTGCGTTTAATACAGGGTTATCTTAAAATGTATTTATTTATTTAGATTGGCAACTTACAGCTATTGCCAAATCGCTACGAACGTACGGCCTTTTTTTTATAAAAACACGGTTCCTATGAAACAATCTTTAAATAATCTGACCGCCCCAGCCCGCCATTTGACGCCCACTGCAGGACGCAGCCCTCCTGAGCTCCGTGGTTTTCATAAGCACGAACGGTTTTGCCATAATCGCCACACTTGGCAGGCGAGTTGGCGATCGCAGTATGCGGTTGGAATCTCAGGAAGACGCTGCTGCCCGTCTCCTGGTAATTGATTTCCTTAGTTGCCTTCTACGACATCCACGGAAGGAAATGGAGTGACGCTATTCTTAATCCGGCGCCACAAACCCTTCATGGTTAGAAAACCACGAGGGAGGCCTATGCCCTGCAGTAGGTATGGGCGTCAAATGGCTGATGATGATGATGATGAAATTTTCGGACAAACTGTACGTGCTGTATTTTGCAGTTCAGAATAAACTAAGCTTACGGGGATTATAAACACGATTGAGAGATTGGTCTGACAGTTTTTGCAAAGACGATCTGTGAAAAACTGGCCAAGAGCGTGTGCGTGTGCTTTACGGAACTAACAACTACATCAATGTAATTTTCAATGGATTTTATACAAAGTTTTCCTCTTATAAGTTGGTCGCCTTTTACTCGTTAACTTGTAAAGCCTGCTTAGGCGTGATAGTTTTCCTTTTAAGTTCGTTATAAAATATGTGCTAGTGCCCTGAATTTTTTCACGTTTCTACAATTAACCGTTTAGTCAGACCGTTTGACACACGCCCTTCTCGGACAAAAAGTTGCGATTATCATTTCGTAAACGGAACCCGAAATCGAAAAATGGTCTTTAGAATATAGAATAGAATAGAAATCGTTTATTACCAAAACACAAACAATTTAAAAAAGCATTTTTTTTAGACTACGTCTAACCATTTTGGTAATTGGAGAGAGCTCAGCTAACATGTCGGCTACCACAGGGTAATAACCAACGCTGGTTTTCAGCGCTCCCCAGCTCTTAGGTTGACATTTAGAGCAGGAGTTAAGGCAGGTAGATACCCGTTAAATATAAAATTATAAAATAAATAAAAAGAAAAAAAAAACAATTATGCATTAAGTAAAAATCAACAGTCACCCTACTCTTCCTACACCCACAGTATTTTTAAGCGACTAATCCAACGATACCCTACACTATGGCGTAGGCGAGAAGAAAACCGCCTCCTTAACTTAGGTGTACGGGGGCGTACTCTAAAAAATTTTTTTTATTATTTTATTCTACCGTTTTGTCGGCGTGATCAAGTTGTAATAATATTTCTATTACAAATTTCAATTTTCAAATTTCCAATTTCTCATACCAATCGTCTCTGAGCTAAGCCGCGGACAATCAGACGGACAGACATACAGACGGGCAGACACGGCTAACCTATAAGGGTTCCTTGTCGACTACGGAACCCTAAAACGATATGATTTTTTTTTCTATTGGTGGAGGGTTACTCCATGGAGCCCCTTCAGTAAATTCCAGTGGTTTCAAATTGCAAAGGACCTTGTGGAGCGCCATCCTTCAACGACAAATCTGTGGTCAAGGTCTTACGAATTCAGAGGCCTGACAAGCGGCCGACTGTCCCGTCAGTGGGCTGCAACACAAAATCCACCTTAGCTCCTACGGTGTACGTTAGTAAATGCTGTCTCACTTAACCTGAGCTCATGTCACTAGTGAGTGCAAGGCCGGTAAGGAACCGGGGCCCGCGCGGTCGCCGACCCCGCCTTTGATTTGTTGCCAGCGTGGAAACCTCCACGAGCATACAACCTGTTTTTATATTCAATAAAAAAACGAAAAAATCAAATCTAGGCATTACGTATTAAGGGAAGGGACGACCCAGATGGACATACTTCGACCAAATAAGGGTCGCTCAGTCGCTCGATATAGTATTATATAGATGTATTAGCAAAGGGCAAGATAAAAAGTACCCGAAACCGGCGTGCGTGCATGCAACGGCTAATGAAAGTTGAGGAAGCGAAAGTGATCTGCCAGTATCGTGGCAAGTGGCAGTCCCTTGTCTCTGCCTACCCCTCTGGGATACAGGCGTGAGTTTATGTATGTATGTACTTATTATTCACACTCCATTTTTTTTTAAGCTGGTAGTTAAAATGTTTTCAGTTTTTTTTCGTCTTCATAAGATTGTTGGTCCAGCGAGCTAAGTTACTTGCCGGACATTATATGGGTTAGGTAGGCCGTCGGTCCGGACCACAGAACAGAGAAATGTTCTGTGGTCCAGTCGGTGGACGAGGAAACAATATGTCCCAATGTTGTTGATATTACATACTTTTGGCTGATGATGATGATGATATTTGCGTACGGATATCACGCGCTCTAGTATCATTAGTAGGGATACTACATAAAAAGCCTACAAACATTCCACTGTAGGTGTAGGCGACCTCACTCAGAGACAGAGAGACGCGTGCCCGCTAAGGATTGGCAACTTGCGCAAACAACTCAGAAACTCAGGCCTCCTCACGATGTTTTCCTTCACGACTAGCGAGCGCGCGAAAGTCAATCTAGTACACGGCGACGCAATTTCACTGGTTCTTTAGAATTCTACGGAGTTAACAAAAAAGCTAGATAATACAAACACCGTTAGCTCCGGAGACTATCAGTCTGGGCGTTTCCAAATCGCAGACGTTCACAGTTTCACGGGCAAATGGCTTTCGGATAATAATGTCGGCCGTTTGACGAACAAAAAAGAGCCGGCGTAACAAAATAACTGGACGCAGAAGCTTCCGACGAAAACAGCGGCCTCAAAGTAGGTACCGAAGGAGAAATATATAATTGTACATAAAAAAAGTATGTCCGCCTAGGACGTCCCTTACCGGCCCTTTCACCCACAGTCGCTCGATATATTATTATATTGGTCGATAGATATTCGACCAATTAGGGGATGTATTAGCAAAGGGCAAGATAAAAAGTAACCGAAACCGGCGTGCGTACATGCAACGACTAATGAATGTTGAGGAAGCTAAAGTGATCTGTCAGGATCGTGGCAAGTGGCAGTCCCTGGTCTCTGCCTACCCCTCTGGGATACAGGCGTGACTTTATGTATGTATGTACATAAAAAAAAGTAACGGACATCGAATGACTCAAAGTTCACAGCAGAAATCTAAACACAAGAAAGGGGAAATTGTTTTGACATAAAAAAGTCTGCATCTCAAAAATATTTGTAAATTTAATGATTTGCAATGAATAAATGATTATGATTATGATACTCTATTGCTCACAAACAATTTAACAGGACATTACATAAGAAACAATGGCGAGCTAATCCCTGTAAGAGGTTTCTTCCAGCAAACATCGGAGAGTCAGAGAAGCAGTAAAAACGGGTCTATATAATATGTGTACAAAAGAAACTACATAAACTATAAACATCCCCAACAATAACCGACTTTTAGCAAAAATTAATAAAATGCATAAACTAAATACCTGTAAAAATAAATAAAGATACAGAAAATAATGAATAAATGTATAACTCAACGTTATGACAGACTAGCCGTTTCCCGCGACTTCGTTCGCGTGATAATTTTTATGTGTATTTTTCCGGGATAATTTCATCCGGATCCGTTCAGCCGTTTTTGCGTGAGAGTAACAAACATCCATCCATACATACAAACGTTCTCGTTTATAATATTAGTAAGGATATAGTGACCTTTTACTATTTTCATATCAAAGTTGCATATCTTTTGGTACGCAGAATTTTATGTGCAATTAGTATCTTTGATAGAAATCCAGTATATTTTATTCAAACCATAAGCCTTTTGTCGGTGTGCGGTTAACTTTGATAAACCTTTTCTTCGCGGGTCGCGACATTCCCCGTGTTAGACCTTCTGCAACTTCAAGCCCAAAAAACGTCCACCACGGAGCTACGCGTATCGCGGAGTAGGTTGCTAACTGTGCCTTTCGATTTGGTTTACCTACTCCATTATCGCAGATCTTCGCGCGTCCGGGGTCAGCGGATTCGTGGACCGATCTGCCATCGCGCTCGTCTTTTGTTTACACACATTTTTTATAAACGGTAGGTACTACGGATGATATTATGAACGATGGGTTTTTCACTAGGAGTGAGCGTTCCAAAGACGCACAGTTTAAAAAACCGTTTTACTGTCATGAACGTACAGACCGTTTTTCAAATTCAGCAAAAGCAGTCTCCGTAAACTAGTCTAACTATAAGACGGAACGGCAATGACAAAACATGGCATTGAGTAGAAGCAGTCTAGTCCCTAAACTAGTCTAACGACGAGACGAAGAGCGGCGTGCGTGCGTCGAACGCGACGAAACACTGCATTCAGAAAAAGTAGTCTAAAATAATTGCATCAAAGCAAAACCAGTCACCAAAACACCGTTTTTAAGGCTAGTTTTTCATTGAAAAATACAGTGACGACACAGGCCTATTTTTCACGTGAAGTCGATTACTATTTGAACAAGACAGACAGGCAGTGTTGCCAACAGTTAAACTAGCTCTCCACCAGATGCAACCTCTAAAACCACCAGAAAACCACTAACAAAAAACGGTCCTGATGTAAAAATCGCAAAAATTTCCACTAAACAAATTATAGTTTTTACGAACCAAAACAGATTTTAGTAAATAACCTTTATTATTACGTAATAAAATATAAACAATTAGTAAATCTACATGAACACCAAATGATTCAATAATAAACTGGTATTGATATGGATCAGTTGAGCTACCCATAGATTGTTTATAACAGTCTGCAGTTAGCTCAATTGTTTTAATTTTAAATACTAGTTTTAATTTTTTTCTATTACTGCATTGTAACTTTCTTTGTTAATAACAAACTACTATTTTAATTCATCTTCTTCAGATGATACATTTTGGTCTGCACCATCATCGTGGGTTCCCGATTTTTTTTATAACTGTAATTGGAATTGTATAGGTATTCATTACAGCATTTTCCTTCCAATCCAATCTCAAACTACAGCGTATTCTTAACTAGTTTCTGCCCGCGGCTTCACACGTGTTGTGTAAGGTTATTAATTTATATCCTATGGGAATTGATCTATGTGTGACAAAAAGTAACCTATGTTTTGTTCCAGGCTTAGAACTGTATGCAAATTTTCAGCCCGATCTGTTCAGTAGTTTTGGCGTGAAGAAGTAACAAATATCCATCCAAAGATCTAAACATCAAAACTTTCGCATTTATAATATTAGTGTGATATAGCAGTTAAGACATTTAACTTCATTCTGTTCCTCTGCTGGTTTTTTATTATATGAATATCGCTAAATATTTCAAAACGTGGTTTAGCGATTGAGTGATAGTACATTCAGTAATTAAAAGTGAATTTTTCTAAACCACTAGAAAAATCCACTAGCCACTAAAAGCGATATATCACCACTAAAGCAGGGGTCGAAACCGCCAGTTTTAGTGGAAAATACACTAAGGTGGCAACACTGCAGACAGGTTTAAAATCCCAGGCATACGCAATAGCAATAGATAGCACGCATAAATAGAGGTGAGTCGTTGACGACTTAACGGCCAACGAAACGCAACTGATTTTTTGGAAATAAAAACTAGTTTCAAAAGCCGTTTCAGTTGCAACTGGTTTTGTATGAGGACTCCTCACTACAACTAGCTGCAGCTGGAGCGGCTTTGAGGAGCGGTTGCATCAACGACGGGAAAAACGTTTTATACTTACCTGTTTCTGACCACTACCATTGTCTTTTTCAAAACAGTTCCATAAAACACTAAGATTTTGTCGCGCCGCCATTTTATTATGTACAATAATTTGAAATATAATTTTTTACACTATTTAGTATTTTGGGTTAAAGTATGAAATTGCCGTTTTATTGCAATAGGTTCTTTGAATTGACCTAGAATCTTCATGGTTTGAGGTTTTCGAATGAAACTTTTTTCAAATGGTTTCTATGATGTTCTTTTTTTAAAAAATGTGAAACATTTGAATATCGACTTTCAATTGTTTTTGTTATTCAATTTAGACAAGAAAGATGGATACTGCGAAAATTCGAGTGATTATGAGGCCGAAGACGGGTGCCGCGTAAGTCAGCACGGGACGAATGCAAACCTTATAGAGCGTTCGCTTGTTCCTAGGGGACATCCTACTGTGTCGGCCTATCATGAATCATGGAGGATAGGCGGCCTAGGTAAAAACGGGCGGTCCGGATGTGTGGCCTAAACGTCAGCCTACTATTTAGGGTGACACCTAGGTACTTGGCGGTGGTTCGCCAGGGGACTGGGGTACCTAGCATACGGATAGGGCGGTCGGAGAGACCGCGGCGGACCTTATGGTCGAAGCGGATCGCGGTGCTCTTTTCCGGGTTGACCTCGATTGATCTTGAACCAGGCACCTAGCTCATCGACCGCGGATTGGAGCCTACTCAGAATGGCTGACATTTTCCGACTCTTGCAGTAGAGTGCGGTGTCGTCAGCGAAAAGTGACAGTTGGACCCCATTGCGGGGGATGGGGATGTCGTTTGTGTACGAAATGTACAGGAGGGGGGAGAACACGGAGCCTTGCGGGACCCCGGCTCTGAGTGGGCGGAGGGAAGAGAGAACGCCCTCGTGTCTAAAGCGGAAGGAGCGGTCCTTCAGAAAGGAAGCTAAGACGCGGACAAGTCGGTCGGGGAGACCCAGCTCGTACAACTTGTAAATGAGCCCTGCGTGCCAGACCTTATCGAAGGCCTTGGCGACATCGAATAAGACGGCTACCGTCTTTTCGCGCCTGGGGAAAAACCCGCTCAGAATGAACTCTACTATGCGGTGGACTTGCTGAGGGCAAGAGTGAATTGCCCGAAAGCCAAATTGGTGAGGAATGATGAGGGGAGTGCCCTCTGAGGGGAAGAGGTGATTTCTCATGCGAGTGAGGATGACTCTCTCGAAGAGTTTGCCCATAGCCTTGAGGAGGCTGATGGGGCGATGGCTAGATGGGAGGTTGAGGGGCTTTCCCGGCTTGGGGATGCCTATGACCGTCGCCTCCTTCCACGCGGTTGGGAAGTGACAGTGGTCAAAACAGGCATTGAAGATGAGTGCTAACAGGGTTAGCACCTGAGTGGGGAACATCTTGAGCGCTAGGTTTGCAATACCATCCGCTCCTGGGGCCTTTTTACGTTTCAGTCTTTTGATGAAAGACTGAATTTCGTCCGTGGAAACCGCAATGGGATTTTCGTCGGTTGGAAGAGGGAGGGAGGTCTTTTTACGGACCTCCTCCTCGACCATACCGACGTGAGCTGGGTCGCACTGCTCAACGCTGTCGGCGAAACACTCGGCCTTCTCAACGTCCTCGAAGGCGGTAGAGCCATCGGGGCGGGCCATAGGTGGTGTGTGAGTGATGGCGCCTAGAGCGAGGATGGCTTCGAAATCACTCCTTAGGGGTAGTGTTCCGCTGGGTATGTAAATAGAGGCTATGACTAAGGACGGGTGACCCGTCAGAGCTAATCTACAGATAGTAGCTTCCATGTTAGTGAGGGCCGGAGTGGCGACGGGGGAGCAATGGAGGGACTTCCTAAAATAAATGGCAGTGCCGCCGCCTCTACGGCCGTCGGTTCTGTCGTTCCTAACGAGAGAAAACTTGGGAATACTCAGGCCTGAGTTAAGCCAAGTTTCCTGCACTAGCAACAGATCGACTTCGAATTCTTTGACGAACTCTCTAAGTTCGGGTACGTTGCTGCGGAGGCCGCGAGCATTGTACGAAATGAGCGAGACACTCCTAGGTTTGATGCGACCCGCGCTGACGGGAGACTGAGTGGTCTGAGGGACCGGGGGGCGCGACATTAACTCGCTTATATAAGGGAGAGCAGATGGCTGTGTTCAGCCACAGCCATCAAACGCGCGGTGGGGGAGATTGCGGCGCGCAGTTTGCGCGCCGGGACCGATATTTCGGCCAAATTAAGATGGGCAATGGCGGCGCTGACCGTCAAGAGGTCATCCGCGATCTGGGAGTGAGGGGCGCCCGAGGGGGCGGGGCGCGGAGCGGGGGGGGAGGAGACTGGGTTGGCGCTACAGGCCCGGCTGTAGCGGCGAGGGAGGGGCGGGGGGCCCACGCGGGGGCCTGGGGGGGGTTGGGATTGGTGGTGATGGGGCGGCCGCGGCGGCCGAGGGAGGGGAAATTGGACGGGGTGTTAGCCGGCGGTGGGACTGGTCTCCTCTGAGGAGAGGGCTGAGACGCCTTTGTGGCCTTAGGGGCCTTAGGAGGGGAGGAGCGGGGGGCACGCGGGCACCCCCGGTAGTTGGCCGGATGGCCGGGCGGCTTGCACAGCACGCAAGCCGGAGGACCCTCCGACTCGCGAGTGCGCAAGCAGTCCCCGGTGGCGTGAGGCTCTAGGCACTTCACGCACCTAGGGGGGGCGGAACAGTTGGCAAACGCGTGGCCATAGAGTTGGCAGCGGTGGCATTGGCCAGGGTGGCCGCGCCTGTGGGGCTTTTCCACTTTAATGCAGGAGAGCCCACAGACGGTGCGATAAGGTCATCCTTGATGGAATCAAGAGGAAGTTTTGAGGGAACGCCTCTGAGTATAGCACGTACCTTGCGCTCCTCGGGGAGTGCGTAGGTGTGGTACGGGACTTTGTTTTGAGTGAGGAGCCTAGTAAGGCTCCTGAAGTGGTCGGTCGATGGGACCTCGATCTTAATCGAGTCGCCCCAGTTTTGGGCCTTTGTGTACTGGACCTTGTGGTCCAGGCATAATTTGGACACCGATGTCCGTGCGGATTTGTCTCTTAAGAAGACGGGAGGGGGGGACTTAGCCTTCGGAGGCTGCGGTGAGAACCGCTTTAGAGGTTTTGCCGGTGGCAGTGCGGGGATGTCTAGGGACATGAGGGGGCGGTCGCCGCGGCGGTTGCGGGGGGACAGGGGGCTGCGGTCACAGGGGACGAGCGGAGAGTAGGCGAGTTACCTTTCTTGGGGGAAGAAGCTTGCTTACGCAAAAGCTTCTTCCTCGGGACAAAGGTTTTAAAGCCGTGGCCTTCATCGGAGGAGAATTCGGCCGCGGTGGTGCTTGCGCACGAGTATACTAGGGCGGCGGAGTCAGGAGACTCGGAGCCGCGAGAAACGGAGCGTTTCCGTGGGCGCGAGGGGCCAGAGATGGTGTCGGTCACCATGGGGGACGAGGGGCGACTCATAAAGCCCAAATTATATACAACACAGTGAAGCCAAACCATACCGGGATGTAAGATACCGTTGGCGCCATCTATTGGACGAAACTAAAACTAATGGCATTTGAGAACAATATAATATACATAAACACTATTAACTAAACTTTGGCCTTTGCATCTACGTAATGAGATGATTTAAACAGCGTCCAGTGGCACTAATACTCACAGGTGGGGACCACTTAAGGGTGAAGGGACGCTCGGACGCTGCAGTGCCTGGAACCTGGAATATTGTTTTTTTAGATGGAGTAGGCTCGCCTAGCACCTATACCATCCTGACAGCTTAGTCGGCCTAGCCCACAGGAAAGACAAGTCAATACGTGCAGAGCCAACCGGTGTTTAACATTAGTATTATCAATACGATAATTGCAAACATTAATTATTGCAATGGCAATGCAGCGGACTTAATGCTATAAAAAAATTTTACCAGCAAAAAAATATTTGTAAGCATACGAAAACAGATTGTACGAATAATACAATTATGAGCTTACTTAAAATCAAGTAAGGGAATCCAGAATTAAGCTAATAAATGTGTAGTGCTCACGAAAGTTTAAGTTCGAAGATACAATTATGAATTTATGACATTTATATATTACTTATTATCATTTATATATGAACTAAGTCCAGTTTTTTATTTCAATTTGTTTTCGTTTTGTTGTGTTATGAATAAATTTAATAGTTTAAAAAAAATATGTATTACAATTGACGAATTATCGAAGAAGAAGAAGAAAGACATTTATTATATCAACAAGATACATCACAGAAACAAAATAAGCAGATAAGTAACATAATATGCACAACAACAGAATATTATGAAATTATGTTATTAACGTTTTTTAAACACAGTAATAAGTCGTTTAGCATCGTTTGACAGAGATTATCTTGTCCTAAATCGCCTACAGCATTTTTTCGAGAACTTAAAGTAGGGTAGCCGAATACGAAACGGCAGAAATAGAAACATCCTCATTATGTCCACATCACAGGTTCCGTGTGGCGCCGGATTAAGAATAGCGTCACTTCATTTCCTTTCGTGGAGGTCGTAGAAGGCGACTAAGGAAATCAATTACCAGGAGACGGGCAGCAGCCTGAGATTCCAACGGCATACTGCGAAACGCCAACCCGCCCGCCAAGCGTGGCGATCATGGCAAAACCCCTCATGGTAATGAAAACCACGAAGGAGGCCTATGTCCTGTGGCGGGCGTCAAATGCCTGACGATGTTCACATCACATCATCAGCTCAGCGCTGCCCGCTGCTGTCCTTTTCCTCTAACATCACATCTGCCGAAGAACAACGGTGCTCGAGTGGAGACTGGAGACTAGGAACTGCGCAAACGCAGCTGCGGACGCCCGCCAGCTCGCTGGACCGACGATCTGAGGCAGATCGCTGGCGGCGGCTGGGTGAGGGTGACCGAGGACAGAAAGAAAGAAGTGTTATGCCGCGGTGGAGGCCTGTGTCCAGCAGTGGACGTGTACGGGCTGATTGTTTGATTAAAAGTTCGACGGCTTCCAGCGGGAATCAAATCCCAAACCGTGGTTATAATGAGCCGTTTTCAGTACAAATTAACAAAGCAATTCATAGCAATTCATTTTGCTTAGCGCAGATTAATTTTGACAGCCGTGTTCCGGTTCTTCTATGGCCACGCCTGTGAGCGCCATCTATGAATTGCTTTGTGAATTTGTACTGAAAACGGCTCATTACCGCTAGACCAACGAACCCCAGTGCGGGCACGTACCTAGGACTTGGTTTTCTAAGTCATGTACATTTGTGAAGTTATAGTAGCAATACCACTCGCTAACCGTGAAGGAAAACATGAGGACACCTGAGTGTCTGAGCTAATCACATACCTCAGCGCTTGAAATCGCCAATCCGCGGTGGGCATGCGTGGTGATTAAGACCATACTCTCTCCCTGAGAGAAGGCCTGTGCCCTACAGTGGGACGTATATAGGCTGCTTATGTAGACCAACGAACCTATGTCGCAACTTGTCGACAACAGATCTGTAACAGCGGGCGGCGCCGAGGGGTCCAGTTTCAATCAATTCAGAGTTCCACCGCGTCATGAAAGCACAATCTCTTAGTATTCCGTTGCCCCATAGCGTTGACGAAATGAAGTTTCTTTTTTACTTGTTGGCAATTTAGGCAATAAGGTCCGGTCACACCGAGATTTAAGGTCTGTTTACATTAGAAGTTGAAGAGACAATAAATTATGGTTAAAACACATTGAAGCCTTTGATAATTTTCTCTTGGATCCCGTCAACAATCTTGCCCAAATTTATATGGGACCATATCTAAGGTACCCCTTTTTATCAAAAAATAAATAAAATCGGACAACGTGGTAAGAAATTATTATAACGACAAACTGTGCGTCTCCTCCTTTTATTTCAAGTCGGTTAATTTTTTTGTGGAGATTAGAAATTTAGGAATTAGCAAACTGTGTGTGGGACGCGATCTGAGGCAGATTACTGGTGGTGGCTGGATGAGACTGGTCGGGGACAGAAAGAATTTGGCTTTGGGGGGCCTATTTCTAGCATTAAACGAATGTAGGACTGGATTGGAATGTTGGAATTGGATTGGAAGAGCGATGTACATATGGTGCGGCGGGAGCGGCAACTGGGTGGACTGTATTGGCGAACAATGGACAACACCAGAAGGGTGCTCGTTGGTAAGCGTTGGGGTGGACGTACCTGGATTTCACACCCGCGGATGACGAAGGACGATCACGGCAGCCTAGGTGGGCGCTGGATTGTCCCGGCGTCTTGTATTCCAAAAGTAGTTCACGTTTCTTCAATATAAACTCACCTGTATCCCAGAGCGGTAGGCAGTGACCAAATTTTGCCACGTGCCGATCTTCGAAGAGCGAATAGGAACGAACTTATTTTCTTCCTACCCCCCGAGGTACAGGCGAGAGTTTTGAAAGCGGTGACGTTTCGTTTCATTGGAGCATAGGTATTTATTGAATAGAGAGTCAGAGATATTGTATTACATGGACTGTTTTATTTACTATTTTGTTATTTTGTTTGTTTTCGTAACGGCAGCCGCAGATTCGATTAACTCAGACGCTGGAAAGAAAGCGCCGCAAAAAGTTGTTCGCTTACAACAAACACGTTTTGTTTTACAGAAGAATCACTTCTATTGACTTTTCAAAAGAGAAATCGGTTTTACAGTGAGATATTTAGGTATAATGAAAATGATACTCTCAAACTAAAAGCGCGATTCACCCGCTGGAAACAGTTCCGTAAAATGGAAGCAGATCATAATAAAATTATGCTATGCTTTAGGGAGTTTGTACAGCTTCTTAAAAATATCACAAGACGCGCTTACAGGCGCCCGCGAAGGGCTCTACAACTCAAATGATTAATTAAGGAAATCTAATAAAAACGTTCATTTGTATTTCGTTCTTAGTAAAAAACGATACATTACTTTACTTTACTTTAGTAAAAGTGTACGTCCCTTCGTACCTATATTTAGCTATCAGTTATGGAGGAATTGACGAAAAATCCAGATTCTTAAAAGATACCCCGCCACTCTTCTAACTTGTTACTGAAATAGGTAACGCAAAACCTGAATAACAATCGATAACAGAATCTTGAACTCTGGAATAAAAATTCTTATGTTTTATTTTTCGTACAATCCTGTCACCTGATGCGGTCAATTTGTTTGAAGTGGTTCCAATAAATGAAGAAGTCGACTTTGTGTCTCGAATCAATAATAGATTTCTAGGTCATTGAATAAAGAACGATAATGATATTCTAGTAACACTAGCAGTGCCAATACAAGTCAATACCGCCTGGTGGAGAATCTCTCGTCCTCTTATGTATTTAAACCAGTAAAAACAATTTAAAACACTGTTAAAAACGTTTTAAAATACGGAATGCGGTAGTAGGTAACGCGGTCGGAAGACTTGCGAATAAACAAAAAATAAAAAATAAAACATGCCTCACATTCAGAAGGTCGTGGGTTCGAACTCCGGGCATGTGCCAATGACTTTGTTTCCTAAGTTACGTACTTACATTTGTGAATTTGTAGTAGTTATACCACTCGCTAACGGCGAATGAAAACGTCGTGAGCAAACATGAGGGTCAGTGGTGTTCACATACCTCAGCGCGTGAAATTGTCAATCCGCGGTGGGCAAAGGCCTGTGCCCACCACTAGGACGTACCCATACTATAGGCTACATAAAAAGACCCTGGTCAAAAGTCCGGCTCGACCCCTCTGTGCCTCCAACATACAGGGTGACACAACTGCGATCCGCCGAGCGAGACGACAGCGCGGGCGTGACCGGCTCAACACGCCTGCCGATGCCGCCTTCATTCCGACTTCACTCAGTCGTTCTTTACTGAGCCAATAGAATAGAGTCCAGCAGTGATTTGACACTATTAATAAATAGGGTTGCCAACATTTTTTCGACATGAAAAAATTTGGGCGGCCAAATCAAGCACATAAGTCTAAAAACACATTAGCAACAAAGTAACTAACGTAACGCAGCGACCAAGCGCGGACGCCTGTGTCCAGCCAGTCGTCCCCCAAACCTCTCAGAGAATTGTTCTTCTAATTCCAAATTCTATCGGCTTTGGCTTAGTGATAGAGCCTCGTTAGCGCCCTTCTATCTTTCCGAGTAAGATGTCATATGAAAGAGGAGAAGATTCCGAGTTGATAAATATAGATGGATAGAATATTCTTTTATGTACACAGAAATAAAATAGATCTAAATATCATAATATTGAAATATACAAAGCGACAGAAAATCAATTTTATTATATTTTTTAAATAGTGTAACTAAATATAAAGTTATAGCATTCTGTAGAGAACTGTTTGATGCAGGTATAGAGCTACCTCAGATGTATATTTTTCGATATATTGGAGTTTAGATTAGAATAGTTAAAAACCGCAAGATTAGATAAAAGCAAGAAGATTAAGTGCATTAAAAAACCGGCCAAGTGCGAGTCGGACTCGCGCACACAGGGTGCCTTATCATTGCCGAAACCTTTTCAAAAGTCTTAGGACAAAAGTAGTTGCAAATGACAAACTCAAACTGTCGTGTGTCAGGAAGTGCATATTTTTTGGGTAACCCTGTACATGCTCACCTTGTATTAGAGAGCTCGGTTTCAAGTCAGTACGAAGCCCGTTGCTTGCAAGTGAACCGTGTCTTACTTGAATGCACTTAATTTGACCACACCCTGAACTAAACAGTATTGTACAAATATAACATTTGCTTATAAAATCAAGCGTTGGTAGCCACTTGGTAGACCCGTTACTACCTAGACGCTGGGTTGGAATCTAAGCGTATGTTTCAGCCTCAGTCTGGGTGTATTTTCATGTTTGTGACGTCCTTGCCTGGTTACTATAGCACAGGATATCAGGACCAGTTAGTGATTAACAACAGTGTTCAAGGTATTATTATTGTATTATCGATCAAAAATAGCATGCTGCGAATTTACAATGAGTGCTGGAGTCAATTGAATGTGCTTTGCTTGAATTGAGCCTTGGCTTATTAAAATCTAAACTAGAAAAGATAAGATTCTTAGCTTACATGTACCTATAAAATATTCGTGATAGGTTTCCCCTTGGGTTCAATATGTGTGCTACTGCCCTGAATTTGTTCAGGTTTCTACAATCAACCGTTTAGCCAGGAGATGGACGCCCTACTCGGACAAAAATTTGCGCTTTAAAGCTAAATATTTCGCAAACGTAACCATACATAAAAAACCGGTGCGAATTGGACTCGCGCACGAAGGGTTCCATATCATTATCTATACAACATTTAAATATTTCTAGCGTCTACCTGTTGCCGTTATTAATATCGAGCAAAAAACGGCAAAGACATCACGTTTGTAGTATGGGAGCCCCCCTTAAATATTTATTATATCCTGTTGTTATAGCGGCAACAGAAATAGATCATCATAGAAAATTTTAACTGTCTAACTATCACGGTTCATGAGATACAGCCTAGTGACAGACGGACGGACGGACGGACGGACGGACAGCGAGAGTCTTAGTAATAGGGGTCCCTTACCCTTTAGGTACGGAACCCTAAAAATCGCAAGTCATAAAAAATTCTTCTTCATATGGGTATCACAAAATAATTCGTCAATACGAAAAATTTTTAATTTAACGAAAACGTCAGAATCGCATTTTAACCGCTTCGGTATGGATTAGCACTATTTTGGTGAACGCAATTATTATAGTTTATTGCACACAAGACATTTAACGGGACATTACATAAGAAATTACATGTACAAAGGCGAGCTCATCTCTATAAGAGATTTCTTCCAGTAAACCGTAGGGTATAGGAAAACGGTTCTATATAATTATGTGCACAATATAAACAATAAAATATGTATATTGCAAATGCCAAATACTAACCGACATGTTTCAGGAGTTACGCATTTTAGAAATGAGGGTTATTTAATTTATTCTAACAAGGGCTAGGTGACAGCATTATACGATATTCGTAACATATTTCCTCTGTTCTGTGGCCGTAATTGTACAGTAAACTCGATCGCTATCGAATTACCAAACCTGCAACAGAGTTGTGTTAACAGGAAGTTTACGAGTTGACGAACGGAAGCCTTTGTTGGGGTCCCTACACGCGACTTTGCTAATGTAAATAATGCAGCCTTCACAGCCCCGTTGGTTTTACGGTATCACATCTGATTACTATACCGGAGGCCGTGGGTTCGATTCCCACTGGGGGCCGCCGTACATTTGTACACGTGGCCTCAGTCTGGGTGTATTTCCAAGTCTGTAATTTCCTTGCTTTGCCATAGCACATCTCAAACGCTCAGGTTTCCTCACGATGTTTTCCTTCACGGCATTTGAAACAATTGACAGCTGTTAACAGTAGATTAACAGATTGTTCGTAAACGAGAAACTGGAGGTTGAGGTGATCTAAGTAGCGTTTCAAAGCTTTAAATAGGAAATATAACTCCAGGAGTCTATTTCATAGAACAATTCATGGTTTACTAAAACCCGCAGAGTAACAAGTTGACTCTGCCACGTAAATCGAATTGCCATAATAAACTACGAATCGTAGTTTTATGAAACTGGGCCCGTTGTCAGTAGGGCATCTAGAACAGCCTAGATTCCAGTGGCCGAGCCGGCAACTGGTAGTTAGTGGTCAGGCCAGCGCGGGCTGCGCCGGCGCCGGGGAGCGAGCGGTGAAAGCGGAGCGGAGCGGGGCCTTAGTGCCACGGGTAGCGAGTTTTTGGCTCACTTTAATAATAAGTACCTGGATGATGAGACATCTGGGATGGAACCGGGCTCTTCTGGTTTCGGGGCCGCCCGTTTCCCCACCTGAGCTATCTCAACCTTGTAGATGGCGAAATTTACCTTCGTATTCTAATGATATTGTAGAGGTTTTTCATTGCCTGAAAACACGGATAAAACGACGTTTTCTAAAAATTAAACCTAGCTAGATCAATTATATATAAACATAAACATTTACATACAGGCACATACATTGCTTCTGGCCCCACACTAGGATACCATGTGTCGTGGGAACCAGAAACAACGACATGACAAACATGTAAACATCCAAGACCTGGGGATTTTTTTGTCCCCAGCCGGGATTCGAACCCGGGACCTCTCGCATGGTACCGCTGCGCCACGAGGTCGTCAAATATATATATAGAATCGCTCCTTTAAATGTATTAGACAGATATATATTAGTTCATAATAGAAAGAAAGAAAAACATTTTATCTACACTCATATCATAATCTTCAAATTAAGAATTCAAAGGTAAACACATATTGGCTTTAAACAATACATAACTTTAAAGAAAATAAAAAAAAAAAGTGTAATATAAAGTTACATTAAAGGTCAGATTTTTCACTTTATGTCACAGTTATTTTTTTTAAAGTGTTACTGTGATCACGGAACAAAACTTAAGTTTTTTTTTAATGTCAAAAGTTGACTATAAAAAACCTAATTTCATTTTCGTGGTACCAAAAGTGCAACTAAAAACTAAATTTATAATTGAAAATTTTGTTTCATTTCGATATGACTTTAGTTAATAACCGTAGATTTATGTATAGTACAAAGCTTGTCAAACGTGTTTTCCTTTGATTCCTTACTTTGAAGATTAAGACATGAGTGTAGATAAAGTAGTGTATGAGACTGCACATAACTTGGTATTAAAACACTCGCGAATGCTATTAAAAAACTCGCCAAGGCTCGTTTTTTAAAATCTCGCTCGTGTTTTAATAACCCTCATTATGTGACAGTCACATAAACTACTATATTGCAACAGCAGTTACACACACACAAACCAACACATAATAAAATATGGACTGTAAAAAAATAATAAAAAGACTCTTCAAACTTTGTCGCGGTGTACTGTTGCAAATGCCAGCGGCTTGGCATATTATATTACATTGTAAAAAAAAATCACTATAATATAACTTAACATATGTTACAGGTCGTTTAATAGTAGTTTATGCAACTGTCATATAATGAAGGGTATTAAAACACGAGTGTGAGTTTATGAAACGAGCGCAGCGAGTTTCATAATAGTAACGAGTGTTTTAATACCCGTGTTATATGCAGTTGCATACACTACTTTATCTTCACTAATGCAATTAAAAATTTAATTCACGCGTACGTGTATAATCACAGTGATTTTGCCGCCATTAAAATTTAACCAATGAGAGCGCAGCTGCGCGCTTCAATAAAACGCGACCAACCTGATTGGCCCTGCAATCAAGTTGGTCGCGTTTTATTGATGTTATAATGAGATTTTACGATATCGATGTGAATATTATACCATCATGTGAAATTGCTTAAATTGAGTGTTTTGTTGTCTGCGCTATAACAGTAGTAATTATAAGTCAAGTATTGAAAACATAAGTAGAATGTTACAACATTAGTGTAGATAAAATAAATTAGGTTAGCATAGTGTCGCCTAAGCTAGATTACTTGAATGTATCCTGTTTATATTGTACTACTGCGACCCGATTCCGTGTGGCGCCGGATATTCCGTGGGGCGCTGGATATTCCGTGTGGCGCCGGACATTCCGTGTGGCGCCAGACATTCCGTGTGGCGCCGGATATTCCGTGTGGCGCCGGATTAAGAATAGCGTCACTCAATTTCCTTCCGTGGATGTCGTAGAAGGCGACTAAGGATATCAATTATCAGGAGACGGGCAGCAGCGTCTTCCTGAGATTCCAACCGCATACTGCGATCGCCAACTCGCCTGCCAAGCGTGGCGATTATGGCAAAACCCCTCATGGTTATAAAAACCACGAAGGCGGCCTATGTCCTGCAGTGGGCCTCAAATGGCTGACGATGATGATGACTTCAAATATATATCTTATAAATATTTAATATATATCTTAACTTAACTTAATCGCATATAACTGGCAAGGACATCCATAATAACTTCTTCAAATAACAATCACTTGCCCTGGTCCTAAACTAGGATACTTATGGTATGGTTACTGGCAAGGACATCACAAACATGGAAATACACCCAGACTGAGGCCATTTGTACAAACCGGAATCGAGCCCACGACCTCCATTTTGGTAGTCAAGCGGGTAAACCGCTAGACCAACGAGGGCAATTTGTTGCGGGCAAATAGTCGTTTTATTCGTAATTAAATTATGTACTTCGGTTAGTACAAAAAAGGCTATTAGTACTAAGTCTTTTTATAACATAAAAATAGTTTTTTTTATTACAAACTTAACTTTGCAATTGGGATGTGTATTATTTTCAACTGCAAATATTAGAGAAGCGCGTACAGTGCTCTGAGAGTGCAATATAATGACGCCTTTCGTATACTTATGCGTTTGCCTCCATTTTGTACTGCATCGCAAATGTTCGCTTCGGCCAGGGTTCCGGATTTCTTTGCCATTCTCCGTAACAGAGTTGCCTCATTTTGGAGCCGACTAAGGGCTTCCAAAAATGAGATTCTGGCGTGTCTGTGTGAGGATGTGGGCAGTTCACTGTACCAACATTGGCATTGCGTTCAGCGCGACAATAATCGAAAATGACTTGTGCTTATTTCGTTTATTTTATTGTATTTCTGTATTGTATTGTAAGTTATTTATTTATAATCTGGAACTGTGTATTCTGAAATAAAAGTATATTATTATTATTATTAGCTTAAAATTGTCAGTTTAGAACACTTAAAGCGAGCCTTAAGCGTGGGGCACATAGGGCATGTGGGACGAGGGCGTGGAAGTGACGCGGCGTTCAAATCACTCATAGAAAATATACTGAAGCGATGGGACATAGCCCACACAGATAATAAAGACGGGGCCAGGACGCGAACTTTGACAACGCGTTTGTCGTTCTACGTCCTTCCTGTGTGCCCCAGGCCTGAATAGCACTTTTTAATTTAATTTTTATTTAAAAAAAGTATCTTAGTATCCTTGGTATCTTATTATTTCTAAAAATGTCTCTATCTATTAATGTCCGCATATTTTATTTCATTGTTATGTTGATTTCATTGCACCTTTGTGTGAGTGACTGTTGTGGCAAATAAATCTATTTCTTCTTCTTCTTCACTTGTCCGGTTCACGCGCTCGCTACCGCCTGTGCGTAAGCCCTCACCCTGTGCGCTTTCCAAGGCCCCTCAAGATTGAGTTGAGTTTTCTATGCGTTTACAAATGCATTTCTATAAATGAAGCAACTATCTACCTCTGGATACCTACTGTATGATAGTTTTCTTCATGTAAATAAAGATAGATATATAGAATATTCTTTATTGTATTTACACCAGGAATTACATATGAGAATTTAACAATAATATAGTACAGTACCATTGGCGGCCTTATTACTAAATGTAATTTCTTCCAGACAACCATTGACGGAAAAAAAATGAGAAGCTAAATGACGGGTAGTCGGTGCAACTAAACAATACTAAGAAAGATATGAAAGTAAATAAACAAAGGCTTGAGATAAGATCAAAGCTAAGAAAAAAAAAAAGGTTAAAATAAAAATAAGGTTACCTGAAAAATGTGAATTTCCTAAAAGAAGATAATTAGAGTGTGTTATTTGCAACAATTTTTGTTTTACGACTTTAAAATTTTATTTGATCGTTTCCTTTTTTTTCAAGAAATTTTTGATGTCTTTTTAAAGTTTTTCTGCTTAGTCGCTGTTTGATAGGTACCTACCTGATGCTTAAAAGCGTATGTGTTACATAGAATGGACTATCGCTAACTGTGAAGGAAAACATCGTGAGGAAAACCGAGTGTTTCAAGTGTTTACACACCTCAGCGCTTGAAATTGCCAATCCGCGGTTGTCGCGCGCCCTACAGTGGGACGCATATAGGCTGCATTAATCTTAGGGCTACTGAAAATAAAGATGGTAGGAAGCAATAAAGTTCTTAATGGAAAGGCGTGACCTCTGTACAGGGCGGCAATTGGTCGCCCTGGCAGCCTCACAGCCCCTGATTGAATGTCGCCTAGGTCAGCGGAACCCGGTGGCCCACGCGGGGTTTTGCCGGAGAGTGGGGCGCTTTTAGACCCGGCGAACAGGACCTAGATTCTTTTAATGCTTTGTCTTCGCTCTTGAGAACTAGCCCCGCTTTCTCGTATACTAGCAATCTGTTAAGAGCTGTTATTTTTTTTTTGGTGTGCACTTTGGCCGACTGACAGCTACAGATTGTTAGTCTACGAGAAACAGTGGGGGCTAATATTGTAATAGACATAAGCTAAATTTTAAGAAGAATGGAAAATGTTTAGTGGTTGCACAAAGTAATCACTTTTATCTGAACTAGTGTTAAACGTTGAAGACATGAAGTGCTTTCTTGCGGGCTTCTCATGTGATTCTTTTATCTTTTTCAGGTAATTAAAATTGAAAACGGCTGCTGGGAAAGGTGCCTTATGGTAAGTTTTTAGGAACACAAGGAATTTAATGATCCACTTCGGAAACTGCCAGACCCACCTTTGCTGCTTGAAAATATTTTATTGCTGACAGAAAAGATTTCATTGCACTATGGTTAGCAATTAATTCTTTTTTTTTCTTTTTTTTTGTACCGTGTATGTTACTGGGCCTCGATTCTGTTAGTGCATTGTAGTATAATGACAGGTACACTGTCGGGTCACGTGACGTGTTTTTTCGTACCATTGACGCCTAGAAGGTTTGATTGGTGTGCCCGCGTAGACTTAAAGCAGCCATGAAATGAAAACCGCCATGTTCATGCAGTTGTCACGTTACTACAATGCATTAACAGAATCTAGGCCCTGATCGCTTACCATCAAGTAATTATCTGTTGAATACTACAATCAATCAATGAGCGCGTATTTTTCCTCTGCTGAACATCGGGCTCCCTGGGGCACGCCACTTCTTTTTGCCCTCGATCATCCTCATCCAGTCGTTGCTTGCATCAATATATTTACTTTATTTTTATTTTATTTATTAAGTGAGTACAACAGGTGACAATCATGAGAAAATATAAAATTACAAGTTTATCTTCTAGTTCTAGTTCGACTGGAGATTTCCGCACTTTGGCTCACAGTTGGGCCATTGTACACAGCAAGTACTGAGATATGTGAATAAAGTTTCCTCACGATGTTTTCCTTCACAGTTAGCGAGTGGTATTGCTACTATTGGCGCCGGATTAAGAATAGCGTCACTCCATTTTTTTCCTTGGATGTCGTAGAAGGCGACTAATGAAATCAATTACCAGGAGACGGGCAGCAGCGTCTTCCTGAGATTCCATCCGCATACTGCGATCGCCAACCCGCCTGCCACGCGTGGCGATTATGGCAAAACCCCTCATGGTTATGAAAACCACGAAGGAGACCTATGTCCTGCAGTGGGCGTCAAATGGCTGATGATGATTGCTACTATAACTTCATAAATGTAGGTAACTTAGGAAATAAAGTCATTGCTACATGAGATTCGGGGATTCGAACCCACGACCTCCCGAATGAGAAGCCGGCATTCTACCGCTCCGCTGCCACCGATTTTATCAATATATCTTGACTCAGCTCAATTTTACTCCAGCTCGTTCGGTGTAAACGCTGCCCCAGGGCTGTAGAAATGAGAAGAAAGGGCCGCTAATGACCTGTGTTGTCGAGGCTGTGAAATATGGCCGCCGTCCGCCCAAATTAAACTTACAACTGATTGCCACTTCCCTGCGCCCATTTGTGAATCTCTAGTACTAATATAGTCGACAAATAACTTGTACAAATTACATTGACTTCGCACGGATGTATTTCGGGTCCCATTGGCGGGAGACGCGGGATGTGACTGATTCTTCGGACTTTAATCAAATTAACGAATTATGGAGAAAAAATTGCTCTTGCGTACCGCAAACATATACTTAATGACTGCGTGGATTTTCGTTCAAGTTATCTGCCGGGCATTGTACGATTCGGTTGAAATACAGTGCTCCTTATCTATGAATCTATCTAATCAATCTACTTATATAAAAACACTGGGTATAAGCTACGAGTAAAAAGCAAGATCATTAAAATTTACGTTGTGGACTGCAAGAGGATGTAGTGACTAGAATTGAGAAAGGAATGTTGCGTTGGTTTGGACATGTGGAGAGGATGAAAGAAGAAAGATTGACGTAACAAATATATCGAGCGAATGTGGGTGGAAGGGCCGGGAAAGGACGTCCCAAGCGGACATACTTCGACCAAATAGGGGATGTATCAGCAAAGGGGAAGATAAAAAGTAGGTACCCGAAACCGGCGTGCGTGCATGCTCGTTGCATGCAACGACTACCGAATGTTGAGGAAGCGAAAGTGATCTGTCAGGATTGTGGCTTGTGGCAGTCCCTGGTCTCTGCCTGCCCCTCCGAGATACAGGCGACTTGCTCTCTGATGGTTCAGTACCCCCACATACCTATTGGTGTAAGGTGGACGGATGTTTGCTAAGTTAACTGCTGGGCACTATACCTCAGTGCTTAAAATCGCCAGTGGCCCCGGTTGGCCGATTTCTAGTTCTGCATAACAGCCTCGGAGGAAGAATTAAATGATTATATTACCATAGTTGTATCGCTACTCTATCAAGTGGATTATGTTGGGTTAGGTCAGGCGAGGGGACCGGTCCGCCCGGTTCTCGTCCACAGCAGTGAGTATGAAATCTCACCGCCCGGAGACGAGCAGTCATTAACTATTGTTACAAATTTATTTTAGACAACTAGGCCCATTCAATTAACACCTTAACCTATTTATAAATATATTATAAACAAAAAAAAAAATGATAAAACGATAAAACGAATTGGTACAATATGTTTAGATACAGAGTTTTGTCGAAAGAGTTTGGTTTTTCAAAGTGATCGATGCTCTACACTAGGCACTAGGCGCCTGTGTCGACGGGACGGCAGGCAGTTTGTAGACTAGGAGGAGGAGGTACCTGGGATGTTTCTTCGATAGGCTCTGTCGTTGGGCGTGGAGGCCGGTCCGGACCTTTCCTCTTCTTTTAGTTTCTAAAGCAAATTTTTATTGTCTTTGATGCACAGATTATAGAAGCACTACAGCACAACACTGATGGGTATTTAGTGAGTCCAGCGAGAGTTTTTTTTTGAGGATAGAGATGAGAAACACATTCTTGGCGTGGGGAGCTGCGCGGGCGCGGATTTCGGACTGACTGAGCGGAAGGAAGTGCGTGGAGAATGAGTTGAAGGAAAGGATTGGGAAATGGGTGAGTGAGTTGAAGTGGTAAGTGTGGCGATATGAAATAAATAAATAAATCGGCGTCGACACAGATTATACGAGCTATTGTGGGAAGGGCATTCTTATTCTGTGAAAATTTTAACAAGCTAACAATCTATTCTAATCATTCTGTACAGTATAAGAATTTTTATAATATTATAAAGAGAAATAGTTTGTAAGTTTGTATTGACAAAATCACAAAAAGAGCATGTCGATCGTTGGGTTTCGTGATACCTACGTAAAGCTAGAGTATTCCGTAATTCAAGCGCAATAAAATTTCCTTATACTTCAGGTGCTCCATTTTGGTGCGCGGCGTGGAACCCTGTCTACAACGATCATGTAGAAGGAATAGAAAGGGTAAAGAAGCGATTCCTCTATCACCTTTCATTTGGTGATGGGTTTGCTCGTAAATATAAATCCTACTCGGAACGATTACGCCATTACCGTATGGAAACGCTGAGTACTAGGCGTGTGCGTGCAGGCATGCTTTTTAAGCAGTAGCATTGAATGCCCTGAGATCTTAGAAAAGGTCAACATCAGGGTTCCTCGCATCAATAGCAGAATCTGTAACCGCTTTCTCTTTGCGCTTCCTAAACATCGCACGAACTTGTGCACTCACGCCCCTCTGAATCGCATTATGACAGCCTATGACCGACGCAGGGACGAATTTGACATATCTTCGACCACAGCGCAATGATGAAAAAAGTCTGTTTATATCTTGTAAAATAATAATAAAAAAAGGCGAAGTGCGAGTCGGACTCGCGCACGAAGGGTTCCGTACCGTTATCTATACAACGTGTGTACCGTACCGTTATCTATACAAAATTTCCGTGTGGCGCCGGAGCTTTACTCCATTTCCTTCCGTGGATGTCGTAGAAGGCGACTAAGGAAATCAATTACCAGGAGACGGGCGCAGCGTCTTCCTGAGATTCCAACCGCATACTGCGATCGCCAACCCGCCTGCCAAGCGTGGCGATTATGGCAAAACCCCTCATTGTTATGAAAATCACGAAGGAGGCCTGTGTCCTGCAGCGGGCGTCAAATGGCTGATGATGATGATGGTGTTGATCTATACAACATTTGAATATATCTAGCGTCTACCTGTTGCCGTTATTAATATCGAGCAAAAAACGGGAAAAAATCACGTTTGTTGTATGGGAACCCCCCTTAATTATTAATTTTATTCTGTTCTTAGCATTTGTTGATATAGCGGTTATACATCATTTGTGAAAATTTCAACTGTCTAGCTATCACGGTTCATGATATACAGCCTGCTGACAGACGGACAGACAGACGGACAGTGGAGTCCTGGTAATAGGGTCCCGTTTGGCACCCTTCGGGTCATCATCATCATCATCATTCAGCCACAAGAAGTCCACTGCTGGACATAGGCCTCCTCCATGGATTTCCAAAAAGACCGGTCGGAAGCGGCTGGCATCGGGTACGGAACCCTAAAAATCAATTTGGAGACATTTTTTTATATGTCATTAAAATATGGTTATAACTCACTTACGTACTTACTTATTTCCCAGTAGAAGAGGCATCTGACGACATTGCCGAATGTACAAGCTGGGAGGCTCTGTAAAGCGAGCCTGTGTTACAATTGTGTCGGGGATTGGAACCGGTTAGCGAGGAACAAAGCCCGAACAAAGGAAGCGTCTCAAGCGAGTCCGAGCGCTGTTCTTGCGAGAGACACAACTACAACATATACAATACATATACGTTCATGCCTAGCATACCTAAAAACAAGCCAAGTGCGAGTCGGACCAACCAGAAATCAGAAATCGATCTTGTGACGCCCGCATCCAGCGACTCCCCGCCACCGTAACCAGGTCGTCAGATCATCTGGTGGGGTGCCTTCCCGCGCTGCGTCGTCCGGCACTAATGTACTAATTTATTATTTGTTATCCGCTGTTTTCGGGTCGAGTTAACGAGTAGAGAAAACACCGAAAAATCTTCTCTCTGAAATCAACTAAAACACGTCTTAAATCTAACACATAAGTCGGTACGAGAGCTCATGAGTGCAATCTACAACTTGCAATGCTAAAACGATTAGTTACTGTTCTTACAAAAGTAGGAAAACACTAATGCTGCGGCCAGACATACGGACAGCACCCGTTCACGAGCATAACGCAGGGGTCAGCGAACGCACCGAGGGCTCCTCCTCGTACTTGGCCGGTTTAAATATAGGTTAAGGTTTTAAATCTACTAACACGCTATGAACTTGCCTATACAAATACAAACAAATACAATCTCAATCCACTAATCTAGTGCAGTTTATATAGATACAAGTGGTAGATCTTTGCGATAGTAGAATTTGTGGAAAGACTGGAGCCTAAAGTAGATCAGAGATCGTTATTTTAGGTTTCCAGGCCTACCAGCTCAAAATATTTAATAAATAAATATTGTCTTATTTGCAAGCCAATGACAGTCTCAAATGTTATTTAAGTAAGTTTGAAATAAATATTTTCAATTTCAATTAGCAAAGGGCAAGATAAAAACCGGCCAAGTGCGAGTTTGACTCGAGCACGAAGGGTTCCGTACCATGATCTATAAAACATTAGACACGTCTGTTGTATGTGAGCCCCCCTTAAATAATTATTTTATTTAAATTTAGTTATTTATTTTGGAAGCGAATATAGAACTAAATATTCTTTAAATATTTCAAGCGTCTACCTATTGCCGTTTAAAAATTAAAAAAATAGTTTATTTTATGGGACCCCCCCTTAAATATTCATTTTATTCTGTTTTTAGTATTTATTGTTATAGCGGCAACAGAAATACATCATTTGTGAAAATTTCAACTGCCTAGCTATCTCGGTTCACGAGACACAGAATGGTGACAGACAGACGGACAGACAGACAGATGGACAGTGAATTTTTTTTTTTTTTTACATTTTAATTCTTAGTAATAGGGTCTCGTTTGGCACCCTTCGGGTACGGAACCCTAAAATGCAGCTACTAATTAATATTGATGAAGCGAAGCGTCAGGATCGTGGCAAGTTCCTAACCCTGGTTTCTGCCTATCCCTCCGGGAATCATGCGTGGCATTATTTATGTAGAGGGCCCTACTCTCTCTGAGAGAACTGCCCTGCAGTGGGACGTGTGTAGGCTGCAATATTTATATACTAGCTGTTGCCCGCGACTTCGTTCGCGTGGTAATTTTGATGTGTATTTTTCCGGGATAAAAAATTGCCTATGTGCTTATACAGACTATAATCTATCTCTGTGCAAAATTTCATCCGGATCCGTTCAGCCGTTTTTGCGTGAAAGAGTAACAAACATCCATCCATACATACAAACTTTCGCGTTTATAATATTAGTAAGGATTTGAAGATGTAAATAAATAAGTTTTCAGTTAACAAATCTAGTATAGTTGTGTTAGTGGGGTGCCGTACCCGCGCATGTGACGTCATGACATGCGACAGTCATTGGAGTGTGACCGTGGCATTGACCGCCGACAACGGCGGCGAGCACAGGCGCTGGGCGACAGGCTAAGTCCGGTAGACTAGGCTGGGTTTTGTTGTTTTTTTCTTTGTAACAAAAACAAAATCATTGTATTATTTCTAAAATGCGTAATTCCTGAAACATGTCTATTAGTGTTTCAGGAATTACGCACATTTACTTAGAATTACTGACATTTCGAAAACTTTAAATCTGAAAAAATACTCATAGAACGAAAGTTGTTGCCGAACACAAACTCTAATAGGGGTTATCTCAGGAATTGTACATTTAAAAAATAATTATCTTGGTTCTTATAATAATATAGACATTTGTTTAGATTGTAAAATAGTTGTATTTTTATCTGATAGTTAGCATTGTACTACTGGTTGTATTAAAAGGTAAAAAAGTAACAAAGTAGGCATCATGCTATCAAATCGTCTGTTAACCTATTCAGTACACAAAACAGCATGACCGCCAGCAAACAAATGATCTGTGATCACTTATGTATGTCGCATTTAGCTTTGTGCTCTCCCAATTTACCAATGCACGTCACTGACCGCGCAACAATACTCGTTTTCGTTTAATATGACAATACTTCCCATGATGTATGTAAATTATGTTTTTGTTAGTTTTCCACCTTTTCCGGCAGCTCCGCTGTCAGCTCTGCGGTTTGACAGTCTAGCCGGGCCTGCCGTGCAGGGAAACATCTTGAGGTAACCTGAATGTTCCGGTAGCTCTGCTGTAATTTGCGATCTCACGGTCAAGCTGAGCTTGCCTGAAACCTGAGTGTCTCATAGCACTTGAGGAAGCCAATCCACGGTGGGCACGCGTGGTGATTAAACACATAGTGTCCCTGTCTGAGAATCCTCTGCAGTGGGACGTAGGCTGTTTGTAAAACCTGAAAACATTTTCTGCAGTGTCGATGTTATCAAGCTGAAGTTTAAGTTCACAATTCGGTATTTGACACGATCAACAATAAATTATTTCATATGCTCGATTAAAATAAAAATTACAAAATATCCCGGTAAACGTCCCGCCGGGACAGACCCTGTCTGTATTACTCCGGTAGTACTCCAGATTTGTTAAATAGCGAATTAATGACCGCTTTCAACTATAACTATAATAATTATAAAAAATCAAACAAAGATACGTTAAAACTTACACGGTCTTCTTTAGAATATAACTTTACTATTAACTAGAAATAAAAACAACGTAAAATACATGTTTTTCTTTTGTCCCGGGGGAAAATTTGAAATTCCGTTTTTTTGCCAAAATAAGCATTTATTTGTAACGTAATTATTGTAATTATTTGCATTCTAATGAGCATTACAGTATCAAAAAAAGTCTAATGCGACGACTGATTAATGTTGATGAACCAAAAGAGATCTGTCAGGATCGTCGCAAGTGGCGAGGCCTGGTCTCTGCCTATCCCTTCGGTATACAGGCATGAGTTTATGTAATATATTTTACCTTCCATACAGTCTTGACACTTGACGCAGCCAATTTAAATTTACAAGTTTAAACTAGGTGTCCGTTTCGAGATCAAGGTTGTTTTAGAGAAAAATGGATAAAAAGAACTCATACTCTCTAGTTAATTAAAACATGAAATTAAATGATTAAAATCTTTTCTTCTTTATCGATAAGCAAAAGTTTGAAACACCTTTTTTTTCAAATGAATTGACTGCTTCTTTCGAGTGCACACGAAAAATAAGATTTAACCATATCAGAACAAATACTCAAGAATTCATCACAAAACGCCTACCTATCCGTTCTGCTGATCAAAGCGCAGGATAGCAGTATCTACAGGTCCTCGGGCGCCAAGACGGCACTCGAGTGAAGTGCGCCTTTGTCTCCGCTTGGCGCGGGTTCCGCAAACAATGCTGGCTGCGGAGGGCGCTAAGCGACACTACTTGGTAAGGGCACCTGTAGACGACCAGATTTAACGCGGTGGGAGGGAAGAGAGAAAATTCTCAGCACGCTGTACCATACTGATGTTACCTAGGCTGGTGATCCCAAAGTGTGCATCGCTTTGGGATCACCAGCCTAGGTAAACCTTAAACCGGGGCGCCGCGAGGGGCTTTTTCTTTTCTCGAAAAACTAAAATTACTCTTCGTAGCGGATCGATAGGTGGTGTTAGCCTAGTGGGTAGAACATTGGACTCGAAAGCGAGAGAACCAGGTTCGATTCCCAGTGCGGGCACGTACTTATGACTTTGTTTTTTCTAAGTTATGTACATTTGTGAAGTTATTGTAGCAATACTACTCGCTAACCGTGAAGGGAAACATTGTGAGGAAACCTGAGTGTCTGAGCTATTCACATACCTCAGCGCTTTAAATTGTCAATCGGTGGCGGGCAGGCGTGGTGATTAAGCCAATACTCTCTCGCTGAGAGAAGGCTTGCAGTGGGCCGCTTATTGGCTGCATTACTGTTAAGCTGCATTCTCTACGTCATGGTACGTAACAGAATGTTAGGTTACGTGTTTTCAATTCATTAACTCGCTTTTCATTTCATTGACGCCTAGAAGGTTTGATTCATGTGCGCGGGTACACTGGAATTCTACTAGTAAACTTGTAAATTATAGCGTATACAATGAAGGCTCAGCCCCCGTGGAACAGCCACTTTATAAATTGTGCTATGATTTGATCTTGCTTTATGTATGAGTCAGAGCGAGATATCACGATGTTTTATCGCGTTGCCGTGCTCGATACAGTGGCCCAAGCGCTGGGCCCTATTTCCTAAACTACAATTCCTAGTTTATTAGTTCGATGTACATAACTTAGCCGAGTCTCTACTTGTCAATCTGTGGGTTGGTTGACTTTGCAATATACATCGAATTGTCATAGCAAACCATGAATTCTAGTCCTATGAAATAGGGCTGGTGTTCATTCTGGGAAGCGACTACGCGAGTTAAAGACGCTCGGCTGAGCAGAAGCGGGTGCGAAGTAAGAGGCGCTTCCAATATCTTAGTGGCTGGCTTGCGGGCTGTTCTGTTGCACAATACTAGCTGCTAGTCGAACTCGGGCGTCGAACCCTCTAGTACCACCATAAATCATCATCATCATCAGCCATTTCACGCCCACTGCAGGGCATAGGGCTCCTTCGTGGTTTTCATAACCATGAGGGGTTTTGCCATAATCGCCACGCTTGGCAGGCGGGTTGGCGATCGCAGTATGCGGTCGGAATCTCAGGAAGACGCTGCTGCCCGTCTCCTGGTAATTGATGTCCTTAGTCGCCATCTACGACATCCGCGGAAGGAAATGGAGTGACGCTATTCTTAATCCGGCGCCACACGGAACACCACTATAAATATATCACAATACATTTATTTACCAAAAAAATACTAAACGTTTTACACCAAAACGTATCCTTTCTGGCCCGTGATACTACTTATAGCACTTGAACAGTACGCTTTCCAGAGGCCTTCAATAATAATACGTTACATTATTATAAACTCACGCATGTGAAGGGCAAGCAGAGACTAGGGATTGCCACTAGCTACGATCTTGACAAACTCTCTATGGTTCGTATTTTCAATAATGTTAATAGTGATTTTTGGACCCACGACGGAGAGCGTAAGGCCTATATAGCAAAACGCTAAAAACGGCCGATTTTGGCATAAATGCTACGTAGTTTCAGATCTTTGTTCCTAGATTCTCGGTCTTGGGTACGTTTCTTTGTATACAATTCTCTCCCTTCACCCCACTCAGTCATCGCTCATAGACCGCTCGTCGACAAAACAGCTATACCGCGTAAACAAAGCCTCAAAGGCAGCTCTCGAAGCAGATGACGTCAGCACTCAGACTCGAGGACGGAAAGCCATCAAGCCGCAAGACACTAAAGGTACTCGATAGGGAAACACTGAAAAGCCAGTGGGATTTACCTGGTCTTTTAATGGGCATTTATTTCTATTGCAGAGAGTTTACAGATTTTACTTGCATTGCCACTGCTTACGATGCAAATGTTATGACTTTTAGCCATAGCAGTCATGGCAGGAACGATGGAAGACCTCGGCATAATGCTCGAAGACCTCAGTCGAGTTTCCCAACGTGTAGGCCTTAAAATGAACATGGACAAAACGAAGGTCATGTCGAACGCCCGTGTTTGCCCACCCCAATAACATTGGGGAACTCGACTCTCGAAGTTGTAGACGAATACGTCTACTTAGGACAAACAGTCCAACTAGGCCGGTCCAACTTCGTGAAAGAGGTCAATCGTCGAATCCAACTCGGCTGGGCGGCATTCGGGAAACTTAGAAAAGTCTTTTCGTCCAATATACCTCAATCGCTCAAGACAAAATACAGCCAGTGTGTGTTACCAGTGATGACTTATTGCACCGAAACGTAGTCTATCACTATGTGCCTCATAAGAAAGCTCAAGGTCACGCAAAGAGCTATGGAAAGGGCTATGCTCGGAATTTCTCTACGAGATCGTATCAGAAATTATGAGATCCGTAGATGAACGAAAGTCGTCGACATAGCCCAGCTGATTAGGAAGTTAAAGTGGCAGTGAGCGGGGCACATAGCACGCAGAACTGATGGCCAATGGGGCCGAAAAGTTCTCAAATGGAGATCACATATCGGCAAGCACAGCGTAGAAAGACCAGCCACAAGATGGACAGATGACCTCATCACGTGGCAGGAAGACGCTGGATGCAAGCCGCTTCCAACCGGTTTTTTTGGAAATCCATGGAGGAGGCCTATGTCCAGCAGTGCACTTCTTTTGGCTGAATGATGATGATATGCGGCCCAGTGCAGGGCACAGGCCTTCTCTCAGAGAGAGAGTATGGGCTTGATTACCACGCGAGCCCACCGCGCATTGGGCTCGCATGGTAATCAAGCCCGTGAGTAAGCACGCGAGGTGGTAGCGGCCGCCGGCTTCGCATTCGCGAGGCTATGGGTTCGAATCCCTGGTCTGATTTTGATAAATAAGATCTCAACCAACAACCATTTTAGTTCCAAAGACGCTCGTAACGTAATTTATTTTTATTATTATTAAAGGTGCGGGGCTTCATCTACAGGTTCTCTCGGAAACTATCACTCTCACGTAAAAGTAATGTATGAAAAACTCGTGGCAATGTATGAATTACGGCCATAATACGAAGCCGATTTTAGGTTTTCGACTCGGATCGAGTCGATTCTCGAGTCGTTTTTTTTATTTAACGACCGATTTTGCTCAAACTGGGCTTGGGGAGGCTTTTGGGGCCGCAAAATTTAAATCCCTTACCGGTTGTACTTAATTCACAATGTTGTCGACCGTACTTCGTTTTGCCCCAAATCTCGAGATGGATCTCGCTCTGCGTGATATTTACGACAGCATTATGTATTTACGCTCATATTACGCAGTTTAGGCCGCGTTTACATCCCCTCGCGCTGCGGCTGTGGCGCTTGCGTCACTTCACTCACATAAAAAAAAAACGGGGGCGCTTGCGTCACTTCACTCACATAAAAAAAAAACGGGTTGGCGTGAAGGATAAGAATAAAGGCTTATTTAAGGGCTGGTCAGATAGATAGATAGATTTCTGAGTCAGTGTCTTTTTAATCGAATTAACAAAAGAGAAGAATCTTTGGTCTTTACTAAAATTTGGTTGAAGTTAATCTCTTGATGGGATCCATGTTAATATCTCCGAACTCTTTAATTTGCAAAGGCTTGGTCCTTTTATTCAATAATTATTATCAAAGCTTGCTTCTTTGTTTCGTAACCACGAAACAGTCTACTTTTCTCGTTTGAGATGAAAGGTCCTATTTGTTACTGCACTTGAGATACATAAGAACACAACCTAAAGCAGAGACCAGGGTCTGCCACTTGCCACGATCCTGACAAATCTTTCTTCCTTCATCAACACTGCTCTTTTGAGCCTGAGTTAAACCAGTTCCTTGCATACCACTATGCCCAATTATATTTGCGTATAGACGGAAAAGTAATATACTTTATTGCACACGAAACATTGAACACGACATTACATAAGAAATAGCATGAACAAGGGTGAGCTTATCTCTGTAAGAGATTTCTTCTAGTGAGCCTTGGAGAGTCGGAACAGTACAAAATAAACTACATAAACTAAAAAAAATCTTAACCATAACCAACATTAAGCGGAAAAGTAAATAGGTAAGTACTTACCTGTGAAAATAAATAAATTACATACCATACAAAGTTATGTCTTTTCTATGCGGATGTGAGAAAGAAAATAAAAACCGGCCAAGTACGAGTCAGACTCGTGCATGAAGAGTTCCGTACCATTATCTATACAACATTTGAACATTTCAAGCGTCAAAGCGTATTGCCGTTATTAATATCGTGCAAAAAACGGCAAAAAGTAACGTTTGTTGTACGGGAGCCCCTTTAAATATTTATCATATTCTGTTTTTAGTATTTGTTGTTATAGCGGGAACAGAAATACATTATCTGTAGAAATTTCTACTGTCTAACTATCACGGTTCATGACAGCCTGGTGACAGACAGACAGATAGACTAACGGACAGTGGAGTCTTAGAAATAGGGTCGCTTACCCTTTGGGTACGGAACCTTTAAAATGACGAGAAAATAACACGCTTGCCTTCACACATACTGATCTTCCGCCTTGAGGCGCGCCGTCTGCACTATGTACGGTCGACAGCAGCTAGAACTTTTCATTTTCATCATTATCCGAGTAGAGTGCATTAGAATTGACTGTCGCTGTCGACCATTCGCGAGGACTTAGGAATAGCGATGTAAGCGAAATACTTGCCTTCTTCCTCCCGCCAAAGCGGGCGCATAGTAAACGCGGCACGGGCGATGCAAACGCCGATACCACTCCTGGCACGGTCACTCTGATCTAACCCAGATCCGCTGTCGGTGTGTAGATAAACTTGGGTAATTATGACTCGTCTAGTACTCGCATTAAAATCACATTTTGCACGAGTGCTGGGTGTTGATTCTCTGATGATAAATGTGGCCAGACACACCTTTTGGGTTCAGTATCCGTCTGTCCGTGGCGTAGAACGCCCAGGAGCTCGCTGGACCGACGACCTGAGGCTGCGGCTGGATTAGGATTGCCGAGGACAGAAGAAAATGGCGGAGGAGAAAAGGAAAGGAGGCCTATGTCCAGCACTGGACGAGTGGGGGCTGATTAATTGATTGATTAACTAATCCTTTTGAGGTACGGAACCCTGATCCGTCTGACCGTCGTCCATCTGTAAAAACTCTCTTTCTTATGAACGGATAGAGCTATGAAGTTGAAAGCAATGTCTAATAATAACAGGAGCAGACTAACTACTGTATGGACTTGTCGTTCTTTGAACTCTCAAATAGATATTTTGCCACTTGGGAAAGGTCGAAATGGAGAAGGGGACTGAGTGTACGAGAAACCGGAGGTAGGACTATGCAATCAAGAGATGTGACCATTTAGGTATACCTCATTTTTCATACAATCAAATTAACTTAAAAAATATATATTTTTAATTTTACGAGGTCAATTTGTATAAAACATAAAGGCTGAATTTATTAGTACGGAAACGATTTTCAGTTTTTGCTTTATTCCGAACAAAAAATTACTCCGAAGCTAACCTTAACCGTCTTTTATTATCGTTCATTCCTAACTTTCGGAGCCATTATTAAATTAATGCATTCACAGATTTTTTAAATAAACCAAACGAGTTTCATCATCATCATCATCAGCCTATGCTTATCCACTGCCGGACATAGGCCTCTCCTATAGCACGCCACTGAGCACGGTCCTCGGCTCCTCTCATCCAGCTCTTGCCAGCCGCCCTGCGGAGATCATCGCTCCACCGAGTCTGAGGACGTCCTACACTACGTTTACCGATCCGCGGTCTCCACTCGAGAACTCGTCTACCCCATCAGTTATCAGTTCTTCGGATAATATGGCCGGCCCACTACCACTTCAGCATGCTAATTCGGTGGGCTATGTCGGTGACTTTGGTTCTATCACCTCGTTTCGAGTTCGATCTTTCAGAGAAACCCCGAGCGTAGTCCTTTCCATAGCACGCTGAGCGACTTTAAATTTGTGGACCAGCCCCACCGTGGGTGTCCACGGCACCATATTATGTCATGACGGGTAGGACGCACTTATTGAAGACTTTCGTCTTCGAGTTTATTTGCAAGAAATGTCTTACGTATTTCCTCTGTGGTATGGCGGTCGGATAATTATTATTAGCTTTGAAGTATGTACTTACTCATATTGGTGATTGAAGTATACATAACAAAACCGAGGTCGTGGGTTCGATGCCCACTGGAGGCCGTCGTAAATCATCATCATCATTAGCCCTTTGACGCCCACTGCAGGACATAGGCCTCTATCATGGTTTTCATAACCAAGAGGGGTTTTGCCATAATCGCCAGGCTTCTTGGCAGGCGGGTTGGCGATCGCAGTATGCGGTTGGAATCTCAGGAAGACGCTGCTGCCCGTCTCCTGGTAATTGATTTCCTTGGTCGCCTTCTACGACATCCACGACAACCACGACATCCGTCGTACTTGATTTATACAAATGGCCTCAGTCTGGGATTATTTCCAAGTTTGTGATGTCTTTGTCTGTTTAGCACAGGGTATCCTAGTCTGGGACCAGGACAAGTGAGTGTTGTGTGGAAGATATCGTTATTATCGCGGGCTCATCCTTCCTACTAATATTATAAATGTGAAAGTTTGTGAAGATGTTTGTATGTTTGTTACTCAATCACGCAACAACGGCTGAACGGATTAACGTGAAACTTGGCGTACAGATAGACTACGACCTGAATTGAGACAAAGCATACTTGATATCCCGGTAATGCGCTCTAATCTAATCTCCCGTGGGATAATATTTATTTTAGGTTTAAAATAGATGGCGCTGTGCAAGAATCGTATAAACGGATTCTGTGGCGGTACGAAGTTCGCCGGGACAACTAGCGTTTGCACATTTTCATCTGACGGTTCTCCGAACTGAATAAATAAATAAATATCAAGAAGAAGAAATCAATAATTTATTTCAACGTAAAGAATTTACATTCTGTTTGCTGAATGTCAATGTACTATGTTACTATGTTAGCCGCTGCCTTCGGGCCGTATTTGTAGTGGAGAAAAAGGCAGCGGGAAAAAAAACTCCACTCTGACCATCTTTTCTCAAATCATCTTAAACTTATACATCAAAGCCTATATGATATGATTCCGTGATAGCCACTAACAACTTTAAAAGCCAAAATAACACTTCTTACAAAAGTAGGAAAAACAGTAATGCTGCGGCCAGACACACGAACAGCACCCGTTCACGAGCATAACGCAGGGGTCATACTTGTAATTGAGCAGTATTAAATTCAATGGCATTACGTATGAGTGCCATACCCACACATAACTCTGTGACCAACACATCTGACCCACGCGCGACTAATTCACCAAATTTCTTACATCAATCATTTTCTTCCATCTCTGTCTAGCC
Source organism: Yponomeuta evonymella (assembly GCA_963969515.1). Taxonomy (NCBI): domain Eukaryota; kingdom Metazoa; phylum Arthropoda; class Insecta; order Lepidoptera; family Yponomeutidae; genus Yponomeuta; species Yponomeuta evonymella. The sequence continues at coordinate 982,263 of OZ018370.1, read as the reverse complement.
AAAGCGGGAGGAAGACGGAGAGATCTTCTGTCTCGCTCTTGCGCGTGCGAGTACGGCACGTGTGAGCAGGACGGAGGGCGGACTAAGTATAGATCAAGATCGTTGATCTAGGAGATTTATGTCCTGTGTTTACAGAAGGTACTTTGAGCTACACGTGATATTTGTATATAATTTGTTTCATTCAACCTTGGTCTGGGTGCATTTTTAGGGTCCCGTACCCGAAGGGTGCCGATCGGGACCCTATTACTAAGACTTCACTGTCTGTCTGTCTGTCTTTCCGTCTGTCTGTCGTCTATCTGTCGGTCTGTCTCCAGGTTGTATCTCACGAACCGTAATAGCTAGGCAGTTTAAATTTTCACAGATGATGTATTTCTGTTGCCGCTTTAACAACAAATACTAAAAACAGAATAAAATAAATATTCAAGGTGGCCTCCCATACAACAAACGTCCTTGCGTTTTTTGCTCGACACTAATAACGGCAACAGGTAGACGCTTGAAATATTCACAGAATATTTAGTTCTATATTCGCTTAAAAAATAGGTAATTAAATTAATATAAAATAAATACTTAAGGGGGGGTACAACAAACGTGATTTTTTGCCGTTTTTCCCGATCTTTGTGCCTAATGTTGTACAGATATGGTACGGAGGTTCGTGCGCGCGCACTTGGCCGGTTTATTTAAGACAGTTTTTTATTTAACCGTAGTATAAGATAAGATAATGATTTGAACACATATTTCATTCGATTCGTATGTCGTTATAAAGTTAAGTATCGAAATAAAGCAACATTACCCGGCGCAGTCGAGTGTACAATATTTACGAGTTCGGATGACGGACGCCGGCGGATGTGTGCTGTTGTATGTAACAGACGATTGGTGCGACTAATCGAACACACACACTAAACTAGTCGCACGTACATAACCTCGCGCCTATATCCCGCAGGGGTGGCCAGGGGCCTATTTCATCATCATCATCATCAGCCATTTGACGCCCACTGCAGGACACAGGCCTCCCTCATGGTTTTCCTAACCATGAGGGGTTTTCCCACAATCGCCACGCTTGGCAGGCGGGTTGGCGATCGCAGTATGCGGTCGGAATCTCAGGAAGACGCTGCTGCCCGTCTCCTGGTAATTGATTTCCTTAGTCGCCGTCTACGACATCCACGGGAGGAAATGGAGTGACGCTATTCTTAATCCGACGCCACACGGAACCGAGCCTATTTCAGGGAACTACAATTCATGGCTCACTTTGACAATTCGATGTAAGTACTAGTTTAGTGTGGAATCCGTTGTCACACTTCACCTTATTATGTACAATTTCATTAGTAGCCTGAGTGATATGCTGTTCTGTAAAGCATTTGTATAACGTCCTGCGCTTACGGCTGCAATAATGTGTCTTGGACTGACTTGTGCCACTTTCTTAGGCGTGGCTTAGCATTTGACTAAAATTCATCATCATAAGCAGCCTTTCTACGTCCCACTGCAGGGCACAGGCCTTCTCTCGGAGAGAATGTATAGGCTTGCCTTGCCCATACTCTCTGGACGCTGAATAAATCATCTCATTACTTAGATGCAAGGGCCGAAGTTTATGGAGCCTCATTAGATATTGTTAACCGGATATTATTTACCGGCGTGCGCGCATGCAGAGATTTGTTATTGATTTCAAAGTCTTGTGAATGTTGTTGACTTCAAAGTTTTGTGAATGTTGTTAACTTCAAAGTTGTATGAATGTGGTTGACTTTAAATTCTTATGAATGTTGTTGACTTCGAAGTTGTATGAATGTGGTTGACTTTAAATTCTTATGAATGTTGTTGACTTCAAAGTTGTATGAATGTGGTTGACTTCAAAGTCTTATGAACGTTGTTGACTTCAAAGTCTTATGAACTTTGTTGACTTCAAAGTCTTATGAACGTCGAATTTCTATGTGTGTTCAGCGATGAAATAAAAAATAATATATTTTCTTTGTCTTTTTCTGTATTTTCTCCAAATAAATAAATTGAATTACTTATAAGACAAAGTATATTCGTATCCGTCCGTAGATGACCGGTCTCCGTTGACTGATTTCAGATTTCATATTTGACGCGGTTGTCATTTTAATAAATGTGGGCGCAGCTGCTGGCGGGCCGTGATTTGGGTCAAGTCGTTCGGGAAACGCCAGAAAACCGGACCAGTTAGAAAATTTAGTAACGTAAATAGTTACGTGTACTTAGTGATATTGGATGTGTCTATTTTTATACGGCTGCGTCAACAAAAAAAGGAGGGTTCTGTTTCCAGAGTTCATGTTTGTATCTACGTCAGTTTTACCCCCGGTTTCTCGTACACTAACAAGCTGTTAATCTACTGTTAACAGCTGTCAGTAGTTTTTTTTTGTATGTACTTTGGACAATTGACAGCTGTTAACAGTAGATTAACCCCGTGTTAACTGGGGGTTAGTCCACTATAAGTTCTAAAGGAGTGTCAAAAACGGTTCAACCTTTTTGACATATAAGTTGTCAAATTAATCAATCAATGCTTGATGTGTAGTTTCGTAGTTTCTCTAAGGATTCTTCCAATGACTAGGTATTTTTGTTTCCTTTTTTTATTTAATTTTAGGAATGAATTTGAAATTATCTTCTATCTCGCTCGGTACCGGTGAAGCAGGTAGGTAAGATAATTTAAAAAAATTGCTGATGTCAATCAATCATTATTGTTAGTAAAAAGCCAACAGTGTATAAAATAATAAAGAAGGTATTTTATTTTTTAAAAGGTGATAAAATAATACCGTAGGTAAGGCAGATTTTTTGTCAATAAGCTGAATGAAACATAGCGCCCGTTTGCTGATGAGGGAAATTCTAAATTAAATTAAAAGTTTTTTCAGCCTGTTTTATAACAAGACATCTAAGTTTGTCTTACTTGTTTTAAGTTCTGTTAAATTAGAAGTTAAATTTTCAGTGATAATTATGTCCAATTTCAGCCCCGTTAGATGGCAACGGCGAGAAAAAAACCGTCGCTATTTCCGTTTCCGGCGCCGGAAACGCCGCCATCTTCCTTCCGTGTCAAATTGTCGAATAGTTTGTGAATTTATACTCGTTCTTTCGGCTAAAATTTGTGGTATTTACGTCCCAGGTAACGAGAAGTAATATGGCGCCTTTATAACTAGAATAGACGGTACCAGATAAACGTGTCCTAGATGGTAACAAACTATTTTTGGTATTACGGTCAAAGTCAACAAGCAAAAAGCGGGGAAATATTATTTTATTTATTTCAGACACAATAATCCATATTATATTATTAGATAAGCTTACAACTGTAAAATAAACTTGATACCTAGAAATTTTCTGTATTTTAACCATTCTTATGCACGATTTGGAAGACAGTTTTACTAATGAAAAAATCGTTTATTTGTTTCAGGTATGCTTTCTGGATTCTGGCAATATCAATGGGTTGAAATGAATGAAGATACCGGGAACATGAGGTATAAGGTATTTCGCCTGTCCACACTGTGGGCATGAGTGGTGATTAAGGGGCTAACTAGAGCTACCAATGGGAAAAATATTAACTTTTTTAGAGCCCAGTATTTTCTGAGGTTAACATGACCAGTAGACATAATAAAACTGAATTTGAACAGATATTTACTCGTTTAATTTTGCCATTTTACAATTTTCCGAAGTTTCGGCACTTTTGCAAGTAGAGACCTACAAACAAAATTTCATTGAAATCGTATCCGAGTTTTTTTAAATTATTTTGGAATCACCAAATAGAATATTATACTAACATGTCAATACGAATGTTACAAAAATATGATTGTAGTGTACTATCTACAGGCAGGTGATCAAAACACGTAATATAGGTTAATAGAATTACTGACAGTGAAACAAAGTCTTAAAAATAATGGATGAAAATTTATACACATACACTACTATTAATTTCTTTCACCGTCGTGACATCGAGAAGAAACCCGCGGCTTGGTTGGCTCCGCACGTATTGACTTGTCTTTCCTGTGGGCTAGGCCGACTAAGCTGTCAGGATGGTATAGGTGCTGGGCAAGCTTACTCCATCTAAAAAACCATGTCCCAGGCACTGCACTTCATCTAGTGTGAGTGAAGGTGCCACTGGACGCTGTATAAATAATTTGATTACGTGATGCAAAGGCCAAAGTTTTTTTTTAACCATTCTTATTACGTATTTATATAGGTTAAGATTTTATGCCTATGTCTGTTTGCCTCTCCTATCTAAAAATGTATTGTCACACCGGTTCTGAACATCGAGATCTATTCAGCAACAGATTTGGCACGCGGATGCGTCCGTCCGTTTGCGTGTCGATTCTCGATGTCGACGTCGATAAAACACGTGATTTATCGACAGCCGCCGTTTGCCGATGGCCGCGCATTATAGCGGACACTGATCGACTAGAAATCGGCACTAAAATGTTGAAATAAAAACGTATGCATATATTTATACGTAGGAATTATCGTGATCCCTCTCAATGTCAAAAATTTCACTGAATATAAAATATATCATAAAAATCAAATTTGCACGGATACTTACTTGTTTATTTTTTAATTTTATAAATTTTCCGAGTAAATATCCGCGCAAATTCAGTTTTTATTATTCATAGTGCTTGTGTTAACCTTAGAAAATACTTTAAAATATATCTAATATATAAAATCTTTTGTACATTATATTAACTCACGCCTGCATCCCGTAGGGGTAGGCAGAGACTGGGGTTTGCTGACGCTTGCGTTTCATATCATGTATGACTGGCCCACATAAAGGTTTCATGATACAACGTATCAAATCCTGAATAGAGTTTCTTCTCGTTTTAATTTCTTCGTATAATCTTGAAACTTACCCGATTAGTTAGTATGAAAAACTAAAAAAAAAAAACACAGGATTTTAAACTTTTGCTTATTGGATGTTGTTTAATTAAACAGTTATCAGGATTAGCGTTATTTCAGTAAGCAATAAAAAAAATATTTCAACATTTTTTTTTTTTGTTGCACTAATCCGTGCTGAGGACAATTTTTAAAAACCTATTTAGAGGCCAAAAATTTTAAGCCTTCTACCCATGCCGGGACTTGAACCGGCGACTGCAAGTGATGAAATTACTTCAGCCAGATGTCGCTGCCTGTACGTAATGCAGAGAAGTTCGTAAAGAGGTTCGAAATTTCGCCGATAAATTAATTTGCATACGTTTTTTAGTCATTTGTTAATTTGACTACTAAGTAAGTAATAAATTAATTTGTAGTATGAAGACTTAAGATGAGACCCAAAATACGTCCATGACAAGTTAAAGAAATTTGTTCAAGTTATTTGTCGGGCGTCATTCACAATGTCGTGTTTTATTCTTCGACAGCTTTAACAGTGCCACATTTTTTCGAGAACAAAACCTAGAAATACGTCCATACGTAGTCAAAGTCATTTGTCCGTGTTATTTGTCGGACATTATACACAGTCTAGTGTTTTATTCTTCCATACCTCCCAAAATGCCATATTTTCTCGAGGACAAAACCTAGCCGGGCAATAGATTAGGCTCCTATTTGCTGCACGGGCCGTATATTCACGCCGGCGAGTCGTTAGGGGCAGGCAGAATCGTTTGTTAAGGACGCAGGTGGCCTGCACGACGCCCGTGGTCTATATTCAAAACGTGTAAATTACACAACCAAGTAGTAACTACGCATACGGGGTGTGTCATGATTTAGGACAATTTTAATAAAAACAGAGTTACATTTGACCATCCTGGCATTGGTTTGCATTTAAATTGTTTCCCTATTGATTTATCAGACAATATTCAATGTCATGATATTAAAAGTATTCAATAAAAAACATAGTGTCATGATACCTTCAAAATCGGAAGTGTCGTCGTCACTATTCAAAAGTAACCGGTCGTTAGGTTGGCATCACTGCGACAAAGATTATCGGGGTGTGGAACCGCGAGCAGGATTACTCGGCAAAAATTACAAAAAAATATTAAGTTACGGTCCAAAAAATATTTTGGATTTAAATTGGCCAAACAATTATTTTATATAAATTCAAAAATATTGATCATTAGTTATTGAAATAAAAATTAAATCTACAGTCACACTTCTAGCAAGGGGGTTTCATGCACTTAAGCTCTGGTTCCCATTCTGTAGCTATGTTCCAACCACGATCTCTACTGAAATGTAGTTTCGCCATATTAATTAGCCTACGACCTATTCTCAGACCTACCAAATATACACACAAAAAAATTCATAAGAATCGGTGAAGCCGTTTCAGAGGAGTTAGTGTTAGATAAAAACGAGATTGCAGAGGTATGAATGTATATAAATAAATATGTCACACATATGTCGAAGACTATTGCTTCCAGACAACAAGTGAAACTAGGTTACTTATCGCCAGTCTAGGCTGTAGCCTTCGGGAGTTTCAGCCGAAGTTCCAGGCCCAAATACAGGCCGATACTGGCACCGTTCCAGTCGCCAGCTGTTAGGCTGACGGCACACCGAGAAGTTACCCCCAGTTGCTCAACTTTCAGTTTCTAATAAGTTAGTCTACAGCTGCTGTCAATTGCCAACTGACAGTTTATTTTTATGTAGCCTATATAGACGTATATATACGTCCCACTGCAGGGCACAGGCCTTCTCCCAGAGAGAGAGAGTGTGGGTGATTACCACTCGTGCCCACCGCGGATTGGCAATTTCAAGCGGTGAGGTATGCAAACACCTCAGACACTCAGGTTTCCTCACGATGTTTTCCTTCACAGTTAGCTAGTGGTATTGCTACTATAACTTCACAAATGTACGTAACTTAGAAATCAAAGTCATTGGTACATGCCGGGATTCGAACCCACCCTCTCGAATGAGAAGCCGGCGTCGTACCGCTTCGCTACCAGCGTAGTCGGTGCAATTGAGAAATTCGAGTTGGAAAGTATATAAACGTAACTTAAACCATAATATATATTTAAACAAATAGACATACATATATATATACTTATAATCAAATTATATATGGGGAGAGGAAATAATATAATAGGTGTTGCAGCATTGTATCTTTTTCCTACACCGTTAAGCTTAAGCTATCAAGATATTCGAATTTATAACACATCTTTTAAAGTATAAAATGTAGTGTTTTTGTGCTCCAAGCATCGACAAATCAGTCCGGACCTGTTCAGTGTGTCCACATCACAAACCCCCAGTTTCTCGTACACTGACACGCTGTTAATCTACTGTAAACAGCTGTCAATTGACCAAAGTGCATACAAAAAAAACCACTGACAGCTGTTAACAGTAGATTAAGACCTTGTTAGTGTACGAGAAACCGGGGGTAAGTCACATAATTCAGTTACAGCCCAAGCTATTGAAGCAATAAACAAACAAACAGCTTCGTAGTTATTAGTTATTGCACTTCAAGCTGCTCCTTACAGCGTTTGCTGAGTGAATTAACGTCGGGCTTTGAATTAATACTCGTATGTGTGTTTAGGTATACTACATTGCAGTAGCAAGCGCTCTGACTTTGCCTAGTCTAGTTGTATTTATTGACTCGTTTTTCCTTTGTACTTGTTTATGTTACTTGTTATGCCTTTTTTTCTGTGATGTGTTAATTTGTCCCAATGAATGACTTTCTTTCTTTCTTGGTATACATAGAGAATTAGTTTTCAAGTCAAACGTAAAATGGTGTCGAAGCGGCATTATTAATTATTATGGAGTACAGATCAAATATCCATGGTCTGGAGCGTATGGTTTGAATGTTTCACTGTATTTTTGTTTATATATACTCCATAATTGTTAAGGAAAACATCGTAAGGAAACCTGAGTGCCTGAGGTGTTCTATCAGATTGAACAGGTGATCTAAAAAAACACTTAAAACAAAAATGATTGTAAAACATCAATGAAGTGTTTCAAGATTATTTCCTTTTATGTATATAATAATTATTAATTTAAGTACAGCACCTATTGTTAGCGTCATCTTATCAATGTTTATATTATATACTTCTCAGTGTGAAGGTCTAAGGATGCAGTACCTACTCTACGTTTTGTTTGTATCTGTTTGTTTTCAAATGTTTAATTGTGCTTGTATTATTGTAAAATAAATAAAATATAATAAAGGGTTGTCTATCTATCTATTGCTCAAAATTCTTTTGTTGCTGACAGAACATAATTATGTTATTGCTGACCTGGCAACAGGGTGTACCTAACAATATCCCTGTACAAATCAGAAAATGGGGGGTTGCACTCGTCCCTACTAATAAGTTACAGTATTGGCAAAAGTTCGAAATCGCGAAATAATAATCAACTGTTCCACACATTGTAATGCGCTAACTTCGAACATTTACCCGCAGCAAAAGATAGGGCGTTTATACACGGGCGGCACGTGTGCCGACGGCAGCCGTCGACGAGCTGATGCGGGTATTCGACGCTGACATGTCGGCGACTGCCGTCGTCGGCGCGTCGACGGCTGCAGTTGGCACACGTACCGCGCGTGTCTTAGCTATGATCAAACAGAAAAGCTTCTGGAAATTGAGATCTAATACCTGCTTATTTTACTTGCATAATTACATATGCGTATAACTCTAGACTTTCTCAGCCACTGTGATTCCAGTATGATGTATACTAATCAAAATCTACTTTCAGAAAAATACACTCCTCACACACATTCACACCCCTCTGCTTAGTGGCTGAAACCCGAACCCAAGACTCCGGTCGTAGGGCTGAGCAGAGACACACATACATTTATACATACATACACCTTACCTTATTTTATAACATCTGTCATTTTTTATACGTAACGTAATAATACCGTGTACCTTATGCTAATGACGCTACGAATATGATACCAATCCTTTGTAATACGGGAGGCCTGGAAACCTAAGATACAGATCTTTTGATCTAGTTTAGGCTCCAGTCTTTCCACAAATAGTACATTCCTTTGCTCTGTATCATTTACCTATTTCAATGTTGTTTTCGGGTGTGAATGTAATTTGTGGACAGAAAATAAACAAATATCTTATCTTATCTTATAGGCGCTCTTACTCAAACTGACTAGAAACTGACTGACTTGTAAAATTTACAAACATTGGGTACGCTTTTCAACGGCGCGCTTTGGGCTGCTCTTCAATTCATATTTTATAACGCCAGTTCGATGTACATAGCGTAGCCGATATTACAATTAGTCTTCCTACTTCGAATTGTCACGTCTATCTATCTTATCAGCCCATAAACAGAGCCCACTGCTAAGCATAGGCCTCTTCTCTTTCACGCCAACACACCCGGTCCTTTTGCTAGTCTCGTCCAATGTTTCCCAGCCGCTTTCACAATGTCTTCGGTCCACCGGGCTAGTGGTCTGTCCACCGACTGTCTTCCCACCTAATAATCAAATGCCCCGACCCGCGAACTATAATTCATAGTTTACTATGACAATTGGATGCCATGGTGAACCACGAATTAGTTCTATGAAATGGAGGCCCGTTCTAAGCTCATGAGTGTTAATGCCCTCGCTGATGGACGACTCACAAAAGGCTATAATTTACCCGGAAAACTGCCTGAAACTTCATTAAGTATATTCTGCGAAGTAGCACATTTTGCGGCGCCATTTAGTGCAATAAACAGGTCCGTGATGGCTGCTCATATCCGATGCATTTATCAGTTCCGATAACTCCTAGTACAACCAACAGCATATAGACTGTGCAAACATTCAACAAATGGCATGTAAATTGTTAACGTTGAAATACGTTTCTGATTTCTGTACGGTTAATCAGGGGTGGCGCAGTCGGTAGAGCAGCGCCTTAATCTTTTATCCTTTAACGCACATAATTATCTCATCATACATAAGTGTTCTCTATCTATCTATCTGTGTGCGAAAACCAAATATGTAACTATTACGAGGGACACAAACGCCTCAGATATCCACTATGTGTGACTGGTGATTTCTAAAATGCATAATTCTTGGGACATCCCAATTAGAGTTTATGTTTTACAACAACTTTTGTCCTATAAGTCTTTTCTCAAATAGCTATATATTTTTAGGGTTCCGTAGGTCAAAAGGAAAAACGGAACCCTTATAGGTTCACTTTGTTGTCCGTCCGGCCGTCCATCCGTCTGTCTGTCAAGACCCTTTATCTCGGGAACGCGTGGAGGTATCAAGTTGAAATTAAAACGTATACTCAAGTCTACAGTCCTGTTTATGCCGCAAAAAACGTATATTTCGACATTCAAGGGAATCAAAATTTATGGGGTATTTTCCGTTGACCTAGAATTATGAAATTTGGCAAGTAATATCGTCTTATATTACAAATATAGGAAAAAATCTGAAAAGTATACATTGTAATGAAATCATAGAAAAAGTTGTCTTTAAAGTTCGGGAAAAGCTCGGAAAAAAACTGCGAGACTCGATTCCCGAACCATTTATAAATTTGTAGGTACCTACCTGCAAATTTGTACGGAACCCTCGGTGCGCGAGTCCGACTCGCACTTGGCCGGTTTTCACACAAATCGCGGTACTTGCGCTAGATTCACGTCTGTGCTGCCGCTAACCATTCATCATTTCCCATTATCATAGACGCCACCATCCACAGGGCATCGGACAATGGAAGGATGGGCACAGGCACCAATTAATTGTCTTTATTACCAACACTGGAATTCTCGTGCGACACCGCGGTGGAAATATGGCTCCGAAGTATGCCAATTATTTGTGTTATTTGCCGTGATTTAGGGCCCGAGGTGCGCCGAGGAAAATTTGCACGGGCAGGTGGAAACTAAAAAGGCGAGATGATTTACATCTGGTTCGGTTTAAGTGCTGGGAAAGCCTATATACTCCATCTTAAAGTATGTCTTCTAGCACATGCACTATTACTTAAAAGAAGGCCTCTACCAAACCCCAGTTTTTTTAAATTCAAGGTTACACAAAGTAAGAGTAGTAAAGTAAAGTAAGTAAAAAACTGTTTATTTGACCGAAAAACATACACTCTTAATAATATTAAGTTATAAAATAAAAATGTGACAGTCTCTGGTAGCAAGTGAGTTACAGATTAAAAGCGATTTCCAATTCCTAAACTAGGGTTTACCCGTATCTTAGGAGTTGGACCTCTTTCGACGAATAATAAATTCCATAATTACACACTAACCTTGACTTTTAATGAAAAAAGAGAAAAAAAAAGTTAAGTTCAGCAAAGCACAACACAACAATTTGTATATAGGTACAAGGCTCACAGTACACAGTAAATATATTTTAATTTTTCAATCAATCAATCAGCCCGTGCACGTCCACTGGAGCACACAGGCCTCCCCCAAGTCACGCCACTTCCTTCTATCCTCGGGCATCCTCATACAGCCACTGCCAGCCATCTGCCTCAGATCGTCGGTCCAGCGAGATGGTGGGTTCCCCTTCTTACCCACCGTCCACCTCCTGAGACCACCTTGGTGAACCATGGGATTTTTTTTTACAATGGACCATCTTTGTTCACCTAGGTGTTCCGTGGGAATTTTTTTTTTCCACCGTACACCTTGACATCGAAAGTCTTGAAAGTCCGAGGTCGAGGAGACCTTTATTTACTGAGCTACATAATATGATATTTTATGAATTTTCTGTACGAAATCCCGCTGTCCGCACCATCTCATTGTTTTTCTTTCTTATACAGCACGGATTTTGAGTGGTTGGAAAACTAGAGCAAATTGAACGTGCCTTACATAAGCAACCTATATACGTCCCACCACCGTAGGGCACAGGCCTTCTCTCAGGGAGAGAGTATGGGCTTAATCACCACGCGTGCCCATCGCGGATTAGCGATTTCAAGCGCTGAGGTATGCGAATAGCTCAGACACTCAGGTTTCCCCACGATGTTTTCCTTCACGGTTAGCGAGTGGTATTGCTACTGTAACTTCCCAAATGTACCTACGTAACATAGAAAACAAGGTCATAGGTACATGCCCGCACTGGGAATCGAACCTGGGTCTCCCGCTTCCGAGTCCAATGTTCTACCCACTAGGCTACCACCGCTTGAGCAAATTGAACGTGCCTTAACAATAGCTATAGAATAAGGTAGTTGGTTTTTTTTAAAACTAGGCACTTTCCAAAAATATCTCCATAGAAACTCTTTTTTTTGCCTATACTTAAAAGTAATAGACAAATCCATTATGGCGTCCTCCAGTGGGAATCGAACCTCCGACCTCTGTTTTGGAAGTCAAGCGTTCTACTCGCTAGACCAGCGAGGCAGTCAATAAAGCGCTGGATACCTCTGAGGAAGCTCTTAAGTGTGCTGCCAAATTGTGCAGCATCTTGGAACGGCCACTCAAGAGCAATGTCAGAGGTAAAAGCGCTCTATTAATATGGTGTTATTAGGGAACGATGTGGATTGAAAGAGGTTGTACCTACCTAGTGACTAGAACTGAGTATTTGTAGCAGAGATAACGGCAGTGAAAGAAAAACTACAGTCTGTGGTCAGACTTTTCTCAAATTATCTATGGATAACATTCCCTGATTGAAAGTGAAAATATTTTATTTACGACACAAAAATAATAAATAATAATTATTGTTTCATTCACAAATGTTTGTGGTAAAAAGGAATGGGCCACAAATAACTTAATTGCCATAAGCATTAATTCCACTTTTTGTACACTGTCTTTGCGCAATAAAGAATTAATAATAATTATAATAACAATAACCAGCCATCACCAGTCTCAACCATATTAGGGGGGGATAGGTAACCCGGATCAGACATTATGACAAACAGAGTTCTTGAGTGGAGACCGCGGATCGGTAAACGTAGTGTGGGACGTCCTCAGACTCGGTGGAGCGATGATCTTCGCAAGGCGGCTGGCAAGAGCTGGATGAGAGTAGCCGAGGACCGTGCTCAGTGGCGTGCTATAGGAGAGGCCTATGTCCAGCAGTGGACAAGCATAGGCTGATGATGATGATGATGATGAGGTAACCCGGCCACCTCGCCACCATTCTAATGACTTTAGGCCAACCTGCATAATTAAGATTTTTTTCAGTTATAGAATGTATGGTTGCATTGTATTTTCTTAGGTTAATGCGAGCACTAGACATAATAAAACTGAATTTGCACGGATGTTTACTCGTTTATTTTTTCATTTTACAATTTTCCGACGTTTCGGTGCTTTTGCAAGTGCCGTGGTCTCGGTAGACTGAGGTGACAGGCGTCTTTTTGAAAGCCATTAACTGTTAGTACCCTCGGCAAAAATTACAAAAAAATTATTGAGTTACGTTCCAAAAATATTTGTGCAAACTTTTAAAATGCAATTGACATTTATTATTTAGTATAAAAAAAGCATCAGAACTAAAGATTATATATAACCAACATAAATATAAATTAATAAACGAAAAATTATAATAAATTCACACTATAAAAGTCCAATATAAATAACTTACGGCATAAAAAGCAAATTAAAAATTAAAAATTAAATTAATTAATTAACTAAAATTTTTACAAACCTTTTTAGAGGCTTAAAATTTTTAGCCTCTGAATAGGTTTTCAAATTTGTCCTCAGTACGGGTTAGTGCAAAAAAAATAATATAAAATTTTCGTTTTTATTCAGAATTTATTGTTCTTTAATTTCAAGTAAAAATGCCCACCGGTGGATAGCGGCAATAAGCCGTAAATTATGTAAAGCTCTAGGTTTCATATTAAAGACGTTTTTCCCCTAATCTCAGCTGTTGGGCGATTTTGATAATGTTCCTCAAATGTCCAGTTGTGTAATATCGTCAGTTTACCATCTCCAAATCGACTAAAATCAATCACGTTCAATCTCGCCACACAACATCACAGATTCCGCGAACCGTCTCTATTTTCGCGTCCGCCGGCCGGAAGTCGCTACGCCGCCATTTTGTGGACCAACCCGACCCCGCTGCCCCGGTTATACTCTATTCTGGATAGAAGTTCCTTAGATAAAAAAACTAACTCGGTTACCCCGTTATACTCTATCCCGGATAGAAGTTTCGTAGATATCAATAAACCGACCCTACTTCCCTGATTATACTCTGTTCCAGATAGGAGTTCCGTAGACGTTAACAAACCGACATTGTTCCGACTACCCGTCTCACTTTTCCTTCAGCAACTCTCCATCGTCGGTTCATCATCATCGTCAGCCATTTGATGCCCACTGCAGGACATAGGCCTCCCTCATGGTTTTCCAAGCTTCCCGGTGTTGTGCCGCCCGCATACAGTGACTCCCCGCCACCGTAACCAGGTCGTCAGACCTCTAGTTGGGCATGGGCCTCTTCACCGTCACGCCAACCTCGTTTCTCCCCTGCCAATCTCGTCCATTATCCTCCTGCCACCTTCTTATTGTCATTGATTCGGAATTGATTGTTTACAGCAAGCAAACTTTCAACTTGGTACAGTGTATAGGTAGTACATAGACTGGCGTAATTCTGTTATCAGTGGGCCTTCCACGCCGCCGCGTCGCGCGATGCATGCGCCGCATTTTCGCTACCTCATCGGGTGCACGCGGGTACATTCGCTGGATATACCGCATTTGTGGTGTCATCGTGAGTGCTACGTGTCGTTAATACTACTCCAGTGTTGCCAGACTAAGCGACTTATGGCTATCTCGGAGGTGAAATAGCGACAAAAAATTGCAATCCAATTGCGCTATATCGAATATTTGTCGGCGACTTTTGGGCTACTTGGTGCAATTTATTTTATTGCGTAACAGTGACTTTATATAGTGATGTAAATCGCTTCGGCCAGATGTCGCTGCCTGTACGTAATACAGATAAGTTTGTAAAGAGGCTCGAAATTTCACCGATGCTTGCACTTACCCATTAGCTCAGTTGGCAGAGCGCTGGCACGGTTAGTCAGAGGTCGCGGGTTCAAGTCCCGGCATGGATGGAATTTGTAGCCTCTAAATAGGTTTTTAAAATTATCCTCAGCACGGTTTAGTGCAACAAAAAGAATATAATAGTGTCTTTATTTATCGATTTATTTTGTTTTTTTTGCAACTGCCGTGGCGCAAGTGATAGTTGCAAATATAGATGTCTATCTAGCGCTAAAAATGACCCCACGTTCATTTGTGGGAAGGCCCTCCCGGCTTGTCAATTGTGTTACCAATCGGAGCGAGTACAGTATTACCCTATGCACCTGCCACCGTCAAAGCGCCATATTGCGAGGTACCTAGATACATCGACGGGTTTACAATGGTTTCACGTTTTTGTACAGAACCAATCATAAGTTACGCTGTCATTTACTATCGCCCAATCAACGTTCACGTCCTAACGCATGACACACAGGATGAAACAATCACAGAGTGATTTACTCTACAGCACATCTTGGAGTAGGTATTTCATTGGTACAGACTAATGGAGGGGACGGGGCCGTTTTTGAGAGTTAATTTTGTAGAAAGAAATACTTCCATGGTTTTTTTTATTCGTAGTATACCACGCATCGCGTCCTTGTCCCACGTCCTTCTTATTTGCCCTACACCTAAGGGTTCGACGAATATACAAATCGGCGATTGTGCTGTAATTTTAAGAGTAAGTAATTGACAGAATTTTAGACAACAGTTAGGTACATAAAAACAACAAGCTTCAGTATTAAAAAAAAAGTCATTTAGGACTGCATGGCTGAAAATTAAGCGGATTTCGGCGAGATCTTAGACGATTTTGGGCGACATACACAGGCGAAGGGGCGGACGGTCGGACGTATGAACAGCCAGACAGACAGACATAGGCGTCAAACTTCCCAAAGGCGCTAAAACTAACACCCCTCATATCGACCCTTTGGGGATGAAATGTCGTAAAAGCCATTTTTGGTGAAATTGGACTGTGAATGCAGTCTTACTCAGGTTTTGGCTTGATTTTGAGCTTGGTACCTTGATTTTTTAACAGGCTTCACAGTTTTATTAATAAAATATGCTGTAAACGACACTGATGCTACTTAATTTTTGTAGTATGTAGTACACTGTAGTACTTTCTATGGCTTATATTGCAATTATTTTATTGGTTGCACTCCAACTTATTAGTACCATTAGTACATTGTTTGCTGTAAAAGCCATTGGATGTAGGTTTTTTAAAGTATAAACCATACTAACTTCCAAACTAGTTGAATATTTATAAAACTCGTTACATTTTTAGTATATCTCTGTAACCATTGCATTAATACGGCATTTAAAAGAAAAAGGATATACTTAAAGCATTTTTATATAATTCTTTTTTGTTTTCGCTCTTCTGTAAAACTCGTAAAATGGCTTTTACTCCATTTCTTCCCCATAGGATCGATATTTCGAAGACGGGGACAAACCATATATCAATAAGCTATCAATAGGTCCCTCATGGTTTTCCAAGCTTCTCGGTCTTGTCCAGCGACTCCCCGCCACCGTAACCAGAAGGTCGTCAGACACGAGGGAGGCCTATGTCCTGCAGTGGGCGTCAACAGGCTGATGATGATGATGTTGAATAAGCTATTGCGCTTCTAGGTCTTACGTTACCTTAGATCAGGCTTAGGCTGATTGGGTCTCCGTTGGTCCCAGCGTTGGTAAATCCATTCCTAATCTCGGCGCACACCTAATTTGCGCCACAAAGAAAGGCGGTGTCATTCCGACCCCAATAATGTTCGCGCGGAGAATTTAATTCCGAACGCGCAGATTTATGCTCTCGCCTGGTTCGGAACAAAGGCAAGGGTACGTAGGATTGGATGAAAGGCTGCTGTTAGGTTTACCGGTGACAACGCTGTGCTTTAAGATCAGAGTGGTCCTCTTCCCGAGCCCGTCTACGCACATGGAAAAATAATAACATAAAACTTATTATAAAGACGATTTATCTGTAAGAGAGATGTATGTGAACACCTCAGACACACAAACACGATAAAGATCTAATTTGTCTTCACCCTGTGTATGACAAGGAGCGAAATTGGTCTTACTCTGTATTCGACAAAGAATGGATTTGGAAAACGCCTCGCGTTCAATTTATCGACCAATGCTGCTATTGATACCATGGAAACCGCTTGCCAGAGGACTGTGGCTTTCATATCCAAGGGCGTAAGGTCTAAATAATTTAGAAGGTTCCGAGGTTACAAGTGAAATTAGGTACGGCAATATTTTAGGGAAACTGAATTGAGTTTTACGCGGCTGTTCCAAACGAAAAAGGAGTAATGTTTTCAGAGTGTTTGTACGTTTATTACTGTAGTGGAATAAATTATAGTGACTTAGTGTTATGTTGTTGCTTTTTTAACCGACTTAAAAAAGGGAAGAGGTAAATATGGACTTGGCCGTCAGAGAAAAAAAAAACCCCAGTTCTTGGATGTTTACATGTTTGTGATGTCGCTGTTTCTGGTTCCCACGACACAGGGTATCCTAGTGTGGGGCCAGAAGCAATGTATTGTATGTGCCTGTATGTAAATGTAGAAAATGTAGATTTTTAAAAACAAGACAAAATGTTCGACGCGATGTTGTTTTAATGAATTCCAAATCGAATTACATGAATTATACTAAATAATTAAATAATAAGTTATTCTATTGATCACGATGATGACGATGTCCTCACGCTGCCAGCGGTGGTGTATTTTAGATTTATATATATATATATATATATATATATATATACACACATAGCATAAGCATAATCAGCCTATATGCGTCCCACTGTAGGGCACAGGCCTTCTCTCAAGGAGAGAGTATGGGCTTAATCACCACGCGTGCCCACCGCGGATTGGCGATTTCAAGCGCTGAGGTATGTGAAAAGCTCAGACACTCAGGTTTCCTTACGATGTTTTCCTTCACCGTTAGCCTGTGGTATTGCTACTATAACTTCACAATGTACATATATATTTATTTATTTACATTATGTATTACGATCACGAAGGTTAAGCAACACAGGGCGCGTTCAGTGCATGGATGGGTCGCCGTCTATGCCTAACGCTAGTGGCATTTTTCCGAGCGGTTCCGTGCTTCGCAAGGCACGTTAAGCTGTTGGTGCCGGCTGCCGTCGATAGATGGCAGTCGTTAAGCCAAGTCAGAGGCCTTAGGGTGGCTTGACAACTTCTGACAGTAGACGACCCACTAGTCTACAAGCTTCCACCAATCCGGACTTGGCCCCCGTGGTGGAGTATGGCCTATACCTTCCTCAGGGAAGAGACCCGTGCCCCTCGGTGGGGACATAATGGGTTGATGATGATGATGATGATGTATTACAATTTTATAGTATAAATATTTACTTATTTATTGTTGAGTATTCGTTTATTATCTAATTTTAGTTGAAGTAAATCGTCTTATCCGTCTATTTCGTATGCCTACTTGCACCACCTGTGGTTGACTGGTAGAAAAGGCTTATAGTATTAAGTCCACCACATTGCCACTGTAATTTTTCTTAGGTGCAATAGGTAAACGTATTAATAATAATAATAATAATTTGGCAATCCTTCGGGTGACTCATATCTTATTGAGAATCTTTTGAGCCTTTATTATATTGCAATCGGTGCAGCGTATGCTTTTTTTTCAGCTTTGTTTATTTATTTTCTTTCAGGAAATCTTCATATTGGCGATTCCTTTTATGTTTGAATAGGTGTAACGTCCGATTGGTCCCATTTTAATTTGGTGAGGATGTGATGAAGACTTTCGGAGTTTGCAAACGAAACTCGTCAATCGACAGCAGCAAATGAAGCCCGATAAGCAATTCTTTATTAATTGCTGTAGGTATGTTTCATAAAATATGTCATCAAGGTAGCTCCAGAATCCTCCCACAAAGTCACGATATTTTTTTTTAAATAAAAACCTACTCCAATTTATGATGTAAGTATACTGAAGTCGGTTTTTATTTGTGAACTAAAACTTTTGTTATGTTAGTGTCGTAAGCGGCGATGGCTCTTAGTTTGGAAACCTTAGGTCTATTTGCCTAGCGGTAACATACGTATACTCTAAAACTCCAGTCTCAAAAATACCGACCTACATTACCATAGGAATGAATGAATTACTTACGGCGGCCTGTCGCTTCGTCTGATGCCCGAAATAAAGCGATCGATAGTGGATGCAGTCCCAGACTTGTAGTAAAAAAAAACTGGCCAAGTGCGACTCGGACTGGGAGACCGACGGTTCCGTGCTACCAACATTATTATTTGTTTATTTAACTTGTATTTATTTAGTAACAAAGGCCAAAATATAAAATTAATATATTAATAATATAAAAACAAACAATCAAATCAAACTAATAACAATCGTCGTGTGGCATGTAAATTAGAAGCAGGTTCCGTATGGGCGAGTTAGTTTTCTAAGTTATGTACATTTGTGAATTTGTGAGACTTCACAATAGTAGCAATACCACTCGCTAACGGTGAAGGAAAACATCGTGAGGAAACCTGAGTGTCTGAGCTATTCACATACTTGTGGGCACGCGTGGTGATTAAGCCCATACTCTCTCCCTGAGAGAAGGCCTGTGCCCTACAGTGGGACGTATATAGGCTGCTTATGTATGTAAATTAGGTACTACATAATTTTAGTTTTATTACTACCATAAATTACTATAAATAGCACCAAAAGACCAACAGACAGACGTCGTAGGTAGGTATATTAATATAGTCCCGTTTAGCATCCAACAGAAATGAAAATTTTATTTCAACGTAAAGAATTTACATTCTAAAAAAACGTATTGAGAGGCTAAAAGTTGTCCACAGTACGGGTAAGTGTAACAAAAAGAATACAATGAATTTAAATTCTATTTTTTTAATGTCGATGTACTATGTTATCTACTGTCTTAGGGACGAGTTGTAGTAGAAAAACCGGCCAAGCGCGTGTCAAACCACGCGCAGTGTAGGGTTCCATAGAGAGAGGGGGTTTTATCTGCTTTACAAAACTAACAACTTCATCAATGTACATTTCAATATATTTTGTAGGAAGTTTTCCTTTAAATTTTTATTTTAAATTTAAGTTGGTCGCCTATTACTCGTCAAGTTGTAAAGCCTACTAAGCCGAGAGTTTTCCCTTAAGTTAGTTATATGTGCTACTAACATGCATTTTTTCACGTTTCACGTTTTTAAAATATTTTATTCTACCGATTGTCGGCGTGTTTATTTATATAATATATGTCTATTATGGTTAATATATGTGTAGGTATGTCAAATTTCAGCTTTCTCGTACTAATCGTCGCTGAGCTAGGGCGCGTACAGACAGACGGACAGACAGATATACAGACGGACATGGCGCAACTATAAGGGTTCCTTGTCGACTACGGAACCCTAAATAAGGGCGAAAATACTCCACTCTCACCATTTTTTCTCAAACCATATTAAGTATTACATTAGCTGGTACAAATACCTACCTTACAAGATCCCATAAGTGCAATCAACAACCTTGCAATAAATAAACATTAGTGTACTCTTTTTTTTTTATGCGGCCTTTAATACGTCCCACTGCAGGGTACAGACCTTCTCTCAGAGAGAGAGAGAGAGAGAGAGAGAGAGTATGGGGTTATTTAGCACATGTGGATTGGCCATTTCAAGCGCTGAGCTACATATGTGAACACAAATTCCTTACAAGAGTAGGAAAACATCATACTATGACCAGAGATACGGACAGCACCCGTTAACTACTATACAATACAAATAAACTTTATTTCTCCGTCCACAAATTGAAGAAGAAGAAGACATTTATTTATACCAACAAGATACATCACAGAAACAAAATAAGCAGATAAGTAACATAATATGCACAACAACAGAAAGAAAACTAAATACACAACAGACAAAACGAATAAATAAAACAGGACCATAGATGTAGCCTGTGGTGTATCTAAGTTGCCACAAAAGGCAGCTGACTCAGCGTTGTGCTGAGGAAGTGATCCCTCAGCGCTGATTTTTAGTCAGTACCGGGTACAATAGTAATTGGGTATAATAGAAGTGATACAATATGGCACAATGGAAGTTTTGTGGAAAGATTGGGTCCTAAACTAGGTCAGAGATCTGTATCTGTATCTGTAGGATGCCAGGCCTATCAAAAACTAGGACAACAAAGTATGAGTGCCCTCCCTCACCGGAACGCCATGGCCACGTGTCCAAACAATTAGTATTGACATGTATGTCACCTCACTCACTTGGCGACGGTTTGGCAACGTCGCCAATTTGGAAGCGTGGCCACAACGGCGGATCACTTGGGTGGAGACTGGATACTTGGCAGCCTGGCGGCGTCGCCAACAAAATGTAGGTATACCTCACTCACTTGGCGACGGTTTGGCAACGTCGCCAATTTGGAAGCGTGGCCACAACGGCGGATCACTTGGGTGGAGACTGGATACTTGGCAGCCTGGCGGCGTCGCCAACAAAATGTAGGTATACGAGCAAGTTGCGTCCTACTCACTCCGTAGCCAACGGTCCGCCAAGCAAGACGTTCGTTCGACTGACTGACGGGCCTGACCGCTCCAATGGCTACTCCATTTGGCATCCGAAAGTAACCAGAGGTAGCCATGGCTGCGTAGCCGGCGACGTGGCCATGGCGTCCCGGTGAGGGAGGGCACTGAAACATACTGTAGACACTAAGTCAGCCCAAGTCAAAAATTGTGTGTGCAGAACGCATTGCTTTGAAGACGGAACCCTAAAATAAAGACGACTGCTTTGTGGCTCGGACATATGTATTTCCGACTCGCATCTGTTTTTTCACAGCAGCTTAGGCTCTGGCCACACAGAAGGGACGTGAGACGAGAGCACGGAAAAGACGCGACCCGTTGCATAGAGTTCGCGCCCTCGCCCCGTCTCTTCTGTTTGGGCTTCGTTCCGCCCCTTCAGTACATTTTGTATGAAAGTGAATTGGAAAGACCAGGCGTCTTTTACTTTAAATTGAACCAGTCTTAGGCATACTCTTGTACAAAGTACATGGCGTTAGTTGCAAATTGTTTTATTTTTAGGGTTCCGTAGCTCAAAAGGTAAAAAGAAGTGGAAACTTACAGAGTCACTTTATTGTTCGTCCGTAAGTCAAGACCATACCCGTTATCTCAGGAATGAGTTGAGCTGTTAACTTGCACATAATAGCGAATTCTATAACCTACCCTATGTTAATGAAGATTTCAAGTCAACGCATTCAAAAGATATCTATGACCATTTTAGTAAAATTTTCAAGCTTAATTATAAATTTAATGGGTCTAATCCCTATTATTATTTATTGTTCACACGTATCAGGTAAAGTTAATTACTTTATTTACAGACTTCTTTTTTGTACCTACTTACACATTCATTAGGAAAATAAATTCTATCTATCTATACAGCCCATGAAAGGCCTGTTGGGCACAAGCCTCTTCACCGTCCGTCACGCCAACCTCGCTGGTTAATCTTGTCCATTGTCCTCCTGCCGCCTTCTTAATGTCCAAAATCCATCGGGTCGGGGGCCTACCCACCGACCCACAGCCAGTTCTCGGCCACTACTTTATGTGACAGCCTTCGTCCACCGCCCGAATATTTGCATTTCATTTCATTCACTATAGGACACTTTTCGTTGACCTACAATCAAGAAATTTGGCAAGAAGGAAGATCTCACTCTACAAGTAAATAAAAAATCTGACACCGTACATTTCTAGTCCTTTCACAAAAAAAAAAAAGATTAAAATTATATTTGGACACATAATTTTTATTCTTTATTCACACTACAAAAAAAATTGTTATTTTTTTATCGTACCAAACTGTGAATACCGTTTCTTTGCCGTTGGGTTCTATGGAAGTACATACTTTTCCACTTTTCCTCCCTGTCTATTTATAAGCTTTATTTTTTTATTGTATTTATTACCTTATTGTTTTATCTTTTTGGAAATAATAAAGATAAGATAAGAATATTCTTTATTGCACACAAGAAGCGAGACATAAAACCTACCTACTAAATAATGCTTATGGCATTAAGTCTGCCGTATCGTACATTAGTTTAATTGCAATAAAATTATTAATAATAACAATAGTGAAGTTTGTGGTCGTTTGTTCGGAACCCCGAGGGCGCAAATCCGACTCGCACTTGGCCGGTTTTTTAAAATGAGAAAAGTTTCCCAGTTTCTGCCGGGGAAGCGCGGCAACAACATGACAACAAGAAAATGAACAAAACAAACAGCACTTTATTACATTACCAGTACAGTTCTTTCTCGGGCGAAAGTTTCGAAAGACACTAATCTTTGTTATGATAACTGCAATACAAGAATGTAAGTTTATTATATGAAGTTATGAATTTATTTTGCTAATTTGTAATAGCAATACGACTCAAACAATCAATCTGTCAATATACTTCTTGAGATTTATTTCAGTATGTTTTAGAATGTATTTTTTTATCTACGTAGGTACCTATGTCATCATTCAGTCACAAGAAGTCCACTGCTGGACATAGGCCTCCTCCATGGATTTCCGAAAAGACCGGTTGGAAGCGGCCTGCATCCAGCGCCTTCCTGCCACTTGGATGAGGTCATCTGTCCATCTTGTGGCTGGTCGACACCTATGTATATTTCTTTAACCCGCGGCTTGGTTGGCTCAGCACGTATTGACTTGTCTCTCCTGTGGGCTATGCCGACTAAGCTGTCAGGATGGTATAGGTGCTGGGCAAGCCTACTCCATCTAAAACAATGTGCCAGGCATTGCAGCGTCCGAGTGGTCCCTTCGACCATCTAGTGAGAGTGAAGGTGCCACTGGACGCTGTATAAATCATCTCATAGATGCAAAGGCCAAAGTCATATTTCCTTGATGGTTTATGTATGTATATATGTTTATGCATTATAAATATGAAAGTTTGTGAAGATGTTTGGCGGTTTGGATGTTTGTCACTCAATCACGCAATAACGACTGAACGGATTTACATGAAACTTGGCGTACAGATAGACAACGACCTGAATTGAGACATAGCATACTTGATATCCCGGTAATGCGTTCCCGTTTGATAATATTTATTTTAAGTTTAAAACAGATGGCGTTGTGCGAGCGAACGTTGTGTTTTAAAAATAGATGGCGCTGTGCGAGAATCGTATAAACGGATTCTGTGGCGGTACGAAGTTCGCCGGGACATCTAGTATTTATATATTTTTGAGTAGATAAGTAACTAAGTAAGTAATTTATTTGACAATATCAACAGTGTAAGTTTCAGTATCTAAAGCTTTCTTACAATACTACGTAATGTCTTGACTCCTAAACTAGGTAACCTTTATCTTAGGAGTTCAGAATATGTATAGGTATATATTGGCACTTTTTTGTTATCAGTGTAAGCGTATATGTAGTTTATGTTGTGCACGTGCATAGACCCGTTTCACACCTAGGTTTGCTAGAAGAAATCTCTCACAGAGATAAGCCCGCCTTAGTACATGTCATTGCTTGTGTCATATTTCCTGTACTGTTTTTCGTGTGCATTAAGGTATAATAATAATCAATCTTATGGCCTCCCCCAAGGCACGCCACTTCCGTCCACTCCGTCCTCCCACTTCTTTCTTTCCACGGCGTCCTCATCCAACCGCTTCCAGCAATCTGTCTCAGATCGTCGGTCCAGAGAGCTGGTGGTGGTCCAACGCTGCGTTTGTTTTTTTTTTTTTAGCCCTAAAAAGGGCACCCTCCGGAGGACACGGGGGAGGGAGGTGGTGAATGCTCATGCATAACAGCACGGACCCGGCCGTGCTGCCAATGTGGGACTCACAGGAAGTGCGCCTACCCACTAAACACCACCTGGGGGCTGGTTTGGTCCTAAGGACGCCGCTAAACCTACATCATGAGCGACCCACCTCGGAGCCGAGGAGGGCGCGCAGCGGAGCTCCTTAAGGGAGCGTCCGCTTGGGACGGCTCGTCACATCGTGACCGCGGCTAGGAGGGAGAGGTGGGGACACCGGCGGGGACACCGGCGGGGGCTACGTCTGACTGGGACTGGGCCTCTAGTAGGCGGTTTGTCAGATAATGGTCCCTTTCATGGTCCCTGAGAGCCTTTGTTTGAATATCACGTTATAACATACGCTGCATAAACTCACTCCTGTATCCCGGAGGGGCAGGCAGCGTTTACCACTCGCCTCGATCCCGACAATCCTCTCTCGTTTCATCTACATCCACTTTCATAAGCAGCCTATATACGTCCCACTGTGGGGCACAGGCCTTCTCTCAGAGAGAGAGTATGGGCTTAATCGCCACGCGTGCCCACCGCGGATTGGCGATTTCAAGCGTTGAGGCATGTGAATAGCTCAGACACCCAGGTTTCCTCACGATGTTTTCCTTCACGGTTAGCGAGTGGTATTGCTACTATAACTTCACAAATGTACATAACTTAGAAAACAAAGTCATAGGTACATGCCCGCACGGGGAATCGAACCTGGGTCTCCCGCTTCCGAGTCCAATGTTCTACCCACTAGGCTACCACCGCCGCTACATTCACTTTAACACATTATAATACATTACAGTAACACTTTATAATTTTTAACGGGTTCAATTGCCATTATTTATCAGAAGACATTTCGGCATCGTTGCAGTTGCCGTGGTCACGGGTAGACTGAAGTTTATTTAATAAACCCAAGTTTCACCAGGTGGTCCACGAAGCGAACGACAAGTCCAGATGAACGTGAAAGTGAAAAAACACAAGTGCTACAATAGAAAAAGGCTGCAGCTCAGCAAAATGCTAGTCAAAGGCGACTAGCGCTGGTTTTCTGCTGCATCTGAATCGCTGATAACAAAGAAAAAAAATTAAATAATTGAAAGATACGCTTAAAGATACAATAATTGCATTAAAATAGAAACATGAATCCTCTACACTCATTTTCGTCGTAGCGGTCACGATCCTCAGCATTGATGGACCGACTGATTCGACTGGAGCGATTAGACCCGTAGAATGTATGGCAATGTCTGATCATTGCGAGTCACTAAAAACCTGAGCAGTTCATGTTTCATCATCATCATAATCATCATTCAGCCACAAGAAGTCCACTGCTGGACATAGGCCTCCTCCAGACCGGTTTGAAGCGGCCTGCATCCAGCGTCTTCCTGCCACTTGGATGAGGTCATCTGTCCATCTTGTGGCTGGTCGTCCTACGCTGCGCTTGCCGATGTTTGCTCATGTTTGCTGCCTTAAAAAACCGTCCGCCCTTGTCAATTACGGATATTACTGGCGTGCAGTTTACACACACCATCCGTCAATGTGATCAAGCGTCGCTGACCGATCGGCGCTCGGAAATATCGTGCCGACCCGCCCCGATCCGTCACAGGAGCTGATGACGTCACGCCGGCAGATGGGAATGCTCATTAGTTTCAGCGGAGCAGTCATTGATATGATGAAATATCGAAGTTATTGCGTGAATCTTTATTTCCGCCTGGCCGGTAGAGGACGCCCCGGACGGAAATAGCGTCAACCAAATAGGGGATATAGAAAAAAGAGAATGTTTGTTTGTCTTCGAATATAGTAGATCACATATACATTTAAGCAGCCTATATACGTTCCTCTGTAGGCTACAGGCCTTCTCTCAGAGAGAGAGTATGGGCTTAATCGCCACGCGTGCCCACGGCGGATCGGCGATTTCAAACGATGAAGTGTGTGAATAGCTCAGAAACTCAGGTTTCATCACGATGTTTTCCTTCACAGTTAGCGAGTGGTATTGCTACTATAACTTCACAAATGATCACATATACTACAGAACAATCTAAACTAACTATCTATCTATATAAATTTATAGAGAATACTTTTTTACATAAAGAAGGAAATAACACAGATATTGCTTTGTTTTTTTTTTCAATTATTTATTCAAGAAATTTCACAAAATACATTATTTAATACAAAATAAACCTCACTGCAGCCTGTACAGGTTTATCTGTGAGGTGAGTTACCCTTTGTTTAAACTTAACTTAAGAAGTATTGAAAAACCTATTTAGAGGCTAAAAATTCCACCCATGCTTGGACTTGAACCCGTGACCTCTGGCTAACCGTGCCAGCGCTCTCCCAACTGAGCTAATCGGCAAGTGCACGCATCGGCGAAATTTCGAATCTCTTTACAAACTTCTCTGTAAAGGGTTTTGAATTTTTAGAATTCAATGGCACGGGTGCAACAAAAAAAAGAATATAATTAATTTAGAACATCCGATTTATTTCGGCACTTGTCTGGTTCACGCAAGGAGACGGCGTAGTACAGACGTGGATCTCTTCCAGACAACCTTATAACCCTTTTATGGCGACTAACTGAGCGTCCATGTGGCGACCGACGACTGTTGATGGAGCGAAAGACGTTTTACAGGATCGTGGCAGCTCCCTGGTCCCTGTCTACCCCTCCGAGATATAGGCGTGAGTTTACGAATGAATGAATGGACCGACGTTTTCGGCAATGATGCAAGGTTGTCCTAGATTGGCCTCATTTCTCATTTCCCCTGATTCACTTCGTCATATTCCGTTTAATTCGACGCTGGCAGGTGAGTGTGGTGGGTTATCTATCTAGCGCATCAGATCTGTCCGTCCGTCGTCGGTCCGTCACCTGAGCCCAGGCCAGTTATAAACGGTCGCTGTGGCCCGTCTGTTGCTCCAGCCGAAGCTCTAAATACATTGCAAAGTTAACAGATTTAAACTGCTTCCAATAGGCCTAGCTGACAGTTTTGCCGAAGCGAGTGAACAGATTTTCAGACATAATGTGTAAGGTTCGACAAACCTCGACGTTCATTAATCGCTGCATGCGCCAACGCTGGTTTAGGGTACTTTTTTATCTTCGCTAACACAAGGTAACGGCCGTTCTTTGCGGAAATTATATCTTATTAGATAAGCAGCCTATATACGTCCCACCGCAGGGCAAAGACCTCTCAGAAAGAGAGAGAGAGAGAGAGAGAGAGTATGGGCTTAATCCCATCCCCACGCGTGCCCACCGCAGATTGGCGATTTTAAGCGCTGAGGTATGTTAATGTTTTCCATCACAGTTAGTGAGTGGTATTGCTACTATTAACTTTACAAATGTTTATAACTTAGAAAACAAAGTCATAGGTAGGTACATGCCCGCACTGGGAATCGAACCTGGGTCCCTCGCTTCCGAGTCCAATGTTCTACCCACTAGGCTACCACCGCTGTTATTTTTAATTCTTTATCGCAAAAAGCAAAAATGAACAAAAGGTGAACTTAATGCCAGTGACATTTTCTACCAGCCAACTCTGCTATCTTGTCCTTGCCTGTCATTGCCTTTTGTCAACTAAGCCGTCAAGCCGGATGGCTTAGCTGGTAAGAGCACAGCACGGTATGCTAATGATGTAAGTTGGAATCCCGCTCCGGCCCAGAATTTTTCTTTATAGATAGAAAAATTCAGTCTTAATTAGGTAAATTTTGTCAGGCCTAACATGGACTCACCTAGCTATTACTATTATTTTCAACTCAAGACTTTGGACATTCTGTTCAGTCCCTAGTTTGAATGTCATCATAACGTCACCGTACACACTCGTGTATTGAAAACCTATCAATCAGTAATTTTCAACCCTATAGCCATATTTTTAAGAGCTGACGTATCCAGTGGACTTGTGGCCGCATGTAGAGGGCCACAGCTGGTATGAGCAGTGATTTATGAGCGTAGAGATAAACGACCGGTAATTAGTCTCTGTGTCGCTCTGTAGCAGACATATTATAGGTACACCCTCTAAATTTGTAAGTAACTAGTATCTATTATATTGTTTTTGTTGCACTAACCCGTGCTGAGGACTATTTTAAAAACCTATTTAGAGGCTAAAAAAGCCACTGGCTACTTCGGCCAGAAGTCGCTGCCTGTACGTAATACAGAGAAGTTTGCAAAGAGGCTCGAAATTTCGCCTATGCCTGCACTTGCCCATTAGCTCAGTTGAGAGAGCGCTGGCATGGTGAGCCAGAGGTCGCGGGCTCAAGTCCCGGCGTGGGTGGTATTTTTAGCCTCTAAATAGGTTTTTAAAATTGTCCTCAGCACGGGTTAGTGCAAGAAAAAAAAATCATGTAGGTACAGCGATATCATTTCGATGTAAAAACCTAACTACAAAGTGGGTTACTCGGAGCTGCAAGTGATGTAAATTACTTCGGCCAGATGTCGCTGCCTGCCAATTTATAGCCTCTAAATAGGTTTTAAAACTAGTATCCATCCCAAGTGCTCTGGACCATCTTTTCTTGTATAACTGTCACTCGTGAATAGTCGCGATACAGTCGAAAGGCCGAAAACACTCTGTTTGAAGAAAAACATCGTGAAGGAAAACATCGTGAGGTGATTTATGTACCGTCTAATGCGAAGTGCTCTACACTGGATGGGTGAAGTTATCCTCTAACAGGATATTTTAGGTACTTCCAGCGGAAAGCGACGATCGCGACGACTGGAGTGTTAATTAAAGAAAGAGACTGGACGATTAATTTGTTTCTCGGTTTTGTAATATTGACGTCCATATTGTGTGAAAGAGAGGCAAACTCAATAATAACAATAATTTAATAGTTTACCTTATAAATAATTTGCGTTAAATTATAACAATAATAATGTATTTTTGTTTTCCTTTTCAGGTAAACATAAAAACGAAGCACATGAAGCACTACTCCCAATGCTGCGTCGGGTAAAAGAAATAATATTTAATTTTACAACCTATTCGGCAACTGTTTGGGAACGAAGCCAAATTGGCGTTTAATGAAGGGACGCGACTCTTCTTAGAAGTTATGCAAAGTCTGGATAAATTCTGTGCGATTTAGGAAAATGTCGATTGCCTCTACGAAACCTACCAGGTAGTCAAAGATATATTAATTTTGTTCAGATCACAATGTGAGATTGTGCGAGCGAAAAGCACGATTGAGCCAGCAGTAGCCTTAACTGTATGTTATCGGGTAGAACCCTCTAGTATCGATTATATATGGGGGATGGGTTATTTTATACTTTATTGTACACAAGAAAGAAATATGATGCACATAAAAACAAAGCAATAAGAACGGGTACATAGGCGAGGGTACATAGCGTGGGTATATGTATAGATTTAACAAAATTATTACTCCTGCTCCAAATAACTCCACAACCCTCGCTAGACACCTGGATGAAAAACGCAATAAGTCTGTCTAGCGCCAACTAATGCGGCATAAACTGGAGTCTGTTCATTAACTCTGGGCTACCCCCTTCGAGCACGCGTGGCGATAGCGTCCGTCTCGTTCGCACGTGTGTAATTAAAGTAGACAGGTTTATTGCTATGCTCCATTTGAATAAAGTCCCTCTTACTGCACTAGATGCTTCTGAAGATGGTGTTTGGACTTTGTGTGCTAATCTTGAACTATGATTCTCTAAATAAATACAAATTATTATTTTTGCACATTTTCATACTAATTCAGATTTTAAGGGATAAAAAACAGAATTACGTACCACGGCCTCTTGAACACAGATGCAAGTAGAACTAAAAGCTTGTAAAAAATAATATCAATACGCAATTTGTAGAAAAATCCTAACAATTTCGACATGAAAATCACATTTATACAGAAATCAATGAGGCAGTTACTACAAAAAACTAGTTTATAAAAATTCTTAACGAGTTCTTAATTATTAATAACTTTTTTTATACGGCTACAGATTAAAGGCTTATTTTATTGTAAATTTTATGTAACAAGGTTTTTATTTGATAAGTTATTGGAAAAATATTCCTATGTTGCAATATTTTTTTAATGAAATTTCTCGAATGGTACCCACGAGGGAAGCCTCCTTTATTCTCCTTTTTTTAACGCTAGAATGATTCAATGTTTACACACTTCTCACACCATCCCACTCACTCTAGTTACATCAGAAACAATGCAAACGAGGCATCGAAAATGTCGGCGCTCCGAGAAATTAAGTATTTCATTACATTAAATTTACATCCATTCGAATTAATAAAATTCTCGGAGTGAATTATCCGTACATTATGATAATGGCTTTATTCGTCACTTTTAAGCCCTTGTGTCTTCTGTTGTACGAAGTATGAACCGCAAACTGACCCATGCTTACGCGGGTCGCAATGACGATGAGGGTTCAAGTTATTGGTTGCTGACATAATTATCCTGAATACTTTCAATGTCCTGAAAACATATGATACTTTTTATATGAATCCCACGTCATGGAGACAGTACCTAAGTATTTCAGTTAAACTAAGGCTTATATATGTGTCTTTAATGTGTAGCCTTATAAAGGTGACATTGTCGCTGTGCGACAAAACCTTTTAATAAAGATTATAAAAAAATAAAAAAGGCTTATGTAGGTATAAAGGGTGTACAATGAAATTAATAATTAATAGAAATCTCCATGCCTGCCTGAAAAACCGCAACAAAAATCTGTTCCATACTAAGGTCACCTGCATTGATAAGTTAAAATCTGTTCCATACTAAAGTCACCTGCATTGATAAGAAAAACTCTGTTCCATAGTAAAGTTATCTGCATTGATAAGTAAAACTCTGTTCCATACTAAAGTCACCGGCATTGATAAGTAAAATTAATAGTGGTAAGTGGTTCGAATAATTCACTTCTTCGGGTAAATATTAGCGTATTGTAACAACCTGTATTTATAAAAAGTTAAAGATTTTATGTTTAGTATGAAAATGTGGGCAGATAAGTATTTTGTTACTGTACTTTGCTTCCTAAAATTTCAATGATCACGTTTATACCCAACTAAATCAATATTATCTCTTAATATATTCAATATTATCTTCGACCCACTTGATACATTTGCATCCTGTCAATTCAGCGGGTAGCCAGGGTAGATAGGGCACATCCGGAGTCTCCTGGAGCTCCTAGCGCACCTTGGAGCACCCTCTTCCGGGTTGGGGGTGCTCAGTACAAGTGCTTTCGCGATCGGAATTAACAAAGAGCGCTGAGTTTAACAGCATTATTCATAAAAACGCGTTCCGTGTGGCGCCGGATTAAGAACAGCGTCATTCTATTTCCTTCCGTGGATGTCGTAGAAGGCGACTAAGGAAATAAATTACCAGGAGACGGGCAGCAGCGTCTTCCTGAGATTCCAACTGCATACTGCGATCGCCGATCCGCCTGCCAAGCATGGCGATTAAAGCAACACCCCTCATGGTTTTGAAAACCACGAGGGAGGTCTGTGCCCTGCAGTGGGCGTCAAGTGGCTGATGATGATGATGATAATTCATAAAAAACGATGGTATTGTTTTGTATTTTTGTATTTACTTACTAAAGAAAAAATAAAATATAAAACCAATGCGATTTTTTTTTACTGGTTTTTGCTCGTTGTTAATAACGGCAACAGGTAGACGCTTGAAATATTCAAATGTTGTATAGATAATGGTACAGAACCCTTCGTGCGCGAGTCCGACTCGCACTTGGCCGGTTTTTTTATTTAATTTTTCTTTATGGTTTACGTCTTGTATATGTCTATGAGGCGTTAAATAAATGTATTTCTTCTTCTTCTTCTTTTACTCTTGTAGTGGAGAAATAAGCAGTGTTACCTCTGTGGTGATACCCTCCACTCTGACCATCTTTTCTCAAATAATCAAATATATATAACAATCTCGTGTCAGTATATGTTATCGAACTCCCCCGAAACGGCTTCACCGATTTGTATGATTCTTTTTGTGTATATTTGGTAGGTCTGAGAATAGGTCATAGGCTAATTAATATGGCAAACCAATCTGGGACCAGGTCATACCAGGTCATAGATCACACCAGGTCATACCAGGGGCTCAAGTCTCATTTTGTAATAGAACGAAAGTGTAACAATCACTGCTGTTTTTTGACACTATTTTTAGTCGCGTACACAAACGCCTCTGGATGGCGTGTCACTGGAGCTATCACTGACGTCCCATTGTACAAATAGGAAGTCTCATCCTAATTAACTTATCTATGGTAACATCATTGACATTATAACGGTAGTCTAGCCCTTGTTTGACGTTTCGACGGACTCTTTGAAATAATCGAAACACTGATTTGTTACAATTGAAGCGCCATTAAACAAATACACCTTTTAAGGTGTAGTTGCAGGTCAATTCAATTCAATTCAATTCAATTCAATTCAAATATTTTTATTCATTGTAAAAACAGAATGTTTACTTAATGAACGTCAAAGTTGTTAGTTTCACAATTAATGGATTATGTGGAGAAGAAGCTAACAAAGAAACTCCACATTTATTCTTTTCAAAACACGTTTTAACTTAATTAACAGAGTTTTCAACTTAAAATATTAGTCATGAATGTGTTGAACACTAGTCACAATCATCCTTTAAATAATATTAATCTACTGTTTAATGCCAAACATCTTTGTCTTCTAAATAATCCTTGATGTTATAGTAAGCCTTTTTGCACAGAATGTGCTTAACACATTTTTTAAATCGCGTTGGAGGTAACTCTAATATATCTTGAGGAATTTTGTTGTAGAACCTTATACAGTGCCCCATAAAGGATGTGTTAACTTTTGCAAGTCTAAATAGTGGAAATGACAATTTATGTTTATTTCTAGTATTAACATCATGGTGGCCACCAACATTTTCGAAGTCTTTGATATTTTTTGTAACGTACATAATATTTTCATAAATGTATTGACATGCAACTGTTAAGATGTTGGTTCCTTTGAAGAAATCTCTTAGCGAATCCCTACTACCTAACTTGTAAATAAATCGGATGGCTCTCTTCTGCAAGATGAAGATAGTCTCAATGTCTGCTGCCCGGCCCCATAGTAGTATACCGTAGGACATAATACTATGGAAGTAACTAAAATAAACAAGCCTAGCAGTTGCAACGTCAGTGAGTTCCCTAATTCTTTTCACTGCATATGCTGCAGAGCTAAGTCTGTGTGCTAATTTTACAATATGTGGACCCCATTGTAGTTTTGGATCGATGGTGATGCCCAGAAATACAGTATCATCTACAAATTCTAGTTTTTCATGTCCAATTACTATGTTGTTCTCAACTACTCGTACGTTAGGTAAGGAAAACTTTATACATTTCGTCTTTTTAGAATTTAGCAGCAGATTATTTGCTGTGAACCAATCTAGTACTTGCGAGAGAGAATTATTTGCATCGTCAAGATTATTTTCTTGTCTCCTTATTTTAAAAATAAGTGACGTGTCATCAGCAAATAACACTATCTCAGACATTTTTTGTACCATAAACGGTAAATCATTTATATAGACTAGGAAAAGGAGCGGCCCTAAGATAGATCCCTGCGGGACTCCTATTTTTACAAGTGAACCCGAGGATTTAATACGATTTACGTCTGCTTTTTGGACCCTTCCTTCTAAATACGATCTTAAAAGATCTAATCTTAAAAGGTCAGCTAGTATGTATTATATAATACATTAGCTGGTACGAGTACCTAATAGGATTGCCTACAATCCCTATCTAACAAGATTCCTTAAGTGTAATCAACATTGCAATGCTAAAACATTCGCCGCTACAAGCTTTAGCAGCAGTAGAGTTTTTTTCCTATTTTTAATAAGTTTTTTTTTTATTTCAATCCACCCTCATATTTTTTTAGTTCTGTCCATCCTAGAGGTATCTGGAATAAATTGCTTTTGGCGATTAGACCGCCGGTTGTATACCTTATCTCTTTAAATTACTAATGAGCTATAAAGAGTTCTCTATCTTTATGCCTTGCATAAAAGCTCTTCTAATCTCCGCTGAATCTAGCGAACGAATCGCTGCTATTACACTCAATGTCAAGTATCAAACGCAGCGCTTTTTAAGAGTTCGATGGTAGTGATAAACCACGCGATCTCCCGATAGATTTACTGGTCACATCTGGTTTTGTACAAGTCAGTCGAAGACTAGGTGACCAGACAATGCTTTCAGAGGACTGATATGAGTCGAGAAGCATTGTTCAGCGTTTCAACACCTTTCCGTTGGGAGCTGAGAGGTATTCAAATAGAGAGACGAGTTCGAGAGCTAAAAGGTGTCTAAAGGCAGACGGACAATCTTGAGAGAGAAAAAAAGCCGGCCAAGTGCGAGTCGAACTCGCGGACCGAGGGTTCCGTGCTCGCGCTTGGCCGTTTCTTATTACTTGTCGTTAGAATATATAATAAGTCCCACAGTCACGACAAGTTTGGTGCCTGTATAATACATACATCAAGGAGTTCTTGACATACATACAGGACCGTTCTTACGATAGAGTATAAACAAAATAAACACGTTTGTTGTATGGAGAGCACATCTTTTTTTTTAATATAATTATTTTTTAGATAATCCGCCGTAATAACACGTATTCTGCGAAAATTTCAACGTGTTAACAATTACGGTTCCAATGATAGAGCCCTTTAAAGGTCGGACGGACGGACAGATACACAGACAGACAGCGGAGGCCGAGTAATAGTAATAGTCCCGTTTGGCATCCTTCAGGTACGGAATCCTAAAAAACTTACTCGTTATTCTAGTGGTAACTCGTTTGATTTGTGGTCATGGGTTCGATTCTCCTTGAGGGCCGCGGTACTTTAAGTTGTACCTCTGTCTACAAGTCCTTGTCTCGTAACCATATCACACGGTAGCTAAGTTTGCGACCAGGACCCTGTTTCATAAAACTACAATTCATAGTTTAGGTACTATGACAATTCGATGTACATTGCAAAGTCGATTAACCCACAGATTAACAAGTAGACTCTCCTACGCAATGTACCTCGAATTGTCAAATTGTAGTTTTATGAAACTCGGCCTTGCTCTCCTATCACGTTACCACCCACTGTAATATTATTCTTCTTGACATTTCCAGTGTTTTGCGTTGTGTTACTTGTGTTATTATGTTCTATACCTGTGTGAGTGTGTAGATGCAAAAAAATGTTTTTATCTACCCATCTATCTAAAAGAAAAACTATCACGGCTAAGAAGGCTTTACTTGTTAACGAGGCAACCATAAGTTGGTTAGTTTTAAAATTTTAAAAGTAAAATTTCGTACAAAATCCATTGAAAACGACTTACCCTCTTGCTACGGAACCCTACATTGCGCTTAGCCCGACACGCTTTTGGCCGGTTTGTTATCCCGAAAGCATGGGAATACTCCTTTCGAATTATTTCGCGTCGCGTGAATCACCACTTTTTAACCAAAAATAGTAATCTATGGAGGCGTCAGTTCTGACCACAGACTATATAGAGATACTAGTGACTGATACGCCCATAGACAATCAGTGTTGCCAGGTCCAGTTTTACTTTTATTTTAAACAATTTGTGTGCAGAAACCAAGAAGGGATGCATCAGTTACGCCCCCCGCCTCTCCATCTCCCTTCGGCGGTTATTTACAAAACAAAATTACGATTCTCATTAGACAATACCCATAAAGTTCCGCAAAATACACGAAAATTCATCGAAACTCCGTCCCAACAACTTAATAAGTAATATTTCATCAATTTTACGCTTCTCCGGCAGCGTAGAGTAATTTCTACTTTACCCCCCTACCCATAAAGTTTACATTACGTTATACGTGTTATTTAGTTAGAATGGCCCATCATTTTATGCAATGACATTATCGGTGAAACGCCGTTGAAGCACTTCCAACTCTGCCACTTTGAATTTAAAGTACAATTCTGCACTGTGAAGTTCCAACTACGTAATCACGTAGTCATAAGCGGTATATCATTTCAATTATTAATTATGCCTTTTAAATTATACGTAACGCCCCTGCAGGCATTACGTTCATACATTTAGTTTATTTGTACTGCACATATGCCTAGACCTGTGGCTTCACGTGTGAAGGAAAATGTCGTGAGGGGACCTGAAGTCTATAATCATTACATTTATTTACAGGATAAAAATATTTTTTAACATATACACGCTTTCCGCATATTACAATGTACACTTTACTGCATATGTATACTTTTTGTGCAAGAAACAAACATTTACTTTTTACTTTTACTTATTATCAAGGATTATCTTCATAAGCAGCCTATATTCATCCCGCTGTAGGGCACAGGCCTTCTCTCAAAAAGAGAGTATGGGCTTAATCACCACGCGTGCCCACCGCGGATTGGCGATTTCAAGCGCTGAGGTACCTATATGAATATTTCAGACACTCAGGTTTCCTCACAATGTTTTCCTTTAACGTAAGCGTGTGGTATTGCTTCTATAACTTTACAAATGTACATGACTTAGAAAACAAAGTAATAGGTACATGCCCGCACTGGGAATCGAACCTAGGTCTCTTGCTACATGAATCTATAAATGTTTATGCATGTATTATAATTATTGATATAGGTTTTATAAATGTTTATGAACATTTTTTTCGACTATTTATATAAGTATTGCTCTGCCCAATTCAGTATTTAAATGCCCAACCCACCCAGCCACATCCACAAACCAAAGGTTGTCTGGGAGAGAATGCTATTTAGTATTAAATACGCCTTTGTACAAAACATGTGTTTTGTGCAATAAAGGATCTTAATGATAATGTCTAAATAAAGGCGCGCTACAAAAAACAGTACGTACGAACATTACGAGGGGATTTATAAAACTTTTTAGTAGAAACACGTTTTAAAAATTAAATTCAAATTGAATTAATGAAATTTCGATGACTTTTTTTCATGGATTCCAACAATAGACGACCAAATGTTGCATACATATTAGGAGTATCTCCTTTCCAACAAAAAAAAAACTTAATTTAACTTTATTGAAAAATTATTCACCACCATTAAAGTATTCTTCTTTCTAACTAAAAAAATATAATTGAACTTGTTTTCGTTTATGATTTATAGTGTTGATAGAAATACTACACGAAGATCTACGAATGCGAGGTTTTGTCTACGAAAATGTACAACAAGTTGGCAATGACGCGAGTACGTAATTACCCTAGTTATCCTGACGTCAGGATGGCGGGATTAAAATCGCAGTTTTAAACTCGCTATAAAGAAACGTACGTGCTGTAACGCTCTATTTTTTAATACCCGGATTTAAGGAGCAATATTATTTTATTCTAGTATTTTTCATCGATTCCCTAGCCTAGCTGGGGATCGACTGACACCTAAAAGAAAACGTAACGATTCCCTTCAAAATATTCAAAATAAAACGAGAAGGCTCTGCCAGCCAGCTACTATAAAGAGGAATCGTTACAGTACCCATACTAGGTGACCCATTCTTTACAATTAATTACTCCCCTGCCCCCCTCAGTGACTACCCATAGTATATGCCAAGTGAGAATAGAACCCACGACCTCAGACATGATAACGCACGTGGTAATCAGACATGATACCGCTAGAGCAATGTGGCAGTCAACAAAATTATGACCGCATGGCAGCCGTTAAGGTGTAACCTAGTCAGAGAAGCCCTAAGGTGGGGCGAAGCCCTATCGAGGCCGGCTGCAGCGGCCACCGGTAATCCACTTACAGCCGGAAGCGACAAGTGTTTGGGTCAAACACCGTCAGCTGCTAAATATTACGTGGAGTTTGGTCTTACATTTTCAGCGGACAGATAATCAGATAAAGCTTAGTGCCTAGTTTATTTGTCTCATCCCTGACTCGATTATGCTGACAAATAAGTGAAGCGACAAAAAGGTTGGGTTGAAACATTTCTCCGCTTCGATTTCAAGCCAATAAATCGAGTCGGGGGTAAGACAAATTTCACTAAGCCAAAAACTAAGAGAAGTGCCCAAGGTCTTTGTTTTCTAAAGCCAATATACTGGCTGTTATTGTTATTAATATTAATTCTTTATTGCACAAAATCTATAGTACAACCGCCATTAAAGCGGAGATACAAAATATGCGTCGACTCAAAGCTGGCAGTGGCAAACCTTATACAGGTTTTGGCTTATCGCTGGCCGGAAATATCAGCTGAGGCTCCGTGCCTTAGCGCATCCCACTTAAATACTACACAGGGTGACAATGTTAACATCGTTCACTGACCACTAAACCAGAGGCGGCGGCTTCGATTTCCACTGGAGGACGCCGTACTTGATTTGTACAAACGGCGTCAGTCTGGCGGTATTGCCATGTCAGTGATGCTAGTCCATGTTAGTCCTTGCCTGGTTACAGGTATCCTAGTCTGGAACCATAAACCAAGTGATTGTGTCGCGTGGAAGTTATTAGATAGATAGATAGATAAATAATTTATTCACATAAGACACACACACGTATATAAAGCAAATTATTATTTTTGTGATTACTGTCCAATTCGGTATTTGACACGATCAACGATAAATTATTTCATATGCTCGATTAAACCAAAAATTACAAAATATCTCGGAAAATGTATCTCTTTTAGGCAATTACTAGTTATTACAATTTTTAAATAGATTAAACATAAAAAGAGTGCTCTGAAATATGACGTCATAAGCCAGTATTTTCATACAAAATTCCGTTTTAAAAGTAACTCATTTGATATTTTGTCAAATACCCAATTACAGCGCAAAGCGCGCCTAAAGAAGTACATAATTCGCTTCAAACTTATGTATTACCAAAGTCGGTCATGTGTGTGCTACGCCGTAGCTCGTAGCCCGTAGCGCGTAGCTCGTAGCGCCTAGAGGTGCTACGTGACCGCGCATCCGCTACGCTTAAGTGGATGTGTGTCGGTAAAGTGGAATTTTGCAAATTGAGTTTTCGTTTGATAAATCTTTAAAGGCATACGAGAGCGAATGCAAAATTGCATTATAATGCTTTCTATTGTTTTTAACGAAATTATAATAGCTACTGCGCTAGCTTTGAAGAAAACCAGCGTGAAAAAGCCCACGAAATAGTTGGCCTACCTATTCAAGTCAGAACAAAACATCAAATCAATTTCTTAATTTTTTTTACTGTCAATATCTTTCCTGTGGTTCTGAAAATATCCCAAATAGAAGTACAACGAGTGGTCACTGCATTAACCAAGTGTAAAATAAACACATTTGTGGAAAACAAACTTACAATTAACGCCACATATCGTGTACTTTTGAAAAAAAGTTTCAACCTAATTAACAGGCTTTTCAACTCAAAGTTTATTACTCAAAAATTGTGTGGAATACCAGACACAATTGTCTTCTGAATACCTATAAATATTATTGTTCTGTTTACCGTCTTTATCTTTTAATATGTAGAATTGTAAATGCCAATCGGGTCACCATGACAATGGTTTTTAACGTTTTTTCACGGACATAATCTAACAGGTTACATAATTATTGTATTTATAGCAGTTTTCTTTGCACAGGGTGTGCTTTGTTATGCAGCCTATATACGTCCCATTGCAGGCCAGATCCCTTCTGTCAGAGAGTGAATGGGCTTTATTACCGCGCGTGTCCACCGCGGATTGGCAATTTCAAGCGCTAAGTGTGCTTATCACATTTTATAAGCCGCGTCGGAGGTAAATGTAATATATCTTAAGGAATCACATTCTTATAAAGCCCATAAAGGATTAATAAAAAAAGCGGTGGTAGCCTAGTGGGTAGAACATTGGACTCGGAAACGGGAGACCCAGGTACGATCCCAGTGCGGGCATGTACCTATGACTTTGTTTTCTAAGCTATGTACATTTGTAAAGTTATGGTAGCAATACCACTCGCTAACCGTGAAGGAAAACATCGTGAGGAAACCTGGGTGTCTGAGCTATTCACATACCTCAGCGCTTGAAATCACGTGACATACACGTTACGGCCTATTTTGGCGTGAACGGGAAAAATTCTTGCGGGTCACCATTTTGCGAACTTCTTCTTAGTTTGTATTTCCTCGATTACCCGCAAGTCTTTTTCAACACAGTATTTGTATGGCACAAATTTATTTGTTTCACTTTTTACCCGATCTTATTTTATGTATTTGTTACCTTTCACACTTCACAAGCACTACACAGTATAATATTTAAGTAATGTAGGTATTCTATTGTATTTTTGGCACCGTATTTATTACCTTCACTCTTCACAAGCACTGCACAGTAGGTATAATATTTAAGTAATGTATCTTATTGTCATTGTCTTTTTCACACCGTTGGGCAGCTTATTTAACCTTACTTTTTCACACGTACAATGCTAACCGCAGTTTGGACCCGACTGAAAATCAGCGTTGCAACGGACCACTCTGTTGCAACATTATGCTGAGTCGGGCCCATTTTGGGGGCTCAATACTTAAAAACTATAATGTATTTTATTATTGTTTTCATGTTTTATCGTTTATTTATTTTTTACCCACTTTTTGTAACCTTTTTGTGTTAATTTGTTAAAAATGTAGGCATCTTGTATTGATAGTGAGTGATAAATTTTCTTTTTGTTGTTTTGAGTATTGTGTCGTCAAATAAATGAATTTTCTTCTTCTTCTTCTTCTTAAATCGCTAATCCGCGGTAGGCACGCGTGGTGATTAAGCCCAAATTATATATATACTTTATTGCACACGAGACATTGAACAGGACATTAAATAAGAAATAGGATGTACAAAGGCGAGCTTATCTCTGTAAGAGACTTCTTCCAGAGGTAAAAAACGGGTCTTAATACGTGTACAAATTACATACAAATCCACGCACAATCCCCTGCCGGAATCGAACCTCCGACCGGTGTCTTCTCCGTTAGTAGACAAGCTACTAACCGCTAGACCAGCGAGGCAAGCGGCCATAACTGTCCGTTACCGACCAAACATCAGTCTAACAGTCACACGCAGCTGTTCCTAACGAACGTTATTGTTGTGTTATGAGCGATCTAATGTGTCAACAGACACACTCATGCATATGTTACAGTAAAAGTGTACAGTCCAGTACATCTGACAGTTTTCCGGTTAAGGGGGTTCAGGAGTAACACTAGCTCATTTTGAGGGATACTTCATTGTTGAAGCCTTAAAGCTTTCCACTATTTTTTGTTTTTAGTATGCACTCACACCTGCCTTCAACTTCTTGCTTGCTTTTAACTCTCAACAATGTGAACGCAACCTTATGTTCGTTTTTATTGCAAACTGTTATTATCAAACTAACAAAAAAAAAAAATCCTATGTACCCACTTTCTACTTACTTCCAAGAATTATACGCGAATTGCAACGGCGCGTTTTGCTTTATATAACATTTATTAATATACATAACTATTGTTTCTCAAGTAAGTGAATCAATGTATTCTTATTGAGAAATAAATTTCTTAAATCACAAATCACTAGCTCCACCGAGGAAAGAAAATGATATCTTTTTTACAAATCGAATTTGCAAAAAGTATCAGCACAATCACTCAATCTGCCGCAGCGCCCGGGGTGGATACGGTAGAAGCTAAGTGAGAGGGGGCGAAAGTGCAGACAAACGTAGCATCCCAAAGCAAGGAGCGCCCCCTCTCCCAGGGTGTCATCGTCAGGCCATAATTGTTTGTTGAGTTTAGTATTTTATTTTGGTTGTTAGTTTATACATAGTTTTACTACGCAATTATTATTCGTTAACTCTCTCAAAGTACCTGCAATAGAGGGTTTCGTAGTGCAGGGCTTT
Organism: Yponomeuta evonymella; assembly: GCA_963969515.1. NCBI lineage: Eukaryota > Metazoa > Arthropoda > Insecta > Lepidoptera > Yponomeutidae > Yponomeuta > Yponomeuta evonymella. The sequence continues at coordinate 940,132 of OZ018370.1, read as the reverse complement.
CTGTATGTCTGGAAAAAATACAAACAATTTTTTATTTGAGACCAAATCCAAATCGCTAATATAATATCAGTTGTTTCATAAGTTTCACACACTCTCGAGCAAGCTTGAGGAGGTATCAAAATGTAGTATGGGAGAGCTTATTTTATTTTCTCAACTTCTGGTAAATAGAGCATTTTTGCCTGGCATCTGTCTGGCTGGCAGTGTCAGTTTCTTCATAATTGTAAGAATCGAGTATTTTTCATAAATTCAAACGTAAAGGATTAGACCGAGACGGTTTGCTACTTGCTTCAATCCTGATAATTCTCCTTCTCTTCATAAACATTCATTAGAGCGAGCCCTACCTATCACATCAGCGATTTGCGAGCGATTTGAAAGCGATGCGATTGCGCAGCGAGCACGCCGCGACGACGCCGTGCGATCGGCGTTTTGGACACTCAGTAGCAAAATGGATTGATCTGACGAGAAAACACTACTGCTGACTCTGTTGCGTCCCAGACGCAGGAAATGAAAGCAGCTTAAAGTAAACGACGAAACTGGGAGGCTTCATTATTAAATCGACTGATGGTCGCGGCGCAATCGCATCGCTTTCAAATCGCTCGCAAATCGCTTGTGTGATAGGGCTGAATAGAACATGAAGAACATTAATACATTCTTGACTCTAGCAAACTGCATACATCTAGCTTAAAAGTAACCCTATGTTCAATTTGTAGTCGCAGTTATTGCGATACATTAAATAAATAAATAAGTTATGTACGCAAACCAGTCTTGAAAAGAATAATAGTGGAATTTCTTTGTTACCTTTTTCTCCACATAATCTATTAATTAAGAAACTAACAGTTTTGTCGTTCAATAAGTGCTTAAACATTTTGTTTTTATAGTTAATAAAATTTTTGACTTTGACTTTAAAACGTTGTTAATTTTTTGAGCTTAACTGTGTGTCGTTCTCGAACGGACTGTTCACGCCACACAGCTAACTGCACACAAATTGTGCACAAGCGTAACTGTCATCTACACCCGAGTTGGGCAGTCAGCGATCTCGATGAGTCTTGTGGCTATTAGACGCATATGCGTGAGTTTGTTACTGGTTAGCATACGACGGTGGCGCCCCCTCTAGCGGTATCACGTCTGATTCACGGATGATGTATTTCTGTTGCCGCTATAACAAGAAATACTAAAAACTAAAAGAATAAAATTAATATTTAAGGGGGGCTTCCATACAACAAACTTAATTTCTTGCCGTTTTTTGCTCGATATTAACAAGGGCAACAGATAGACGCTTGAAATATTCACAGAATATTTAGTTCTGTATTCGTTTCAAAAATAAATAATTAAATTAAAATTAAATAAATATTTAAGAGGGGCTCCCATACACAAACGTGAATTCTTGCCGTTTTTCTCGATCGTGCGCGAGTCCGACTCGCACTTGGCCGTTTTTTTTTTCTCCAAAATGATCCAAATTTTGAAATGGACACCTAGTTTGTGTGCTATTTTGAATAAAAGCATTTTAATTTGTTTGAATGGTCTCGTGCTGAATTAAAAAGACAAGATAATAAAATTATGGTCTTAAATAGTTTTGAAGCTCGGCATTAAATGTACACAGGCCTTGATTGTGTTTATTCGCTAACGGTGCCGCAGTTGTAAGACCTCGCTGCGTGTATCGTGTTACTAGTACGTAAGTGAACAGTGCTGTGGTATATTGTTGTCTCTTTCTGACGCGCGAGCATAAGTAGAGTAATATCTACCTGACGCATAGACACAGCGCGTCAAGTTAAACAAAGTGAGTAAGTACTGCTCAAAAATTAAACCACAGAGCATTGAATGTATGTAGAAGCGGTGGTGCATAAATATATAATTATGTATATATACTTTTTTTTATTGTTCCAATAAGGAGTGGGTTATGTAGCGAAGACTATTCGAGTTGATTTGCTCAGAAACAATCTATCTCATTATAAAGATCTGTCCTTTAAGAAAATAGGTTAAAATATTTTAAGTAACAAAATAATATGAAAACCCGTTCGGTAGTTTTAATTTTTTCACGGTCAGACAGACAAACTATAAAAAAATATGAAAATAAAATGTCAATGCAATCAATTGATTAAAATGGATTATCATACACAATCGAAAAATTAACTTCATAGAACGTTACTAAATCGAGCTGTCAAAAGTTCAATAAACGGTTGGACAGACTGTAGGTAACTATAATCATCCTCCGGCTGCCAACAATGGCAAGGATGGCCTCGATGGTCCCGCATAACACGTTTGGCTACCAAACCAGAAATCGTAAAACAGTCACTTTAGTCATAGGCCAAGTTCTCTATTTATTATTGCTAACAAAAACAAACATTGAATCGCATTTTTTTTATGTAGACTATACACGTCCCACTACAGGGTACAGGCCTTCTTTCAGAGAGAGAGTATGGGTTTAATTACCGCCGATTGGCAATTTCAAGCTCTGCGGTATATCTACGTAACTTCGAAAACAAAGTCATTGGTACATGCCGGGATTCGAACCCACGATCTTCCGTAGGTGAGGCCGGTTTCTATCATTCCGCTGACGCCGCTGCCTTCGAGATACAATAAGAGAATTTTATATGAGACTTCAATTAATTAGCGAATCCGTCGGGGTTTGCAAAACAAAAGATTTTCTTTGCCTTTTGTCTTCAGCTATCGTAAAGCCATCGATAGTGTTTGAAAAAATACAAACATTTTTTTATTTGGGACCAAATCTAAATTGCTAATAAAATATCAGTTATATTCTTTTTGTTGCACTAACCCGTGCTGAGGACAATTTTAAAAACCTATTTAGAGGCTAAAAATTCCACCTCTGGTCCAGAGGCCGCGGGTTCAAGTCCCGGCATGGGTGGAATTTTTAGCCTCTAAATAATAAATTATCAGTTGTTTCATGGATTTCATACATTCTCGAGCAAGCTTGATAGTTATTGCTCGAGGCAATTTAGACCAAGATCAAACGCTGCGAAAATGTCTAGCTTATTCTCTGCCTAACTCTATGGCAGTATGGATAGATCGGTGTCCAGTTGCAAACGGCACCAATGCCTTTGTGTGGTCTCCCACTCGAAACACCTACCTACAATTATAATATACAGGGTGCAATTAAATTCCTATACACATATTCAGACTGCCTCGTTGGTCTAGCGGTATCATGTCTGATTACCGTGCCGGAGGTCGTGGGTTCGATTCCCACTGGGGGCCGCCGTACATTTGTACACATGGCCTCAGACTGGTTGTATTTCTATGTGTGTGATGTCCTTGCCTGGTTACTATAGCACAGGTTATTCTAGTTTGGGACCAGGTCAAATGACAGTACAAGGCTCGTTAAGTAAGTTTTTCGGGGAAGCTCCTTAGAAAACGTTGCACAAAGTATAAGCAGCGAACAGGAGTAATATCTGATGATTATAACTTCTACACAGCACAATCACTTGTTCTGGTCCCAAACTGTGATACTCTGTGCTATAGTAACCAGGTAAGTACATCACAAACATGGAAATAAAAGATCATCCCTTTATATAGCCTGTTATTTTTAGGCTCACTCTGTAACTTACTTAGTAAGAAGCAAATAAATGAATAAAGTATTATTTCAATACACTCAGACTGCGGCCATTTGTACAGATCAAGTTCGGCGGCCTCCAGTGAGAATCGGACCCACAACCTCTGGTTTCGTAGTCAAGCGTGTTGACCGCTAGACCAACGAGGCGGTCAAAACGGAATAAAGTGGGAGTCTCACAAACTAAACTATAAATCAAATCCCGCGCCCGGTTAGACATAACGCAACGATCACTCAGCCTGTCCTCCGCAGGTCGTAAGGCTCTCCACATACAGTTTAAGCCGTTCTCACACCGGTTACTGCACTCACCTACACTTTCTAAAAAAGGCACCGCCGATTACTTTTCATGTGTCATCGTCATTCAGCCACAAGAAGTCCACTGCTGGACATAGGCCTCCTCCATGGATTTCCAAAAAGACCGGTTGGAAGCGGCCTGCATCCAGCGTCTTCCTGCCACTTGGATGAGGTCATCTGTCCATCTTGTGGCTGCTCGTCCTACGCTGCGCTTGCCGATATGTGGTCTCCGTTCGAGAACTTTTCGGCCCCATCGGCCATCAGTTCTGCGTGCTGTGTGCCCTGCCCACTGCCACTTCAACTTACTAATCCGCTGGGCTTTCGTAACTTTTCATATTTGCATTTTACAAAAATTTTGTAAAAATTTTAAGTTCATTAATCTAAACCAAGTTCAAGGGGCCAAGGAATCATTTTTTCATTGGAAATGTTTTTTCGTTCGCTCCAGTGTAGGCTCCGATTTCACGAAAAAGTGCGATACCTTTATATCTCGGAGAGTTGTGAAGATATGATATTCGAAAAAACCTCAAAAAACGCGTATTCACAAGAGCTGTAAGTTGCAAAAAGAATTATTCGAGAAATTAAAAAACGAAAAAAGTTATGGCTGAAACAGTAAAAAAAAAACCGATTTTTTTTATATTGGCGCTCGATATTTTGGAAACGAAGAATGACATAAAAAATTTGAGCAAAATTCCTCTAGACAATTTATTCAGCTACAATTTGAGCCTGAAACAAAGACGTTCGGGTTAAGGGTTTGCCCTGTAGCCTAACCTTTTTGAAGAAAGTCAACAAACGAGAACGACATTTTTCTCATGACATTTATATCTCGATTAATTTCCAATGTCGAGCTCGATTCATTTCCAATGTGCTCGATAGTTGTGTGAGGCACGAAATGTGTGAATTTTTTTTTTCCATTTCTAGTTTTTTCTGCTGAAGTAAACTGTAGTATTTTCTAAGGTTAACACTAATTATTATTATTACAATCAACGCGCATTAAACAAGCTCTAACGGCTCGTTGCTTTTTTTAGCTCACTCTAACCAAATTCATCGTCTTTCCAACAGACGTACCCAAGTGCGTGTCGGGCCACACACAGTGGAGGGTTCTGCAGAAGGAGGGGTTTTTACCTACTTTACAGAACCAACAACTTCGTCAATGTAACTTTCAATGGAATTTTACGAAGTTTCCTTTTATGAGTTACTCGCCTATTACTTGCTTACTTTACTTACTTTATACTTTATTGCACACATAAAATTACATGAATAAAACAAAACATACTCGTTAACTTGTAAAGCGAACTTAGCTGTATTTGAGATACATAATTGAGATTTGAACCTATTTAGAAGTATGCCGTGGAGAACTTTGACAAGAATGGTTTTAATATAACTAGGTTATTTTTATTCTCTATATCTAATACTTATCATGATGTAACCCGTCGAAAACTCATTCTAGTCACGTGGTACAAAATCGCGCCATACAAAACGGGCTCAAACTATGACGTCACACCTTGCACTTGATGCCTTAGAATGTACGTAGCGTTTATCAATATTTAATTTATCTCCTAAAATAATATTTTTATATGCACTTGCACACTTATTAAAACAACATTTGGAATTTAATGAAAAAACTAAATCTAATAAGCTTTTTATTATTAGAGAAAGAAAGAAAGAAAGATAGAAACATAGAAACATATATTTATTTGACGACACAATACTCAAAAACATAAAATCACAAAACAAAATACAACAGTCACCAGAAAACACAATATCAGCCGAAATGTGGGTAACGGCAAAAAAAAGTTTGAGCACATAACTAGATTTTTAAAGTTTTTTAAAGCATGTTTCTGGTTAATTTTTTTTTATTTTTCCTGCGATTTTCTGTCTTTTTGGCATAAAATCAATGTCACTCCAATTTAAGTTTGACGCAAGTTTCCCATACTAATAGTATCCCGAGTAACAGAGGGACCCTAAAATAAAAGTATTAGGTTTAGTGCAGACATCTCCGGTCTAACTAGCTGAACCTCCGTTAAAGTGCAGCGCAATGTGAGAGTGGCCTAAGGGCGTCCACACACGACTGGCGAGCGCGTGGGGCGGGGCCGTAAGGGTCGCTGCACACGTTAAGGGCGGTCCTCTCCAGTCAAGCGCGGGAACGCTGCCCTCGATTGTTCTGCCGCTTTTTGTGGTCGGGACATGTATCAAATAATGACACAAGCATTAAGTCTGCCCTTTGTGCAATATGAATGTCTGGCCGCAGCATTGTGAGAATAGTAACGAATGTTTTAGCATTGCAAGTTGTTGATTGCACTTCGCACACCTACAAGAACAACGTGATATTTCCAAATATAATTATATCACTTTGAAACTTTAAAAATGATAGAATGATAATGAAAATGATAGAAACTATAAAAGTGATATCATAAATGACTTTGAAACTTTTGTGAAGTTATAGTAGCAATACCACTCGCTAACGGTGAAGGTAAACATCGTGAGGAAACCTGGGTGTCTGAGCTATTCACATACCTCAGCGCTTGAAATCACCGGTGGGCACGCGTGGCGATTAAGCCCATACTCTCTCTCTTTGAGAAGGCCTGTGCCCTACAGTGGGACTTATATAGGCTGCTTATGCTTTGAAACTTAAAAAATGCTCTCCTGTAAAGGGGTTATCGGAATATCACGTTGTTCTTGTAGGTGTGCGTCATGGGATATTGTTATGTAGGTACTCGTACCAACTGATGTATGAGATGATTTGAGAAAAGATGGTCAGCGTCCACTACAACTCGACCCGAAGACAGCGATAGCATTGTAATTTGACATTCAACTAACAACATGTAAATTTTTTACGTTCAAATAAATTTCTGATTTCTGAAAAAAATCACAAATTTCGTGCCTCACACGACTATCGAGCACATTGGAAATTAACCGACTCATAAATGTCATGTGCCGTTCTGACTTTTGACTTTTTTCTTAAAGGTAGGCTACAGGGCAAACTTTTAGACCGATCGTCTTTGTTTTAGACTCAAATTGTAGCTGACTAAGGGCCGCTTTCTGAACTGAGAGTTTTACTAAGTAAATACTTAAGTAACGTTCTGTCACGCTCTTTTCTGAGAAATTTGTAGAGACAGCCCTATAGTTAACCATTTACTTAGCGAAATTCTCAATTCGGAATCTGGCCCTTAATTGTCCAAAGGAGATTTTCTCAAATATTTGTTATCATTCTTCGTTTCCAAAATATCGAGCGCCAAAATAAAAAAAATCTGAAGAAAAATATAGTTTTTTTCACTGTTTCGGCTGTTCCGCTTTTTGACTTTCTCGAATAATTCTTTTTGCACCTTACAGCTCTCGTGAATACGCGTCTTTTGAGCCTTTCTTAAATATCATCTCTTCACAACTCGCAGAGATATAAGGTGGTCGCATTTTTTCGTGAAATCGGAGCCTACACTGGAGCGAATGAAAAGACATTTCCAATGTCAAAATAATGCAGCCTATTTATATCCCACTGCAGGGCACGTGCAGTGTTGCCAGCCGGGTCTTGTCAAAAGTTACCTGAAAGAGACAAAAAGTAACCTTTTGGTGTAAAAAGTCACCTTACCAATAAAAACTGGCCAAGTGCGTGTCGGGCCACGCGCAATGTAGGGTTTCGTAGAAAGAGGGTTTTTTACCTGCTTCGGCCGCGGACGGACAGACAAATAGATGACATGGCGAAACTATAAGGGTTCCTGGTCAGAATACGGAACCCTTAAAAGGAGCTAAAACGTTTTCAGTAGGTAGAATTTTTTGTACTTATCTTGTTTTCAAGCTTTTCTTTTCAAACCACACTTTTGCAGATCTTAATACCTAATTCAAAAGTTTCAAGCACAAAATAAATCAGAAACAATAATCAACGGACGATCTGAACGAAAGAAAGATAGATCGACTGAGTAAGCGAGGGGCTTTGATTTTTGTTAGGTAGGTAGGTATGTCTGAGAGAGAAAGACTTACTCACCTATTTTTGGGAGTTTCGCTCTCTATACGAATGAACGAAACGAAAATGATGTCAAGACATGCCAAAATTGTAAAATAAATGAGTGTTCTGTCCCGTTTTAGATTTATTTCATATAAAAAAACCATACAAATGCCAGAAAATCACCTAAAGTAACCTTTTGAGTCGTGTAACCTAGAAGCAACCTTACTTGTTTAAAAATCACCTAAAAGGTTACAAAAGTAACCTTCTGGCAACACTGGGCACGTGCTTTCTCTCAGAGAGAGAGAGTATGGGCTTAACACCAAGCATGCAATAAATATCTAATAATAATCATGACTACCCTAGTTTAGGTAGGTAGTTAGTAGTTAGGTAGTTATTTATTTATTTTAGTTACTATTTGGCTGCGGATTTAATAAAATAACTCCGTTACATGACGCCTGTATCACGGAGGGGTAGACAGAGACCAGAGTTTGCCACTTGTGTCGATCTAATGAATTTGGATAAAGCGAAAAGGTCTTTCATAAACATTCATACTCGATCACGTTGATTTCGGGTACTTTTTATCTTGCCCTTCGCTTATACATGACCTATTGTTCTAAGTACCCATGTCTGTCTGGGACTTCCCTTACCGGCCTTTCCACCCACATTATTTATTTATCTCGCAGAAAAAGAACACGCAGATTTTTAAAAACCTATTTAGAGGCTAAAAATTCCACCCACGCCGAGACTTGAACCCGCGACCTCTGGCTCACCGCGCCAGCGCTCTCCCAATTGAGCTAATAATCATGTAGGTACAGCGATGTCATTTCGATGTAAAAACCTAACTGCAAAGTGGGTTACTGGGGGCTGCAAGTGATGTAAATCGCTTCGGTCAGATGTCGCTGCCTGTACGTAATACAGAGAAGTTTGTAAAGAGGCTCGAAATTTGATCGATGCTTTCACTTGCCCATTAGGTCAGTTGGGAGAGCGCTGGCATGGGCGGAACTTTTAGCCTCTAAATAGGTTTTTAAAAATTGTCCTCAGCACGTGTTAGTGCAGCAAAAAGAATATAATGAGAACACGCAGAGTTTTAAACACTTTTGCCAAACTGCATGCCACCTGGTTGGTGATTTTGAATGCACTCTAACTTCTGACTGTGTCGGTTAAAATAACATGGCATTTTTACTTAATTCACCTTATGCTCGAGTGCCAGTTGTATCGACTGGTGCCGCTGCCTACCCCTGATTTGCATACTGCAGCGCCGCGCCCTTGGCTGCACCGAATTACAATGTTTAAACTTTATGTTCTAAGGTAAAACCGCTAATTTATTGTGTACCCCGAAGTCAAAATAGTTTGTGCACGACTCGACTGTGTGAAAAAATAGGTATCATGCCTGGCAAATAACTTGAGCAAATGGCTTTGACTTCGCATGTATTTGGGGTCTCACTGGCGGGGGATAAGATAAGATTTTCCATTTTTCCATTCTTTTCGAGAAAGAATGAACGATCCATTTTTTCTCCAAAAATAAAGAAAGAAAGTAAAAGAAAGATCCATTTTTTCTCCAAAATGAAGTGGACACCTAGTTTAACTGGTAACGTTCATTAAGTCGCAGTTTCTGTGCTACTTTGAATAAAAAATTTTGATTACATTTTTTTTATTGCTTAATAAGCATATTTTTACAAAGGCGAGCTTTATACAAATGAGTGGATTCTCCCAGCTATCTTCTATCGCGATCCCTTTCAATTTGACGTTTGAAAGGTGCGGTGCTGACGAAATTCAGACTGCATGAATTTGAAAAAAAAAAACCTCCATCTTGATTCTCTAAAAAACCTTGTACTTCGGCGATCACAGCATCATCATCGTCGAATTCCTGGCCTCTTGGGTATTCTTTCAATCTCGGAAATAGATAAAAGTCACTAGGAGCAAGGTCTGGAGAATATGGAGGATGTTCTACCAGTTCGAAACCAGCATCGTGGATGGCAGCCAACGCAACTTGGCTGTCCTAAAAAAGAGAAACCATAAGCTGGCCGGCGGATACCTTGAATTTCTTAGGGATCGGTGATGATGGCCTCTTCCTAGACATGGATTGTATTTTTGTTTCAGGGTTGTAATGGTGAAGCCATGTTTAATCGATAGTTAGAAATCAAGCCGAAAACCGGCCACGATCTTATTTTAACAGTTCCAAACAGCTTTGTGAAATTCTCAGCCTGGTTCTTTCTTATTAGGCCGTTAGCGTTCTAGGCACCCAACGCGCTGAGACTTTTTTCATTCCCAAATGGTCATGGATTATATTATGAACACTCTCTATTGAAATCTTTAGTACTTCAGCTATAAATTGAACAGTAATACGACGATCCGCCAAAACCAATTTTTCAATATTTTTTATCATTTCTACAGTTACTGCAGTCGTAGGGCGGCCTGAGCGCGAGTCGTCATTAGTGGATGTTCGTCCCCGCCTAAACTCAGCACACCAACGCGCAACCGTAGAATAAGGAGGAGCATAAACCCCTAACGTATCTTGCAAGTCTTGATTTGCTTGTTCCGTAGTAAAGTTTCTCAAACATAGATATTTAATCACCGCGCGAACTTAAATTTTCTCCATTTTCGATTACACGTTGCGACAGAACACAAGTAAGAACCTTCTATGATTGAAACAACAAAATAGCATCAAACTTTTTTATTTTATTATGTCGACAAATAAGTGGGCTATGCCTGCCAGTATTCTCTTTTTCTCTATCCAAGGAGTACCTCATTCTCACAACTTATTGGACACCCCTCGAATTACGGTATTCAAATGCCTTACGGTGGCGGAGAGTCGCTGAATGCGGGCGGCACAAGACCGGGAAGCTTGGAAAACCATCAGGGAGGCCTATGTCCTGCAGCGGGCGTCAAATGGCTGATGATGATGATGGTAGGTACATAATTATAGAGAGCGTAGCATAAAGACAATAAATCATCATGATTATTATCTTGATGAAGCATGTAAACAAAAAGAAGCAACCACTGTTTACTGCAGTCGACAGTATCAAACAAAAGATTTCCGTAACAATCGCGTGCCCCCTCGAATTAACCGCAGGTAAACGTTACTTACGTTGCCATGGCGACGGAGATGTTACGTCGATGCCTGGCTGAAAATTACGACTCGGATATATGCAGGTACACGTACATACACTCACGCCCGCATCCCGGAGGGGTAGGCAGAGACAAGGGTTTTGCCTATTGCCACGATCCGGACCCTAGGTTCATAAAATAATCTCCCTGCACCCACAATAATTTTGAACGAGCAATCCAACGATACCTCACACTATGGTGCAGGCGAGAAAAAAAATCTGTAATTTAGGTGTTCTACCGTTTTCTCGGCGTGATTAATATGTATCACCGAGTCAAATTTCAGCTTTCTCGTACTAATCGTCTCTGAGCTAGGCCGCGGACAGACAGACAGACAGGCGGATTTTTTTCTCTCGCCTACACCATAGAGTGGGGCATCGTTGGATTCATCATCATCATCATCAGCCATTTGACGCCCACTGCAGGACACAGACTTCCCTCACGGTTATCCAAGCTTCCCGATGTTGTGCCGCCAGCGACTCCCCGCCACCGTAACCAGGTCTTCAGACCATCTGGTGGGGGGCCTGCCACCGTAACCAGGCCGTAAGACCACCTGGTGGGGGGCCTGCCACCGTAACCATCAGACCATCTGGTGGGAGGCCTGCCACCGTAACCAGGTCGTCAGAAGATCTGGTGGGGGGCCTGCCTACGCTGCGTCGTCCGGTCCGCGGTCACCAGGTCAGAGATTTTTCGCCCCACAGCCATCAGTTCTCCGAGCTATGTGCCCCGCCCACTGCCACTTCAAGTGAGCATTATCAGTAACTCGGGTTCTTCTGCGGATCTCCTCACTCATATTCTAATTTCATTATTATGAATTTTTATTTTGTAACAACTCTCCAATAACGCCACCATTGTTTAATTACTAACTATAATTTCTCATAAGAGGCACGGGCCTGCTGTTTAATACAGGCTACTTAGTAACCTAGCTATAGCAGCTATATTTAAACATTCCGTGTGGCGCCGGATTAAGAATAGCGTCACTCCATTTCCTTCCGTGGATGTCGTAGAAGGCGACAAGGAAATCAATTACCAGGAGACGGGCAGCAGCGTCTTCCTGAGATTCCAACCGCATACTGCGATCGCCAACACGCCTGCCAAGCGTGGCGATTATGGAAAAACCCCTTGTGTTTATGAAAACCACGAAGGAGGCCTATGTCCTGCAGTGGGCGTCAAATGGCTGATGATGATGACGATGATTATTTAAACATTTAATTGAATGTACATCAACCCTGTAACTATCAATAAAGTTATTATTTATTATTATTATATAGACGTACTTCTGAAATAAATTTATACTGAATTGAATTAGGTGGATGATTTAATATGTAAAGATTGATCTACGGTCGCCTGTACTTTGCGTCCATAGTGGACGGTTTTGGTCCAAACGGAACACGTGTCTGTTGCGTCACTTCCGGTCTAGGCGGAAATGCGGACCGCCCTCGCGCCACCCCGCCCCCCCCGGGCGCAGCAGATAGGTGGACCTTGTCCAGAAGAAATTAAAGTGCAATCCGCTGTTTAGAACACCAATAAGTTTATACTTTTGATAGAAAATGAGGTTTTACTTGATAGATTTCCCGTTTGCTTTTTTTTTATCAGTTTTCAATGAATCTTTCACTTCCAGTGCATACGTTGCTTTGTAGGGTTCCGTAACCAATGGGTAAGGGACCCTGTTACTAAGACTCCGCTGTCCGTCCGTCCGACCGTCTGTATCTCATGTACCGTGATAGTTAGACAGTTGAAATTTTCTAGATGGTAGAATCCTTCTTTCTCGCTGTCGGAAATTAATAGTTCTAAATACCTGTTAAAAATCATAGGCCGTTCACTATGATTTATGAATCACTAGTAGTGATTATAATAATTTTGTTACTCTGGAAACATTATTACCATATTCTGTGTGCCTTCTGTCCTCTTTTATCAATGCCTCTTCCAGCCATAAGCGGCAGAGGCTTTTGTGGAGAAAAGTAAAATGTAGGGCATCGACAACTCTCGCGTAATGAGTTGGCTAAGTTTAGTCTTTTGTACCTGTTATTTTTTATTTAACATGTATGTATAGCTCCTACAGCACTATTTATGATTCTCTAGTTAATTGAAGTCGCACAAGAAATAAAGGTAACGTGCATTTCCAAGACAATCTCTTGTCCTGGTCCCAAACTAAGACACCCTCTGTACAGTGGTAACCAGGCAAGGACATCAATAACCTGGAAACACACCCAGACTGAGTCCATTTATACAAGTCAAGTACGGCGACCTCCAGAGGGAATCGAACCCACTACCACTGGTTTGGAAGTCTAGGATAGACCAACGACGTTATTATGATGAGGGAAATTACTTTTTAGTTGGATATATTTTTATTATAAGCGAGTAGATAATTTAGTTGGATGTATTTATTTTGTTGCGCGAGCGGTGGTAGCCCAGTGGGTAGAACAATGGATCGAGACCTAGGTTCGATTCCCGGTGCGGGCTATATGAATTTGTTAATTTTCAAAGGTACGTACATCTGCGAATTTGTGGTAGCAATACCACACGCTATAACCGTGAAAACAACGTGAGGAGACCCAGGGATGGCTTCGCTCCGCACGTATTGACTTGTCTTTCCTTTGGGCTAGGCTGACTAAGCTGTCAGAATTGTATAGGTGCTGGGCAAGCCTACTCCATCTAAAAACCATGTCCCTGGTACTGCGTCCGAGTGGTCCCTTCACCCATTGGATCTAGTGTGAGGACCACCGGACGCTGCATAAATCGTCTCAATACGTAGATGCCAAGGCCAAAGTTTTATTTTATCGCAGTGTGTGATTTTTTCACCACGCGAATTAAGTAGCATTATTTATGTTATGTTTCGTACTCAAATGGTGTCAGGGTAGCCAGGCGGTTGTGTCGGGGTAACATCTATAAACATATCAGTCGTTAAACACTCGTTTTCTATACTTTTAAGTCCAATCCAACTCATCCCACATCCCTCCGCCGCCACGCCCATCCATGCAATGGCCTAATTCATATCGTTATTTAGGACCCATCACGCAGATATGGGATATTTGATGGACGACTGAAGTTTAAATTGATGCATTAGACAAACACCGACAGTAATTATGTGCGCTTTGAGGCATTGATCACCGATATTAACCATTAGTTATAGACAATTAGGGTTTGCGCGCACTACGAAATGTATTCGTTGCGATTTTTAAAGTGCGAAATAAATTCGCAAACGACAATAATTCCTAAAAACCTATTTAGAGGCTAATAATTCCACCCATGCCGGGACTTAAACCCGCGAGCTCTGGCTAACCGTGCCAGCGCTCTCCCAACTGAGCTAATGGGCAAGTGCAGGCATATCGGCGAAGATACGAGCCTCTTTACAAACTTCTCTGTATTACGTACAGACAGCGACATCTGGCCGAAGTAATTTACATCACTTGCAGCCCCGAGTAACCCACTTTGCAGTTAGGTTTTTACATCGGAATGAAATCGCTGTTCGAAAAATTCCTATTTACAGATGAAATTTTTAGACTCTAAATAGGTTTTTAAAAATTGTCCTCAGCACGGGTTAGTATAATACAACAAAAAGAATATGACAATAATTCCTGCGTAATAGCGGAGGCCAAATTCATGAAACACATTACACAGTTAACACTGTGCCGCCACGAAGGACGAGAGTGTACATCGAAACATGGATTTACAGAAGAAAAGAGCCATATAGGTACTACTTAATTTTACGCACAAGAATTTTGAAGAAGAAAATAAAAACTAAACGTTACTGGGTCCATCCTTCGACAGCCAGCAAGTCGACCGACCGCTGCGGTGGCGGCGGGGCTCGGTACTGCTTCATAGGGTACAAAAAATACGTGCGATTTCGCATGAGCGACTTTAAATCATACATACATAAGCAGCCTATATACGTCCCACTGTAGTTCACAGGCCTTCTCTCGGGGAGAGAGTATCACCACGCGTGCCCACCGCGGATTGGCGATTTCAAGCGCTGAGGTATGTGAATAGGTCAGACACTCAGGTTTCCTCACGATGTTTTCCTTCACCGTTAGCGAGTGGTATTGCTACTATAACTTCACAGATGTACATAACTTAGAAAACCAAGTCATAGGTACATGCCCGCACTGGGGATCGAACCTGGGTCTCTCGCTTCCGAGTCCGATGTTCTACCCACTAGGCTACCACTGCTGTACTGTTGTTCACAGAATAGAGAAAAAAATTCGCAACGATTTTTTGTCGCAGTGCACGCTTAGCCTTATGGTTATTAAATGATAATTCTGGGTATCACTTGGGCTTAGAGACTGGCGTTTTCCGTGTATAGTCGACGCCATATCAATCTTTACACGCTTGGACTCTACTTAGCAAGTTGACTTTGAGACAATGATAACAACCGGAATTTCAATTAACATAACATAACATAAACTCACGCCTGTATCCCAGACGGGTAGGCAGAGACAAGGGACTACCACTTGCTACGGTCCTGACAGATCACTTTCGCTTCCTCAACATTCATTAGTCGTTGCACGCACGCACGCCGGTTTCGGGTACTTTTTATCTTGCCCTTTGCTAATACATCCCCTATTTGGTTGAAGTATGTCCGTCTGGGTCGATCCTTCCAATTAATTTGATTAATTTCACGCTTGTATCCCGGAGGGGTAGGCAGAGACCATTGCCACGATCATCACAAACCTTTTTCGCTTCATCGACAATAATTAGTGGGTACATGAACCCACACCAGTTTTGGGTTTCGATTCAATTATGTCATAATCTCTAGGGCACGTCATTTTTTTTGTGCCCTTGGATGGCCGAGAATGATCTTGATGTACCTAGATTCAATAGAATAGAATACATTTTTAGAATTAGTTAAAATAAGTACAATATAATTTTCTAACCTACATAGTAAAATCCATTATTGGCTTCTTGTAAAAATTATTGCGAACCGATTGTTTACTGTAATTGTGTTGCTGTGGATCTCTGTAAATAAAATAAAAATAAATAAAATAAAAATAAATAAAATAAAAACTCTAGGGAACCGTGTTTCGCTGTGCAAAGGACACTAAGTATAGTCAACTTCGAATCCGCACCCCTGAAATTGCAAATCCGCGCCCTCACCTAACGGACCACCACGGCTAATCACTGCCCAATACAGCCACCTCATTAATATGCGCCTAGCGCAAGCAATCTTCAGCACCTGTCCCCGCTTGCGTCAAAAATAAACGGAGGTAAAATCTAATCCTTTTTCCTCCATTTTTACCCGACTCCGAATGTTAAGGAGGGCTAGGTTTTCCGTGTTTATGTTTTATGTAGTAAGCCACACAAAGACTCGATGGCTTGACCATCTTCGTGACAAATGCAAGGTAGGTATGTACTGCCTAAGCATGCGTCAATGGGCATTATGGCGTTACGAAAGAACAAAATGGCGGACGTCAGCTGTCACGTAAGCCGTCAAAAAGAATATTTTTCAAAAATGTTAGTTCAATAAGACTTTTGAGTAAGACTTTTTAGAAATCGCGTTAACGGTTTTTGAAAAAAAAATGCTTTTTTTTTATTTCAACCCTGTCACACGTCAGTGGCAGCCATTAGGGCGCGCGCACACGTGCTGGTAACGTGTGGAATATTCAAATCTGTACGTAAGGGCCACCGCACAAAGGCCGATGGCCATTAATCATAATGCTTTCCGATCGTTAATTCCCGTTCGACACCGGTTGAGAGCCGGTTTCAGCTGGTTTTAACCGGATCGTTGTTTGGAAGGTTTATTTTGTATACTATGTGGGTAGGTGGCAAAATAGACTAGGAATTTTGCTGGTGGGTGCAGGAGACAGCATATTAATCCTTATTTACGTTTGTGCACTGCATCACAGCACAGGCTAAACTGTGATATAAGTACATACATAAACTCAGGGTAGGCAGAGACCAGGGACTGCCGCTTGCCACGATCCTGACAGATCTCTTTCACTTCCTCCACGTTCATTAGTCGTCGCATGCACGCACGCCGGTTTCGGGTACTTTTTATCTTGCCCTTTGTTAATAAATCCCCTATTTGTAATACATCCCCTATGGTATAAGTGTATGTCTTTGTTTCATTCGCGAACGTTACAGATAAAAGGTGTACAGGGCGACCCACGGCTATGCCACATGGAGGGAAAGTACCTTGAATATTATAGATGGAATATTTTACTGAAAGAAGACAATATTTTAATTTAAAAAACAATCTAAACTGCATTCATAGATTTTTTTATAATTACATGATTGAACCGGGAATCGAACCATCTACACGAGAAAAAAAAATACCCTGTAGCTTTATCATTCCGGTCCAAAGGCTTCATCGTAAGGATGACTCGTATTTTTTGCTAATTAACATAGTGTCAGAAATAAAATGAATTTTAACATTTTCTCCGAGTTTTTCAACGAATTTTCTCCAGTCTTCCGAGGATTCTGAAACTTCTGGAGGATATTCTGAGCGGAAGCAGTGAGTTCGCGTTTACAATTAAGTAAAGTGGCCTATTGAGAAGTGTTCTTACGAATTTCCTCGCTTATAAAACAACAATAAAATACTTTTCTTTATTAATTATTGACTAACTGTGAACGAAAACAGTGAGGAAACCTGAGTGTCTGAGGTATCCACATACCTCAGCGCTTGAAATTGCCAATCCGTGGTAGGCACGCGTAGTAATTAAGCCTCTCTCCGAGAGAAGTGCCCCACAGTGGGACGTATATAGGCTTCATAGAAAAGAATTATGCCCATGACTATAGTAATAACAATAATAATGCAGTCAACAGACGTCCCTCTGTAGGGCACAAGCCTTCTCTCAGAGAGAGAGCTTGGGCTTAATTAATCACCACGCGTGTCTATGTCCAAACGCATCTAAAATGCAAATCTGACTGCGATTGCAATTTTTTCCTATAACCATTCGCCAACAGCAAACAAAATGTGTTATTAAATTCTCCCGCAAGAAAGACCATCTCACAGACGCTTCGAATATCCATAAAGCACCCTCTAGCACCCGCGGTAGACCCTATCACCATAAACTGGGATCTTTCCGATGAGAAAGTAAGAATATTCGTAAACAAGCCACATCGGACGTCATGTGGGCTTACCTGTGGAGCTTGGTTTATAAGCTTCTGCGCTTCGCGCGTAGCCAGGGGCGATGACTTCGGATTTCTGAGTTTTACATACAACTGGGTACACATGTATTGAACAATTTCGGGTTCAAATTCGTGCCTCTGGCGTCGGTATGCCAGTTTGAAGGTGTAGTTAAACATATCATGATAGACATATCCGCCATAACATGGGACCAATGTTGAAAATAGGCATGATGTAACAAACGCTGGTTTCTGCCTATCTCTCCGGAATATAGGCGTGAGTTCCTGTATGTGTGATATACGTTCATATATTATGTTGAAAACAACATAGTAATTGGAAATGAAAAACTAGAATTTGTAGAAGATACTGTATTTCTGGGCATCACAATCGATGCAAAACTACAATGGGGTCCTCATATTGTAAAATTAGCACACAGACTTAGCTCTGCAGCATATGCAGTGAAAAGAATTAGGGACCTCACTGACGTTGCAACTGCTAGGCTTGTTTATTTTAGTTACTTCCATAGTATTATGTCCTATGGTATACTACTATGGGGCCAGGCAGCAGACATTGAAACTATCTTCATCTCGCAGAACAGAGCCATCCGATTTATTTACAAGTTAGGTAGTAGTTTTGTTTTGAAAAAAATAAATGCCGAGTTTCTTTGTTAGCTTCTTCTCCACATAATCTATTAATTGTGAAACTAACAACTTTGACGTTCATTAAGTAAACATTCGGTTTTATAATGAATATAAATATTTTTTTTTATTGAATTGAATTGTGTAATAGCAACTCTCTTCCGTATGGCGCCGGATCAAGAATAGCGTCACTCCATTTCCTTCCGCGGATGTCGTAGAAGGCGACTAAGGAAATCAATTACCAGGAGACGGGCAGCAGCGTCTTCCTGAGATTTCAACCGTATACTGCGATCGCCAACCCGCCTGCCAAGCGTGACGATTATGGCAAATCCCTTCACGGTTAAAAACCATGATGGAGGCCTATCCTGCAGTGGGCGTCAAATGGCTGATGATGATGATGATGAACTCTCTAGCGCTAAGTGCACTAGGAAGGCAAGTGACCACTCTGGACACGTTTAAGAGCCCCGTGTCTATCAAAGAAAAAATTTATTGTCTATTTGTGGTTCAAAACAATAACTCGGCCACAACCCGATGTTTTTTTTTTTTTTTTTTTTTTTTTATTTTTTCATGAAACTCTCAACTATCATTACAGGTAACCCTATTGCGATAGTGCAGTACAGATTTTACACAATAACAAAATGTACATTAAATTCTAATAAAAAAATATAAAATAAATTCCATTCAATAATAAAAAATATATACATATCAAATTTAAAAACATGTCATTAATTAAATCAGTCATAAAAATTGGATTTACGTAATTTCGAATTATAACATAGAACAAAAAGCGCATTCTTTGTGAATTCATTCAGAGAGCAACAGAAAAGGTCAGTACTTTCTGAAATACAGTTCAGAGTGCGTATAGCTCGCGTCAGAGGCGCGTCCCGCAGCAAGTTGGTGCGCGCGCTCGGCACCGCCAACAGATCAACGCCCCGTCTGCGCCACACATATCGATCTGGCACTGATAGGCTTACCATCTGTAGCACCCCTGGGTTGCAATGCATACCTCGTAATAATTTCAATATATAGGTGGCTAAGGCTAACTCCCTTCTTACCTCCAGCTGGTTATAACCGACCATGCCTAAGATGAACAAAGTAGGATACATTAAAGGATAAAAAGGATAGACTCCGTACAATTTTAAGTAAATGAACCTAATAAATTTGTTTTGAATGCGTTCCAGCATGAGCCTATATTTTTTCTCATGTGGACTCCAGATGACTGAATTACACTCGAGGTGGCTTTTTACAATAGCCTCGTAAAGAGCGCGAATGGCGGATATGTTCGTAAACCCTTGCGATTGGCGCATCACGAATCCTAGGTTTCTGAATGACTTCTTACAGACGTTAACAATATGTTCACGAAACGTTAAATCTGCAGTAAGTCTAATACCCAGGTCCCTTACTTCTGCTACACGCTGTAAAGGAGTGCCGTCCACTCGGTATTGATGCAGTTTTGATTTTGATTGATGTAAAAGCGAGGTTTACGTCTAAACACCGTTTTGCGCGTTTACTGCAACACGGCCGTTTCGCCGATTGCCCGATAAAGCCAGGCAGTCCGCTAGTCGACCGCTATGGTAGCGAGACAATAGCAATTTGCTCGCATTTATGGTTCTTTAGCTTCTGTTTCCAATTAGTATGGGGTATATTTATACCTAGTATTTTCTAAGGTTAACACGAGCACTAGACATAATAAAAACAATTTTAACGGATATTTCATAAGCAGCCTATATACGTCCCACTGTAGGGCACAGGCCTTCTCTCAGAGAGAGAGAGTTGGCGAGCCCCTAGGATATTTACTCATTTACTTTTTCATTTTACAATTTTCCGACGTTGCGGTACTTTTGCAAGTGCCGTGGTCTCGGTAGACTGAGGTGACAGCGTGTTTTTAAAAGCATTAACTAGTTTACAAACCTCGACAAAAAATTATTAATTTACGTTTATAATTATTAAATAATTTGCCAAATTTTTTAATTTAAATTGTCTTAACAATAATTTTATATACCTATAGAATTTATGACATTTATATGTTATTATCATTTATATCATATTACTTAAGTCCAGTTTTTATTTCAATTTGTTTTCTTTTTGTTTTGTGTTATAAATAAATTCTTGATTTAGATAAAAATTAAAAATTTGTGTTCCTGAGATTCCAACCGCATACTGCGATCGCCAACCCGCCTGCCAAGCGTGGCGATTATGACAAAACCCCTCATGGTTGTGAAAACCACGAAGGAGGCCTGTGCCCTGCAGTGGGCGTCAAATGGCTGATGATGATGATGAATACCTACATGTATACATACTTCTAATAATTAACTTTTTAGTGCTGTAGTGTTTTGAAGTGGGTTTTTATTTTTTATTTAAACATTTTTATATTTTCCTCGTAGGTGTAGTATAAAGCAATAAGTATCACTCGGGAGAAACTTCTATTTCGGTTCTCAAGTTTCCTTTAAGTCGTCCGCTGCGCGTCGAGCTTAAACATACTCTTGAAGAGAAATAGACCGTTTTCTCCCCTCGATGTACAATGTTTTATTTTGCAACGAACATATAACGTTGATGGGCTATCGGCTCCGTACACCCGACGGAACAGTTTACAACCGCACGTGACGATGCAACAGTGATTCTAGCTCTCTTCTGTACACACAACCGCAGGTCACAAATCACGCTTTAGCGATCTGAATTCAACGCAATTCCCCTCACGATAAGAGCGATTCGAAGAGCACTTGATCGGACGTCGTGTGTACTAAGTTTCAGC
This sequence comes from Yponomeuta evonymella, assembly GCA_963969515.1. Taxonomy (NCBI): domain Eukaryota; kingdom Metazoa; phylum Arthropoda; class Insecta; order Lepidoptera; family Yponomeutidae; genus Yponomeuta; species Yponomeuta evonymella. Next base: position 918,778 of record OZ018370.1, on the reverse strand, counting down.
AAATAAGCACTGGAGCGTGTTAGTTACGGCTTATGGTTTAGCAAACCTATTTGCCTATTGTAACCACTAGTTACTAGTTGCTAGCTAGTTTGTCTAACAATGCCTCGTTGGTCTAACAGCGTCACGTCTGATTACAATGCCGGAGGCCGTGTGTTCGATTCGCACTGGGGGCCGCCGTATATTTGTACAAATGGCCTCAGTCTGGCTGTGTTTCCTTTCATGTGATGGCCTTGCCTGGTTATCTTAGTACCGGGAACTCTAATTTGGGACCAAGTGATTGTGTTGTTCCGTGTGGCGCCGGATTAAGAATAGCGTCACTCCATTTCCTTCCGTGGATGTCGTAGGAGGCGACTAAGGAAATCAATTACCAGGAGACGGGCAGTAGCGTCTTCCTGAGATTCCAACCGCATACTGCGATCGCCAACCCGCCCGCCTGCCAAGCGTGGCGATTGTGGCAAAACAACTCACGGTTATGAACACCACGTAGGAGGCCTATGTCCTGCAGTGGGCGTTAAATGGCTGATGATGATGATGATGATTGTGTTGTGTGGAAGTTAAGCAAAAGTTTAGCGTCTAAACGTACGACGACGACACATGAAACTTCACATTTTAGCTCTTGTTTATCAATTCATGACTTACAAAACAAATCACAAAAACCGGATTCGAACCCACGACCGACCTCCCGAATGTTAGGCAAGCTTTTTACCGACCGCGCCACTTCCCCGACGAAACGTAAAACATTTGGCCCGAGTTTCTTAAAACTACAATTAACAGTAAATTCTTCATCATCAATCATCAGCCATTTGACGCCCACTGCAGGATATAGGCCTCCCTCATGGTTTTCCAAGCTTTCTGGTTTTGTGCCGCCCGCATCCAGCGACTCCTCGCCACCATAACCAGGCCGTCAGATCATCTGGTGGGGGGCCTGCCCACGCTGCGTCGTCCGGTCCGCGGTCGCCAGGTCGGAACATTTTCGCCCCAACGGCCATCAGTAAAGTTCTCCGAGCTATGTGCCCCGCCCACTGCCACTTTAACTGAGCAATTCTTCGAAATTCAATTCATAGCAATTCACGTGTAATTAAATATTTTTATCTTATCTTTTTTACCGTCACTTATTATTCGATGACAATTCGATACAATTACTTTTCAAATTTATCAATCTCTGGGCCTAACGAGATAGATGACAATACGTACGTTGCGTAGCCGATTGTCACGATTGAAACATGAATTGTAGTTTTGTGGCTGCGATTTTATTGTGCGATAATGTTTTACATTATCTGCGACTTGCAGAATGTTATGTTATGTTGAAGTTATGCTATGCCTGCTATGCTGGTGATGCCTCAAGGAAGACGAAACACCCGCCCGCGTGACTATGCACTGTGAGAGCGTGAAAGTGCAGCGGACATCCGCCATAAGAAAGCTAGGATCCCTTCGGGACGCCAGCAGCAACATTGCAACATTACACTCTTGGCTTTCTGAAAAGAGATTGTTGGCTGGAGTCATCTCACACACAGACCTGCTACGAGTACGTACAACGGCCCAAATATGAGACTAAGTGCGGAAACCGCAGAACAAACTAACTATCTCCACGTTAAGTTCTGTTATAGGGCACAATTTCTACCAACGTACCAACTGGAGGAGGATTCTTATCGATCCGAACGAGGAAGTGACTCGGAGACGTCGCCGCGCCATGTCGCGTGATGACACGATACTGAATTAAACTGCAAAGATTGAAGATACTGATTAGCTTCAGGCCAGAAGTTACACTTAACTAAAAAAAAATATATTCTATCCCATTTAAACTGTAAAGCATTCTCATTGTACTCTCGTGAGTAGCCCAAACGTTTACATAATGCAGTTCCGGCCCCAACACTTATGTATGGTAGCGAGACTTGGGGTATTGCAGCAGAATAAAGGAATTAAGGATTTATGGAGTAGACATGAGGAACTTGAGAGTTATGTGTGGTATTGCTCTGAATGACGTTCGGAAAGATCCCACAAATTTTAGACCAGTCTCGGTTCTACCCGTTTTGAGTACAATATTCGAGAAAATTGTTCTAGGTCAGCTACTTGCACAATTTAATAATTATCAACTTCTCCATAGTCAGCAATTCGGCTTCACGCAGGGGTCTACGACGGCGGCTGGTGTCACATTAGTTAAACATAAATTTAGTGCATGGGAGGATCGTAAGGATGCTATAGGCGTTTTCTATGACTTCTCGAAGGCATTTGACTGCGTAGACCATAAAACACTTCTCTTAAAATTTAAAAACTACGGAATAAATGGGAAAAACTTAAAACTTTTGAGATTATTTGATCATATTTAGAAGGGAGGGTTCAAAAAGCTGACATAAATAGGACTAAATCGTCAGGGTCGGCGGTTAAGATGGGAGTGCTACAGCGATCTATTTTGGCTCCGTTCCTTTTCCTCATATATGTAAATGATTTGCAGTTCATGGTTCAAAACATTTCAGAGATGGTATTATTTGCAGATGAAACGTCACTAATTTTTTAAATTAAGGGACAAGAAAATTACTTTGACGATACAAATAATGCTCTCTCTAAGGTACTATATTGGTTTACTTCTAATAACTAATTATTAAATTCAAAAAAGACAAAATGTATAAAGTTCACTCCACCAAATGTCAAAATGGCTGATAGCAATGCTATATTGGAGAATGATAAACTAGACCTTGTTGAACAAATTGTATTTCTAGGTATCACAATTGATGCAAAGCTTCAATAGGGTTCTCATACAGATAAATTTGGCAAATAGGCTTAGTTCTGCAGCATACGCAGTTAAAAGAATCCTGGAACTAACTGATGTCGCAACTGCTAGTTTTGTTTATTTTAGTTACTTCCATAGTATTATGTCCTATTCCTGTGGTATACTACTGTGGGGTTGGGCAGCAGACATTGAGAGATTTTGAAGCAACAGACATTGAAGAGAGCTATCAGATTCATATATAAGCTACGCAGTAGAGATTCGTTAAGAGATTTATTTAAAGAAACTAACATCCTAACAGTTGCTAGTCAGCATATCTATGAAAATATTATGTATGTACGTCAGAAAAAATATCAGTATCTTTAAAATTGTAGGTAGCCTACAAAATGTAAATACTAGAAATAGACATAATCTTTCGTTCTCAAAATTTAGGCTGGCAAAGGATAATTCATCCTTTATGGGGCATTGTATACGTCTCTACAATAAGATCCCTGAGGATATAACATGCTTGCCAGAAACGCGGTTCAAAAAATGTGTAAAGCACCCTTTGTGCCAAAATGGCTACTATAAGATTAAAGATATTTAGACGACAAAGATGTCTGGAATTAAAGCCAGTTCACTGCATGAGTTCCAGGTTTTAGAATATTTATATAAACTCTCTTAATTAAGGACTTTGAATAGACTGTGTTTGGAGTTTTTTTGTCCATTTTTTCTCCAAAATGACCTAGATTTTGAAACTGATATATAGTTTAACTTGTAACGTTCATTAAGTCGCAGTTTCTGTGCTACTGTGAATAAAAAAGTGATTTGATTTGATTTGTTATATAGGGTGATTAATTAGGTGACGTTGTAGACTACAAGAGGATGTAGTTACTAAAATTGAGAAGAGAATGTTGCGTTGGTTTGGAAATATAGTGAGGATGGAGGAAGAAAGACTGAAGACATAAATATATAGAGCTAATGTGGGCGGAAGGGCCGGTAAGGGACCTCCCAGGTGCCCATACTTCAACCAAATAGTGAGTGTATTATCGAAGAGCAAAATAAAAAGTTTAGGTACTTAGCGCTGTGCCAGGGCTAGAAAGTCTCCTTAAAACGGTGAACGAATTCGAGGTCACCCTGTAGACAGGCTATTTAAGCAACGAATCTAGCGAAAGGCCTGAGCGAAATCAATATTGGATGCGGATCATGTGTCAAATGACGAAGCTGCTCTCTTTAGGCACCAGTCAGATAACAATAGGCCGAAAAGGAACTGCCGATTGCCCGAAAGAATAATAAGATGTCGGCAGTTACGCAGAATCGATAGGCCGTAGACTTGCTGGCGACGGGTAGGGGATCCCTGTGTCTCGAACATTTCCCTTTAGCTTTTGAGGTTCAGTGCCCGAAACGGTGCCAAATGTGACCCTATTAACGGGCTAACCTTTTCTTTCTCTTTTTCTTGCACTACCCGTCGCCGGTCTCTTCAATACCGAAGGTTTGCTGGAAGAAGAATGCTTCTTGCATTAAGCACCCCCTTGTACATTTACAATGTAATTAGTGCAATAAAGAACAAAAATAAAAATAAATAATAACCGGAGCTAGCTAGCGCCCACCAAAGGGAAAAATCATACCTTCTTTTATAATACATAGGTATTTGCACAAAGTGAACGTCATGAATTTTAGTAGCCACTTTTTAGAAACTACAGCCAGGACCAAAAACCTACAACTCTAAGGTGAAAAGCATTTTTTTCTTGTACGATGTCTTGTTTCTTGTGAGAATTGTAACGTAAACACATACCAGTATCACAATATAGTGGCAAGCCCTGGTCTGGTCTACCCCTCCGATAGACAGGCGTGATTTTATATATGTCAAATCAAATCAAATCAATTTTTTTTATTCAAAGTAGCACAGAAACTGCGACTTAATGAACGTTACAAGTCAAACTACGTGTCCATTTCAAAAGCTAGATCATTTTGGAGAAAAAATGGACAAAATAACTCCAAAGTTATGTATGTGTATGTACGAACATCGTAACAGAATCCAAGGGACTGAGATACTAGCGATGGGCGATAGTTATTATTAAAAACAATTCTGTGTTCACACACCTCAGCGCTTGAAACTGCCAATGCGCGGTTGGCACGCGTGGTGATTAAGCCCATAATCTCTCTCTTTCTGAGAGAAGGCCTATGCCCTGCAGTGGGACGTATGTAAGCTGCATAAAAAATCTATTTATTCGATAACAGCCGAATTAACAATTGGTAGCACGTACCCATAACTAGCTTTTCTTGTTACGGAAAATAGTGGTCGCACATCGGTAGAATATTTGACTTAGAATGCAGAATGAGCGCTTGACTTAGAATATAGACTTAGAATGCAATATGCAGGAATTTTTCATAGGAATACCCAGTACTCCCTAATGGCGTAGGTAAAACTCGTGAGGAAACCTGACTGTTTGAGGGTGATGGGCACGTTTTGTGATTAGGCTCATACTCCTCTTCACTTTCTCTGCTTATTAATATGTATTCAAGAAATGCCGAGGTCAAGTTTCTGGTCATTGATTTATTTGCTTATTCAATATGATTCCTATAGTTTAATTCGATTAATTTACTACCCATGTTATAATTAATTAATCTGTCTGTCTTTGATAATGTTTGTGCTAATTATTAGTGGAAAGTTCACTGGTTTATGTAAGAAATAATAGTCTACATAAGATTAATACTGTACCGTTTGTTTCCTGAGTAAAATAAAATAAATCAAATAATCATATTAAAAAAAGTGTTGTTTACATTTTGGGAAAGCGTCTCTGGTACGGACTGTATCCCTAGGCCCAAAGTCACGTAATCTATCACTGAGTGTCATTTCCATTTTGCGGAAAGAAAAATGCGGAAAATTGTCTTCGGTATAATTCCTTCAGAAGCAGTAAACGTTTGTTTTCCTTTAAAAATGAATTTTAACTTCTTATAATATCCATTTTCATTTAGTGGCAATCCCGGGTCTCTGCTTACCTCTCTGAGGCGTGAGTTTATGTGTGTCTGTGTGTTTCATTTAATAGATATTCATTTGAATTGGAAATTATCAGTCTTGCGCGAGGGCCGACGAAAAACCTCAGACAATTCAAATGTTCCCCAACAATATCCGTGGATAAAATTACTTAAACATCAAAACAACTTTTTGCGCAAGCGAAAAACAGTTATTCAGTGAGATAATTAGTTTCGAATGACGTTCAAACGCGCCTATTTGAATATAGCAACTTTAGAAGACGCTCTGGTTATGCAAAACACGCCGCCAGCGCCATCTGTTGACAAACTTTCCCCTGTAATCGCTAATACATTGGGAAAATTGATAGATCAGATAGGCAGCCCTTGGCGTAGATAGAGGGGAGTTGGGAGGGGGAGATGCGTAAGGTTTGATGTGCTGATGATTGTGAAATCGAGAGCGCAGTGTCCCATAGCGGTGGTAGCCTAGTGGGTAGAACATTGGGCTCGGAAGCGGGAGACCCAGGTTCGATTCCCAGTGCGGGCAAGACTTTGATTTATAAGTTATGTACATCTGTGAAGTTATAGTAGCAATACCACTCGCTAACGGTGAAGGAAAACAGCGTGAGGAAACCTGGGTGCCTGAGCTATTCATATACCTCAGCGCTTAAAATCGCCAATCCGCGGTGGGCACGCGTGGTGATTAAGCCCATACTCTCTCTCTGAGAGAAGGCCTGTGCCCTACAGTGGGACGTATATAGGCTGCTTATGATGAGTGTCCCATAGAGAGTTTTAATCCCTATCAGCATCATTTTCTTCTGTAGACTACGTCCCACTGCAGAGCACGGGCCTTCTATCAGAGACAGTATGGGCTTAATTAAGTGCCCACCGCGGATTGGCAATTTCAAGCGCTGAGCTATGACGCACCTCAGACACTCAGGTTTCCTCTCGATGTTTTCCTTCACGGTTAGCGAGTGGCATTGCAACTCCAACAAATGTACGTACCTAACTTAGAAAACAAAGTCAAAACCTCCCGAATGTGAGGCCGTCGTTCTACCGCTCTGCTGCCACCGTTCTTATCGTCAGTAATAAGCACTTTGCTGAATCTTCCATTATTGAAAGTCTATCAGTCCTTATAAAAAATAGATTCCACTAAATAGGCTAAGAGTATTTCAGTGTAATCAACATTTTATAAATAAGTCTGTATGAATGCAGCTTGTTATCCAAAAATTTCTCGACCTTATGATGAATCATCAAAAATTAGGTGTGATTTTCGAAAGGAGTTTTCCAGTAGCTGGCTACTCCGATTCAAGTTGCCACCTTGTGTAGCTACATACATACATAAACTCACGCCTATATTCCGGAGGGGTTGACTCCCGATCTTGACAATAGTATAGTTTTGTCATATCAGCCATTTTTCTAGGTAACGAAACTGAACTAAACTCGGTACTCAATTAATTACAACTTGATAATGAAGGAAAATCGATGAAAATCAATGCCAGCTAATCACTCTACTTACTACAATGCTATGCCAGGCACTTATTTAATATTAATGACAGACTGCAAGTTTCCATGGAAATTAGCTTTAAACAGAAATCAGAAGTAAATAATTTATTTCAACGTCAAGAATTCACATTCTGTTTGCTGAAAGCCAATGTAAATACTACGTTACTATGTTAGCCGCTGCCTTCGGGTCGTATTTGCATTGGAGAAAAAGGCAGCGGAAAAAAACGCCACTCTGACCATCTATTCCCAAATCATCTTAAACTTAATACATGATATGATTCTGTGATTGCCGTCAATAACTTTAAAAACCAAAATAACACTTCTTACAAAAGTAGGAAAAACATTAATGCTGCGGCCAGACACACGAACAGGATCCGTTCACGAGCATAACGCAAGGGTCAGCAATCACCATTCTCAACCATTTTAGAGGGAGATAGGTGACCCGTCTACCACGCCATCATTTAGCAAACCTGCAGATTGAGTTCTTGTCAGTTATAAAATTTGTGACATAGTTATTAATATGCAGTCACGTCGTCAGTAGGTACACTTCTTTAAACCTAAATAAATAAATAAATAATTATATTATCAATTAAATAACAATGAAATCGCAGTGGAATTGGTATACTACCAAGGGCTTACATCGTTCATATACCTACTCGTCTATTGCTTGCTATTGCAAAGCACAGGTCTTCTCCCAGAGAGAGAGGGGGCATAGTTACCACGCGAGCCCACCGCTTGTTAGCCACTTGGAGCACTGAGGCGCTGCTAACACTTGTAGAATTAAAAAAAATAATGCCCGGCAGACAAATTGAACAAAAATCCGCGCACTAGGGATTAATAGTTTGCGATGGAGACGTAATAGATTTTTTTATATTTATAAATTTGACTAAACTAAAGTCGAAAGAATTCTGCCACATTCCACGTCCCCGTCAATGAGACCCGAAGTACGTCCATGCGAACTCAAAGCCAGTTTGTCTGTCTTTTGTCTGAGCATTGTTGGTATGTATTTATTTCTTTTTTGACCGACTTGAAAAAAGGAGGAGGTCCTCAGTTTTTCCGTATATTCTTTTATTTATGTTCAGCGATAATTCTTTACCATTTTTTCTGATTTCATTTAATTTTGTGCTTTGAGGAACCTCCGGGGTGTTCACATCTAAAGTCATCGAACTCTTCTTGTTACTGCGTGTTCTTCTGTTTTTTTTTGTTCAAAAGTAGCCTTAGTAGTCTTTTAAGCCCACCACCTACGCAATAATTCTAGCTCTTCTCCCGCCAATATTGAGTTAAGGCGGAAAAGTGCCTTCCAGCTCATATTTGATTCGTTTCGTCGGCAAATTTAGGCTATGTGGCCTCGGGGGCTTACTCCTGAACAAGCAGAGCTTTTTTTAGGGTTCCGCAGCGCGAGTGCCAATCAATCAGTCAGTCCGTATTCGTTCACTGCTGGACATAGGCCTCCCTCAGGGCACGCCACTCCTTTCTGTCCCCTGTCATTCTCATCCACTCGCTGTCAGCAAACTGTCAGAAAGAAAGAAAGACATTTGTTATACCAACAAGGCCCATCACAGAAACAAGATAAACAGATAAGTGAAATAATAATATGCACAACGACAGAAAGAAAGCTAAATACACAACAGACAAATCAAATAAATAAAACAGGACCATACTCGTGGATGTAGCCTGTAGTGTGTCTAAGTTGCCACAAAAACTCAGCGTTGTGCTGAGGAAGTGATCCCTCAGCGCTGATTTTCAGACGGTAAGATCCCTGAAGATATAATAAGCTTGCCTGAAGCGCGGTTCAAAAAATGTGTGAAGCGCACTTTATGCCAAAAGGGCTCCTATAGCATTAAGGATTATCTAGATGACAAAGATGTGTGGAATTAAAGCCAGTTTAATGCATCCTAGTACTAGGTTTTTAGAAGATAATGACATGTAAACTCTGATAATTATGGAATATGTTTGAAAAGACTAAGTTTGGAGTTTTTTTGTCCGTTTTTTCTCCAAGTGATCTAGATTTTGAAACGGACACCTAGTTTTTCTTGTAACGTTCGATAATTCACAGCTTCTGTGTTACTTTGAATAAAATTTTTGACTTGACTTGACTCGGTAACTCATAATTGTACTGCGGAGTGCGTGCCGTGGTGCATTTAAAAAGAATTAAAAAAAATGCCATAACATACACACAGTAAAGTAAAAAATATCGTCATAAGGTACTTACCTAAATATATTATTAAATAAATTCATATGTGTGAAATATAGAGGAAGACCATAATAAACTAAATTCAATGAGTAAATATAAGTTGGGTGCCGAGTGGGTGCCACAAGGCGGTCGTCGCAGGAGAGGTAGGCCAAGAAGACGTTGGCGAGACGACCTCGACCGACACATGCCGGAGTGGTCTGAGGTGGCACAAGACAGAAACATTTGGTCTGAGTTGGGGGAGGCCTTTGCCCAGCAGTGGGACACAAACGAGGCTACGTAAAAAAAAAATATATTTGTAAAAAATATACGTGTACCGATATTATGTGGACCTACATAATAAAAAATAATAAGGAGAAGAGATATAGAAAGATACACACCCGACATTACGCTATGGTAGCCTATGACTTGGCACCCCATTGATTGTTCAGCACATCGCTAATCCGGAATAACAAGGACGAAATGAAATTGTTGTAAATTTAACACGAGAACATTGTTAAATTTACAACAATTTAATTTTGTAAATTTAAACGGTTTACAGAAACTAGATGCGTCATTTGATTGAAATGAATAGAAATTTAATTGTGTCGATGTTAGATCGTGTTCAACCTCCCTTTAGGAGTGTAATAACACAATACCTATATACCTAATAGCCAATTTTTCAGGTGTCATTCCGTCGTTGTTGTTCCGAATGGGCGATATTATTATGTGACGAATGTCAACGGCACCCTTTTTACAATTAGCCATGTTTGCGTCCCACTGCTGGGCAACTCTCCACTTCTCCCTGTCTTGAGGCATCCTTTCCCACCCGGGAGATTTTTTGCTCATTTTTAGGGAACCAACCACGATCATTTTCTCGTCAATTCCAAAGCAAGGTCCAGGGCTGAAGCCTCGGGCGCCTCGCTGAATAACTAAACAGAAAAAATATCTCCCTTCATTTAAATAATGAGCTGCGCAAATGGAATGCCTGGAAATGTTGGTAGGTTACATAAGGCAATGGACATACGTTGCGCGCACAGAGGCTGTGCCCCAGTAGTCATCAAAGAAATCAAGTTATCGGTGAAAAAACTCGTGGGTTCAAAATGATACCTATCCATTCACCTACTAGCTGTTATGGAAGGGTGAGCGAGACCTTTCTGGCTTGACGAGAGATTAAAGTTGGAAAAAAGTGTAAATTTGACTTATTGAAACAATTTATAGTAAATTCATTAGGTATATTCTTACAATGAATACAGGGTATATTTTTGGATTCAATTAGAATGAATTGAACGTAGAATAAGTACAAATTCTTACAAACATTATGGACACTGTGTGATTTAAATAAATTATACTTTTTTATGTAGGTATCATACCTCATGGTTATGAAAACCACGAACATTAAACATATTAAACATAAACATTTACGTACAGGCACAACATTGCTTCTGGCTCCGCACTAGGATACCCTGTGTCGTGGGAACGAAGGAGGCCTATGTCTTGCAGTGGGTGTCAAATGGCTGATGATGATTATGATGATGACGATGTAGGTGTCCCGTATTTTATACGTCCCACTGCAGGGCACAGGCCTTCTCTCAGAAAGAGAGTATGGGCTTAATTACCATGCGAGACCACCGCGGATTGGCAATCACGGTGTTTTCCTTCACAGTTATCAAGTGGTATTGCTACTTATACTTTATTGATAGATATTCTTATTTTATTTTATTAATTTAACAAAGTCCACAGCACAAACCTTTATAAAGTAAGTAATAAATATAGGTTGACCAAGCTCAGGCCAATTATAGACTCACTTTTTTTAAACTAGTCATTTTTGCGAAGCACGTAACAGCAGCATAGAGACCAAACTTATGTAGGTACCTTAGAAGAAATTCAACTAAAGGTTCCGCCGAGGTTTAAGATGCAATGGATTAATTAAGATAAGATAAGAATACACCAGAAAAAAACAAACATAATAAAACAAAGGTATGTACATAAGTAGTACCTACATTTATCTCAATGGACTAATTTAGGGCTTGTTTAAGACTTTAAGCGGTCGGGTTATTTGTTTTTTAATTACCTAGGTATTTTATTTTATTTTTTCCAATCAAAATCAAAATCAAAATTTTTTATTCAAAGTAGCACAGAAACTGCGACTTAATGAACGTTACAAGTTAAACTAGGTGTCCATTTCAAAATCTAGATCATTTTGGAGAAAAAATGGACAAAAAAAAACTCCAAACTTAGTCTTTTCAAGTCCTTAATTTACAGGATTTATATAAATGTTCTAAAACTCATGCATTGAACTGGCTTTAATTCCAGACATCATTGTCATCTAAATAATCTTTAATGTTATAGTAGCTTTTTTAGCACAAAGTGTGCTTCACACATTTTTTGAACCGCGTTTCTGGCAAGCTTATTATATCCTCGGGGATCTTATTGTAGAAACTTATACAATGCCCCATAAAGGATGTATTAACCTTTGCCAATCTCGGTCGAGTCGAGTTTCAAAAAACTACAATTCGTAGTTTATCATGGCAATTCGATGTACATTGCGTAGCAGAGTTTAATCTGTGTGTTAATCGACTTTGCAATGTACATCGAATTTTCATAGTAAAGCATGTATTGTAGGTTCTGAAACATGCCCCAGTTCGACAAAAACTACTGGAAAATATACAGCGCCATCTAGCGCACTTTTCCGGTATCACAAGTCGCTTCATTTCCAACCCTCATTGTCCTAGCGATTATTTTCAAGGGTGTAGAGGGCGCTGATGCGGCATTTTTTTCTTGCTTAGTATGAAAAAAACCATTGGCTGTCTTGTCTTCGTGAAAATTGTGTAACGTCTAAAACAATGTTTTAATTTGTTTCAGGTATGAAATAATACGACTGGTCAACACCAGGGAAGTATTTTATTCGTAAGTGTAAGGGAAAATAAAAGAATGTCACGTTTGGCCATAAATTACTGTTCTTGTGTGTAAGAAAACTCATAATTCGCAAATCATTAAACGCGGTTGTAAAAAGCGCGTTTTACACGAATTTCTGGCGAAGTTACCAACCACGAGGCTATTCCGTCTCATACGGATTTCCGGAAGAATGCGTTTCTGATTCAGAAAGAGTCTGAAGAAACTCAACTGTCAGTTCATGACATTATTATAATCAAAGAAGGTAGGTACCTACCTATATTGAATTTAAAATTAAATGGTAGATGGTAGGCTCTGATAGGTAGGTAGGTAGGTAATGTAATATCGATCAAGATTGCGTCCAAAAAAGAAACTCCGAGAGGGTAAAACAAAGGGTTTTCAATCGCAGATTATTTAATGTTATTGTTGTCATGCGAGTCCTGACGTTTCAGTAAGGTACACTGTCGAGTATAGTGTTGCGCCGCCGGTGACGGTCGATACACAACTCGCAGGTGCAACTTCGGTACTAAGTTACATGATCTCATGAGACTTTTCGAATCCTTTTTAGTTATAATAATAAGGAGATACTGTTATTATGATGATTTATCATATAATTTGCAATTTCGTTTGATTTTACATGAAAAGAACTCAACAACATAAAACAATAGGTATTTTACTAAACTTGTATTTTTTGAAGGAAATTAGGCACTTTGTTATTTGAAGAAAAAAAAGAACGTTTTTTGTACTTAATGTTGGTATTTTATTTGCTCATCCTGTAGAATGATTACTATTATTAATATGTCTTAAGTCAAAAAAAAATTTTGTAGAATCATAGTATCAAAAATTTAACATCATAGTTCCGGGTATCTCATACCCACCACATAGCTGGTGTAACAATTTCTCACCTCACTCACGCCGGATTGAAAGGATGAAAATTTAAACGATTTTCAAAATTTTGATGATTACTGGAGCCGAGTATATCCGATTCATCGTCACCGACCCGAGCGTGACGGTTCAGTTTCATTTACTGTTTATAAAAAGTGTCCCTAAATAAGTTTTCACTTCGACTGAATCTGTCACAAAATGCCGCCCTCGCAGTTGTTTCTTTTTTATATCACGATCGGCACAGCCAATGGTTCCATCGTAACGAGCCACTGGCTTGGAGTCAGCTCGTTTCCACGCGATTTAATAGACTATCAAACGCACGCTTAGTCTTATGACAAGGGTAAATATGATTTATGCAGCGTGTAGGAGCCGTGCGACGGCTATAAAACGCAGGACACTGTAATGGCGGTGAGAGATGATCATGAAAATGATAATCCTTTTGTCTTGTGTGTGCGCGTGACAGCTGCGTTTTCATGAAATATGAACTGCTCTGCTCGGGGACAGTTTAGGGTAGTAATAGGGCGTTGATTGTTTTTGTGTGTCTCGGTCATTAATTACACGAATTACTTTATTCGGTCCCACAGTTTACCCTAATAGTGACGTATTATCTAAATTCAGAGTAAGATAGTTTGCGAAGATTGGATCTTCACTGTTTTTTGTAGAAATAACATTGTCACTAATGAAATCCGGCGAAGAAAAATCCTGAATCACTATTCGCTCATTCAATTCGATCGACGAAAAAAACTTAAGCACAGCCATTCTCGAAGGGCTATTGAAAAGCCAAGATAAAATGTGAAGTATCGCCGGTGTAATGAAGTCGAGAATGTCCCTCCGGAGGCAAAAAATTGATGACGAAATGTTTCGGCCGATGAGAATTCTAGCATTACAGTTAGCGAAGCCAGAAAGTATCCTATTTATTCAATATTTACTCTTAAATTGTGTGCCTTAAAAGCTATTGTACTTCGTTTTCTGATGGAACTAACTACATCGGTGAGACACTTGTGGTCGCTTTTTCCGTCACATTAGTGGTATGAATCCGTGGATCACCATTCAGCCAGTCAAGCAAGACTAATGCTTCTGTAATGATCAGGCAACTTGCATCATCATGTTTTTTATCCTTACTTATTTTAGCTAGAAAGTTTTAGCTGTTAAACCACCATAGTAATTTATATTAAAACAAGGGCATGAGACTTTATTTGTTCAAGCCAAATGGGACAATGACGTAGAGTGACTCGAGAGTCAGTAAGTACGGTATGGAAATTGAACTTTAAGGTCTGGGTATAAAGTCCAACATCAGTTTATTAATTTGAAATACAGTGTTTCAGCCTTCTCAGAAAGCTCTAGAATATATTATAGTAAGTTTATTAAGAAGGATTATAAACGCTTTTTATTCTATTATCGGCATTGTAACATATCGGCATTGTAACATAAATTTAATTACACATCAAAGGTGAGTTCACATGTTTTCAGATTTCTATCACGTTAACAAATAATTATCACATAACAAATATTATCGTATTGGCATCATACAGAAAATGGGTATGAATCCTGCTTATTCTCCGTTACCTGTTGAGTTCCCTAACGTCGTACTTACGAGTTCCTATAGAACAGAGTTTCCCCATCAGTCATAATGGTGTCACACGAGCGGAATCAAAGAAAGCCTTTCATGCTTCAAAATTAGGTCGCAAGCCTCTGAGGTTCTGATTTTATTAAACAGAAGCTTATTATGTCTGCTTCTCGCGTCTCTTGTCTCTTGGTGTAATGTCAGACCATAATTGATTGAACTCACAAAGTTCAACACCCACACTCTTTAGGAGCTTATGGTAGCCTAGTTTTCAGTTTACGTCTAGGCGGACCAGTGTAAGTTGATCCTTTGCGGTTTGCATAGAGCTGGCACACCCAATGGTTTTGTTTAAAGGGATGACGTAGTCAAGCGGGGGGTTGACTCTTGTGACATTCAAATGTGCTAACAAATTTAATAATATCACTTTGGTAAATTGAGATTTATTTCGCATCTTTTTGATATTTTACTAACGATGTTATATAATATAATGCTATGCTATTACTATCAATAATTATAAAAATTTGTACGCCTATTAAGGCAAAAAATGCTGAACTAAATATGTTAATACCACCTTTCTGTACACATGTTTGACAAATAAATCTCTTTATCTTTTATCTTTATCTTTATTTAATTTGCGCTCTTGGTTGTGGTATACAAATTAGTGAATTTAATTACTACAATCTTTTGGATAATATACTTTTGAAAACTCTTTTTAAATACTGATACTTAATTAAAACAACGTAATATTCCAGCTAGTTGCATTTAATTAAAACTGTACAAAGAACTTAACCATAGTTAG
The DNA here is from genome assembly GCA_963969515.1 of Yponomeuta evonymella. Lineage (NCBI taxonomy): Eukaryota > Metazoa > Arthropoda > Insecta > Lepidoptera > Yponomeutidae > Yponomeuta > Yponomeuta evonymella. The sequence goes on along the minus strand of OZ018370.1, from coordinate 903,282 downwards.
TTTTACTTTTACTTTAAAACTACTCTTACTTAAACTAAAAATTATACTTACTACAATAACTATAACTCAATCTACTCTATGATAATTCAATCCGCGAGTTGACTCAACCGAACGAATCCCGTGAAAGAGACATTAAAACGTAAACGGTGGCGGTGAACGGGAGGGGAGAACATCAAGATTTTATTATAGGAGCACCCCTCTGAGGAATATGGCGGTGATGCAGGCGCATGCGCGTTGCGCCGCTCGATACGACACCCTCAGCCATCTCACCATAGGAATGTAACATTGGGATTTTACCATCGAAATACCGGGTAAACAAAACTTACAACAAAGTTACACACTTATCACAGAGTCAAGTGAATTATCAGTAAAGTTCATCAAGCGCACTGTACACACTGGGCAAAACACTTGCACTTTGAAACATTTTTGGCGAACATCGATCGGACAAACCTAGGCTTGGCTCCAGGACGCCGCTTCCATCGCCTACTGCTTTCAGGACTTGATATATTATTGCATCCACCACTGATTGAGGTTTAACCGTTGATGATGTCACCTGTGAACATAAAATGGCACAGACACAATACACGGCATTACAAATGGAACAAACTCTTGAGGTTTGTTTGGGCGCTTCAGTGGGGTGATCAGCGTCCGTTGGTAATGCAACTGCTCCACCGTCTTGTCCCGGCGCAGCAGTAGCCAGCACGTACTGCTGTGACAGGACAATATGGCGGAGCGGCGCGAGGCAGCGGCGGCGGGCGTCGGCGAACGTGTGAGGCGGCGTGGCTGAGCACCGCGCCCCGCAGCCCCGCGCACGCGCGCCCCGGTCCTTTCTCTCACACCCCCAACGAAACCCACCCTCGATCTATCTAAGCTATCGATTTTCCACTAAAATGAAGTTAATTCATTATCTCATTTTTCTTTACTTTTTCAATTTACCATATGGTGCTTTTTTTTACACGCACATAAAAAGATTATATTGAAAATATTTCTTTTACTGTTTTCAGATTTAGGTTAGAGTTCGTTGACCCGAGGAGAGAAAATACTCTACTCACCCTCACAGCCGAGCCGACCAGTATTCGAATTTTGTTAGTCATCTCGCAGGCCCCGAATTCGCAGTTCGTTACCTACATTAGGGATTTATTCGAGAGAATGCGTCAACTTTTATTTAGCACCCACTCAAATATTTTTCTCTGGTTATGTGCGTGCGGTAACCAATCATTTGGCAGTAATTAAACAGCAACAATTGTATGTTATTCTGCCCGTATGAGCGTATTTTTTGTGCAATTTTTGATCCCTTGCTTTGCTTAAATCATTTTACTCTCCTGTCTGGACATATCTGACCTAGGTTTATTTACCGATGAAACGTGAACTTGCCGATGCTAGAACAAAGACATGGGTATGATTTTATTTAATAGACATTACCAATAGATGTTAGGTTAAGCAATATTATGAATACATAATAAATCTTATAATTTAATTTAACACCCAATTACAGACGTGCAAAAATACTCTTCTTAACAGACAAGTTGCGTCATGTACAAAAATAATTATGAGCTACAGTGAAATCTATAGTTGAATATCATAATATTTAATCCTAAATCTAAATAAATTATTGAAAACAACTATAAATAAAACAGAAACAAAATACATTATTAAGGCAAACAAAAATAGATACGGGACAAGATCAGACTAACACTACCTCTAAATTAATATACTTAGCTAAGATCGTGGTTGATTGAAATACTACATAAATACGTAAACTCATGCCTGTGTATCGAAGGGGTAAGCAGTGAGCTGAACAGAGCTTCTAACAGTGTGGGTCTTAGCATGAACATGGACAAGACTAAGATAATGTCGAACTCATATGTAGCACCCACTCCTATCCATATTGGTGGCTCTGACCACGAAGTTGTCGACCACTATGTACACCTGGGACAAATAGTCCAGTTAGCTAAGTCCAACTTCGGGAAAGAGGTCACTCGTCGAATCCAACTTCAGCGTTCAGGAAACTAAAACACATTTCCGCGTCCAAAATACCTCATTGTCTTATGGATGTGAGACCTGGTCGCTGACTATGGGCCTCATAAGAAGGCTCAAGGTCGCCCTACGAGCAAAGGAGAGAGCTATGTTAGGAGTTTCACTGCATGATCGAATCAGGAATGAGGAGATCCGCAGAAGAACCCGAGTTACTGATATAGCTCAAAGAATTGCTCAGTTGAAATGGCAGTGGGCGCGGCACATAACTCGGAGAACTGATGGCCGTTGGGGCGAAAAAGTTCAAACCTGACGACCGTTGACCGGACGACGCAGCGTGGGAAGGCCCCCCATCAGATGGTCTGACGACCTGGTTACGGTGGCGGGGAGTCGCTGGAAGCGGGCGGCACAAGACCGGGAAACTTGGAAAACTATAAGGGAGGCCTATGTCCTGCAGTGTTCATCAAATGGCTGATGATGATGAAGCAGTAACCAGGGTTTGCCACTTGCCACGATCCTGACAAACCTTTGATTGAAATGATGGGGATTTAATTTAGATAGAAAATTGTGACCACATCGCTGCCCCTGGCTGGTAATTGAATTGAATTTGCAAACAATGCAACATGTTTGATCTCTACACTACTAATTTAGCATTCATCACCAGCCATTTGACGCCCAGTACATGACACAGGCTCCTTCGTGGTTTTGACAACCATGAGGGTTTTTGCCATAATCGCCACGCTTGGCAGGCGGGCTGGCGATTGCCAGTATGCGATTGAAATCTCAGGGAAACGCTGCTGCCCGTCTCCTGGTAATTAATTTCCTTAGTCGCCTTCTTTGACATCCACGGAAGGAAATGAAGTGACGCTATTCTTAATCCGGCGCCACAAGGCAATTTAGCACTGTAAATATCCAATTTGTATTGTAAAGACTTTGTAAGTGGAAGGTGCAGATTTATCTACAATAGTGCAGCTTGACTTAGCCTAAATACCTATTCATGGTGAGCATAATTATATTGAGATGAGGAGGTATGTGGAAAGAATTCTTGCTGAGGAGGTATCGCAGAATGATGCTCAGTTGTTTGAACGCTCGTGTAATTAAAAATGAGAAATCGATATATTACCTGCGCTGTTGAAGAAAGTTCAGTTCAAAATGTTCAGTTCAGTTTAAAATGAACGAGTCTATCTTCGTAACTTGCGCGACATCCATTTTAATGAGAATGGTCAAGCAAGTTCTAAAGTTCTAACTGGTCTATGTTTACCCTTCCGCAATACAGGCATGAGTTTAAGTATTTTATTAAAATCCTCTAAAAGTAAAACTACGTACATAGGTACCAGGTTCTCTAAAACAATATTTTCCTTCACTAAATGCCGTCTGAAGTCTGAATTACTGCGAGTTTGCAGCGGGCTGTACGATACCAATCAGTGCTCCGCAGCGGTTGCCTCACCTCTCCTCTGACCCACCGCTCAATGGCCGAAATTATTCGCCAGGTTTAGCAATCGAAAGGTTTATCAGAGCGATTTATTGCGTCGTTGGTTACAGCTTACAGAATAATCTTAATATTGGTTTGGAAAATACTAAAAACGCATTTGGTTTTGTTGACTGCCGAAAAAAGTAATGAATTAGAAAAGTAGATTGGTTACAAAAGGTTAAGCTTAAACCATTGCTTAATGCAACCTTGCATTACGAATAAACAAAATATGATATCATTAATCAAATCAAAATGAAATTTTTTATACGAAGTAGCACAGAAACTGCGACTTAATGAACATTACAAGTTAAACTAATTAAATTATAAAATAAACTACCTAACTTGACAACGAACGCAACCTGGCTAGCCATAGCATAAAGAATCTTAGTTCTAGGCAGAAAAAAATAGGTAAAATTGGAGATCGGTTGAAATAAACGTGATACACATACATTTCTGCATATAGTTTCACGAAACACACAATCCCTCTAGATAATACATTAACATTCACGAGTAGGTAAACGATATGTTAAGCTCCGTATCTATTTATGTCGCAACTTTGCAAGACGTAAAATGTTATGAAGACGTAGGAAAAGAGGCCCGTCTCGGACGCAAAGAGGCTCTTAGCAGAAAGGAACCTGCAAGAGAGCGAGAGATTTGTGCCGCAAAAAGATAAATTACAACCGCAAGCTCTGATTTATGGCAGCGGGGAAATGTGCGGGGAGTTCCGGGAAAGGAAGTTCTTTCACGGGCCCTGGACATCCATCAGGAGAGTTTGTGACGGCAGATTAGTAGCTCAGAAACAATTTTTGCAATATTTTAAAAACTTCTTATGCTGACCGGTTTTGAGTGAAGCGCTATACTTTATTACATTTTATGTAAGCAGATGACTAGAAAAAGAAGAGATTATTTTATTTGTTTCTTTCCTTGCAATAACTAGGTAGTCAATTTTCAACTTTCACATATTATTTTAAATAACTGCCTCGAAAATTCGTTGAGATAGACCGAGGCGCCAGCCTGCTGAAAAGAAAATCGTCATCAATGTCACCACACCATCCCCTTTTATTTTATTTCGAAATGAGAGGGCAAAAGCGATGGCACAACAAAAGATAAAATGATAGCAATAATAATTGGGTATCGTATATAATAAATACCTAATGTTGCTCGCAGTCGTCGGAGCTATCTAATATTATGAATCTCTTCAACCACGTTACATTTTGCATGTTATTCTTTGAGTGCATTTTATTACATCCGAACGCAGCCTACCACAGACAACTTTTTCCAATCACGGTTTTTTTGTCAAAAACTTTTTGACATTTGAGAAACAAACTTCATTGTGCGTGTGCCAGGATTATTTTTCGAGTTTTCTTTTGGAAATTGCAATGATTTGTTACATGTACGTACATAAGTTTAATGAAAAAATTAACTAATACTGAATTAGGTACATCACATCGTTATTCAATCGATAATTTTCTCTCACAGCCAAGCCACGACAGGAAACGTGCAAAAATTCAAAACCGGCCATTGAGATTTTTAAACAACGCCATCGGCGGCGCGATCGTGTTTTGTTTCAATGCTTTCCGCTGTCTCGGACGATAGATGCCTGCCGAAATAAAAAAAAAACTTGCCGAAGTGAAAGCGAACGAAATCGCGAAAACCTTTCGATCAATTCGCGCCGGTCGGGCCGCTACGTTTTCCAAGTGATCCGAATAGTCAGTGGAGTGTCGCAGCTAAGATGATGGGGTTATATTCCAGCGGCGCTCTGGGTGTGGGCGGCGTGGAGGTGGTGGACGGAGGGCTGGTGGGCGGCGAGCTGACGGCCCATGTGCTGAGCGCCCAAGCGGCGGCCCACGCCGCGGCCACGGCGGCGGCGCAGGCCCATCATCAACAACAAATTGCAGTGCACCAACAAATTAGTGAGTTAAACTTTCTTTACGCCGGCCTAATCTGTCTACTTAATCTGTAAGACCCTTGCCAGAAGTGAACAAATGTGTCGGTGGGTTCAGATGCTTGAATAACAAGTTAAATCTTACATTGGAAGGCATTTTAATCTTCTAACAAGTTTTACGGAGATCTGCTAGGCATTTTTAAGGCTTTTAGACAGATTGGCCCATTTTTCTTTTTAGAAATATGCTTTTAACTTTTTTCATGGGTTTATTTCATGAAAAAAGTGTACTATTGGTTTTTACTTCACCTTTATCTCATGTTATGCATGCATGGGAGGGATTTTAAACATTTTAGTTGGATTGACCGATTTTTCACTGTAGAAATTTGTTTTTAAGTTTTGTTTCATGATTTTCTTGATGGATAAAGTGAGCTATTGGTGTTTTGCCTATGATTTCTCATATTTTGCTTAGCTTCCTACTCAATGGTTTTCCATTCTTGTTTGTTATATAATTTTTTTGTGCTAAGAAATCCTTTATTTTTTTTGCTATTGTTTGTTAAAATTATTATGTTGGACAAAATATTGCCTAAGATTGGATTCTCATAAGATTAAAATTACTTATTTCATTACTGTTTCTTGTTACCACCAATAGTTCTTGAGTTCTTCACATAAACTACTATAAAACATATTTTCTTCATTTGATAGTTGGTTGAATTTTAATGAACAAAATATTGTGTTGCAATAGTTTCTCACGAAAATAAAACTTACAATGGAATTACAATTCGTTTCCTTGCTGGAAACTTTAAAATCTTATAATAGGAGCTTACCCTCAGCGGTGGTAGCTTAGTGGGTAGAACATCGGACTCGGAAGCGAGAGACCCAGGTTCGACTTTGTTTTCTAAGTTATGTACATTTGTGAAGTTATAGTAGCAATACCACTCGCTAACGGTGAAGGAAAACATAGTGAGGAAACCTGAGTGTCTGAGCTATTCACATACCTCAGCGCTTGATATCGCCAACACGCAGTGGGCATGCATGGTGATTAAGCCCATGCTCTCCCTGAGAGAAGGCCTGTGCCTTACAGTGGGACGTATATAGGCTGCAGGACGTTTATGTTTACCCTCATGGTGTTACTTATAATAAAAAAAACATGATTCCTTTAAAACACTCCTCAGATGAAAAACCAACCATAGACAAATAGTCTATGGTAAAGTCTTTCCCTGTACCATAGACTACCACGGACTGCATTTGAAGTGTTCTATAGAATGGTGTTTTTATAAATAAGACTAGGCCTTTTCAGTTTTCATTCTAAGCCAATAAGAACTAAAGGTTCTTACCTATTGTAGAGTAATTGCAATAAACAGTGTGTGACAAAACACTTTCGTTTGCATTCAATTACAAATGCAATAAAGTGAAAGCGAAGATATTTTATTTACCATAAAATCAATGCGTACAGATTAAAAATCAATCAATATGTAATGTTTTTATGGCAAAAAGGAAGGGGCTCAGCTTATTGCTGTGACTGCATGTATGGTCAGTAGTTTTCGGTCCGTCCCCTTTATTCGTATTTTAAAGAAATCTCTAATTGCACAAAATAATTTAACATGCTAAAGTCCAGTGTGTGATAAATAAATTTATTAAAATAATTCTTAAAAGAGCATCAGAAGTGGCCCTTTATTACATTTGTAGTTTCTGAATGTATGATAATTATGTGACTAAAAATATTAACAATTCAATGATTAGATTAGAGAGGAAGGCAAGACCTGGAAAACCATGAAGGAGGGCTATGTCCTGCAGTAGGCGTCAAGTGGCTGATGATGATGATGATGATTAAATTAGTCTGTAACCATTTCAATAAGTTTCTTGTAGTGAAAATAATGCTAGTACAACTTCATCACCATATTAGGTGTATTGTTTAATTTTTTTTTCTTTGTGAAACAATGCATGCAACATATTATTATGTCCAGCAAATAACATGAATAAATCCATGTATTTAAGATGAGTTTGAGATGGACGATGATAATTTAAGAGCAATTTTTTTTCATTTGTCTAATCTAAAGTCAGAATAATTCTAAGTCACATCCCGCGTCTCACGCCTGTGAAACTCGAAGTACATCCATGCACAGTCAAAGTCATTTGTTAAATTTATTTGCCGGTTATTGTATCTAGTTTTAAAGGATTAGAACCTAGTTCTCCCTTGTATAATGTAAAAAAACCGGCAAGTGCGAGTGCAATAAATAATTCAATAGTGCCCTACAGTGGGACGTATGTATATAGGCTACTTATGATATGACATCAATCAATCAATCAGTCAGTCCGTACTCGTCCACTGCAGGACTTAGGCATCCCCGAGGCAAGCAAAATACCCGGATCCGTGAATACGTATCTAGTTACTTGTCCAGTGATTTGGCTTAAACCATCCTAAGGCGTCCTTAAACGTGTTTACCCTTTTATCTGTACTTGAAGGACTTCGACCAAATAGGGGATGTATTAGCAAAGGGCAAGATAAAAAGTATCCGAAACCGGCGTGCGTGCATGCAACTAACGAACGTTGAGGAAGCGAAAGTGATCTGTCAGGATCGTAGCAAGGGGCAGTCCCCGGTCTCTGCCTACCGCTCTGGGATACAGGCGTGAGTTTATGTTATGTTATGAAGGACTCCACGAGGCGCACTAGCGTCACCTATGGGGAAAAGTCGCATCTTCTTTTACAAATCGTTTTTTGCCGCCTCGTGGGCGTCCTATCGGTATATCGACAGAATGTCCAAATTGTTCAATTGCCTATGTGTTAAATAGCGGGTATCACGTCTGATTACGTCTGCCGGAGGCCGTGTTTTCGATTCCTACTGGGGGCGGCCGCCGTACATTTGTATAAATGACCTCATACATCATACATAAGCAGCCTATATACGTCCCACTGTAGGGCACAGGCCTTCTCTCAGAAAGAGAGAGAGAGAGTATGGGCTCAATCAACACGCGTGCCCACCGCGGATTGGCGATTTGAAGCGCTGAGGTATGTGAGTAGCTCAGACACTCAGGTTTCCTCACGATGTTTTCCTTCACCGTTGGCGAGTGGTATTGCTACTATAACTTCACAAATGTACATAACTTAGAAAACCGAGTCATAGGTACATGCCCGAACCGGGGATCGAACCTGGGTCTCCCACTTCCGAGTCCGAGGTTCTACCCACTGGGCTACCACCGCCGCTCAAATGACCTCAGTCTGGGTGTGTTTTCATGTTTGCGATGTCCTTGCCTGGTTACCACAGCTCGGGGTATCCTAGTTTGGGGCCTGGACGAGTGATTGTGTTGCGTGGAAGTTATTATTATTAAAAAAGTCTTTCTATTCTTATAATCATGTTTAAAATAGTGATTTAGGAGCCACGGTGACCGAGAACCTTGGGCCAAAAGGACGTATAAACGCCAGAAACGGCCGTTTTTTGGCATAGGGTGCTACCTGGTCCCCGGTCGTCGATTCTTGGCCGTGGATTCTACACTACTTAGTTAATTTTGAAAATAGAAAAACACTCTGCAAAAAATATCTGTAAAAGAAGACAAAGGGGCGCTTTGGGAAACTGTAAACTCCTATTGTGATAAGCAAAGTCAAAGTCAAAAATGTTTATTCAATATAAAAACAAAATGTTTACTTAATGAAAGTTAGTTAGTTGTTAGTTTCACAATTAATAGATATAATTTAATAATAATACCACAATAAATATATAATTATCGCTCGTAGCCCCGGCTTCCTGAGTGATCTTAAACGATCACGAAGGTTAAGCAACACAGGGCGCGTTCAGTGCATGGATGGGTCGCCCTATGCCTAACGCTAGTGGCATTTTTCCGAGCGGTTCCGTGCTTCGCAAGGCACGTTAAGCTGTTGGTGCCGGCTGCTGTCGATAGATGGCGGTCGTTAAGCCAAGTCAGTGGCCTTAGGGCGGCTTGACAACTTCTGACAGTAGACGAGCCACTAGTCTACAAGCCTCCACCGATCCGGACTTGGCCCCCGTGGTGGAGTATGGCCTATACCTTCCTCAGGGAAGAGACCCGTGTCCCTCGGTGGGGACATAATGGGTTGATGATGAAATATATAATTTAAAAAATCCATTGGTACCGCTAGTGATCCTAGGGGCTCCGTGCAGTAATGAGAAAAAAAAACATAACTTTTTGTTACAGATTACTTTTGCAAAAAGTGTCTGGCCCATTTCTCGATCGTGTTAATAGTGATTTTTAGGACTTATGATCATGGACCTGAGGCAAAAAGCCCGGTTTTTGGCGCTATTGCTCCAGGTTCTCGCCCGTGGGTCATAAAAATCACTGTACACTATTGATTAAGAGATTGGTCTGACACTTTTTGCAAAAACGATCTGTAAAAGAAGATATGATTTGTTTCCATTGCTGGCGCTAATCAACCTTCAGAGATCCTTAAACGAGGTTAGATTTCCATGACCGCTGTGATACCGGACCCTACTAAAGCCTAACTAGGCCTCTCGCTGCCCGCAGAGTCGCCGTCGTCAGGGCGAAGCACGCCCACGGCGGCCCCGCCCCCGGGCTCCGCGAGCCCCTCGCCCTCCAAGCTCTTCGTGGGCGGCCTCAGTTGGCAGACCAGCTCGGAGAAGCTGCGCGAGTACTTCGCCATGTTCGGACCCGTCACCGACGTTCTGATCATGAAGGATCCCGTCACACAGGTGAGCGCTGTTTGAGGATTGTGCTTCTAAGATAAGATGAGATAAGAATATTATTTATTGCACACTAGAAGCGAGACATAAAATATGAAAGTTTCAATGAAAAAGTACAATGGGCAGCCTTATTGCTAACATCAATTTCTAAGTGTAACGACACTTTTGCAGGGGTTTATTACGACATTTATGGCAATTCGATTCCATCGCGTCGCTAATCAGTACAATCTTGTTGATTTGTGAGTTAATCGAATTCATATTGCAAAATTTCACACGATGAAAGGATACGATTTTAGTTTATTCATCGAAATAGTATGAAAATTAGTAAATTAGAAGAAAATTAAGTCGTAATAGTATACGCAGCTAATCAGATCGAGGATTACGATGTCTTACACGTGTGACAGATTCAATTTTTTTATACAGTTTCGATGAAAAAACAATAATCCTATTTTTTTTGACATATGACATTTTGCAATATGAACGACGATATGCAATGTGCGTCGAATTGTTATAGTAAACAACGAGTTGTATTTCTGTCGTAGCCATATCGTAGATTGTGCCATATCATGATGTGGTTAGCCTAGCCATATCACGAAATGCGTCCTTTTCATGAAAAGGCCAAGTCAAACTGGCCGTATCATGAAATGGCTTAGCCAGATCAATGAGCGACCGACGTTTGACGATTTGAATAGCGAAATGCATGACTATTTCATGATGCGGCCAAACGTTAGCGGCCTAATCGTAAAATACTTCCATTAGCCACCGTTAGAGGCGCTGCAGTGGCGTAGCATGGGGGGGGCGGAGGGTGCGGTCCGCACCGGGCGGCACTTTGCCGTGGGCGGCGCTGCGGAGGTGGCAGTTAGAAAAAAAAAAAATTAAAAAAAAAATAATTTTTTTCAGTGTTTTTTTCGTCTTTTTTTTATGTTACCAAATACCCAGGTACCTATGCAGGTTCTATGCATGGGTGATGCAAGCGCAAGGTTTTGAATGATACTCGTGCGCAAAAGAGCGTTCGTGAAGTAGGCGATTTCTCCATTAATCTATTACGTTTTCTCTGTAATTTTTCTGTGATATTCTACCTATGTCAAAAAATGTTAATTTCACTTTTCAACTCAATAAATCATTCAATAAAACTAATAAAAGTACTCTTTTTACCATGCCCAAATTTTTTATAATGGATTACAAAAATAAGAGGGCGGCAAATTTGGAATCCGCACCGGGTACTAGTGACCTATGCTACGCCACTGCGGCGCTGATGTTAGTTTGTTGGGTATTTCTATGGCTATGGCTACATGGATATGACTACGATATTTCTATGAAATAGAGCCCTAACAAACCGGGTAGAGTTTCTATGTTGGATGGACGGCTTTAAATTGTCCTCAAAATCGTACTCCGATTCACTCCTTGGACTTGTTGCGGCAACAGTATAACTTAGACCATGCCTCGAACTAAAACTTAGTGGGTACTATATTGTGTACTTAAGACCGGTTTGTTTTTTTTTTTTTATAATGTTGTTTACCTGCCAAATAAGCTTAAGTGAATTTTCCATTGTGAAATATGGAAGTGTAAAAGTGTACGATATTCAGCACAGGATCCTTCCTGGCGCAATCCGTTTACAACAGACATATTAGTTGAAATATTATGTTACGGTCTTTTGACTGGGCTACTGAGGCGTTCAAGACAGAATAGCAGTGTTTTTTCAATCAACATAAGCAGCCTATATACGTCCCCCTTTAGGGCACAGGCCTTCTCTCAGGGAGAGAGTATGGGCTTAATCACCACGCGTGCCCACCGCGGATTGGCGATTTCAAGCACTGAGGTATGTGAATAGCTCAGACACTCAGATTTCCTCACGATGTTTTCTTTCACCGTTAGCGAGTGGTTTTGCTACTATAACTTCACAAATGTACATAACTTAGAAAAACAAGTCATAGGTACATGCCCGCACTGGGGATCGAACCTGGGTCGCTAGCTTCCGAGTACGATGTTCTACCCACTAGGCTACCACCGCTAATCAACACTATTAAATTAATACGAGGTTCTAACAGTCGATCCCTCTAAAACACTTTTAAGACGGAGTTAAAATCGGTTTAAAACAGGAATTCCTCTCATAAACCGGCTTTAACTCTGTCTTAAGAGTATTTTAGTTGGATCAACTTAACTTTAGTACCTTGTTGCAGAGTCCTAGAGCTTTATCTTTTACTGGGTAGCTGGGCGAGCGGTGGTAGCGGAGCGGTAGAACGCCGGCTTCTCATTCGGGAGGTCGTGGGTTCGAATTCCGGCACGTACCAATGTACGTGCCTTTGTTTTCTAAGTTACGTACATTTGTGAAGTTATAGGCAATACCACTCGCTAAATGTGAAGGAAAACATCGTGAGGAAACCCTAGTGTCTGACTTGCTGCGTACAATGGCCCAACTATGAGGCTAAGTGCAGAAATCTTCAGTTGAACTAGAACTGGGTAGGCAAAGAAAGAGACAGCCGATTGATTCTCACGATGTTGCGAGAAAACCTGATTGTCTGAAGTGTTTCTAGCCAATCTTCTCTCTCTGAGGGAGGGCTAGCGCCCTGCAGTGGGTCGTATATAGGGTGCTTATTTATATGTTCACGCTATTGCACGGTCGAGTTGCAATTTGCGTTTAGTTCCGTAGAAAAGTCGCTCTACTTGATGGCAAGACGTGTCCAAAATTAAGAAAAAATATTCTCACTGAATGTCCAGGGGCGGGTCTGTTACAAACTCTCCGTATCAGAACGTATGCCAGCTGATAGCCCTTTCGAAAGTATGTCTGGCAATTTAATGTGAACATGTTAAATGCGACAATTTGGGTGAAAAGGTGCCTATTCGGCGAGACAACTAAATTGAAGCGTTTTCAACGCCTGGGCAAAGTTGCATAGCAAAAGTTTTGTTCCGTTAACGTAGCCATTCATGAACACTTACAATAGCAGGCGTGTGGAAAGAGTGCCGTCACGATAACGTGAACAGTATATAATAAAATAAAATAAAATATGTACGTCAGGAAAAATATCAGTAACTTTAAAACTGTAGTTAGCCAACACAATGTACCTAAATACTAGAAATAAACATGAACTTTCGTTCCTAAAAATTGGGTTGGCAAAGGTTGATACATCCTTTATGGGGCAGTGTATACGTTTCTACAATAATATCCCTGAGGATATAATAAGCTTGCCAGAAACGCGGTCCAAAGAATGTCTCAAGCACACTTTGTGCCAAAAGGGCAACTATAACATTACAAATTATTTAGATGACAATGATGTCTGGAATTAAAGTCAGTTAAATGCATGAGTGCTAAGTTTTAGAATAATTATGTAAACTTTGTTAATTAAGGACTTTGAAAAGACTAAGTTTTCAGTTTTTTTGTCCATTTTTTCTCCAAAGTGATCTAGATTTTGAAGTGAACATCTAGTTTAACTTGTAACGTTTATTAAGTCGCAGTTTCTGTGCTACTTTGAATAAAAAAAAGAATTTGAATTGATAATAGTTAAACAGAATGACTTAATTATTTCTGTCAAACCGTTACCTACAGGCTACGTGAATTAATACAACAATATAGGGAACTTTTTATTATACTGTGATGTGCCTATTACATTTAGTGCATAAAAACCGTGCATGCTTCGCATTTTATTATATACTATTAAACAAATTAGTTTTCGTGATAGTAAAAAAAGTACTCGAAATTTGAAAATACCTGCTTTTCCTTTCAAAAGATTCCTAAAACTTAGGTCTCTACATACAGAACAACCTGTCCTGAGAGCTTCGCGTGGCAGAGATCAGCAGGAAAGTTTTTGCCTCCATGCACTCTCTTAAGCGGCTTCAGAATTTTCTCCCATACTCTGCTAAAGTTATTCTTGTCAACTCTCTTCTTCTCCCTATTATCGATTATGCTGACGTTTTCTATCCCGACGTTACTGAGGAGCTGCACAGCAAACTCGACAGACTGCTCAACCTTTGCATCCGTCTTATATTTGGACTGCGTAAGTTTGACCATCTCTCTTCCTATCATAATCAGCTGAAGTGGCTCAACATCCGTTCCCGCAGGAATGCTCACATTCTCGCCACTCTGTATGGTATTCTTAACAACCCCTGTTCCCCCTCTTATCTCCGAGGACGGTTCATGTTCTCCTCAGTGAGGGTCGCCTTCTGCGACCTTCCCGAGCATTGCATCTCCGTACCCCCGAGCATAATACGGCTGGTTATTCAGGCTCCTTCACTGTGATAGCAATTCGCCTTTGGAATAGCTTCCCTCTAGACATCCGACAGGCCCCATCGCTTGAAATATTCAAAACCAGTCTATCGCCACTACCTAAATCTCCAGCATTTGTCTTAATTTATTATATTATAAGTATATCACAATATCTTTCCTAAATCTGTAGATTTATGTATTTATTTATTGTATCAAGTATTTATTTATTATTATGTTCTATTTGTATAATATTGACTCAATTTTTTTTTTATGCTATAAGTTTGTCAATTCTGTTTTTTCTCCTTAAATAAATAAATATTTCCCCCCCTATGATATTTTATATATCTAGGTCTGAATAAGTAATTAGTAAGTATATTTAATATTTTACGAGTAAGTTGCAATACCTGCTAATGTTCTCTTCAAAACTTAGGTTAGCTGGTAGATAATGCTAAGTATTGCATTCGGCTCGCCTATGTGCAAAACTACCTGTTTTAAATGCAATGAAGGATTTAATAATAATAGGGGTTAAAGTATGAAATTGCCGTTTTATTGCAATAGGTTCTTTGAATTGACATATAATCTTCATGGTTTGAGGTTTTCGAATGAAACTTTTTTCAAATGGTTTCTATGATGTTCTTTTTTTAAAAAATGTGAAACATTTGAATATCGACTTTCAATTGTTTTTGTTATTCAATTTAGACAAGAAAGATGGATACTGCGAAAATTCGAGTGATTTTTGAATACTGTTGTGGTTAACCTGGGGTTAGCCATTGCATTTTTCTTTTCCGGTTATCATAAAGAATCCACTTTTCATCACATGTTACAATTCGATCCAATATTCCTTCATTTCTGTACCGGTTCAACAAGGCAACACAAGTTTCAACACGCGTTTCTTTCTGCAGATCAGTCAAATCATGAGGCACCCATTTTTCGTATTTTTTTTATTTTATTGATTTGACGCAAGTGAGTCAATATTGTGGGTAAGGTAACGTTAAACCATGCCGCTAATTCCTGGGTAGTTTGACTAGGGTCGGCTTCCACTATCTCTCTTAATTCATCGTTATTCACCTGTGTGGGCGGTCTTCCTCGTGGCTCGTTCTTTAAGTCGAAATTTCCATCACGAAAGCGTTTAAACCAAAATCGCACGGTGCGTTCATTAGTAGACCCCCCTCCAAACGCAGCATTGATATTGCGGGCTGTTTCTGCCGCGTTAGTTCCGCGTCGGAACTCGTATTCAAAAATCATTCGAATTTTCGCAGTATCCATCTTTCTTGTCTAAATTGAATAACAAAAACAATTGAAAGTCGATATTCAAATGTTTCACATTTTAAAAAAAAAGAACATCATAGAAACCATTTGAAAAAAGTTTCATTCGAAAACCTCAAACCATGAAGATTCTATGTCAATTCAAAGAACCTATTGCAATAAAACGGCAATTTCATACTTTAACCCCTAATAATAATAATTCCAGGGCCAGTAACGAAAACCAGCTTATGGACCAACTGCTGAATGCGTTCTGGGTTCAAATGGCATGTCCCAATGACTTTGTAAGGACAGTTTGCTATAGAGAATCTATGGATATAATAAGCCTACCGACAGTTAAAAATTGTCAATTTGGGCAACCGAACAGAAGGATTTTCAATTCGGAAACCTTAAAACCTAAGCAATGACTTATAAATCATCTTCTGGCTACCTTTTCACTCAGATTGACACACACCTAGTTAAGTGATAGACATAAGTTTCTTTTCTCCTATACGAAAGTTTCTATCAACTTTATTCATTCAATAGAAGTGTCATAAATAAACCAATTTAACAGTGACCACCTTTTCCCAAGGACGTCCTATAGAGAATAAACGAACGGGGTTGGACTTTCGACTCTATGGTCAGTGCGATAGACCTTCGACTATTTGTGTTGAGTACTAGGTACCTACATTGGTTGTTCGGATTGTCGATTTTAATATGTTGATCGTACATGGCCGAGTATGTGTATCGTTTTGTAATATTGTGGCATCCAATATGAACCGTCTACCCTAACTCGTCCACTGCTTGACGGTCTCCTTTAAGGCACGCCACTTCTCATCGACCATTTTGGCCCAACCGCATTACGGTTTACTTCATTTTTTATTTATTTATTTATTAATATTGACCATTGTGGTATCCACTTCAAAACCTTTTTATTCCAATGCTATAGGAAATAAGTGCGTGTACACTTGCATTTCCGATTGATTGATTTATGATTCCGAATTCTTTGAAGTGACAAAACCAAGTCGCTGGCTGCCCCTGCTTGTGGACACAGGCGTGATTTGTGTTTTTTTAACACACTTTATGCCTCGACTGAATATGCTCTATGCCACAACATGACAGAACAATATATCACTGGCCACACGTAATCTAGTTGGGCTATGGTATAACAGTATTTTAGGTACGAAAATTAACATCTAGGTAATATTAGTCGCGAATAGCATGCTAGAAACTAACAGAAGTCTGATACAGCACTAAAACTCGTAGGTTTCTTACCAGAATAGTTGATGTAGGTATACCTTTAGAATTTGACTATTTTCTTCTAGAACTACTCTAGTTGTCACTTTGTTTTTTTTTACTGTAAGTGACTACTAAATTTTAATAACTTTTATAGAACTTCCATGGCAGTAATTCAGCCATTTCTTGATTATGTAGGATTTTGTTTCATTTTAATGATGTAATTGGACTGTTTGACTGGATCACAAAATTGGTAAAATCATCTTAGAATCTCGCTCACTTCTTTCTGTAACAAATCCAATTCCTATGGGGGCATTGTAGTACTGTGTTATCTACACACATTTTAGTGCCTTTTGCGACCTTCTTTTTAGGGTTCCATACCCGAAGGGTGCCAAACGGGACCCTATAACTGAGACTTCACTGTCTGTCCGTCCGTCTGTCTGTCTGTCCGTCTGACCGTCTGTCTGTCACCAGGCTGTATCTCATGAACCGTGATAGCTAGGCAGTTGAAATTTTCACAGATGATGTATTTCTGTTGCCACTATAACAAAAATACTATAAACAGAATAAAATAATTAATTTAATGGGGGCTCCCATACAACAAACGTAATTTTTTTGCCGTTTTTTTGCTCGATATTAAAAACGGCATCAGGTAGACGCTTGAAATATTCGCAGAAAATTTAGCTCTATATAAGCTTAAAAAATAAATAATTAAATAAATATTTAAGCGGGGCTTCCATACAACAAAGCTGCTTTTTTGCCGTTTTTCTCGATCTTTGTTTGATAATGGTACAGAACCCTTCGTGCGCGAGCCCGACTCGCACTTGGCCGGTTTTTTAATGTAGTACATTGAATTAGTATTCCAGCCAGTATTTTGCTTTTGTAATGGATCAATAAATTAGTAACGTGAAGTTTTGTTTAGAAAAAATACCGGGCATAAAGAAAGTAACAAAATCTCAAAGTAGGTAGTCAATTAATTTGTTTAACTATATCCTTTTTTCTCAATCCTCTCAAACTTAGTCGATGAACTAACTTTAATGTCCATATTATAGTTTAGTCAGCAATCTATGGCAATCCCGATTGTAACACGATCTTTAAGGCAAAGTCCCCATATGCATATGTACCTATATGTCTGAAAGTGAGGGTTTTACTCCTCAGTAGAATAACTTTCACCGAGGGGGGGAGCTCGAAATCGCGAAAAAATTGTAAAAGTTGGGATAAATATGGGGATTTTATCACACCCTGTAGGTATTTTTGTCGCGGTGTACTTCACCCACTAGTGAAGCAGTAATAAGCCATTCAGTATCACTAGAAATAGATTTTCCAATTACACAAAGTAGGTATTAGATCTAAAAATGGACAAATAACACCTTTCTGATTTCAGACATGTTGTATTGAGTAGAATTGAATACACAAAGTAGGTCTTCCATCTGAAAATAGAAAAAAAAAAAAACACCTTTCGGATTTCAAACATATTGTATTGAGTAGTATTTTGCCCCCATTAAAAAACTATACTTTGTAGGTAGTCGGAAAGTATACATTACTGTTGGTTGGTTCTTTAGTAATCTTCGAAATGTGGGATGAGTCTCCTAAATGCATGTTTCTTTAATACAGTGATATTGTCAAGGGTGTTATTATTTATTTATTTATATTTATTCTCAACACATTCATGAGTAATATTTCAAGTTAAAAACTTTGTTAATTAAGTTAAAACGTGTTTTGAAAAGAATAATCATAATCCATTAATTGTGAAACTAACAACTTGACGTTCATTAAGTAAACATTCTGTTTTTATAATGAATAAAAATATTTGAATTGAATTGAAATAAATAAAACAAAAATTCTCATTTTGCTTTATGATACTGTTTATGCTCTACTAGCAATCGCATTCCAGTGGTAAATAGAACTAAAAATAGGCTCCTTCTCCCTCAGTCAATAAAAAATTTCAATAAACTCCCCCTCGAAATAAAAAATTAACAAGAATTTAATACATTTATAAAAAGATTAAAGTCAGTCAAAGTCAAAAATTTTATTCACTATAAAAACACAATGTTTACTTAATGAACGTCAAAGCTAGAAGGAAGCTAACACAGAAACTCCACATTTATGCATAAATCATATTTAATAGAAAAATGCTTTTATTCACTGGGTGAATTCTTTAATGTCAAAAAATTGTACCTAGATGTACAATGTTTATTTCAGTCTTTTGCAATACACGTAAGGGGTGACTAAGTCCTATGTTACCATAAAATTGTATTTCTACCACCTATTAGCACTTAGTCAGCAATAAATGATTTGGTATAACCCGTGCTAACGCCTCGCGCCATGCGATCTACTTTTGCGAGCAGCCTGTTCAAATCGCACGAGCAATATCTTCCATTTGAATGGCGTTGCAATGCGATTATTTGGTATAAAGACTATAAAACAGGGGACGATAATATACGATGGCATACGTGCATGCAACGACTAATGAATATTGATGAAGCGAAAGACATCTGTCAGAATCGTGCCAAGTGGCAGACCCTGGCCTCTGTCTACCCCTACGGGATGCAGGCGTGAGTTTTTGTTATGTTGTTTTATGTTTACATACATATAAAAAAGTGACCTTTAAATCATATCCGATATAGTATCAATCGAAACAAAAAAATCACCTTGAATGTTGTTTTAGTATTAAAACTTTTAAAACAAGAAGTCATTATGAATTCTAACATAAACAATTGTAATACAACAAAAATTGTAATAGATTTTTACAGTTTTTGTCAGGATTTCTCAGCTTTTAAAAGCCTCTACATTTGTGAAGTTATAGTAGCAATACCACTCGCTAACGGTGAAGGAAAACATCGTGAGGAAACCTGGGTGTCTTGCGTCAGCGCTTGAAATCGCCAATCCGCGGTGGGCACGCGTGGTGATTAAGCCCATACTCTCTTTCTGAGAGAAGGCCTGTGCCCTACAGTGGGACGTTATAGGCTGCTTATGAAAGGCCTCTACGAGGTGAGACCTTAACGGCCCTTCAACAACTGACCTGACCAACAATTATCCCTTCCTGTCCTCACCCTTTACACTCACAACTTAAAATGGCAGACAACAAACCACACTAAAGTGAACAACGCCATCTGTTTGCAGTGAGAAGTGGTGTTTATACGCTAGGACTCATCTTCTCGCGTTGACATATATGAAAGTATAAACATCATGATATTAATCAATGATCACAAATTAACGATAGTATCATACCTTGCAACAAAATAGTGTCAAATAACCCCCAGTGCCTTGCTTATATCACTGCATTGAAGAATTATGCGTTTAATTGATTAGACCCTGTCCAGTAGTCCTAAAACCTGGTTTAGTCGAGGGTTTGTTATGCTCGGTTTAGTAAACATTGTGTGCTACTTGAAACTTAAAGACTAGATCGAATTTTTGTCCAGTAGTTTCGGGACTAAGGTGTATTGCTACAAGGCGTATGGATACAGTTTTTGAATGTATTTCTCACGAGTAATGCTCCAAGTCATAGACCTGGTTGACAGACCGAAACAACGTAACGTAAATTTTACTAAAACTAACGCATGTTTTTTAAATACTAAGAGCGCACTTTGGCTTGAATCACTATGCATATAAACTTTCGTCGGTTAGAGACGTATGTTTGATGATACCTTCATCCAAACTTAATCATTTTTCAAAATCTCGTATAGTGTGGATTCGCTCAATAATTGCTAAGTCCCACTGCGATTCCTGCAATAAATTAACTGCGTTTTTAGTTATTTATAGCACAGTATTACGTCTGCCTCCTGCTCTTATGTCTAGCATTGCATCTCACTCGCTAACTCTTTATGATTGTGAAAAGAGGGTGTTCATTAATGCAGTCTGAGTCTTTGCTGGATAATAAAATTGCGGATATTTTGAATTCATCTTCTCAAACTATATTTAGTGTTTGATAAAGAAACGTTGCTTCTAAAATTACTAATTTTAGGAGAAAAATTTCTTAATAAAAAACTAAGTACAGGTTAACACAAATACATCTCAAGTGTACCTAATTTTGTTGTTTAGCAAACTCTGTAGGTGTTATTTATAAAAACACTATTTCACAAAACATGAAAGATTAACAAGGGCCGAAAAGTTCTCGAATGGAGACCACATATCGGCAAGCGCAGCGTAGGACGACCAGCCACAAGATGGACAGATGACCTCATCCAAGTGGCAGGAAGGCGCTGGATGCAGGCCGCTTCCAACCGGTCTTTTTGAAATCCATGGAGGAGGCCTATGTCCAGCAGTGGACTTCTTGTGGCTGAATGATGATGATGATGATGAAGGGAAAGATTTTTCAGCTTTTAAAGGCCTCTACATTTGTAAAGTTATAGTAGCAATACCACTCGCTAACTGTGAAGGAAAACATCGTAAGGAAACCCTAGTGTCTGAGGTATTTACATACCTCAGCGCTTGCTACGTACAATGGCCCAACTATGAGGCTAACCCCCGTTTTCTCGTACACTAACAAGCTGTTAATGTACTGTTAACAGCTGTCAGTGGTTTTTTTTTTATGCACTTTGGTCAATTTACAGCTGTTAACAGTAGATTAACAGCGTGTTAGTGTACGAGATACTGGGGGTAAGTGCGGAAATCCCAGGTCTAACTAACTAACTAACTAATACGTAGATGCAAAGGCCAAAGTCTTTTAGAAGATGCGAGTGAGACGAATGCTCTGCAGGCTTTGTATGGCTATGTATGAAACTCTGTCAGTGGTGTAAGTGGCGCCATCTAAAAAGCGACTTTCACAAAAATCGAGGCCGATAAGAGGACCTCACAAAGCCCGATGGAAGTACAAATTGCAATGTGATTCGAGCTACCGCGTGACAGTAAAATGTATATTGAGGGTGGCGTTCCTTCGCGTAGAATAGCCTACACGGTACTTCAGTAGTACAGACAACCTTAGAACCTAACGTGATATTTTTATATGCAGAAGTGTGTTTCTTTGACTATTGTGCTAATCTCTCGACCTTAGATATTTAGTTACATGTGACGCTTTAGTGACTTCGAGCCCACCTATCGCAGAGTATTAAGCTGCAAGATGTGCCGATTGAAGGTTAAAATTCGAATAGAAACAAATTTCCCATGTGTAAGGGGACCCCGAAAGTTTGGCTTGAAGTCCACTGAAGTGTCACAGAGTATGGTCCTCACTAGAATTGAGATCATGTTTGCTATAATTTACATAATACTTATTGATTTATACAAATTTTGTCCTAGATAGTTTCGTATCTGTGACACAACCCCACCTGAATTATTATTGTATGATATCAGATTAAAAAAATACGTTGAATGCAATGCTCCAGAGATCGACTCATTTGTATCAGTATCCGATATCATGCAACACCATTAATGGGTATTTTCACGAATCCCTCAATTCCAAAATATGATGGTTCCCTGGCATGAAACAATTCGTGAAAACCTCCCTTGAGACCACCCGATCCTCTGCAAGCTAATTGGACCGTTCACATCACGGTGTGGACCGGCCTAATAGCTAGTCCATATGTACAATCATGCGCGGTGATTGCATTCATATGGTTTCATTCACAGATCATGGTTCTACTATGGAGAAGTTATTTACTATCGACCTGTTGGATACTTGGCTTTACGATGTCACGAAAATCTCTTACTATTTTCTTGTTACTGAGGCCGGGTGCTCCGAGCGTACGGATTTGTGTGGGACTTATTGCGCTGTGCGAGCGAATAATTGGGGGATAAGTAGACAATTGTGAAAGTACAGAAATACAAATAATAATAGAATTTTGACGACCGACGTCACTAACACATTCAGTGATAGTAATTTTGGTATTCCGTGTGGTGCCGGATTAAGAATAGCGTCACTCCATTTCCTTCCGTGGATGTCGTAGAAGGCGACTAAGGAAATCAATTACCAGGAGACGGGCAGCAGCGTCTTCCTATGATTCCAACCGCATACTGCGATCGCCAACCCGCCTGCCAAGCGTGGCGATTATGGCAAAACCCCTCATGGTTATGAAAACCACGAAGGAGGCCTATGTCCTGCAGTGGGCGTCGGGTGGCTGATGATGATGATGATGAATTTTGGTATATTTTTTATTATCCAAAACTCAGTACAGCTCAAATAAAACCAATTATGTAGTGATAATTTAAACTCATGTTCGCGTTTTTTTTATGCTAAAAAGTTTAAAAACACCATAACAATAATGACCGACGACCCTCTAGATAGGACATTAAAAAGTAATATATGTTTTATTCAGATTTTAAATGCTAGCCATTAGAGAGTAAAATGTGTTTTAAAACACCTGATTTAGGGTTAATGTCACAGAACCCAGCCAGCCAGAAAGCCTATAGGGTTCCAACCTTGGCGTCATCATAATGCCAAGTTTCTAGCCTGTAACCTTGTCAACACAAACAACTTTTTCTGCAGGCCCGGCCTTGAAATGGCAAAAACTATCAGTTTCTAATATAGCCACAAAAGATTAGGGTTTTCCATGCATTTTAATCTGGGTTCACATTAAATTCAACTCATTTGGATGGCTGGTACACGGCGGGTAAATCGTAATCAATCCCAATCACGCAAAATTTATGAGTGAATATAGCTTCCCATCGCAATTGCAGCGTTGAACCCGCGCTGAAAGTTGTTTGTCTTGACGAGACCTCCCAAACAAAGCCACGGCCATTTCTAACGGCGCCTCGCCGCGCAGCGCTCGCGCGGCTTCGGCTTCATCACATTCCAGGAGGCCAGCGCCGTGGACAAGGTCCTCGCCGTGCCCGTCCACACCCTGGACGGGAAGCGGATCGATCCCAAGCACGCCACACCCAAGTCCGCGCCGCGCCCCGCCAAAACCAAGAAGATCTTCGTCGGCGGCGTCGGCCAGGACACCTCCGCCGAAGAGGTCAGAGTTTACTTCTCCCAGTTCGGCCACGTCGAGGACGCGGTCATGCTGATGGACCAGCAGACGAAACGGCACAGGGGTTTCGGCTTCGTCACTTTCCACTCTGAAGAGGCCGTGGAGAGGGTCTGCGACATACACTTCCACACCATTAAGAATAAAAAGGTGGAGTGCAAGCGCGCGCAGCCCAAAGAGGCCGTGGCGGCCGCGCCTCTGGCTTTAGGCAAGCGGCTCGTGCTGCGCGGAGGCCGTGGCTTAGTCTACGGCGGCGTGGGCGGCGTCGGCGCGGCCCACGCCTACCGCTACACGCCGTATGCGCTCCCCGGAACGGCGGCGTTGGTCCCGCCGACGCCGCAGCCGCCGCCGGCTCTCCCGCAGTTCGGCGCCGCCTACTCTCTCGCCGGCGTCGACATGAGCTCCTTCCAGGGCGTGGACTGGGGCGCCATGTACGGACTGCCCATGTACATTTAGACGAGCCCCCACCTGCGTTGGTCCCCTTTGAGTTCCTAAGTTTCGGTCGGTGTAACAGTATTGTGGCGTTTAGGGTTAGCGCTCGGTTGAGTCAATTTTTTTATCTCTCTAAAGCAATAGGCCTGTCGAGGTCCAAAGATACGCATTTCAGTTTTTTTTTCACTTTGATTTTTTTTTCTAAAGAAAAATAAGTGGGTTTTTACTATAAGGTCAAGATCTCAGATATATAATTTAGCTCGATTGATGGTGATGCGAGAAAGTATAGTTGTTTGGCGCGCGGGGCCACGTCGGCGACTTGGTCCTGCGAGCCGGTTTGTCTTGATTTGTATAAGTACTTAGTAGTTAGTGCACGATCATTGGCAATATTACTTATTTATATTTAAAAAAAAGAAGATTTAAGATTAGTATTAACGATATATTGTCTGAATCTCATTCATCGGCAGCTGTACTCTCCCGCGCCGCGTGACGTCACCGCGGCCATCTTGCTTTCGTCCGCCATTTTGAAACCTGATCAGTATTAGGAACGTTTTGTGCCATTTACTTACAAAAATACAACTTAAATGTACTTGAATCGTGCCAAACTGCACTTGTATTTTAGCGGGTCTTCGCGACTCTTTTTTTTTACTAGAAAGTTCTGTTGATTCCGGCAGTTTTTGTTTTTCGCGGACGTCACCCGGTGTTGGGACTTAATGATACAAAAGGAGAGGCACGACACTTAATATAACAATAACTTACGGCTTGACTAGAAAGGGGACATGCGTCAGATCGTTTGTAAACACACTACAGCTGAACAATCAAAGGCAAAAGTAAATACCGAAAGTTTATACTCCAAACCGCAGAATAAAAGAATCCTTTTCCGTCGTCGTATTCAAGTGTTACTCAGCTGCATGAAAAACAGGCTGGCGCTAACCTCGCTCTCGTGTAATATAAAACTTCCTAAATTGACTAAAAAAGGCTCTTGCAAAGCTATATTATCCGCACCTTTGAAGAAATAATGAAGACTGCAGTAAAAATGTCTTATAACACTCCTCAGAGGCCCGTTTCGGGAGAAGTACAGTTCATGGTTTACTATGACAACGCGGTGTACATTGCAAAGTCTAACAAGTGGGACCACTCGGCCCCCGGGTACCAATTGCAACTGACAATCCTCACGTTTATTGAACTCGCCCATTGACGATTGTTCAATCCATTGAAAATGCCTCAATGGACGTCTGCGAGCATCGTGTTAGTTACGTATTCATTTTCAATTTTTACTGATCGCTGAGGACCCGTTTTCGCCAAAAGAAATGTAGGTAATTTAGTCGTTTTGAAGGGTCATATTCGTGTAAAAAGTGTACGTTCCTCTCCTTTGTGTCTTACACTCAATAACTTCCATACATATCTAACTAGAATGGAAAGCAATCTCACTGTAACTAATTAGAATTGTTATTATTGTATGAGTCGTGTATGCGTTTGGTCGTAGCCGGAATTATTTAGTGAACAACTCTGTCCGGGTAATGGCCGACTGGTCCGGGGAGACATTTGAGTTTTCTCTCTCTGATGTGTTCATTTATTGTCAGCAGGAACTCATTTCAGTAAAGTTCAGATGTCGAAATGGCGTCTTCCCTTGTCACGTCTGTATTACTCAGGCCGATGTGCCGTCACAAGTGTGATATGTTTTTGTCTGGAGTCTAAAGCAGACAGAACTGTTTTTATAAAACATCATCAGTTATCTTTAAAAATCTTCGTTTTAAAGATGAAACATGTCTCACAGTTGCAGAGAGTTTTGTTAGTTTTATTTATTGCAAAATAGGACGCATTGCAGTAGTAAAGGTTTCACTTAATTACGTATATAATACTTAGTGTTACAGGAATGCGCACTAACATAGCAACCCCTCGTGTGTCTAATGACAATAATTTTTAAGGTGTATCGTAGTTTCGTCCTAGCTTGTCCCCGCGCCCGTCTTTGTCCGGATTTTCTCGTAAAAGTTCTTTGTTGACGTTCCGACACATACACCCGGCGTCTGTACACGTGCCGTGTTATTGAGCGTAAAGCCTAACCCGCAATCGATATCGGTTAGTAGCTATGATTACACTCGCGAGCTTTCCCGCAGTGCTGACGTCATTCGCCTCTCGTTGCCCGGGGCCTAAAGTCTAAAATACACAAAAACACAGTCGTTCAATATTAGCCCGAACGTAGCTGTTACTTGCCTCTATTTTGCACTCTACTAAGCCATAGCATTACAATTCCAATAGTATAACCCGCGCAAATTGAACAGGCATCTCTCGCGAAGAAGATTGAATGGCACGAGGCGCCGGCTTGAGTTGCACGGCTTATACCATTGGAATGCGATTCATTAGTAGACTGCCAATAGTGTTAATGAAACAAGTATTTGAAAGACTCGCCCCCTGTTTAGAAATAAGAAGAACATGCCGTCAGTCGTGTGCGAAAGCGTGTCAGTGTAAGTATAGCCAAACGTCAAAATTGTTTACCTTTACAAATGTGTTTTAGCACCCTACAAGTCAGTTCAACTGTTTATTTAACTTTTGGCAGCTCGATTTAGTGACGTTTTATGAGCTACCGATTCGAATGTTTATGATAATCGATTTTAATTATATTGCTGTTTTACTCGATTGATTGCGTTGATATTTTTATAGTTTGTCTGTCTGAGCGTACTACCGAACCCGTTTTCGTATTATTTTGTTACTTATAATATTTAAACCCAATTTCTTATAGAATAGATCTCTGTAATAAGATAGGTTATAATCTTCGCTACATAATCTACTCGTTATAGGTAATATTGTAGCAAAACACGTCGCAACACTATTGTGAAAAAAAATACGGTGTCCATGAAGTGTTGCATTTTTCGCCTGTGGTTTCCTGTCAAATAAATAAGGAACTTCATGGGTGTTCATTTGTCAAAAGTTAAATAAACGGTTGGACCGAATATAGAGCACGCGCCACCACTCATTTCCCACGGACAAGTCCTTGTGCGTATTGACATAAGAACGAAAATGTCTTAGCTCAATGGACTTGAGTGGTGGCGCGGACTCTAGTTTCGGCATTCTTGCCTGGCACGTAGCTATGTAGTGTTTGCCAAAATTATGCGTGATTTTTCTTTCGATTTAGTAGATTAGAATTTAAATTTTTAGGTAATTTAGTTTCGTGGTTAGGTGCTCCGAGGTCATATTGTGGACGTTATATCCTGAAAGCAATAAAATAAATGTATTAAGTAGGTTAACTGTGATTTCTTAAGTATTGGATTTTTTACACTGCGAGAAGTGAAAAGACAAAACTATGAGTATTTAGGCAATTGGTTGTGTTGGTGCAATTTTTTAGATTGTAAGCGTAAACAATACCTATTCGTACTATACTTAAAAAATAATGGCCTAAGGCCCCTGTATCAGTATTAAAATAAAAACTACTTACATTTCTATTTATTATCTCTACAACTAAGAAGAGAAATGCTCATTTATAATTCAAAAGTACTTCTTAAATAAAATATTGAACTATCCAAATTAGATGTTCATGTTTAGCATAAGGCATATATTGCTCTTTCCATTTCGGTTGTCCCAAAAATAAACACAGTAAGGGGCATTTGTTTTTCAAAACCGAGGTATTTTCACTATTGGTTACTTGGAACCCAATAATAATCAATAGGGGTATTTCTCACTTTTGAAAAAACAAATGTTCCTCACTGTGTTTGTTTTTGGGACAGCCGATTTGTGTTAGAGTTAATTACTTTTGCACGTTTTTTTTTTTCAATTATAGCTAAACTTGACTATTTTTGTTTAATGCTATATTATTTACAACGATATAACAGTACCTATTCATTGGTATATACAATGACAATGTTTCCGCTGATTTGCTCGGAAGCAAACTTCGTTATAGAAGGACAATTCCACTGGTTGTTTGGAGCAATTCTGCCGAATTATTTTTGTTAAGTTGTTCGTAATAACGAAAAGAATACTGTTTAAATGTCGTGACGTGGAGAATTAAACAAAGATATACCAGTTTGACTACATTGACAAAAAAAACTGCAAGTACGTTATTTGAATTTACCGCTATACAAGTTGAAAGGCAGTTCATTCGCGATTTGACTCCATAGTTTTCCGGACAAAGACGGGCGCCATTATTAGTGGAGTGTTGAATGCATGCGGGTGGCTTTACGGTGATCTTTAGACGAGTTCTTCTAAACCCTGCCTTGTGGATGGAAATACCAATGTGTTTGCTCAATGATAGATCCTGCTCTCTGCCTACCCCTCCGGGATACAGGCGTGAGTTTATGCTATGTGCCGATAAAAGAGGTCCTCAATTCGTCTGTAACTTTTTCATTTATACTCAGCGATAATTCCGTATCACTGGTGATTCTTTTTAGTTTTTTTTTTGTTGGGAAGTTCCTAGATTCTCGGTCGTGGATTCTAAGAACTACTATTCACACAACTGAAGGAAAGACAGTTTGCATAAACGATTTGTATAAGACGATATGATTCAATTGCATTGGTAGCGCTAGGTCATGATTCTCACGATTTCCTTTTTTTTTCGTAATCCTAGCCTTGATTTCAATAGTAGTTGATTCTTTTGATTAAATTAGCGGAAGTTTGAAGGTACTTTTCTAAAGCACTCCGTTTTAGTACGTAGTAATCTCTTACACCGGAAATTTCCTACAAGGCAGGGTAGCCCGTAAGCTGTGCTTACCACCGTGTAATACCTACCTATAAAAACTACCTATCCCGTATAATGAATAGCAGTATTTTAGTATTAAGTAACTAAGTAGGCTAGACCTTCCTGAGATTATGCTGTAGACGTTTACCGAGACAAGTTCAGCCGCCCGATTATGCGCACCGAATCATGTAGGATTCCGTCATTTATTTGTCAATTTCTTGATAGCTAAGATCGTAAACGTGAGGGATCCATCACGATTTGGTATGCTTAATTTACCTAGGGACATTTCATATGCTTCTGTTAACATCTCTGTGGACATTTCCATGGGTTTGTTGATAAAACTGTGACAGTATTCTTATACTGTTTCGGTAAACCGATCAGCTCTCCTTTATTCTGAGATAGCATTCAAATGTTTGACGAAATATGCAAAGAAATTATCCGTTCTGGTTTAATTTATCCAGGAATGAAAAACAAATCTTTAATGTACACCTTAAGGTTCAGTTCACTTTCTAGTATGGAATCCGACATTTTAGCGCTACTGAGACGTAGAAAATTATGTTAGTTTGGTTCCATAGTAGGACATTTTCAGAGCTTGAAGTACCTGAACCCAATGAATCGACACTGAACCGGGAATCACTTGAATATGATGTTCTTTTTGCAATTATATCTCAGATAAGGCTATGGTCCCAATGACATGTTTTGTATATTTAGCTCCTAAACTATCAGTATTAGCTGGTTGATGATATTATTATTAGTAATGTGATGTTCTTACCGACTCTATTTATTACAATAGTATCTACCTGCCTCCCTTTATTGACAGCCACCGCAATCGTATGCTTTTGTTTACGTTTTGTTCCGTAAATCTGAAACTTCCGGAGGGTTTACACAATTTCATAGACTTCTTAAGCTCCTCAGACCTGACCTTGAAAGTAGCAATTGAAAACCATTGTTATTTGCGAGGTCAAGACTGAGGCGGTTAAGAGCGTTTGCTTCCTTGACAACTCACTCTAAGCTACTGAGTATACTTTAAAAGTGTGGTCTGTAAGTAGATTTTTGATAAACATTGTCGAGAGATAATGCGAACTTACACCATATACCTATTGCGCGTATCGAAAACCAAGTAAAGCGAAAATTAAAGTACTCGTATCTAAAACTTTTAACACTCAATAACGGAAGCCTTTGAATTGAACAGTAGCTTGAACCTGAAGATCTTTCGGGATGTTTAAAAGAGCATAAATGCCGAATTTGTATTGTTCAGGCTTAAGCTGTTCTAGTTTACATTGTACACAGTGATTGTCCAATTGCTGAATCTTTAGCAAGTTTCAGACGCAACCTGGCCGGAATAATGACAGAATTTAAACCGAGTTACTTGAAAAAAAAAATGCGGTGATAACTTTTGCGGTCGTTTCAGAATAAGTTTCCAAATACCTAATATGCTAATATTGCCCTAGACATTGCGCGGTTCTTGCCAAGTAAATAATTATTTTCGTGTGGCGGCTGTCGTACTTGTATGTACTTAATTATTCTTCTTATACACTATTTAGATGTATATTGTCACCCTTTCATATTGTATATTTACAAGAAAATACCAGTGAGCTGACGTACTTATTAAAGAGTATGAAAGGAGGGGGATATAAAAATAGAGATTATATTTATTTATTTTATTTTTTTCTTCACATCTTCTAGTATGGTAACACTGGTCGCCCTTTGCTATTTTCTACTTTACTGGAAAGTAGTTTGGTTTTTTTTTTCTTGTTACTTTTTGGGCAACGGGCGACTCTTAGACTTGTAGTTAGTAGTGTTGTGTTTAGCTGACATAGATTGCCCGTACTTACGTATATAACATACTTGTAACTGCTGCACTTAGAAGCTAATGTGTCATTACATTCTAGAATTATGAAAACGTTTGTTTTATTTCGAGTAGTCCAGAGGGGTTGTGCTGCAATCATGGCTTTTGGCGACGCGTTTTCGATTGATGATAAGTACTTACATATTAACTTGAACTTTAGTTTTTTTTTTTTTACTTCGCTGCAGCACGAAGATATGTATTGAGTTTGGTGTTCATATGAGTGTTCGATACAGTAGTATATTGCGTGCCATGCTCTATGTAGGTTAGGAGAAGGGAGACGGAGCCGGTATATTGCTGAATCGGAATAATGAAAAACAGTTTGATAGATAAAGACTCCTATTGACTTTCCGAACGATATACTTATCTCACGCTGCAGCTGCTAAATCTTATAAGTATTCAACTGCATTACAAATAAATTCGGATGACTTTAAATCAAGTGACACAGAGATTGTAAATCGAAAACGCTCACAAAATGTTGAAAGTAATGTTCTTAGTACTTTTCGGTTGTGGTTTTTAATTTCAGTTCTTATACCCTCAACACCCTGTGACTTGACTAGGTACTTAGATGCACGACTTATTGTTTCCTATCATCATCAGTAGCTTGAGAACTGTGTGATTCGTTTTTGGATGATTTGCCCCACGTCGGGCGCCAATATTTGGGGGCTTCGGAGAGGAGTTCTAGGTAAGTGTACGGAGAAGGCATGCGTATTGGAGCATTACATAGATTACACACCGTCTTGAACTAATACAACAGGTCAGCATGGCATGACGAAGGGGTAGTTTTCGATTCTTTTGTACAAAAACAAGTTGAAATCGTTTCGAAACTGTCAATTCTTCAATTTATAAACGGCGTACGCCACACGTTGGTTGTGACACGTGCTATTAAATGCTCGCTTTAAAAGATAAAGCTCTTTGCTCTTTATCCTTTAAGCGGGTATGATCTGTAGCGTCTGTAGCGTAGACCTTGTAGAAACGCTTCGCTTGAGGCCTACACTGTCTTCCGACAAATCGTCTTGAAAAAACTCAATTTATTTGCCAAAAGTAATGAATGACATGCCAAAAACAGCCAAAACACTTCTTTGCTCATCTAGAATATTGCTGGAGTAAGCGTTTCGGCCATTTTGAAAAACAAAATGGCGCGACGTATACGTCGCGCTGGCAGGACCGCCCTAGTTCCTGGTACCTTGTACCTGTCGTGACTCGTGATTGTATTGACAGTCCAATAACAAAAGAGAAAGTATATTGACAATAATAAATGGATCAGAAAAGCCGACAAGATGCTTTGCGAAAGGAATTCGTTGCCATAAAAACAAATAAACATTCCACTCTAGTCATTTCGAAAATTCCTAATTTTAGTTAATGTTTCACCGTAAGGCGCGGCTTTATAAAAAAATCTTGCTCAAGCCTGTTGATTCTTGCCTAGATTTTAAGTTTTTCTTATATTTTAAAGGTACCTATGCTTGGTAGTAGTTGTGCCAGACATAGACAAGACGAAAGGTGATCGTTTGCTTTAGCGAATCCAGTAGGCACTGGGTTGGTAGCTGAAAAACATTATTTACATCGTAAGGTTTAATAACATGTTAAAATGAATATAGAAATATACAAGTTTTTTGAATTGGTCAAATATAACGAAATTTAAAAAAAGTATGTTACTAGTAATTAATAACATGGTAATAAATTATGCTGTGTGTATTTCAAATGTACTGCAAATGCTAGAGTAGTGGTGTAGTGTAGCGATTTTGAAACTTTACATTTATTAACTAGAAACTAACCGAAAGCAATAATATAACAAGTATCATATGATATATATTCTATATAATATTACAATATATACAGCACGCGCGCGCTGCAGCTAAATCTGGCACCGAGTAAATTATTAAACAATGAAACAAGAGTTGTACAAAAACTGCAGATATTTCTACGGACACAATGAAGGCACGGCAGCGCGCGTTATGTTAGAATGATTAATTATTATACACACAATTGCGTAAAATATTACAATATTTTTGTATAATATGATGGTGTATTCAGTAGTGAGTTGGTAATTGTATTAATAATAACATGAAGTTATTCATCGTGATAATTTAACTGCAAGCTCTGTAGCTAAAGAGTTTGTGATGTTTTTCGTACTTCGTGTTCGTACGTATATGATATTTAATAATTATACTTCGATATATCAATGATATTTCGCGGCTTTTGGGCGTGCGGCCGTGTTTCTGCCCTTCTTTTTATGTTATTTTCTTGCAACTCGGTAGCATACTGGCGGTTTATATATTAAATTAAGTCATTATAATGTACAACAGAATCCTACTCGATAGAGTTACATTCCATGGATACTCAATGTATTTAAAAGAAGTAAGGGTGTCGATTATAACCGGTGAAGTGAGTTTAGTAATTTTTATAAAGTACTACAGTCTCATTTATAAAAAATTAAGTAATGCTTCTTCCAGAAGCTCTTCAAGCATTCCAAATTTTTGTCATTTATAAATAGTTCTAGTTAAAACGCTAATACATTCACAGATTTATTTGTCTGTGGATATGTAAAAAAAATGCTTTTGGTCCTGCGACTAAGAGACTCTCAATTCTTTAGTCTATGGTGAAGTCTCCGATAATTTTTTTTTTACTGATACAAATAGAACATGGATATTCCTCTTTATAAATCAGTATTTAGTTTAGTTAACCCGGCTTAAACTCCGACTGAAGAGTGTTTTAGTGTACCTTTTATAAATAAGACTGCTAGTGCTTGACGTACTCTTAGGCCGGCTTTTTATTTAGGTAGAGAACTGGCAACACAGTTTGTAGATTGTGCAATACATAGCGTTCTTATCATACGTAGATTTTTTTATTAGGTACTCGTGTATTTATGTCTGAAGTTTGTATGTCCTGTAGTTTTCTTCTGAAGACGGTCTTGGCGTAGATTCTTAGAATAGTGTTTATATCTTTATTAAACGTTCGTTTGGGTCTAGGAACATAGACATTCTGTTTTCATTACCTATGAAATGAAAAAACTCTGCGTCTACTTATGGTTTGATTAAATAAAGGCCTAAAATTTATAATTTTATACTTTTTCAATTTCAAAGGAAATTACGTCTATGTTTCCCGGGGGGTGAGAAAGGTGCAGGTGAAAAAATTGTAGATTCCTGGCTTTTTACATTGCATTTCAAACGAAGTGTGGTTGGCATTCAGACATTTCAAAACGGTGTAGTTAAAAGTCTTGTCAGTAGATTGATCTGGTATTGAAACGCCTTTGTTTGGAATATAGTTGATTGTTGGCTTTGTTTTTCGAAAGGGGTGTTGTGTAGCGCTATGTAAGACGCCAGCGCCCTCTAGTCGCCTGGTAGCGGCCGCGCGCCTTTCCACGTATGATAATCTGACTCATCTTCACACTTAGCGAGTATTAGAAATAAATGGTGACACAAAACACAGCTGATCTTTCATTTATCGCTTCTTTGTTTATTAATAAAACCTTTAGATAGCGTTGATTATTTAAACCTATTAATTAGCCAAATCAAAATAGATAGATTTGTATTTTTTTTTTGTGAATGACTTCGCTTGTCGAGAGATTGCCATTTGTCTCTCAGTCAAATCGAGACTTAGTCAAATGGTTACATTTGTTTTTGGAGTAAACGGAGTATTGTACGAGTGGTGATATACCTAGGTAGCTGCATGTCTACAAGTAAAACAGAACAGTAAAGCAGTGTCGGTAGCGGCGCAGAGTGCATGAATTTGTCTTCAGAGCGTGCGGTGCGGCGGCGGAGCCAACCAGATGACGAAGACTGAACACTGTTTACCCGTGAACCCGGTGGGTCGAGCCATCATCGAAATGTTCCCACTAGTTCCATTGGTTAGTTCCATGATGGAACAGGTGAGAACTTTTCTTCTCGGTAGTTCCATGGGACTCAACACGGGTAATTTCAATTACCCGTGGACCCATGGAATTAGGGATTGCTCCCTGGACTGCTGACTATATCGATAGAAAATGGAAATCAGTTACATATAATTTGGAATTCGTTCCGGCTAGTCCTCTCCGGACCACCTAGCCAGTCACAAAAAGTACTAGGCGCACATAGCTGCTAAGAGGTTTTCGTGTTGTCATAATATACGTAAAAAATTGTCCAGTTAAAACCAGAATAAAAATGGCAATAGAAAATTATGAATTCATAACAGATACACAAATGGAATTAATTACTGGCGAAATATCAGTTGGATATGCACTACAAATGTTAAGATAGTTTATGAGTCGTAGATTGTCACTCTGTTTCTTTTTTCCTCTGTGGTCGTAAGTCATTAGTGTGTACGTATTGTACCTATCGGTTATGAATTCATAATTTCAATCTTGGTTCTGGTATGAGTATGTTTTTGTGCCTAAGGATGCAATTATTTATGGCATTTTGCTTATGATTGAGTAAACTTTATTGCATGTAGGTAACTGTGTTTTTCATTTTCTATCGATATAGTCGGAAGTCCCGAGAACAATCCCTAGGTAATGCCATAGGTCCGCGGGTTATTAAAATTACCCGTTGACCCGGCGGTGGGTCGACCCACCGGGACCACGGGTAAACACCGAGACTGAACCTCTTGGTCGAGCCAATACTGATATTGAAAAGAAAAACAACAGTGTTTTCCGATATATTTTAACCAAATCGATTTTTTATAAGTGTGTAGGTAACTTACGTAGGTATAGAAAATTTCAGTATTGTCTCGACTTTCATTTTTATTATCCGATGCTGTTTATACCGCTAGACAGTAATTTATTATAATTTATTATTCATAGTTTAGCGATCCGCTCAGTACGTATACAGTGCATCCCAGTACTTTTAATATACTTAGTTTTGATATATTAGGTACCTACTTGAAATATTAAATCGTAGTACAAAGATACTACAGTAAAGACTACCTACTAATAGTAGTTTTTCAGATTCATTTTAATATCACTTAAAATCTTTGTAGATTTAGTTGAATGTTTTTTTTTGTTTCCTTTTTTTTTAAATCTCAAAGTTATTTAATGAGTGTACCTAATGAGCAACAAGTTGTAGATGATTGGCATATTTTTTTAAAAGACTTGTTGCAGTACTTTGCGTATATCAACATATTTAATTTGTAGAAAGTGGTATTTAGTGCGTATCAAGTAAGTAGTTATCTTTAATCAAATATATTGCGCATATCGACCGAGAGATGACCCCCTTTCATATGAGACACAATTTTTTGTGCCTTATGGTAGTTGTTATTAATAGAAAAAAAACAAAAATTGAGAACTGTATGTCTTTAGTAACCTAGGACCAATAATTTAGTTTGAAAATTCAATACAAAATGTGTACTATTTTCATTCGTTATTTATTATCAACAACCAGTATTTTGGTTTGAGTTATAAGTTGGTGAAAGTTGTTATTTCATAATACTAGGTACTTGGTTTGGATGTAAATTGATAAAGTATAAATTTGGTAATGTAGTATTTTACAACGTTTTAATGAATATAGGTATTATTGTCTTCCTTAATAATAACGGTGTAGACTGAAGTAATAGTACTTACTTAAATATTTTTTTTTTATTTATTTGAATTTATCCCGTTGAACTGGGATGCACTAGTTTTCTTTTAAATACGTTATTTAATTTACAAGACAATGTAAAAAAAGCACTTGTTTCTGCCTGTTTTTTGATTCTCGTTTAACGTGACCGCGATTTTTAGATATTTTTGAAGTGTTCATCGTTCAGCCTGACCAATTTAAATAAAGTATATAAAAACTGACAAAAAGGACAGTTCGGTCTGAAAAAGTGCTTTTCTAAAGTACCTCGAATATTTAATGTAGATGAAAATTTTTCAAAAACAGTAGTGTAGAAAGTAAGTGTTCTAGTAGTTGCCCAGTACAATATTTATGGAATCGACTCAACAGTGCCTCAAATCGAGACAATATCTTAACTAGTCACCCTGTATCGTTGACGTAATTTAGAACATATCAAACCGAATCGACACCAGGTTGTCACACTGTCTTAAAAATAATTAAAAAAAAAATTTTGTAGGTAAGTAAGTGAGTTACTTACCTTTTCTGTTCTAGTTATTACCTACCTGTAGTTAACAAACCTGTCTTAGTTCAATTAGTTAGACTACCGTCGTTCATGAAAAGATACGAGATTGTTGGTAGAGGTATAATCACTAGGTACTTATTATACTTAGATAATTTACCTTTTTATTGAAGTCTCAGTTTTCAGTTTTACTTTATGGGTGCCTACTTACAACAATAATCTAGTCTTATTTAGCTCACCTACAGTAGGTGCCTATCTTCTGTAAATATACTTAATACTTTTCAAAGTACAGTTGTTAACATTTAATTAATGTGCGTATTTTTCATGTATTGTACTATGTTGTTTAGGTAACGTCGACTTTTATCGTATTTCGGGGTGATATATTATTATATTTAGAAAATATCTCTTACCTTTAATGAATAATAGTTTGTTTTTTCTTGTATTTTCAGTAGATTTTTCATGGTATATCTAATTATTCGAAATGATTCGGCTTTGGCGGAAAACTGCATTTTGAGACCAAAATAGATTGCAACTGAAGTTCAGCGAAACACAGTTTTCCGCAATCATAGTGATGTCGATCTTTGATAACAAAAGTGCCCCAAATAAATAAAAATATACTTATCATACATTGCATAATCTAAATTTATTCAAAAAATATTTACATGACCTAGGGCCAGTTTCTGAATTGAGAATTTCGCTAAGTAAATAGTTAACTGTAGTGCTGGCTCTTCAAATTTCTCAGAAAAGCGTGACAGAACGTTACTTAAGTATTTACTTAGTGAAATTCTCAATTCAGAAACCGGCCCCTAGTCGTTTTAGAGGCTTGCAATAACTCTAAGATGTGTTTTAAATCAGGGAATGTGATTTTTTT
This sequence comes from Yponomeuta evonymella, assembly GCA_963969515.1. Lineage (NCBI taxonomy): Eukaryota > Metazoa > Arthropoda > Insecta > Lepidoptera > Yponomeutidae > Yponomeuta > Yponomeuta evonymella. Next base: position 865,859 of record OZ018370.1, on the reverse strand, counting down.
AGATTTTTTACCTCTTAACTTCTGTAACCTAGTGTTTCGTAGATAAATAACCTGAGGTTAAGTAAGTATATGAGAGTTTTAAAAGCTAGCTTTGGATATTTATTCTACTATTTTAATATTTGTGGTGTGTTGGCGTCCCTCTAGGGGACGCCGCATGGCGGCTGCTAGATTCAAATATGCAGCTAATTGGATTTGGAAACGATTTAACAAATAAATGGTTTACATTCAACTGTTTTTTGCTTTACAAGATTTGTACCTTTTGAAGGCACATGGTTCTATCTAGTGGGCCCTTCAGAGTTACGACGAATCCCCGCTCGATAGAAACATCGCTTTTGCTGCTAGGGCCTGTATTAGGTTAAGTTACCTAAGCTTACCTAGGTACACCATAGCAATGATGTAGGCGCGGGTACCTAGTTACCCGCTCAAATCCGACCGCAGTAGATACATTGGAATCGGAAAATTTCAACGTAAAGAATTTCATTTTACAGCAGCACCCCAGCTCACATATTATACCTATGCTGAGAGAATCTTAAAAAAAAATCATATCTTTTTTACAGATAGTATTTGCAAAAAGTGTCTGCACAATCTCTCAATCGTGTTAAATTGTCATTTTTAGGACCGATGGCCGTGAACAACCTAGGTTAGGAGGTCACTCGTCACACCTAGTTTAACTTGTAACGTTCATTAAGTCGCAGTTTCTGTGCTACTTTGAATAAAAAATTTTTGATTTGATTGATTGATTGATTTCCCTAATTCGACCCAAGGCAAAGCGTAGGACAAGACAGAAGCAACGCCAAAAACTGCCGATGTGACATGATTGGGAGATTGGTCTTACACTTTTTGCGAATGATAACGATGGAACTACCGAGAAGAAAAGTTGTCACCTGTTCCATCATGGAACTAACCAATGGAACTAGTGGAAGTTATCATTAGTACCATTATTTCAAGTTCCATTGATAGTGATTGTTGATAAAAATTATCATTAGTTCCATCATGGTACTATAGTGTCAACGAAGGAATAAAAGATATGATGTTTTTTAATTGGTGGTGCGAGGAGACCCTTCAGCTTATTATCTCTCACTCTGAGGTTGATCGCCGATATGAATGGACTATGAGACTGCAGGGCCTAGAGTTCGGTACTTTCGGTTGGTTAAGCGGATCCAGTGGGCTGACTAACGCCACCAATGAAAAAAAAAAGACATCTTACAGACCTATCTAGAAGCTAAGAACTCCACCCATGGCGGGACTTGAATCCGCGACCTCTGGCTAACCGTGCCAGCGCTCTCCCAACTGAGCTAATGGAGAAGTCCAGGCGTCAGTGAAGTTTCAATTTCGAGCCTCTGCAAACTTCTCTGTATTATGTACAGGCAGCGACATCTGGCCGAAGTAATTTACTTCACCTGCAGCCCCGAGTAAGCCACTTTGCAGTTAGGTTTTACATCGGAATGATATCGCTGTACCTAAATGATTAGCCAGAGGTCGCGGGTTCAAGTCCCGGCATGGGTGGAATTTTTAGCCTCTAGATAGGTGTTTAAAATGGTCCTCAGCACGGGTTAGTGCAATAAAAAGAATATAATCTTAACAGATTTGCAAAAATATCTGTACAATCTCTTGATCATGTTAACAGTGATTTTTAGGACCCACGACAAAGAACCTAGGTTCACGAATACAATTTATGCCAAAAACTGGAAGAAGATTTATTGATTTTGCGCTTATAACTACGTAGGTATAGGACTTTTTGACATCTTATCCGGTGTATGAGTTATAAGAGGTAGGTACTACAGAAAGAGGCGTGGCCAGCCCAGGCGGTCCTTCAACAACTACTTTTCTACCAACTGAACTAGTAAGAATATTTTTCTTATTAGTTCAGTCACTGAACTGGTGGGTATAGAAGGACAGTACCCACGGCCCGCCTCCTGAGACCACCTGGGTGAACCATGTAAATTATTTTTTTACAACGGACCGCCTTTGTTAGCCTGGTCGTTCCTTGGGACATTTTTTTTTCCACCGTAGGTACAACTTGATATCGAAACTCTCTCACGAATAAAAAAATCGAGCCTTTTAATGGTTTATCAGAGAGGAGAACCGTTGTAAAATAAAACTTCCCATGGTTCACCCAGGTGGTCTCAGAAGGTGGACCATGGGTTAGAAGGAAACTTTAGCAAACTTACGGCACTCTATTGAACAACGATGCGTCTATTATTATTCGCTTCCGACCCACCGTACCCCTGACCATACCCCTGGTGATACGGTGGGTCTTTTAAAGTCAAAGGTACCACCGGGTGTAGGTCACTAGTGGTGACCTACCATATCTCTCGCATGATTATCTACATAAGTAATAGAAAATGCATATTTCAGTATTTATTTATTTATTTCATAAAACTTACAACTATCATTACAGGGTGGCCTTTTGCGATAGTGAAGTACGAAATACATATCGTATAAATTGAATTACAAATTGAAGTAATCTAATCACACATATCAATACAATACCTACAACCATAAAAATATTATTAATTCATATAGACTTCATTAAAATGTCAATCATAAAAAATTTACTCTGCGAAGATTTTCATTGTAACATAAAATAAAAAGTGCAGCTTTTGTAAATTCATTCAGAGTACTATTAAAGAGGTCAAATGGTCTCTGAAATGCAGTTTAGAGTGCGGATGGCACGCGTGAGGGGAGCGTCTCGCAGCAGGTTGGTGCGCGCTCTCGGCACCGCCAACAACTCAACACGACGTCTGCGCCACATAAGTATACCTAGCGGTCTGGCACAGACAGGCTTACCATCTGCAATACCTGTGGGTTGCACTGTAAGTATACCTCGCAACAACTTCAAAACGTAGGTAGCTACGGCTAACTCTCTCCTTACCTCCAGCTGGTTATATCCGACCTACCCAAGATGAACATCAGGGGGTAAAATGGATAAACCCCATACATTTTCAAGTAAATAAACCTAATAAATTTATTTTGGATACGTTCCAACATGAGTCTGTATTTTTTCTCATGTGGGGTCCAGATGACTGCGTTACATTCGAGGTGCCTACATCACATCACTAGTAGTCAGTGGTATCGTTTAACTTTAAAAGACCCACCAGGGGTACGGTGGCACTTACCTAACTAGACTTTGCGCAAACTCGCCAACATTTTGAAACTTGTCACGTAGCGAGCATACCTACCCCGCAAAAAAACGACAAAACAATGCCGCGAGTTTCACGTAAATAATTGCATTTTGTAATATTCTGGATGCTTTTTTAACTTTTCCCGTTCCACCGCCGGCTATTATGAGAGAATGTGGAAATTAATTTGGCGTTACAATAAAATGTTGTCAGACAGAAGCCGTGAAATATTTTTAGGTCCCTGCGTCGGTAGTAAGTATTTTTTGTCTTTTGTGGATTATGCTGCCGCTTTACTTGGCTTTAACCGTGCAGGAAAACATCGCGAGGAAACCCGCAGCTTGGTGGGCTCCTCGCGTATTTACTTGTATTTCCTGTGGATGGTGTGGACCGTGGGTAAGAAGGGGTATAGGTGCTAGGTAAGCCTACTCCATCTAAAACACAATGCCCCGAGTGGTCCATTCACCCATCTAGTGTGAGTGAAGGTGCCACTGGACGCTGTATAAATCTTGAAATAATCTCATTACGTGAAACGTCTTTCAGTTTGGTAGGTAGTAGGGGGTCATAAGCTAAAATCGCATGCAACTGAAACAGTACACACGTTCATATATCCTTGAGTAGAGTAAAATGTGCGTGGCACATTGCGCAGTTTGAGCTAAATAGGTACCGATGATCTTCGCAGGGCGGCTGGCAAGAGCTGGATGAGAATAGCCGAGGACCGTGCTCAGTGGCGTGCAATAGGAAAGGCCTATGTCCAGCAGTGGACAAGCATAGGCTGATGATGATGAGGTACCTACTTTAAAGGCGTTTCCTGTAAAGGGGGTCCAGGGAGTAGGTATTCATTTTGTAAACTATACCTAAACCGGGTGGGGCTGTGTGGCGTTACACGGCGTTTAGGGGGTCCAGGGAGTAACACGAGCGCCACCGAGGAAAAAATCATATCTTTTTTTACAGATCAAATTAGCAAAAAGTGTCAGTACAATCTCTCAATCATGATACCTAATAGAAACCGTTTCTAAAGTTAATGCTATCTAGTCCTAGGTTTTATGCCTTAGATTCAGGGCCATAGGTCCTAAAAATTACTGTTAACAGCCCCACCCGGTTTTAGGTATAGTTTACAAAATGAGTGCTAAAAGGGTCGTCAGAAAACCCAGCAATGGATGATTATCTTATATTTGATACGAAAATACGAGTGGTGGCGACATTAGGTACACACTCAGGAACATTGAAATTCAATGCTTTGAATTCGAGTACACACTTAGGAACATTGAAATTCAATGCTTTGAATTCGAATACACACTTAGGAACATTGAAATTCAATGCTTTGAATTCGAGTACACACTTAGGAACATTGAAATTCAATGCTTTGAATTCGAGTACACACTATGGAACATTGAAATTCCTGCTTAAAATTCTGTGCTTAGGAATAACTTAGGTAGGCTAGTAAAGTTGTCTTCTATGCGAAGCTGGTAAGTTGACAATGATTTTTAGGTTAGATTAAAATTCCTTTAAATATTGCTAATAACGATTTCAAACATACTTATAACCAACACATAATAAGTAGTAATGTAAAGTGGTTAATTTGAAATCTTTATTTCAAATGAACTACTGTAAATATTTCAATCCGCGGTGGGCACGCGTGGTAAATAAGCCCATACTCTCTCTCCTATAATTTTAAGTGATTTTAATAGTATGTTTTTGAGGGTTTGATAGATAATAAAATTACGGGCATTTTTAAAGCATTTTTGTTTCCCTATACTTTGGTTTTAATAAAGGGAAGTTTTTAAAATTATTATAACTACGTACGTAATTGGTGTATCAAATTTTGCTGTGACTGCATGCGTAGTCAGTAGCGCTGGTTTTCAGCTACTTATCGACTGACTCCCCTTAAACAAATGTGACGATTTCTCATTCATCCTAAATCAAACTAGACCACTGCGCCGACCAACTACCACATACCTAACGGTAATTAAGACATATCGTTACAGCACCTAGGTACTGAGAGAAGGCCTATGCCCTTCAGTGGCACGTGGGTATATAGGCTGCTTATGAATTAAAAATTTTAATAGAAAATAACTAAGAATTATTTAATTAGAAAATTGAGGCCGAATTGCTGCCGTCGGCCGGTAAGGTGCCTAGAAGGCTGGCAGCATTACCCCGCTGAATAGCGAGGCTCAGTCGCTGACCGAAATAGGCAAACGCCCTCGGGTCACCTGACGCATCGACGAGACGCAACGAATCTCTTCAGTCGCCGCGCTTCCGGCTCCCACGGCCCGAGAAACTCCACACCATGTGATAACATAAGAATTCTGCAGAAAGTCCTAGGCGTCCTAGATTGGGGCCATATTACACGCACCAAATCCTGAACGATACATTAGCAATGAACAACTATTACGCCGAACCGTGAAATAGTAATTCCTAGCGCAAACGACAGGATTCGGGCAGGATTTGGTAGGTACGCATAATTAGGCCTCAGACGAGTGATTGTATGAATGTCAATGACGTATGACATGAAATGACATTAGACTTCTTGAATACATCTTTGGTATCATATAGGTAGGTACTTAATAGGTAAAACTCGATTCCTTGAACACTCCTCAGATGCAGTATAAATAGCATGTGGAAAGACATAGGTACCACAGATTATTTAAACTGCCTCTAAGGAGTAAGTATTTTGAATGAATCTTGTTTTTATAAACAAGAACGTATTAGACTAAGTGATAATTAATAAACACAAGTATTGTGCGGTGGTAGCCTAGTGGGTAGAACATTGGACTCGGAAGCGGGAGACCCAGGTTTGATTCCCAGTGCGGGCATGTACCTACCTATGACTTTGTTTTCTAAGTTAGGTACATTTGTGAAGTTATAGTAGCAATACCACTCGCTAGCGGTGAAAGAAAACATCGTGAGGAAACCTGAGTGTCTGAGCTATTCACATACTTCAGCGCTTGAAATCGCCAGTCCGCGGTGGGCACGCGTGGTGATTAAGCCCATACTCTCTCTTTGAGAGAAGGCCTGTGCCCTACAGTGGGACTTATATATATAGGCTGCTTATGAAACAAAAGTAGGTGGTAGCGGAGCGGTAGAACGCCGGCTACTCATTCGGGTGGTCGTGGGTTCGAATCCCGGCTGTGCCAATGATTTTATTTTCTAAGTTACATAATTTGTGAAGTTACCCATACTAGCAATAACATTCGCTAACAGTGAAGGAAAACGTCGTGAGGAAACCTGAGTGTTTGAGGTACTTCAGCGCTTGAAATTGCCAATCTCTCCCTCTCTCTCTCTCTGAGTGATGGCCTGTAGGTACCCTGCAGAGGGACGCTTATAGGATACATGAAATAATGCCTTAAATGACCGTAATTTTATTATCTAGCAAAGCCTCACGGCCTTATTTATAAAAACTCGATTCCTCTGCAGCACTCCTTAGAGGCATTTTACATGTATTTAATCTGTGGTTACGTCTTCTTCTTGTAAAATCTCCACCACAGATTATTTTCGAGTGTTTTAAGCAATCATGTTTTTATAAATCAGACCGTCAGACTACATTATCAAATTAATTCCATCCTATTTTACAATCCTTAAGAAATGTCAATTGGTATTTCTATATGGGTTAAAGTAAAATAAAACTACAGTTATGAACAAAGCCAAAGCCTTTTTATTTTGGTTCAATAAGGAAATCCAGTCTACATGCCAGGGACCGCGCCACCCATGCCTTTTGTCAGCCCCGATGCCATAGACTCTGGAAACATAGAAATAAACTTAAAGGCTTTTTAAAAATAATGTCTATCATACATAATGCTAGTTCGCATTGTAAAATATAATAAAAAAACCTGCCTAGTGCGTGTCGGGCCACGCGCAGTGTAGGGTTCCGCAGAAAGACGGGTTTTTTATCAGCTTTACTGAAGTGAAAACTTGATCAAAGTAATTTTCAAAAGATTTTGTACGAAGTTTTCCATTTATAAGTTAGTCGCCTTTTACTCGTTAACGTATAAAACCTACTTAGCCGTGATAGTTTTCCTTTTATTATGTGCTACTGCCCTGATTTCACGATTCTGCAGTCAGCAGGAGAGAGGGGGCCCTGTGCCCTACTCTAACAAAATATTGCGCTTTAAGGCTCCACAAACGGATCCTTAAATCGAAAAATGGTTTTCCTCCACTCACAATATCCAACGATACTATAGTGCAGGCGAGAAAAATATATTGCACCCCTAATTTAGGTGTAGGGGTGTTACCATAACTTTTTTTTAAGAGTTTTTCCTATCGTTTTGTCGGCGTGATTTCTAGTACTTCTCGTCTCTGTGCTAAGCCACGGACAGACAGACAGACGAACAAACAGACATGGCGAAACTATTAGAGGTTTTTATTGACTACGGAACCCTACAAAGATGTTCATATCAATAGTCATTGCGCTATTGAGTAAAGACAGTAAAAACCAATAAAATCTCTCTTTTTAAATTTTTTTAGTGACTTCATATACCTACTATTAATTTGGCCTCTGTGTCTTGTTGACATCATCATCAACCCATTATGTCCCCACCGAGGGGCACGGGTCTCTTCCCTGAGGAAGGTATAGGCCATACTCCACCACGGGGGCCAAGTCCGGATCGGTGGAGGCTTGTAGACTAGTGGCTCGTCTACTGTCAGAAGTTGTCAAGCCGCCCTAAGGCCTCTGACTTGGCTTAACGACTGCCATCTATCGACGGCAGCCGGCACCAACAGCTTCACGTGCCTTGCGAAGCACGGAACCGCTCGGAAAAATGCCACTAGCGTTAGGCATAGCCGGCGGCGACCCATCCATGCACTGAACGCGCCCTGTGTTGCTTAACCTTCGTGATCGTTTAAGATCACTCAGGCAGCCGGGGCTACGAGCGATTCTCGTAGTACGAGCGATACTATTATTGTTAACATAATAATAGTAAAATTAGGATGCGATCTGGCATCTCGTTTGCTAATTGAAATCAGTCTACGTTTGCATTGCAATCGCCTAGTGATGTGCAACTTAATTAAGCAAATACCAATACAAATAGTTTGTATTGATTTGGCGTTAGCTGTAAGTTACAAATCTAAATACATAAATAAATAATAATAATAATAATACCAACTCACCGGCACCACTCAGTTGTTGGACACTCTGAAACAATAGATTCGGTACTTTATTTGTGTGTGTTACCAGTGATGATTTATGTGAGACCTGCTCGCTGACTATGGGTCTCATAAGGCCCAATGACAACGAGCAATGGAGAGAGCTATGTTCAGCTGCGTGATCGAATCAGGAATGAGGCGATCCGCAGAAGAACCGGAGTTACTGATATAGCTCGAAGAATTGCTCAGTTGAAGCGGCAGAGGGCGGGGCACAAGCTCGGAGAACTGATGGCCGTTGGGGCGGAAAAGTTCTGACCTGGCGACCGCGGACCGGACGACGCAGTGAGGGAAGGTCCCCCACCAGATGGTCTGAAGACCTGGTTACGGTGGCGGGGAGTCCCTGGATGCGGGCGGCACTAAACTGAGAAGCTTGCAAAACCGTGAGGGAGGCCTATGTCCTGCAGTGGACGTCAAATGGCTGATGGTGGTGGTGATACTTTATTACAAAAAAAATGCGGGAATCGAACAATAGTTAAAAATAATATCTTTCACACAACACAACACTTCTCCTGCACTACGATACCCTGTGCTAAGCTGTTAATGCCCGATTCCTATATTTAACGAATCGTTATTCGTAATCGGTAAGTTATCCTTAACAAACGTCCCGTAACTTGAATATCTGGTTGATATAAAAAATTGTACAGGAACTCAACAAATTGTTATGTCCATACATTTATCGGCCGGTACGTTATTCGAAACCGTTTTTAAGAGGAATATTTGAGCAGACATTTTAACCATCCGTAACCAAAACGAGTCGTTTTTTAATATAGGAACTGGGCATAAGATAACCAGGCAAGGAAATCACAAGCATGGAAATACACTTGTCTGAAGCCATTTGTACAAATCAATAAACATAAATTGTCATTTCCACGATTTAGACTTGCAAAAGTTAATACATCCTTTATGGGGCACTGTATAAAGTTCTACAACAAAATTCCTCAAGATATATTAGAGTTACCTCCAACGCGGTTTAAAAAAAGGTGTTAAGCACATTCTGTGCAAAAAGGCTTACTAAAGCCCAGTTTCTGAATTGAGAATTTCGCGAAGTAAATAGTTAACTGTAATGCTGTCTCGTCAAATTTTTCAGAAAAGAGCTTGACAGAACGTTACTTAAGTATTTACTTAGTGAAATACGCAATTGAGAAATCGGCCGTATAACATCAAGGATTGTTTAAAAGACAAAGATGTTTGGCATTAAACAGTAAATTAATATTAATTACAGGACGATTGTGACTAGTGTTCAACACATTCATGACTAATATTTTAAGTTGAAAACTCTGTTAATTAAGTTAAAACGTGTTTTGAAAAAATAAATGTCGAGTTTCTTTGTTAGATTCTTCTGTACATAATCCATTAATTGTGAAACTTACAACTTTGACGTTCACTAAGTTAAAAATTCTGTTTTTATAATGAATTCCAGTGGGAGTCGAACCCACGACCTCTCTTTCAGCAGTCAGCGCATTACGTACCTACTTAACGCAGCCACGTCAAAATTTATTAGTCCATTGCATGCGCGCACGCGGCGTTTTGTAAAAACCTCTAAAAATTATTCGACTTCGAAATCGATGGCCGCGTGCATTAAACTGCGATTTTTTTTGTGTGGCAGATGGGTAACATTAAATTATAGTTTAGTTTCGCAAAAAAAAAAGAAAAATTTTACTTACAGAGCCAATCATCATTATGAGCACCAACGCAAAAACAAGATATCTGAACATTGTAGGTAAGTATTAGTGACCTGACTTCTTAATCACCAGCTGCAATGAGGTAGAAACATCCACTTTCGTTGCTCACTGCAATTTATAGCAAGATTGGTAGGTATTTTTTTCATTAAACAAACATTACACGAGGGTCATTTAAAACTTACAAACCGGCATGGGTAGCACGACGACGCGCGTTTTAAATGTCAAAAGTCGCTACTTTGCAGTACATTAATTTAAAAAAAAAACTAATTAGAGGCTAAAAGTTCCACCCATGCCGGGACTTGAAACCCGCGACCTCTGGCTAACCGTGCCATCGCTCTCCCAACTGAGCTATTAATGGGCAAGTGCAGGCACTGGCGAAATTTCGAACCTCTTTACGAAGTTCTCTGTATTACGTACAGGCAGCGACATCTGGCCGAAGCGATTTACATCACTTGCAGCCCCGAGTAACCCACTTTGCAGTTAGGTTTTTAAATCGGAATGATATCCCTGGACCTACATGATTATATTATTTTTGTTGCACTAACCTCTAAATAGGTTTTTAAAATTGTCCTCAGCACGGGTTAGTGCAACAAAAATAATATAAGTACATTAATTGTCAAATTCTGACATTTTAGCGCCACAAAATTCGTGACTCGGGCCATCGTGCTACCCGTACTACATCGGTAGCAGGCCGACGCGAGTCTCACGTTTTTGATTTGATTTGAAAATGCTTCATTGCACAAGAGATACATTTGCACAAAGGCTAGCTTAATACTTAAGTAATAATACTTATTATTTTCTTCCAGCTAACCATGGGTGATGTGGATAGAGGAAGGGGTAGTGCTAGTATAGTTGATAGTTGTAAGCCCTTCTTCAAAACCCTAAATATACTACCGGTTCCATGTCTGTACATTCATGAAATATGCATTTTTGTTAAAAAATATCCGCATATCTTTAAAAAGAACCACGAAATATACAACGCAAGAGGCAGAAATGGAGATAAATTACATGTACCGTCCCAAACACTAGCTTTTACACTCTCGCAACTCTTACTGTATGTCTATAAAGATTTATAATCACTTGCCTCAAAACATCTCAATCCTGCCTCTTACTAAATTTAAAACACAGTTACATAAATTCCTATTAGATAATATGTATTACAGTGTAAGAGAATTTCTTGACGACCGTCTCATTAATTAACAACTTGGGTACCTTTATAACAGAGTAAAAAAAAACAAAGTTCCTAAGGAACTTAATTTTTTTTTCCTCCGGGATACAACTAATTAATATGCTAACTTTCAGTTATATAGGTACCTACTGATAGTTAGTGTTTAATATTCATTCTAAGATTCTAAATTTGTTATTTACATTATTCTCAAAGTATAATATTTGCACACCTTAACTGGTAGAGCATGCATGTTCTTTTCATTTACTTTACCAGCTACTTTAATGTATTTACCATGCTTTAGCAAATAAAATGTTTTATCTTTATCTTTTAGTAAAGTTTTTTGAAAAATAAATTACTTAGATACAAATTACCAGTAATATATCGATATAATGCATAAACACATGCGGGAGGTCGTTGGAGGCGCTAAAATGTCAGAATTTGACAATGAATGTACCTGGAAAGTCGCGACTTTTGGCGTTAAGACGCGCGACCCGTGTCATCGTGCTACCTGTACATCTGCTACCGATATATCTGAGACTCGCACGCAATAACAAGCGACCTGCTGTGCAAATAAAATTACGAGTATTATTTTAGGGTAGACCGAGGCGAATCGGATCATTTTTTTTTTGAGAGTATGAAAAATACACTAAAGTGTAATTGTGTAACATTTATTGACAAAATGGTAGGTAATCAGTAACAATCCAGCTACACAATTAATATTTCAAAACTTAAATTGTACACAAATTCTCCAAAATATTAACTAAAAACTTAAAAGACAGAAATATCCGATTTGCCCCAATTCACGGGGCGAATGGGATCGCACATAACGCAACATTAAGAAAATTATAATAATCAATAATGAGATCAATATTAATTATAACAATATTAATCACATATATGCGGGCCTTTTTTCCCTCCCATATCAGTACGTTGTTCGTGGCACTATTCTTCACATGCATGGCACTGAATCCAATCCTCTGATGGTGGATGAATGTTTTTTTTTTCTGAGCAGTAGATACAATGTTAATCTCTCTGTTTCGCAGACGAACCTTTTATTTTTATTCCAGGCGTTCTTTTATTCTTCTTCTTCTTCAAATTTTCTTTGTCATCAGTCTTTTTCTCCTCTTCCCCAGCTTTTTTGTCAGTTTTAAGTTTTATTTTAGCATCTTTTTCGAGAAGATTATCCTTACTCTGACTCTTCTTTGTAAACTCGTGTATGGTAATTCGTAAATCTCAGCATCCCGACGTAACGTTAACTCTTTGGCCAGGACTCTATTTGCGGCTTCTCTCATTTTTTCTTGAGACTTTCTCCCGCATCAGTCTTTCTTTTATACGTGTATGACCATCGTGAAAACCATCTAAAATGAATTAAAAATGCATCACTTAACCTGAAATATAAAATAATTAATTTAAAAAAAGTGATTCAATTCGCCCCCCATGATGCGATCCGATTAACCCCAAATTAAAGACTTTCAAAATAAATATTTTACACTTCGTCCCACTGCTGGGCAAAGGCCTCCCCCAACTCAGACCAGATGTTTCTGTCTTGTGCCACCTCAGACCACTCCGGCATGTGGGATCTATAACCCGTGCACTAACTCGACGTGAGCTGCCTTTTTAATTTGCGCGGGTCATATTGGAATGACATCGTAATACTGAGGAGTATAATTTGCCATTCTGCTTAGCGTTTGTGGACTATGAGAAAGCCTTCGATTCGCTCGAGACATTGGCAGTGCTCGAGTCTCTCCAGCGTTGCCGTATTGACTATCGGTATCGAGGTGCTGAAGTGCTTGTACAACAGCGCCACCATGTCGGTCCGAGTACAGGAGCAGAATTCGGAGGCAATTCCATTGAGAAGAGGCGTGAGACAGGGAGACGTTATCTCTCCGAAACTGTTCACGAACGCACTGGAAGTTGCCTTCAAGCTTCTGGAATGGCAGGGACGCGGCATCAATATCAATGGCGAGTACATCACGCACCTTCGACTTGCCGACGATATAGTAGTCATGGCAGAAACGATGGAAGACCTCGGCATAATGCTCAAAGACCTCAGTCGAGTTTCCCAACACTCATCACTCATCATCAGCCTATGCTTGTCCACTGCTTGACATAGGCCTCTACTATAGCACGCCACTGAGCACGGTCCTCGGCTACTCTCATCCAGCTCTTGCCAGCCGCCCTGCGAAGATCATCGCTCCACCGAGTCTGAGAACGTCCCACACTACGTTTACCGATCCGCGGTCTCCACTCGAGAACTCGTCTACCCCATCAGTTATCAGTTCTTCAGATAATATGGCCGGCCCAATGCCACTTCAGCATGCTAATTCGGTGGGCTATGTCGGTGACTTTGGTTCTCTGTCGGATCACCTCGTTTCAAATTCGATCTTTCAGAGAAACCCCGAGCATAGCCCTTTACATAGCACGCTGAGCGACTTAAATTTGTGGACCAGCCCCTCCGTGAGTGTCCACGTTTCGGCACCATATGACAACATATGTTTCCCAACGTGTGGGCCTTAAAATGAACATGGACAAAACGAAGGTCATGTCGAACGCCCGTGTTGTGCACACCACCAATCGTCGAACCCAACTCGGCTGGGCAGCATTCGGGAAACTTAGAAAAGTCTTTTCGTCTAATATAATTACCTCAATCGCTCCAGACAAAATTATACAACCAGTGTGTGTTACCAGTGATGACTTATGGCACTGAAACGTGGTCTCTCACTATGGGCCTCATAAGAAGGCTCAAGGTCATGCAACGAGCTATGGAAAGGGCTATGCTCGGAATTTCTCTACGAGATCGAATCAGAAATGATGAGATCTGTAGACGAACGAAAGTCGTCGACATAGCCCAGCGGATTAGTAAGTTGAAGTGGCAGTGGGCGGAGCACAGAACACGCAGAACTGATGGCCAATGGGGCCGAAAAGTTCTCGAATGGAGACCACATATCGGCAAGCGCAGCGTAGGACGACCAGCCACAAGATGGACAGATGATCTCATCCAAGTGGCAGGAAGGCGCTGGATGTAGGCCGCTTCCAACGAATCTTTTTGGAAATCCATGGAGGAGGCCTGTGCAGTGGACTTCTTGTGGCTGAATGATGATGATGATTGTAATTATCTAATTGCTTGGTAGACAACGAAATAGACATTGTCGACATTGTCGTGCTAATATCACTGTATTGAGCAACGATGCGCAAACTCGCCAACATTTTTAAACTTGTCACGTAGCGAGCATACCCCGCAAAAAGCGACATAGGGACGAAAAATGCCGCGAGATTCATGTAAATAATTGCATTTGTAATATTCTGGATGCTTTTTTAACTTTTCCCGTTCCACCGCCGGCTATCATGAGAAAATGTGGTAATTAATTTGGCGTTACAGTAAAATGTTGTCAGACAGAAGCCGTGAAATGTTTTTAGGTCCCTGCGTCGGTAGTAAGTATTTTTTGTCTTTTGTGGATTATGCTGCCGCTTTACTTGGCTTTAACCGTGAAGGAAAACAAGGCGAGGAAACCCGCAGCTTCGTGGGCTCCGCGCGTATTTACTTGTATTTCCTGTGGATGGTGTGGACCGTGGGTAAGAAGGGGTATAGGTGCTAGGCAAGCCTACTCCATCTAAAACACAATGCCCCGAGTGGTCCATTCACCCATCTAGTGTGAGTGAAGGTGCCACTGGACGCTGTATAAATCATGAAATAATCTCATTACGTGGATGCAAAGGACAAAGTCTTTTTTATTTGGCTATTCGTATTCGCGTATTTGCTGTTACTTAATGCGACGATTTATAAACTTAATGCATTCCAGTTATGAGGTGAAACGTCTTTCAGTTTGGTAGTAGGGGGTCATAAGCTAAAACCGCATACAACTGAAACAGTACACACGTTCATATCTCGTTGAGTAGAGTAAAATTTGCGTGGCACACACACATTCTTATATCATCGAGTAGAGCAAAGCAGGCATTAATCAGATCCTCTTGACTTGTGCCGCTAAAGAGCGCCAGTGCCGCGCATCACATTGCGCAGTTTGAGCTAAATAGGTAGGTACTTACAGGCGTTTTCCGTGAAGGGGGTCCAGGGAGTATTCATTTTGTAAACTATACCTAAAACCGGGTGGGGCTGTGTGGCGTTACACGGCGTTAAGGGGGTCCAGGTAGTAACACTAGCGCCATCGAGGAAAAAAAATCATATCTTTTTTTACAGATCAAAGGAGAATCAAATTACTATAGGAGTTAGTCTATTTTTGCGTCTTCTTGCGCATTGATGAAACCAACGTTAATCTATAAGAAATTAGCTCTGGATTATGCAGCAAAAATATTATGAAAATATTAGATGGGAGTTTCGAGAAATCTTAATTTTGAGCCCATGTTTTGAGGTTATGACAACTTTGGTGGTTTGGTATTATTTTGGGTTGGCATTGGCACCTAGTTATTGAATTATAAAAATATCTAGGTCATTATTAGGTAGGTATGGTTAGTTAGTGCTAAATAATAATTCTGTATAAAATATAAAATATCCGTAGGTTTCATGCAATAAGTAATAGGGTTTGTCTGGTATTATGGCATATCTGTACGACAGTTTGCAATATTATATCTTTAAAAAAAGCCATAGGCATGTCTAAGAAGGAAAAAGGAAGCATAATTACGTACATGATCAGGTGCGATCCACGAACTCAACACATTAAGCGGTGAGTTGGATAGTTCGTCCAAAGAATGCACTGGCAGTCGCTGGGGAACCTCACAGGAGCAGTTGATGCAACGTCGGCCAGGACTAACTTGTGTTCCACCAGAACCAGATACCATTGTATACAAAACAAACTTGTTTTGAACATAACCTATCCAAAAATATCTAAGAGTCCAATTCTCTCTTTCACAATCACAAGCTCAGTTCGTTCCTACGGAGGAAGTTTGTGCTTTATGCCACAGATTCTTTATGCTTTTAGCCAATGACATGTTAGGCGTTTACATACTGCGACTTTTTACAGATAGCGCGTGTGTGTAACGGTGGACGATTTGCGAGTGTATTCATGCACTATATCTAAGTGGGGTGTGGACTGTATAGGTGTTGATGCAAACTTCCAGTTGTTCTTGATAGCTGTTTATTTCTTCCAGGTTCAGGGTGGTGTAGTAGCTAACTGAAAGCTCATGCTAATGCAGAGAATGTTCCGGCTTATATACTATTCGGGCCAGCCGTTCGACCAATCACAAATGTTTGTGGAATTTTTCACTGGTATTGCACCATATTTACAAATGTTACATAATATTTAAAGGGCCTCGTTCAGCATACAACTATCTGCGAACCTAACTTAGACTAACACATTTAGGGGTTCGCTACATTTATACAATATAAAAAGGCCTCGTTCAGCCTACAGCTAAGTGCGAACCTAATTCCACCTAACCCGTCTCGGCGTCCACAACATTCCTCCCCCCGGCGCAGCACGCGTAGCCTCCTTTTCTTGGACGACGAGTCGGCTCGCAGGACGTTTGAAGACTCCTGTCTTTGTTCGGACGTCCATCACTCGTACTTCGCCGTCTGGGCCCGGATAAGTGCCTGTTCGCCACTTTCGATGTGCCGGTGCTCTATCCGAGTCGGCTCTGCGCCGGCATATGTTACTAAATGCCGGCACACGGGCGGTAGTTCGCACCTTAGAGAAACGACCAGGTTCAGGCAGCCAGTCGTCTCTAGTTGTAGGCAGGACCTCTCGTTCGTTGTTCCAGAAGAGCCCCAGTATCTTGTTGCTCAGCTCTTCTCCCCCCAGTTGTACAGGAGTTGTCGCATGTAGATCGGCTGGAACGTCGAGCAGCACTTCTCTACAGTTTGCGCTCCATCCTCGCAGTGTGAATCCAGCAGCGGCGTGCACTGCTCGGATCTCCTCGATGCTGCATCTCTCTTCCTCTTCGCCGTCATAGCTCGCCACCAGATCATCCATGTAATGGTTCCGCGTGATGGCCTCCAGCGCGCGCGGATGAGTTTGCGCATGCTGGTGTGCGTTGTGGTTGCGCACGTAGTGAGCTATGAACGGGGAGCTTGCTGCACCGAAGATCAGGCTCTTCATCTTGTAGAGGCGAGGTGGGTCGGTTCTGTTATCTCCTCTCCATAGGAATTGCTGCGCGGGTTGAACTTCAGCCCGGATCTTAATGCGCAAGAACATCTCCTGTACGTCGGCGGTGATAGCAATCCGTTTTTCTCGGAACCGGAACAGCATCCCCTGCAGTGACTGAAGCAGGTCCGGTCCCTCTAGCAGATGATCGTTAAGGCTCACACCGTGACTTTTCGCTGCCGCATCGAACACCAGCCGTGTTTTTCCCGGTTTGTTGGGATTTTGCACGGCGAAGTGAGGCAGGAACCAGCGGACGGCACTTGTTTGCTCGGAGCCGTTGCATGGTGCCGCATAACCTTTCTCCAGCAGGTTCTCTATCTGCTTGGTGTACTCTTGAGCGAAGTCAGGGTCGGCGTCCATCTTTTGTTCGATCTTCCGCAGTCGACGGAAGGCTTGGTTGTAGTTCGGTGGCATGTTCGTGTCGTCGTTTCGCCATGGCAATCCGACTTCATAGCCACTGTCGATCTTCCTTATTGTCTGTTCGACAATCAAGGTTGCTCGTTGATCAGCGCTGTTCACCCTTGGTTTGAGGGCAACGCCGAGAGCATCTATACGAAAGTGTGCCTCGAGTAGTTCATGAAGGCTGCGATCGTTTTGCTCGTTCTGCTCGTCTAGATCGGGTTCGGTGCGCCGTTCGGGCGCGTAGACGTGCAGTACGTTCTCGTTCTTGTAGATCATGCTGCTTGGCAAGGTCCCATGAATCACCCAACCGAGTTCTGTCTTTGAGGCAGCCGGTTCATTTGGCCTGCCGACACGTAACTCGCGTGAGACAATGTGCTCCCAGTGGTTGGTCCCCACCAAGATGCCTGGACGTGCTCGTTCGTAGCACACCTCGCTTTGTAGCAGATCTTGAAGATGCTCATGCTTCAGCAGTGTCTCCGGAATGGATTGTTGATGAAGCCTTAAGTTCTTGATCGTGCGCGCTCGTAGCTCGTGTAGCGCGCTATTGTGCTTACCTCTCATTTGCACGGTAACCATCTTGCTCTCTCCTTCTTGCTGGGACATGTTGACGCCTTGTAGGTTCAGTGGGCGTGGTGGCCCATCTGCTCCGATGCTATGCGCCAAGTCCTCGTCGATGAGCGTTATGGTAGCGCCTTCGTCCAGCAGTGCGTATGTGCTCATCTCCCCCCGTGGTCCGACGATGACAACTGGGCACATCTTCAGCAGCACAGATCGTGAGTCGGTAGCGTTAGTGGTTGCTACCGACAGTACTGCTTCAGACGGTATCGGTGCTGCAGGTGGATCTTGATGCAGCATCGGATGATGTGGGCGATGACAGTTGTTCACACCGCAGGGCTTAGCTTTGCAGGACCTTCGCTGATGCTTGCTTTTGATGCATCTGAAGCATATACTTTTCTCTCGTACGAAGTCCCAGCGTTGGCCGATGGTGAGTTTCTTGAAGCTCGAACACAGAGGTAGCGTGTGAACTTGTTCGCATTTCGGGCATCGGTCGATCTCCTCGCTTGTTTCCACGACGGTGTAGATGGCGCTTGACTTCTTCGGGGCTACGACGGGCCGTTGCTCTTTCTTGGCAGGCGTTGCGGCGCTAGAAGTCGCCGTGTATGCGTGCTTCAGTGCCCGGTCTGCCTCGCGCATGAGGAAGCGAGACAGAACGACGATCTCGGGGTCTGAGGTGACGTCGACATCTTCGGCGTAGTCGCACCATCGAGACCTGGTGTGCGGACTGACTTTGTCAAGCACCTCTCGCACCAGCATCGGGTTGTAGAGATAACCGCGTCTGTCTATGTTCTTCAAGACGCAGGTTATGTTCTGAACTTTGACCGCGAAGGTGTTCATTTCGCTGGCCAATGTCCCAAATCGAGGCAGTTTCTTGATGTCTGCGAGGGCTTGTTCGACCATGACCTCTGGTCGTCCGTAGCACTGCTCCAGTGTTTTCATGATGGTCTCGGGATCAGACGCTGTGTAGAGAAGCGTCGCTACTGCATCCCGTGCACCTCCCTTCAAGGCAGTTCTTAGTCTAAGTAGATTCTCAATCGACGGGATGTCGTAGAGTTTCGTGGAGTCTCGCATAGCCGCTTGGAAGGGTAGCCATTCGTTCGGTGACCCCGAGAACGTCGGTAGTTCCGTATGGCGAACTCGTGGTCTGGCCATCTTCTCAAGCGCCGTTGCTAGTTGCTCCATCCCACCCCTTGTTCTGGTGGGAGTGGGAGATCTGCTGCGTCTCGGTGGTTCCTCGAAACGCAGAGTTCGCGATTCTTGGCGCTCGTGTGGTTGAGCGCCGCTCTCAGGTCGTGGAGCGTTCAGTGGGTTTGCTCGCAGCCATTCATCCACCTTCTGGCGTTGTTCTGCCGGTGAAGGTGCAGGATGTACAGGGGGTTGGTCCGTTTCATCCTCGATGATTGACATCTCGACTGCGAGCCTCTTCTGTATTAAGTCCGTTTGGATTTGGAGCTGTTGCTGTTGCTGGAGCTGTTGTTGTTGGAGCTGCTGCTCTTTTAAGGCCGCGAGTTGTTCGGCGGCCTCTAGCTCGGCGCGGCGCTTTCGTGTGACAACGCTTGCCGTAGATCTCACTGACGCTGCCGGTGACATAGCGCACGTTCGTTCACGTTCCCTGGCGAGTAGTGACGTAGCACCAACGTTCGTTGAGGTGTCAGTCACGCCGGTAGTGGTTGCGCGGTCTTCAGTCGGGGGCATTGTCAAAGACGGCGATGCCGGCGGTTCAGCTTGCAGCCTTCTCCGGCGCTCTATCTCGACGCGGAGTGCTTCTTGACGCGCTTGTTCAGCCTCCATTTGTTCCCGTTCGATGTCCTCCGCAGGGTCTCCCATGCTCCGAGTGACAACCATTTTGTGAATGGTCGTGGGAGTTGCGACGGTACCTAGTTCGAAGCGGGTTCTTCCTTTTTCTTTGAGCCCGGACTTCACGGACTCGATCTTCTTTCTTCTTTGCTCTAAATTACTTATATTAAAAGACAAAAGGGTAGTATCGTTTAATTCAAAATTACAAAAGACAGTATTACAATGATATACAAAGGTTACAGGTCACAGATTTAGTTCTAAGTTTTCCAGGTCGAAGTCCAAGTTTTCCAGGTCAAAGTCCAGGTCTTCCAGGTCCAAGTCCAGGTCTTCCAGGTCCAAGTCCAGGTCTTCCAGGTCCAAGTCCAGGTCTTACAGGTCCAAGTCCAGGTCTTCCAGGTCCAAGTCCAGGTCTTCCAGGTCCAAGTCCAGGTCTTCCAGGTCCAAGTCCAGGTCTTCCAGGTCCAAGTCCAGGTCGTCCAAGTCCAGGTGGTCCAGGTCCTGGTTCAGTGGTCAGATGCGGCTCCAAGCCCAGGTTCGAGGGCTGATCAGGGGCCGATCAGGTCCACGTTCAGTTCTTCCAGGTGCAGCTCCAGGCCCAGGTTCGAGGGCCGATCGGGGGCTGCTCCAGGTCTAATCTGCTCCAGGTGCAGTCCAAGCCCAGGTTCGAGGGCCGGTTGATGACTGCTCCAGGTGCAGGTTCAGATTTAGATTTAGGTTCACTTACAGTTTTTCCAGGTGCAGCTCCAGGCCCAGGTTCGGTGGCCGATCGCGAGCTGCTCCAGGTCCAATCTGCTCCAGGTGCAGTCCAAGCCCAGGTTCGAGGGCCGGTTGATGACTGCTCCAGGTGCAGGTTCAGGTCCGCTCCGCTTCAGGTGCAGCGCCAAGCCCAGGTTCGAGGGCCGTTTGATGCCTGCTCCAGGTGCGGGTTCAGGGACCGCTCCGCTTCAGGTGCAGCGCCAAGCCCAGGTTCGAGGGCCGTTTGATGCCTGCTCCAGAAGCGGGTCCAGTGCCGAAGGTTCTCGTTCAGATCCGGCGCTCGGAAGACCACTATGTAGGTGCAGCTCCAGGCCCAGGTTCGAGGGCCGCTTGGGGGCTGCTCCAGGTCCGCGTTCAGATGCAGAAGGGTGGTTCTCTCGTTCGGATCCGGCTCGAAGGACCAGACTAAGTGGGTGCAGCTCCAGGCCCAAGTTCGAGGGCCGCTTGGGGGCTGCTCCAGGTCCGCGTTCAGATGCAGAAGGGTGGTTCTCTCGTTCGGATCCGGCTCGAAGGACCAGACTAAGTGGGTGCAGCTCCAGGCCCAAGTTCGAGGGCCGCTTGGGGGCTGCTCCAGGTCCGCGTTCAGGTGCAGAAGGGTGGTTCTCTCGTTCGGATCCGGCTCGAAGGACCAGACTAAGTGGGTTGTGGACTGTATAGGTGGTGATGCAAACTTCCAGTTGTTCTTGATAGCTGTTTATTTCTTCCAGGTTCAGGGTGGTGTAGTAGCTAACTGAAAGCTCATGCTAATGCAGAGAATGTTCCGGCTTATATACTATTCGGGCCAGCCGTTCGACCAATCACAAATGTTTGTGGAATTTTCCACTGGTATTGCACCATATTTACAAATGTTACATAATATTTAAAGGGCCTCGTTCAGCATACAACTATCTGCGAACCTAACTTAGACTAACACATTTAGGGGTTCGCTACATTTATACAATATAAAAAGGCCTCGTTCAGCCTACAGCTAAGTGCGAACCTAATTCCACCTAACCCGTCTCGGCGTCCACAACAATATCACTATATCGCTGCAAAAAGTCGCAGTGTTTAAGGAGCCTAATGGGGGACAACGAGATAATTTCTGATAAATAAGCACAAACAGTCTTAGGTCCTGCGCATAATTGAGACAAGACTATCTTAAGCCCACAATAGCGGTTTATTTTAGTTATTTTTTTCACATAATTGTTTATACATCATCATCATCATCATTTTAGCCATTGGACGTCCACTGCTGGACAAAAGCCTCCCCCAACGATTTCCAGAAGGGCTGGTTGGATTGTTCATACACATGGTCATTTTAACAATAAACTACACTAATTAAACAGTATAAAATCCATTGGAATCAATTTGCAAAAATAAAAGCGTAATAAAACCGCTCGTTTGAATTTCCGTCAAAAACTCCCCATTTGCAGTTTGCACTGCCGCATTTTATGTATGTACACGATTTGCGATTTTTGCAATAATTTAATCTAATCTGTGTTTGTAATCTGTATTGACTGACTGAAGTTTTTTAGTTAAACAATCAATACAGATATTTTTTAATTATTACTTTTAAACCCCTGATTCTTTTAATTTATCAAATAGAACTATGAAATCATTTTTCAAAAGAAACATTTTGAGGTATAAATGCTTAAAGCGCAACATAGACTGTTTTTGATCATTCTCCTTTGCATAAAAGTATCGGTACAGTCTCTCGTTCATGTTATAGTGATTTTTAGGACCCATGGCTGTGAACCTAAGGCATAAAACCTAGGACTAGATAGCATTAACGCCAGCAACGGCCTTTTAATGCTATCTTGTGTCAGGCTCAGTGAATCACTGATATTATCCAGATTGAACTACTGTGACGTCATCTATGGTGGCTGTATACTTGGTAGGACAAAAAGGTTGATCCAACGTGTGCAAAACGCATGTGCACGTTTCTGTTTCAAAATCCCTCCTAGATCCCATGACAGTCCATACTTGGACGCAGCAAAGCTTCTGAATATGGAGACACGTCGGCATCTACACCTTGCCAAACTACTCTTTGGTGTGATACGGACAAAAACCCCATCCTATTTGTTCGCAAAGCTTGAATGGTCCACCAGACAACGGTATGTATGTGCAGAAGGAACGGATCCTGACACCGGCGCTTCGGACCATGGCTTTCCGTGGTAGTTTTAGGTTTGCGGCGTCCAAGTGTTGGAACGACATTCCCCCTCCAATCCGTGAAGCGTCCAGGCATATTTTCTGGAGCATCAGAGACCGCCACTCCCTTCCCTTCCAACCTCTCGCCGCAAAAACAGAAACGAGCCTGTAATCGCATAGTAGGGCCATCGTATAAAGAGTAGTAATGTCAGAAGGTTCTACACCGTGTGTGAAACTAAGCCAGTGAAAACGTCGTTTGCGCAACGATTTTACTATTTTCGTGCTGGTAGAATATACAATTCACTAAACAAGTGCCTCCACATATTTGATCTTACCAAACATGAACTGAAACATAAATTAACAGCACACTTAAAGTCTTAGCTATGATCAAACAAAAAAGCTTCTGGAAATTGAGATCTAATACCTGCTTATTTTACTTGCATAATTACATATGCGTATAACTCTAGACTTTCTCAGCCACTGTGATTCCAGTATGATGTATACTAATCAAAATCTACTTTCAGAAAAATACACTCCTCACACACATTCACACACCCTCTGCTTAGTGGCTGAAACCCGAACCCAAGACTCCGGTCGTAGGGCTGAGCAGAGACACACATACATATATACATACATACATCTTAGCTTACTTTATAACATCTCTCATTTTTTATACGTAACGTAATAATACCGTGTACCTTATGCTGATGACGCTACGAATATGATACCAATCCTTTGTAATACGGGAGGCCTGGAAACCTAAGATACAGATCTTTTGATCTAGTTTAGGCTCCAGTCTTTCCACAAATAGTACATTCCTTTGCTCTGTATCATTTACCTATTCAATGTTGTTTTCAGGTGTGAATGTAATTTGTAGACAGAAAATAAACAAATATCTTATCTTATCTTATCTTATGCAATATTGTATATTTTTATTTATTTTTCTTTAATTGAGTATACCTATATACCTATGTATACTATATGTTTATGTACATATAAATTTAATTATATTTATACTTTTTTTAAACATACTTTAAGCTGGCTATATATACCTTTATTCATTTGTGTATGATTTTATTTGAGTATATCGTAGTTTATTCAGTAACTTAATAAAAATAATTTAAGCATATGTTTCATACTGTATACATAATACGTATCCTATTGTATATAATTATTATTCTGTATTACATAGTATTCTACTATATATAGTATTGTTCACGGTTGTACCACACCGCGGTATGTGACGCTCGCGGGGTAACTCCTGACACTGACTGAAAATCAGCGCTGAAGGCTTGACCCTCAGCATACTGCTGAGTCAGTTGCCATTTATAGCAGCAGTGACACGCCGTGACCTTTCGTTTTCCTTTCTTTTTTATATCATTTCTGTTGAAATATTTTCTTGGTTGTTTTTTATTTTGTTATTGTGGCGTGTGCACTATTTTTATAATAAATGTTTTCTCTTCTTCTTCAAATGACCGTGATTTTATTATCTAGCAAAGCCTCACGGCCTTAACTATTTATAAAAACTCGATTCCTCTGAAGCACTCCTTAGAGGCAATTTACATGTATTTAATCTTTGGTTACGTCTTTTTCTTGTAAAATCTCCACCACAGACTATTTTCAAGTGTTTTAAGGAATCGTGTTTTTATAAATCAGACCGTCAGACTACATTATCAAATTAATTCCATCCAATTTTACAATCCTTAAGAAATGTCGATTGGTATTTCTATGTGGGTTAAAGTAAAACTTCAGTTATGAACAAAGCCAAAGCGTTTTTATTTCGGTTCAATAAGGAAATCCAGTCTATCCTATGCTAGGGACCGCGTTAGCCGCTTGACAGCCCCGGTACTGAAAACATTGAAATAAACTTAAAGGCTTTTTAAAAATAATGTCTCTATCATACATTATGCTAATTCGTATTGTAAAAAAATACACTATAATAAAAAAACCAGCCAAGTGCGTGTCGGGCCACGCGCAAAGTAGGGTTCCGCAGAAAGAGGGGCTTTTTATCAGCTTAACTGAATTGACAACTTGATCAAAGTAATTTTTAAAGGATTTTGTACGAAGTTTTCCATTTATAAGTTAGTCGCCTATTACTCGTTCACGTTTTCCATTTAAGTTCATTATATTATGTGCTAATGCCACTGATTTCACGTTTCTACAGTCAACAGTTTAGCCAGGAGAGAGAGAGCCCTGTGCCCTACTCTAACAAAATATTGCGCTTTAAGGCTCCACAAATGGATCCTTAAATCGAAAAATGGTTTTCCTCCACTCACAATATTTTTAAACGACCAATCCGACAATAGTGCAGGCGAGAAAAAGAGATTGCACCCCTAATTTAGGTCTAGGGGTGGTACCACAATTTTTTTAATAGTTTTTCTATTTTGTCGGCGTGATTTCTAGTACTTCTCGTCTCTGTGCTAAGCCGCGGACAAACAGACAGACGAACAGACAGACATGGCGAAACTATAAGAGGTTTTTATTGACTAAGGAACCCTACAAAGATGTTCATATCAATAGTCATTGCGCTATTGAGTAAAGACAGTAAAAACAAATAAAATCTCTCTTTTAAAATTTTTTTAGTGACTTCATATACTATTGATTTGGCCTCCGTGTCTTGTTAACATAATACCTAATAATAAAATTTAGTTGCGATCTGGCATGTCGTTTGCTAATTGACATCAATCTACGTTTGCATTGCAATCCCCTAGTGATGTGCAAAAATGCTGAGTCGGGTCCTTTTACAAACGCAGTGCTCTGGCATTCCTTGCATGTTTCTTTTTAATTGATAATGTAAAATTGTATTCTATCATATATTGTACTGTGTTTAAAGTGAATAAATTATTTCAATTCAATTCAATTCAACTCTTAAAAAAATACCAAATACAAATAGTTTGTAGTGATTTGGCATTAGCTGTAAGTTAGAAATCTAATCCGCGGTGGTAGCCTAGTGGGTAGAACATTGGACTCGGAAACGGGAGACCCAGGTTCGATCCCAGTAGGACCTATGACTTTTTCTAAATTATGTACATTTGTAAAGTTATAGTAGCAATACCACTCGCTAACGGTGAAGGAAAACATCGTGAGGAAACCTGGGTGTCTGAGCTATTCACATACCTCAGCGTTTGAAATCGTCAATTCGCGGTGGGCACGCGTGGTGATTAAGCCCATACTCTCTCCCTGAGAGAAGGCCTGTGCCCTACAGTGGGACGTATATAGGCTGCTTATGATAGAAATCTAAATACATATATTAATAATAATAATAATACCAACTTAGGGAGGTGAGTTTACTCAGTTGTTGGACACTCTGAAACAATAGATTCGGTACTTTATTTGTGTGTGTTACCAGTGATGATTTATGGATGTGAGACCTGCTCGCTGACTATGGGTCACATAAGGCCCAATGACAACGAGTTATGTTCGGAGTTTTACTGCGTGATCGAATCAAGAATGAGCCAATACGCAGAAGAACCGGAGTTACTGATATAGCTCGAAGAATTGCTCAGTCGAAGTGGCAGTGGGCGGGGCACATAGCTCGGAGAACTGATGGCCGTTGGGGCGGAAAAGTTCTGACCTGGCGACCGCGGACCAGACGACGCAGTGAGGGAAGGCCTCCACCAGATGGTCTGAAGACCTGGTTACGGTGGCGGGGAGTCCCTGGATGCGGGCGGTACTACACCGGGAAGCTTGCAAAACCGTGAGGGAGGCCTATGGCCTGCAGTGGACGTTAAATGGCTGATGGTGGTGGTGGTGGTACTATATCACAAAAAAAAATGCGGGAATCGAACAATAGTTAATAATAATATCTTCCACACAACACAACACTTCTCCTGCACTACGATACCCTGTGCTAAGCTGCTGAGATAACCAGGCAAGGAAATCACAAGCATGGAAATACACTTGACTGATGCCATTGTACAAATCAATAAACATAAATTGTCATTTCCACGATTTAGACTTGCAAAAGTTAATACATCCTTTATGGGGCACTGTATGAGGTTCTACAACAAAATTCCTCAATATTATATTAGAGTTACCTCCAACGCGGTTTAAAAAATGTGTTAAGCACATTCTGTGCAAAAAGGCCTACTATAACATCAAGGATTATTTAGAAGACACAGATGTTTGGCATTAAACAGTAGATTAATATTAATTACAGGACGATTGTGACTAGTGTTCAACACATTCATGACTAATATTTTAAGTTGAAACTCTGTTAATTAAGTTAAAACGTGTTTAGAAAAGAATAAATGTGGAGTTTCTTTGTTAGCTTCTTCGCCACATAATCCATTAATTGTGAAACTAACAACTTTGACGTTCATTAAGTAATCATTCTGTTTTTATAATGAATTCCAGTGGGAGTCGAACCCACCACCAATGTTTCAGCAGTCAGCGCATTACGTACCTACCTACGTAACGCAGCTACGTCAAAATGTATTAGTCCATTGCATGCGCGCACGCGGCGTTTTGTAAAAACCTCTAAAAAATGTTTCGACTTCGAAATCGATGGCCGCGTGCATTAAACTGCGATTTTTTTTGTGTGGCAGATGGGTAACATTAAATTATAGTTTAGTTTCGCAAAAAAAAAAAAAAATTTTACTTACAGAACCAATCATCATTATGAGAACCAGCGCAAAAACCAGATATCTGAACATTGTAGTTAAGTATTAGTGACCTGACTTCTTAATCACCAGCTGCAATGAGGTAGAAACATCCACTTTCGTTGCTCACTGCAATTTATAGCAAGATCGGTAGGTATTTTTTTTATTAAACAAACATTACAAAGGGTCATTTAAAAGTTACAAACCGGCATGGGTAGCACGACGACGCTAGTCGCGCGTTTTAAATGTCAAAAGTCGCGACTTTGCAGAACATTAATTTAAAAAAAAACCTATTTAGAGGCTATAAGGGCCCTCGCCTACGGCGACTTTTTGTAGCGATGCAGTAGCGATGCTGTCGCGCGTTCGCATCGATACAGTCGCCATGCAAACGCGATACCGTCGTGCTTCTGTCGCGATGCAAATGCGATTCAGTAACGGAACCAAAATGCCTGCGATCGCTTCAGTTGCAATATGGACTCCGTTGGACCGATGGACAACAGCACTCTCGACCTCTCTGTGTTGCACTACTCATGCGCCACCCTTCCTCCGTTCTCCTCCCGATGTCTTCCAATACGCTCGCGCGTTTGCATCGATGCAGTCGCGATGCTGTAGCGCGTTAGTAGCGCGTTGGCATCGCTTCTGCAGCGCGTTGCACATGCGACTAACGCGCGTTCGTAGCGATGCTGTTGCGCATTTACGAAACGCGCGACAGCATCACTACAAGAAGTCGCCGTGGGCGAGGGGCCTAAATTCCACCCATGCCGGGACTTGAACCCGCGACCTCTGGCTAACCGTGCCATCGCTCTCCTAACTGAGCTATTAATGGGCAAGTGCTAGCAGGCACCGGCGAAATTTCGAACCTCTTTACAAAGTTCTCTGTATTACGCACATGCAGCGACATCTGGCCGAAGCGATTTACATCACTTGCAGCCCCGAGTAACCCACTTTGCACTTTGCAACAAAAACCATATAAGTACATTAATTGTCAAGTTCTGACATTTTAGCGCCACAAAATTCGTGACTCGGGCCATCGTGCTACGCGTGCTACATCGGTAGCATGCCGACGCGAGTCTTACGTTTTTGATTTGAAAATGCTTCATTGCACAAGAGATACATATGCACAAAGGCGAGCTTAATACTTAAAAGTATTTTCTTCCAGCTAACCATGGGTGATGTGGATAGAGGAAGGGGTAGTGCTAGTTAAGTTTTTTGAAAAATAAATAACTTACAAATTACCAGTAATATATCGATAGGTATAATGCATAAACTCATGCGGGAGGTCGTTGGAGGCGCTAAAATGTCAGAATTTGACAATTAATGTACTGTATTGGATTGGTTCACGGTAAATAGTCTGCTTCTAAATTCCAAGCAGACAAATAAAGTTTACCTTACCAAACGTAACATTAGTTGAAAACAACATCGTACTCGGAAAAGAAAAACTAGAATTTGTAGAAGATATAATACCGTTTTTCTAGGCATCACAATCGATTCAAAATTGCAATGGTGTCCTCATATTGTAAAACTAGCACACAGGCTTGGTTCTGCAGCATATGCAGTCAAAAGAATTAGAGAGCTCACTGACGTTACAACTGCTAGGCTTGTTTATTTTAGTTACTTCCATAGTATTATGTCCTACGGCATACTACTGTGGGGTCGGGCAGCAGACATTGACACGATCTTCAACTTACAGTAGAGAGTGATCCGATTTATTTACAAGCTAGGTAGTAGGGACTCGTAAAGGGATTTCTTTTACTAACATATTAACAGTTGCAAGTCAATACATTTATGAAAATATAATGTATGTTAGAAAAAACATCAGCAATTTCGACAATGTTGGTAGCCATCACAATATTGATACTAGGAATAAACATAAATTGTCATTTCCACGTTTTAGACTTGCAAAATTTAATACATCCTTTATGGGGCACTGTATACGGTTCTACAATAAGATTCCTTAAGATATATTAGACCACCGACGCGGTTTAAAAAATGTATTAAGCATACTCTGTGCAAAAAAGCCTATTATAACATTAAGGATTATTTGGAAGACAAGGATGTCTGGTATTTAAATAATGTTAACAGGAACGATTGTATCTAATGTAGAGTAACTTTAAGTCGAAAACTCTGTTAATTAAGCAAACCTGTTTTGAAAAGAATAAATGTGGAGTTCTTTGTTAGCTTCTTCTCCGCATAATCTATTAATTGTGAAACTAACAGCTTCGACGTTCATTAAGTAAACATTTTGTTTTTATAGTGAATAAACATTTTTGACTTTGACTTCGACTTTGTATATCTGTGACTCGCACGCAATAACAAGCGACCTGCTGTGCAAATATAGTAGATTATGCATTAAGGGGATAAAGCAGTGTATTATGTCTCGGGCGATATTTTGAACCCCAAGGACGAGGGATCCTAGGGTTATCTCACGAGCGAAGCGAGGAAGTTACAGAGTTAACTCCCGAGCGAAGCGAGGGAGTTAAAGCTAGAATCCCGAGGCCGAGGGGTTCAAAAACGCCCGAGACAAATACACTGCTTTATCCCCAAAATGTATACTCTACTTTATATAAACACTGCGAGGCAATAAAACATATTACAATTAAAAAGAAAGTACTTACTTTATTAATTTTACAATAATGAAAGAAGACAAATACAAAATAACACAAAGATTTGCAGTTTAGCGCCTTTTCGTTCTATTTGTTTTTTTTTTTTGTAGTGGCAAATTCTTCTTCATGCAGGTTTCTATGACAAGTTTCATTCTAATTTTGAATACATTCTCCTTGATTTAGGGCTCTATGAAAAGTTTTCATTCTTATTTTGAATAAATTCTTCTTGGTGTAGGGCTCTATGAAAAGTTTATATTCTAATTTTGACGTTTGGTCATGGATTGCAAGGGCTCGTATATTCAATGTTGATTGCATTCCAAATTCAAATGTCATAATTCCCTAGGGGATTATGAAATTCAGTACATTTATAATGACCCGGCTAGACCATAGGACACAAATGACTTGCTTTAAGTTGAGTTTGCATGACACATAATATGCCATTGACGAGCAGGTGTTATATAAAAATTATTATTGTACTAGATGACATCATGTGGTGCATTAATGGGACGAGAAATAATCGAATGTCGAAAAGTACTTTCACTGGTGCATCTGGGCTACCCAAATCGGTGACTAAATCCTGTGTCTCCGTACCTACGACAGCTACCAAGTACATTGCGTACTGCCCCGGAGCCACGTTTTGTAATTCGCACCATGCCTTGAGACGGCATGCGTATAAGTCGTCCATCGATCCCCGTTTAGCCGAAATTCTTGCTAACCCGCAATGTTCGGCTTATGTTGGCCCGATGTAACACTTGTTTCAGCATCCTTCGACATTTTGCACGCGCCCAGGTTCCCTAAATCGTCGCCAATGTTGTAACGTAAACTCAATGAAAGACATTCGATTCGAGATTGTCTATTATTACTGAACAAAAAACCAATTAACAAACTTAATGACGGTAGATGCTCAACACAACGATGATAAGGAAAAAATTGTTTAACTTTCAAATCTACAGACCAAGTTTTTAAAAAATGTTGAACAGTGTTACAAAGAAAGGCGAAGGCTGGGGTACTGGGCATCACGCTCTAACTCAATTTAATTCAATTCAATAGGTTATTGCCATAAATTGCAGTCATATCGATGGTATGATATAAAAATATTGCACTGTCAATTTTTTTTTTTGTTTCTTTTTGAGATCTATTTTTTCTTTCTTCATGTAGCCTATTAGACGTCCTACCGCAGGGCACAGGCCTTCTCTTAGAGATAGAGTATCACGCGTGTCCACCACGGGTTGGTAATTTCAAGCGTTGGGGTGTGTGAACACCTCAGACACTCAGGGTTCCTCACGATGTTTTCCTTCACAGTTAGCGAGTGGTGTCGCTACCTACTGCAACTTCACAATTGCCGGGATTCGGACCCACGACCTCCCGAATGAGAAGCCGGCGTTCTACCGCCGCGTAATAAAATAGAGATAAAAAATTCATAATCATTGTTTTATTGCATGTCAGGGTAGTAATTCTTAAAAGTCTTAATAAATAAGTGAATAATAGAGGTGGTAACGATATTAATAAATAATTCATGTTCTACGTGACACCCTGTAAGTTAAGTAAGACACAACTTTGGTCTTTAAGGGATGAATGAAGCTCTACAAAAGGGGGGCTTAAATAAAAGGGGATATGGGCGTTTCTACTTTGGGAATTTTCTCTACACGCCCCCAATTTGCGATAGTTTTTTTTTTACATCTTGTATGAAAGTGATTTACAAAGTTTGGGATTATTGTTTAAACAGATGTACCTGTCTCTATGTAGATTATTCGGTTCGTCTGTTTACACAATAGCCCGAGAGCCGTGAACGGAACTGACTACTATCAACTTAAGGTTATTTTAAAAATGCTCAATGGGCATTGTCATAAAAAAATTGTTTTGTGTTTATATTTTTCTTTTTTTGGAAAAAGGCCATTTTGAGAGCCTGGCCTGAATGTGTCGATTTGGGCTGCTTTAATTAATTTTTAAAGCGAAAAAAAGATCCGGAGTCTAAGAAAACGGAAGTACGTCCTGCATACGGAAGTAGGTCATCAACTGAGATCCTACGAGCTGTCAGTTTAGTGATACCATGACTCGATACAATAACTCTTTTAATAAACTAAAAAGACTCCTAATCTGTGCAAACGTAGATAAAGTTAAACAAAATATGTTTTTTTACAGAGTACGAGACGTATTTCTTTCGTTTCGCCTTCTTTCATTCACGTGTGAAGCGAACGTTATGAAAATCATTCACTTATTCACAAAAATACAAGAAATCAGTGAATATCATTAATTTATGTTTTTTTTTTGTCGCCTATATACGTGGGACAGAGTAGAAGCTTAAGCACCACGCGTGCCCACCGCGGATTTTGTGCGTTTCGTACATTTGTGAAGTTATAGTAGCAATACCACTCGCTGAATTTACTGTGCTAGTCACGCACAGTACAAGTGCCATTCAAAACAAGAATAGACTGTGAGGAAAAATATCGTGAGGAAACTTGAGTGTCTGAGGTGTTCCCACACTCAGCGCTTGAATTTACCATATTATATCATTCTACATAGCAGGCGGCGGTAGCGCAGCGGTAGAACACCGGCCTCACATTCGGGAGGTCGTGGGTTTGAATCCACTTGGCATGTACCAATGACTTTGTTTTCTAAGTCAGTCTCATTTATAAAAACACGATTCCTTAAAACACTCCATTACCTTCCGTGGATGTCGTAGAAGGCGACTAAGGAAATCAATTACCAGGAGACGGGCAGCAGCGTCTTCCTGAGATTCCAACCGCATACTGCGATCGCCAACCCGCCTGCCAAGCGTGGCAATAATGGCAAAACCCCTCACGGTTATGAAAACCACGAAGGAGGCCTGTGTCCTGCAGTGGGCGTCGAATGGCTAATGCTGATAATGATGATGAAATAAAATATTCGGCCGAGGCACACAAATGTTACTAATTTTCTCGAAAAAAAACCAGAACTTTGTTTTTTTTTACCCGACCTCGGCGGAGCCCAAAAGGAGGGGTGCGTATAATCCGATCATGCGATCCGTTGTGGGTGGAAACTGATATCGCACTTTGGGTGTGTTCTTGTGTTTGTGTTTGGCTCGTATGCAGATAGATAGAGAACACTATGTAAGTATGAACACTAATAGCGTCACTCCAGGACGGTTTACTTCCTGGTTTTCATAACCATGAGGGGTTTTGCCATGATCGCCACTCTTGGCGGGCGGGTTGGCTATCGCAGTATGCGGTTGGAATTTCAGGAAGACGCAGTTGCCCGCCTCCTGGTAATTGACTTTCGTAGTCGCCTTCTACGACATCCACGGAAGGAAATGGAGTGATGCTATTCTTAATCCGGCGCCACACGGAGGTCCGGCACCACACGGAGTATGCCCGTTGTAGTTCTATGAAATGTGGCTCCGATGTAGGTAAAAGCGCTAAACATACCACATATGATTGTGTTGCTTGTCGGCGGATTTCAGACTAAGTATAATCAAAGTGTGCAAAGAAAATGGCGAAAAATAAGTGGACAAGTGTATTTGCACTGGTTTCGCCGGTATATAAAAGGCGCCCCTGAGATTGTATTTTCAACCTGACACAAGCTTCCGTCCAAGAAACTTCAAGATGCTGTTCCGTTTCCTCGCTCTGGCAGTCGTGATGATGGCCTTCTTCAGTCAGGTGAGTCCAATTTATTTTATCAATAAATTCTTTATCCACTGTATGTCATACGGCCGAGCCAAGTGAACATCCACACAGGTGAAAGATACATTACCGAGACGCTGGTAAGGCAACGTACCCACTTTTACAATATTGCCATAATGTGAATGCGCCCTGAAAAAGCGAGATTTCCCTAGCTAGAGGATATTTACTACGTAACGAAGACTTATTAGACAAGGATAGACTTATTAGGTTTAAACATGTTAAGCAGGGATAGACAAAGAGATTACCTGGATTTAATGTTCTTGTACAAAGTTTTAAGAAACTCTATCGACTGCCCCCAGCTTCTCAGTCAATTATTCAAGTTTAGTTTTTTATCATCCCAAATCCTCTCTCAGTCAAGGGACTGTAAGGGCAGAAAAACAATGCTGTTAATGCTGTCTGTCATTTTAATGTTTTTTTTTAGTACGGTACTGAGTAATTAATAATATTATACGATCATAGAGCAATTAAGCTATTCTGTGCCAAATCCTTGTATGAAACTTGTCTTAACAACGCCATCTGTCCCAGCTTTTAGAACTTTTTCCTTTTTAAGTAGCTGTCAAAAATTTCCCCATTCCACGTATATACCACCTATACAATAAACTTAGTAGCATCTTAACTACTTTTTTTATGCATTCTGTGTTAATCCATAATTACTTATATACATCTAATTTATGTATAGCATTTAAGGATGTACACACTGTTAACAAACCTAAGACCCTCCCCCCTCTTTTCCTGAACGGGTCATGCAGTATGGGTACCTACGTTTCCTAGCCAGCTACTTGGTGACGTACTTTTCAATGCATCTGTGTGGAACGTTCGCTTACCTAGGTATATACATTTGTATTTGTTTTGGTTATTTAACCTAGATGCTTATTTATTGTACCCGTAACGTTATTTAGTAAAGGAAAAACTGGTAGAATGAAATGTCATTGTTAAAGTGACATTGTTTTTATACCACAGAGTACCTACTTAGTTAGACGCTTCCAATGGACATGCGTGCATCTAGTTCTAGTTCTAGTTCGACTGGAGATTTCCGCACTTAGCCTCATAGTTGGGCCATTGTACGTAGCAAGTGCTGAGGTATGTAAATATCTCAGACACTATGGTTTCCTCACGATGTTTTCGTTCACCGTTAGCGAGTGGTATTGCTACTATAACTTCACAAATGTACGTAACTTAGAAAACAAAGTCATTGGTACATGCCGGGATTCGAACCCACGACCTCCCGAATGAGAAGCCGGCGTTCTACCGCTCCGCTACCACAGCTCTTGACATGCGTGCATGTTGCGACTAATTAATGTAGATGCGAAAGAGTTTTGAGAGGACCGCGGGAAGTGGCCAACCCTGGGCCGAGTGTCATAAAAGTACAATTCGTAGTTTATTATGACAATTCGAGGCACATCATCATCAACCCATTATGTCCCCACCGAGGGGCACGGGTCTCTTCCCTGAGGAAGGTATAGGCCATACTCCACCACGGGGGCCAAGTCCGGATCGGTGGAGGCTTGTAGACTAGTGGCTCGTCTACTGTCAGAAGTTGTCAAGCCGCCCTAAGGCCTCTGACTTGGCTTAACGACTGCCATCTATCGACGGCGGCCGGCACCATCAGCTTAACGTGCCTTGCGAAGCACGAACGCTCGGAAAAATGCCACTAGCGTTAGGCGTAGACGGCGACCCATCCATGCACTGAACGCGCCCTGTGTTGCTTAACCTTCGTGATCGTTTAAGATCACTCAGGCAGCCGGGGCTACGAGCGATTCGAGGCACATTGCGTGGCAGTCTAGTGGGCTAATCGACCTTGCAATGTAAATCGTATTGCCATAGTGAACCATAAATTGTAGTACTATGAGACAGGGCCCTGGCCTGTGCCTAACCCTTCGGGACACAGGCGTGAATGTATGTACTGTAAAAAGTGCACATA
The DNA here is from genome assembly GCA_963969515.1 of Yponomeuta evonymella. Taxonomy (NCBI): domain Eukaryota; kingdom Metazoa; phylum Arthropoda; class Insecta; order Lepidoptera; family Yponomeutidae; genus Yponomeuta; species Yponomeuta evonymella. The sequence goes on along the minus strand of OZ018370.1, from coordinate 830,232 downwards.
AAAATCTGAGAGTCTACATAGACTTAGAAAATTCTACATAAACAAAAAGAAAACCATTAAATTTCCCAAAAAATGGGAAAAATTAATTTTTACTTGATTTTAATGTTAACTTTGTAAGTTATTGCTTATTGGTTTTTTCATTGAATTCGGGACGTTTTCTTCCACTTAAAAACATTATTTTACGAAAAATTTATAAAAGGTTCATATCTTCGCGTCAGCCGCCAAATGATATCAGTTTACACTCGGTTTGTATGGTACATAATAAGTAACACATGACTAGAACTACTTATTGCCGGTTATATTATTATGAAAAGTACTAGAGAAAGTTTTTACGACGATTAACCTTTTAACATGGGCTCTCGGATGAGATCAGAACATTTTTCGCGTAAGTTCCCCAGTAAAGTTAAACTTTGGTAGCATAAAACGGTGCGAGTGGCACGTGGCGCTAAAATTGAGCGCATCACGACGCGCGACTCGAATTATCATTCTACCTGATGGCGTGAGTCACGCGTTTTGTGGCGCTAAAATGTCAGAATTTGACAATTAATGTAGGTACTGGAAAGTTGTCACTTTTGACGTTTGAGCGCATCACAACGCGCGACTCGAATTACCATTCTACCTGATGGCGTGAGTCACGCGTTTTGTGGCGCTAAAATGTCAGAATTTGACAATACTGGAAAGTCGCGACTTTTCAAGTAAAAACGAGTGACTCGCGTCATCATGCTATGTACCTGTCGTAGCCATATCATAGAATTGACCATATCATGATGTGGTTAGCCATATCACGAAATGTATCCTTTTCATGAAAAGGCCAAGTCAAGCTGGCCGTATCATGAAATGGCTTAGCCAGATCAATGAGCGACCGACGTTTGACGATTTAAATAGCGAAATGCATGACTATTTCATGATGCGGCCAAACGTTAGCGGCCATATCGTAAAATACTTCCATTATCCACCATAGAGGCGCTGATGCTAGTTTGTTGTGTATTTCTACCATGGAGGCGACAGAAAATATTTCTAGTGACGGCAATATTCTCGTAAATACTGTGCAAAATGAGGAAAGTAGGGCAGCAATCTCATTTTGTTGTTATCATTGTACCGCATTGTATTTACGAGTGATAAAATATAAACTGTTGCTTCTTTTATTGGTAGATATTTTGTTCAATCTATAAGGTTCAAATGCACCAAAACACTAAATACGTTAGGCATCTTCAATCTATTTTTCAGCTCAATGCAGTAAATATGTCAAACTTAAATCAGGTTGGTGCATGGAAAAGTCATGGGGCCTACATTATGATATGGCAAAACGTACATTGCCATATCGTCAAACGTTGATGCTTAAACGATACGGCTAGTTTGACTTGGCCTTTTCATGAAAAGGACACATTCGTGATATGGCTAACCACATCATGATATGGCACAATCTACGATATGGCTACGACATACCTATGCAGTTCGTGTTTTTTTTGTCACAAAACAATCCGTTCTCACTGCGAATAAACTTTATTTTTATTTTTAGCAAAAAAAATGTTCTGGACATGGAAAACGGATTATTTCGTGAATTTTTCTTTACATGAGGCGCACACACACCCCTTCACTTACTTAATAACGATATTTTTCTTTGTTCACAGGCCATGGCAACATTCAGTACGTATCTACAGTCACATTTAATAATACACACAAGACAAGGCCGTCTTGCACCACTTTCTTAAATACAATAGTAAATTTAAAGCAGTGATAGTTTAAAACGTAGATGTCTAACTAGCGCTAAAAATGACCCCACGTTCAATGAGCCGTTTTCAGTACAAATTCACAAAGCAATTCATAGATGGCGCTTACAGGCGTGGCCATAGAAGAACCGGAATACGGCTGTCAAAATTAATCTGCGCTAAGCAAAATTGCTTTCAATTTTCAAAATTTGAATTGCTTTGTGAATTTGTACTGGAAACGGCTCATTGTGGGAAGGCAGGCGGGGCTTGTCAATTATGCTACCATTAGGAGCTAGTTCAGTGTTACCGCCATCTTGCGAGGCCTACTTATTTCGACGGGTCAAGGAAGTCACGAAGTCAATGGTTTAACTTTTTTGTAAAAAAAACCAATTATAAGTTACGCTATCATTTAGTATAGCCCAATCAACGTTCACGACATCACGCATGGGGCACAGAATAAACCAATCACAGAGTGTTTTACTCTAAAGCAACTCTTGCGCTCATTTCATTGGTACAGACTAATCTGGAGGACAGGGCCGTTTTTTAGTGAATTTTGTAGGGAGAAATAGGTACTGCTATGATTTGTTTATTCGTGGATTTAAATGGCGTCTTAAGTGTCATTTAAGAAGTGGTGCATGTCGGCCTTGGTATACAGGTGGTTCCACTTAAAATTTCTAAAGATTTTTTTAAGAAAACACCTTGGTTTTAATTTCACCGTGTGTTGATCATATTTAAGACCGGGTTCTCCAAGCGCATGATTTTAATATAATAGCCCTTTTGGCACAAATGTGCTTTATACATTTTTTTGAACCGCGGGATCTTGTCGGGGTTCTTTTCGTAAAGGAAGTATTAACATTTGCCAGCCTAGGGAACGAAAGTTTATGTTTTTATTTCTAATATTTAGGTACATTGTGTTGGCTACCTATACTTTTAAAGTTATTTTTCCTGAGGAACATAATATTCTCATGATAGCAACTGTCAGGGTGTTAGTTTCTTTAGAGGTAGGTAGATTGGCTATCCATAATGCAGTGTTGGTCCCATCCCAACACGTAGGTACGTGTGGTAGAGAGACTTGGGTATTGCAGAAGAATTAAGAATTAATGTAATGTTGTTATTTATTTCAGTTCCATCCAGTTTGGTCCCGGTCAAATACCCAGGTAAGAATTTTAAGAATTTATGTGTATTTGAATAAATATTTTTCAGTTCAATTTGTAGAATGCGCAGTTTCTGAAGCACCCCATTTAGAATTTGTGTTTTACAACGACCAGTTTAAGAGTTTTTGTTGTCAGAGTTTTTTTTTTCAGTTCTAAAGGTACTTTTTTAAATAATTTTATTAAATTCATACTTTACGCGCTGTACCAATGTCGCAGTCGTCAGTACTTAAGTCATTATTGAACATATTAGATGAAAATTTTACGTAACCCGTGGAGCCAAAGCCGACGACTTTTACACGCGCTTCTAGTCGCGTCTTGTGACATTTTTGAGAAGCGATGCAAACGCGCTGCAGTATAGTATAATTATGTTTGCTTCCATTTTTACGCGCGCGTGAATCGCGTTTATATCGCATTTTAAGGTCACCGTGGGCGATGGCGTATATTGTTTTTTCTTGGCATTACTTATCAAACAGCGTCACTAAACAGCAGAATAACCGCGAAAATACATAAGTTACATTTACAATTTAGGACAACGATTTACCAACCAGAAGCTGCATGTGACTTTATTGAAGGCGTGAAGCGCGAATTGCATAATTTTTTTAAGCTCCGATATTTAAAAATTATATTAAATATAAAAATACTTTGGCCTTTGCATCTACGTAATGAGATGATTTATACAGCGTCCAGTGGTTTACCCACTGTAGATGGCTGAAGGGACCACTCGGACGCTGCAGTGTCTGGGACATTGTTTATCAAATATAACAATGAGAAAAAGCTTATTTTCATCTATTTAATTTTATTAAGGCTTCTCTTACGTGGAGCATGCTGTCTCGCTCGTATAATTTAACTTTTTTTTATGTTGTAATAATATGAGTAAACTTTTGATAAATGTGGTCTGAGGGTTTTATGCATAATTAAATTACGGACATTTTAAATATATTTTACTTTTCCTATACGTAGTTTTTAATAAAGAAAAGCATTTCCAAATCTATTAATTATGGAAACAAATTTTCTCGATCAAAAACATAGTAGGTACAGAATAAAAAATGCATGCCTTGAATATTCGCAATTTTATTGTCTATCAAACCCTCAGACCACAAGTATCAAAAATATTCACATTTTATTACAATCACTGAAATTATTACATTGTGCGAGCGAGACGTAATGCGAGCGAGACGTAAAAACAGTCTTAAGGATCAGAAGCAAGAGTTAGATGTATAAAAATTAACTACTATAAAGTAGGACTGATGTTTGCGCCTGCCAAAATGTATGTAATCTTCTTTCTAGTTGTATCTTTTAATTTTCAGTAATAATACCTGCCTTTTTCTTGTAATTAATATTCGCGCAAGCAACACGCAATACGGTATTTGACACGATCAAAAATAAGTTATTTCATATGCTCGATCATGTATCTCTTTTAGTCAATTACAATTTTTTAATAGATTAAACATAAAAAGAGTGCTCTGAAATGTGACGTCAAATACCTAATTGTATTAAACTGTATGAAAACCCATGATTATAATGAAAAGTCGTCGTATTTTTTCTGCGAGGATTAACAGAGGATATAAAAATCTCTTCAACCATTGACAAAAATATTTCAAGTCAATTATGACGCACTAAAATCACACACAAAATACGCAGCCTTTTATAACAGTGCAGCCAAATCATCTCTGTCTCTGTAGAGGAATTCTCTGGGTGACATCGATTAAGGCGATATTGTAACCATTATTTAGAAATATATATCAAAATATGGTGTATGTAAAAAAATGGCAGGTCAAAATAATCTTTTCTGTTACCCAAATTTCACTTAAGCATAAGCAAACAATATCAGGACAAAAAGTAATAAACATTGAAAAAAACCATGGGTCAAGCGTCTTATGGTCGGCGCCAGCCGATTCAATTCGCAGTGTAAAGTTTTTTTTTGTAGGGCTGAATTAACAACCAATGCAGCCAATATAGTTCAAATAACAATAATGCCCTTGTTAAAGCTAGGAAATATTATCAATATTGGCCTTTTGAATAAAAAAATCACGATATATTTGCCTTTCACTGTGACCGACTGTGACGTCATTTGCAAGATAGTATATTTGGCAGCCAGATCAACATAGAAATCAGTGTGAACCATATTACATCGCGCTATGACCGGTCAACACAAAAATTTTCGGGCCGACTGTCGATCTTTTCACCCACAGATTACCCAAACAAACAGTTCAAACAAACAACCAAAACGAACGTCAGTCTGACAAGTATGACAGGTATGCTCATCCGATGCATTATTTTCAACTCCTACTACAAAAATTTAAGAAACAAACTCAGGCATCAGTTGGGAAAAAGCCCTCACAAATGACATCACGCGGAGTGAATTTTATTTTCAATTTTTTAAGGTGCTTAACAATAACTTAGTTAGAACAACAAAAATTAAATTAGTCCTAACAAATTATGTCTACTTTCGTAAAAAATAAAAAAATATGACCCTTAACAAAACTTTACATTGCGAATTGTTCTTTCACTTGTCTACGCACATCGAACGATAGAAACTTGACATTTAATGTAATAAAAAAATTTCAGCGTTACCGAACTTCTAATCGCTTCGAATTTGGATTCACAGTTTCTAACCAGGGTCGGACGTGACGAATATTTACAAACATGTTAGGTACTTTATTAATAATACTCTTTCAACAGGGGTGGTAGCCTAGTGGGTGGAACACTGGACTCGGAAGCGAGAGACCCAGGTTCGATTCCCAGTGCGGGCATGTACCTATGACTTTGTTTGCTAAGTTATGTGCATGTGTGAAGTTATAGTAGCAATACCACTCGCTAAACGTGAAGGAAAACATCGTGAGAAAACCTGACCTATTCCCATACGTCAGCACTTGAAATCGCCAATCCGCGGTGGGCACGCGTGGTGATTAAGCCCATATTCTCTCCCTGAGAGAAGGCCTGCGCCCTACAGTGGGACGTATATAGGCTGCTTATGTCCTCTTTATAATAATGAAAAGCATATTCCCTCAAAATATTGCTAGCTTAGTGTGCTTGCTTAATTTGGTGATTATATTTCAGGTGCAGATTGGGGAAATGGATATGATAATGGTGAGAACAAAGCCTACACAAAACATACATGACGCAACTCGCCAGTGTTGCCAGCTTCATCCTAGAGTAAAACTACAAACATGCTTTAAGGCTACTGTTACCTCAGGCCTTACCCCAACCTACAACAATGTGTTTAGATCAGCTTACTCTTTATTGCCGTTTACTCTGCCGGATTCTACTTAATTTCCATTTCGTTGGTCTAGCCGTTAAGGGGCTTAGCTACCAAAACAGAGGTCGTGGGTTCGATTCCCACTGGGGGCCGCCGTACATTTGTACAAACGGCCTCAGTCTGGGTGTATTTTCATGTTTGTGACGTCCTTGTCTGGTTACCATAGCACAGGGTATCCTAGTTTGGGACCAGGTCAAGTGATTGTATTGTGTGGAACTTATTATTTTTATTATTATTTCAGCTGCGCAACAACAGCAACAACAGCAACAACAGCAACAACAATAGTAAGTTCGACACCAACATGATATCGAAGCGGTGGTAGCCTAGTGGAACATTGGACTCGGAAGCGAGAGACCCAGGTTCGATTCCCAGTGTGGGCAATTGGACATGTACTATGACTTTGTTTTCTAAGTTAATTATACTTAGGTACATTTGTGAAGTTATAGAAGCAATACCACCCGATATCTGTCAAGGAAAACATCGTGAGGAAACCTGAGTGTCTGAGCTATTCACATACCTCAGCGCTTGAAATCGCCAATCCGCGGTGGGCGGATTAGCGATGGGCGAAACCCATTCTCTCTCTGAGAGAAGGCCTGTGCCCTACAGTGGGTCGTATATAGGCTGCTTATGGTAACAAATACCGCCCTTATCTTGTGCTAGGTTCTAAAAATAGCTATTTTATTTTTTATTTTATTTTATTTTAATACAAAACCCACAGCACAAGTTAACTTCTAAAGTATAGTTATGTTAAATATATCCAACCATAGGCCAATTAAGGGCTTACATTATGTTGACTTAACTAGTCGAAATTTACAATGTTCACTTTTTGCAGAAACGTAAATAATTTTTTTTTTCCGCTAGTTAGGTCCAGATAGCCTCTTAAAATGGTTATATAATATTAATATAATACTTCATAATATAATATTATATAATATTGCAGATGGACATGAAACTAATGGCGGTTACGGGTACGGTAAGAATAATTTTATTATTAGAAACTACACACCTTTGCTACGCCTTAAAGTGCGTAATAGTTATTTAAAAATATTTATTCATTATAGAACCTTTGCACCTTTGGGTGCACCTAAAGATAAGATAAAGATAAAAAAGTATTTATTACCTCATCAGAAAAAAAACTTCGAACAAAGTAAGGCTTAACTAGTGATGAAAAGGCGAACCAAGTCGTCCTTTTCGAATAGATGCGATGAAAAAAATCGTGTTCCTTAACAAATTTTTGATACGATTTAATGTTAATAATGAGCATTCACCACTGCAATTGGTGATCATGAGATACAGATAAATGCGCGAAACAAATTGATATAATTTTTCGCGGTCAGAAACCGTTGGTGCGTGGGCCCCCAAATGCGCGGGGCCCGAAGCATTAGCTACTCTTGCTACGTGACTAATCCGCCACTGGCGTGACAGAACGTTAGCTTAGTGAAATTCTCAATTCAGAAACCGGCCCTACCAGACGTAACAGCAACCTTTAGAATTTACACAGTAAAGTTATCCTATAAGAAACCTACGGCATCTGAAGTAGGTTAAGTAGTTACTTAGTAACAATTCTGAATTTAACCGGCCGGCCTCACTATATGTTTTTGTCCACAACCTACAACAGGCAAGCGGTCTTATTTATAAAAAAATAATAAATTACTTCCATACAAGAAACACTTCACCTGGTCCCAAACTAGGATATAGTCCGCACAGGTCTTATTACCGGTAACTTGTACATAGACACAGATAGTTTGCACATCGCTTACTGTAGTAGTGTGATGCTTAGTAAATTACTATTAGTCAATTACTAAAGTAGTCAATTACTCACACATACAGTGTAAAAACAGTAAGCGATGTGCAAACGATCTGTGACTATGTTCACGTTACCGCCAAAAAGATTTGTGCGGACTATACCCTGTGCTATGGTAACCAGGCAACAACACAACACGATTCCTTTAAAACACTCCTCGGGGGCAATTTAATTAATACGTGGCTTAATTACGTCCTTGCCTTTACCATAGACTATTTAAACTGCTCCTGAGGAGTGTTTTGTAAAGAACACCGAAAGTGTTTACTACGCTGGATTCTATTTAACTTTCTCCTATTTCACAGGTGGGCAACTACAACAACAACAACAACAACAACAGCAGCAACAACTACAATAGCAAATTCTACTTCTATATACTATTAATTACCATTATTCAACGTATCTACGTTGAATAAAATAGATTATTTATGAAGAGAGCAGAGTTTCTGCTCGCAAAAATAATAATGTTAGACTTATTGCTGTATTAATTTTTATGTATGATTAAACCGTAATCTCCCACCGATTTAGTATTTTGTTTTTACTTTAATGTATCCTTCATTCCTAAAACCGCTACTGCTAGACATAAAATAAAATAATTACTTCCACGAAACACAATCACTTGTTCTGGTACCAAACCCTGTCCTATGATTATACCAGGCATGTTTGTGATGAATAAAAAACAATATAAGTAGGTATTACTTCGTACAAAATTCACTCTCAAAAACTGCCCCTGTCCACTCCATTAGTCTGTACCAATGAAATGAGCGCAAGAGTTGCTATTCATATTTTAGCGCTAGTTAGACATCTATCAAATCAAATCAAATATTTTGTCATAAACATAGGTATCGTCACCTATGTTTTTAACTATCACTACTGCATTCAACAAACAGCGTGTTTGAATTCTTTACGTTGAAATCTTTGTTTTTTATTTCTGACTGAATGTTAGATTGTGCGAACGAGACAGTGTGCCAGACGTAACGTTAGCCTTAGGACTGTTCTTACGTGGAGCATGCTGTCCCGGTCGCACAATTTAACATTTTTAATTATTGTAATAAAATGAGTAAACTTTTGATAAATGTGGTCTGACGGATTGAAGCATAATTAAATTACGGACGTTTTAAATATATTTTTGTTTTCCGATACGTAGTTTTTAATAAAGTAAAGTTGTTTCCAAAAATTATTAATTTTAGAATCATATTTTTAATTCATTTCTGAAAAACCTACCCAGAAAAAATACGCCTTGCATGTCCGCAATTTATCCATCCATCAAACCCACAGACCACATTTATCAAAAGTTTACTCATTTCATTACGATATTAAAAAAAATTGTGCGAGCAACACAATTATGACAGCCGCGTAACGATAGCCTTAAAGTATTTAAGGTTTCTTTTAGTTTGTATCGTTGCGCCCACACATCGCTAGTCTGTTGCAATATAGAAGTTTCGTTGTAATGTTATAATGTAGAGAAATTCTTACGAATGTTATCATCTCGTTTTGGCCCGAGGCGTTCTATTAAAACATACGACGATAGGTGTTCCTACTTTGGGCACGCTCCTCTAAGCAGGCGGCGTCAACTCCAAGACCTTCTGTAGGTACCTACTTGCGTAAGATAATAAATAATAAAGTTGCCAAGACTACCCTAACAGACATTTACTTTAGCGTACCCACAAGGTCAGTTCGACTCGCGCGGCATTTTGCTATCCCACCTTGCCGGCTAAATATGACTGCTAATAACCCGATTCGACGCATGTGTTCTACTTACAATAACATCGTTTTGTGTAATCCGGAGAGCGTGCCTGACATCCATCATGACTCCCTCGCATCTTTTAAATTCAAAATGGCAAGTATCCTTGCCTCCGATCAAAATTAACTAATTCTTGAACCGCCGGGGTTGATGCGTAGTGATGGAAAGCGTCCGGACGGTCTCACTTTGATACCGTGGGAGAGGGGTCGGTGTCTGCTCTGGTATGCCACCTGCGTATGCACTTTCGCACGTTCACACGTGGGTTCTACGGCTGCCGTACCTGGGTCAGCTGCTGAAGCTGCAGCTAGACTCAAGTGTGCAAAATATAGCCAGCTGATGAGCAGCTATCTGTTTGTGCCACTCGCCGTAGAAACCACTGGAGTTTGGGGTACCCAGGGGAAAGTTTTTGTTAAGGAGATAGGGCATCGTCTCAGGAACCGTGGCTTTGACTACCGCTCAGGGGCATTTTTGATGCAAAGGATATCCCTCGCTGTGCAGCGCGGTAACGCTGCCAGTGTCATGGGTAACTTTGGGTCGGACATGTCTCGGGGCGGTTTATTTAATTGACTTTACTTGTGTGTGTGTGTGTGTGTGTTTTTTTTTGTTTCCTTTATTCTTATTTTGTTTTTTATATTTCTGACATTGTTTTTAGATCTAAAAAAAATATACAATGTATGCTGTTAAAAAATATATATGTATATTAAAATTGTAAATGTAACTATAATCGTAATTGTATTTGTACTTTCTTTTATTAAATATGTAATTCTAACGTAATTTATCATGCTGTATGCACATGTTTTGGTGTTATGGTCTGATTTGAGCGTTTTCATGTCATATAATGTTTGTAATTTATGTCCGTAACACTGTTTTGTATATCTAATAAATAAAATAAAATAAAAAGATAGGATAGACCTTAAAAGAGTGGGGACAGGGTCGGTGCAACTAAACAATATATAGCAAGATATTTCTATATTTAAATATATAAACGGTACATAAATAAGAAACAAATATAGAATAAACATCATCATCATCATCAGCCATTAGACGCCCACTGCAACACATAGGCCTCCTTCGTGGTTTTCATAACCATGAAGGGTTTTGGCATAATCGCCACGCTTGGCAGGCGGGTTGGCGATCGCATAAACATACATAAATAAAAATTGGCATATAGAAGGAGCAGACGAATAGCACGATCCAACACAGTTTAATGGGGTGTTAAGAGATAGTGCCTGCTGGCGGGTATAATTTATGGCTTTTTGACGCTTTTGTGGTTCAGCGGTGTAATATTGGCTGTGATAATGTACCCTACATACGTCTCACTGTAGGGCACAGGCCTTCTCTCAGAGAGAGAGAGAGAGTACGGGCATAATCGTCACGCGTGTCCAGCGCGCATTGGCAATATTGGATATGATGCCCGACAAACAACTTGACCAAATGACAGATCGGTTTTTGCAGAAAGTGTTAGACCAATCTCGGCACTACTTGATTTATGCTATCTAGACCTAGGTTTTTTGCCTTAGATTCATGGTACTAAAAATCACTATTAACATGATTGGGAGATTGTAAAGACCCTTTTAAATTATGTTTTAAATTGAAATTAAGATTGATAATTATTATTAATCCACGTGCATGTAACATAATTCATTTGGTAATAAATATTTTACTTTTATATATATTACTTTTACTTTTTTTTGCAAATTCAAATACAAATACAAATACAAATATTTATTTTAACCACAAAAACACAGCATTATCTTAACACGTTATTCGATCTGTAAAACAAGATATTATTTTTATTCTTCGGTGGCGCTGGTCTCCGTTAATACTAGGTACCTCGAGCCCGTTAATAAGTGTCCGCACGAGTATGTACCTACCTCATCCACTTCAGCACAACAAAACACCCAATCTGAACAATTAAACCCCTCGGTAGGCTATTTTCGCCTCTCGTTCCGTCCGTTATACCTCCAAACTCGGCCTATCTCTCATAATTATCCGGTTTTTGTCTTTAGTCTGCCATAGACCGTACGATCTCGTAGAACACTGCATAAAAAGCTGCAGGTAAGGATACCTCTTTGTACAGTTTGATTATGGAAGGAAGAGAAATCGTTACATTATTTCTGGAGACAACACAAATTAGAGATATTTTGTTTTTAGATAAAATAAAAAGAGTTGTCTGATAAAATTGTATTGTATACATAGTAATTGTGTTTGTGTGGAAGTTATTATTATATTATTATTATTCAGTTAGGCTCGTGACAGTAGCTATCATCAAAATGCATCACTAGCGTACGTTTACACTCTACTAAATCTTTACAATGATTTGTAGTACTTATATGAATATTTTTGTACGTACCATTAATTGCCGGAGAACATCTTAAGACAAAAGCCATGCTTAAAAATCTATTAAAAACACTACCTATTATGGTAATACCTTATAGCCTTGTTCGTATATGGATACCTACTTCAATTTTTTTTAATATAAGTTCTTAAACGTAAATTAAGAGATGTTAAAAAATAAAAACAGGTAACTATAAGAAAAAAATATTTTCTCAGTAAAAAAAGTATTTTGAGCAACAACTCCGGCAGATAATATAAAATTAACACCAAGAGCATAAACTCACGCCTGTATCCCGGTAGATAGAGACCAGGGTCGGCCACAAAAAACTAATAAATAAAAAATAAAAACCGGCTTCGAAATGCTACAGCACTAAAAAGTTAGAAATAATTTAAATAATTAGAAGTAGAAGTATTTATACATGTAGGTATTGTAGAAATATAATTTGGAGCCGGTGCCCAAAATATATGTGCTGGCCTTGAAACTGGGCACCGACTACAAATCATACTGCTGCAGTAATGCTGTCTATTGAAGAGTTCCGTTCTCCATCTCTGAAAGTCTCCATCAGATTTTCACCAAATTAAAATGGGACCAATGGGACGTTATACATGTTTGAACAAAAAAATAATTGTCGAAATGGGGTAAGATTTGACGGAGTTATGGAGGAACATAGCCAAATAAGAAAAAGAAAAAATATATATACGCGTCGAATTGATAACCTCCTCTTTTTTGAAGTCGGTTAATAGAAATGAGAATTTTCTGAATTTATAAATAAATATAAATATTAAAATACTAGCTGTAATTTTGATGTGTATTTTTCCGGGACCAAAATAGCCTATGTACTAATCCAGACTATAATCTATCTCTGTGTAAAATTTCATCCGGATCCGTTCAGCCGTTAGCCGGGGCGTGAAAGAGTAACAAACATCCATCCATACATACAAACTTTCGCTTTTATAATATAAGTAAGGATTCCAAGCAACAGGAAAACAATTTTAGTTACCTACCTACTTATATTTCAGTCATCTTTTTCTTTCATGGTTCGGTCTGAAAACCAGCGCCAAAGGGCCTGGCCCATTTTTGACAACTTTGTGTGTCTAAGTTTCTATGTAGGTACTTAGGTAGGTACAGGTATTTTGCGAAATGTGTTCTATGGTTTACCAACTTAATTATGCACCTATTGTTTGTAATTCTTTGTAAGGATATTGGCTTGATTATGTGCCTACTGTATGTAATTCTTTGTAATGTTGTCAAATAAAGTTTATTCTTATTCTTTTTCTTGAGCGTTCATAAATACTACTTGCGCCATTTATTTCTACTACCTACCAGTTTCACATATGTAATGCACACGAAAAACTTAACAGTACATTACATAAGAAATATAATTTATAAAGGGCCCTTATCTCTAAGAGATTTCTTCCACCAAACACTGGAGAGTCGGAGAAGCAGTAAAAAACGTTTCATTGTGTCCAAGCGCGTCTACGATTCTATGTAGTCTACATCGTCGTTTTCCATTAGGCGCGGCGGCCATTTTGTGACGCGCCAAAACGATGCGCGGGAAATGATCCGTGAACCACCGATAAGAGAGAGAATGGGACGGGGTAACGTGACAGTCTAAAGCTGACTAGAAAAGCTGAAATAAAGAATACTATAGGTACAATCCGACTGCTGCATTAACTAGTTACTAAGCAGACCCCGGTGGTTGGTAGCCTAGTGTTCGCGGTGGTAGCGATTCAGGTTCGATTCCCAGTGCGAGCACGTACCTATGACTTTGTTTTCTAAGTTATGTACATTTGTGAAGTTATAGCAGCAATACCACTCGCTAACTGTGAAGGAAAACATCGTGAGGAAACCTGAGTGTCTGAGCTATTCATATACCTCAGCGCTGGAAATCGCCAATCCGCGGTGGGCACGCGTGTTGATTAAGCCCATACCCTCCCTCTGAGAGAAGGCCTGTGCCCTACAGTGGGACGTTTAGAGGCTGCTTATGAAAAGCAGACCCCAATTAAACTGTGTGACTGGACGTTGTACCTGGGTTAGTCCCGCCTGCTTTTTAATTAACTTCAATTCAATTCAAATTATTTATAAAAACTCAATTCCGTAAAACAATTCTGAAACGCCGTTTAAAATAGTCTGTGGTAAATAGATTTTACCTAGATTTGAAATAGACAAGCGCGGCGCGGGGTTCAGAATAGCGTCACTCCATTACCTTCCGTGGATGTCGTAGAAGGCGACTAAGGCAATACATTACCAGGAGACAGGCAGCAGCGTCTTCCTGAGATTCCAAGTTGCTAGTAAACTATCAAGCTTTACATATGCTCTATCGGAACTAAAGAGAACTACAAACAAAAAAAGTGCTCTATGTGCTTACTTTGCTTACGCACAGTCTTGGCTGTCTTATGGTGTCCTCCTCTGGGGCAACAGCACGGATGCAAAGCAATTGTTCTTAATACAAAAGAAGTGTATCCGAATTATCGCTAACATTGACATAATGACGAGCTGCAGACCATATTTCGATAAATTAAATATTCTCACACTAACTTCACTTTATATTTTAGAAGCATGCGCATTTGTGAAAAATAATGATCAACTCTTCCCCTTATACACAAGACCAGAAGGATTAAGACCACATAAAAGATTGGCAACATGCTCATCGAAATTACATTTAGTTCATTCAGGCCCCCGCTCGATGGCTGCCAAAATATTTAATTGTATACCGAAATCAATTCAGTCTATAGAAAAAATTAATGTATTTAAAAATGCCCTTAATAAATACTTAGTACAAAAAAGTTATTATACTCTACAAGAGTTTTTCGAAGAACATGGCAAAAACTAGGTTTGGAGCTTGTGAGACTTGTGTTTTTATATCTTAAGTAAAAGTAAAATATATTCTGTTATTGTTCTTGTTTTAGAGAGTCTATGAAAATTAATAATAAATAAAATAAGTAATCTAGGTAGTAAGTAAGAATTTAAGTTATAACTTTTTATAATCCTAAGTTAGCAGCGCCCTAGCAGGGTTCTTGTTTGTTCCTGAAAATACTTATCTAAGACCCTATGTACAACAAGAAAGCTAATAAACGTCTATTCTATTCTATTCTATTCTATTCTATTCTATTCTATTCTATTCTATTCTATTCTATTCTATTCTATTCTATTCTATTCTATTCTATTCTATTCTATTCTATTCTATTCTATTCTATTCTATTCTATTCTATTCTATTCTATTCTATTCTATTCTATTCTATTCTATTCTATTCTATTCTATTCTATTCTATTCTATTCTATTCTATTCTATTCTATTCTATTCTATTCTATTCTATTCTATTCTATTCAACCGCATACTGCGATCGCCAACCCGCCTGCCAAGCGTAGCGATTATGGCAAAACCCTTCATGATTATGAAAACCAGGAGGCCTGTGTCCTGCAGTGGGCGTCAAATGGCTGATGATGACGATGATGATGAAATAGATTTTACAAGGAAATGATGTAGCCACAGATGAAATAAACAGACTTTTAGATTGGCTTTAGAGGAATCGTGTTTTTATAAATAAAGCCGAAAATGTTCATTTAATTAACGTCAAAGTTGTTAGTTTCACAATTAATAGATTATGTGGATTAGAAGATAACAAAAAAACTTAGCTGTTTAGTTGTTAATGTTCAGCAGTCGGGTTTTATGTTGTTTTTAGGGTTCCGTACCCAAAGGGTAAGGTATAACTAAGACTCCGCTGTCCGTCCGCCCATCTGTCACCATCTGTATCTCATGCACCGTGATAGTTAGTTGAAATTTTCACAGATGATGTATTTCTGTTGCCGCTGTAACAACAAATACTAAAAACAGAATAAAATAAATATTTAAGGGGACTCCCATACAACAATCGCGATTGTTTTGCCGTTGTTTGCTCGATATTAATAACGGCGACGCTAGAAATGTTCAAGTGTTGTACCTATAGTTAATGGTACGGAACCCTTCATGCGCGAGTCCGACTTGCACTTGGCCGGTTTTTTTATATGTTTTTGTTGTTTTTTCCTTTTATTTTAGCCATGAGCAGCAAGATGGAACAGTAGCAAATGTATTTATGTGACTTGTTTTTCCTTTGTACCTACTTGTTTATGCCTTTTTTCTTGTGATGTGTTAATCTGTCCCAATAAGTCTTTCTTCCTCTTCTTCTTCTTCAAATTTAGAGTCCAATGACTATTAAAGGGAACTGCTTGCAAAAAGATCGGACACATTAAGAAATTTCTGTTTCTGTTGGATTTATTGATAGATAACAACACTTTAGTTACTTGGTACTTAAAAACTGAAATTACGCTGATATTTCTTGACATGAGAGTATACAGACCACGGCCTAATAAAAGTCATAGTTAAAACATTCCCTTATTAGCCGTAAACATCTCCCCACGATCATTTGCGGGATGGCAGGCGGGGCTTGTCAATTGTGTTACCAATCGGAGCGAGGTCAGTGTTACCCGGCAAAATATCTTTGCACCTGCCACCCTCAGACCGCTGTCTTGCGAAGTACCCAAGAAACTAAGGGCCAGTTTCTGAATTGAGAATTTCGCTAAGAAAATAGTTAACTGTAGTGTTGTCTCTTCGAATTCCACAGAAAAGAGCGTGTCAGGACGTTACTTAAGTATTTACTCAGTGAAATTCTCAGTTCAGAAACCGGCCCTATGTGTAATACTTTCATCTATTGTGCAATAAAGTGTTCTCTATCTATCTATTTATTTATTTAACCTAACCTAACTCGTCGTTCACGCGGTAGCAGGCTTGACTGCCAACCAATTCAGGGGTCGTGGGTTCGAATCCCACTGGAAGCCGCCGGGTCCAGGAACGGACATATTAAAATTAATAGTAATTTGGATCTTAACGATAAAAAGCAGCGCAAAGCGGCGTAAGCTTATGATGAACACTAGAATTGAGAACTTCTTGCTTTTCGCAGTCGGTAATAAGTGATAGAAAATTAAGAAGAAATAAAAAAAAAACAATGAATACAATATTGTTTATTTTAATTGTTAAACTATAAACATTGCACACTACGTTTAAAATACATCAGGCTTACACATTTCACTTTTTATCACATTTTGATAGCAACTTAAGTCGTGTGAGCTTACATAGTACTGTCAAAGGAACTGGACAACTATTATATCATCATCATCATCAGCCATTTGACGCCCACTGCAGGACATATGCCTCCTTCGTGGTTTTCATAACCACGCCACGCTCGGCAGGCGGGTTGGCGATCGCAGTATGCGGTCGGAATCTCAGGAAGACGCTGCTGCCCGTCTCCTGGTAATTTATTTCCTTAGTCGCCTTCTACGACGTCCGCGGGAGGTAATGGAGTCACGCTATTCTTAATCCGGCGCCACACGGAAAATATTTAATTAATTAATTAAATAATACAGAAGTCACAAGCTCACTTACCTACATTATACCAGTGACGACACTAAAATGTTGTTTAGACTGTTTACAATTATATTTTTTGTAGGTTTCTTCGCTTGGACGATGACAGAAGGGAGACATGGATCAAATATGTCCAAGACAACCGAAAAGAACAAACATGGCTACCTTCGAACCATATAATTATACAATGTTCCGCGCATTTCGAAGAAAAGGACAAATACAGGAGCAGAACCGGACGATTACGGTATTTGACACGATCAACAATAAATTATTTCATATGCTCGATTAAAACAAAAATTAGAAAATATCTCGGAAAATGTATCTCTTTTAGTCAATGGGGATTGTTAATTTTTTTTATATTGTCGTTTAGTGAAAACCATTTCGAGGAATAGGGTTACTGATCACTTCTATCGATTTATTAAAGTAAAATTATGACGGATTATTAGTATTTATCGCAAAAACTGTATAACCTTCATTTGCACTTCAATGACGTCACTATCGTCATCATTCGGCCTAGATCCATTGCCATAGAATAAAAAAAACTTAAACAACTGTCAACTTGACAGTAGAGGTGAGTCTGACGTTAAACGTCAACGTATTTAAGCACAGATTACTTACTGTTTATGCATGAAAAACGCAACATAATGCCATCAATGACGTCATCCTTACCAAACTCTTAGAATTTTTAAATAATTAATAAAAAAAATATGGTAGCAAAAATTTTAAAAATATTCAATTTGGTATCTTAAATTAATCTATATTTTCGATATCTGGAATAAAAAATAGGGGTAAAAAAAAATGAACAATCCCCATTACTAGTCATTACAATTTTTTATCGCTCGTAGCCCCGGCTGCCTGAGTGATCTTAAACGATCACGAAGGTTAAGCAACACAGGGCGCGTTCAGTGCATGGATGGGTCGCCGTCTATGCCTAACGCTAGTGGCATATTTCCGAGCGGTTCCGTGCTTCGCAAGGCACGTTAAGCTGTTGGTGCCGGCTGCCGTCGATAGATGGCAGTCGTTAAGCCAAGTCAGAGGCCTTAGGGCGGCTTGACAACTTCTGACAGTAGACGAGCCACTAGTCTACAAGCCTCTACCGATCCGGACTTGGCCCCCGTGGTGTTGTATGGCCTATACCTTCCTCAGGGAAGAGACCCGTGCCCCTCGGTGGGGACATAATGGGTTGATGATGACAATTTTAGATTAAACATAAAAAGAGTGCTCTGAAATGTGACGTCACAAGCAAGTATTTTCATACAAAATTCCGTTTTAAAAGTAACTCATTTGATATTTTCTCAAATATCCAATTCTGATTGACAAAACCGATTAAAAAAAATCTTAAAAAGGCTTACAGAAAACTGTCGTACTTGTTGGATTAAATTTCTTAATATGTAGAAATCTGCGGAGGTTTTTTATTCAATGGACTCGTCTATGTTCTGTTTAAGACTTATTAACAGTCGGGTTTTGGGTTTTTTTTTTCGGGTTTCGTACCCGAAGGGTATCAAACGGGACTGGTGCGGCGGGAGCGGCAACTGGGTGGACTGTATTGGCGAACAATGGACAACACCAGAAGGGTGCTCGTTGGTAAGCGTTGGGGTGGACGTACCTGGATTTCACACCCGCGGATGACGAAGGACGATCACGGCAGCCTAGGTGGGCGCTGGATTGTCCCGGCGTCTTGTATTCCAAAAGTAGTTCACGTTTCTTCAATATAAATGCGGATCAAAACAATAAGGCGACTTTACAATTCAATCTCAAAAACGTATCTAAGTATGTCAGTTGTATTTTTTATGGTTGTCATTGTCACTTCAAATTTAGACAGTGTTTGGCCAGGAGTCCAGCGCAAGTGCTGGCTGGATTGACCCGCGGAGTCCACGAAGGGAGAAACCAAGGTTTACATCCACTCCTAAGCCTCTACGAACCCCTATCACGGTTCGCCATATGCTCACAACTAACAGCCCGTGCCAGTTGCTACTCAGGCGTAAACATGGACCCTATTACTAAGACTTCACTATCAGTCCGTCTGTCTGTCACCAGGCTGTATCTCGTAAATTTTAGTTTTAAGATTTACTATGACAATTATTTTAATTATTGTGTGTTTTGGTAGTAAACGACTAACAAGCTGTATGTTAATCTAAGTCTTTTCCTTAATCTTTGAGAAGGCTAATCGGCTACGCAATGCACATCGAGTTATTATTACTAATTCTTTGAGGCACAAAGTAAAATGTACAAAAGGTGGACTTCGAACTGTCATTATAGGAATTGTAGGTACTTACATAAAAAGCCCAGGAATTACACACATTTAAAAGTTGAAAAATAACAAAGTACCAATTGACGGCCTCATTACTAAGAGTAATTTCTTCCAGACGACCGCTGACGAATATATAAAAAGAAAGAAAAAAATAAGCATTTTTTGCGCCTTCACACGTCCGACCGCAGGGCACAGGCCTTCTCTCAGAGAACGAGGATGGGCTCAATCACCACGCGTGTCCACCGCGGATCGATGGAGAGAAGCTTAGTTATTTTTAATCCCGCACTCCTGATTCTCTTCCTCCTCTTCAACCAGGTCGACGGGTCCAGGGTCGGGAGAGGCGACGGCGCTGGCCAACTCGTCCAGGGTCAAAAGCTGGGGGGAGGTCTGCTTGTAAGGCTGGTGGAGCTCGAAGCGGGCGGGGGACTCCAAGGCGGTTCGACCGCAGACTATCACGTTCGGGTAGCCGCTCCTGGGACGAAAAAGGAACGAAATTATAGACATTATATAACCTCATAATACATGTTAGTCTTCATAGAACTTAAAATAATAAATATGCCTCCAAGCAGCATTTGTCTTGCCCTGAACCTCTTAGGCAGTTAATTCGACTGTTAATTTTACCAGTTGGCGGCAAATGAAGATATATTTTATATTACCCATTCTGTGCTTGAGCCGTCCTAGGCAGTTAGTTAACTCGACGGCTAATTCCACCAGTTGGCGGTGTTGAATGTAATTGTATGCCGTCACATAATTAATTTCCTAGGCAGTTGGTTAATTCAACGGCTACTTTGTCCAGTTGGCGGCGACAGCCATATAATCGTATGCGGCCATCTAATTAAAGTCCTAGGCCGATAGTTAATTCCACGGTTCCACGCTTGGTCACACAAAAAAACTCCACTGACTTGTCAGCCTGCATAAGCCGCTTGCCTATGGTGAGGCCGTGCCGGTCGTCGGCCACGATTTCGGCCGCCAGCCCGGACTTGGCTTGGAGGTTGGCGCACAGCTCCTGCACGCGTTCCCAGCCGCCCGCCTGCCACTCCTTTGAGCCTTCCTATAAGGTATACAATTATAATTTTACTAGATAACCGGGAAAACGTTTGAGGCAGGCGGAAGTGTGTGATAGAAGTAGTCACAGAATTTGCTAGCCAGAGAGATAGAAGGGGTAAGATGAAAAAAAAACAGATTTTCACGGTAAATGCGTAGAGAAACGAATATTTAATACAAGCGCAGCAATCGAACTGACAGGCAAAAACTATCTGTCTTGTCTGACGTTAAACTTTTCATAAGTTGTTTATAGCCTTCTTTGTCCTGCAGTGGGCGTCAATGGGCTGATGATGATGATAAGACTGAAAGAAATATAAAAAAAAAGTTTACACCTTTACAAAGTGATTGATCTACAACCCCTAATGATGATGACGGAAGCTACAGTATTTCGGTAATATTATAATACTTAACACCATAATAATAATAATCTCCACCAATCCGGACTTGGCCCCCGTGGTGGAGTATGGCCTATACCTTCCTCAGGGAAGAGACCCGTGCCCCTCGGTGGGGACATAATGGGTTGATGATGATGATAATACTTAACACCAAGTACGGTCTCCTTCAACTTATCATGCGCAAGATCCCAGGAAGAAGGAGACCTGGGAGACCAACGGTATGATGGCCACACAACTTACAACAGTGGTGTCAACAGACTACCAGTTACTTGTTTGTATTGGCCCCGAAAAGCAAGGTTGGTTGGGTTTGGTTTGGTTGCCGACCTCCGATAGGAGACGGCACTCAAAGAAGAGAAGAAGAAGAATGACAATGATGGTGATGATGATGATGATGATGATTGTGACGATGATGATGATGAAATGAAAGTAAATTAAATTAAACGAAATTAAATGAGTTTATTTGCATGAAATGTCGTACATATGGTGGTCAGATAAGTATTTTACTCTACACATTTCACCTTTCTAGGCACGCAAAATATGTTATATTCTTTTTTTTTTTTTAGTGATGGCTTTCCTAAGGAATCTGCCAACGTCCGAGTTACGAAAAAGTACTACCTCTGTGAATGATAATGCAAGCTTCTTTTTATATATATATACACATTCATATATACATACACATACATACAAATATATATATATATATATATATATATATATATATATATTCACGGGTAAACTCTGTCGAGCTGTTTCCCCGTGTTATATTCTTACATTGTTTATATTACAATGTCAGATTACAACATGTCACAAGAACTTAATTTAAATTATATGTATTTACAATAAGGTTATAGAATTTAATATTAGGGGTTAAAGTATGAAATTGCCGTTTTATTGCAATAGGTTCTTTGAATTGACATAGAATCTTCATGGTTTGAGGTTTTCGAATGAAACTTTTTTCAAATGGTTTCTATGATGTTCTTTTTTTAAAAAATGTGAAACATTTGAATATCGACTTTCAATTGTTTTTGTTATTCAATTTAGACAAGAAAGATGGATACTGCGAAAATTCGAGTGATTATGAGGCACCCATTTTTCGTATTTTTTTTATTTTATTGATTTGACGCAAGTGAGTCAATATTGTGGGTAAGGTAACGTTAAACCATGCCGCTAATTCCTGGGTAGTTTGACTAGGGTCGGCTTCCACTATCTCTCTTAATTCATCGTTATTCACCTGTGTGGGCGGTCTTCCTCGTGGCTCGTTCTTTAAGTCGAAATTTCCATCACGAAAGCGTTTAAACCAAAATCGCACGGTGCGTTCATTAGTAGACCCCTCTCCAAACGCAGCATTGATATTGCGGGCTGTTTCTGCCGCGTTAGTTCCGCGTCGGAACTCGTATTCAAAAATCACTCGAATTTTCGCAGTATCCATCTTTCTTGTCTAAATTGAATAACAAAAACAATTGAAAGTCGATATTCAAATGTTACACATTTTTTAAAAAAAGAACATCATAGAAACCATTTGAAAAAAGTTTCATTCGAAAACCTCAAACCATGAAGATTCTATGTCAATTCAAAGAACCTATTGCAATAAAACGGCAATTTCATACTTTAACCCCTATTACTATTCACATCATTATTTTTATTGCATGTCAATATTAATATTTTTTTAATCAAAAATTCGCCTACGCTATAGAAGCATACATCTAATAGCTACCTGTGCAAAGAAGACTTAAAGCGAGTCAGCGGCAAACGTTTTAGTGTCTCTGGGAGCATACGTGGCACACCCATATATGGCCTAAAAGTGCCATAGAACTTTACGTTTATATATATAAATTAGTGTGTAAGATAAGTCTGCACTTGTATCTAAACTATTGCATGTCATCGACTTTTCTTATGTATTTATTGCTTTATGTGTGTGTGTTTCTCCAAGCACAAATAAATGATTTATCTATCTATCTTATTATAAATGATACAGTACCTTAGGCCCAATAAGCAAGACCTCGTAAGGCGCGACCCCTTCCGGCCACCGCACGCCGTCTCCACTCAGCGCGTCCACTCCGGCGGCCAGCAGGCGAGACACCCCGATCCCGTAGCAAGACATGCTCAGCGGAGCGCTAGGGCCGCTCGACGGGACCACAAGGGCTTGGAGGGGCTGGGAGTACCGGGCGCCTAGGATGAAGGTGTGGCCCACCTGGAATCACGAAGTAAATCTTCTATCTTCTATATATATAAAAATGAATTGCTGTTCGTTAGTCTCACTAAAACTCGAGAACGGCTGAACGGATTTATCTTATCTTAGTCTTGAAATGTTCGTGGAGGTCTAGGGAAGGTTTAAAAACCAAAAAAAAATCGAATAATTTCCGGGAAAACCCTAAAAACAGCCCTTTTCTATTTATCATACAAACGTTTTCTGTGGCGTTACGAAGTTCGCCGGGACAGCTAGTAAAATATAGAGATACCATGCCTGAATCACACAGAGCTAGGTAGACACTGTAAAAAATGTCCTGAAATAAATGTTCTTAGGTTAGGATGAGTGGAGTGGAGACCGCGGATCGGTAAACGTAGTGTAGGACGTCCTCAGACTCGGTGGAGAGATGATCTCCGCAGGGCGGCTGGCAAGAGCTGGATGAGAGTAGCCGAGGACCGCTCAGTGGCCTGCAATAGGAGAGGCCTATGTCCAGCAGTGGACAAGCATAGGCCGATGATGAGGTTAGGATGGGATCACGTGGGCTTGGAGGGGCTGGGAGTTGCGGGAGCCTAGGATGAAGGTATGCCCCACCTGGAATATTATGCCTGAATCACACAAAGGTAGGTGGACACTTCGACATTCAGGGCATGTTAAATTAAGGTTAGGTTTCGCTGTTGGTTCACCAGAAAAAGCAAAAATTCAAAAACCAAAATCCGACGGCAAAACGTTCGTGAATCATGAAAAAAGTATCTTGATATTATGGCTGAATGGCAAAACAGCAGATAAAACATATTTTGAAATAGGTATATGTGGGCGCATTCCATTTGATCATATTTAAAAGATTATTATTATGATTAATGTTTTTGTTTCTGAATTTGTTACATTTTAAACATAACAGTATTCCGCCTGGAGAATAAGAATAGCAATGTTTATAGTTTTTATAGTCTATACTGAAAATACTGTAATATTTGAATAGACACGCTATATTTTTATCCTTAATTATTATTTAGCTTAAGTATTTACGAATAAACAGCCACTTTCGAAGAAGCTTAAATAACAAAATAGCGTTATGAAACTCTATGACCTACTTCCTTCCGACTCTTTACAAAGATGTGTTAATTTCACAAATTTATGAGCAAATTTTGTTACATAAGCCGTAATCTATAATAATAATAGTTTTTAAATAGATAATAGTCAAAATAATTATAAAACTCCCATTGTATGTGAATTTTAATTTATTGCCTAGACACGTTGCTAATCAAAACATTGTTTGACGATAAATTAATTATTAAAGTGTAGCATAATGAGGTTTTCATCACATCTATTATGTTTGTAAAATCACAAAACTTATATTTCAGTAATTGGTTTTAATAAAATGTAATTATTCATAACAATTTGATAAAATAGAAAAACTTTATTGATTCGGTGCTTTAAATAGAAGTGACGCCATTGTACCCGGGCTTTTTACCTCTGTGAATTTCGGAAAAATATACTGTTATATTGCTACTCGTACCCTGATTTTCTATTCATGGATCCTCACGACCACGACCCTGGCTTTGCGCCGACATATACGTTCTTAGATTAGGTAAACTATCTTTCACCGTTGATTCACGAGAAAAATAGAAGTGACTTCAGGCCACAATAGACCACTGCTGTACACAGGCCTTCCCCAGAAAGCCACTTTTTTCCATCCCCGGCCATCGTCGTCCAGCCGCTGTCAGTAATCTGCCTCAGATCATCGGTCCAGCGAGCTGGTGGGCGATTTCGCTGCGTTTACCAGTCCGTGGTCTCCACCCGAGAACCTCTGCACCCCACCGACAATCGGTTCAGCATACTTCGGCATTTGACCAACCCATAGTCATATCCTAAAATAAACATTAACCTCCATAAGATCCACAGCCCAACAGGTCAAGTCGTTCGGCACTAAACTATAATCCATAAACGGAGAGGCTAGTTTGTTAGTTCATTTGCACAAGTGTTGCTATAGTCAGGCTAGTGCTGTTGTTATCGATATTTTAAAAATACGGCTTTTGTCGATGACCTAATTAATTTGAATTTAAAAAGTGCCATGTAGGTATGTACCATAGTTCGGGGAGGCGTTTGGCTACTGCAGGTGAAGTCTCTGGATTGTACAGACTAGAACTGGCGAGGGAGCAGGTGAAAAACTTGGATTGACGAAACTTGCGAGAGAAACGTTTGTATGTTTTCTGAAGTCTAAAGTGGAAGTTAAGAAGCTTATGAAACTCAACTATTGTGAGGATAAATTTTATAAGATTAGGCAATTTTTACAACTAAGCAAACCACATAGTTTAGTCGATATTGATTATCGATATCGACTACGTCACTTTTTATTTTGTCCAACCCTGGCAACCCTTTTTCTGTCACTTAGTTATAAAACTAGTCTCTCGGTTTATGGTTTTTAGTGTAGTCGGCTTGAATTGGAAGCTGCCGCAAACCACCGCCAGAGGTGTATGCTCCTCTAGGAGGTAAAGGACCGAAGAAGAAAGCAGAGGTCTACCGACCTCAACACTGTTAACAGTCTCGAGAACGCCGCCGCAGCCCGGGCACCGCTTGTCTTCGGCCAGGGAGGCCTTGCGACAAGCGGCGCACAGCTGGAGGCTGTCTTCACCGGCCGGCGCTGGGAGTTGCCACTCGTGAGACACTGAGCCGCCCATCTCGCCGTTGGAAGCGCTCACTGGGGGCGGCAGAGACGACCGTTGATCATTAGAACTAGCGTACCGACTAAATTTAAATATTTTTATTAAGACTGTTCTTACGTGGAGCGTGGCGTCTCGCTCGCACAATTTAATATTTTTAGTGATTGTAATAAAACGAGTAGACACTTTTGATGAATGCGGTCTGAGGGCTTGATGGATAATTAAATGGCGGATATTCGATGCATATTTTTTTGATTGAGAAAATTTGATTCCAACTTTTCTTTATTAAACACTATGTATAGGGAAAGAGAAATATGTTTAAAATGTTCGTAATTTAATCATACGTCAAACCGTCAGACCAAATAACAATAATAATAATAATAACTTCCACACAACACAATCACCTGACCTTCAAAAATTCATAATAGTAGTTTATGCAACTGTCATATAATGAAGGGTATTAAAACACGAGTGTGAGTTTATGAAACGAGCGCAGCGAGTTTCATAATAGTAACGAGTGTTTTAATACCCGTGTTATATGTAGTTGCATACACTACTTTATCTTCACTAATGCAATTAAAAATTAAATTCACGCGTACGTGTATAATCACAGTGATTTTGCCGCCATTAAAATTTAACCAATGAGAGCGCAGCTGCGCGCTTCAATAAAAAGCGACCAACCTGATTGGCCCTGCAATCAAGTTGGTCGCGTTTTATTGATGTTATAATGAGATTTTACGATATCGATGTGAATATTATACCATCATGTGAAATTGCTTAAATTGAGTGTTTTGTTGTCTGCGCTATAACAGTAGTAATTATAAGTCAAGTATTGAAAACATAAGTAGAATGTTACAACATTAGTGTAGATAAAATAATATTAAATTAATTAATTAATTTAAAACTGATTTCTATGATGTAAAAATTGATTTTATGGTAAATAAATATTTTCACTATCACTATCACTATCACTATCAAAAAATGACAAATTGTGCGAGAGAGAGCATGCTCCACGTAAGAGTAGCCTTAATATGAATGGACACAAGATTGATTACAGATGTAACGAAACTAGGATAAACATGAATTATGCTAACTTGTATGGTACGCATGGTGATTTATTAAGCCCATACTCTCTCCCTCTAAGAGAAAGCCTGTGCTGTGCCCAACAGTGGCACGCATGTAGGTTTAGTCTTACTTTAAACGCCTACCCGCGATTATTTATTAGGTACAATTCAATTAACTTAAAGTCAAAAGTAAAAAAAAAATTATTCAAAGTAACACAGAAACTGTGACTTATTGAACGTTACAAGAAAAACTAGGTGTCCGTTTCAAAATCTAGATCATTTGGAGAAAATCTTAATAATCGCAAACGGTAGACCCATCATCACCATCATCAGCCATTTGACGCCCACTGCAGGACATAGGCCTCCCTCGTGGTTTTCAAAGCTTCCCGGTGTTGTGCCACCCGCATCCAGCGACTCCCCGCCACCGTAACCAGGTCATCAGACCATCTGGTGTGGGGCCTGCCGCCGTAACCAGGTCGTCAGATCGTCTGGTGGAGGCCCGCGCCTGCCCACGCTGCGTCGTCCGGTCCGCGGTCGCCAGGTCCGAACTTTTCCGACCCAACAGCCATCGGTTCTCCGAGCTATGTGCCCCGCCCACTGCCCTAAGGCGTATTCTACGTCTACGCACCTCTGTGCACGTCCAGCCCTAGCCGGCGGAAGAGCGCGCGGTAGGCTGCGGTGAGGCGCGCGTAGTGCGCACGCGCACAGTCGTCGTGCGCGTGCGCGCCGTACGCGTCCAGCATCACGAACTCGCGCGCGCGCAGCAGACCGTGCTTGGGGCGGCGCTCGTCGCGGTACTTGGCCGAAATCTGGGAGATAGATACATACATACATACATACATAGAGGACACTTTATGTCCGACGGAACGTACGGACACACAGACATAGGCTTCAAACTTATAACACCCCTCTTTGCGCTGCGTCGGGCGTTAAAAACATAAGGCATGCAAGCACAAACCTGATAAAGTACTATAGGCAGTTGTTTGTAGGACAGTGGGCCGACGTCGGTCAGTAGGTCGGTGATGGCTTCCTCGTGGGTCTGAAAGTATTTTACAATGAGTATCACTTGAACGGTCAGCAAAAAAAATTGTTTTTTGGTCAACTCTTTATTTATTCCTCTAAAAAACCGGCCAAGTGCGAGTCGGCCTCGCGCACGAAGGGTTCCGTACCATTATCTATACAACATTTGAATATTTCAAGCGTCTGCCTGTTGCCGTTATTAATATCGAGCAAAAAACGTCAAAAAATCACGTTTATTGCATAAATATGTATTTTATTCTGTTTTTTGTTTTTTTCATCTAACTATCACGGTTCACGAGATACAGCCTGGTGATAGACGGACGGATGGACGGACGGACGGACAGCGGAGTCTCGGTGGTAGGGTCCCTTACCCTTTGGATGCGGAACCTTAAAAAGTACAAAGAAAACGGTAATATTACGCTAACTAAAGCCATTTCGCATATTTTTGGGACCTGCAAAATCCCATAAAAATATTTTATGGTTTTATTTTCTATTTTTTTCTGAGTTTGTCTACGTTTTCTATGGTATAAAAAAGAATTCAAAATAAACAAGTTCCCCATTGGTGTGAACTCACCGGAGACAACACGTACTCTTTCTGGTGGCGGTCGGTGACCATCATAAGCTCAGGCCCGGCGCCCTGCAGCCGGCCAGTCGCCCGCCACAGCGCGCCCGTCGTCAGGGCCGGCAGGGAGACTCGCTGGGCGCCCGCCGCTTCTATGCATAGTCTGGAAGGGGTTTGGTAAAAATAGAGTAGGTCATTAACCGGTCTTACTTATAAAAAGAAGATTCCCTAAAACACTCCCAAAAAGCAGTTTAAAGAAAGAAAGAAAGAAAAAATACATTTATTTAACGCCGCAAAGACATACTAACACACTTAAAAATACCTACTTTTCTATAGTAAACATACCTAGGCATGTTTATGCATGGTTACGGTATATAGACATACCGCTAAAATATAGCACTGAAACGGCCTCAAGCTCAGCATTTGTCACAGATTATAAATAACTCACAAGACTGAACGATTAACTGACTGATATAGGTAATATAACTTAAAAAAAATCAATGTGTCCGTTAGTCATATTCGTTTATAGTGTTGAAGCAAAAGGTAAATGTAAGGAATAATCTTTTCCCAACGTTCACACTAGTGTGACGACGTTCAGTGAGAGTGTAAAAGTGAAGAATAGGAATAAAGTTTCTTATCCTTCACACTGATGTGACAGAATAATGTGAAGGTAAGTCTGGCGCGGAATTTCAGCAGAGGCCTCGGTCGGTGACTCACGGAACATCAATTGAAACAAACACTGAGCTCTTACATAATAATTGTAAAAAATCTGTGATTATGTCTTTGCCTTTACCACACCGTGGTTACGTTTTTCCCCCTACCACAGACTATTTATACTGAATGTGAGGAGTTTTTTAAGGAACCCTGTTTTTATAACTAAGACAAGTTAGTCTTTATTTATAGACTGACAAGTCTACAATGTAACTGCAGAATACACTCGATCCCGCCACAGCGCGCCCGTCGTCAGGGCCGGCAGGTACACTAGCTGGGCGCCCGCCGCTTCTGTGTGTGCTTAGTATGGAAGAGTTATGGTGAAACTAGAGCAAAGGTTTAGTCTACAATGTAACTGCGGAATACACTCGTACAACCTTTGAGTTTTATAGCTACTATATTATTACATTTATTGTACTCTGTACCTTTACATGTTTTTATGTCATGTGCCCTACAATAATGGTGTTAATTATCTTTAATTTCTTTCAGCCACTTTATTGTTGATGGCAATAATTTTTTTTTACGTTTTTTACTTTACTTTTTACAAATATCTTTTTAGTAAAAATGTGTGCGTGCGTGCGTGCGTGCCCACGTGCGTGCGTGCGTGCCCGCGTGCGTGCGTGCATGCGTGCGTGCGTGCTTGCGTGCGTGCGTGCGTGCGTGCGTGCGTGCGTGCGTGAGTGCGTGCGTGTGTGCGTGCGTGCGTGCGTGCGTGCGTGCGTGCGTGCGTGCGTGCGTGCGTGCGTGCGTGCGTGCGTGCGTGCGTGCGTGCGTGCGTGCGTGCGTGCGTGCGTGCGTGCGTGCGTGCGTGCGTGCGTGCGTGCGTGCGTGCGTGTTGACTCGGGGGCGTGCGTGTACTCGGGGCGGTAGGGCGGCACAGACCTGACTTGCGCTTCCAGCTTGTCGAGCGCGCGGCGCGCGAGAGGCAGCAGCGCGAACAGGCCCGGCGCCGTCGGCCGAACCATACCGCACTCTAGCAACAGCTGCCAAGCAATGAGCATTCTCTTATAAAAGTTCGTTTTTTTTTTTCGGGAATAAAGTTAGCCTATCAGATTAGCAAGCTGAAGTGGCTCGTCACATATGGCGAAGAACCGATGGATGATGGGGTGCTAAGGTTCATACTCATATATCCATAGATGTTAAGAAAATGTTATTGGAAAAAAATATATACGCGTCGAATTGATAACCTCCTCCTTTTTAGAAGTCGGTTAATAAAAGTGTTACAAATTGTGTCCTGGTTCCCAAACTAGGATTACCTGTGCTATGGGTAGCCAGGCTGCTACATTACAATGTAATTACAATTCCATAATAAATACATTTAAACTAGTATAATCAATTAGCATTTCAAATAATACATAAGTAATAATAAATTAATGTCAAAATAAAGCTTAATTCCGGATTCACTTCCTTGTCAGAAGAGTCCGACCAGGTTTTGCACTGATTCGCAGAGCTTAATCATGGTGAGTGTGAGCTCGCGTCGCTCGGTTCAACCCGGAATTAGGCTAGTAATGTGGAGTGCTTACGAAAGTTTTAATTCTATTGTTCGTCCAGATATTCATTAACAGAGTAATATGCTTTTTCACATATATTTTTAAGGCTTTTTTACACAGGTTCTCGAGTGGAGACCACGAACTCGCAAACGTAGGGTAACGTCCACTAGGTTACTGAATAGGCTGGGGCAGATTGCTGGCAGAGGCTGGATGAGGACGGACGAGGAAGGACGGAGGAGGCGTGCCGAGGGGCGGCCTGTGTCCAGCAGTGGACGAGCGTGGGCTGATTGAGAGCCTCGCCCGAACCTTTACTACGGTAGGGTCAGTTTTGCTTTTTTGGAGTGCCTAGCGATTTCTGTTTATAATTTTATTTTTTTTTTATTTTTATTTATTGAAAGAAAACAAACAATTGTACAATATGGTTAAATACATAGAATAATTACATTTACACTATTTAATTGCACAACCAGCAGCGTTTTCTATAGACTAAATCAAAGACATAAAAGAAAAAAGCTCATAGCTATATCGATTTCTAAGAGGTAATTTCTACAACTGTGTAAAGTTAAAAAATTATTATAGCGATATACATAATATTATTATTAATTAATTATAATGAGCATTTTTCATGCGCATTCTCGTGCCATATTAGAGAAATTTCATTTAACTTCAATGTGTGAACTAATTCGAATTTAATTCAACCCAAAAATGTTTATTTGCGTGTTGTACTCAATATCAATATTAATCAAAATTACTTTGCGATGTTTTGTTAATTTAATTTGTAATTTAAATGTTTAATTGTACTTATATTTTAATTCCAACAATTATTATACTTCGACAATACCCAGTTGGACACTGTACATACAATAAAATCTGCACCATTTCGTATAGCAAATTGTCCTGCGATCTCCACGTTACAGGCTATGCCTAGTGTGGAGATCTCAAGCTATCTTACAAAGTACAAATAAGTTTTAAAAAGTGCAGTGAACATTTTTTTTTTTACGTAGCCTCGTTTGTGTCCCACTGCTGGGCAAAGGCCTCCCCCGACTCAGACCAGATGTTTCTGTCTTGTGCCACCTCAGACCACTCCGGCATGTGTCGGTCGAGGTCGTCAACATGTCTCCTAAAAAATGTTGTACATTTTTATTGTTGTAATAGGCAAATAAATTCTATTTTATTTATTTATATTTCTCCCAAGTCGCTGGATAAGTGAGTAAATAAATAGATAATAAAATTAAAATTATTTTGTTTATTTTCACTAGGTAATATAACTTAACATCATCATCAGCCATTTGACGCCCACTGCAGGACATAGGCCTACTTCGTGGTTTTCATAACCATGAGGGGTTTTGCCATAATCGCCACACTTGGCAGGCAGGTTGGCGATCCCAGTATGCGGTTGGAATCTCAGGAAGACGCTACTGCCCGTCTCCTGGTAATCGATTTCCTTAGTCGCCTTCTACGACATCCACGGAAGGAAAGGGAGTGATGCTATTCTTAATCCGGCACCACACGGATATCCGGCGCCACACGGATAACTTAACATATTTTATAGTTTTCTTAAATAAACTACACATTCATTCTTTTCAATACAGGGATTTAATTAACAGAGTTTTTTACTGACATACTAAGTTCTTACAATTATTCCTATGTTGAACACTACACATGATTATTCAGCCTTTTTACACAAAGTGTGGTTGTTTTCTAAAAAACTTTTAAAAATTTTAAACTTGGTGTGAGGAACTGGGTTTGAATTCCAGCACGTACCAATACTCATATTTTCTAAGTTACATACATTCGTCAATTTGTAATAACAATACCATTTGTAAGGAAACCTTAGTGCTTGAAGAGTCCACAATATACTTCAGTGCTTGAAATTGTCAGTGCACTCTTTCTCTCTGAACGACGCCCGTGCCTTTCAGTGGGACATATGAATACTGCATTGTTGTCTATATTTAAACATTTTTTGACTGCCTCATTGGTCCAGCGATGTCTGATTACTATGCTGTAGGTCGTGGGTTCGATACCCACTAGAGGCCGCCGTACATTTGTACAAAAGGCCTCAGTTAGGGTTTATAATCATGTTTGTGATGTCCTTGCCGGGTTACCATAGCACAGGGTATCTTAGTTTGGTACCAGGACAAACGATTTTTATTTATTTCATGTACGAAACGGAAAATTTTATGATTCAGAAGGAGACTGTGCCGCCAATATATACGGATTATCAGGAAGGACTAACCTGAAATCAAGATTGAAACTTACCTTTTGGCTTTTACAGGTTATCTCGGTGGATTTGATCTTAGCATTCTTCGGTATGGTTATGATCGGTTGGAATATTTGCGACATTAACTTCATAGTTGGTTTTATATCGTATTTCAACGATTTATGTTTTTCTCAACTTTTTAGGTTATGCTTACTTTGATCAGCTGTTTTTTTTTTCCTTCTATTTGACAGTTGTTAGTTGCGTTTTGTCATTGGTTATTACAAAAATTGTAAAAGCGTTCCGTTACATACTCTAAACGGATGTCGTATAAAAAAAAAGATTTTTTTTTCGAGTAAATATCAGTAGGTAATCCGATACTTAAACAAAAGCTTCACAGCTACATTATGCATTACATTGCCTACATTACACAATAACATAATGTAAAAAATGCGTGCTATTCAAGTGTTGAAACCAGCCTATTCAATCATTGTCCGTAACGTGTGAAAATAAATTACATACAATAAATAAAAAGCCGTATCCTCTACATACGCATTGTATTTTTCGACAATCCAATTCTATTTTGCACCAAAAATACAGTTACATAGAAAGCTAAATTATTTTACGCAAATCTCTACCTTAAAGTTGAACATTTTAGGTCCAAAACTAGTCAGCGACGGACAGTTGCATTATTTTGATAAACAATAGAAAAGCCAAGTGCTAAGAACAAACTTAAACTACTTTATCCACAGTGAAATCTCAACCTTACTCCTCGAATATACAAGTTTCAAACAATGCAAGAATAAGTTGGCACGTTATACAATGTTCATTTTAGTATTCAGAACTGTGTACCTATCGCGCTTTCACTAAAGTAGAAAGGAAGGTGGTTTACTTTACTTTACGAAGACTCTGATTAAAAGGAGTTCTCGTGGTAAGGGCGAGTCTGTCTCAAACAACGAGGGTTCCGTACAAGGACGTTCTTGGTTTCGTAGCACTTTTTATGGTTCCGTAGCCGAAGGGTGCCAAAGGGTGACAAGTCAATACGTGCGGATCCAACCAAACCGCAGATTTCCTCACGATGTTTCTCTTCACGGTTAGTGTGTGGTATTGCTACTATAAATTGTAACTTTGAAAATAAACAAAGTCATAGGTACCTACATGCCCGCACTGGGAATCGAACCTGGGTCTTCCGCTCCCGAGTCCATTGTTCTACCCACTGAGCTACGACCGCTTCACAAGTACCTACCTAATACCTGGATAGTGAAGACAATGAAACAGAGTCTTGGCTACCCACACGTGCGTAGTAGTTATCACCTCAATTGTCCTCAGCACCGGACGTCCAGCGTTCATTACCCAGACTCTACCTTCTTGCATCAAAAGGAAAGGTTGAATCTACTTAACAAATAAATATTGGGCGGTGGTAGCCTAGTGGGTAGAACATTGGAGTCGGAAGCGAGAGACCCAGGTTCGATTCCCAGTGCGGGCATGTACCTATGACTTTGTTTTCTAAGTTATGTACAATTGTGAAGTAAGTAAGTACAGTAACTATACCGCTCGCTAACTGTGAATGGAAACATCGTGAGGAAACCTGAGTGTCTGAGGCACCCACGATACGGGGTCTTCTAGTGTGGGTGCCGCTGGAAAATGTACCTAATTTTAAGTTATGAACAATAAACCATTTTTTACTTTACTTTTACTTTACTATTCACATACCTCAGCGCTTGAAATCGCCAATCCGCGGTGGGCACGCGTGGTGATTAAGCCCATACTCTCTGGTTGAGAGAAGGCCTGTGCCCTACAGTGGGACGTATAGGCTGCGTATGATTGAAATATTTTGAATTTTAAAGGTAAGAGTTTCAAAGTCCCCTTAATAACAACAAAATATGGCAAAATCCCTTTAGAAACTTTTTTACAACAAATAAAGCCCGTACTCTCTCCCTAAGAGAAGGCCAGTGACGTATATAGGCTGCTTTTGTAAGTGCCTTAACGGCTAGACCAACGAGGCACTCACATGAGACACACAGCAATGCCTTATCCAGTGTGAGTTCTGTGGGTTTGGCAAATTCGAAAGGGGTCTGACTCAGCATAAGCTGGAGATACAGCTGGTCTTCCTTCAGTACCCGTAAGGCGGCTTTCAGGGCTGGGAGAGATTGTACAAACGTGGTACGAACCACTTCAAAATCGTAAATAAGATTAAATAAATAAGATATGAGATAGTGAGTCAAGAACGATAGTTAGATAGGAACACTTTGTCGCACAACCAGGAGAACGGATTACAAGTAGTAGTATACAATTGGCGGTCTTATCGGCTAGAGCGATCTCTTCCACACAACCTTTGGATGGAGTGGATTGCAGGAAGAATATAGTCTGTAGATGGATGTTACACTGTATACTATTTTGTGTTCTCATTCTACGAATAAAAATCCATAGAAGCATTTCTCCCTACAAATTTTACACTCAAAAACGGCCCCTGTCCTCGCGATTACTCTTTACCAATGAAATAAGCGCAATATGTGCTGTAGAGTAAATCACTCTGTGATTGGTTCATTCTGTGCGCCACGCGTGACGACGTGAACGTTCATTGGGCGATAGTAAGTGACAGCGTAACTGATGATGGGTTGTAGTATACAAATATGTCAAGCCATTTATTTAACGGTTAAATCAATGGTTTGACGTTTTTGTATACAACCAATCATCCCAGAGGTTTCCAAACTTATTTCGTCTGACGCCCACTTTGAAAATCAGTATTTGATAGCGCCCCTCATTTTTTTTACCTTAACAACCTCGATAACAATACGTGTCTTCGGAGGTGGAGACCTCACCTGCGACACTTGAAGACACGAGTATATTTCAGTGTTTGATACCTACCTATTACTTAATATCTTAAGATATAAATACCGTTCTGAATAAATTAAAAATAATAAATATTTAATATATTTTTCCTTTATATTTTGACGGGTTAATTTAACCCGGTTAAGATGGCGGTCTGACGATGGCAGGTGCGTTAATATTTTGCCTGGTAATAATGAACCGCCCACAATTGAACGTGGGATCCTTTTTTAGCGCTAGTTAGACATGTATATGTTTAACGATCACTGTTCGCATTAGACAGAAACTTTCAAAAGGACAAACATTCGCAGCGATGAAAAATCTAAGTCTCCTTCGACAGGTAATTTTACAATCTAATTAATAATAAAATAAATAAAAAAATCTGAAACATAATATACCTACTAATGCGATAAGTAGTATTAATAACAGCATCGCGCGAGTCAAACTTCGGATTAACGAAGTAGACTGTTGCCTGCTGAATGAATGCTAGCGGAATGTCCGTTGAGGTAATTCCATAAATTGTAAATTGTGAAAAGTTTGTCAGGATCGAAGCAAGTAGCAAACCCTTGTCTCTGCCTTGCCTACCGGACAACAGGCGTGAGTTTACGTATGTATGGATTGCACTGGATGGTGCACGTGTGACCCGCGATGGCTCACCGTAGTAGTCCGGTTATCGCGGTCATCTGACACGCAACCCGGCTGAATCAAACAGGTTTCAACTTCGAAGCTATGGCTAGCTTATCTTGGATTTGTAATCCAGTAGCATTGTAGCGTTTAGCGAAGTGGTGAGTGGCTTACTATAGAGAATGTTACAGAAGGTTGGCTCGGATTTATTGCTGGACAATTCTCTTCTTTGCTTCCTCCCACACAAAGCTGAAAATTGCATATTTTTACATTTCAAGGAGAGTAATGTGTTTGGATCGTATTTATAACTGATTGTATGTTCTCTCATAACTCCTTAATCAATCGTCAGATTTTAGCAAAAGGGTCTAATTCGTCATAATTGCGTGGCAGACATGTAGACTATATTAAATCAGCATTAATCCATAAGTAAAAAACAAAACCATTATAAAATTCCTACTATCCCAACAAGATACTAAAAGACCAAAAAAAGAAATAATAATAGAGAAACCAAGAAACCATATGTACTGCTATATTATTATGCAATACTAAGCATGGAGAACTCGCATCGAACTAAGATTGGAGTGTCATTGTTTTTATAGGTACCATAGAGAACGGAAAAAACTCAGAAAATCTTTGCTTGCATACACTATCGACTTAACTTAAGCGCTTGCAAGCAAAGCAGCTTTACTGACAGCTTGTAAAAACCGAAAACCGGCGGATTGTGATTTGCCCTCCGTTTCTCGTTACACTAACATAATACATACCTACCTAACATAACACAAGTAAACAACTACCTACATGGTCGCAATAAAGCTATGAATTATAATGTACGCTAACAATCGTACATTAACAGATTCAGTTGGCCAATGTGCATGCAAAAAAAAAACAAACAAACACTGACCGCTGGTTAAAAGTAGATTAAAATTTTGTCAGTATACGAGAAAAAAAAAACATTAATTGTGTAAATTAGTGTATTGAAGTCTGTTGACGTTGAAAATGTAAAATGTTTTTCGGAGGAGCACTGCTTATCCTAAACCACAGGTTTTAACCTTTTTTAGGGAGCAGGGTACCACTGCCTTAGTGATAAGGTCACTGTAAAATGTTCCTTGAATAAATTATCTTATCTTATCTTATCTATCTTAAGAACGAAAGATTTTGTCACTATTAAATAAAGACATCAAGAGAAAGACATCAAGAGAAACCGAGACACCGGGGCTAGGTAGTACCTATATCGGATTTTATTTACTGAAGTTTCGAGCATTTCGGTAAAAGTTTGTTTTAAAAGCCTATTTAGAGGCTAAAAATTCCACCCATGCCGGGACTTGAACCCGCGACCTCTGGCTCACCGTGCCAGCGCCCTCCCAACTGAGCTAATGGGCTAGTGCAAGCATCGACGAAATTTCGTACCTCTTTACAGACTTTCTCTGTATTACGTACATGCAGCGACATCTGGCCGAAGTGAATTACATCACTCAAATAGGTTTTTAAAATTGTCCTCAGCACGGGTTAGTGCAACAAAAAGAATACATAAAAGTTTGTTTGTTTGATTTCGGTGAAGGTTTGTCTTTTCCTTTTTTAATTTCCTTTTTTATATAAAGTATTCTCTATCTGATCTGTATCTCTCTATCGATATAATCGTAATTTTGTTTTGAGGTATTTTCTTTGCGTGGGTCTTCTACTCTTTCCTATTTAGTGCCAATCTCCGTACACTGTACCAGTTTACTTATTTATTTGTGCACCGAAAGCAGTCAGTCGTTGGCTGAACGCGGTCGTGGCTAGAGCTGCAATTGAAAAAAAAAAACACAAATTAAAAAGAAAAGTGTCACATTTTTTCGTTACTTTTTCGCGCGTCGCTGTTTGGAGTTTCCTGCCAGCCATTTTGTTTTATTGTTTTATCGGTGAGTATTTTGTAATTTTATAAAATTTGTGTCGAGAATTTAGACTAGACATGTATTTTAGTAGAAATTTATCCAAAACACTAGGTGGTCTACTGAAAACAAAGACTTTTACTCAAATCACAGTCAACTTTACCCACCAACTCAGTAAGCTTCATTGTGTCGTGGGTCAAACAAAGCAAAACATTTACGCTCACGTACAATTTGTTTGTAAGTAACGTTTTGTAGGTAGCCGTATGGTAAATTAACTACATTTGCGCTATACAAGGTGTATCAAAACCGCGATTCTTTCCGAAAAGGGGTTTTCTATAGTATGTACTCGTCAATACAAACAACTCTTCAACAACGTCGACAGTGCGAAAGATCTGCATCAAAATCTCTTCTACAGATTTTGGTGCCATATTCAATACTAACTTCAAGATAGTAAGAAAAATATTCGCTGTTCCACACTAGAATGGACTGCCTCGTTGGTCTAGCGGTATAACGTCTGATTACCATGCCTTAGGTCGTGGGTTCGGTTCCCACTGGGGGCCGACGTAGATTTTTACAAATGAGTGTATTTCCATGTTTGTTCCCATTTCCTTGCCTGGTTACCATAGCACAGGGTAGGGTAAGTGTACCAGTAAATGAACCCTTAAGAAAATTTTCAACTTTGAAACTTAATAAAAAATAGATTTATAGTACTCTGACATTCTGAAGTATATCAAGGTCACCATTAACTATTCTGGATTTATTAAAACAAGATTTTAGAGTTGTATTTAGCACAGTTATCAAGATATGGGGAAAAATATCCGAAAATACCCTAAAACACCAGTGAATGAACGGCATTTTCCAGTAAATGAACGCAATAAAACCCAGTAAATGAACACAAATAAAATTTTTATTAAAGTTTTAAAAACATATGTCATAACACATTTAACCATTTTTAAACATTTTAAATTTTTATAGTTTAGTCACCAATTAATTTAAAATTAATAAGTGACTGCAAACACTCACTCTTCCCTTAAAAAAACAACTATAAGTAACTTAGAGTAATCAGACTTCAAAATTATTATGTTAAAACTTTCATTTTTTAACAATTACCTGACAGAGCATCATAATTCTTGACTTAAAATGTTTTGGAACAAATATGTATAGAATTCACATTAAAAACAACATTTATTTCAAAGAGATTTTTTAAAAACCTTTTTTTTGTTTCATTGAGTCAACATGTATTATTAATAAATGATTTGAAAGATTTATTC
This sequence comes from Yponomeuta evonymella, assembly GCA_963969515.1. NCBI lineage: Eukaryota > Metazoa > Arthropoda > Insecta > Lepidoptera > Yponomeutidae > Yponomeuta > Yponomeuta evonymella. The sequence continues at coordinate 790,658 of OZ018370.1, read as the reverse complement.
TTTGCTTGAAAAACTAAGTAACTTAAGGTAATCAGACTTCCCAATTACTGAGTTAAAACTTTCAGTCTTCAGCAGTTAACTCACAGAGCATCATAATTCTTCACTTAAATTATTAACATACCTAATTATTTAGTCTGAAAGTTTCAGTCTAAAAATGTTTAAAAATCTAAAAATGGAAAACCGCATCGGACCCATGGCGCAACTGCGATACTCAATTTATTACAAAGTTTTGTAACAAATATATATAAAAGCAACAATAAAAGTAGTACTTATTTGAAGAGATTTATTTAATATTTTTTTATAGTTATAAGTTACCAAAAAAATTATTATTCTCAAGTGACTGCAAAGAATTATTATATTAGGGGTTAAAGTATGAAATTGCCGTTTTATTGCAATAGGTTCTTTGAATTGACATAGAATCTTCATGGTTTGAGGTTTTCGAATGAAACTTTTTTCAAATGGTTTCTATGATGTTCTTTTTTTAAAAAATGTGAAACATTTGAATATCGACTTTCAATTGTTTTTGTTATTCAATTTAGACAAGAAAGATGGATACTGCGAAAATTCGGGTGATTTTTGAATACGAGTTCCGACGCGGAACTAACGCGGCAGAAATAGCCCGCAATATCAATGCTGCGTTTGGAGAGGGGTCTACTAATGAACACACCGTGCGATTTTGGTTTAAACGCTTTCGTGATGGAAATTTCGACTTAAAGAACGAGCCACGAGGAAGACCGCCCACACAGGTGAATAACGATGAATAAAGAGAGATAGTGGAAGCCGACCCTAGTCAAACTACCCAGGAATTAGCGGCATGGTTTAACGTTACCTTACCCACAATATTGACTCACTTGCGTCAAATCAATAAAATAAAAAAATACGAAAAATGGGTGCCTCATAATCACTCGAATTTTCGCAGTATCCATCTTTCTTTCCTAAATTGAATAACAAAAACAATTGAAAGTCGATATTCAAATGTTTCACATTTTTTAAAAAAAGAACATCATAGAAACCATTTGAAAAAAGTTTCATTCGAAAACCTCAAACCATGAAGATTCTATGTCAATTCAAAGAACCTATTGCAATAAAACGGCAATTTCATACTTTAACCCCTATTATTTAGGGTCTGTTTCACAATCTGCAGATAAAGTTCCGGATAAGCTATCCGCAACCAGGGCTGCCGTTTGTTCTATAATAAGCTTTCTTGAACGTATTGCTCTGTCATAAGCTTTCTTGAACGTTCCAGCAAAATTTGCAGTATTAATATATCTTCTTTTCAGAGCAAAACTCAAATGTTTTCTCATTTATATGAGATTTGTGCCCATCAAGAAAGAGCAACACAGAAAATTTGGTGTTGTTTTGTGCCAGCCACTCGTAAAACAGATAAAATATCGCAGACACTATCCAGCCACTATCTGAACGACCAATATGCCAAGAATCTGGAAAATTTTGAACCACTGCTGATGGCATCCTCTTGTACGCATATACTACAAAAGGTGGCACATCCGCTCCATTTGCTGCATATGTGCACAATTCTGTTATGCACTCCTTTTCCTTTCCATTTGCGATCTCATAAGTATTTTTGAAATATTTTGGTCCAAGTATGTTTTCAGGCATGTCATGATGCCAGTTTCATCAGTGTTGAAAATACGGTTAGGATATTCTTTTATTTCCTGCGAGATTCATCAGCAAGAAATTCGTCCAACTCCATAAACCACTTCCTTGTGCTTTCTTCAGTAACAGCAGCTCTTGGTTTTGATATTAGTTCGGCATTTCTTTTTGTTACATCTTGATGTCTCTTTAAAAACAATAAGAGCCACTTTTTGCCAGGTCTATTATCAGTAAATTTGGATTTTCTTTGGTTTAGGTCTAAGTAATATTTAACTGTATCAAAGACCTCCTCTGGGTGCATGGAATGTTATAGGCTTTACTCGCTTTGTTAATACTGGTTTCACCTCTGATGATAGCATTAAGTACTTTTCCCAGTGTCTCTTGGGTGTACCGAAATCTGCTATACGTTTTTTTGATGGGGTCCATTATGATAGCCTAAAACAATGCAACTGTAAATGTAGTAAATATGTGAGAAACAATTTTAACGTTCATTCAATGATCTAATAAAAGTTAAAACACCAATAAATGAACAGTCTTTTTTTTCATAGTCCATTCACTGGATTTTTAAGACCAATAAATGAACAACTATGTTCCAATACTAGCCAAAAGATCTGAAATCGTTTTTGGAACATATTTTGCAAAAAAATATTTTAATACAATCAGCCGAAGTTATATAATTGACAAATCTTTAAAATAGCCAATGTCCCAGTGAATGAACGGCCGTTCATTTACTAGGATTTTGGCAATCTCTTGAACCAATGCATGAACCCCTATTTTATTTAAAATTTACTCACAAAAATGGATACATTTGTCTCAAAATGCAAGCATTGATTCGTCTATAACCTATATATTACCAAAAACCTAAGCAAAACCTTAAAATATCACTCAAATCATTCGATAAGAAAAGCAATGTCTTACCCAATTCCTAAATTCTTGCTCATATAAAAGATTTTTCTTCACCCACGCTAACTTTTCATCGTCGACATTTCGTAACTGAGGAGTTCACAGCACCTGAATTAAGTATTGAGAGTTTCGAAATAGTGTTGCCTATGAAAAAAATAAACGTTTTTGTGGTAGAAATGGCTTGTTTTCTTATTTTGGAGAAAAAAACACGTTTCGTTCATTCACTGGGGTGTGTTCATTCACTGGTACACTTACCCTATCCTAGTTTGAGACCAGGACAAAGTGATTGTGTTGTGTGGAACTTATTATTGCTATAATTAGCATTATCATTAATATTATCATTTTCTCATCAAAGTCCGTAGCTAACAGTCGTGCGCCAAAGTTCTTATCAAAAATCCGTGTAGTTAATTTGTGATTGGTGGCCGATCAAATTTTTGATTCTCGCTTCTACCTGTGGCGCTCAAATAGACAATCTCCGCCTACTGGGCGGGCCTAGAAAAGGATAGTTTGCTTTCCGCAACTACTACGGTTCAGAGTGGAACGCACGGTGGGGCCTGACGAGCCGGACATCGGCCGTTCAACTTCTCTCCGCCACCGGCTCGAGCGTAAGTGTCGTCCACCCGGTGACCTGTCGTGGCGTACCATCTACTACAGAGGGAGAATCACCACTTGTGCCGCTTGTGCGTGTTATCGGCATATCGGCGCCCGGGAATCGCGGTTTGGCTGGTGACCTGCTGCGGCCACTGTTTCTGGTGCCGACAGAGGCTCACCACCGCTACCGCAGAGTACCAGTGAGACGCGGCGCGACAGTTGCAACTCTTCTGGTGACCCGCCGAGGCCATTGGTTCAGTGGGCGGCGAGGACTCTCCACTGGTGCAAAGCATATTATAATTACTTAACAGTGAGTCGCTGCGCGTGAGCCACGACCCAGCTGGCGACCCGTTGCGGCTAACGCTGCTAGTATCGTCGGACGATCAATACAGTCGCAGAGAAAAATCTGTGAATCGACGCGTGCAACTTCGTTCAACTTCTTTTTGCTCGGTGTCCGCCGCTGCTTCGGTACGGACGCGTGCAACTTCGTTCTGTTCGGTGCCCGCCGCTGCTTCAGTACAAACGTACAGTAAATTCACATTTGAAAGCTCAGCTTAACAACATAATTAAGTCAAAGGCGTCCTACGACTATGTCGTGTACAATCTGCAAGAAGACGATTTCAGTCATTGACCTGCTATCGTGTAGAGACTGCAAAGGTCGACACCACTATCAGTGCGTTAGCTTGTCCAAGGCGCAATTCAAAGACCTTAGCGAAAGCGACAAAAAGAGCTGGCGATGCCAGGGCTGCTGCAACATCTCTCGCAGAAACCGAAACGACGACACACCAATTGGTAAAAAAAACGCTCAGTACTCTGATGGTGTGACACATGATGCAGAGCGACATGATCATGACAAGCCATCAATGAGCCATAACTTAGAGCTGCATTGCATTACCAGAGAGGATGTTAGAGTGGAATTGCAAAACGTAATGAGGGAAGAAATGTCAAAAATTAAAGCCGAGATCACATCAACAATAGACACAACACTCAAACCAGTGTTGGAAGAAATTGCAACTCTGCGGAGCTCTGTGGATCTAATGTCAGCCTCGCTGGACGCAACCAACAAACGATTAAAAATATTGGAGGATAGAGAGTTGGAACTCGAGGCTATGAAGCGGGAGATAGAAGATCTCCGATCGCAGCTGAATGGTCGAGCTCAAGAAGCACTACGAAACGAGATCGAAATTATGGGCATACCTGAGACACCAAACGAAAACCTTCACCATATTGTCATGCTTACTGCCACAAAGATTGGCGCCTCACTGCAGGATGCCGATATTGACTCGGTTACCAGAGCAGGCCCGAAACGTACTATGTCATCAGTAGTGGCCGCCCAACGCTCCAATTACCCTAATCTACCTCGTCCCGTGGTGGTTAGAATGGTAAGAAAAGTTAAACGTGATGAAGTAATAATAGCCAGTAAGAGTAGAAGAGGCCTTACAACTGCTGATCTCGAACTTAGTGGTCCTGCGCAGAAGGTGTACATCAACGAACGCCTTACGCGAGAAAATCGGAAGTTATTTCGAGACTCCCGTGTGTTTGCCGCCGAAAGGGACTTCAAGTACTGCTGGACTCATGATGGCACCGTGCTCTTGCGTCAACGAGAAGGTAGGCCGGCTATCCAAGTACGCACCCACGAGGTGCTGGAGAAACTGTGTGACTCGCCAACTTACCCTGCCGCAGCTACAGACTTTAATCCCGCTGCCTTGGCTTGATATTCCTGCTACCGTTATTGGCTTGTTTAAATTACCGTACATAACAAAAATCCCTAAACCAAACAAAGAATCTACATTATATTACTATTATACAAAAATGTTACCTAATATATATAATCAACCTGTGCGTGCTGAACTGTTGACCTGTCAAATAACTAGAAACAAAAACAAAACATACACCTACAACAATGAGCTCGAGAAGGTTTGCGTGCGGGGACTAGAATATCTGGAAAAAAGCTGTCACCAACTTCCACCTCATCATTCACAGAGATGGCGTTAACACATCACATAATGTTGGATATTGATGACAGTTTAAACATACCATGTTTGAAACTTGAGCTCCCCGAAACCTGTAAGCAAAATCTAAACACTAATCTAAACTTTAAAATTCTAACCTACAACATAAGAAGCATGCAAAAAAACTTTGATGAATTTCTGGTGTTATTAGCAAGAATGAGCATAGACTTTGATGTAATAGTACTAACAGAGTGTCACCTGGGTACGTGCGCGATAATAAGAAATATGCCTGGATACTCCCACTGCGGCACAACAGACATAAATAATAGGGCAGGGGGGGTAGTGACGTATGTCAGAGAGGACTGGAGTGTGACCTTTTCTGAACCAGCCATTCAGGAGGCAGACTGCTTGCAGGTGGAACTCCCAAATAACTACACCATACTCGCAATTTACAGATCACCTTCCTTTGACAACCTTGACAACTTTCTGCAGTCCCTAGAAGCCCAGATAAAAACTAAAAGTTCATCGAAGTTTGTCCTGGTGGGTGATATCAATATCAATATCCTGAAGCCAGAAGACCACAAAGTGAACGATTATCTCTGTTTAATGTCCGAGCTTGGCTTGATCCCAGCAATAACAGTACCTACAAGAGAACGGTCATGTCTGGATCACATGTTTGTAGACTGCCGTGATAAAACCGAGGGCCTGGTGTGTAAATCATCGATTACAGACCATGACATTGCTTTAATAGGGATATGCACAACTAAAGACGCAACACAACGAAAGAATAGGCTCTCAACAAAAACAGACTTTGACGCATTGACTAATGAACTGTCTTCGTATGACTGGACCGAAGTACTCAATTCTTCTGACCCCACAGAGGCCTCTGATAAACTTATGTTGATAATTGAAACTACAAAAAGCAAACATACATCAACCATAAAAATTCCTAGATCCAAGTATACACTAAAACCATGGATCACTCCCGGAATCATGAAGTGCCTTCTTCATCGGGACAAACTCCATCTCGAAACTCGCAAACAACCAAAAAATTACATCCTTCGTATTACCTATCACCGATACAGAAACTTTTGTAAGGAGTTATTAAAAAATATGAAGGCACAACATCAAAGAAATGAAATTGAAAATAATAAAAGTAACCCAAAAAAGCTATGGAGTGTAATAAAAAACATATGTGAGCTAAACCAAAAGAGGGTCACTGCTGAAGAGTTGACACAGCTAGCATCAACACCGTCACAGTCACTAAATATATGCAATAAGGCCTTCTCAAATGTTGGCAAAAACCTAGCAACCAAAATCCTAACTAGTAAAGGCCTAACCGAAACAGAGCTCGTCTCAAACTGTACAGCCCCAAACGTAAGTTCCGCTCAGTCCTTCTTCATGTCTCCCACAGATTCAGAAGAAGTTAGAAGCCTGATTAATAGCCTACAGAATGACAAGTCACCAGGTATAGACGGTATCAATAATAGACTCATAAAAAACATAGGACCATCAATTATCACACCATTAGCCCACATATTTAATCAAAGTATCGCACAGGGTATCTTCCCAAATAACTGGAAAATTGCATCAGTGACACCAATATTTAAAGCAGGCACAAAAACAGAACCCTTAAACTATAGACCAATTTCATTATTAAACTCCTTCTCAAAACTTCTTGAAAAACTAGTTAATAGACGTTTGATACAATACTTAGAAGCACAAAAAATACTTTCCGACAACCAGTTTGGGTTTAGAACGGGGAAGTCTACCGAAGACGCAGTCAACAAACTCCTAGAAAAGGTGTCCTTTGCCCTTGACACTGGTCAGGCATGTGTCGGCGTATTCTTGGACCTGGCAAAGGCTTTTGACACCGTCTCAACAGCAATACTACTTAGAAAACTAGAGAAATGTGGTGTCAGGGGTATTTGTCTGCAGTGGTTCAAGAGTTACCTGACGGACAGGAGCCAAATTGTGAAAGTTGGGAATAACTGTAGTAATCCTGATACTGTACATTACGGCGTGCCACAGGGGAGCATTCTTGGCCCAACACTTTTTATCCTATACATAAATGACATAAACTACATATTTTCAACTAATACTAAGATAGATGTCACCTGTTACGCCGATGATACCGCCCTAATATTTCAAGATGAGTCCTGGTCAAAGGTGTTCGAAAGCACAGAAATGGGGTTGAAACTTGTTTCCAACTGGCTCAGCAAAAATCTTCTTACATTAAACGCAGCAAAAACCCATTTTTTGTGCTTCCACAAAACTAAAGCCTCCGAGCCTCCCCTTACAATCAACATAAAAATCCACTCGTGTAGTGTAAAGCTGGGAAACGCCCCATGCCTGTGTCCCACAGTAAGTAGAGCACCGTACTTGAGATACCTGGGTGTGTATTTGGATGAAAAACTCAATTTCAACCATCACATAAATACCTTATCCGGAAGAATTAGGAAACTAATCCATGTATTTAAACTACTCCGGGTTGGAGCAAGTTTTAACATACTCAGACTCGTCTATATCGCCTTATGTCAACCTCTCATAACGTACTGTATCTCTGCGTGGGGTGGGGCGGCAAAAACCGCAATCATAGCTATAGAAAGAGCACAGAGATCGGTATTGCGGGTTTTGTTACAAAAGCCTTTTAGATTCCCAACCACCACTCTCCTCGCAGAGGCACGGGTGCTTTCTGTGAGAAAAATGTACATTCTCAGACTGACCCTGGCTCAACACAGAAAAATCCTGAGTTCCCATGACTATCTGACGCTTTTACTAAGAAGAAACTTTCGTCTTAAAATGCCTTGCTCACGAACAACGTTCTCACACAGATTTGTATGGTATTCAGCGCCACACGTATATAACAAAGTGCTTAAGTATTGTGACATAAAAACATCCTCATGGCAAAAATGTAAAAGTACTATAACTAAATGGTTGGCCACCCTAAACTATGATGACACCGAGGCACTTCTAACTGTAACTAGATAAAGGAAGAGAAAGAAAAACTCAACTGCATGCTATGGATTTTTATTTATTATTTTTTATATAATTTTTTTTTTTTTTTTTTTTAATTTTTATCTTAAGTATCTACATAAGTTCTGTATTGTTGTCGTAATACAACACAAGACAAACTGGCACCCACGATACGGGGTCTCCTAGTGTGGGTGCCGCTGGAAAATGTACCTAATTTTAAGTTATGAACAATAAACCATTTTTTACTTTTTTTACTTTTTACTTTACTTATTAAAGTTAACACGTACCTACGGCATGTTCATTTAATCTTTTTTTTCCTTCTTCGACGTAGAACGCTGGCCTCATATTCGAGAGGTCGTCGGTTTGAATCCAGGCATGTACTTTGTTTGACTACTTTGACTTTGTTTTCGAATATAAATGCATGGGTAACTCGAGAATATCATTGGTGCAATACGTTTTTGCACTTATTCACTGGCTAAAATTTACCCATGGACAAACAGGTTTCGAATATTTGGTAATATTTAATAGCAATACCAGTCGCTAAGGGTACCAGAAAACATCGCGAGGAAACCCTAGTGTCTGAGGTATGTTAATACATACCGCTTGAAATTGCCAATCTGCGGTGGGCACGCGTGGTGATTAAGCCCTTACTTCTCTCTCTCTCCGAGGGAAGGCCTGTGCCCTGCAGTAGGACTTTACTGCTGTCCATTGAAAAGTTCCGTTCTCCATTTATGAAAGTCTTCAGCAGATCTTCACCAAATTAAAATGGGATCTATGTTTGCGCCTGCCAAAAAGTATGCAACCTCCTTGCTACTTCAAACTTATTCTTTTTCGTCTTTTGTTTTTGTCTTCTTGTGAAAATATTTGCGCAAGCAACATGTATAATTATACAAAAATCTATTAAAGCTTTTTCTAGATTGTTTCTATACAAAAGTCGTCGTATTTGTGCTGCGAGGATTTACAGATGAGATAATTAAATCTCTTCAATATATTCGAACAAAAAAGGATTGTCGAAATCGGTTAAGATTTGACTGAGTTATGAAGGAATATAGCTAAAAAAAAACGGCCAAATGCGAGTCGGACTCGTGCACGAACGGTTCCGTACCATTATCTATACAACATTAGACACAAAGATCTAGAAAAAACGGCAAAAAATCACGTTTGTTGTATGGGAGCCCCCCTTATATATTATTATTTATTTTATTTTAATTTAATTATTTATTTTTGAAGCGAATATAGAACTAAGTATTCTGTGAATATTTCAAGCGTCTAGCGGTTGCCGTTATTAATATCGAGCAAAAAACGGGAAAAAAAATTACGTTTGTTGTATGGGAGCCCCCTTAAATATTCATTTATTCTGTTCTTAGTATTTGTTGTTATAGCGAAAACAGAAATACATCATCTGTGAAAAATCCAACTGCCTAGCTATCACGGTTCATGAGATACAGACTGGTGACAGACAGACAGACGGACAGTGAAGTTTTAGTAATAGTGTCCTGTTTGGCACCCTTCGGGTACGGAACCCTAAAAAGAATATACTCGTCGAATTGCGAACCTCCTCCTTTTTGGAAGTCGGTTAAAAGGGGGAAACAGAAACTTGAAATGATGGACATGCCAGCAAAAAAGTAGATACCTTACATCCAAGTACATTACATCACTCTCTCCAATTTCACTGCGTTAATGGGTTTTATGATATTAATAATAACAACATGCGGTCAAAGGTATTCAAAACAACTGACTAAGCTATTGACAGTGTTTCTCAATATTTGCATTTATATTATGTTCTTTATTGCAACTTATAAATTACAAAAATAATTACATAACATTGTTACAAAGTTGACCTTATCTCTAATAGAGATCTCTTTCAACCAACCTTAGCATAGGGTGTTTAAACTGAGATAGCGGGAAGAAGGAAGAAATATTTATAACTACATAAATAAGTAATATTAAGATAATACACTTACATATACATATATACTTATACGTACATAAACATAATATTATCTACGACAGGTTAGAAAGATAAGATAAGAATATTCTTTGTTGCACACAAGAAACAAGAGACATAAAATGTCAGTTTTGAAAGTTTCAATGAAAAAGTACAATACGTACTTATTGCTAACAGCAACTTCTTCCAGACAACGTGCTCTTTTAATCTCTTCTTGAATGATGTTTGAGAAGGACTCTCTTAAATAAAGTTAGGAAGCTTGTTCCACAGTTGCGTAGCTCGGACGGTGAAAGAGTTAGAAAGAAACTTTGTGTTACAAGAGTGTTACAGAAGCAAGCACGCCTTGACCTGGACGATAGTGGAAGAAAGTTATTTAGAGTTAACAAACGCTGAATCACATCTAGTAACATTATGCACGGCCGTAGTCAGTTGAAAAGTCACCCGTAACGTAACCGAATAGAGTGCACGCGTGTAAAGGTTGACGTGCTCTCCACTGAAATGTCGACAGCACGTCACCCATTACATTTTAGTAGCAAAGTCACCCCTGACGTAATTGATTAGAGTTGTAAAGGTGTACGGGCTGTCGTAGGACGCCCACCGGCTCGCTGGACCGACGATCTGAGGCAGATTGCTGACAGCAATCTGAGAATGAGGATGACTGGATGAGGATGGTCGAGGACAGAAGGAAGTGGCACGCCTCGGGGAGGCCTATGTCCAACAGTGGACAAGTGCGGGCTGATTGATTGATTGTCCAGTGTACTATGGTCACAGGCCTCAAGACATCCCCCTTTTCTGTTCTTCTGTATTCTTCTTTCTCCAATGTTTGGAACTGGTAATGGACTGTTCTCCGTCCAAAGATTGTCTGGAAAATATCACTTTCATCATCATCATCATTAGCCCCTTGACGCCCACTGCAGGACATAGGCCTCCCTCATGGCTTTCATAACCATGAGGGGTTTTGCCGTAATCGCCACGCTTGGCAGGCGGGTTGGCGATCGCAGCATGCGGTTGGAATGTCAGGTAGACGCTGCTGCTCGTCTCCTGGTAATTTATTTCCTAAGTCGCCTTCTACGACATCCACGGGAGGAAATGGAGTGACGCTATTCTTAATCCGGCGCCACACGGCGTTATCACTTTACTTTATTTTATTTCTTTAGGACATCCAACAGGCAATACAATAAAATATTCACAGAAGAAAAGAACACACATAACATAGTAATTGCTCACCCACTAACAGGATGTCTCATCGTGCAATAAGACTTAACAAAACTGTAATACACGTAAAGATATTAAATATATAGTTCAATAGATTGGGGTCGAAACCATAGGCACTTGGGGCCCAGAGGCGCGCCTGCTGTTCAAAGACTTAGCGGCGCGCCTAATCGACGCATCGGGAGACCAGAGGGCCGGCGCGTACCTCGGCCAGAGGATAAGCCTGGCCATCCAAAGAGGTAACGTCGCCATCGTTCTGGGCTCATTACCGCGGGACAGTGACCTATTTATATTTGTAAATATAGAATTAGTTATTTGTATGTTTTTATCATTTATATATTACCTAATTAAGTCTCTTATTTTATGTTTGAAATAATTAAACGAGTTTCTTTAAAAATAGATAAAGAATCTATTTAAATAAAAAAGAATTAAAGATATTGAAAAAGCTTTCTTTCGAATTTAAGTAATGTATCATTAAAATATCCAAAGGATGTCTTTTTGCTGAAGAGATATTATAGAGGTTGGACATACGATGCACTTTCAGTGATAAGGCCGCTATCTGCACTCTTATGTTCAGTAACATCTGCGTAATTGGTTGCTTATGAACAAAAAGTGTTCTCTATTTATTTCCCTAATTTAGTAATTCGACTCGTTGACCTCGTGAGTCTAGCGGCATTACGTCTGATTACCCCGCCGTTGGTCGTAGGTTCGATTCCCACTGGGGCCGCGGTATATGTACAAATGGCCTCAGTCTGGGTGTATTGCCATGTTTGTAATGTCCTTGTCTGGTTACCACAGTACAGGGAATCCCAGTTTGCGACCTAGACAAGTGATTTTGTTATGTGGAAGTTATTTCGTTATGATTGCAATCATATTTGTGTTCTAACTGACTTTAATGTTGACCTTCTGAAGCCTGAAAAGTCACCAGCACCGGAGCTTCTCTCCTACTTTATAAATCAAAATTTAACACAATTGGTGAAAGAACCCACTAGAATCCAAGGTAATACATCTACCTTGCTGGATATCATAATTACAGACTCTCCTCATTTATTTAAAAGTATTACGGTTCACCACAATGCTGCGCTAAGTGATCATGCCATGATACTTGCAGAGTTATTAATTGAAAAACCAAAACAAGCTCCTCAGTTCGTATGGATGCGTTCACTAAAAAATATTGATGAGCAATCGTTTATAACGGACCTAAAAAATCTACCGTGGTATGAAGTTTTGCAGGCTCTAGATATAAATAAAAGGGTGGACCGTTTCAACGAGCTAATCAGTTTATTATTCAACAAACATGCGCCCCTGAATACAAACGCATACAAATTAAGGAAAGGCCATGTCCATGGGTCACGGATGTATTACGGACTATGATGTCTCTAAGAGACGATGCTTGTAAAAGAGCTATATTGTCTAAAACAGAGTCGCATCGTAGATATTACCAAGATCTTCGCAATTTAGTCACTAGTTCACTAAAGCGAGAAAAAAAATGTTATTTCACACACTTTGTCAATAATAATGTACAGGCGCCGAAAAAATTGTGGACACATCTGAAACAGGTGGCAGCGGCTGGAAACAAGAATATAATATCTATACCGGATCATCTAAACGACCCAAATAAAATCAATGAATTTTTCCTGGATATTCCAGGAAATCCGGACGTAAATAAGGAGACATTAGATAGAATAAGAACATCAAGATTTAACGACAAAGATTTTATTATTGAATGCTGCACACAAGAACAAGTAGCTAAAATAATAAATGGTATTGGTACTAATGCTGCGGGGTACGACAGTATCTCAATAGAGATGATTCGGATGACACTTTCAGTAACCCTACCTATAATTACGGATATTGTGAATGAATCCATTGCAAGCAACATATTTCCAGACGCATGGAAATTGGCAAAGGTCAAACCACTGCCCAAGAATAATAACATAGAGGCATACAAAGACCTAAGACCCATCAGTATCCTCCCTGTTTTGTCTAAAATCGTGGAAAAAATTGTGTGTACACAATTAACAAAACATCTAGAAACGGAAAAGGTCATTCCTAAAATGCAGTCAGGATTCCGAAGTGGACACGGCACTGAGACCGCGCTAACGCAAGTAACTGATGATGTAATAACATCGTCCGATGCTGGGGAAGGCAGTATTCTCGTACTTTTAGATTTCTCCCGAGCATTTGATTGCCTGAATACGGAACTTCTACTGGAAAAACTCTATTATTATGGTATATCTCGAGGAGCTTGTGAGTGGTTTAAATCCTATTTAACTGATCGGAAACAGTTTGTGGTGGTGGAAGATAAACAGGGTAACTTAAAAGAATCAGATGTTCGGGTGATACCTCGCGGCTGCCCTCAAGATCGATACTAAGTCCATTGCTTTTTGTTCTGTATACATCAGATCTAGTTCATAACCTTCAGCACTGCAAAGCACATCTATACGCTGACGATACACAGGTATACCATTCTTTCAAATCGAACGATATATGTATAGCAACTGAACGTATAAATAAAGATTTAAACTTAATTCATGACTGGGCCGTAAAAAACTCACTAGTACTGAATCCACTAAAGTCAAAATATCTGATTTTAGGTACAAAAAACCAGCGTTTATCGATTAAAGAAAGGAACCCTTGTGTAAAAATTGATGACCAGCCTGTTGAAATGGTAGATAGTGCACGAAACCTGGGACTTTTGATGGATAATGAGTTGCGTTTCGAAGGTCATGTGGGCCTAAAGATAAGGGATGCATTTTACAGATTGAAGACTCTATACAATATTCGAAACTTTCTTACGGAGAAGATTCGAATTATTTTAGTGGAGAGTCTAGTGCTTTCCCTTTTCAACTTCGGAGACGTCATCTATGGACCGCGTATATTTGCTAAAACTGAACGTGCTATACAGCGTGTCCAAAATGCGTGCATTCGTTTTTGTTTTGATGTGCCAAAGCGGGCGCACATTACGCCGTTTCTGATCGAGAAACAAATTTTAAACATGAAGGCACGTCGTAACTTACACCTAGCCTGCCTAGTCCATAAGGTAGTACACCGACAGAGACCAGCGTATCTATTCGACAAGTTCACGTGGGCCAAAACGTACTACACTTATAATACACGCAGTCGATTTGGGGATAAGTTAATAGTACCAAGGCACATAACGACAGGCTGTAGGGGTGGCTTTAAATACGCGGCCACAAAAATATGGAATGATTTGCCGCCACCTCTGCGCCAATTAATGACTCCAATCTCTTTTAAGCACAAATTTCGCCGCATTCTTATACAAAAACAACAGAATAATATTAAGTAAGCCTGTCATTATTTTTTATAAGTATTAGATTTTTTATTCATGAATGACATTATTGACTATCTCGCATTATAATTAAAACTTAGTTAAATTAAATTCAATTACAATTTAAACTTTTTTACCTACAAATTGACATAAACGTTATTTATATTTCTATTTTTCTATGTATATAAATTTTTTTAACAGTAAGCCCTACCTGCATGACACGTTTTCCTTCATTTGGCGTGGAGGTGCTATTTGAAAACCAGCGCTGTTTCAAATAGAAACAGCAAACGCTGAAATAGTATCATTGTCACACGCATACTCCTTTATTTCTTAATTATTGTATGTAAGCATGTTTGTTTGTGGCAATAAATCATTCATTCATTCATTCAAATCATTCATTTATTTTTTGCTATGTCAAAATACTTTCCCTGTGGTAAATACTTTCCCTGGCTGTTCCGTACAAAATTAACGTGTCACAGATTCACACAACAATACATATTTACCAACCTCAACCACAAGCAAACGTTTCACTTATCGCTGACTCATGATAAACTATAAACTTTTGTACCTTAAGATATTTTTAATCAGTATCATTGGCGTCTCTCAGACGAGGCATCGTTGCTTCTGTATTAAAGTTATTTCTGTCTTGCTTACCTATTTATTATTTAATTATATTTTCATACCGTGTTATGTTAATCAAATTGACATTGAGGAGAACCTTAGCGGCTGTCAGAAACGTGAGTAGAGAACTGTATCTTGTTGCGAAGGCATTGCATGCATGAGCAACAGTCCGGGTAATAAAGTATGTTTGACAGGCTGTACGAGGTGCGATTCGGGTCACCGTTTTATAGATGGAGCGATGGGATAGGATGCCTAAAATTCCCGATTTTTCAGTGAAATGCCTGATAAAGTGAAAATCAGTAGGTAAGAAGTCCAGCCGGCGGACCTGTGTGCCAAGCTAATGCGTCAACGCATCAACCTCATTTCAACCATCATCATCACTATCACTGTATGTGCGACTTTGTTACTGATGTGTTAGTCTTATGTTATAAAGTCGACTCCACTAAATACTCTTCAAATGGAGTGGAAACGGTTTTAAGACAGGATTCAACTAAATCTAACTGATTTATAAAGTGGAGTTTTATTCCTGCTACAACCCCTTCAGAACGTAACGTAAGTTTACTCTCCGATAAGTTAATTTTTTACTTCATATCCGGGTAAATCTGGAGGCTTAGCCATCTCCTCCCGGGACAATCTCTCTAGATCTAGCACCTTCCATTTTCCATCTTGAATGGGTTGTCAGTTCATCTTCTGCTTAGTCAACGTTTCGGTATTCTGAGTCTCCGTTCCACCTTGGCTGTGTTGGCTGGGTCTTTCCCTTCGCCTCTGAATCTTCACATTTCGGACTTTATCAAGCAGAGAAAAGCCCAGCCAGATTGCGCGTTTCCAACCGAGCGATATGCCAACATTGTGACACAAATGTCAACCAGGGTCCCCGACCTGGGCCGGAAGCGATCCGTCCCGTACTGGATGCGCCTAAATTCGACATGATTGGGATAGGGTCAGAGCTGGTCAATAAGATAATGTGGCCCTTTCGGGTCATGACACCCATAAATTAAGATCGCAAAGTGACGTGACAGTAATTGACGGTTTGTTGGTAATCTGGAGGTAGCCGGTGTGCTCGCTGTTTTGACCGGGTGTTTACTGGCTTTGACTGCGTCATTGGTTTAGATGTTCGTTTGCTTTGACTGCCAGGACCTGTTTCATATAATTTTGTTTACGATTGTTTTGTTTTTTTGGTTGTTATTTTTTGTGTATTTTGTTTATTTACTTGTTTACTCTGTGTTTCTGTGGCAATCCATATCCCATACTAATAATATTATAAATGCGGAAGTGTGTCTGTCTTTCTGTCTGTTACCTCTTCACGCTTACACCGCTGAACCAATTTAGATGAAATTTGGTATGGAGATAATTTGAGTCCTGGGGAAGGACATAGGATACTTTCATCCCGGAAATTAAATAAAATAAAAAAAATGGTATGGAGATAGTTTGAGTCCAGGGACTTTCATCCTCAGAAAAAAAAATTGTTCGTATTATAATTGGACATTGGATGAAAAAAACCTTACTATACCAAAATGTATTCATTTAAATAATACCTATCTCGCAGTTACTAATTTCTAATTGTAAGCAGTTTGATGACAAAGCAGATTGGATAAAAAAATAATGGGTAGCTTATTTTACTCATTCCATGCTTACGTGTGGCGCCGGATTAAGAATAGCGTCAATCCATTTCCTTCCGTGGGTGTCGTAGAAGGCGACTACGGAAATAAATTACCAGGAGACGGGCAGCAGCGTCTTCCTGAGATTCCAACTGCATACTGCGATCGCCGCCTGCCAAACGTGGCGATTATGGCAAAACCCTTCATGGTTAAAAACCATGAGGGAGGCCTATGTCCTGCAGTGGACGTCAAATGGCTGATGATGATGATGATGATGCAGACGAAGTCGCGGGCAAAAGCTAGTTTAATATTGTCTTCGTGTTTAAAACTTTCGTAAGCACTACACAGTGCTTTCGCAATGATTAAGCTCTGCGAATCAGAGCGAAACCTGGTCAAACCCAAAACCGACTTAGTGAATCCGGAAAGAAAGAAACATGCCTTCTTTCTTTCTTTTCTGCTTCATAGAAGTAAAATTCGCGGTTTACTATGACAATTCGATGTATATTGCGAAGTCGATCAGCCCGAAAGACTCTGCTACACATACATCGAATTTTCATCATAAACTTTGTAGTTTTATGAAACAGGCTCCTTTAAGTGCCGTACATTGAATATTATTGCTTAATATTCTGCTAGTGCTTATAATATACTAAATTTCAATTATTGTTTTAATATTAAATTAATTATTATAATTATTGATATTCAACTAAATAAATTAAATCGAATAAAAATAAATTGTTTAAGGCATGTTAAACATTTGCGCTCAACTCAATTAATAGTAAGCGGCGTATCTGCCTGTAACTGTGATGTACCTATATTATTATCTAGTACTAGTGTTAATTTTTTATATATAGGTAAATAAAATAAAACTTAATAAAATAAAAATTAAGAGTACAGATGGTGAGCCTGCCTGCTTTGTTTCTGTGATGTGTCTTGTTATAATTTGTTTATTTTCTCTCCAAAAGTGATCACTTCCAGACAATCAACAAGTTGAAAATAAATTACCAAAATGGTTACATGAACTCGATTACAGTACTAAAATATTGTTGACAACTACTGTATAATCCTAATTTAAATTTCCAATATCATTTCAATTTGATTTTGTGCCAAGTATTTAAAGTTATTTGATTCTGTCCTATTCGCTGTTACGTAACTCTCTAAATATAGTTATGGACCAATATTCAGTTGGAGAACCAACGATCCCTAAGACACAGATTCTACCTAGTTTAGGAGTCAGAAGTTCGAATTTATAGTGACAATCTGTACAAACAACTAGTCTATTTATCCTAAGATAAAAAAACGTAGACTGTACAAATTAATTATTATTATAATCTTAGATGAACTGGATTAATACGTTGAAAAAAGAAGTAGAGGTAAAAACGTCGAGGTAAAATCAGAGCTATATGAATACTTTACCCGCACGGTATTGCACAAATGGCCTCAGTCTGAGTTTCCATAACTGATGGCCACCATATCACAGGCAACCTAGTTTTGGACTAGTATCATTCTACTCTTTCATAGAACGCGTGTGCCCTTCAGAGGAACAAGCTGAGGCTGTTTCTTCCACATTTTCAACTTCCTAGACAGGTGAAACTTATGTTTGAATGCAGCATACCTGCAGCAAGTATGTTCCACGCAATGATTGCTATTCTAAAGTACCTATCGTCCGAGTGAAATCGCAGGAGAGAGTGAATGCTGGAAGCGAACCTTTACCACACACTTTGAAGGCATAAAAGGTGCAATTCAGGTTCATCGCCAAAATGTGATCCAGCCAGTCAGAGAAGAAACTACATACCTAATGTTGGATCCCAAATTATGCGGGTTGCATCATAAACCCCTTGTGCCTTTTTTAGAACTAAAACTATCTTTAAGAAAGCAATTTATCTTAATTCCGGAATCACTTACTTGATTTTTGTCGGAATCACTTGAATTATTATCTGGCAGTAAGGCCGCTAATATCCTTGTACTCTGTATCTTCACATGTCATGTGCTCTGGTGTACAATAAAGAATACTCTTATATTTTGACTGCCTCGTTGGTCTAGCCGTTTAGGCGCTTAGCTACCAAAACAGAGATCGTGGGTTCGATTCCCACTGGGGGACACCGTACATTTGTACAAACGGCCTCAGTCTGGGCGTATTTTCATGTTTGCGATGACCTTGCCTGGTCACCATAGTACAGGGTATCCTAGTTTGGGACCAGGTCAAGTGATTGTATTGTGTGGAAGTTGTTATTATCTTCTCCAAAAGGCGTTGGTTCTACTCGCCATTAATATTTACTTTGAAAACGCGAAAAAATTACTTGTTTGTTCCATCATATTCTGGATTTCTTACTGGTGTCGTAGGAAACTAGTAAGTTTAGGAAAAGCTGCATTAAAAATAAATTTCACCTTTAGTTATTCATAGAACCCCCATCATCTTTTGTTTTCTTTTACTTTATTGGGAGGTAGGTGGAGGAGGCCTATGTCCAGCAGTGGACTTCTTGTGGCTGAATGATGATGATGATGATTGGGAGGTAAAACAGGTAGTAAATAACTAAGACTCCACTGTCCGTCTGTCTGTGACCAGGCTGTATCTCATGAACCGTGGCAGCTAGACAGTTGAAATTTTCACAGATGATGTATTTCTGTTGCCGCTATGACAGCAAATACTAAAAACAGAATAAAACTAATATTAAAGGGGGGCTCCCATATAAGAAACGTGATTTTTTGCCGTTTTTTGCTCGATATTAATAACGGCAACACGTAGACGCTTGAAATATTCAAATGTTGTCTAAATAATGGCACGGAACCCTTCGTGCCCGAGTCCAACTCGCACTTGGCTGGTTATTTTTTAATAAAAAGGTTTAATTGTTATTATTATTGTGAAAACTGAATCATTAAGATTGTTAGTACGTACTCGGCAGACACCAAACCGCACGAACCGTCTCTTCTGTGCTTCCTTATCGCATCGCCTCTAGGTAGGTACTAACTATAGTTAATATACGGTTGTACACATCTGACCTCTTGACCTCGCTGTGTTGTGTTGGAAGTATGGTCAGCCTCTTAGCTGTCGACGTCGATATGGCCTTTTGACTGTTCAATTAATACACGAGGCAGTAGCTACACGAGTCGCTTCACATCTTGAGTCCTATTTGTGACTCTTACTTATCATATCGATTCGCACTTTAACTAAGTTACATGTGGTTACGATGGGGCTGACATGCTCGTTCTGCGAACAAAGCCCCTAAATAAATAAGATTAAAAAAAAAAAAAAAAACTAAGTTACATGTAAAGAGGCTCGAAATTTCGCTGATGCCTGCGCTTGCCCATTAGCTCAGTTGGGAGAGCGCTGGCACGGTTAGCCGGTTAGCACGGTCGCGGGTTCAAGTCCCGGCATGGGTGGAATTTCTGGCCTCTAAATACGTTTTTAAAATTGTCCTCAAGTGCAACAAAAAGAATATAATAAGTTTTTGTATTAAGATGTATTATTTAATCGTTAAGTTTTTGTCGATTTAAATAAATTTTCTGATAACTTACACGTATTTGTGAATTTGTCTTCACAAAATCACTCGCTAGGTACCTATGCGTGTGCATTGTAGGCAGAAAAGAAAAGGGTGAGGCTGTTACGGTTTGGCGACAATTAGACGAAAGAAAAACTGTAGAAAACGCTGCTGGTTGTACAATTATACAATGTTTATGTTATTCCCAAGTTACATTAATGTGTTTGTACAACTGTTTGTTTTCTCTAATAAATAAAAATAAAATAAAATAAAAATAAATCATTTATTTATTTATTTATTAGACACAACCAACAGATGTAAACTGAGTACCTAATGAAATAAAAAAAAAAACCTACCTCACCATGGCAAATTAACCCGTAACATAACTCGGTGAAGTGTGCGCACGATTACATTACTTATGGTAGGAGTGCCCGCGACTAAGTTCGCGTGGTAAACGGATTCGCCTATAGCCTATGTCCACCCTAAAGGTCCATTCTAAATACTGGTGAAAAATGTTTTTAAGTACTGTCGGAGACTACAACTTACAAACTTTTTATTGTGTAATTATTTCAAACATAAAATAAGAGACTTAATTAATATATAACTGATAAAAATATACAAATAACTAATTCTATATTTACAAATAAAACACCTGCCCCAGGTCACTGTCCCGCGGTAATGAGCCCAGAACGCTGGCGACGTTACCTCTTTGGATGGCCAGGCTTATCCTCTGGCCGAGGTACGCGCCGGCCCTCTGGTCTCCCGATGCGTCGATTAGGCGCGCCGCTAAGTCTTTGAACAGCATATGTACACTTTTTTTGCAATAATCCGTGCTGAACAATCTTACAGCTGGCTGGAGCTGGATGAGAGTAGGTGAGGACCATGTCAGTGGCGTGCTATAGGGGAAGCCTATGTCCAGCAGTGGACAAGCGTAGGCTGATGAGGATGATGAATCCGTGCTGAACATATAAACTTACAAAGTTATATGAACTTACAAACTAATCCTATTTATGATACCTCTACAGATGGACATTTTGAGCGACAGAGGTTTTGTGGTTTGATGTACTTAGACCACAGAACAGAGAATATGTTCTGTGGTGTAGACTAAACCTTACACCTTCAAAAATATCACCTCAATATTGCGAAATACCGCTGGCGCAGCTAATAATATCGGTGTCACACGTTTTTTGTGGCTGTTTTGCAAGCCAATGCGTCTGTGGCTTGACACCGAGATGTTGTGGACACAATATAAACCACAACAGACTACAAAAAAGCAGAAAAACTTATCGGAACTCATTTTTATCCTACCCAAGTACAGTACACAATCCAATACGTCAGTGACGGTCATCCACTGCTTGAGAGAAGCCTCCCCAAAGCACTCCCTACTCTCGAGCCCAGTGATAGTAAACATAAATGTCTAACTAGCGCTAAAAAATTACCCCTGCACGTTCAAAGGCGGGCGGGGCTTGTCAATCGGAGCGATTTCAGTATTACCCGGCAAAATATCTATGCACCTGCCGCCGTCAGACCGCCATTTGGCGAGGTACCTAGATATTTCGACGTTTTTTTTATAACACCAACATTTTACCAAGATTTAACATTATTACCGGAATGTGACTACTATGCTATTATTATATTCTTTTTGTTGCACTAACCCGTGCTGAGGCCAATTCCACCCATGCCGGGACTTGAACGCGCGACCCCTGGCTAACCGTGCCAGCGGTCTCCCAACTGAGCTAATGGGCTCGGTTAGCCAGAGGTCGCGGGTTCAAGTCCCGGAATGGGTGGAATTTTTAGCCTCTAAATAGGTTTTTAATATTATGCTATTATTAACTACCTCAAATCAAACTAAATCAAATCAGAAATGATGAGATCCGTAGACGAACGAAAGTCGTCGACATAGCCCAGCGGATTAGTAAGTTGAAGTGGCAGTGGGCGGGGCACAAGCACGCAGAACTGACGGCCGATGGGGCCGAAAAGTTCTCGAATGGAGACCACATATCGACAAGTGCGGCGTAGGACGACCAGCCACAAGATGGACAGATGACCTCATCCAAGTGGCAGGAAGGCGCTGGATGCAGGCCGCTTCCAACCGGTTAATTTGGAAATCCATGGAGGAGGCCTATGTCGAGCAGTAGACTTCTTGTGGCTGAATGATGATGATGATGAGTAACTACCTACCTACGTTCGGTCGATCGGAGTAGGCGCGACAGGGTTGACGCGCTTGTGTTTCGAATTCGATATCGCCACATTTAAATATTGTCGTCTCATTTACCAGGTATTTCGAGAGTGGTAGCCTTGTAGGTAGTTATATATATTATGTGCTTGTTTAGTATGAAGTCTAATCAGTTGATACGAAATAATATTTCTAGTTTCTACTCACAATGTAAGAGACAGACAAAGTTTTTAATAGGTACATTCTCATGGAAAAAAGAGCAGGAAATTTTAAAAAAGTTACCTCTGGTCTTGATACTGTCGAGTTTAGACATCCGTACACCGAGCAATATAGTCGACGTGACTTCGACATTTTCGTCTAGCTAGCCAATCCGACGCGTCGCCCGTCTGCACTCACGCTCGGTGAACACCGGACTGCGGTGTGACCGAAGCTCACCGAGATCTCGCGTTTCGTTGTTATGTATATTGTATAGGCGCGTTTCGGACGTTAGTAGCAAGATTGGTAGCTGATTCTTATATTCTTTTTGATGCACTAATCTGTGCTGAGGACAATTTTAAAAATCTAATTAGAGGCTAAAAATTCCACCCATGCCGGGACTTGAACCCGCGACCTCTGGCTAACCGTGCCAGCGCTCTCCCAACGGCGAACCTGTTTACCAAGTTCTCTGTATTGCGTACAGGCTGCGATTCTTATTTAAACTTTGACATAAGTAAACTTTACAACGGCAATGCGGCGGACTTAATACTACAAGCATTTTCTGCCAGGCAATCGCGGAAGGTGTATGATAAAGGTGAGGTGTAATGGTGAAGCGAAAGAGGTCTCTCAGGATCGTGACAAGTGGCAAACCCTGGTCTCTGCCTACCCCTCCGGGATACAAGCGTGATTTTATGTATGTACGTGGTTCCGCCGTCACTGCTATCTGAGATATTTCCGCATCAGTTCAACATTAGTCATGGAACCTTTATGTAGAATTCGCGCCAGCGATAACAGTATCTTCAAATTCAAATTATTTATTGCCACAAAGTGTATGTAATGAATTTAATAAATGTAATGAATTTTTAAGTAAATAAAACTAATTTATGCACATAAAACGTTGGCATGAATTATTGTAATGTAATATTTGGGGAAAAAAGGCTATTTTTTTTTTATTTAAATTATTTCAAACATAAAATAAGAGACTTAATTAATATATTACTGATAAAAATATACAAATAACTAATTCTATATTTACAAATAAAACACCTGCCCCAGGTCACTGTCCCGCGGTAATGAGCCCAGGAGGCCCAGAACGCTGGCGACGTTACCTCTTTGGATGGCCAGGCTTATCCTCTGGCCGAGGTACGCGCCGGCCCTCTGGTCTCCCGATGCGTCGATTAGGCGCGCCGCTAAGTCTTTGAACAGCTATTTTGAATTTGAATTTGATTTCGAAGTGTATGTACCAAAGTTCTTGATAACAGGTATTGCAACATGGTAACTTATATGCTACAGCAGGAACATTTCTTTCTTTTTTTTTGCAATTTAGTAACTTTAATCATGGTAACTTATAAGGTAGAATAAGACTGTATTAGTTAATAATGGTAACTTAAAATTGCTAGAATACGTAGTCATAACTAAGAATCTACTTACAATAGTTTAGATAATAATTATAATCTACTATACTCGTTGCAACAGAACGCCAGTAAGAACCTCCTACCATTGAAAACAAAAAACCAACAAAAAACAAAAGAGCATCAAACTTTTTATTTTGTTTTGTCGACAAGTTAGTGCGCTATGCCTGCCAGCATTTTCTTTTTCTCTATCCAAGGAAATTATACCTCATTCTCACCACTTATTGAACACCCCTCGTACGTTAGATAAACTTGGCCGCGATAACGGAGCATGTTGACACCAGCCCCTAGATTCTATTAAACACATCGTAAAGTTGTCCAATAGAATGATATAAGCGCGACAATGACTGTTATTTGTCTCTATTTGGTAGTAAACTAAGCAATAGCAGGAGATTGTTACACCAATGTTATAATCCGTCCAAATTAAATAGGCATCTCTAGCGAAGAAGATCGAATCACGCGAGGCGCCTAATTAAGCTGCACGGGTTATTACTATATTGGATTACGATTGGTGTGTAGACTACGTGAATGGTGACAATGAAACAACCATTGTGTACTAATATCGCTCTATTGAACAACTATACATTGGAGACACTCGCTCTCCAAAAACACTGGTGCAACTTGCATGTAGGTAAGTAACCAAATGATGGCGGTGGTAGCCCAGTGGGTAGAATATTGGACTCGGAAGCGGGAGACCCAGGTTCGAGAGACCCAGTGCGGGCATGTACCTATGACTTTGTTTTCTAAGTTATGTACATTTGTGAAGTAATAGTAGCAATACCACTCGCTAACGGTGTAAGAACACATCGTGAGGAAACCTGAGTGTCTGAGCTATTCACATACCTCAGCGCTTGAAATCGCCAATCCGCGGTGGGCACGCGTGGTGATTAAGCCCAACTCTCTCTCCGAGAGAAGACCTGTGCCCTACAGTGGGACGTATATAGGCAGCTTATTGTTAAATATTATTAATTTCACTCTGTGAACATAATGATTTTAATCGACAATAGTATTTTCTTAACTGATTAGTCTTTCTTTTTAAAAAAATTAATGTACATCTCTCTCTCGCTATGTCTGTAACCAAGTGCGTGCTAAAATAAAACTCTGCCTATAATTAATAAAAATTTTCTAGGAGTGCAATAATCCTTCCAACTCATTAAAAATCACAACACGTATGAAGTAACCAAATAAGTGAGGTTCCTATGGTCATTGCGTTGAGCTTGTCAGATCTCAGTGGGAAATAAATAAATATTCAATTTTACATGTTAATTAAAAGCTCAATGTTATCAAAAACTGCCGTTGGCAGTAGGTACATCAGATCACGATTCTTATCGAGGTTAAGTCCCTGAGAATTGTTTTAATAAAAAATACATTGTTTTGCGGCAGGCACCATAGATAACGTTCATTGAATTACATCGCTGCAATGAGAATTATATCATCTGGTTTCATCTGACCATAAAGCCGTTCACTATCGTTCACTAACAAGCTGTGAATCTACTACAACAGCTGCCACTTGGTCAAAATGCAGTCAAAAAGACAGATTGTTAGCGTACGAGAAACCAGGGGTCATTTAATTTTTCTCATAGTTGAGCCACATCTACGAGATTTGGTAAATGCTTGTCGAAGGTAGATAGACTCAGCTGAGAAGTGTCATACTTTTGCAAACAAACAATACGGACTAGGACCAGATACCAACATAATAAAATTTTTGGCATTAAGTTCCCGGTATGGTAGAGCAAAATAAAATATCTGTACCACTCCAAATAAATGTTATTTAAATTTAGATAAGTACCAAATTACATAACAACTTCCCAAAATAAATGAATGCTTACTCTTTCCCTGAGAGAAGGCCTGTGCCCTACAGTGGGACGTATATAGGCTGCTTATGTACCGAAATAAACCTACAAATCCGTTCTGAAATCAGTCATAAATTAATTAATTAATTAATTAATTAAATTATCACCATAATGGATAAATCCTTCCCAAAATTCATAAATTGTCACCATTTGGTGATTATAAGTTTCAATTATTTTTAGCCACAATCTGTTTACAGCTAGTCAACGTCCGTTTGACACAAAGAACATTAGGTATACAACAGGTTTACCTTGAAACATAGCCGTCAGTCGGTACAACCGACACCGAGCGAACCTACTGTCCAACATACGTTCATATGCCAAGCTAATGGCCAAGGCTACCATGGAAGCCTAGCTTTTGGCTTTCTGTACACTTTTACGAACGAACGGTAGCCGTTGTCCGATCAAGGGCAACTGACAACGGTTCTACAAAAAGTATTGCCCAAGAACCTACAGTCAAATGTCACATAATTATTAAGGATAATAATATTTTTATATTTTTCTATTTCGTGTAATATATTATAAAGTTTGGTCAAGTGCTCTCTACCTGCTCCACATAGATACTAAGGTTCAGGGCACGTAGATGCAGAGTCTCTAGACCGGCTAAAACATTATCTATTTCTATTTCTTTTCACCCTTACCCTTTTGGACTGAATAAATTAACCGACTTGGTATATATTACACGGATATATAACAACTTTTTACGGTAGAAGAACTAGGTTGCGACACTTGGTTTTTTACAAGTTATGTTTTTAATGGCACAAAATTTTGTGACATTGCTGCATTTCTAACTTACTTACTTTAAAATGTAATAATATTTATTAGGTAACATTTAATTACTATTAAATTTAAAATTAAGAGTGACTTGAGGGTAGACCACCTACCCTCACTACAATAATTGTCTGCAGTCGCCACTTCAGTCTACCCGTGACCACGGCAGCTGCAACGTCGCCAAAACGTCGGGAATCTAAGGTAATTAAATTTTACCTAATAAATAATCGCCGTTAGACCCGTTTAATATATTACAATTTATGAGCATCGCGAGTCTTTAGAAATATTATCTGTTTATCCATGGGTAAGCTCTATGCAGGGAAAAGTGTCTAAAAACGTCTTGCACCATGACATTTGCAGAGTTATCCGTAGACAAATTGTATGACGCTTACACTGTTAATCAGATATTTATCTGTTTGTCCCTGGATTTACTTAGGTACTTAACCACTGATTTGGCGCAAGTCACCCTTAGTCAGGTTTCCTCATAACTAGTGTTTTCTTTGACGAGTAAATAATTATGTCTCTATCAAGACATTTAAATTTCCATCATTATGCTAATTAGTTTCTCCATTATCAAAGTACTAATGCAATGAAGTTTCTTTTCTACACATAATGCAAGGGGGCGCTAGTAGCAGCGCTCGTTCGTTACACATTACTGATAGATGGTTATATATTTGTTAAATTACCACTAGCTGGTTATTAGTTATCAGTAAAAAAATAATATTAAAGTTATCGTTAGGTATGTTATTGAAATGCTCGCGTCGTAACTGAGACCATACTATCTCTCTGAGAGAAAGCCTGTGCCCTGCAGTGGGACGTGTGCCTTTTTAGTAGGTAAACATTTGCATTAGATGCTCACGAGTTCACGACATTTCACGAAGCTGTCGAAACGAAGCCTGCTACTAGCGGTAACGCTTCCGTAGCATTGGGTTGGGTCGGTCATGTCAGCTTTAGCAACCGACTGGTCTACTAAACGCATTGTTAGCGCAGCAGCGAAACGGTCCACTGTTGGCGCCCCTCTTCACCTCGCCCGCAGACACCCGGCAGCGGGGTTCACTTTCTTACTTGTAACGTCGAGATAACACGCAATTTTGCCCTTTCCTTTATCACATTGTTAATAACAGTTTATTCATTAAAACTACAGTCCACAATCGAATCTTTCATTTCAAACGAAACACGCATGATTGATCAATAGAACTATATTGGCACTGCAATAGCCATTTTATAGAGGCTGTTTGTGTTGTTATGTCAGGTTGAAGTCAATCTTCGAATCAAACAATCAAGTCAATCGAACACGTTAGTAATCAGGCTGACGTACACTACGGCGTCCCACAACGCAGCGTGCTTGGCCCTACCCTCTTCTTAGTGTACATTAATGACCTCTGTGGCCTCAATCTAGACTGTGGAAGTGTTTTCTCTTATGCCGATGATACAGCATTGGTATTCGCAGGTGCCTCCTGGAACGATGTTAAGAGGTTGAGTGAACTTGGACTTGCTAAGGTGGCTAGCTGGCTACATAGTAACCTTCTTACCCTAAATACCAGCAAGGCCAATTTCATTTGTTTCTCTATCTATGATAACTTACAGCCAGATGAAAACTTTGCCCTAAAAATCCACCATTGTGCACAGAAAGGTGCGAATGAGACCTGCGAATGTCCTGTCATAGATAAAGTATCTAAAACAAAATATCTTGGTGTTATAATAGACCAACGTCTCTCTTGGCACTTACATATAGAACTGGTGGCTGAGCGCCTGAGAAGACTTATATGGATATTCAAAACATTAAGACACATAGCACCTAAGGACCTGCTAATTACCATTTATGTTGCACTGGCACAGTCAATTATAAGCTACTGTATTCCTATTTGGGGCGGAGCCTCAAAGACCAAATTCCTAGAAGTTGAAAGAGCTCAAAGACTGTTACTTAAGGTTATGTTCTTCAAGCCACGAATATTTCCTACTAACCTACTATACTCAACATACGAACTCTTAACTGTATATATATTCTCAAAGCTACACTAAGACAACATAAACAGTTAGTATATGTACCAAATATATTTGAAAAAAGGCGCAAGGACCACTTTCTCCTTGTACCTCTTACCAAAACAGAGTTTGCTAGCCGGCAATATGTTAAACAGTCTTGCTATTTGTATAAACATATAAATAAAATATTGGACATTTACCCAACGACCCGTTTTGAATGTAAAAATCTTATCACTACTTGGATTAAGACACTAAATTATGAAGAAACTAAAGCCCTGCTAGTGGTAAAAAAGAATAAATAATCTTAACTTTGTAATATCCCCAGTATAATAGGTACGACTCACACTCAACCAGCTTCACCCATTCATGCACATCACACCACTCATTCACTCACCCTCACCCTCTTTCCAGTGGCTAAAACACACACACACACACACACACATACACACACACTCACACACACACACACTCACACACACACACACACTCACACTCACACACACACACTGACACACACACACTTTCACTCATACACATATAATAGTCACACATCTATAATCCTTATAACAGTTTCTAGTTTGTAGTAAATCTTTGGTAAAAGATAACTTCATTAATTACATTAAGGTTATTTGCTGTAAAATTGTATTGTTTTCCTCCACTATTTTGCAACACCATTCTAGATGCGGAGGACCGGTGTCTACTGCTACAGGTATTTGTATACTTACAAGTAGATACCGTCAATGTACGTAGACTAAGATGTAGTGGAAAACGAATAAATAATTTTGTATTTTGTATTTGTATTTGAATCCAACTTGGCTGGGCAGCATTCGGGAAACTTAGAAAAGTCTTTTCGTCCAATATACCTCAATCGCTCAAGACAAAATTATACAACCAGTGTGTGTTACCAGTAATGACTTATGGCACTGAAACGTGGTCTCTCACTATGGGCCTCATAAGAAAGCTCAAGGTCACGCAACGAGCTATGGAAAGGGCTATGCTCGGAATTTCTCTACTAAGAGATCGAATCAGAAATGATGAGATCCGTAGACGAACGAAAGTCGTCGACATAGCCCAGCGGATTAGTAACTTGAAATGGCAGTGGGCGGGGCACATAGCCCGCAAAACTGATGGCCGGTGGGGCCGAAAAGTTCACGAATGGAGACCACATATCGGCAACCACAGCGTAGGACGACCAGCCACAATATGGACAGATGACCTCATCAAGTGGCAGGAAGACGCTGGATGCAGGCCGCTTCCGACCGGTCTTTTTGGAAATCCATGGAGGAGGCCTATGTCCAGCAGTGGACTTCTTGTGGCTGAATGATGACGATGATGTGTTGTACGTCCTACGCGCCAAGTGGCTATTTAATTCGCACGGATTTTGAATGACATTGTGATTGTATAATGTGATGGCTACAAAATAGTGTCATATAATAGCCACTGCCGTGCTACTATCACTCTATAGAAGGATTGCGTTTGGACTCTATAGCAACGAGATAAAGGCTGCTATTAAAATAGATAGTTTCTGTAACCGTTTTGGTTTGCTGTAGCTACTACGTTATCGGGTAATACTGTTTGTTGCCCATCCCTAACACAATGGTTTTCTTCATCTAGCACACATACAGTGAGAAAGCCGTGTGACACTCCCACGAGCGAACAAAGGGGACGATTCTTTTGATTTATTCATTGAAGGCTTTTTTTATTGTTTCTATTGCGACAAAAGCATGCGAGGCCTGAACTTCGCTGCATTGAATGCCTAGTTGGTCTAGCGGTAACACGTTTGGTTACCAACCCCACGACTTGTGGGTTCAACTCCCGCTAGGAGCCAACGTTCCTCGATTTCCACATAAGGCCCCAGTCTGAGCGTTTTCTCATGTCTATGAATTTTATTCTAAGTGTCAATTAGAAACTCATTAGATACATGGTATCGCCAATCCGCGGTGTTGCTACTGGGCGCTCTATAAATCGTCTGACATGGATGTAAGGGTTTTATATATTGACACCACACTTTTTCTTGTCCTGCGCCATCCTCATATAGCCACAAATAATTTACATTCTCCGTGTACTCTCACTTTTGACCGTGGCTTCTCGGATATAGAGGCTGATGGTAGTATTGCTTGTTCCAGAACAAGATGAAGAGCATTGTGGCGCTGTGTCTCGTCGCGGTCTTCTGCGGTTCAACGTGGGCTGCGAAGAATGACAGCAAGGTATGGATGGACCTTTCATCCAATCCGGCCAAAACTGTTGCCCAGAAGCTAGGGGGGGGGGGATTCCATAAAGTTAGACAGTACTTCATACCAATGCAGCTTTGGGACCTGTACCAAGCACAGGTCCGGTCGTGTCGGAGTACTGTAACTACCTCTGGGATGGTCCAGCCAAGTGCCAGCTGTCGGCTTTGGACGTGATTGAGCGCCGAGCCATCATCATTGGACAAAGGCTGCAGTCTCTATATTACGCGCACGAAATCCTGTCGGAATTACTATGGAATGTGACAGGTAGATGTTAGAAATCTTTGAGAATTTGTTGCGCATGATTAGGCGCCACGCATATTAACAATAATAACCTAACCTAACTATTTTTGATATATAGTTTTTTTTAAATAGAAATATTGACTATAAATGTCGAAAAATAAATCTATTGATATTTATATGTGTCGATATTTTCTTACAAGGCTTCGACGGCATCTTGTTCACCCCTACTTGAATAATAATAACTTGATTAGAAATATCGATTATTTAAAAAACCATATCGATATTTTTGACAAGGAGTAATTTATACTCCTTGTTCTCGACCAGCTCGCTGGACCGCCAATTTGCCCCTAAGTATATTACGCGCACCAAATCCTAAGCGATTCCAATCTTCTGTCAAATTTCATACAAATTGCTCTCGCAATCGTCAGGATTCTGTCAGGATTTGGTGTGCACAATTAGGCCGCAGAGGCAGATTGCTGGCAGCGGCTGGGTGATGAATGGTTGAGGTAGAAAAAGTGGCGTGTCTTGATTTAAGTATATCGATATTTTAACAAGCCTATTAAAATTCCCTTGGCCTCTACAGGTGAAGATTGCCGTATACTACGAGTCTCTGTGCCCTGACAGCAAGCAGTTTATCACGGCGCAACTGGCGCCGGTCTGGAGGGACTTCCGGGGCGCCGTCAAGGTCAAGTTGGTGCCCTACGGCAAGGCCACGGTAAGGGATTATCAGTAAACCTTTCAGCATACCTATATCGGTCCCGAAGAAGAAAGAAATCATTCACTTTCCAACACAGACAATAATTAAAATACTGACAACGGAGATAAAAAAAATATACCTAACAAAAATAAAACTGAATTTGAACTGACATTTACTCGTTTACTTTTCCATTGTACAATTTTTAGACGTTTCGGTACTTTTGCAAGTGCCGTGGTCTCGGTAGACTGAGGTATCCAAACAGTAGAGATCGTGGTTGAAACATGCGCTACAGCATGGGAACCAGTGCATGAGACCCCCTTGCTAGAAGTGTGGGCAGATTTAATTTTAATTTCAACAACTAATAACAATATTTTTGAGTTTATATAAAATAATTGTTTTATTGTTTTATTGATTGAATTTTAATTTTATATAAAATTATTGTAGTGCCGATTTAAATTTTAAAATTTGCCGAAAAATTTTTGAAACTTAACTCAATTATTTTTGCCGAGGGAAGTAAACTAACAGTTAATGGCTTTCAAAAAGTCGCCTGTCACCTCAGTCTACCGAGACCACGGCACTTACAAAAGTACCGAAACGTCGGAATTGGAAAATTATCCGTTCAAATTCAGTTTTATTATGTCTAGTGCTCGTGTTAACCTCAGAAAGTACTATACTTAACAATTTAATTAAAACCGACTGCAAGAAAACAACGAACTACAGAAGAGTTGGATGATTTTATCGTTGATTCCATAACCAGATCTTGACCATCTTTAGGGTAAGTATCATAAAACGGGGTGATTAGAAACTAGTGTAACTATACTCCGTTCCACGAGTCGAACTCCTAGGGAACAAATTACTCGCAAATCATTGGTGAATACGCGCGGCTAGAGATAAGCGAAGGCGGTCCACTTCATAGAGTAGGTTTACTCGTACTTAACGCAGTGGCTATTGAAGGTCACGCGCATTAACCAATGAGCACACATGGACAACTTTCTTTCGGAGCTAGTTTCGTGGAATGGAGTTTAGTGTATATGAATAGAAACAAAAGGTTTTTTTGTCACCGATTTCCTGACCAAACGCAAAACTGAAACTCAAACATTTTTATTCATCATCGCACAATACATTGTGACTTAATGAACGTCCAATCTATGTAAATTTAGTAATTAAAGAAACAAACTACACATCTACTCTTCTCAAACCGGTACTTGTTGTTAATATTACCATTAAGCTCACAACTACATCGACCTCTATCGTCAGATATGTCCACGGAACGAAACGTTTCCGGGTTCCGTAGTTCAAAAGCAAAAACGGAACACTTATAAGATCACTTGTTGTCTGTCCGTCCATCTATCTGTCAAGACGCTTTATCTCGGAAACGCGTGGAGGCATCGATTTGAAATCAAAACCATATACCCAAGTTTACAGTCGCTTTGGGAAAAAATGTAATTTTTAAGACTTTTAAGTTAACGTAAAAAAACTTACGGTCGTTTATGCCCCAAAAAACGTATATTTCGACACTCGAGGGAATCAAAATTTATAGGGTACTTTCCGTTGACCTAGAACTATGAAATTTGGCAAGAAATACTTATACCACAAATACAGGGAAAAAATCTGAACATACATTTGCATTATACGGGATCGGGCGTTACTTTGCGCAAATCCATAATAGCATTACAATGTGAAAATTACTTCGCTATTTCTTATGATTTAATACTTAAATCGTAAGAAATTAGAATTAAATCATAAGAAATTAGTCTTTGAAGTTCGGGAAAACCCTGGAAAAAACTGCGAGGCTCGATACCTGAACTATTTATAATATGTAAGTACCTACCTACAAATTTGTACGGAACCCTTGGTGCGCGAGTCGCACTTGGCCGGTTTTACAATAATAGACATAGGTACAACATAAAACCGTATGGCGCCGGATTAAGAATAGCGTCACTCCATATCCTTCCGTGGATGTCGTAGAAGGCGACTAAGGAAATCAATTACCAAGAGACGGGCAGCAGCGTCTTCCTGAGATTCCAACCGCATACTGCGATCGCCAACCCGCCTGCCAAGCGTGGCGATTATGGCAAAACCCTTCATGGTTAGGAAAACCATGAAGGAGGCCTATGTCCTGCAGTGGGCGTCAAATGGCTGATGATGATGATGATGATGACAACATAAAACAATAGACGCGCTAATCAAAACCACCTCCTTTTTTGAAGTCGGTTAAAATTTACACAAAATCAAGAAGTAAAACGATGGATTAAAAAGACCAGTAACTAGCAGACGCAGCGCAGGATGCCCGCCATTGCTATATGTCTCGTTTTGAAAGAGCCCATCTTGCAACGAGACGCCCCCAGTTTCTCGTACATTAACACGCTGTTAATCTACTGTTAAGAGCTGTCAATTGACCAAAGTGCATACAAAAAACACCACTTACAGCTGTTAACAATAGATTAACAGCTTGTTAGTGTACGAGATGAGATCCGTAGGCGAACGAAAGTCGTCGACACAGCCCAGCGGATTAGTAAGTTGAAGTGGCAGTGGGCGGGGCACATAGCACGCAGAACTGATGGCCGATGGGGCCGAAAAGTTCTCGAATGGAGACCACATATCGGCAAGCGCAGCGTGGGACGACCAGCCACAAGATGGACAGATGACGTCATTCAAGTGGCAGGAAGACGCTGGATGCAGGCCGCTTCCAACCGGTCTTTTTGGAAATCCATGGAGGAGGCCTGTGTCCAGCAGTGGACCTCTTGTGGTTGAATGATGACGATGATAGTGTACGATAAACCGGGAAGTATTCTAATAATTATATAAATATCGCGTGTCACAGTGTTTGTTATCGAACTCCTCCGAAACGGCTCCACCGATTTTTGTAATTTTCTTGTGTATATTTGGTAGGTCTCAAACAGGTCGGAGGCTAATTAATATAGCAAAACAACGTTTGCCGGGTCAGCTAGTAACAATATAAAATACTTTATAACTTAGCAATCGTTGTGTGCGTCAGAAAATAGAAATTGTTCCTCAACAATTCAGGTTTTCTCATCGCCATATTTGCTTTGTGCAAGACCTGTACCATTAGCAATTCACTTAGCACTTGAAGACTTGGAATCACTTGTTATACCGGTCCCACGTTGACTTAACCGGACTGGCCGCCGAACAAATAGGTAATGTGTCGAGATAGTACAAATGTAGACTTGCCGGCTTGAATCAGGCTTTCGTTTCAAGTCCGGGTATATATACTCGTATCTGTAAAAGCGGCCACGTTTGCGAGTGTTTTCAAGTTTCTCTGGATTATTGATCCGCGTTGATATCTAATATGGAGGCCGTTTCATAGATAGGCTACGCAAATCGAAAGACATCAACGCGGGTCGAAAGTTCAGAGAAACTTGAAAACCCGTAGGTACCTATATGTGCTCGGAAATGTTTTTGCGTCCTCTTGGCTTGGCCACTACTAATGATAAATTATTAATACGTTTACTGCACATAAGTAAAAAATACAATGGCAATGTGGCGGACTATAAGCATTTTGTACCATTCAACCACAGGTAGTGCAAGAAATTAACTGGGGAACATACGAAAAAGACAGACAAAATTATTTACTTTAACTAAAATTGGATAAGCTGACAAATAATAAATAAGTACATATTTACACTATAAACTTATATAATACATAACATATATAAATAGATATATAAGATATATAGACAATATACATATATAAACGATAACAACATAAGTAGATATAAATATATAGGATAAAAATATATACACTACGAATTTTGGGTGGTTTGAAAGCCAAAGCAAAATTAACGTGCCTTAAGAATATCTATCGAATATGCTAGTGTTTTGTTTTTCTAAAACACTCCAAAAATATCTCGACTCAATCTCGAATCTATTAGAACCATTAGTAGCCAGCCAAAGCGGTGCGTGCGTGCGCGCCGCGAGAACCACTCAGATTTCGGCATGTATAGCCGGCGTACATTTGTACACACGGCCTCAGTCTGGGTGTATTTGCATGTTTGTGATGTCCTTGCCTGGTTACCATGACACAGGGTAAGTATCCTAGTTTGGGACCAGGACGAGTGATTTGTTGTGTGGAAGTTTTATTACCTCATAGAGTTCGTGTTTGTTGACGAACTCCTCCGAAACGGCCTCACCGATTTTGATGATTTTTTTTTTATTAGTACTTATATTTGTTAGAGGCTGGCTCAGGGTGAAGCAAGTGGACTGTAGAATTGTAGATACAAAACGCGGCACTCGGAGCCAGAGGATTAATTACCTCTAATTTAACACAACACACGCACCATGGATTCGGTCACACAGAGAGAGAGACATTTTCGTATTACCAACTTAAAGAGCTAAATTAGGAAACATGAAATACGTGTATTGCCATAAACAATATTCAGTAGGTCTGAGAATAGGTTGTATTCCACAGACAGCACTGAGGATATAACCTGACACTTCCAGTCACGGTCGCACATAGCGAAAGGTCATTTTCTAAACTAAAAATAATTAAAAACTACCTTAGATCAACATTGTCGCAAAGTAGATTGACAAATTTATCATTAATAAGTATTGAACATGAAATCAAAATTGAAGTTAGTGACATTGTTAAAGATTTCGCTAATGCAAAAGCTCGCAAAGTAACTTTTTTGTAAATACATTTGTGTGTATTATATATATATATTTGTGTGTACGAGCGTCCTATTTGTTATGTAACTATAATAGTTTTTCAATAAAATATTTTTGAAAGAACTAGAAAGTTGTGATTTTTTTATTCTTATAACCCCTTCCTTCCTAAAAAAACTTTTTGCTTCCCGACATCATTTAAAATTGCACCATTTGCATCCGAATTTCCGTTTGATAATATAACTGTTAGTATTCCATTTTGACCCCGCTCCTACTAGACTAGAGGGCGCCAGAGTACTGGTTGCACACGGGCGCCACAAGGGCTAGAGACGCCTCTGCGTGGCGGGCAAAATATTTTTTTCTACGCACCGTGTCGCAGAAGTCACAGCTTTTTAAGAAATTAGTGGGTACCTAAAAATAATTGCTCTTTCTCACAGCACGACAAAGTCAACGGCAAATGGCAGTTCACGTGCCACCACGGACCCGACGAGTGCTACGGTAACAAGGTAAAGTGATATTTCGAAACTAAAAAATAAATAAAAGTAAGTAAAATGCATTTATTTCAGGGCGCAAGACCCTTATTAACAAAATAAAAAGACATAATATACACTCCGTGGTCCGTGTGGCGCCGAATTAAGGTCCGTGTGGCGCCGGATTAAGAATAGCGTCACTCCATTTCCTTCCGCGGATGTCGTAGAAGGCGACTACGGAAATCAATGTTACCAGGAGATGGGCAGCAGCGTCTTCCTGAGATTCCAACCGCATACTGTGATCGCCAGCGTGGCAATTATGGCAAAATCCCTCATGGTTGTGAAAACGAACGAAGGAGGCCTATGTCCTGCGGTGGCGTCAAATGGCTGATGATGATGATGACACAGTTCGGTCATTCTAACGTTGTCCAAGTTATTCAGTAGTCTAATACTTATTCCTTGCTAATAGTCACAATTTTTGTATAACAGAACAATGAATGACATCATACGTACCGAAGAGGCACACTCAGGGCGCCGGTTTCTGAATTGAGAAATTTACTAAGTAAATACTTAAAGTAACGTTCTGTCACGCTCTTTTTTGAGAAATCCGAAGAGACAGCACTACAGTCAACTATTTACTTAGTGAAATTCTCAATTCAGAAACTGTCCTCAGTCTCTAGCGTCTTTTCTGGTAATTGTCTAGTTCTCAAATCCATAATGCTACTCCTTATCCTTACTAATATTATAAACGCGTAAGTTTGTATAAGTATTTGGATGGATGTTTGTAACTCTTTCACGCAAAAACGGCTGAACGGATCCGAATAAAATTTTGCACAGAGATAGATTATCGTCTGGATTAGCATATAGGTTTTTTTTATCCCGGAAAATACACATTAAAATTACCACGCGAACGAAGTCGCGGGCAACAGCTAGTTATCACATATTATCACAGGTAGGCTATCATGCGAAAGGAAGCCATCACTATAAAGTTAGGCTGTCATACTGGTATCGTCAAATAACCGTAGCTAATGGAGGTGTGATTGTTGTTTTTTCGGTTGTTTAACTGCGGATTTCACGTAATTTCAATCATTGCTCATCCGTTACTCTGGGAAACACCTGATGCAAGAGATTTCCCTCGCACTGCATCGTTTTCCCGCTGCACTGCAAAGCAAAGCGTCATGGGATCCTTTCGATAGGGTATGTCTCCCGGCAGTATTTTCGGTTAATAGTGTTTTTTTAGATTAGATTTGAACTCTGTATTGCATACACCAGAAAAGAAAATACATAAAAAGGCTTACATACCTATCTAAGTTTTGCTACAATTGACGGTCACGCTAGTTCAAGTTTTACACGCTTGTGTTTGTAGTGCCCTTTTTTTGAGTAATCTTAACATATCTACATTTCTTCTACCAGATGCAAGCCTGCATCCTGAAGGACAAACAGCTGGCGGACACGGACAAGATGGAGCTGGTCATCTGCCTCATGAACCAGCCCAACCCTGACAAGGCTCTTGACACGGTGAGTCACAATAGGAACCCGTCCAAAAGCGAATCTGGCGAGCACATGTCCGCGCGCGCACTACATCCTCCGACATTCCTGCATTGCGCAAGTGCAAGTGGTGTTTCACAGACATACGATAAATATAACGTCCGACGAGCAACAGTCGTACCAGCCATCCCCAGGCGCACTGCCTGGCAGGGAAATTCCCTTTGCAGTAGAAGAGCACGTTCGCCTGCTCTTCCCTATACGAAGATTCCGTGGGGGACTTTGGTGGATACTCGTATAATAGCAATGGGCTTTGTTCTTTAAAGGCCTTCCTTCGCAATATGTCATCATGCCTCACCGGACGACAACATTGGCAAAAGAGTCTCGAGACTGAAAACGACGGGACGTGGCTAGGCTGGAAGACGGCAGGTGTATCAGGGCAAATCACAGACTGGTGGCCAAGAACGGGATGATGGTCAATGGACAGAGCCGCAGCTCGATAGTCGGATTTTAATAAAACGCTCATACAACTACCTATTGTGATTTTAGAGTATTAGGTACGTGGCTATTTCTATGATTGGGATAGAGTTTTATTCTAGCTACATACACCGAAATTTCGAGATCGAACACAGCGTTTATACGACCTCTAGTAGCTATCCAGCTATAGTCAATATCGTGAAATCTATTCACGTCTTCAAACTGAGTGCTTTCGTTCCAGTGCCTGGTCCAAGTGAAGAAGGAGTCTGAGTCAAGCAAGATCAAGAAGTGCGCTTCGTCCGAGCAGGGCGACAACTTGCTGGCTTCTTATGGCGACAAGGTACCTATGTATATACATGTACCTATCTATTGTTAATACACTTGGATACAATATTTTGTACGTTGTATTTTGACTACAATACAATAGAAAACACAGTTAACACGAAAATACTACAATACATCAATCAGGGTTTGCTAGTCGCCACGATCCTGACAAACTTTTTTCGCATCATCAACATTCTACGCACATGTTTTAGCTGTCAGCCACTGATCTCCACGCAGTGTAGTATCATGTCTTGAACATTCAATTTCAGCCTTTTCTATAAAACATACGGAAACGTGGGTATTGTGTTAAACTTATTAAGACGCCATTTTTCCAAAATGGCGGACCGAAAGGCGTTCTCAAACTTAGAATCCTACTAAGGGCAAACAAGTATTCACGTGGTCAACTTTGAGCCCCGACCTTAGGTCTCCTAAAATCTTTAAATAGTCTAAGCTGCATCTTTTTTGCAGACCGACTCCGTTCAGAAGCCGCTGTCGTTTGTACCCACCATCGTTATCAACGAGGTAAGTCGACGTTCTGTTAATTTTGACATGAGTATTACTACTAACAGATATTATCTCAGAGATTGTCTCTGAGATAATATCTGTTACTGCCGGATGCCCACTGCGGATCTGATAGATTCAGTAAAATGCCACAACACACAGCGATATACGAGTAACAAACATCACACGCTTAGGTACAAAAACTGTACCAGAGTAACAATTACAATAATCAATACAATATAATCAATCGGGATAAGGAGATTTTCCGTGTAAAGAGGTACTTCCATACCTACAATTATTATTAGCTGGGTATTGTGTGCTATGGCATTTACAAAGGTACCAAAACTCAGCATTATGCTTCATGTACCTATTGCAGCGCTGGTTTTCAGTCTAACAAAATAAGGAACTGATCGTTGCGGCTCTTATGGGCCCGATAAGAAACGCAACGATCAGATCCTCA
Organism: Yponomeuta evonymella; assembly: GCA_963969515.1. Taxonomy (NCBI): domain Eukaryota; kingdom Metazoa; phylum Arthropoda; class Insecta; order Lepidoptera; family Yponomeutidae; genus Yponomeuta; species Yponomeuta evonymella. The sequence goes on along the minus strand of OZ018370.1, from coordinate 750,583 downwards.
ATTATGTACTTACCTACTTCAACACTTTAGTAGGTACAACTCCAAACTACGTGTTTACCGCTATTTCGAAGCTTCGGAGGATTTTGCTATGAAAATCAAATGGTAACAAACAATAGCTGTATCGTCCTACCCTACCCAGTATAATTAAACTCCTCCTTTCTATTTCAGACCTACAACGCAGATACTCAAACTGAAGCCTTCGGCAACCTCAAAGCCGTAATGTGCCGCGTCGCCGAGAAGAAGCCCTCGATTTGCTGACTATCCACACTTTGGTCGTGAGCTTTACCTAACAACTTGTCTGTAAATGTGTAAAGCGCCCTTTACTAATGAACGTGAGATTATATGTATTACATAAACTCACGCCTGTAGGCAGGGACCAGGGTTTGCCATTTGCCACGATCCTGACAGATTCACGCTCACGTTTTTTAGGGTTGATTTTTTCGGTACTCTTACTACCTAATATTAAAAAATGCCCAAGTGTTTGTTCGTTTCTTCTTTCCCGTATCAACGAATCGACGACCATTTGTGTGTAAAAGCATATGAACAGTGACTAAAGTTACTTTTTATCTCACGGGAACGAAGCCGCGTTTATTAGTGAAAAGGGGGTATTTGTATTTGCATTGCAAATAGGTTGAGAGGGTACTTTATAAGTATGGCATGGGCATTGAATTCTACTTAAAATTCATGGGCATGGGTTACATTGCACCTCGTTTGTTGAAGGAATCTTCATGCGACAGTTCCAGAACTATTCTAGACCACTTTTTACCAAGAAAACGGGATGGGTATTTTCATAGAATGGGCTGCTTGATGTTTCATCATCACATCATCATCAGCCAGCGAAGGGCTGAAGTGGGCGTCAAATGGCTGATGATGATGATGACACCTACATCCCGGAGGGGTAGGCAGAGACTGGTTCGCCACTTGCCACGATCCTGGCAGACCTCTTTCGCTCCATCGACGTTTATTTGTCGCAGCATGACGCACGGTAACGAAGGTTTTTCGTAACGAGGATAAACTACTAATTTCGGGAATTAAAAGGGAATTTTATACACACCACCAGTAAATCCAACTGCAATAGAAACGCCAATAATACTCATGCCATGCATTATAATATTTGTAAAGGTGTAATTCATAAGACTCATTTTTTGTAGAGTAAGAAGTGTTTTAAGATATATTTTTTTAAAGATAACTTACAAGTTTATAGTCGTATTTATAAAAAAAACACTCTTCATATGCAGTTTAACCCTTAACCAAGCATGGGTAGTAATTTTTCATTGGTTTTCGACTTTGTTACAAGGTGATGTGGTTCGATTTAAAGTGGGATCTATTACACCACGATCTCTTTAAGGGTTGAGTTGGTCCACCTTTACGACAGACGATTTAAACTGCACTTGAGGAGTGTTTTATAACACCATTGATGTTTATTTATTACGATGGGCCGAAACTACTGTATCTTCCCTACTTACCTTTCGAAATTGAGTACAATGCAAACATTCCCTTGATAATCTTCAAGCTCAGCACTCCAAGAGGTAGGCAGGAAAATGGATGTAGGTAATTAAGTTAAGACATGACATTAGTAGGTACGCTCTGTTCCTGTGAATGTTCCCTAGTTAAAAACAAACATTGTTGTAATTAAAAAACAAAAACGGAAAAATACTCTTTCACAAAAATAGCCAACCCCATTTATCTTTATTGGCTTTGATCGTATTCCAATGAAATGTTTGTGTACATGTAGAGAACATTCGTTTGGTACAGGGTTTAATTTTAATGTAGGAACACAAAAACGATCTGCACAGTCACTCATTTTGATGAATAAAATAATTTCTTTAGTAAGTGTCGGGTTTTTTATTTGTTTTTCCTTGATAATATGATAATATTTTCAGTTAATATTGAGTAGGCAATTTTTGTTTCTTTCAAAAGATATTATGCCCATTAACAGTACCTACTGTTGAAATAGTTGTGGTGTGACAGAAAATGTCGTTAAAGAACGAAACGAACTATCGAAAGATAGTCGAAATTTATCGTTAAGATAAAGATAAATTTATTTTCATAAACATGTGTGCATTATGCATTATTAAAGTGTTAATTTCGGTCCAACATATTTTAGGGTGCAACAGTAGTGTTGCATAATTTATACTTTTGGCAGCAGTTTCCCAAACATTACTTGCCTATTTATTCAACTTCCGACCGAAAAATGACAGTTGTCGACAATAATAAAAACAACAAAAAGTCGATCATTCATTCGATTTGTGGTCTACAGGGTGACATTGAATTCGTTCACCGTATTTTGAGGGGACATTCTAACCATGATTTAGAAACATATGGTGCTAGTTTTGAAAAAAATCACGTGGCATAAAAATATTTTTTTGTTACTTACTTTAGCATAAACAAACAATATCAGGACGAAATGTAATAAAAATAAAAAAATAAACTATGTTTTGAGCGTCTTATGGTCGGCGCCGGCCAAATCAATTTTTTTTTAATTGTTTACACATATCGGACGTCAGATTCTTACAAAGTATTTTTCAACTTTACAGTATTTCCTACCACTTCACAGTTTGGAGCCAACTGTCGGATATCACGAATATTTACAATCATTAATAATACTGTTTACAATGAAAATACGGTGAACGAATTCAAAATTACCCTGTAGTTATCGGTTACTCCATTTAGTTATACTATTAGTTACACGATATAACAAAACAGTCAGCCGTTGTTGGACTGGACTGGACTGAATAAATATTTTTGTATGTTTCGTATAAAGTATTGCTAGTCCCAAGTCCACTGCTCGACATAGGACTCAAAGACGGTCCAACATAACCTCAAATTGAATCGAACATTTTGGTCATTCGATATTTCTGAATTCCGGAAACCAATGCTCCTGATATTTTCCACGTAGTATTTGAGGCCGTTGTAAAATTAGGTAAATGTTATTTGATGAACGCACCAGTACATTCGTGTAGAAATGAGCTAATGGATATTCTCCTTTAATTGATAGCTTTTTTTATGTAGTCTATATTCGTCCCACTGCAGGGCGCAGGCCTGCATACGAGAGAGAGAGAGAGAGAGAGAGAGAGAGAGAGAGAGAGAGAGAGAGAGAGAGAGAGTATGGGCTTAATTGATGGTATTCGCTGATTAAAATGTGTTCCTTTCCCCACGACTATGATAAGACCGTCTATCCGGTCAAATAATGAATACACTCCACATTTTCAACTGTCAAAAAACTCCACGAAAACAATAAAATACAAAACAGTAAAATACAGATTAGCAATTCACAGTTTATTTACATCATACATGAATGATCATCTTCGATTTATTAACATTTTACAGTCTACAACAGACGCTGGTAACCCCGGTAGCTCTTAGGACGTAACAGTGTGTTTAGAACAAACAGGATTATCCGCATGACGTCAACTGTACTTAAAGGTTATTTAAAATTTACACGGAATATGAAGAACTGTAAGGAATGAAGGATTTTTTTTTTAAATGTCATTTGACAAAAATAGTTATAATTCAGCTACACCTAGGAATTCTAATTCATAGGTGCAGGTGAATCCTTAGGGCCAGCTCACACTGGCTGGCGGACTCGTCGTGGAATGTCTGGTTCACAAAACGTCTCGAGTACTTAAACGTCCCGCGTGCTTAAAACGTCCCGCATGCTCAAAACTTCCCGCGTACTTAAAACGTCCCGCGTGCTTATAACGTCCCGCGTGCTCAAACTTCCTGCATGTTTAAGACGTCCCGCGTGCTCAAAACTTCCCACGTGCTTAAAACGTCCCGCGTGCTTAAAAGTTCCCGCCTGCTCAAAACCTCCACGTGCTCATATTATGCACCGTGAGGTCATTATGTCCCGTCTAAGAAAGTAAAGGGAAGTTTATATGACTGGCGCAGAGTCAAATTCGCACAATGAAAGCGAAGCTGCTCAAATGCGGGCGTATACTCACGGATTCGCGCGTGAAGATTGAAGTGAAAAGTGAAGAGTGAAGACTCGTATTCATGACGATAGCGCAACACTATGGCCCCACTGACGGACGCTCACGGATATTTTTCATTTATTTATTAGACAGGTGGCACGATTTTATTCTGGGAGGAGCAGACGAGGCAACATTACCTAATGATGTACAATCTAACGGATGCCCGAAGCAATTTTTCGCACAGAAACTCCCCCTTTTATCCTGACTTATAAGAAAAACCCGACAGCGCGCAAAGCGCGTCCGAAAATGTACAGTATTTGGCCGCTTGGACCACATAACATTTCAATCTTAGACTTTGTTACCCGGTAATTCACAAAGTATCTTCTATATTTTCGCTGCGAAAAAGCTTAGATCTACGGTCCCTAGGACAGGGTTTTTTCTCGGGCATGGGCTAGGGTGATTTTTTTTTCTCGGGCAAGGTCAGACTGCCCTGGCTACGATCCTAGCCTAACTGTACGTTGAAATAAATTCCTAAAATCTGAAATCTATTGCAACTGTCAAATCGAAACTCCCATACTAGACAGAATATGTTTGCCACAATGACATAGGAACTCAGAGTTCACTAGGCAAAATGGTGATTATTCAATTATAAATCACAATAAATTGTTAAGGTGAAACGATAGCAGTGTGACGGGAATTTTAAATTAGTCATGGTTTTCAGAGTTCCGTACCCAAAGGGTAAGGGACCCTATTACTAAGACTCCACTGTTTGTCTGTCTCTGTATCTGTCACCGGGCTGTATCTCATGAACCGTGATAGCTAGGCAGTTGAAATATTCACAGATGATGCATTTCTGTTGCCGCTATAACAACAAATACTAAAAACAGAATAAAATAAATATTTAAGGGGGGCTCCCATACAACATAAGTAATTTTTTTTGTTCGATATTAATAACGGCAACAGGTAGACGCTTGAAATATTCAAATGTTGTATATATGGTACGGAACCCTTCGTGCGCAAGTCTGACTCGCACTTGGCTTGTTTTTTAATGTGCGAAATTACCGCCATATTAGTCGGATAAACTATTCCCGTCAACAAATCAGCATTTTCTTGGTTATTCTTAGCAAATGAACAATTCGGTTGATTTGGTGCTGTGGGCCCAAAACTAATGGTACCTATAGTCCAACAACCAGTTGTCCTGCTACAGCAGCTGAATAATACTTAAAAATAAAGAAAATACGCTGCTTTGAATAAAAACATCGACTTTGAAAAAACCGCGAATCATTTTAATTCCCCGTCACACTACTAAGCGAACGCAACGAAAGTAGGTACATGATTTGATAATTTACATTATTTTTTACATAATATAAGAGCGAAAAACATATTCGTATTTTACGACCAGTTACTGAACCAAGGCTGATGAAAACCGTAACTTGATTATGTACAATTTTACACACGATTATATCTGAATGTTCCTTATGTAACCAGTACAGGATGTATAAGAGTCCCTCGCGTTTTTCAAAACGGAGGAGGTTCTAGTCGTACAATTTTCACAACTACATTGAACAAACTCACGCCTGTATCCCGGCGGGGTAGGCGGAGACCAGGGCCTCGATTCTGTTAGTGCATTGTAGTATAATGACAGGTAAACTGTCGGGTCACGTGATGTGTTTTTTCGTACCATTGACGCCTAGAAGGTTTGATGGGTGTACCCGCGTAGACTTAAAGCAGCCATGAAATGAAAACCGCCATGTTCATGCAGTTGTCATGTTACTACAATGCATTAACAGAATCTAGGCCCAGGTCACGCCACTTGCCACGATCCTGACAGACCACTTTCGGCTCATCAACATTCAACAGTCGTCGCACAATAATTTCGGGTATTTTTTACAATACGAACTAATAATCATCGCGAACAATTTTTACAATGGGGACAACTTCCGAATCGCGAAAAAAATTGTTCCAAAAAAAATTCCATCGTTGGACTTTTTCGTATCGTTAATATATAAAAATGAATTGAGGTCCGTTAGTCTCGCTAAAAGTCGAAGACGGCTGGACCGATTTGGGAATTTAAAAATATATATATATCTGTGGAAGTCCAGGGAAAGTTTAAGGCTGTTCTTACGTGGAGAATGCCGGCTCGCTTGCACATTTTAACATTTTTTTAAATATTGTTATAATATGAGTATACTTTTTGTAAACGTGGTCTGATATATTATAATTAAATTATGGACATGTTAAAAATATTTCGTTTTCCTATACTCAGTCTTAAATAAAGAAAAGTTGCTTGAAAAATTGGAATCAAATTTACTCAATCAAAAAAAGAAACGTATGCCTTGAATGTTCGCAATTTTATCGTCTATCAAACCTTTTGATCCTATTCATCAAAAGTAAACTCATTTTTATTACATAGTATTACAATCAGTAAAATTATTAAATTGTGGGAGCGAGACAGTAAGAACAGCCTTAAATGGCAGTTTTCACGGGGGTCATCTAGCCGTAGATATTTTTTCCGCGATTTAGAATTTGTCTGGGAATTTCGTACACCCTGTATATTCACTGGGGGGGGGGAACTATTCTATCTCCAGCCCAAGTAAACATAGCAATTATCAACATACTTACATCGTTACTAAGTTAAAACCTAGCGTTAAACTATTCCACGAGTCTTCTTATCACTAAAGTATTTACAGTATTTTTGTTTCAATGTCTCGCAGACCTTATATATATGCTGAGTGGTCAAAAACCCGCCACTATGCTGCGCTGTGCTGTGAAAATCATCAACGCTATACAGGGTTACTTCTGAAACACTCCAATTAGAGTTTGTTTATTACAACTTTTGTTCTAGTTTTTTCTTAATTTTTCGAAATATCAGGGTTTTCTTTTTATAGAGAGAGTATGGGCTTAAACTGTATCTTTTTCATAACTGTTTTCCTATTACGATAAAAGTGCGAGTCATACTCGCGCACCGAGGGTTCCGTACTCGCGCTTAACCGTTTTTTATTATTTATCGTTAGAATATATAATCATCATCATGAGCCATTTGACGCCCGCTGCAAGATATAGGCCTGCTTCGTGGTTTTCATAACCACGAGGGGTTTTGCCATAATCGCCACGCTCGGCAGGCGGGTTGGCGATCGCAGTATGCGGTTGGAATCTCAGGAAGACGCTGCTGCCCGTCTCCTGGTAATTGATTTCCTTAGTCGCCTTCTACGACACACGACACACTTCCTTCCACGGAAGGAAATGGAGTGACGCTATTCTTAAACCGGCGCCACACGGATCTATAATAAGTCCCACAATTACGCAAAGTTTGATGCCTGTATCGTAATAATACTTTTTTTATCTTTTCAACACACCTGCTCGTAAAGTAGGTCTTATTACAGCGTATTTACACTGATAATGCAGAATATTACCCATGCCGTGCCTTTTACATTACATTATCGCACTAGTGCCTTTTCATTACATATCTTTTTAAATATTAGCAAGAAGTATTAATGTTTCGAAAACAGCTAAGTAGTTATTTGCGTAAATATAAAATTAAATTCAAAATGTGATAAATAATTAAAGAATTTCATGAAACTGCTTGTTAGCTTGTTGGTATTTATATTTTGACGGTGTATTTTTACCTATAAATACCCAATTTCAAAATTTATAAATATGTGGCTGATTAGCTACTTTGCCGGTGCCCTTATCTCAGACTTGCGCGCGCATGCAGCGCTGAGCGCGCGAAAAAATAAAATTACGGCCGCCATCTTTTAAATGGGTTTCTGTTTGTTAAGTTTATTCACAGTATTGCATTTCGTTAGTGTTGTTTTTTTATTTACTTTTCCTCGCAAGTGTGTTGAAAAACGTCGTATGAAACACGTGAGCATTGGTCATTACACTTCTCGTCTACATTAAGCCTTCGCCTTCGGCTCAGGCTTAAAAACCGACTCGAGTGTAATGACCAACATACCATACTTGTATCATAATGTACTATTATCGCATAAACGATGGACCATGAACAAACTAAAAACTAAATTTTTTTATGATATAATTACAAATGTATAGTTTTCATATTTTTTCCCTGAACTTGTAGTATACGCCCCGATATTAGGTACTTGCCAAATTTCATAGTTTTAGGTCAACGGAAAATCCTTCCTAATAATATGTATGGATAAACGCGAAAGTTTGTATGTATGGATGTTCGTTACTCTTTCACGCAAATACTACTGAATGGATATATGTACCTATCTTTTATGTGTAAGCCATTATCGCCAAAATACTAATACCACAATTAAATACAATAAAAATTATTATTCATTTCTAATGCACATTTGGCAGTAACAAATATTCATCCGTACCTATATCAAAATAAATACCATCTGCCTACCATGCGAGAGGTCCCGGGTTCGAATCCCGGCTGGGGACAAAAAAAAAAACCCAGGTCTTGGATGTTTACATGTTTGTGATGTCGTTGTTTCTGGTTGACACAGGGTATCCAAGTGTGGGGCCAGAAGCAATGTATGCCCTTACAGGGCTCATGTTGAGGATTATACTATTTATTTTAAGACCACATATGTACCACATGAAGCAATAAACGATTGAAATTGAAATTGAAATATGTGCCTGTATGTAAATGTTTATGTTTATGTTATGTTTAAATACTCATTCAACACACTTGCTCGTAAAATCGCTCCAATTTCACCGCAATTGGACACAATGACACCGGTAATCAAACTGTGACTTTTTCATTGCTATTATTCACAAGTGAGTTATAGGGATTTTTTTATTTTATTGGTTGAGTTGCTTTGTTCTTTAAAAAGTTTCGATACAAAAAGATCGTGTTCAATAGTACAAATAAATTAATGTACCTATTGCTTGCTAATTATAAATATCAAAATATGTGTTTACACCTGAAAAGGTAGAACATGGAGATCTATATGTAAGCAACTGCAACCGTTAAATGTAACCTATGTTTTTAGCACAATAAATTCAAATTCAAGTTCAAATTCAAGTTCAGGTTCTAGTTCAAGTTCAAGTACTAGTTCAAGTTCAAGTTCAAGTTCAATTTCAAGTTCAAGTTCAAGTTCCATTTCAAGTTCAAGTTCAAGTTCAAGTTCAACTTCAAATTCAAATTCAAAATTCATGAAACTTCGTATTTAAATAGATAATTTAAACTTGTACGTTTTTAATAAATAAAACTTTCACTCAAATAGAACTTTTGTTTTCTCTGTAATAAAGAAAACTTTGAACTCCCCATTTTGTACGTGGATAAAACGCTATCGGCGAAAAGCCAAAAAAAAAGAAACCTCATTCTTTTAGTCTAATATTTGCGCACCCTGACGGGTAGAGCATGCTTGTGCCATCATTTTAAGTTAGCACCTACATAATTTATAATTACCATGCTTTAGCAAATAAAATACTCAATACTCAATATGAGCGATCGCCATTGTTAGATGCGCGCGCATAGGAAAACTGATTAATTTTTCCCGCCATTGCGAACAATTTTTCACAACTCGTTTTTACTGTTGAAATTATAGTTGTTTATTAATTAAAATGTCTACAAGTACTAGTTATAAAGAAAAATATTTTTTAGTACTATATTTTCCCTCATGGTTTTCCTAACCATGAAGAGGTTTGCCATGATCGCCACGCTTGGCAGCGGGTTAGCGATCGCAGTATGCGGTCGGAATCTCAGGAAGACGCTGCTGCCCGTCTCCTGGTAATATATTTCCTTAGTCGCCTTCTACGACATCCACGGAAGGAAATGGAGTGACGCTATGCTTAATCCGGCGCCACACGGAAAGGCTAATCATTAAATAAAATCTGAAAAAAAAACTGATATAAAAAATAACCAGCAGCCTTTTTTTTACACAAAAAAAAATCAACGGCCGTAGAACAAAAGTTGTTGTAACTGGACGGACTCTAACGGACATGTTTCAGCCCCAAATGCCAACATATGTGCGGGGATCTGTGGATTTCCTCACGATGCTAAGCCGGTAAAATACCCCAACAAAACCTCACAGGAATATCAATCGGCCTATTCGTCCTTTCTGAACCCCTAGGGGGTCTGTTTCTTGCTTCTAGCCTTGCTGCCGCTTCCCCGGGTTACCCCACGATGTTAAACCTCTAAGATGTCCCGAATAACATGACTTAATATAAACTCACGCCCGTTTCCCGGAGGGGTAGGCGGAGACTAGGCCACTTGGCACGATCCTGACAGATCTCTTTCGCTTCATCAACATTCATCATCATGCCGGTTTCGGGTACTTTTTATTTTGCCTTTGCTAATACATCCCCTATTTAGTCGAAGTATGTCCGCCTGGGACGTCCCTTACCGGCCATTCCATCCACATTCGCTATAGATATATTTCTTTCGTTAATCTTCTTCCTTTATTCTTCCTTCAGTCTTCCCCGGGCACATAATAATTTCCGTCCCTTCTGCTCCCCCTAGGGGTCTGCTTCTTGCTTCTAGTGTTGCTGCCGCGACGCGCCGGTTTCCCTACAATTTTGAACCAGTCAAATGTCCCGAAAAACTTCTCTAAATGTCCGCCCATACGTGCGAAGCTAGTTGTGGGTCTCTCTCTCCACGATGTTAAACCGGTAAAAAAATCCCCAACGTCCGCTCGAGGCACATAATCACCGTCGCCCTTTCTACACCCCCTAGGGGTCCTTTCCGTCCGCCGTCTCGGTTGCCCGGGATAAAGGGTCCCTAAACGTCCGCCTCAGGCACATAAACACCGTCACCCTTTCTACACCCCCTAGGGGTCCTTTCCGTCCGCCGACTCGGTTGCCCGGGACAAAGGGTCCCTAAACGTCCGCCCCAGGTACATAAACACCGTCGCCCTTTCTACACCCCCTAGGGGTTCTTTCCGTCCACAGTCTCCCTGATAAAGGGAGACCCACAGATAAAGGGACCCTAAACGTCCGCCCCAGGCACATAATCATCGTCGTCCTTCTTAGCCCTCCTAGGGGTACGTTTCTTGCTCCGCGACTTGCTTGATCGTCGGGACGCATCAGGGGTTTCTGGGTCAGGGTCCACATCCATTGCGCTGAGGTGCGTCGCCTTCACGTGGTAAACTAGGGACATCTTGTGGCGAGCCCTGGGGTCACGGGAAAAACTACTATTAGAAAACACTAACGTAAATACAAAATTACATATATTACATTTATTTGTTTAACCCTAGACACCTAATAGCCCAGCGGATTAGTAAGTTGAAGGGGCAGTGGGCGGGGCACACAGCACGCAGAACTGACGGCCGATGGGGCCGAAAAGATCTCGAATGGAGACCACATATCGGTAAGCGCAGCGTGGGACGACCAGCCACAAGATGGACAGATGACCTCATCCAAGTGGCAGGAAGACGCTGGATGCAGGCCGCTTCCAACCGGTCTTTCTGGAAATCCATGGAGGAGGCCTATGTCCAGCAGTGGACTTCTTGTGGCTGAATGATGATGTTGATGAGAATTCGTTGCCTCTCGCCAAGTCGAGACGAACACCGAGTTGACAAGAGACACCACGGCTATCCGCACATGAACCAAAAAGATACAACAATTTTTCTGTCGCGTATTCGTCGAAACGACGAAGATTAGGTGTCTAGGGTTAATACGAAACATGTCAATTATTTTAAAAACCTATTTAGAGGCTTAAAATTCTACCCATGCCGGGACTTGAAGACGCGACCTCTGGCTAACCGTGCCAGCGCTCTCCCAACTGAGCTAATGGTGAGCCGAGCCGATGTAAAAACCTAACTGCAAAGTGAGTTACTCGGGGCTGCAAGTCATGTAAATTACTTCGGCCAGATGTCCTGCCTGTACGTAATACAGAGAAGTTTGTAAAGAGGTTCGAAATTTCGCCGATGCCTGCACTTGCCCATTAGCTCAGTCCATTAGGCAAAGATCGAATTTGAGAACAGCGCCATCTATAGAAACCAACAAGAAGCGTTTAACATTGATATTTAACGACATGACATCGGCGCTGTGAAGGTTACATAGATGGCCGCTAGATGGCGAGCGCTGTCTTTAGACAACGTTGGTCGTACGGGTGCCATTGGAACTTTTCGCATGTGCCATTGGAACTTTCCGCCTTACCTGCAGTCGCACAATGTGCCATTGGAACTTTTCCCATGTGCCATTGGAACTTTCCGCATGTGTCACTGGAAATTCCGCCTTACCTGTAGTCGCACAATGTGCCATTGGAACTTTTCGCATGTGCCATTGGAACTTTCCGCATGTGTCACTGGAAATTCCGCCTTACCTGTAGTCGCACAATGTGCCATTGGAACTTTTCGCATGTGCCATTGGAACTTTCCGCATGTGTCACTGGAAATTCCGCCTTACCTGTAGTCGCACAATGTGCCATTGGAACTTTTCGCATGTGCCATTGGAACTTTCCGCATGTGTCACTGGAAATTCCGCCTTACCTGCAGTCGCACAATGTGCCATTGGAACTTTTCCCATGTGCCATTGGAACTTTCCGCATGTGTCACTGGAAATTCCGCCTTACCTGTAGTCGCACAATGTGCCATTGGAACTTTTCGCATGTGCCATTGGAACTTTCCGCATGTGTCACTGGAAATTCCGCCTTACCTGTAGTCGCACATGTGACACTGGAACTTTTTGTCCTCTCTGTGTTTCCGCTTGTGACGCACGAATTGACTCTTACTGGGGGTCTGAAAAAGTTTATTAAATCATTAGATATAATTAAATTACACATATTTTGAAAATGCTTATTTCCTTCAAAAATTATTGATTTGATTTGATTGATTACGACACGTCGATTACTTAGATTTTCTTCGAGGACAATTTAAACAATGCCTAATCCGGAGGGGTAGCCAGAGGCCACTTGCTACGCTCCTAACAAACCTCCTGCGCTTCATCAATGTGCAGTCCTTCATCATCAGCCATTTGACGCCCACTGCAGGACATAGGCCTCGTTCGTGGCTTTCACAACCATGAGGGGTTTTACCATAATCGCCACGCTTGGCAGGCGGGTTGGCGATCGCAGTATGCTGTTGGAATCTCAGGAAGACGCTGCTGCCCGTCTCCTGGTAGTTGATTTCCTTAGTCGCCTTCTACGACACCCAAGGAACGAAATGGAGCGACGCTATTCTTAATCCGGCGCCACACGGAATAAAATGTGCAGTCCTTACGAAAGTTTAAATTAAGTTGTTAACGAGCACAGGCAAAGTATTAGCGAGCATAAACCGAGCGCTATCAATTTAGTTCTCACGGTCTTAACAAATATTGATGGCCACAGGGGTGGTAGTTATCGGCGTAAAGGCAATTGTTGTTAATGGCAGTAACGGTGTTTAGAGTTCATTACAAAGCGCTTTCATGTTTATGCCACAAAGGCCGTCCATTCTCACTAATCCATTGATGTTTTAAGCCCATTCAACGATACTATCGCCGCCCTGGCTGTGATCTATTGTCCGTAGACTTTGTTTCGCACTATCTTATCGGTTTATGGCCGCTTTCCCACGATGAACCTATTCGCCAGTCTTCAGCCAGCTGCATGGGAGGCACACTAAACCCACCACGTCGATTTCATTTCATGTGACAAAAATTAATTAAATGTATCGGAACGTACGTGACATGAAACTACAATGTAACATTAGATAACTCTGTTAAACTATGCCATTGCGTAGGAAATTCTTTATTTTACCTGTTTACTTTAAATTGTAATTAGTAATTTAAACGATATAACTTTAAGATAACATTCCGTTTTTATGTTACTCTATTTTTCTGAATCGCATGCTAGTTTAATAAATTTTATAATGTACCTAATACGGCATTTGACACGATCAACAATAAATTATTTCATATGCTACAAAAATTACAATCTCCGAAAATGTATCTCTTGTAGTCATCAGCCATTTAACGCCCACTGCAAGACATAGGCCTCCTTCGCGGTTTTCATAACCGTGAGGGGTTTTGCCATAATCGCCACGCTCGGCAGGCGGGTTGGCGATCGCAGTTTTCGGTTGGAATCTCAGGAAGACGCTGCTGCCCGTCTCCTGGTAATTGATTTCCTTAGTCGCCTTCTACGACATCCACAGAAGGAAATAGAGTGACGCTATTCTTAATCCGGCGCCACACGGATTTAGTCAATTACTAGTTATTACTAGTTTTAAATAGATTAAACATAAAAAGAGTGCTCTGAAATGTGACGTCACAAGCAAGTATTTTCATACAAAATTCCGTTTTAAAAGTAACCCTTTGATATTTTGTCAAATACACAATTGTGTTTCTCACTAGATTTAAAATTACCATGCCGGTCAGGTAGGTACTCCAGTTGTTGTGGACGCCGAGACGGGTTAGGTGGAATTAGGTTCGCAGTTAGCTGTAGGCTGAACGAGGCCTTTTATATTGTGTAAATGTAGCGAACCCCTAAAATGTGTTAGTCTAAGTTAGGTTCGCAGATAGTTGTATGCTGAACGAGGGCCTTTAAATATTATGTAATATGTGTAAATATGGTGCAATACCAGTGGAATATTCCAGAGACATCTGTGATTGGTCGAACGACTGGCCCGAATAGTATATAAGCCGGAACATTCTCTGTATTAGGCATGAGCTTTCAGTTAGCTACTACACCACCCTGAACCTGGAAGAAATAAACAGCTATCAAGAACAACTGGAAGTTTGCATCACCACCTATACAGTCCACACCCCACTTAGTCTGGTCCTTCGAGCCGGATCCGAACGAGAGAACCACCCTCTGCACCTGAACGCGGACCTGGAGCAGCCCCCAAGCGGCCCTCGAACCTGGGCCTGGAGCTGCACCCACACAGTGGTCTTCCGAGCGTCGGATCTGAACGAGAACCTTCGGCACTGGACCCGCTTCTGGAGCAGGCATCAAACGGCCCTCGAACCTGGGCTTGGCGCTGCACCTGAAGCGGAGCGGTCCCTGAACCCGCACCTGGAGCAGGCATCAAACGGCCCTCGAACCTGGGCTTGGCGCTGCACCTGAAGCGGAGCGGACCTGAACCTGCACCTGGAGCAGTCATCAACCGGCCCTCGAACCTGGGCTTGGACTGCACCTGGAGCAGATTGGACCTGGAGCAGCTCGCGATCGGCCACCGAACCTGGGCCTGGAGCTGCACCTGGAAAAACTGTAAGTGAACCTAAATCTAAATCTGAACCTGCACCT
This sequence comes from Yponomeuta evonymella, assembly GCA_963969515.1. Taxonomy (NCBI): domain Eukaryota; kingdom Metazoa; phylum Arthropoda; class Insecta; order Lepidoptera; family Yponomeutidae; genus Yponomeuta; species Yponomeuta evonymella. Next base: position 735,538 of record OZ018370.1, on the reverse strand, counting down.
GGAGCAGTCATCAACCGGCCCTCGAACCTGGGCTTGGACTGCACCTGGAGCAGATTAGACCTGGAGCAGCCCCCGATCGGCCCTCGAACCTGGGCCTGGAGCTGCACCTGGAAGAACTGAACGTGGACCTGATCGGCCCCTGATCGGCCCTCGAACCTGGGCTTGGAGCCGCATCTGACCACTGAACCAGGACCTGGACGACCTGAACCAGGACCTGGGCGACCTGGACTTGGACCTGGACGACCTGGACTTGGACCTGGACGACCTGGACTTGGACCTGGAAGACCTGGACTTGGACCTGGAAGACCTGGACTTGGACCTGGAAGACCTGGACTTGGACCTGGAAGACCTGGACTTGGACCTGGAAGACCTGGACTTGGACCTGGAAGACCTGGAAGACCTGGACTTTCACCTGGAAAACTTGGACTTCGACCTGGAAAACTTAGAGCTAAATCTGTGACCTGTAACCTTTGTATATCATTGTAATACTGTCTTTTGTAATTTTGAATTAAACGATACTACCCTTTTGTCTTTTAATATAAGTAATTTAGAGCAAAGAAGAAAGAAGATCGAGTCCGTGAAGTCCGGGCTCAAAGAAAAAGGAAGAACCCGCTTCGAACTAGGTACCGTCGCAACTCCCACGACCATTCTTACAAAATGGTTGTCACTCGGAGCATGGGAGACCCTGCGGAGGACATCGAACGGGAACAAATGGAGGCTGAACAAGCGCGTCAAGAAGCACTCCGCGTCGAGATAGAGCGCCGGAGGAGGCTGCAAGCTGAACCGCCGGCATCACCGTCGCTGACAATGCCCCCGACTGAAGACCGCGCAACCACTACCGGCGTGACTAACACCTCAACTAACGTTGGTGCTACGTCACTACTCGCCAGGGAACGTGAACGAACGTGCGCTATATCACCGGCAGCGTCAGTGAGATCTACGGCAAGCGTTGTCACACGAAAGCGCCGCGTAGAGCTAGAGGCCGCCGAACAACTCGCGGCCTTAAAAGAGCAGCAGCTCCAACAGCAACAACAGCTCCAACAACAGCTCCAACAACAGCTCCAACAACAGCTCCAACAGCAACAACAGCTCCAGCAACAGCAACAGCTCCAAATCCAAACGGACTTAATACAGAAGAGGCTCGCAGTCGAGATGTCAGTCATCGAGGATGAAACGGACCAACCCCCTGTACATCCTGCACCTTCACCGGCAGAACAACGCCAGAAGGTAGATGAATGGCTGCGAGCAAACCCTCTGAACGCTCCACGAACTGAGAGCGGCGCTCAACCACACGAGCGCCAAGAATCACGAACTCTGCGTTTCGAAGAAACACCGAGACGCAGCAGATCTCCCACACCCACCAGAACAAGGGGTGGGATGGAGCGACTGGCAACGGCGCTTGAAAAGATGGCCAGACCACGAGTTCGCCATACGGAACTACCGACGTTCTCGGGGTCACCGAACGAATGGCTACCCTTCCAAGCGGCTATGCGAGACTCCACGAAACTCTATGACATCCCGTCGATTGAGAATCTACTTCGACTAAGAACTGCCTTGAAGGGAGGTGCACGGGATGCAGTAGCGACGCTTCTCTACACAGCGTCTGATCCCGAGACCATCATGAAAACACTGGAGCAGTGCTATGGACGACCAGAGGTCATGGTCGAACAAGCCCTCGCAGACATCAAGAAACTGCCTCGATTTGGGACATTGGCCAGCGAAATGAACACCTTCGCGGTCAAAGTTCAGAACATAACCTGCGTCTTGAAGAACATAGACAGACGCGGTTATCTCTACAACCCGATGCTGGCGCGAGAGGTGCTTGACAAAGTCAGTCCGCACACCAGGTCTCGATGGTGCGACTACGCCGAAGATGTCGACGTCACCTCAGACCCCGAGATCGTCGTTCTGTCTCGCTTCCTCATGCGCGAGGCAGACCGGGCACTGAAGCACGCATACACGGCGACTTCTAGCGCCGCAACGCCTGCCAAGAAAGAGCAACGGCCCGTCGTAGCCCCGAAGAAGTCAAGCGCCATCTACACCGTCGTGGAAACAAGCGAGGAGATCGACCGATGCCCGAAATGCGAACAAGTTCACACGCTACCTCTGTGTTCGAGCTTCAAGAAACTCACCATCGGCCAACGCTGGGACTTCGTACGAGAGAAATGTATATGCTTCAGATGCATCAAAAGCAAGCATCAGCGAAGGTCCTGCAAAGCTAAGCCCTGTGGTGTGAACAACTGTTCTCGCCCACATCATCCGATGCTGCATCAAGATCCACCTGCAGCACCGATGCCGTCTGAAGCAGTACTGTCGGTAGCAACCACTAACGCTACCGACTCACGATCTGTGCTGCTGAAGATGTGCCCAGTTGTCATCGTCGGACCACGGGGGGAGATGAGCACATACGCACTGCTGGACGAAGGCGCTACCATTACGCTCATCGACGAGGACTTGGCGCATAGCATCGGAGCAGATGGGCCACCACGCCCACTGAACCTACAAGGCGTCAACATGTCCCAGCAAGAAGGAGAGAGCAAGATGGTTACCGTGCAAATGAGAGGTAAGCACAATAGCGCGCTACACGAGCTACGAGCGCGCACGATCAAGAACTTAAGGCTTCATCAACAATCCATTCCGGAGACACTGCTGAAGCATGAGCATCTTCAAGATCTGCTGCAAAGCGAGGTGTGCTACGAACGAGCACGTCCAGGCATCTTGGTGGGGACAGACCACTGGGAGCACATTGTCTCACGCGAGTTACGTGTCGGCAGGCCAAATGAACCGGCTGCCTCAAAGACAGAACTCGGTTGGGTGATTCATGGGACCTTGCCAAGCAGCGTGATCTACAAGAACGAGAACGTACTGCACGTCTACGCGCCCGAACGGCGCACCGAACCCGGTCTAGACGAGCAGAACGAGCAAAACGATCGCAGTCTTCATGAACTACTCGAGGCACACTTTCGTATAGATGCTCTCGGCGTTGCCCTCAAACCAAGGGTGAACAGCGCTGATCAACGAGCAACCTTGATTGTCGAACAGACAATAAGGAAGATCGACAGTGGCTATGAAGTCGGATTGCCATGGCGAAACGACGACACGAACATGCCACCGAACTACAACCAAGCCTTCCGTCGACTGCGGAAGATCGAACAAAAGATGGACGCCGACCCTGACTTCGCTCAAGAGTACACCAAGCAGATAGAGAACCTGCTGGAGAAAGGTTATGCGGCACCATGCGACGGCTCCGAGCAAACAAGTGCCGTCCGCTGGTTCCTGCCTCACTTCGCCGTGCAAAATCCCAACAAACCGGGAAAAACACGGCTGGTGTTCGATGCGGCAGCCAAAAGTCACGGTGTGAGCCTTAACGATCATCTGCTAGAGGGACCGGACCTGCTTCAGTCACTGCAGGGGATCCTGTTCCGGTTCCGAGAAAAACGGATTGCTATCACCGCCGACGTACAGGAGATGTTCTTACGCATTAAGATCCGGGCTGAAGATCAACCCGCGCAGCAATTCCTATGGAGAGGAGATAACAGAACCGACCCACCTCGCCTCTACAAGATGAAGAGCCTGATCTTCGGTGCAGCGAGCTCCCCGTTCATAGCTCACTACGTGCGCAACCACAACGCACACCAGCATGCGCAAACTCATCCGCGCGCGCTGGAGGCCATCACGCAGAACCATTACATGGATGATCTGGTGGCGAGCTATGACGGCGAAGAGGAAGCGAGATGCAGCATCGAGGAGATCCGAGCGGTGCACGCCGCTGCTGGATTCACACTGCGAGGATGGAGCGCAAACTGTGGGGAAGTGCTGCTCGACGTTCCAGCCGATCTATATGCGACAACTCCTGTACAACTGGGGGGAGAAGAGCTGAGCAACAAGATACTGGGGCTCTTCTGGAACAACGAACGAGAGGTCCTGCCTACAACCAGAGACGACTGGCTGCCTGAACCTGGTCGTTTCTCTAAGGTGCGAACTACCGCCCATGTGCCGGCATTTACTAACATATGCCGGCGCAGAGCCGACTCGGATAGAGCACCGGCACATCGAAAGTGGCGAACAGGCACTTATCCGGGCCCAGACGGCGAAGTACGAGTGATGGACGTCCGAACAAAGACAGGAGTCTTCAAACGTCCTGCGAGCCGACTCGTCGTCCAAGAGAAGGAGGCTACGCGTGCTGCGCCGGGGGGAGGAATGTTGTGGACGCCGAGACGGGTTAGGTGGAATTAGGTTCGCAGTTAGCTGTAGGCTGAACGAGGCCTTTTATATTGTGTAAATGTAGCGAACCCCTAAAATGTGTTAGTCTAAGTTAGGTTCGCAGATAGTTGTATGCTGAACGAGGGCCTTTAAATATTATGTAATATGTGTAAATATGGTGCAATACCAGTGGAATATTCCAGAGACATCTGTGATTGGTCGAACGACTGGCCCGAATAGTATATAAGCCGGAACATGTTGGATTGCTTGGTACCCACGTTCGCAAACTGTACGCCCGCGCCCGGACCAACCTATCGACGAGACAGCCTCACTATTTTTGGTCGCGCCGGAGTCCCACCCCACCAGCCTCCCCACACCTGCGCACTCAGGAAGTTCGTGGCGGTAGTAGTTTCCTACCACCGCCACCACCACCACCACCGCTATGCCGCCGCCCGGAGGACCTGGCCCGCCGCCCAGAAAGCCCACCAGGCCCACCAGACCCGTCCCGAAGGTACTAAAATGTAAAGACCGCATCTTTACAAATTCCCAGAGGCAGGAGCTGGCGTTCCACCGCAAGAAGGTGGACGACATCCTGACTACGGCCAAACTGCTGAGGACGCCAGGGACGCCAGTGCTGACCCCAACCTCGGCCGGTGCAGGGGAAGAGTTCTTCCCCGCGTCCCCCACGCCGCCGCCTCTGCAAATGCCGCCACCGCACCTGCTGCCCCCAACGCCAGAGTTGAGCCATCGCGACCCGCACCCCTGCGCGTCCGATACGGCTCCTCCCGCGTCGTACGCAGCCCTCACGAAGCGTGCCGCCACCGCTGCCGCGACCACCGCGCTCCTCGGTGTGCCCACGATCGCCACCACCTCCGCCGCCCTCGCCGCGACGCGCCCCGCCGCGACCACCTCGCGTCCCGCCGCGACTGTACCGCGTCCCGCCGCGACCGCAACGCGCCCCGCCGCGACCGCATCGCGTCCCGCCGCGTCCGCCGCGCGCCCTGCCGCGACCGCTACGCGCCCCGCCGCGTCCGCCGCGCACCCCGCCGCGTCCGCTGCGCGCCCCGCCGCGCCCACCGCGACCGTGACTAACTCGCGCGCCACCGGTGCTGCACCCACTGCTGGGTCCGCGCGTACGGCCGCGATAACCAGCACCTCGCGCCCCATCACTGCCCCGACCACCGCCGCGCGCCCGGCTTCCGCGGCCGCGCCCCGCACAGGCGAACCGCAGCAGCGCCCGACCGGCCGTCGGTCACCCACCGTGCCTGCGCGCCTTGATCCCCAGGACCCGCAGGTGCGAATACGGTCACCGACCCCGCCCACCGCCCGCCCACCGGCCTGGAGCATGCCCACCTTGGACCCGCCCTCACCGATGGACACGACGCCGGCTGGCACATCCACCTATGCCTCCGCCGTCACCACATCAACCCCGCCGATGCGCACTCCGGCGACTTCACCGCCGCCACCGCAGCCCTCGCCACCAAAACAAACATCGAAGCAGCCCAGATATCCCCCGCTCATCGTGGAGAGTCTGCCGGACTGGGCCCGCCACTTTAAGGCGCTCAAGTCGTCCTTGGGACATGCTCCCAACGCGCGCCCGTTCGGAAAGGGCGTACGATTCCTCCCCAGATCTGACCAGGAGTACCGGACACTGCAGCGCTACCTGTCCGACCTCGAGCGAGATACCGGTATCTCCTGGTTCTCGTACTCCCTGCCCGCCGAGCGCAGCCTTAAAGTGGCCATCCGAGGACTACCACCGAACACGGATCCCCAGGAGATCACAGACGAGCTGCGGGACCTCGGCTTCTCCCCGGAATACGTGCGCCCAGTACGCGCACGCCAGGGAAGACCCGGCTGCATATTCTTTGCGCAGCTGGAAAGGACCCCGAACCTCACTCCCGGCATCTACGAGACAGCGGAACTCCTCTGCATGCCGGGAATCAAAATAGAGGCATGGCGCGGGAAGAAGGGGCCCGCGCAGTGCCATCGCTGCCAGCAGTTCCGGCACTCCTCGCACAACTGCCACAGGCGGCCTGCCTGCGTGCGGTGCGGGGAGGAACACGCCGCCCGGGACTGCCCCCGCCCTCTTGAGGAACCGCCGACGTGCGCCAACTGCGGCGGCCCGCATACGGCAAATAACAATGAGTGCCCCGTCTTCAAAAAGGAAGCGCGGAACAAGAGGGCGGGAACCACGGCCAGGACGACCACGGAGCCCCCCCCCAAGCGAGTCCTTCCAGCCCCCTCTGGAGAGACAAACGCAGCCGGGTCTCTCATGGCGGAGGCCAACAACCCCGGCGCCCCCCGGCCCCGCAGGAAACGTCGGAAGAGGGGCAAGAAAACGGCCACGTCAGAGCAACGGACGGCAGAACCGAAACCACAGCAGCCCGCGCTAATACTGCCACGGGCTACTCCAGCGGTCGCCGCCCCTCCGCAGGGGAAGAAGGCGAAGCAGGAGATAGCCCCTCAGAAGCAAGCAACCCAAGACGGGAAGGGGGAAGTCCTGAAGGCCATCAAAATCCTACAGGACGTTCTGGAAGCCATCCAGGCCGACCGGAACCCAGTGCCCGTCATCCTAAGAGGGCTCGCAGACCTCTACTCTTTTTAGCCCTCTAAGGATCATACACTGGAATGCCGACGGTCTGTCCCCCAGAAAGGCCGGGCTGCTGAAGACATTGCTCTCGCAGCAACACGTCGACGTGGCCCTCATAAACGAGACCCACCTAAGGGCTCAGGACCGCCTAAAAGTGTCAGGGTACCACGTGTACAGGAAGGAGGAGACATCCCCAGCAGGACATGCTTACAGGGGATTGGCTGTCCTGGTGAAGCGGAAGCTCGTCCACCAACCACTGCCGGAAACCTCTCTGCGATCCTCCTACGCGCTCGGCGTAGAAATATGCCAAGACGGCAAACCCACCCGTGTGTTTGCCTTCTACAAGCCACCGGCCACCCGCCTCGAGGTGGCCGACCTTCACCAACTACTGGACTCGCCGCTGCCCACCCTGATCGCCGGTGACTTCAACTGCAAGCACACGGCGTGGAACTCCAACGGCATATGCCCGGAAGGCCGCCGACTCCTCGACGACGCAGAGAGGTACGGGTATGAGGTACTCGGTCCCGAGGTACCGACCCACTACCCGTACACGGCAGTGCACCTGCCCGACGTCATCGACCTCACTGTGTTCCGGGGCTTCAGTGCCCAGCCCACAAATGACGTCCTAGACGAGCACATGATCTCCGACCACCAGCCCGTCCTGATTACCCTGACACAGGAGCCCACAAGGACTGCACCTCCAGGGAACCGACACCGACAGGACTGGGAAGCGTTTGCGGCATACATGTCCGAACACGTCCCCACCCGCCCCGTCAACTCGCCATCGGACGTGGACGCTGCCGCAGGCGACTTCGCCACATGTGCCGGCGAAGCACTCCGCGCGTCCCGCATCGAGACCCCCTCACGGAGACGCCGCCAGATTCCCGCACACATCCTGTCGATGATCGAGAGGAAGCGAAGACTGCGGAGAGTATGGCAACGCACCCGATGCCCAACCCTGAAGACCCAGCTCAACTCCCTTGCGGAAGCGATATCGGCCGCCCTGGAAACAGCCGCGACCGAATCCTGGCACCGCACGGTCGAGAGGGCTGGCGAAAACTGGACCGGCATCCACCGCCTGTGCCGCCTACTCTCCGGACAGAAACCCCCGACTCGCCCGCTGCTGGCCGGTGACGGTACCCCACGTTACCGGGCCGAAGACCGAGCGGAGATCTTCGCAGACTACCTGGAGGAGCAGTTCCAGCCCAACCCCAGCGACGACCACGAGCACGAGATGCAGATCCAGGACCACCTGGAGGACTACTTTGCGCGACCACCAGCCCCCGATGAGGACCCCGTAGTCTTCTCGCCGGGCCAGGTGCAGCGTATGATACGGCGAACACCACTCCGCAAAGCCCCCGGACCTGACCGCGTCACCAACGAAGCCCTGCGTCACCTACCCCCGCGTGCCATCGCGACGCTGACGCGTATCTTCAATGGCATCCTCCGCACCGGTCAGTTTCCGGGTCCCTGGAAAGTTGGCCGTGTCATCATGCTCCCGAAGCCCGGCAAAAACGTCCTGAAGCCTGAGAGCTACCGCCCCATCACCCTGCTGTCCTCCACCTCGAAGCTCTTCGAGAGGATGCTGCTTCTGCATCTCGTGCCTCACATCCAGCCACGGGTCGAACAGTTCGGCTTCCGAGCCGAGCACTCCACCTGTCATCAGCTGGCAAGAGTGCTGCACCGGATGGCGACCGCCTGGAACAAGAAGGAGGTCACCGTCGCAGTGCTCTTGGACATGGAGAAAGCCTTCGACCGCGTCTGGCACCCCGGCCTGCTCTACAAGCTGTCCACTTCTACTACTCCCCGTCGAGTAGTTAAGACAGTGGGCAGCTTCCTGGCTGAGAGGAGTTTTCAAGTGGCAGTTGAAGACGCCCTCTCGGCCCCAAGACCCGTCGGAGCCGGAGTGCCCCAGGGTAGCTGCCTCTCGCCCGTGTGCTACAGCTGGTACACGGACGACATCCCTGTGGAGGAGGGCGCGATGTTGGCGCTCTACGCCGACGACGCCGCCTACCTCTCCTCCTCCATACGGAAGAAGCATGCCGCCTGCAAACTGCAGGCCACCCTGGACGCCCTTCCTGCGTGGCTGAAGAAGTGGAGACTATCAGTCAACGTGGCCAAGACTCAGGCGATCATGGTGACCGCGCAACGGAACCCTCCACCGCCGCTCACCATGATGGGGCAGAGCATCGAGTGGGCACCCACGGTCAAATACCTAGGTGTCACTATCGATCGCCGCCTCACGATGAAGCATCACGTCAACAACGTCGTGAACCAGGTGCGCGCCGCCCGCGCCCTCCTGCGGCCAGTCCTCCAATCGCGCCTCCCGCTCCGCGCGAAGCTTGGCGTCTACAAGGCGTACGTGCGGACCCGCCTCACCTATGCAGCTCCAGCGTGGTATGCGCTAGTGAGAGAGTGCAACCGGCAGCGACTCAGAGCACAGCAGTCGCTAGCCCTTCGAACCATTGTGGACGCCCCGCGCTTCGTGCGGAATGCGACGATCGCAAGGGACCTGCGCATGGAGAGCCTGGACGACTTCATCGTTCGCCTGACCAAGGCCATGTTCGGCCGCGCGGAGAACTCCGGCTTCCTGCATCTGCGGGAGCTGGCGCCCTACCACGCGCGGCCGCCAGACGGGAGGGGACTACCGCGGGACCTGCTTGGCCCTGCGACCGCCTCTCCCTCTCACGACTGACTCCACTTATCCCCAGACATACTACCCTGGCGCCGCCGGCTGATGGGCGCCCAGCAGGGCTCGACCTCGCCGGCGGCGTGAAGAGGACCCGGACGTGACACCGAAGAGTCGTCGGCTGAGCATCGCCTGCTGGGCTTCTCCCAACGGAGTTCCACCCGGCAGCGCTCGATCTCGCCGGCGACAGAAGCTTCGAAGACCCAGGACGAGACCCCAGGAGCCAACCAGCCCCAACCCAAAGACCCGTCCGTTTTCACGGACGGCGGCGCAACCGCGCAAATAGGCCATCGCCTAGCAAGCGCCTCCCCGCCTCGCCCTACGGGCGAGTCGAGAAGACATCCTCGCAACACCAGTGATGTAGGAAAGGGCCACCTACTGTACTGTACGGCCGCGCATTCACTCAGGTAGCTCGCACCGCTGCCCTACTGGGAATATAACAATACCCCTATACAAAAATTGTTCCTGACATTCGCTTCGAGTTTAATTCCGTCCATCACCACCTTCAAGAGAATAGCCTACCTTCAAGTGCAGCGTGGCTAGTAGGCAACTCAGAAAATCAAGGCCTCAGTTCCTAACAGCCTTTGAACCGGATAATAATAATGATTATTATTGTACATTTTGTAAACGAGGGGGTTTATAATTACTACTGTTATAGCGCAGACAACAAAACACTCAATTTAAGCAATTTCACATGATGGTATAATATTCACATCGATATCGTAAAATCTCATTATAACATCAATAAAACGCGACCAACTTGATTGCAGGGCCAATCAGGTTGGTCGCGTTTTATTGAAGCGCGCAGCTGCGCTCTCATTGGTTAAATTTTAATGGCGGCAAAATCACTGTGATTATACACGTACGCGTGAATTTAATTTTTAATTGCATTAGTGAAGATAAAGTAGTGTATGCAACTGCATATAACACGGGTATTAAAACACTCGTTACTATTATGAAACTCGCTGCGCTCGTTTCATAAACTCACACTCGTGTTTTAATACCCTTCATTATATGACAGTTGCATAAACTACTATTATGCCACACCATACATTATAAAGATACTTACATGAAAAAAATCTTAAATATCTAAGTTACATGTTCGTATTACCACATCAAGGGTTGGCTGGAAGACACGTATCCTGCAATAAGCTCGCCATGTACCCTTTTTTATTTTGTAAATTTGTGTTTTCTGCATGTCTTTTATGTGCGTACTACAAATTCGCAGATGTACGTAACTTTGAAAATGAACAAAGTCATAGGTACAGTGGTTAGGTACATAGGTAGCCCGCACTGGGAATCGAACCTGGATCTTCCGCTTCGGAGTCCATTTTTTTGTGTGTGCAATATTTATTTATTTAAGTTCACATACTATAGGTACATAAGAAAGAAAGAAAGAGAGGGAGGGAGGGAGGGAGGGGGAGAGAGAGAGAGAGAGAGAGAGAGAGAGAGAGAGAGAGAGAGAGAGAGAGAGAGAAAGAAAGAAAGAAAGAAAGACATTTATTGGGACTAATTAACACATCACAAGAAAAAAGGCGTAACAAGCAGGTTAAATGGATTTAAATAAAGTATAGTATAGCACGCAACCCTCCTCAACATACGGGCTGCAACAAAGCATTCAGTGTCTCTCTTTTTGGCGGTAACGTGAACATAGCGATCTGTGACTATGTTCACGTTACCGCCAAACGCCAAATTTGCGCGGACTATGCGGACCCGTGTCGGCCGAACTAAGGATAATGTACCTACGTAATACAGATAAGTTTGTAAAGAGGCTCGAAATTTCATCGATGCTAGCACTTGCCCATTAGCTCAGTTGGGAGAGCGCTGGCACCGTGAGCCAGAGGTCGCGGGTTCAAGTCCCGGCACGGGTGGAATTTTTTGCCTCTAAATAGGCTTTTAAGGATAACATGTCCAGGTGGGGATACGCGGACAGCGGTAACCTGAACTGTCTGTGCGTTACATCTCAGAGCCTTTTCGCTCATCATCATCATCAGCCACTCGACGTCCACTGCAGGACATGGGCCTCCTTCGTGGTTTTCATAACCATGAGGGGTTTTGCCATAATCGCCACGCTTGGCAGGGCAAGATAAAAAGGCCGCGTGGCGCCGGATTAAGAATAGCGTCACTCCATTTCCTTCCGTGGATGTGGTAGAAGGCGACTAAGGAAATAAATTACCAGGAGACGGGCAGCAGCGTCTTCCTGAGATTCCGACCGCATACTGCGATCGCCAACCCGCCTGCCGAGCGTGGCGATTATGGCAAAACCCCTAATTGTTATGAAAACCATGAAGGAGGCCTATGTCCTGCAGTGGGCGTCAAAGGGCTGATGATGATGAAGATAAAAAGTCCCCGAAGCCGGCGTGCGTGCACGCAACGACCAATGAATGTTGAGGAAGCGAAAGTGATCTGTCAGGATCGTGGCAAGTGGCAGTACCTGGTCTCTGCCTACCCCTCTGGGATAAGATAAGATAAGAATATTCTTTATTGCACACAAGAAACAAGAGACATAAAATATGAAAGTTACAGTGAAAAAGTACAATGGGCGGCCTTATTGCTAACAGCAATTTCTTCCAGACAACCTTGTGACGGAAAGGTTGCCGAAGGAGAAAGAGAGACAAAAAGAAAGGGATACAGGCGTGAGTTTATGTATGTATGTATGTATTTATGTATGTATGTATGTATGTATGTATGTATGTATGTATGTATGCAGGCCGCCAATTGCACTTTTTCCTTTGTAACTATTGTTTCTGTAATAGTTTTCTGGTGTGTAAAAGAATAATCTTATCTTATTCTAATTATTATTTATTTAATATCATAAATGTGAAAGTTTGTAAAGATGTTTGGACGTTTGTTACTCAATCACGCAGTAACGGCTTACATGAAACTCGGCGTACAGATAGACAAAGACCTGAATTGAGACATAGCATACTTGATATCCCGGCAATGCGTTCCCGCTGGATAATATTTATTTAAAGTTTAAAATAGATGGCGCTGTGCGAGCGAACGTCGTGTTTTAAACATAGATGGCGCTGTGCGAGAATCGTATAAACGGATTCTGTGGCGGCACGAAGCTCGCCGGGACAGCTAGTGTTTAATAAATCTTGTTCGCCATCGACACGCTAAGAAGACCCGTACCTGGAATGAGCAGACGTTGCAAACGTTGAAGGAGAGCGAGGGAGGCTTCTGTCCCGGGGCCGTGTGCTTCCGGGCGTGAGTTGCCAGGGAAGACTTGCTTTTGGTGCTAAACGAGCACATGTAGCAGTAGAACTCGTTGCCTGGGAAGGAAATGTTACTTTATTTATTTATTTACACATACATAAACTCACGCCCGTACCCCAGCGGGGTAGGCAGAGCAGGGACTGCCACTTGCCACGATCCTGACAGATCACTTACGCTCCCTCAACATTCAGTAGCCGTTGCATGCACGCGCGCCGGTTAGTTTATTTATCTATTTATGGCATACAAAATCTTGTACATTATTACGGCCTACACTGTCGCGCTATAAGACGGTCGCCCTGAGAAGAAAACCGGCCAAGTGCGTGTCGGGCCGCGCGCAGTGTAGGGTTCCGTAGAGGGAGGGGTTTTGACCAGCTTTACAGAACTAACAACTTCATCGAAGTAATTTTCAATGGATTTTGTACCAAGTTTTCCTTTTATAAGTTGGTCGACTGGTCGACTATTACTCGTTAACTTGTAAAGCCTACTTAGCCGTGATAGTTTTCCTTGTAAGTTCATGCGATGCGTGGATGGTGCGATTTAACGCCGTGCGATTTGTTTCTTTGGACTTTTTTAAGCTCGCAGGTCTATGAGAATAATTACGTGGACATCGACTAGGATTTGACTCAGCTATTAATGAACCATCTAAATTCTATAGAAAACACTGCGCAAACATTGAAGTTATGGTAGCAATACCACTCGCTAACTGTTAAGGAAAACCTTGTGAGGAAACCTGAGTGTCTGAGCTATTCACATACCTCAGCGCTTAAAATCGCCAATCCGCGGTGGGCACGCGTGGTGATTAAGCCCATACTCTCTCCCTGAGAGAAGGCCTGTGCCCTACAGTGAGACGTATATTAGGCTCATCTCATGGTTATGAAAACCACGAAGGAAGCCCATGTCCTGCAGTGGTCGTCAAATGGCCGATGATGATGATAATCGGAACATGTCTCGTTTATAATGCAATAAAAATATGATCAATCGCTCAAAAAAAAAATACGCTTCTCTTTTAAATTAAAGTGTGTACTCTTATTGGGACACCCTATAGAAGTAAAAGTTGAAAACGAAAAAAAAAACACTCACTCTTCCCCCAAAAGATATCATTCAGCCGCCTCTCCAGTATATCTGTGACCTTCTTGACCTGCGCCTTCTTCTTCCTCGCGTCTCTAAGTAGCCTGGTCAGGGGCTGGTCATCCTCGTCGGTCTCGTCGGAGACGGAGACGCAGTCGATGTGGGGCTCCTGGAGGATCACGTCATCTTCGTCGCTGGAAGTCAGGAGGCTGACCGGGTCTTCGGGCCTGAGGGGGGACACCAGGCGTTTATTTCGGAGAACCTAAGTCGAGAACAGTCTTGAGGAGATTAATACAAAATACACTTCTTAAAAAGCGCCTTTCCATCACTGGAGGTTGGTAGTGAGATCTTTACAACCCTGTTCAGTGTGTCAGGCGACCCTTTGCCTCTGCCTATCTCTCCGAGATGCAGGCGTGAGTTCCTGCATGCGTGTGTGTGTGTGTGTGTGTGTGTGTGTGTGTGTGTGTGAGTGTGTGAGTGTGTGAGTGTGTGTGTGTGTGTGTGTGTGTGTGAGTGCGTGCGTGCGTGCGTGCGTGCGTGCGTGCGTGCGTGCGTGCGTGCGTGCGTACGTGCGTGCGTGCGTGCGTGCGTGCGTGCGTGCGTGCGTGCGTGCGTGCGTGCGTGCGTGCGTGCGTGCGTGTGTGCGTGTACCCTCTAAAAGTGAAGCCTAGCCCCCAACACACCATACACTTTTTTTTCTTCAAAAGGAATCCCAATTTCACTTACTTCTTCTCCAGAACCTGCACGTCATCATCATCGTCATCCTCGACGGTGGCCGGCCGGCCATCGCCGCCATCGTCGTCCATCATCAGCAGGGCAGCGGGGTCGATGTCCACTTGCACATTCTCCACTATCATCATACAGTCCGTTGGGCTCTCCGGGGGGGAAGGGGTGCCTGCGGATTTTGTTAGCTTGTATTACAAGAAAATATGAATACCACATCTTATTAAATCAATTCTCATCTCATTGCGTTCACCAAAAAAGTGCTAATCCATACAGAAACGGTTAACATGCGATTCTGAAGGTTTCGTTAAATTAAAAATTGTTCGTATTGACGAATTATTTTGTGATACCCGTATGAAGCAGAATTTTTATTAACTCGCGATTTCTAGGGTTGCGTACCCAAAGGGGACGGTCTCCGCTGTCCGTGCGTCCGTCCGTCCGTCTGTCACCAGGCTGTATCTCTTGAACCGTGATAGTTAGACAGTTGAAATTTTCACAGATGACGTATTACTGTTGCCGCTATAAAAACAAATACTAAAAACACATTAAAATAAATATTTAAGGGGGGGCTCCTATAAAACAAACGTGTTTTTTTGCCTCTTATGCTGGATTTTAATAACGGCAACAGGTAGACGCTTGAAATATTCAAATTTTGCATAGATAATTGCACGGAACCCTTCGTGCGCGAAGGGTTCCGTGCCATTATCTATGGCGCGAAAATTAAAGCCTATTCAATGCATGAGTTCTAAGTTTTAGAATAATTATGTAAACTCTGTTAATTAAGGACTTTGAAAAGACTAAGTTTGGAGTTTTTTTGTCCATTTTTTCTCCAAAATGATCTAGATTTTGAAATGGATACCTAGTTTAACTTGTAACGTTCACTAAGTCGCAGTTTCTGCGCTACTTTGAATAAAACACTTTTCAATTTTAATAGAATTTGAAGCGTCCAACTGTCAAATTCCATACCAATTTGACAGTAACCCCCACTTTCTCTTACACTAATACGCTGTTAATCTACCGTTAACAGGTGTCAATTGACCAAAGTGCATACAAAAAAAACTACTGACAGCTGTTAACAGCTTGTTAGTGTACGAGAAACCGGGGGTAAGACGATTGGAATCGTTCAGGATTTGGTCCGCGTAACATAGGGGGCAGATCGGTGGCCCGAGAAAACAACGGCCTGTGATTGGTTGGACGGCCGGCCCGATCTGCATATAAGCCGGAACATTTTTGTATTGATAGATATATAGATAGATAAAAAAAATATTCAGATCTGCACACACACATGTACAGGAACAACACATACCTACATACAGCATTCGAAGAAAAAATAAAAAATAAAACTAATACAATATAGTCCGCACAGATCTCTTTGGCGGCAACGTGAACATAATCACAGATCGTCTGCACATCGCTCACTGTCTTTACAGTGTATGTGTGAGTAATTGAGGTAGTGTGATGCGTAGTAAATTCCTATTAGTCAATTACTAAATTAGTCAATTAGTCACACATGTACTGTAAAGACAGGAAGCGATGTGCAAACGATCTGTGACTATGTTCACGTTACCGCCAAAAGGATTCGTGCGGACTATACAAACAATGCGCAGAAAGAAAGAACAATATAAGTACACAGGAAAAAAGTAGCCTACAATAAAACAACAGAGCGCACACTAATAAAGTCCCCAAGATACAGGCCGAGCCTAGTTTGGGGACTGCCGGTAAACGCAAATACATTGTTATGTAATACCCTTCAATGACTATATTTGAATCGTGTGATTTTAAAACGACACATGTCCTTTCATTACAACTTTGCAGGAAATAGAAAAAACTGTTTTATTCAAATACTAATATCTACAACAGCAATATTTTAGCATACTATATTGATTTCTGTATGAATAAACTGCAATTTTTTTTCTAATGTAAATCTATAGGTAGGTGTAAATAATTTAATAAAAAAAAAATGGGCAAGTGTTATTTTAAAAACACATGTGACTTGTGTTGTTTTAAAATCACACGATTCATTTATAAGTGACCTTAATTTGTATATCTTTTTGGAAATAAATATTTTTTACTTTACTTTCACTTTCAGAGAATTTTGGGTGCGGCAAACGTGACAAGGTTCTGACTCAGCATGTGCTGGTGTGGGCGACCACCTCGGCGCTGTTTTTATGTCAGTATACCCGATGGTAAGACAGTGGCGTGCAGGGCTCGGAGAAATGAATATATAAAATTTGGCGAAATAGGTTTGGCTTTCGCCGATGCCTGCACTTGCCCATAGGTCGTTAGCCAGAGGTCGCGGGTTCAAGTCCCGGCATGGGTGGAATTTTTAGCCTCTAAATAGGTGTTTAAAAATTAAATCTTACCAATATTGCTAGGATCCACCGAGATCTCAACGAAGACCGGCTCGGCCAGCCGCAGCCCTTCCTCCGTGGACTCTCCCAGCGACTCACAAGAGTCCTGAATGGACTCTATCGAGTCCCTCCTGTCCGACCTCATCAGGCCCGTCTTTGGGTCCAACACGGTACGTTCCGGCTCCAATATCTTCGCTACATCTGCTGTAGGATTCTCTATTACTGCAGGCGGATTTTCGCTGTCTAATAGTTTTTCAATGTCTGTCAGAATTTTAACCGGATCTAAAATCGGTTTCTCTGAGTCCGGGGGTGTTCTTTCAGGGTCTATGGTCGGTTTTTCCGAGTCCGGGGTCGGTTTGTGGGCATCGGGCGTGGGTTCTGAGGGTGTGGGAGCGTTGCTGGACTCCAGATCGCCGTTTAGACAGGACAGAGGGTCCGTGGATGGGTCGCAGCCGTTGGGATCCGCTTGGGTTGGGTCGCTTAGAAGAAATTGAGTGGTTAGCACATACATGAAAGAAGATACAAAACATTCACACACTCACACGCACGCACGCACGCACGCACGCACGCACGCACGGACACACGCACGCACGCACCCGCCGTTCCGTTTTTCCTTTTCAGGTACGAACTCCTAAAAACATTTTCATGGTGCCGTTTTTTAATTTTTTTTTTGAAGATTTTGTATTTTATTACAAATGTACATTACTTGTTGGAAAAAATTTGTAACAAGACAAGCCTTGAACAACGGTCGAATGAGTCAGTGAATGAAGTCTTGAGCTTCAAATGGATTAAAAAATCGGGGTTCAATTTTTTTTTTTTTTTTGCTGCAAAACGAAGAAAACAGCGTAACAAATATTATTAATATTGGGTGGGTTCGATTCCCACTGGGGGCCGCCGTACATTTGTACGAATGGCCTCAGTATGGGTGTATTTCCATGTTTGTGACGTCCTTGCCTAGCATAGCACAGGGTGTCCTAGTTTGGGACCAGGTCAAGTGATTGTGTTGTGTGGAAGTTATTTTATTAAAATAATAATAATGCGCAGGCTATATACGTCCCACAGTAGGGCACAAGCCTTCTCTCAGAGAGAGAATAAGGGCTTAATTACCACGCGTGCCCACCGCGGATTGGCAATTTTAAGCGCCGAGGTATGTGAACACCGCAGAAAATCAGGTTTCCTCACGATGTTTTCTTTCACCGTTAGCGAGTGTCGTAAGTCGTCATACATGCCGGGATTCGAACCTACGACCTCCCGAATGAGAAGCCGGCGTTCTACAGCTCCGCTACCACCACTTGGTACATGTGAATAAATCATAAATTTATTTTAACGTAGACAATTTACATTGTCTTTGTTGAATGTCAATGAAAAATGTTAGCCGCTGCCTTGGGTAGAATTTGTAGCGGAGAGAAAGGCAACGGAAATATTATTATTATTATAATTAAAATTATTATTATTATAATTAAAATTATTATAATTAAAATTATTATTATTATAATTAAAATTATTATTATTAAAAAATATTATTATGAAATATTCATCATCATCAACCCATTATGTCCCCACCGAGGGGCACGGGTCTCTTCCCTGAGGAAGGTATAGGCCATACTCCACCACGGGGGCCAAGTCCGGATCGGTGGAGGCTTGTAGACTAGTGGCTCGTCTACTGTCAGAAGTTGTCAAGCCGCCCTAAGGCCTCTGACTTGGCTTAACGACTGCCATCTATCGACGGCAGCCGGCACCAACAGCTTAACGTGCCTCGCGTGTCGTAACGTGTCGCATAGACGGCGACCCATCCATGCACTGAACGCGCCCTGTGTTGCGTAACCTTCGTGATCGTTTAAGATCACTCAGGCAGCCGGGGCTACGAGCGATTCGAGCGATGAAATATTATTAAATATTATTTCCTCTTTCCTCTTTACGAGGGATGGAAAGTGTGAGGGTGATATAGAAAGAAGAGTAAACGCGGGAAATTGTGTAAACGGTGCATTGCACTCCTTTGTGAGTGACCAAAACATCTCCAAAAGAGCTAGATTGGCTATCCATAATGGAGTGCTGGTCCCAACACTTATGTATGCTAGCAAGACTAGGGTACGGCAAAAGAAGCAAGAAAGTAGGATTAATGCAGTAGAAATGAGGTCCTTGAGAAGTATGTCTGGTGTTACTTTGAATGACAGGATACGCAATAGTTTGATTAGAGAATGTTGTGGACTGAAAGAGGATGTAGTGACTAGAATTGAGAAAGGAATGTTGCGTTGGTTTGGACATGTGGAGAGGACGGAGGAAGAAAGATTCACGAAATTAAAAATCGAGCGAATGTGGGTGGAAGGGCCGGTAAGGGACGACCCAGGCGGACATACTTCGACCAAGTAGAGGATGTATTAGCAAAGGACAACATGAAAAGTACCCGAAACCGGCGCGCGTGCGTGCAACGATCAATGAATGTTGAGGAAGCGAAAGTGATCTGTCAGGATCGTGGCAAGTGGCAGTCCCTGGTCTCTGCCTACCCCTCTGGGATACAGACGTGAGTTTATGTATGTATATATGCATGTATTATTGTTTAACCGGACGGCGGTCGGTGGGGAGAACGACAGGCCGACGGTCGGACGATGTGATCAAGTCGTCAAAGGGCCCGTGGATGCGAATTCCTCAAATTCCTCAAGATATATTAGAGTTACCTCCAATGCGATTTAAAAAATGTGTTAAGCACATTTTGTGCAAAAAGGCTTACTATAACATCAAGGATTATTTAGAAGACAAAGATGTTTGGCATTAAACAGTAGATTAATATTATTTAAAGGACGATTGTGACTAGTGTTCAACACATTCATGACTAATATTTTAAGTTGAAAACTCTGTTAATTAAGTTAAAACGTGTTTTGAAAAGAATAAATGTGGAGTTTCTTTGTTAGCTTCTTCTCCACATAATCCATTAATTGTGAAACTAACAACTTTGACGTTCATTAAGTAAACATTCTGTTTTTACAATGAATAAAAATATTTGAATTGAAAAGGCCTATACCCAGCAGTGGACAGAGGTGGACTGACGACCATGATGATTATTCATGACTCACCTTACACTATTTCTTCTCGAAGCACCATCTTTTTCATTTGTTAAACCATTATCTTCAACCGTGACTTTCGCAACATTATTAGAGACAACACTTTCACATCTGTCCAGGCTATCTTTTGCATTATTCCTACCAATATCACTGGAAAATTCCTTCATGAGTACATCACTGATGATTGTGTCAATTTTCTCGCAGGCCCTTATGGTATCATTTTGTTCGCTAGCTAAATTACTGTCGGTGCTGATTAATATTTCCATCAGACCCTTATTATTGGCGACGGCAACTTCTGTGTCGTTTGGCATACTCGGAGTGTCCTTGCCGCTGATTGATTCTTCAGAATCCGATACCTCTTCGCGATTCGAGTCTGCGCGCTTGGAGTTGGTGTCGTTGGGCTTTGGCTGGAAGTGAAGTACGCAACATAAAAAATATCCGAAACCGGCGCCTTTCCATGGAACGACAAGAATTTTGATGAAGCGATAGACGTTTCTCTGTCCTGATTTTCTTATAGAAATTTGCCATCTTTGAAATTAGCAATATATAAGTTTGTATTCAGGCTTACATTTATAAATAAATAATAGTCAGTTGAGTTAGGCCCGAACCCTTCACCCATCTCTAGTGTGAGTGAAGGTGCCAATGGACGCTGTATAAATCATCTCTTTACGTAGATGCAAAGGGCAAAGTTTAGTCAGTTGAATATACAACCCCCTGAAGGGCAGTGTGACAAAAACTGATAATTTAGGAAATTTACTAACACTCCATGAACTTGCCTATGTTACTGAAGTAAGTTTGAAATAAATATGTTCAATTCAATTTGCTATGTGCCGATTCAAAAACTCAAAATGCACGATTTTGTTCCCTTTTAGAAAATTCGTATTTACGCATGCGGTGTCCATCTGTAACTGGAGGCACATTAAGCAACGATTTAAAAAATAATATAGCACGTAATAAACATTGAGTTAACGATGGATCGACGAACATAAATCTATTTTCTAATTCCAACCAAACTAGGGGCCGTCCATTAATCGCGTGATGTTTTTCAGCAACCACCCTCTGCCCCATGGTGATACGTGGTGAGGTTAAAGACTAGCCCTCCCCACCAACCCAAAAATCACGTGTATTTATTTAAAAAAAAAAACACGGGGAAATCGTTGCCTAAAAACGGCGAGGTCCGCTTTAAAAAAAAAACACATATCTCACTACACCACCCCCTAACCCTAGTGATATTTCAAGATTTTTTACGACCCCCTCCCCCCTTCCCCCCCCCACCTTCAAGCCTTTATTTTTATTTTAGCTTGTATCTCTCAAACACACGAACTTACATCCCCATTATCGATGGACAGCGATGGCACAGAAGTTTTCTTCAGCGTCCTGCGACCGTTCACGGTGGTGTAGTCGCTTTCTTGGAAGTGCGAGCTGCAAACCAGAGTGTTGCTCGTCAGTTTGACGCCGGACTTGACCACCTTCAGCCACGCCTTTCGGACTGTCTTGCTTTTGGGGAATCTGTTGAAGAAAAACCATTTGAAAATGAACTCTTTTTAAGTGCGTTAATGACGACGGCCTACTTAATCTGTTTTAACGGCTATTTAACGACAGTTAAATAGCAGTTAAATAACGGCTATTTAACGTCTATCTAACGCTTGAAATCGCCAATCCGCGGTGGGAACGCGTGGTGATTAAGCCCATACTCTCTCCCTGAGAGAAGGCCAGTGGGATGCTTATAAAGACAGTTATTTCGGTTTCACCAACGTCCATCCATGGCTACTGATGCGGCGCTAGCGCATTGTAGCCAAAAACGGCCGGGATGCGTAATTCGATAAAGTTCTAAAGTTCTATTTGTAAAAACACGATTCTTCTCTTTACGCCAGTCTATTTAAACTGCATTTGAGGAGTGTTTTAAGAAATCGTATCATAAATGACACTTTCTCGGCCCCTAGGCTATAAGTGTTATTGAATTTTCGTTTGGTCACGTTTCGAATTGTAAAAGAAGACAAATCTTTCCAAACATAAAAAACTTTGGCCTTGCACCTACGTAATGAGGTGATTTATACAGCGTCCAGTGGCACCTTCACAAACACTAGATGGATGAAGGGGCCACTCGGACGATGCAGTGCCTGGGACATTGGTTTCTGATTTCCTGGTAATTGATTTCCTTACTCGCCTTCTCCGACGACGTCCACGGAAGGGAATTGAAGCTATTCTTAATCCGGCGCCACACGAAAAAAAAAGAACATAATGGAATATAATAAAAGTGGGTGCTCAATAACTCGTGCGAGTTGTTTAAACTTGAGCGTATTGAGGTGTCGTGTGATGTCTGTAAAATGTTTGTGCGAAATATATTATGTACAACGGAAAATAATGTATACTATGTACAATATATGAAAGTGAAGTTGTTTTCCGGACCTAATAAGTATTAAAAGTATTACGTTCCCTTGAAAAACTTTTTGCGGTTTTGTAAGGGAACCTAATACTTTTATTGAAAGAAGGCCTTGCACCAATGCCAATGGTCTGACGACCTGGTTACGGTGGCGGGGAGTCGCTGGATGCGGGCGGCGCAACACCGGGAAGCTTGGAAAACCACGAGGGAGGCCTATGTCCTGCAGTGGGCGTCAAATGGCTGATGATGACGATGATTAGTGCCTTAAGCTACTTACTTGAAATATTTAAGCTCCACTCCACACTTCCTGCTGGCCGAACAGCCGTCGACACAGCACACCCGCATTTTTTGGCTGTTTACTGACGCGGTTCACATCTCCTGATAAAGATATTGTAAGTTATGAACTTTTGTTGCTAAAACATTATGAACATTGTTTGTCATTAAGCCGGGTCTCCTGCTCGTGTTTATCTTGAAACATTACACAAAACAACCGGTTTTCAATGCTCCAAATTAACTTTTTATTATGCTTCCCCTAGCAACGAAAATGTTTTGCGCAAAGAAAACGGAATGTTATAGGTATGTAATGTTTTTAGCAGGAGACACACCTTTAAGGCGTGTCTCCTGCTCGTGTTTTATAATGAAACATTACACAAGACATTTTGTTTTCCATGCGCAAAACATTTTCGTTGCTAGGGGAAGCAAAATAAAAAGCTCATTTGGAGCACTGAAAACCGATTGTTTTGTGTAAAGTTTCATAATAAAACACGAGCAGGAGACCCGGCTTTAGACAAACCTCCACACAAAAGACCCTTTATTCTGGGGGTAGGCCCTTTCAGGTCTCTGAAGAGCGGAGTTGTTCAATACTACTGATAGGGCCTTGTGCAAACACATTAGTTCAAGTTTGTTATAGTGAAGAAGTCCTGTCTACTAGCTATGATATAATCACTGTAAACCTTACGACTCTCTTGAAATAAGAAGATCTTTAAGCCTAATAAAGTTTGTGTTGGATAGTGCACAATAGAATTGACTGTGTTAGTCTAGTGGGCGAGGCGGCGCGCACGGCTGGCCAGCAGCGGGCCAGCGGCGGGCCAGCAGCGGGCGCCCGTGCCGCGCGCTCTCGCACTAGTCAACTCCCTGCTCAGGGCGCCGCAGTGTGATATGTTTACCACAGGAATCGGGAGAATGATTAAAGTATGCAAGGGAATGCTTGAAGAAGGATGATTCTGTTTTTGTTTTTAGTACTTTAGTGTAATGATTAATGAAATGTTATTTATATTGTTTTCAACACACCTGCTCGTAAAGTAGGTCTTATTACAGCGTATTTACACTGATAATGCAGAATATTACCCATGCCGTGCCTTTTACATTACATTATCGCACTAGTGCCTTTTCATTACATATCTTTTTAAATATTATCAAGAAGTATTAATGTTTCGAAAACAGCTAAGTAGTTATTTGCGTAAATATAAAATTAAATTCAAAATGTGATAAATAATTAAAGAATTTCATGAAACTGCTTGTTTTAGCATTTTTAAGCAAACACTACAATAATTAATGTAAACCTAATAATTAACATAAAATTTATGAATAGGTTAGCAACCTCATTATATCTAGATGGCCATGCATTGCAGCCATCTTTGATGGATGCGCGCGCACAAGAATACTGTTTTGAATTTTACCGCCATACATAACACGAATCACGCACGAAAAATACGCCATCTTTTAAATGGGTTTCTGTTTGTTAAGTTTATTCACAGTATTGCATTTCGTTAGTGTTGTTTTTTTATTTACTTTTCCTCGCAAGTGTGTTGAAAAACGTCGTATGAAACACGTGAGCATTGGTCATTACACTTCTCGTCTCCATTAAGCCTTCGCCTTCGGCTCAGGCTTAAAAACCGACTCGAGTGTAATGACCAACATACCACACTTGTATCATAATGTACTATTATTGCGATGTTCAACTTTTATTAATTACTAAGTTTGTAGCGATTTGGCATTAGCTGTAAGTTACAAACCTAAATAAATAAATAAATGGCAATAAATGATTATTCTTCTTCTTCTTGAAAATGAAAATTAATTTTTATTTTTTTTCTTCTTCAATAATACTCTATTGATATTAGTACGGCAATGGCTGTTTCATTGAGACTATCCGTAGACTACTAATCAATCGCATTCCAATCGTATGACCCGTGCAGCTTAACTCGGCGCCTCGCACGACTCGATCTCCTTCGCGAGAGATGCTAACTTAAGTTAGCTTAACTTAGGTTAGCTGGTAGATAATGCTAAGTAGCATTAAGCTCGCCTATGTGCAAAACTTTCTGTTTTATATGCAATAAAGGATTTAATAATAATAATAATAATAATAATAATAATAATAATAATAATAATAATAATGCCTGTTTAATTTGCCCGCATTATACCATTGGAATGAAGTTGTAATGATATTGCTTAGTAGAGAATGAAATAGCGTCCAATAACAGCCATTGTGGTTTATTAGACTCTTCGCCCTGGTTGGTCATAAAATAGGATACCATGTGCTATGGTAACCAGGCAAGCACATTAGATACCTACATGGAAACATACCCAGACTGAGGTCATTTGTACAAAACAAAAACGGAAGCAAATTCTATAAAATTACAACATTAGGTATTATTTAGAAGACAAATAACAATTCATTCATTACATTTACATTATAATATGCGTTTCATTCGGAGATAGGGACCGAAATAAATACTCATTGAGATAAAATAAAGTCTGTTCTTTAATTCGATGCAAAGAAAAGAAGCAGTGTTACCATTATAAAATATATCGTTATACTCGGTAGATTTTTGTTTTACTGTAAAAAAGTAGACTCGTGTGACCAAAAACCTTATTGCATCAAACACCCAAACGTAAGAAACCCCAAACGTAGGTAACTCACACAATTTTTATTTAGAAGTAAAATAGGATTATTAGTTTTTTACTTATTGGCAACACTTGGATGTTGGTAACCTTGGGTTTCAAACCTCAAGGTTTGACACATTCATGAAGACGTAATTCATTTTCAAACATTCCGTTTTTTTCTTGGATCCGCGAATGTTGTTTCCCGTGTTCCCTTGTGATTTCGACAATTTTGGCTAGTTTCTCGAGTCCACATGAACAGATCCAACATGTGAAAGATATTGTGTAAATAAAATATCTTTTTACTTTTGTTTTCATTATAGAGTTTTTTATTGGCATGTATTTGATTGGAAACTTAGATTTACGGCCGTTACAGACGACGGCGTTAATATATGCAATATTTTTCCCCCACAATAACCAACATCCAACCCGGGTCCACACACGACTACGATCGCATTATAGAACAAGACATCGCGCAATATATTGTTATTCAACGCCGTCGTCTGTCACGACTTTTAAAAAATAAACTTGTATCGATGTCCACATAAGTATGTCAACAAATGTAATGTGTTGTGATGGTTTACGACCCCGGCACATGTCGAAGTGATAATATATATTTTTTGCATCGAATTAAAAAACACACTAGAATAAAATATACTAACTGAAGACAGAGACGTCTGGTATTAAACACTACAATAATGTTAACAATTTTCTATTTGTTTTATAGTTATGTTTTTTATTTGTTTTTTCCAACTTATTTATGTATTTTATTTTTGTTTGTATTTTTTGTCATAATTTTTTTTTTAATTTTATAACGTCAACAATTTTATTTTACGGTGCCTAACATTTTTCAAGATTGATTTATCACTTTTTTATCCAACCTAGATCTCCAGCTAACCATCGGCATACTGTGAGGCTGTATGCACCAAAAAAACCTTATTCCAACACTGTGACGTGTATTCTTATTCTTATTGTTCTTTGTCACCTGGTAAGTGAGGTGTTTACTACTATGTCTAGAATTAACATTCGACTTTTACCTGTCTAACAATCTAGTTTAGAGAGTGGAATGGTATTAAAAATGGAATGTTGGGCTGGTGGCCAATTTTGTTAGTGAATTCTGTGAATTCATGTATACACACATTATAAATCATAATTATATCATAATCATGACACATAACGCAAAATATCGCGCAGAAGTTCATGAGAATAAGAATAAGAATAAACTTTATTTGACAACATTGCAAAGAATTACATACAGTAGGCACACAAGCCAATATCCTTACAAAGAATTACAAACAATAGGTGCATAATTAAGTTAGCAAACCATAGGACACATTTGGCGAAATACCTGTACCTAAGTACCTACATGAAACTTAGACACACAAAGTTGCCAAAAATGGGCCAGTCTCAGCATGATGCCAAAGCAGGGCTTTGGCGCTGGTGACCGCATGTTTGGCACCGCATGACCGTCTGTGGCTCTCGGTCAGAGACAAACTTATGTTTTGATTATGAAGTATAGTCAGGAATTAACTATGTAAGGTTTACTGATAGAGATATCAACCAGACGGATACATTTATGTAGCCCATATACTGCATTTAATCCACAGAACTCTGATGTTAATCAAGTTTTTTTACCAAAAACCTCTCCGCTCGCGTCTAGCACATATCAACTCACAGTAGTAAAGTGAAGTGATAAAAACTAGCGATTCCTCCCGCCCGCCAACGGTTAAACATTTACAAAAAGATAAAAAAAAAGTGCCTTCAAATCACTGTATAAATATGTTAAAATCACTGTAACCAGTGAATAGTGAAATTGGTGAAAGTTAATAATGAAACACTCCTAATTAAAGATATGTCTCTAAGGTTGTGTAACCAGGCATTAAAAGCGCAAAGAAGAAATCAGTAATAAAGAGATATTCACACAGTCAGCTTTCAAAATATAGATCTATTCCATCTATTGTTACTTACTATTATTTTTATCTGTCTATCCCGCTATTCTGAATTTATAAGTGGAGACTTGCAATTGGCCTTCTGTTTCCTATGTTGGTGTTGTTCTGTTATATTGTGCTGTTAGTCTTCTTTAAAATAAAATAAATAAATGAATAAATAAATAAACTTTGGCCCCCGCATCCATGTAATGAGATGATTTATACAGCGTCCAGTGGCACTTTCATTCACACTAGATGGATGAAGATGCTGCAGTAACTGGGACATTGTTTTTTAGATGGAGTAGGCTTGCCCAGCACCTACACCATCCTGACAGCTTAGCGGGCCTAGGCCACAGGAAAATAAAAATGTGCGGATCCAACCAATTCACAGGAATCCTCACAATTTTTTCCTTCACCATTAGCATGTGGTATTGCCCACACTAGGAGTTG
The DNA here is from genome assembly GCA_963969515.1 of Yponomeuta evonymella. Classification (NCBI taxonomy): domain Eukaryota; kingdom Metazoa; phylum Arthropoda; class Insecta; order Lepidoptera; family Yponomeutidae; genus Yponomeuta; species Yponomeuta evonymella. Next base: position 707,995 of record OZ018370.1, on the reverse strand, counting down.
AACCTGGATCTCTCACTCCCAAGTCCATTGTTCTACCCACACCACCACTTTCATATCACTCATAAATTAGTTATTTTATACTGAAATTGAGAAGACATTTAGATCCAGCGCAAGCTAAATAGTTAAGATAACTTTTGGAAAAGTTTAAGACCCAATATATGTGTAACTAACCTTACAGCTCACTTATTAAAAGCTATGTATATAAAAGCTCAAACCTTCGATGAATTATGTAAACAATAACAAAAAAGAACAAGGCAAGTAATATTTTTGTAATTATAACTTATTTTGTGCAGAAAAAAATGGGTTATTACATGAATTCTTCCCAACAAAATAAGCGAGACAAAAGAGAAACACCGAATGAACCTTACTGCTATAGAGATAGAGTTCAAAACCGATTACCAACTGACTACTCGATACAAGTCAATCAATTATGCTTATTTATCGACAAAAATTTATATCAGTTTCAGTAGAAATCTTTTTGCAGGCGGTTTTAGTAACAAAAAAGCCGGTTTGATAATCTGTTTACTAGCAAAATGTACTGAAAATAAGGTTATTTACGTGCATAAAAGAATCACATTTTTCGCTCTATTTTCAAAAGAATTAGTTGACATGAAGATTCTAACGTGTAAAGTAACAATGTATCTTCGTGTACTTACCAAAAATTCTCCTTTTTTCCGACTAAATCAAGTGGAAATAAATGAAAACTGTTTACCCACAAACGCGCTTGTATTTTTTGTTTGACGTTACTAGTGATGTGCTAAAACCCATTCATCTCGATTTTAATCGATCGATTGTGTTTAGTGCTGTGAGTATTGGAATATTTAACGGTTACTAGTTGTACCTGCGACTTCGTTTCCGTGAAATTCAAATTAAAAAATAAGTATATGGTCTATACATAACCAGTTAAGAGATTGTAAAGACACGTTTTGCAAATACGATCTGTAAGTTTTTTTTTATCGGTGACGTGTAACCAACATCTAGTAACCACTTTTTATGTTTTTCGATTATAAGCAGAATCAATTCGATATTGAGCAACACCAGGCCTTGACCGTGTTTCTTTTGATTGAATGATTGGTTTATCAACCAAAGAAAACACAACATTTAAAGTTTGTCTAAAGAACAGCATTTATTATCTTACATTTGTTACACAACTACCTATCTAATATAATATTTACACAACTAATAGCATACGTATAAACACGACGCGACGTCGTATCGCGTTTATGTGTAAGAGCCCTATGAATCCATACAGTGACCTTACACCTTTTTTATATATTCTTTTTTTTATTTGTTAATAAATACAAATAAAAAAAAGAATATATAAAAAAGAACATGTTACATTTGTTATGTAGTGCAAGAGCCCTACGAATCCTTACAGTGATCTTACATCATTCACTTAATTTTTTTTATCGTATTTATTAATATAAAAAAGAACATGTTACATTTGTTACAATAAGGCCCTGACTGTGGGAGCAGTCTCGTTTACAATAGGTTTACCACAGATTTACATAGCACTTTTACATAAGAATTACACACTAGCATCTTCTGTCAATAAAGATAACTTAACTAAATTCTTGACTTTTTCACAGTTCCAAGATTTATTTAGTAAATAAAAGTAGTTGCTTGATACATTTCGAAACGCCTAAAGACTTTTTAGACTGCATCAAACAAATACCTTTGAATACATAGTAGTCATAGTGGAAAATGTCGCCGATAGTTTTTATTGCAGACGACTTATTATACCGGGTGTACCAAAAAAGGGCAGGTTCTACTCGACAATAGTGTGTGTTTCCATATTTGTGATGTCCTCGCCTGGTTACAATAGCACAGAGTTTCCTAATTTGGGACCGGCCCCTATATTACGCGCACCACATGCTGAGCGATTTCAATCGTTTAACTGTCAAATTAATATGGAATTTGACAGTAAGACGATTGGAATCGCTCAGGATTTTGTGCGCATAATTATGCCCCTGGACAAGTAATTGTGTTGTATGGAAGCTATTATTATTATAGGAGGAACTTTTACTGTGGTGACAACTTCAAAATGGCAATTACAAATAATAATTAATTAAGACAATCGAGAAAAAAATATTCAGCTGTTCCATACATTTTAATAGGCGATAACTTTAGTCTTATTTTTCTGTCAGTTTGAAGTCAACGTTGTTTGTATTGACCAGTACAACCCGCCTTTCTTCGAATAAATGTGAAAAATGTAACACCCTGCATAGGTACGTTCTTACAGTAATCTTTAAATAATTCAATAACAAAAACATCACAAATTTTCACATCTCAAAGGCAGTACAGTTTTTTAGTATTCATAAAATTAGTGTTATACAAAAGTTCATAAGAAAATAAATATCAAAATTCTACAGTACAGATAAAAACTCAAATTCAACGATATTTTTAACTTTTTTATTATTCGTTAGGAAATCCGCCATAACAACACATACTCAGTAAAAAAATCCACATACTACCTGCAACTTTTCATTCCATTAAATACAGATTAGACAGACGGACGGACAGACACGTAGGCTTAGAAAAAGGGTCCCGTACGCAACCCTGCCTGCTGGACTGTCCAGAATACTTGAACTGTTCTAGGGGATCTAGACTGCCTGGGCTAACTAAAAGAGCGTGAACATAATATGTGTAAAAGGCCTTTCTAAAAGGCCTGTTGGGCTGTCTAGATTGCTTGGGATGTTTGAGAACTGGTTTTGAATGCCTGGATTCTCTAGAAAAGCAGTCTAGATGGCTTGGACTAACAAAAAGGACTGCTGAACTGGCTAGAATGCCTGAACGTTCTTAAAAAGCTATCTAGAATGCCGGGATTGGCCATAAGAGCTACAGGCGTCTTAAATGAGAGCTTGGACTTGGAGTATCTAAAACAGCTTTCTTGGTGCAATCTAAATGACCTGGAAAGTGCCAAAATGCAAGGACTGCTTAAAAAATAATTTATAACGCCTAGACTGCTTTTTAAAAAGCAAACCAGAAGGCTTGGACTGACTAGACTTGAAAACGCTTCGAATCGTCCAAAAGAGCTTTCTAGACGTCAGGAACTATTTAAAACACCCGATCCTGGTACCCGGAGTCCTGAACCGACTGCGTTGGCTTGGCCTGGCCGGCAACGTGATGGTTGTGCCTCATGTGACCAGGCCGGCGTGGTGGGGCCAAGTATTCGAACATGCTCTGCGTGTGTTGGGCCAACATGTTGGCGAGCTCGCACGGCATCGGGTCCGTCCAGAAGAAGTCGTGGTTGAGGGCCGTGTCCGCATCGTAGCTGGAGAGTGTTGGGGATGAATTGAGACTTTGAGTAAGTTGGTAAATCTTCTAGCATATATGTATGGACTGTCAGAGCGGTAAATCGTCTAGCATATATGGACTGTCAGAGCGGTAAATCTTCTAGCATATATGGACTGTCAGAGCGGTAACTCTTCTAGCATATATAGATTTTCTGTGGCAGAGCGTAACTTGTATAGATTTTTTGGGGGCGTCTGGGCCGGGCAGAACGCATAACTATTAGAACAAGTCTATGTTGGTTTATGCCTAGATTCGTAAGTTTAGCTAAATATTTTATAACAAAATCTGTCATTTGAACGCTTCTCAAGACCAGCGAGCTGGTGGGCATTTGCCAATTCGTGGTCTTCACTCGAGAACCTTCGCACCTTATAATCAAAGTAAATAAATGGAACTTACCGCTTAGCGGGATCGAGTTGCAGTAGTTTGTCCAGCAGATCGCAGCCGTACGGGTCCTTAACGTATGGCTTCAGGCGCTCCTGTAAATGAATGGAGAATTAGCGAGGTGTCGCATCATCTTGCGCGCGCGTGGTGATTAAGCCCATACTCTCTCTCTGAGAGAAGGCCTGTGCCCTACAGTAAACATAAACATTTACATACAGGCACATACATTGCGTCTGGCCCCACACTAGGATACCCTGTGTTGTGGGAACCAGAAACAACGACATCACAAACATGTAAACATCCAAGACCTGGGGTTTTTTTTTGTCCCCAGCCGGGATTCGAACCCAGGACCTCTCGCATGGTCTGCAGATGCACTACCGCTGCGCCACGAGGTCGTCAACAGTGGGACGTACATAGGCTGCTTATGATATGTACTAGCGTCTCAGTTGAAAGTCAAACTGAAGGTGTTTTATATTCCGGGTCGCTACAACACGATTGCAGATCGTCTCTCATGGGGAGCAGCCTTGCCAGACTGGCATCTGAAGGAGACGGTATTGGCGAAAGTATTTCAGAAGTGGGGAGTGCTACAAATAGACTTGTTTGCTTCGGGTTGTTCGAAAATGGTGCCCCAGTATGTTTCGATAGATGCTCGGGATGCTCAGGCGGTGTTCATCAATGCTTTCAGTCAACATTGGAATTTCCATCTAGCGTGGGTGTATACCTGAACCACCAATTCCCATACCTTGACCTTCCTCTTCTGCCCCTTTGGCAGTTCCATCTTGTTGTAAAGGTCCAGGGTCTCGACTCCGGGCCACACGTCCGGAGTGCACGAGCCGCAGAGCTGCGATATCAGCAACAGCTGCTGCTGCTCGGTGGAGCCCTGCATGATCGGCGACCGCGTCCACATCTCGGCCATGATGCAGCCCGCGCCCCACATGTCTACGGGCGGCCCGTAGTTGCGGTCACCTGGGGGATTCCGATGGGTTTTTTATTACTGCGGTCATCAATTAGTCAATCATTGACCACCGCGGGGGTAGCCTAGTCGGTAGAACATTGGACTCGGAAGCGGGAGACCCAGGTTCGATTCCCAGTGCGGGCATGTATGACTTTGTTTTCTAAGTTACGTAGTCGGGCCATAAGTTCTGTCACATAGGTTTAATTTTGAATTTAGAATACTGGCCACAAAAAAGTTATGGGCATTCGAAATTTGAATTTTTCAAGAAAATAAAAACACAGCTTTTCTGGAATTCATTTTCCAATATGGAGTGGACGCGCAAAGAAGACAGAGTCGCAGTAATTGCATTGAATCGTTGCGGCCAGGCGCCAACTGAGATTTTCAAACTGCTGAAAAATTTGAAAATTCCACTGCGATTTATTTATCGTACTATCAAACGATTCAGGGAAGATTCAAGTTCAGATGATAAACAAAGAAGCGGTCGACCTCGTACTGTTCGGACTCCAGCGGTCATCAAAGCAGTGAAGGCGCGCATCCAACTATAGGGAAGAGCGGGTGATCGTGTTCTTCCACTATAAAGGGAAATTTCCCGCCAGGCAGATCGTATGCCTGGGGACGGCCGGTCCGACTGATGTTCGTCGGACGTTATATTTATGATATGTCATGTGAAACATTTTGCTTGCGCGATTCAGGAATGTTGGAGTTTATAGTGCGCGCGCAGAGTTGACATGTGCTCGCCACATCACTCCCCTTCAAGACCGTAGCTACGCATAGCTAGGTCTGATAGGAATCGAAGTCTGTGCTCTAAAGCCTGCAAGTGCCAGGAGGCGCTGAGTCAGTGAGTCGACTAGCGGTTGAGGGTGTTCGGCGGCTAACAGTCACTTCACCGGCGACAGTACCATGGGGTCCGCGCATGTGGTAGGAACCGGTGAAGGCTGCTGTACCACTGGCAACGTGCGCTGTTGCTGTGTGGCTGCCGTGCCGAAGGGTTGGGGGAGATCACCATCAGTACCAGTAGTCGGTGCGTTGACTGTAGTGGATCTGATGAGGTGAGAGGGAAGAGGATGCTGGCCTTGCTTTGAGACTGATTGTATGTGGGGTGCTGCGAGAGCGAAGGAAGGTTGACAATGTTCTGTCGAGGGTCACCACTATAGGGAAGAGCGGGTGATCGTGTTCTTCCACTATAAAGGGAAATTTCCCGCCAGGCAGATCGTATGCCTGGGGACGGCCGGTCCGACTGATGTTCGTCGGACGTTATATTTATGATATGTCATGTGAAACATTTTGCTTGCGCGATTCAGGAATGTTGGAGTTTATAGTGCGCGCGCAGAGTTGACATGTGCTCGCCACACAACGAAATCCTGTCCGCAAGCAAAAAATGTTGGCTCTGCAGATGGGACTAAGCAGAACCACTGTTAAAAGGGTGTTGAATGAAGACGTAGGACTGCGTGCCTACAGAAAAAGAACGGCACATCTTCTTAACACACGGCTGAAGAAAATCAGACTCGAAAGATGCCGGATTTTGTTAAGGCGGTACGCAGGTAAAAAATACCGCGAAATACTTTTTTCGGACGAAAAAATTTTTAATGTTGAAGTGAGTTACAACAAACAAAATGATAAAGTATATGCACAGTCTAGTGAAGAAGCGAGCAGACGTGTGCCACGTGTTCAGCGTGGCCATCATCCTTCGGCATTCATGGTTTGGCTTGGGGTCTCCTATTTGGGTCAAACAGAGGTGTTTTTTTGTGAAAAAGGACTGAAAACCAGTGCCCTCGTATATCAAAACACAGTCCTAACAAATATTGTGGAACCCCTTTCACAAACAATGTTCGAAAATAGGCACTGGGTTTTCCAGCAGGATTCTGCGCCGGCCCATAAGGCGAAAAGTACCCAAAACTGGCTCACGACCCGTGGAATCGACTTTATCACGCATGAGGATTGGCCCTCCTCCAGTCCAGACTTGAATCCTTTGGATTACAAAATATGGCAGCACTTAGAGGAGAAGGTCTGCGCTAAACCATATCGCAACTTGGAGTCGCTTAAAGCATCTCTGATTAAAGCAGTCGCCAATATTGACATGAATGTCGTGCGTGCATCGATTGGTGACTGGCCTTGCAGATTGAAGGCTTGTATCGAAGCCAGAGGAGGACATTTCGAATAGTTTTAATATGGTTTAAATCTGTATTTTGTACCCTTTCCTTTGATATATAAATTGTTGTAATGCGTAACTCATTGTGTCCTTTATTTAACTTTCCATATGTGACAAAACTTATGACCAGACTACGTATGTACATTTGTGAAGTAATAGTAGCAATACCACTCACTAACGGTGAAGGAAAACATCGTGAGGAAACGTGAGTTTCTCAGCTATTCACATACCTCAGCGCTTGAAATCGTCAATCCGCGGTGGGCACGCGTGGTGATTAAGCCCATACTCTCTCCCTGAGAGAAGGCCTGTGCCCTACAGTGGGACGTATATAGGCTGCTTATGAATATTTGAGCATCGCGAGTCATTAAAAAACCGACCAAATGCAAGTCGGACTCACGCACGAAGGGTTCTATACCATTATCTATACAACATTAGACAAAGATCGAATTTGAGAACAGCGCCATCTATAGAAACCAATAAGAAGCGTTTAACATGGACATTTAACGAAATGACATCGGCGCTGTGAAGGTTACATAGATGGCCGCTAGATGGCGAGCGCTGTCTTTAGACAACGTTTGTTGTACCGGAGCCCCACTTAAATATTTATTTTATTCTGTTTTTTTCTATTTGTATTTTTCGTTATAGAGGCAACAGAACTACAACATCTGTCAAAATTTCAACTGCCTAGCTATCACGGTTCATGAGATACAGCCTGGTGACAGACCCATAGACAGACACACAGACAGACAGACAGACAGTGAAGTCGTTTGGCACCCTTCGGGTATGGAACCCTAAAAAAATTGATTCGATAGGAAATAGAAAATTTTGTAAAAAATGCATCAAACCAACTATGCCTGAATCAACTTCCACACTGATAACTGGTTGATCAGCTGATTACATGAGAATGGATTGCAAACTATTATGAGATTGGTAATTAGCTAACTTAAGTGGGTAATTAGCTAGCTTGAAAAAATAAAAACCACACTTTTGTTGGAAACACACTAAAAGATAAAAAAATAATTTGATAGTTTCCAAATTATTAGCGGATAATTAAAAAAGCAAGATGAGGCCGAATTGCACCACATCTTAAACATCACTTAAGTCTTCAGTTAAATCGACTTTTGCCTAATCAATTAATCTGTAGAATTCTATATTATTAGGGGTTAAAGTATGAAATTGCCGATTTGTACTGAAAATCTAAATTTTTTATTTTTTAAATTTTTAACAAATTTATTTAATCAAAATAGTTGCCATTATTATCTATACATTGCTGCCATCTAATGGGAAGGTCATTAATGCCTTTGCGATAAAACTCCGACGATCTAGACTGCACAAACTGTGTGAAAGCATTTTGTACTGCCTCCTGGGAAGAAAACTTCTTGTCACGTAGATAATTGTCCAAATCACGAAAAAAATGGTAGTCCGTTGGAGCAAGGTCTGGTGAATACGAAGGATGACGAATGGTTTCTAACTGCAGTTCCTGAAGGGTCAAAATGGTTTCTCGTGCTGTGTGAGGTCTCGCGTTGTCGTGGAGCAATAATGGTGAAGATCGATTCATGAGTCGGGGCTGTTTATTGATTTGACGCAAGTGAGTCAATATTGTGGGTAAGGTAACGTTAAACCATGCCGCTAATTCCTGGGTAGTTTGACTAGGGTCGGCTTCCACTATCTCTCTTAATTCATCGTTATTCACCTGTGTGGGCGGTCTTCCTCGTGGCTCGTTCTTTAAGTCGAAATTTCCATCACGAAAGCGTTTAAACCAAAATCGCACGGTGCGTTCATTAGTAGACCCCTCTCCAAACGCAGCATTGATATTGCGGGCTGTTTCTGCCGCGTTAGTTCCGCGTCGGAACTCGTATTCAAAAATCACTCGAATTTTCGCAGTATCCATCTTTCTTGTCTAAATTGAATAACAAAAACAATTGAAAGTCGATATTCAAATGTTTCACATTTTTTTAAAAAAGAACATCCTAGAAACCATTTGAAAAAAGTTTCATTCGAAAACCTCAAACCATGAAGATTCTATGTCAATTCAAAGAACCTATTGCAATAAAACGGCAATTTCATACTTTGACCCCTATTATTTCCCCATCGGACCACCATAAAAATGGTTTTTAATTGTTCTTTTCAAGGTCATAATCATACATACATAAACTCACATAAACTATCCCAGAGGGGTAGGCAGAGACCTGGGACTGCCACTTCCTAATGCCAATCTACGGTCAACGTGCCGATGGATACGTGGCTAGGGGCGAGCCTAGTCTAAAGTGTACGTCCTGGAGTTAGGCGCTCTTCAGGCACTAAAAGCCTTGTCTCAGCATACGGGGCTCTGCTAGAATGGACAGTCTTTCCCTAGCTACTAGTGGAAACAAGATGAAGTTTTTAAAAAAACGTATCGAGGTGGTGGCGAGGTTGGTCGCCGCGCCTCACGCCGGATCACACGAACATAATCTAACAGGTTAAAAGCATCCACCTGTTGCCGTTGTTAATATCAAGCAAAACACGGCCAAAAATTACGTTTGTTGCATGGGAGCCCCCTTAAATATTTATTTTATTCTGTTTTTAGTATTTGTTGTTGGCAACAGAAATACTTTTTTTTTTTTTCGGTATGCTGACATGTAATCGGTCATCAGACCATAAGCAGTCCTTATGAATGAAGGTTTCGGCAATTCCAAAATGGTGTCCTAAAATCCATAGCAAATGCGCCGTGGTTCACAAGAATGGAAGAAGTCCACAATTACCTTAAAATTCCCACTGTACATGAGGAGGTACAAAACACGACCAAAACTTACAAAGAATGCATAATGAATCACCAAAATAAGCTTGCAATCCCCCTTAATGACCAACTCCAAACAAGACGTCTGAAACGACGACACGTATGGGACAACCTGTGAAGTATAATAAATAAAGGCTACCCAACTCCGGAAGGGCAAGCCTAAACCTTCAATACATCATCTGTGAAAATTTCAACTGCCTAGCTATCACGGTTCATGAGATACAGCCTGGTGTCGTCGCACCGACAGACAGACGGACAGTGACATCTTAGTAATAGGGTCCCATTTCGCACCCTTCAGATACGGAACCCTAAAAACTGAATTCCTAGGTTTGTAACAAAAATAAATAACCTCCACACAACATAATCACGTGTCCTGGTCCCAAATTAGGATACCGTGTGTTATGGATAACCAGGCAAGGACGCCCAGACTAAAGCCATTCATACAAATCAGATATGGTGGCCTCCGGTGGGAATCGAATGCACAACCTCTATTATAGTATTTTTTAATGACTCACGATGCTCATACATACTAATATATTAAACGGGTCTAACCATGATTATTTAATTGCCTTTGAATCTGTTATGGTAGTTAAGACCGTACGCGCTAGACCAAAGATGCAGACGATGATAGATTATTATGTCAGTTGCATACAAGTGAAGCAAATAAAGGCATAATTAAAACCAACAAGGAATACCAACCTAACAGCAGTTCTGGGGGCCGATACCACAATGTCACCACCCTGTTCGTGTACTTGTTGACCTGCCCAGCCTTGGCCACACTGAACGCTCTCGCCAGACCAAAGTCAGCCAGTTTTAATATGCCATTCTTTGTTATCAGCACATTGGCTGCCTTCATGTCTCTGTGCAGAATCTTATTGCTGTGAATGTAGTATAGACCATTCAGAAGCTGCTGCATGACCTTCTTAATCTCTCCGAGGGAGAATTTCACGTTCACGTTGGATAGGAGACCAGCCAAATCGTGCTCGCAGAAGTCGAAGACAAGGTAGAAAGTTGACCTGTATTTGTTGTGTGAAGTGGCCTTCGTACGGCATATCTCGATGAGATTCACGACGTTTTCGTGCTTCAGGAGCTGAAGGATTTTGATTTCACGCAGCGCGGTGATAGGGAAGCCTTCCTTTTCGTTGTCCATGAGCACTTTTTTCATGGCAACGAATTTTTTTGTGCTATTCCGAGCGCGGGCTTTGAAAACCTCCCCGAAGGTCCCCTGCCCGATTTTGGCGACTTTCTCATACTTGGAAGACTCGTCGCAGAAGGGGAAATCGAAATCTTCTATGTACTTCTCTTTTTCCCTCATATTTAGGATGGTAGACGTGGTACTGAGGACCTGAGGCGCGGGCTCCCGTGGAGCGCTCGCGCTCTGCATCTTGGACGCTATTTTGACGGTTTAATCGCACCCACGGCCGCGAAGGAAGTTTTGCTTGGACTTGTTTGTAGTAATAACCACATTTGCTTCACCAGTTCGCTAGAAACCGTGTGAATTCGCGAAAAATGCACAAGAACACAATGTTAACGTTTCACTTGCCAGCTGGTGACTGACCACAGAACACATATGACTGACTGACTGTGGTGGGTGACTGACTGACTATTATAGTAGCGTTTGTTGTAGGGATGTATGTACATAACTTTGTCTTTTTAATCTGTGTACTGAACGAAATCACCATGTCACTCATTCAATCGCACGGTTGAATGTTGTCGGACGGCAACACTTACTGTTCCATTTCAAGCACACTTCAATTGACAAAAATATTTATGACAAGTACGCAAAAACACTTCTGCGTAGCGGAACGTACCTAATCTGTCAAGTAGTTGACTGTATGTATATAGTTGACTTGACGCTCGTTCGCAGAAGATTTATGGAGTCATATCAAAATTCTTATTTTTCCTCTAATTACGTCGGGTTTTAATTAGATTAGTGCCGTAAGCCAATGCGGCTTCTTCATATTTTCTTTCAAGACGCAACGGGTAAGTGTTTCTTTGCCAAATTGTGTTTATCGATCCATGAACTTCTATGTGGGGCAAATAGACTCAAAAATGTACGTTCCCAAATATTATTTGCACTTAGATAGCATTTTTCGCATTCATAATGAGCAGGCGACAGCGGCTGTATTTATGTCAGCCCTCGTGACGCCCACTTTTTCGATTGAAACACGGTTTGTAGGTATGTGCAGTCTGGGTTTGTACATTCTATTGTGTTCTGTTTTGCTGTATTACTTTGGAGAGAGGTAAACAATTTTGTATGCATGGCACTGTTTGCGCTGTGTTACTTTTTCTCGCCCCATAAAGCCAACTTTGTTTTCGTGTATATTAGTCCCAGTGGTTTTTTATTGGCAGTTTTTTGACTTTGGACATTTTGTAAAAATATTTTTAATAGATTTTAATTTCTGATATTTGGCTAAAGGTTCTTATAATTGGCTATTTCTTGCCGTATACGTGGCATTGGCGAAATTGTACTGGATAATGAGTGCAGTGAGTCCATAAAGCAGAATTGAATTGAATTAGTCCCAGTGGAGTTGTCCCATGATGGGACTACTGGATGTTTTTTCAGGAGGTTCCATGAACTGGACTAGTGGCAATTTTAATCTCAAAGGTTCCACTATAGGTATTATATTACATTATATTCTATACCCCACTACTATTCCACTAATAGGAACCTGTGTGTTTCATTTCATAGGCCGTAGATATAAATCCGTTTTTAAAAAACATTCTCATAAAACAAACAAAGCCGAGTCGACAATGTAGGTCAAATTGTTCCTAAACATCTGGGGAAAAAAATACTAGTAGTTCCATCATGGGACTACTCCACTAGGACTACTGGGAATACAATGTTAATTTTCGTTTTAACATTTTTTTTTTTTCAAAATTATTTTTTTATTCATCCAACCAATTGTATTGCTAAGGTACACTTTTGCCTGGGACAGGGAAACCCGCGCTTCCATAACTTATAAAGGTTGAACACCTAAACTCATATAAACAAACACCACTCAACTCACCGAACCTTCCCCAAGATTGAAGCTTCATCTGCAGCACTCACTATTTGTCCATTTTAGCTTCTCAGAATAGTCCGAATTGAGGATTCTTTGTATGATGAGTAACTGACTTTATCATTAGTGCTGACTCAGTGACCTGTTTTAAAAATAGACAACAATTATATAAACATCAAAAAGAATTGAGTACAATGATAAGATATAATACATATCAGGTCTAAGCTGCTTGTGTTTCGAACAATTATAATGATAGTATTTTGCTGAAAAGATTTTTGTTTGCAGAAGTAAGTACTCTATATATATATATATATCCTTTTTACTTTGTGTTATTTAGGCTTTTTGTAGTTTATTTTGTGCACATATATAGACCCGTTTTTCTACTGCTTCTCCTATACCCGAAGGTTTGCTGGAAGAAATCTCTTACAGAGATAAGCTCGCCTTTGTACATGTAATTTCTTATGTAAAGTCCTGTTGTCTTGTGTGCAATAAAGTATAATAATACTAGTGCAAGCTCCTTCCTTGGTCCTGCAAAGGAATACAAACAATTTATAATTACATTAAAGTACTAGTTCTAGGAAATCAATTACCATGAGACGGGCAGCAGCGTCTTCTTGAGATTCCAATCGCATACTGCGATCGCCAACCCACCTGCCAAGGGTGGCGATTATGGCAAAACCCCTCATGGTTATGAAAACCATGAAGGAGGCCTATGTCCTGCAGTGGGCCTCAAATGGCTGATGATGTGGATGACTAGTTCTAGTTCCTAAACCTGGGATTTCCGCACTTAGCCTCACTCATCGTTATAGTTCTAGTTAGATCTAAGATTTCCGCACTTAAACTCATAGTTGGCTATTGTACGTAGCAAGCGCTAAGGTATGTAAATACCTCTGGCACTAAGGTTTCCTTAAGATGTTTTCCTTTACCGTTAGCAAGACGTATTGCTACTATAAGTTCACAAATGTACGTAACTTAGAAAACAAAGTCATTGGTACATGCAGGGATTTGAACCCTCGACCTCGTGAATGAGAAGCCGGCGTTCTACCGCTACGCTACTACCGCTTTTTAGGGTTCCGTAGTCCGAAAGGTACCCTTAGAGTTTCGCCATGTCCGTCTGTCTGTCTGTCTGTCTGTCCGTCTGTCCGTCCGCGGCCTAGCGCGAACACCGGTGGTCTTTAGTTGTAATTTGGTGTGTGTATACATATTTATCACGCCGACAAAGTTAAACAATAAAATGTTGGAATATTTTTTTTTTACTGTACCGGAAAGGTGGGGTGATTTTTTTTCTCGTCGTTGAAAAATATTATGGGTGTAGGAAGACCATTTTTCGGGTTCCCCGTTTGCGAAATATTAAGCATTAAAGCGCAATTTTTGTCCCTGTCTCTCCCCTGGCTAAACGGTTGATTGTAGAGACGTGAAAAAATTCAGGGTATCACATATAATGAACTTGAAAGGAAAAGTATTGAAATGAAAGCACGTCTGTTCCGTAGCAAATCTTTATTTTCTGACACGCATCGCAGTTACCCACATTCACGCTATCGATGCTTAATTACGAGATACCCACATACACCACAAGTATCACGGTTAAGTAGGCTTTACTAGTTAACGAGTAATAGGCAACCAACTTATAAAAGTAAAATGTCGTACAAAATCCATTGAAAATGACTCCGATGAAGTTGTTAGTTCTGTAAAGCAGAAAAAAAACCCTCTTTCTACGGAACCCTACATTGCGCTTGATCCGACTCGCACTTGGCCGGTTTTTTACATTGAACTACAGACTCACTTATACACAAACTCACGCCTGTGGCAGAGGCAGGGTTTGCCAATTTCCACACTCCATAGTACATTATTTTTTCTAAAGAATTATTCTTTTTTCATTATAGTCTCTAACCCCCAGTTTCTCGTAGACTAACAGTCTGTTAATTTACTTTTAGCAGCCATCAGTTATGTTTTTGTATGTTAATCTACCAACCTTGATAACAATTAATTACTGATTAATGTTGAACGTTGAGGAAGCGAAAGTGATCTGCCGGGATCGTGGCATGTGGCAGTGCCTACCCCTCTGGGATACACGCGTGAGTTTATTTATTTACTAATTAGTAGTGATCTGCAAAATAAACATGTGTGCAACAAATGTGAATAATTATTAATGTTAATAATTATTAATCCACATGCATGTAACATAATTCATTGGGTAATAAATAATTGTTTACTTTTACTTACTCTACAATTGTTTTATTTTTATTATAAACGGTCTGTAAATATGTTGAGTTCTATTAATGAAAATAATTTTATTACTATAAAAATAATCAAATTATTTTCATTAATAGAATATAAAATAAAAATAAATATCCAGCTACTGTGTGGCTCACCACAGTTACGCCAAATAAACATACATACATAAACTCAATCCTGCAGAGGAGTAGGCAGAGACCAGGGTCTGCCACTTGCCCTGTCAGAGGTCTCATTCGCTTCAGCGACGTTTATAAGTTGTTGCATGCACGCACGCCGATTTTGGGTACCTCTTATCTTTCCCTTTGCTAAAACAGCACAAAAAAACACCAAATAAAATTAAAATTATCCTGTTTTTGGATATTTCATATCAATAAAACCACAGAGTAACCCTTATTACTTTTAAATCGAGACACAGACTGACACAAATACTACCCACAAAATACGCCACAAAAATATAAACCAAATATACTTAGCATATAAATTCATTTTGTAATAGTTATTTGGTCAGCAAAATAAATAAACCAGACTGCAAAATTGTAGTGTATTTCCTGAAATAATGAATGAATTTATTTATTTATTTCATCATCATCGGCCATTTGACGCCAACTGCAGGACATAGGCCTCCCTCATGGTTTTCATAACCATGCGGGGTTTTGCCATAATCGCCACGCTTGGCAGGCGGGTTGGCGGTCGCAGTATGCGGTTGGAATGTCAGGAAGACGCTGCTGCCCGTCTCCTGGTAATGTATTTCCTTAGTCGCCTTCTACAACATCCACGGGAGGAAATGGATTTATTTATTTATTGTGCTAAAAACATAGGTTACAGTTAACGGTTGCAGTTGCTTACATAAAGATCTCCATGTTCTACCTTTTCAGGTGTAAACACATATTTTGGTATTTATAATTAGCATGCATAGCGATTAATTATTACTATTACGATGAATCGCTCGTAGCCCCGGCTGCCTGAGTGATCTTAAACGATCACGAAGGTTAAGCAACACAGGGCGCGTTCCGTGCATGGATGGGTCGCCGTCTATGCCTAACGCTAGTGGCATTTTTCCGAGCGGTTCCGTGCTTCGCAAGGCACGTTAAGCTGTTGGTGCCGGCTGCCGTCGATAGATGGCAGTCGTTAAGCCAAGTCAGAGGCCTTAGGGCGGCTTGACAACTTCCGACAGTAGACGAGCCACTAGTCTACAAGCCTCCACCGATCCGGACTTGGCCCCCGTGGTGGAGTATGGCCTATACCTTCCTCAGGGAAGAGACCCGTGCCCCTCGGTGGGGACATAATGGGTTGATGATGATGATTACGATGACTATGCGTAATTGCAGTGAATCTTAAATTTATTATCACAAGTGTTTAGGAACTTATTCCTTGAAGTCTTAATATTTTTTAACCACTCGTCGTTCCATTCCGCGAGGGCAGTTGAGGGGTTAATGGAATAGGAAAATTTTTCTATAATATAATATAATAGACCCCTCTCCAAACGCAGCATTGATATTGCGGGCTGTTATTCAAAAATCACTCGAATTTTCGCAGTATCCATCTTTCTTGTCTAAATTGAATAACAAAAACAATTGAAAGTCGATATTCAAATGTTTCACATTTTTTAAAAAAGAACATCATAGAAACCATTTGAAAAAAGTTTCATTCGAAAACCTCAAACCATGAAGATTCTATGTCAATTCAAAGAACCTATTGCAATAAAACGGCAATTTCATACTTTAACCCCTAATATTTAAAGATACGGGTCTTAAAATTATTGGGGGCATTTTCTCTATCTACACGAGGCAACTTATTATATCTACTAATTTATCGTTACTTTGTGTCATTCGACCACCGGAGCCTGAGGGTGCCTCGTGTTAGAGGTGAAACGCGTCGCAACGCATTTTTCACACAAGTATTGGTGTCGGTGGTGGTGTGTTTGTGTCTTGCTTCTGCTTGAAAAATTGGGAGGGGGGGCGGTGCATTAACTAACCGCATGGTGCTTGCGGGATTTTGGCGGAATTTAGCAAAGTAATTTTCAAATCCTTATACTAATATTATAAACGCGAAAGTTTGTATACATAAATAAAAAAAAAAATAAAAAAAAAATATTTTAAAAACCACTTTACACAAGTTACAAAGGGTATGAGAAGGTTGAAAATAAATTGGTTTATGTTAAGAATAAATCGACAATGTTTACCGGCGACCCCCACACTAGACTATAAGTCTGTATAGTGGGGGGCTGGTCAAGTAGGTTTAGCATTTTAACTTAGGCGACGGTTAGGAAATAGTCTCAAAATAATATTACTTTAAGGTTTAAAATTAAGTTTTAAAACACTGTTTAGAGGAGACAGTGAAGAATGCATAAATATTAAATTAAATCTGTGTGTCTCCCTGTGTGTGTGTGTGTGTGTGTGTGTGTGTGTGTGTGTGTGTGTGTGTGTGTGTGTGTGTATGTGTGTGTGTGTGTGTGTGTGTGTGTGTGTGTGTGTGTGTGTGGGTGCGTGCGTGCGTGCGTGCGTGGATATGGATGGATATGTGTTACTCTGCTGAGCGGATCCGGATGAACTTTTGCACAAAGATAGATTATTGTCTGGATTAGCACATAGGCTATTCTTTATCCCGGAAAAATACACATCCAAATCACCACGCGAACGAAGTCGCGGGCAACAGCTAGTTTCAGTGATATAAGACTAAAATTACATTGTATTCACAGCAAACCCATGGCCAGCGAGGGCAACTCAGCAGTACTGGACCTGAAGGATGACCCGGAGGATGCGGACGGAGCCCCGGGGCTCGCTGAGGTGGAGGGGAACTCCGCACCGCTCATCATGGAGCACGGATACGACATAGCTGTGAAGGTTTGTGGCTTGGTTGATGTAGTAGAAGTTGGAAGAAAGGTGGAAGGCTTATGACAAAGATGTCTGAAATTAATGCCAGTTCAATGCATGAGTTCTAGGTTTAGAATAATATATAAACTCGAGAATTTTAAAAACTTAAAAAAAAAACATTGTCGGCAAACATGGCAAGAAGCGGTGGTAGCCTAGTGGGTAGAACATTGGAATCGGAAGCGGGAGACCCAGGTTCGATACCCAGTGCGGGCATGTACAAATGTCGGTAGATGGCGCATCAATAATTACATTATATACATGTCATGTCAATTTAAATAAAATTACATAATTAATGAAATAAAAAATTTAAAGAAATTTATATGATATGATGTCCTCCACAACGATTCCGTCGACGGCGACACCCCGACAAGGACCCATCTTAGACCCGAGCGTGCGCTCGAGCGTTGATGCAAAACCGAATATGCTCTTAAACACGCGGTAACAGCTGCATTAATGCCATGTCAAATAATATATAATAATATATTCTGTGTGTTTTGTGTGCAACAAATAAACTGTTTCTATTCTATTCTATTCTATTCTAAAATATATAAAAATTATAATAACAACCTTAAGCAAACCTGTTTTGAAAGGAATAAATGTGGAGTTTCTTTGTTAGCTTCTTCTCCGCATAATCTATTAATTGTGAAACTACTTAACAACTTTGACGTTCATTAAGTAAACATTTTGTTTTTATAGTGAATAAAATTTTTTGACTGACTTTGACTTTTAAGTCAACAAAATCAAATGTCAAAATGTCATAATGTCATTAAATTAAAAACGCTTAGGTATATTTTTGCGTCAGTTAAATTCAGTTCAATTAAAATATCAATGTCAAACAAATGCACAATTAACTACAATTTAATAAATTCATCAATTTTATACATACAATAAAATATTTGGACTCTTTATGTACATTTTTTCTCCAAAAATTATCAAGATTTTGAAATGGGCACCCAGTTTATCTTGTAACGTTCATTAAAACACAGTTTCTGTGTTATTTTGAATAAAAATACTTTGATTTGATTTGAAGTGCTTCTTTAATGTAGTAAGATAAGATGTACAATATATCTATCAGGTGGACGCCCCAATGAAGCAGCTGTCGACTCTGGAGACGTTCGTGACGTACCGCGTGCGCTGCGCCTGCGCACGATGGCCGCCCGCGCCGCCCGTGCGCCGACGGTACAACCACTTCAAGGTAGGGCAGTTGACGAACAATATATTTTGCTATCATTCGTCTCATTCAAAGGTGTCACTAATAAAGTTTTATTTTATTATATTCTACAACTAATTGACCTTGACGCTTTCCTAATACACGCTGAAATCTGGGTGGTGGGTACATAAACTCATGCCCATATCCCAGAGGGGTAGGCAGAGACCAGGGAATGCCACTTGCCACGATCCTGACTGATCACTTTCGCTTCCTCAACATTCGTTAGTCGTTGCATACACGCACGCCGGCTTCGGGAACTTTTTATCTTGCCCTTTGCTATTTGACGTTGTATGGGAGCCCCCCTTAATTATTTATTTTATTCTGTTTTTAGTATTTGTTGTTATAGCGGCAATAGATATACATCATCTGTGAAAATTTCAGCTGTCTAACTATCACGGTTCATGAGGTACAGCCTGGTGACAGACGGACGGACGGACGCGGACGGATGGACAGCGGAGTTTTAGTAATAGAGTCCCGAAAAAATCCCGACCTTTTTGCGCCTGCCTGGCATTCCAATCTAAGTTTGACGCAAGCTCCCCATTCTGAAGCGTAATCCTCACTCAAAACTCAAACTCAAAAAATCTTCATTGTAATCATTAAAAACTACGATGCCTTGCGCTGGGTGGTCGTATTTGCATATATGTGGATTGAAGTGTTTTGGTTCTAGCGAGCTGTCATCACACGTTAAAGTTTACGTAACTAGATTATAAGCCTTCACCAAGATATTATAACATGCAATGTTGCTTATCTGTGGAGAAATGCAATAAATAATAAAATAAAAGGAATGTAGGTACGGTTTTAGGCGGTAGAAATAAATGATACGAAATTGTAAGATAAAAATGACTAAGTTTATTGTAGGAAACTTATAAATTAAAATACAACTCGATCTAATTATGGATAGATGAGTACACGCGCATTGATAGCTTGTTGAATAAGTACTGAGGTGATTTTAGTGATACATCGTAAATGTGGAAATGTATTGGTGTCAATGCTGAGGTGACAAATAATTAATTATGTGCGTACTTTGCCTGTACAAGGAATGAAGTTACACAAAGCCCTGACTCTTAACCTAGGAAACCTGTATCTTAAAAGCCAGTGAACACGCAAGTAATCTCAATAATATTTCAAAAATAATAATAAAATGTTTATTTTTATTAATATACCTTAACATATTTACAGAAACATGTTTCCGTGTGGCGCCGGATTAAGAATAGCGTCACTCCATTTCCTTCCGTGGATGTCGTAGAAGGCGACTAAGGAAGTACATTACCAGGAGACGGGCAGCAGCGTCTTCCTGAGATTCCAACCGCATACTGCGATCGCCAACCCGCCTGCCAAGCGTGGCGATTATGGCAAAACCCCTCATGGTTACGAAAACCACGAGGGAGGCCTATGCCCTGCAGTGGGCGTCAAATGGCTGATGATGATCAAATAATTTAATTTCAGTAATGTCCCCATTCTGCACTACTCGAGGTCGCTCTATGTATTGTTTTTTTTTTTGTATTTAGTAATAATACACTTTGTCTGCGTGTAGAAAAGTATAGAAAAGGCCCTTGCTGAAAATCAGTGCTGTGTTCAACAAACCTGCAGCAACTTCTGAGCCCGAGTCCGTTTTACCGCCGCATGGACACAGCTCGTGTCCTCATTGTTGTTGGGTTCTGATAAAGATAAAGATAAATCTATTTCCATAAACATGTGTCAATAGTAGTACAATAACATGCATTATTAAGGTGTTAAATATAACATTGTCGTGTTAATTTCCATCCAACATGTTTTACCAAGAGTACATAGCGTGCAAATAGTTTTTTTTGATGGTGTGTTTTTTCTTTACTTTTTTTTCTTTCTGTTTTATTATGTCTTTGTGGCGTTAAATAAATGTATTTCTTCTTTAATTCTGAACCGTAATCCTCACGTCCGCAGGTGCTCCACGCGCGTCTGGCGGCCGCCAACCAGTGGCTGGCGCCGCCGCCGCTTCCCCCGCTGCACTCGGCGCGACAACAGCTGGACCGGTACTCGCCCTCCTTCGTGGCGCTGCGAGCGTTGGCTCTCGACGCTTTTCTCAGTAAGTGGTTGAATTGGGCTCTCGACGCTTTTCTCAGTAAGTGGTTGAATTTGGCTCTCGACGCTTTTCTCAGTAAGTGGTTGAATTGGGCTCTCGACGCTTTTTTCAGTAAGTGGTTGAATTGGGCTTTCGATGCTTTTCTCAGTAAGTGGTTGAATTGGGCTCTCGACGCTTTTCTCAGTAAGTGGTTGAATTTGGCTCTCGACGCTTTTCTCAGTAAGTGGTTGAATTGGGCTCTCGACGCTTTTTTCAGTAAGTGGTTGAATTGGGCTTTCGATGCTTTTCTCAGTAAGTGGTTGAATTGGGCTCTCGACGCTTTTCTCAGTAAGTGGTTGAATTTGGCTCTCGACGCTTTTCTCAGTAAGTGGTTGAATTGGGCTTTCGATGCTTTTCTCAGTAAGTGGTTGAATTGGGCTCTCGACGCTTTTCTCAGTAAGTGGTTGAATTTGGCTCTCGACGCTTTTCTCAGTAAGTGGTTGAATTTGGCTCTCGACGCTTTTCTCAGTAAGTGGTTGAATTGGGCTCTCGACGCTTTTCTCAGTAAGTGGTTGAAATTGGCTCTCGACGCTTTTCTCAGTAAATGATTGTATTTGACTCTGGACCCTTTTCTCAGCAAGTGGTTGAATGTGGCTCCCAACGCTTTTCTCAGTAAGTGGTTGAATCCTGGCAGTGGATAAGTAATTACGAGGCTTCCTTTATGGAGCGGTATTTCCTGACGCTTCAATCGTTACCGCAACAGCTGACCGTTATTCGCCATCCTTCATGGCGCTGCCAGCCTTAGCCCTTGATGCTTTTCTCAGTAATTGGTGGAACCCTTTATGAGTCTGTGACGTAAAATATGACATTAATTCAACTTGATTGCTTTATCCGTTCGTAGGAAAAGTGTTCTGGCTTGACAGACGCACGGACAGACTGTAAGGTTTTCGTTTTTTATTTTTCTCTGTGGTATATCTACAAAACTGAATGTTGCAACATAAAATTGCATAATTTTTTAGTAAAGCTAGCGGTGATTTAAATTCTACTACATGCAAATTCTACTACATGCAAATTCTACTACATGCATATTTATGTATGGTTTAAGTAAGTTTATATACTTTTCAACTCATATTTCTTAATTGCACCGACTATCCGTCTCTAACTTCTTTCTTGTCTCCGTCTATGGTTGCCTGGAAGAAATTGCTTTTATTAATAAGGCCGCCAATTGTACTGCGATTTATTGAATTTCTGTTAATGTAATCTTTGTGTACAATAAAGAATATTCTATCTATCTATCTATCTATCTATCTATCTATCTATCTATCTATCTATCTATCTATCTATCTATCTATCTATCTATTAGGCGCAAAATAACATATGCTGAGTCAAGAACCTTTTCTTGTACCATGGCACACAGCGTCTCCACCATATCACTTCATCACTACTGTGTGATTGTTCAGAATACTGTATTCGACACGATCAACAATAAATTATTTCATATGCTCGATTAAAACAAAAATTACAAAATATCTCGGAAAATGTATCTCTTTTGGTCAATTACTAGTTATTGCAATTTTTAAATAGATTAAACATAAAAAGAATGCTCTCTGAAATGTGACGTCATAAGCCAGTATTTTCATACAAAATTCCATTTTAAAAGTAACTCATTTGATATTTTGTCAAATAATTTTGATGATATATTATTACTTTTTACTTTAAGCTTTTTTAACTGTTTTCGCGTTTTATTATTTGTAAGATCTTACGTGTGTTGTGGTATCTGAATAAACGTTTTTTTTAATTTCAATTTAAAAAATGCGATAAAATTGCTTCCTTTTTGGTAACAGGACCCTAAAAACATTATTTCATATTTCCGACAGACCGCGTGGCGAAGCATCCCATACTGACGCATAACGAAGACTTCCGCACATTCCTCACGACGCCTGATGACGAGATTGACAAGGTAAACCAGCATTTTACGCGGCAAAACTACTGAAGTACCATCCCCGGGACTATTGGAAACATTCCCGAAGAGGATGTAGTGACTAGAATTGAGAAAGGAATGTTGCGTTGGTTTGGACATGTGGAGAGGATAAAGGAAGAAAGATAGACGAAACATATATATCGAGTGAATGTGGGTGGAAGGGTCGGTAAGCGACGTCCCAGGCGGACGTATTTCGATCAAATAGGGGGTGTATTAGCAAAGGGCAAGATGAAAAGTACCCGAAACCGGCGTGCGTGTATGCAACGACTAACGAATGTTGAGGAAGCGAAAGTGATCTGTCAGGATCGTGGCAAGTGGCAGTCCCTGCTCTGCCTACCCCTCTGGGATACAGGCGTGCGTTTATGTATGTAAACTTTCGTTCCCAAAACTTAGGCTGGCAAAGGTTAATACATCCTTTATGGGGCAACGTTTCTTCAATAAGATCCCTGAGGATATAATAACCTCCTCAGTCCTGACCTTGAAAATAACAATTGAAAACCATTGTTATTTTCAAGGTCAGGACTGAAGAGGATAAGCTTGCCAGAAACGCGGTTCATAAAATATGTGAAGCACACTTTGTGCCAAAAAAGCTACTATAACATTAAAGATTATTTAGATGACAATGATGTCTGGAATTAAAGCCAGTTCAATGCATGAGTTTTAGAACATTTATATAAATCCTGTAAATTAAGGACTTGAAAAGACTAAGTTTGGAGTTTTTTTTTTGTCCATTTTTTCTCCAAAATGATCTAGATTTTGAAATGGACACCTAGTTTGACTTGTAACGTTCACTAAGTCGCAGTTTTTGTGCTACTTTGGATAAAAAAAATTGATTTTCATTTTGATTTATGTATGTCCCAATGTGCCCGAAATTCCTGTCTACTGCTGGACATAACCCTCCTCAAGCACGTCTTTCTGTCCTCGGCCATGCTTATCCAGTCGCCGCCAGCAATCTGACTGAGATCGTCGGTCCAGCGAGCTGGTGGGAGTCCACAGCTGCGTTCTGCCCTTACGTAAGCAGCCTATATACGTCCCACTGTAGGGCACAGGCCTTCTCTCAGAGAGAGAGAGAGAGAGAGTATGGGCTTAATCACCACGCGTGCCCACCGCGGATTGGCGATTTCAAGCGCTGAGGTATGTGAATAGCCCAGACACTCAGGTTTCCTCACGGTGTTCTCCTTCGCCGTTAGCGAGTGGTATTGCTACTATAACTTCACAAATGCACATGACATGGTAGCCTAGTGGGTAGAACATTGGACTCGGAAGCGGGAGACCCAGGTTCGATTCCCAGTGCGGACAAGTACCTATGTCTTTGTTTTCTAAGTTATGTATATTGGTGAAGTTATAGTAGCAATACCACTCGCTAACGGTGAAGGAAAACATCGTGAGGAAACCTGAGTGTCTGAGCTATTTACATACCGCAGCGCTTGAAATCGCCAATCCGCGGTGGGCACGCGTGGTGATTAAGCCCATACTCTCTCTCTCTCTCTCTCTCTCTCTGAGAGAAGGCCTGTGCCCTACAGTGGGACGTATATAGGCTGCTTATGTACTGCATAACTCTGGGTTTTTGATGTTGCAGGTGTTCAAAAGCGAGAACAGCGCTCTGAACCTGTGGGGCCTTAGCAGCGCCCTCTACGGGACCAGTGAGACCAAACCGGTTAACGGGGCCAGGTGACTATAACCTCCAAGTCCTTCTTAAACTAATTATTCCAGCCAACCATCCACTTCCTTCTTAAACTTATTATTCCAGCCAACCATCCACTTCCTTCTTAAACTTATTATTCCAGCTAACCATCCACTTCCTTCTTAAACTTATTATTCCAGCCAACCATCCACTTCCTTCTTAAACTTATTATACCAGCCAACCATCCACTTCCTTCTTAAACTTATTATTTCAGCCAACCATCCACTTCCTTCTTAAACTTATTATTCCAGCCAACCATCCACTTCCTGCGTAAACTTATTATTCCAGCCAACCATCCACTTCCTTCTTAAACTTATTATTCCAGCCAACCATCCACTTCCTTCTTAAACTTATTATTTCAGCCAACCATCCACTTCCTTCTTAAACTTATTATTCCAGCCAACCATCCACTTCCTGCGTAAACTTATTATTCCAGCCAACCATCCACTTCCTGCGTAAACTTATTATTCCAGTCAACCATCTACTTTCTTCTCAAACTTATCACTCCAGCCATCCATAGACATAATTTATTGAAATGTTTTTCAATCTTTTTAAGGACACGCATATTCAGTAAAAATAATTAGGGACCTCATTGACGTTGCAACTGCTACGCTTGTTTATTTTAGTTACTTCCATAGTATTATGTCCTACGGTATACTACTATGGGGCCGGGCAGCAGACATTGAGACTATCTTCATCTTGCAGATATAACGGTTGGACATTTTTTTAGATAATTATGTTAAGATAATTTAATAGGAGTTTAATTATAAATTTCAGTACCGATATAATATCGAGGATGGTTTTTTAAGGTATCTTCAGTGAATGATTTTTCTAACAACTGGTAATTTCTCTTAGTAGAAATATGTGGATGTAAAATATCATTGTATCCCCCCCTAGTAGCTAAATGTGGAAAAGAAGGGCTATGTGGAACAGGGGCAATTTATAGTTATAATATAGACAAAATGCGTTTTTAAATAAAAAAATATTACAGGTAGAATATAATTATCTAGATCAGTTATAGTCCTCATAAGACGATTCATTAAGCAATTTTGCCCATGATTTGTTTTGTGCGATTCCGTTTGAAAGTTCGTTTGTATTCTGGTCATCATGACTGCCAGGATGCGCCTCTTTTCCATTGAAGCAAATTTAAAATGTCCCAGATTTTGCTCATAGTTGTGTTCAAAGTTTCTTTGACGGTAGCTAAGTTGCCAATCCGCGGTGGGACGTATACATAACAGAAGCAGCCTATATACGTCCCACTGTAAGGCACAGACCTCTCAGAGAGATTATTTATACTATTATTAATTTTGTAATCAAATTTTCTCAATCATAAACTTGGTGCGGAATAAGAAAAGTATTATTTGAATGTAAACATTATAAACATATAAACATTAACATACAGGCACATACATTGCTTCTGCCCCACACTAGGATACCCTGTGTCGTGGGAACCAGAAACAACGACATCACAAACATGTAAACATCCAAGACCTGGGGTTTTTTTTTGTCCCCAGCCGGGATTCGAACCCGGAACCTCTCACATGGTATGCAGATGCACTACTGCTGCGCCACGAGGTCCTCAATTGGATAATAATACATTACCAGGAGACGGGCAGCAGGGTTTCCCTGAGATTCCGACCGCATACTGCGATCGCCAACCCGCCTGCCGAGCGTAGCGATTATGGCAAAACCCCTCATGGTTATGAAAACCACGAAGGAGGCCTATGTCCTGCAGTGGGCGTCAAATGGCTGATGATGATGATGATCTGCAATTTGTGACTTGTTTCTCCTTTGTACCAGTTTATGTTACTTGTTATGCCTTTTTTTCTTGTGATGTGTTAGTTTGTCCCAATAAATGTGTTTCTTTCAATATAATTGTCTATCAAACCCTTAGACCACATTCATGAAAAGTGTACTCATATTACGGCGTGCGTGCATGCAACGACTAATGAATGTTGAGGAAGCGAAAGCGATCTGTCAGGATCGTATCTCTGCCTACCCGCAGAACATAGGAATAAGATAGAAAGCGCATGTAGGCGGGGCGCGAGTCCCACATAGCATAATCAGCCTATATGCGTCCCACTGTAGGGCACAGGCCTTCTCTCAAGGAGAGAGTATGGGCTTAATCACCACGCGTGCCCACCGCGGATTGGCGATTTCAAGCGCTGAGGTATGTGAAAGCTCAGACACTCAGGTTTCCTCACGATGTTTTCCTTCACCGTTAGCGTGTGGTATTGCTACTATAGCTTCGCGAGTCCCACGAATTTGTTCAAATGATCATATTTTGCAAAAACATACCCAGTCGGCCGCGAAGTCTTACCAAGCATGTTACTGAAAAAAAAAACTGCTAAAAAAAGGGTAAAAATGCCATCGTGCGCAATTACCACCTGCAGAGCTCGAAGCAGAGACGTTAGTCTGACTAATGGAGGGATTTCTTTTCATCGGTAAGTAGATTAAACCTTTATTTTGAGTGATTTCATCGAAAATATTGAAAATAGTATGTTTTCCAGCAATAGTGAAAAATATCGCAAGTTGAAGAATACATTGCCGGTGTTGTACGCAAATAATTGCTGCGCCAACGTATTATGTACGCAAAGAGCAATGCAAAGCATGTGTGTCTGCGTGAACGATTGACTTCACAATATTCCGTGGTACTCCCCAAAAAGAGTAGCGAAGGGAATAACTTATCGATAGTGTTGGGTCAGTTTGTCGTGATGTCGATATTGTTCAACTTTGTTATTACGGAATATTTAATTGGTCTTAGAAACCGGCTAAGTGCGAGTCAATATCGCGCACCGAGGGTTCAGTACAGACTTGTAGGTATGTAAATAGTTCGTCTATTGCAGGAATCTAGTTTCCAAGTTATTTTTTCTTGTAACTGCTAATTTACGGATTTTTTCCCTTACATTTTTTATTATAAATAAATTTATTTGCAACTACAGTCACACACACAAAGCGAAATAACACAACATGAAATAAACATAACAAAAAAAAGAAAAAATATAGGTAGTAGACGTTAAAAGGTAAATTGTTTTGCACATTCTGAGACCTAAAATACACCGAAATTTTGTTTTATGACTTTTTGCAGTCTGAGTTTGAGGCGAGTTCCCCATTTAATCACTTCTGACACACTTGTCACAAGTATTTACGATAAAAATGCCATAAGTAAATAATGAAACCTAATCTGATAGAATTAAACGCTAAAGAGGAGTAGAGTCACATGCAACATGCCACAATCAATAATTAGACACAAAATATCAAAATTTTAAAATTACATTCATTCGCAAATAGCTTCGCCAAACAAAGTTAATAATATCGATATCTTTTAACTTTTTGTCAATCCCTATTGCTTTGCTTGTACGTACAGGCGCACGCACGCATCAAAAGTTGCGTTGGTGTGAACTGCATTGGCCAATTGCAACGCTTGCTTTCGCGGCCTCCGACTCACGCACACATGTATAAGCCTGCGTGCGTATTGCTTACATTAGTAGTAGTAAAGAACGGTGGGGGGGGGGGGGTGAAGCGGCGACAGCGGTTCCCGTACAAAATACGCGCTATGGCCATTCTAACTTATTTTCTCTGTTCTGTGTGCCTACCTCTCTGGGGTACAGGCGTGACTTTATGTATGTACGTATGTATGTATGTACTAATTTTATTACTATTACTAAAAATGTTACATTGTGCGAGCGAGACAGCACACGCTCCACGTAAGAGCAGTGTTAAACGAACGTACCTCTCTCTCTCTCCCGCAGAGTGAAGGACCCGGAGTTCTCGGCGGCGGCGGACTACCTGCAGTCGCTGCAGCAGAAGCTGACCACACTCTGTGCGCTCAGCACCAAGCTGTGCAAGGGCTCCGCGGCCCTCGGCGCCGAGTACAAGGGGTGAGTCCGGCTTCCCCTGATGTAAAGGATAAAACACACCGACTCGGTGGCGGTGGCGGTGGCGGTGCCGGTGGCGGTCCATACAAAATACTGCCGCCGTAAATGATTTGTGTAAATGAAAGGGCTTTGCAATATTTATTTGCGCGGGACAATGTTTTCAATTCAATTCTTAATTATGGCTACCCTAAGGATTCTGCCAATGTCGAGTTTTGGAGAAAAAAAATTTTTTTTTTTTTTTTTCATGTTTAACAAAACCCCGTAGGTTAGTTGTGGCGATATAGTAATAACAAAATACATAAAAAACCAGATACATTAGTAATAGACAGACAATCACAATCGAATTTTGTTACTTTTTATAAAATTACATAGATCTTTAATAAATGGAGAGAATACCAATTGTAACAGAGAACGAAAATTTGTGGGAAGAGGGAGATTGGAAGGAAGATAATTATATAGGGAAGAAGATAATTTTGAGCAGTAATATTCTAAGCGGTGGACGTGATTGTGGTTCACTGGTGACGGAGGGTTGGGGAGCGTTGTCTCTGATTAGTTGGACTTTTCGCTTGCGTTCCGTTTTGTCATTTTATTTTATTTATTTAGGAGTACCAACAGAAAGCATATTGTACGGCTTTTACAATAACACTGTAGGTCGTAGGGGTGCATCCTTTGTGGGCGCCCGTGAAAGGTAAAGATAATAAAGATATTAAATATCTTTAATTTTAATATCTTTATTATCTATACCTTTTACAGGCGCCCACAACATTTCATCAACATCATCGGCCATTTGACGCCCACTGCAGGACATAGGTCTGACTCATGGTTCTCCAAGCTTCCCGGTGTTGTGCCGCCCGCATCCTGCGACTCCCCGCCACCGTAACCAGGTCGTCAGACTATCTGGTAGGGGGCCTGTTACCGTAACCAGGTCGTCAGACCATCTGGTGGGGGGCCTGTTACCGTAACCAGGTC
Source organism: Yponomeuta evonymella (assembly GCA_963969515.1). NCBI lineage: Eukaryota > Metazoa > Arthropoda > Insecta > Lepidoptera > Yponomeutidae > Yponomeuta > Yponomeuta evonymella. The sequence continues at coordinate 678,570 of OZ018370.1, read as the reverse complement.
GCCAGACCATGTGGTGGGGGGCCTGCCACCGTAACCAGGTCGTCAGACCATCTGGTGGGGGGCCTGCCACCGTAACCAGGTCGTCAGACCATGTGGTAGGGGGCCTGCCACTGTAACCAGGTCGTCAGACCATCTGGTGGGGGGCCTGCCACCGTAACCAGGTCGTCAGACCATCTGGTGGGGGGTCTGCCCACGCTGCGTCGTCCGGTCCGCGGTCGCCACAACATTTACCTTCTTATTAATCTTAACTAAAGTCAGATCTTATCAAAGCTTATAACTGTAATAAAATTATGTAACTATTACAGCAAAAAAATTAAAGAATTTAAAATAGGCATTATAATTTTAGTTTTAAGGATACATTTCAGGATTTTATGTTTTATACAAACACATACATACATAAACTCACGTCTGTATCCCAGAGGGTTAGGCAGAGACTAGGGACTGCCACTTGCGAAGATCCTGCACCACGGCACGCACTCCGTAGTACAATTATGGGTTACCGTAGGCACTGACTGAAAATCAGCGCTGAGGGATAGTAATCCTGAGGAAGTGTCCTCAGCACAACGCTGAGTCTTCCTCAGCACAATGCTGAGTCAGCGGCCTTTTGTGGCAATGTAGATACACCACAGGCTACATCTATGGTCCTGTTTTATTTATTCGTTTTGTCTGTTGTGTATTTAGTTTTCTTTCTGTTGTTGTGCATATTATGTTACTTATCTGCTTATTTTGTTTCTGTGATGTATCTTGTTGGTATAATTAATGTCTTTCTTCTTCTTCTTCTTCTTCTCACTTTCGCTTCCTCAACATTCATTAATCGTTGCATGCACGCGCGCCGGTTTCGGGTACTTTTTAAGTTTTATAATGGGCAGTTTCTCATTAAATATATCAAAATCACCAGACTTGGCGTTGAACGAATTGTATCCCTCGCACAGTCATGGCAGACGTCTCACACTGTCTTTCTGAAACAAACAATTAAATAATTAATTAGCAAGTAAATTGTTTCTTTGTTTTTCCCGTGTCATACTGTCTGCAGCCTGTTTTGTGCGACAAATAAATAAAATAAAAATGTAATGTTCCGTTCCAGCATGACGACGGCGTGCTCGACTTGGTCGGGCGCGGAGCGGGGGGCGCTGTCGCGGGCGCTGGCGGGGGCGGCGCGGGGCGCGGGCGGGGCGGGGCGCGCGCGGGGCCGCCGCGGGGCGGGCGCGGGGGTGGGCGCGGGGCGGGGGCGCGCGCTGCTCCCCCTACTCGCGGAGTATGCGCGCGCGCACGGGGAGAAGATCAAGATGAGGGATACTACACACGGTGAGATTAGTAGAATCTTAATAGTGCAGCCCATGTGATTATGTCCCTTAAAGCGGTGGTAGCCTAGTGGGCAGAACATTGGACTCGGAAGCGGGAGACCCAGGTTCGATTCCCAGTGCGGGCATGTACCTATTACTTTGTTTTCTAAGTTATGTACATTTGTGAAGTTACAGCAGCGAAACCACTCGCTAACGGTAAAGGAAAACATCGTGAGGAGTCCCGAGTGTCTGAGCTGTTCACGTACCTCAGCGCTTGAAATCGCCAATCCGCAGTAGGCACGCGTAGTGATTAAGCCCATACTCTCACCCTGAGAGAAGGCCTGTGCCCTACAGTGGGACGTATATAGGCTGTTTATGTGATACGTCCCACTGCAGGGCACAGGCCTCTTAGAGTGAGTATTTGTTTTCACACGTTGTCCATATTGACAGGGTCCCGTTGGCATCCTTCGGCTACGGCTATCGTGCGATCTATTTTAAATTTTAAAAACTTATACTTTTTTTCTATTTCAGCGGCATACATTGCTGGCAACAATGGTTCAGATGAACTGCACAACAGGTGAGTAAAAAAAAAATATTAAGCCATATTTTTTCCGGGGAGCTTGGAAAACCACGAGGGAGGCCTATGTCCTTCAAGGTCCCTCAGCGTCAAGAGGCTGATGATAGTGATGACATTTTTCTATAAATTCTCCAGCCCAGACTTCTATAATAAGCAGCCTCATGCGTCGTCTAATTTAAGCAAGTTGAAGTGGCAGTAGGCTGGTAGTTCGGTCTCTAAACACTGCCAGAAGGGTCTTGTTTCATAAAACTACAATTCAAAGTTTACTATTTCAATTCGATGTACATTGCATAGTCGATTAACCCACAGATTAACAAAACAACCTGTGCTACGCAATGTACCCCGAATCGTCAACTTTATGAAACTCGGCTCAGACGTTGTAAGTCATCTATCACACATGTAAAAAGTGTAATCACAAATCCTCCCCACAGACTGGAGCAGGCCTCCGAGGCGCTCCGCTCCGAGCTATCCGACTGGGGCGGCAAAACGCGCGCCGACATCAAGGCGATACTCCTAGAGCAAGCCAACAAACAGGTCCTGATCCATCAGCAGACCCTCTCCGGCTGGGAGCAAGCCCTGGCCATGTCCCACGACGCTGACCCGAGCGAACTGTTCAAGACCGTCTCGAAAACCGCCGTCCAGAACCTCTCACCGTCTAAATCCAGGCAAGACATGCCTCCGGAAGAGCCGGAGACTGAAAGAGACCTGGACGACTTAGACATAGAGACGTACAGCAATGAGGGGTCCGACTTTCAGGAGCTCAGCTCCAGAATCCACGACCCCGCAGAGATTTCGCAGGACAACTTCACGGAAAGAAATGACAGCGGCTCGAAGGCTGACGCGTCGTGCGTTGACAGCGAGCTGCTTGACAGTGACAGGCCTGTCACGCCCGTCACGGGCGCGCCTGTCACGTCGGACCCGCTGCAGGACTTCGCCGAGGTGGATCTGTCGTCGTGATTCGTGGACACGCTGTTCTGTCGTGTTCTGAATGAGTTTTGAGCGGTTTTGGTTGTGTACGAAGTTAATAACGGGTTTATGGCCTGTAACGCGTGGTGATAATGTCTAAATCTGCATTCAGATAACCCCTATCTTGACCCCTTGGGTATTTGTCGATATCTTTACAGGAATTCATTTGGGAACTAATTAAATCAGTGGTTCCTAAACCTCTGAGTTCCGCACTTTGACCCATATTTCGGCCGTAGCAGGAATGTCAGATCACTCCAGTCAGTCTATCACTTTTCAAAAACGCCAGCAATGCTCTAAGATCACTATACTGGCCTCCCGAAGGGATCCCAGCTCCCCAATGATGGTGATCAGTTGCTTTTCCACGCTCTTACAGCGAATGGTCACGTGGACTGGTGTTTAACGTGTTTCCCCAAATAATCGCAATAACAATTTGTTGTTAAAATATATTACAAGCCATTTGAAATTATCGTTCATTGCATTTAAAAATGTGTGCGGAGAAGAACCCGGCCTCTGCCTACCCCTCTGGAATGCAGGCGTGAGTTTTAGTGACGGAAATCCAATCACTTTTTTTCGCCGATTTTCATGTCGTTCTTGTTTCTCACTTGTTATAATCTGTGTTTCACAAGCAGTCATTTGAATCTGTTGTAGTAAATATTTTATTTTATTTTTCAGAGAGACGTTTTCTTATCTCTTTAAGTATCAGTGCGTCTCTTAAAATTTCTCCTAAAAGAACGAGACAAAACAATACTTAATTTTATACTTAGTAAAATTCTAAATTCAGAAACCGTCGGATTAGTTCAGATTTTTAATCGGAAACCAGTGAAATTCTCAATCGAGAATCGAGTGAAATTCTCAATTCAGAAACCGACGGGTATTCACATTTTCTATCGGAAACCGAGAGAAATCTCGTGACATAGTGCAATTCTCAAAACAGAAACTGGGTGTACGAAGGAATAATGCATCCTTTCAGGCGATGATGTTTAAAATTTTTCCGCGCAATGGAAAATAATAACTCGACAGTGCTGGCCCAGTGGTTAGCAATTGGCTCACATTCGAGAGTCACCGGTTCTATGCTCGGCGATACCGTTTGTATTATTGTCATGTACTTATCCTATCGCGAAGCAATGTTATAGCTTTACACCACACCGCACCGCATACCGTTTCCCTGGATGTAAACTATACTTGTAAATACTTTCGAATTCAAGCAATAGAAAATGTATTTCTTGAATCAATCCAACAAATAACTATAGGGCCAGTTTCTGAATTGAAGCTTTCGCTAAGTCAATAGTTAACTGTAGTGCTCTTTTCGAATTTCTCAGAAAAGAGCGTGACAGAACCTTACTTTAGTATTTACTTAGCAAAAGTCTCAATTCAGAAACCGGGCCTAAGAGTGACATCGAATTCCTTAGTAAAATTTAACTTTAACTTTATAAAAAAATTAAAATTTAACTTAATAAAAACTTGTAAAAACACGATTCCTTAAAACAGTCCTAAGAAGCAGTTTCAGTGGAATCATCTTTTTATAAACAAGACAAATATTGTTTATAATGAGAATAAGACGCCCTCAAAAAATTGCTAGAAAAAACTGAATTTGCACGGATATTTCATTTTACAATTTTCCGACGTTTCGGTGCTTTTGCATGGTCCCGGTAGAAAACATCAGAAAAATTTAAAATGAAAAAATAAAGGGGTAAATATCCGTGCAAAATTCAGTTTTTTATGTCCAGTCCTTAGAAAATTTGCTAATGCTTTCAAGAAGAAACTCTAAATTTCCCCGATGCCTGCACTTGCCCATTAGCTCAGTTGGGAGAGCGCCGGCACGGTTAGCCAGAGGACGCGGCATGGGTGGAATTTTTAGTAAATAGGTTTTTAAGATTTCAAATTCACATTTTTTTTTTCGTATTTTTACGATTTTTCTGAAGTGTTTGCATCCAGGAGCAGTGTATTTGGCGCGGAGTTACTTACCTAAGGTAGTTCTTAAATTTAAAAATGTAGGTACCTACCATATCAAAAAGACAATCTATCTAGTATATATTCTAAAGCTTAACGTTTGCAATAAATAATTATGCAAGGCTTGGCATGACTCGTTGACTGATATTATTTGTAAATAAAGAAAATATTGTATACCTAATAATAGAACCGTCAGAACGTCAGTAACTTGTACCCTACCTAATTATTAAAGGCAATGAAAAAATCTTTTATAGTACATATGGTGCTACATTACCGCACTAGTGCGATAATGAACACTTTACGTGCCTATGTCGAAACTTCAAAGGGCCATATGTACTATAAAACGTTGTACGATACACGTGCGAATAGGTAATTCGTAACTCGTGTCGATATAAAACACTCCCTTCGGTCGTGTTTTAATTTATCGCCACTCGTTGCGAATTTCCTACTTTTCGCACTAGTATCGTAATGTACTATTACAGATTATTTCTGCAAAATCCTCTACAACACTGCTCAAATACATTTTAGAGGAAAATGCCAACTTAAATGTGGAGTGTCTTTGTTAGCATTTTCGCCGCTTAATCTATTAATTGTGAAACTAACAGCTTTGACGTTCATTAAGTAAACATTTTGTTTTTATAGTGAATAAAATTTTTGACTTTGACTTTAAACGGCATTTGAAGAGTGTTTTAAGGAGTTTTCGATAAGACTGTAGGTTAATACCATTTCTGGACTACATTAACAGAATTTCCGAATAAGCACTACACATTATTAACATAACACCGGTCAAAGCGGCGGGAGTCCCCCCCCGCACCCCACACCTCAGCCCGCAGTCAGAGACGAGCAACCGACGACGCGAGCTCCGTCTCTACTCACCATGATTAAGCTCTGCTAATCGGAGCGAGAGATGAGAGTAGCCGAGGACCGTGCTATAGGAGAGGCCTATGTCCAGCAGTGGACAAGCATAGGCTGATGATGATGATGATGATGATGAATCGGAGCGAAACCTGGTCGGAGTCTTCCGACAAAAACCAAGTAAGTTTATCCGGTGTTGAGTTAATAATTCACAGTATTCGCGGTTTTTCAAACGCATTGCATGTATAGAATAGCAATTTTTTATAGACCATGCCAAGCCTGACAAAACATAATAAAGTAGAGATTTTTAAACATAGCCTACTGTATGTATATAAATGCAATAAACCTGTTGTATATAGATTTATTTATTTCTAACTTAATAAAACGTTTTTCAATAATAAATCTGAGTATTTCCTTTTTAGGGTTCCGTACCCAAAGGGTAAAAACGGGACCCTATTACTAAGACTTCGCTGTCTGTCTGTCTGTCCGTCCGTCCGGCTGTCTGTCACCAGCTCAGATGTTCTGTGGTCACCAGGCTGTATCTCAAGAACCGTGATAGCTAGAGAGTTGAAATTTTCACAAATTATGTATTTCTTTTGCCGCTATAACAACAAATACTAAAAACAAAATAAAATTATTATTTAAAGGGCGCTCTTATACAACAAACGTCATTTTTTTGACGTTTTTTTTTATTTTTGTCTAATGTTATATAGATAATGGTACGGAACCCTTCGTGCGCGACTCCGACTCGCACTTGGCCGGTTTTATCAGTATATATGTGAGTTTGTTTCACAAATGATTCCACAATCATATTTAATCTAGATATAGATTTGACCTACTGCCTGGTTCTAAATTAGGAAACCCCCTGTGCTCTGGCATTGATTTTTTTTAATTCAGCGGCTAGGCTATAACTGACGGTCTACCTTTACATTTTAGTAGCAAAACTGCCCTTAACGTAACCGATTAGCGTGCATGTAAGTATGTAATGGGTTCGACTCTACCTACACCATAAACGTTAGAAATACCCACACCCAGCCTGACAAAAGCTTTTTGTATAGGTATCTTGATTTGTTTAAGTATTCGAAATTTGATTTTGACAGAGGTGCAAACATTCAAATGTAACAAGCAATAAAAAAAACGCCAAATGTAAAACAATAATTATTTATTTATATCAACAATCTACCACAATTTCGGTATAATCATCTACGTAACTCAACCAGAAATAATATAGACTTTCGGTCTCAAGCTGGGTTTTGACGGTCTGAGTACGCTCGGACCGTGTGCGTACAGTTTTAGTTGATTATGACGACGGTCAGTGCGCTCGGACCGAGTGCGTCGTCATAATCAACTAACACGGTCCGAGCGTACTCAGACCGTCAAGACCCGGCCTTATTCAACCGACAGATTGAATAAGACCGAAAGTCAAGATTCTTTAAAACGCCGTTTAATAGTCTGTGGTAGAGATTTTACAAGGAAAAACCACAGATTAAAGAAACTAATTTAGGAGCGCTTTAGAGGAATCCTGTTTTCATAAATACTACCGCTAACCTATAAAATTGTCCCCGCAATTATGACAAAAGGAACCAGCAGAATTAGTGGTACCAAAATAAGTTTAGAATGTAATGTTGAAACGGCGCTCAAATATAAACTCTATTTTCATTAAAATACCACCCATTTTATTGCTATACTGGTAACACTAAAACAGTTGCTCCGATTGGCCAATTGATCCGCCATCTTGTTTAAACCTGTCTCTGATTGGCTAGCCAATCATCAATCTATAGTGTTATCAAAAACGTCTCATGAGCTTCATTCTTTTGTGAACAAACGTAGGGTACGTTTTACGTAGACAACAAACAATCAATCGGTCCGTACTCGTCTACTGCTGGACATAGGCCTCCCCTGCGGCACGCCACGTCTTTCTGTCCTCGACCATCTTCTGCCAGCAATCTGCCTCAGATCGTCGGTCCAGCGAGCTGGTGGACGTCTTATGCTGCGTTTGCCCGTTCTGTGGAACGGGCTAACGCAGCATCTCCACTCGAGATCCTTTGTACCCAATTGTCGATTCATAGGGAGATGTGACCAGCCCACTGCGACTCCAACTTGCTCAGCTTATAGGCTATGTCAATCACCTTAGTTCTTTGGCGAATTGTCACATTTCTAACGTAGACGCCAGTAAACTAAAGAGCTCACAGTAATCCTCTTACATACAAATCATACAACTCACACACACTTGTATGGAAAGTACTAAGTTTTAATCTTAAAAAAATCTGTGGCCGCAACAGGTACGAGCAAATATACAAGGTGTTCAAAGACCAACCACCGCGTATACAGGGTGTATTAAAATTCCTCTAGTCTCCGGGAAAAGCGGAGGGTCTACTAGTAACTCCTAACAACTTTAACTATGGGACACACTTGGAAATCGAGAAAAAAATCAACAGCTGTTTCTCGCATTGGTCTTTAGCACCCTGTATATAACTTTTGTGGACGGTTGTGACCATTATAACCCTTGGGAACTGTAGCATAGCACATTCGTTTGTCGATAGTTGTAACAAATATTGAAATGTACAAATAACATGAAATTACATATTTGAGCTCTTGTGGGAAATAAACATAAAAACAATTGTTAGTAAATGCAAAACAAGTGCTAGTTTTGACCGAGCCCGTCTACTCAAAATGACAACTAGGCAAGGGCCAAAACCTACACACCACCAAAGTCTGTTTTTTAATTCGATTCAAAAAAAAAAATACTGTCACTTTGACATGTGACGGGGTTGTTAACCATCACCAACCATTACATTTGTTGCCGTACTCTATGTGGACATCGAAACAAGTTTATTTTTTAAGGTCGTGATAGGCGACGGCTATAAATTATATTACTTAATATATCGCGCGATGTCTTGTTCCATACTAAATCCGACGGCATGTCGAGTTGCATGTTGGATATTGTGTCGAAAAAATATCGCATATATTAATGCCGTCGTTTTTGACGGCCATAAATCTAAGGTTCCAATGAAATGTATGCCAATAAAAAACTCGGTTATCAAAAGAAAAGAAAAGAACTTTTATTTATGGAACAGAAACCTCTTTCACATGTTGCATTACTCATGTGGACTCGAAAAACTAGCCAAACTTGTCGAAATCACAAGAAAACACGGGAAACAACATTCGCGTAACCAAGAAAAAAAAACAGAATGTTTGAAAATAAATTAAGTCTTCATGAATGTGTCAAACCTCAAACCCAAGGTTACCAACATTCAAGTGTTGCCAATACGTAAAAAACTAATAATCCCATTTTACTTCCAAATAAAATTTGTGTGAGCTACTTTAGTGTTTTTTTAAATACTTTTCTATTATGGGTTACTAAATATTAATTAATGTCTGATGCAATAGGATTTTGCTCACACGAGTACACTTTTTTTTACAGTGTACCAAATATAACGATATATTTTACAATGGTAACACTGCTCCATTTTTTTTGCATCGAATTAAAAAGCAGACTTTACCTATGTGTTTACCATACAAATAAATAAAACGTACATTAATATTTTTTTACAGAAAAATATCATTTCTCGACGTCACGTCACGTTTGTTCGTAACATTTTCTCAAAACGTGTCTTCTCTTTGGTTTATAATATGTATTGAGTAACGTCGTTAGGAAGTAACAAAACCCGCGCATGTATCCGTGTGTGTCCAAAAGTATCTGAAAAGGGGAGGTCCAACTATACAAACAATTTTCAATTACAAACTTTAAAACAGCAATAATATCATCTGTTCCATACTAAAGCCACTTAGCAAAGGGCAAAAAAAAGTACCCGAAACCGGCGTGCGCGCACGCAACGACCAATGAATGTTGATGAAGCGAAAGAGATCTGTCGGGATCATGGCAAGCGGCAGACCCTGGTCTCTGACTACCCCTCCGGGTTATAGGCGTGAGTTTATGTTATCATGTGTTTTTTTTTTACTAAAGTCACCTCTCACGGCATTAAAATGTGAGGAACTGATATTTTTGCGCTTTTGAATATTCCCACGTATTAAAAATTGTTTGAAGAGTGGACGCCCTTTTTGGATTCATATGGGTTTTTTTTTTAGAACCAGTATATTTCATCCGAGTTCACGAAAGCCTTTCAAGTACGAAATTGAAAATAAGACGAGCTTTTTAATGTATTTACAACGCCAATAATTTGTATTCTAAGTAATCCTAGTTTACCGATTGCATCAACATTTTTACGAATTTTTCTTTCAAGATAAGAGAAGAATATTCTTTGTTGTATACTAGAGCACATGACGTAAAAATTTTAAAAATACACAGTACAATTGGCGGCCTTATTGCTAAAACCAATTTCTTCCAGACAACCCTATGACGGAAAGTTGCTGCAGGAAAATGAGACGGGCAGTCGGTGCAAATATGAATATGCTTAGGACACAAAGAATAGGGAAGTATCCCATTCTTTGTGTCCATAGCTAAATCCATAGGATCCAACTCGAAATCGGAACGTGGTTTGTTATTAAGTCGCTCGTAGCCCCGGCTGCCTGAGTGATCTTAAACGATCACGAAGGTTAAGCAACACAGGGCGCGTTCAGTTCATGGATGGGTCGCCGTCTATGCCTAACGCTAGTGGCATTTTTCCGAGCGGTTCCGTGCTTCGCAAGGCACGTTAAGCTGTTGGTGCCGGCTGCCGTCGATAGATGGCAGTCGTTAAGCCAAGTCAGAGGCCTTAGGGCGGCTTGACAACTTCTGACAGTAGACGAGCCACTAGTCTACAAGCCTCCACCGATCCGGACTTGGCCCCCGTGGTGTTGTATGGCCTATACCTTCCTCAGGGAAGAGACCCGTGCCCCTCGGTGGGGACATAATGGGTTGATGATGATGATGATCTCTGGTTATTAATTAACAGTTAGACAACAAAATTTGTTAAGCTAATAAGGCCGTAGCGGTAGTTTTTAGTGACTCGCGACGCTCATACGTAGTTTTATATTATACGGGTCTAAACGCGATTATTTATTAGGTAAAACGTAATTACCTTAATTAATTACCTTTGTATAATTACCATTATATAATCGCGTTCCATATATTACCGTTTCATATATTACTAAGGCTGTAGTGGACGCCGAGACGGGTTAGGTCAGGTTGGGTTCGGAGTTAGCCGCAGGCTGAACCAGGGCGTTTAAATATTGCGTCAGTCTTTGTAAATATTGTCTAAAGACAGTGGAAAATATCTAAGATCTGTGATTGGTCGGACGGCCGGCCCGAATTGTGTTTAAGCCGGAACATTCCCTGTACTAGCGTTGTATTGCTTACTAATCAAATGGATCAATGTAATCTGAAATAAATAAATATTATTATTAGCGTTCAGTTAGCTACCACCGGCACCTGGAATAAACAGCTGTCAAGAACCACTGGAAGTTTTCATCGCCCTCTACAGTCCAAAACAAAGCCTTATTTACTTACAATGTTTGTCTTATAACCTTTATTAACTTAACAACGCTGCATCTACACATGTTTGACACAAAAATTCCGTCGGCTTTATATTATGGTTTTATGATTTCATTTGAGCTGTACTGGATTTTGGATAATAAGAAATATTCCAAAATGACTATCACTGATAGCGTTAGTGACTTCGAACGGCAAAATTCTATTAATAGGATTTGTATTTCTGTAATTTCAAAAACGTCCATTGGTTCCCCAACTATTCGTTCGCACAGCGCTATTGCTATTGCTATTGGGACTTATTAGTCCCATAAAATTAATGATCGATATTGAAGAAAGAATTTTTAGGTGCGGCGTTATTTCATAAGACGTTGCAGTAAGTAAACCCGGAATCGAGTCAATAACGCTGCATACAGATCACGCTACACAACCAAAGACCTCAGTTAACACCACCTTCCTTCCTCGAAGTCTCAGTCCGGCTTAAGCCCCGCCCCCGGCGCACTGAAGCCCCGCGCCCGCGCACTGAAGCCCCGCCCCCGCGCACTAGGAGCTCCCTTTGGCCACGCCCACTAGCGCGGGCCGCACGCAGCGCTCGCGCAGCTTGTAGCCCACTTTGGAGACGGCCACTACTGTGCCGGGCTCCGCCCCTTCCACCTCCTAAGAGAAAGTAAAATAAACATACTATAGTACCTAGATATAACTTTACACTTTTCCTATCACTTATGTCGCTATGGTAGAGAGACTTGGATATGGCAGAAGAAGCAAGAAAGTAGGATTAATACAGTAGAAATGAGATCCTTGAGAAGTATGTCTGGTGTTACTTTCAATGACAGGATACGCAATAGTGCGATTAGAGAACGTTGTGGACTGAAAGAGGCTGTAGTGACTAGAATCGAGAAAGGAATGTTGCGTTGGTTTGGACATGTGGAGAGGATGAAGGAAGAAAGATTGACGAAATAAATATATCGAGCGAATGTAGGTGGAAGGGCCTGTAAGGGACGTCCCAGGCGGACAGACCTCAACCAAAATAGCTGTATTAGCAAAGGGTTGGCTACCTACAATTTAAAGATACCTACTTTACAAATTTACTGTAGGTAGCCTAAACAATAAACTTTCGTTCCCAAAATTTAGGCTGGCAAAGGTTAATACATCCTTTATGGGGCATTGTATACGATTCTGTTGGAGTTTAGGACACAAAAAAGTAAACGCCTTTCGTTAAAAGTAAACGTTTAAGAGTCATCGCAACGTTTCACACCCACTTGAAGCGTCTGACGTTTTTACACAGGATAACTTCCTTCTTACTTTGCCCTTGTAATGTCCACATTGCTCTGCGTTTAAAATATCAAAAATTTATTAAATCTACAACTAACCACTCAAATGCTCGTCTTATTTCAATAGGTTATGGGCCGTCCCATACCTGCGTATAAAAGTTTTGTTGAAATTAAGTAAAATAGTGAAAAAAGTGAAAAATTTTAACCTCAAAACACGCGGTCGCGCAACAAGTCCGATTTCTTTGCAATTTTTTCAGCTACATTTCAGCCATTTAAATACATATAACAATGGCCATGCACAACCACAGCATAGAAAAGTTGACAGGAAGAGAAAACTATGCAACTTGGAGCTTCGCAGTACAAGCTTATCTACTTCTCGAGGACCTTTGGCAATACGTACAAACGAGACCAGTTACCGCGGCAGATACAAAACAGGACATCAAAGCTAAGTCAAAACTTATTTTATTAATAGACCCAGTTCTGTATGTGCACATCAGAGAGGCTACTACAGCTAAAGAGGTTTGGGACAATTTGTCACGAGCGTTTAATGATACAGGGCTAACCAGGAAAGTTGGTTTACTAAAAGATTTGATAAATACTACACTGGAAACATGTTCTTGTGTAGATGACTATGTAAGTAAAATAATGACAGCTGCACACCGATTAAGGAACATAGGTTTCAAAGTAGACGATGAGTGGCTTGGGACGCTGATGCTGGCTGGCTTGCCGGATGTATACAAGCCTATGATAATGGCCATAGAGAGTTCCGGAGTTAATATATGTGCTGATTCAATAAAAAACAAAATTACTACAAGAAGTAAAATCAAGCGAAACCAGTGCATTTTTCTCAAACTCAAAAAATCATCAGAAATATAATCCACCACAAGCACAAGGGCAAAAGAAGCGTGAGCAAGGGCAATCCAAAGGACCGAGATGTTACAATTGCAACAAATTTGGACATCATAGCAAACAATGTTGGTTTAAAAAAAACAAAAATAACAATAAAGATAATGGTTTTATTGCTGCTTTTTCAGCTACCTCACACAACGACTCGCTGAATTGGTACATCGACTCCGGTGCTACAATGCACATGACAATGCACAAAGAATGGCTTGAAGATGTAAGTACACCACCTGTCAAAAATATCCGCATTGCGAACAACAAAGTGCTCCACGTAGAGAGTTATGGTAATGTTACGATCAGAGTACCCAATGCACAAGGATCAGAGAATAAAATACAGGTGAGAAATGTTCTATATGTACCGGATTTATCAACCAATCTGATATCAGTGAGCCAAATGATAAAAAATGGGTGCAAAATTGAATTTACTGAGCAAGGCTGTACAATATTCAATCAGCAGAGACAAAATGTTGCTAAAGCCAACCTTATAAATGATATGTACAGACTAAAGGTCACTGTTGGAGAAGCCCATGCTATGAAAGTAGTTACTGAAAATGAGACACATATGTGGCATCAAAGAATGGCCCACATTAACTTTACCGATTTACTTAAAGTTCCAAATTGCACTACCGGTGTGAAATTGTCACCTATAAAGGAAAATACAACATGTATAAGTTGCATAGAAGGAAAACAGACAAGACAGCCATTTCCATGTGAAGGCTCCCGAGCAACCGAATTGCTAGAAGTCATCCACTCTGATGTATGTGGACCGATGCAGACTGCGTCACTTGGAAATGCCAGGTACTTTGTCACTTTCATAGATGATTTCTCACGTAAAGTGTTTGTGTATCCAATCATGAGCAAAGCTGAAGTTCTAGAAAAATTCATAGAATTTAAAAACAGAGTTGAGACTGAACTAGATAAAAAAATAAAAAAACTCCGATCTGACAATGGCAAAGAATACATTAACAAAAATTTTGACAGTTATTTAAAGAAATATGGCATAATACACCAGACCACCACCCCATACACGCCAGAACAGAATGGATTAAGTGAGCGCATGAACAGGACACTCATAGAAAAATCTAAATGCATGTTGTTTAACGCTCAATTACAGAACTGTTACTGGGCGGAAGCAGTGGTCACGGCAGCTCACATAATAAATCGTTCGCCAACCCGAGCTCTGTCCTACATCACCCCTGAGGAAGTATGGACCGGGAAGAAGCCTGATTTGAGCCATATGAGAATTTTTGGATGCAGAGCAATGGTGCATGTACCTAAGGAAAGACGTCAAAAGTTGGATGCAAAATCACGTGAGTTGATTTTTGTTGGTTATAGTACTACCGCAAAAGGCTACCGTTTCATAGACCCAAAGAGTAAGCAAGCTACTATCAGTCGAGATGTTGTATTTCTTGAAGCCACCGTGTACAGAAAAGTTTTAATAAATGAGTCAGCTCAAAAAGATATAATAAGTAACAAAAACAATGAAAGAAATAAAACAGAAAATAAAACAAGTAATGAAAAAGAAATTCCTGAAAAAGAAATAATAAGAAACAAAAACAATGAAGAAAAGGAAACAAATAATAAAAAAGAAGTATGCTTACCTTTCTTAAATCCAAATCAGGAAGAAGACAGATCCAGTGAAGGCCATGATGGCAAAACTAAAGAATCAAATGAAAATGTAACATCACACAATCACAGTTCCCTATCAATGTCATCAACTTCACAGTATACAGACCCTGATGATGAGACTTATGTACCAGAGGAAGAAAGTTCTGAATCATACTTACCTGATGACAATATTCCAGATTCTGACAATAATCTCCGATCAAAGCGTAGAGAAGAAATCTACATAGTAGACTCCCCCAACAATAAATGCAGTGACATCACTGATGCATCCTTTGCCTGCATGAATGTTGAATTTACCATGGGTATTTTAGATAAAGATCCACAAAGCCTTTCCGAAGCACTTAAAAGCAATAAGGCAGACGAATGGATCAAAGCAATGAAAGAGGAATACAATTCTTTACTTCTCAATAATACATGGACTCTGGTAGATGCGCCAAATAATAAGAAAATAATCCCTTGCAAATGGGTCTACAGAACAAAAACAGATGAGAGTGGCAAAATAACAAGATATAAAGCACGACTTGTAATAAAAGGTTTTCAACAAAAAAAGGGTATTGATTACAATGAAATCTATGCTCCAGTGGTACGCTACTCTTCTTTGAGATATGTTATTGGTTTAGCAACAAAATATAGTCTGAAAATACATCAACTGGACGCAGTATCTGCTTTCTTACAAGGTGGCATTGATGAAGATATTTATATGTCACAGGCTCCTGACTTTGAAGAAGGAAGCAAAGTATGCAAACTAAACAAATCAATTTATGGCCTTAAACAGGCAAGCAGGCAGTGGAATAAAAAGCTGAACGCATCATTGCTAGAAATTGGTATGACACGATCAAAAGTAGATCCATGCATTTACTATCGCATATCTAATGAACAAGACATACTGATTCTAACTGTTTATGTCGATGACATACTGTGTTTCTTCAATAATGAAGCTACTGCTACAATGATTAAGCAGAAATTGGATGAAATGTTTCACATGAAAGATTTAGGTGAGGCAAAATGTTGTATTGGTTTCAGGATTGACCAAAATATAAGCAAGAATGAGATTTCATTGGATCAGTCACTATATATAGAAAAAATACTTACTCGTTTCAATATGAGTGACTGCAAACCTGTCTATACACCCTGTGAGCCAAATCTACAACTAATAAAAGCTAAATGTGAAGAGGAAATTGAGAAAAACATTCCATATCATGAATTAATCGGATGCTTGTTGTATTTGTCACAAGGTACCAGGCCTGACATAGCATACATAGTGAATCAGCTTAGCCGATTTAACAATAAGCCTACTGCACAACACTGGACAGCAGCAAAACGAGTTCTGATATATCTAAAGGCTACAATAAATTAAAAAATGGTTTTCAAGAAAAACAATCTCAATATTGCCGGATATTGTGATGCCAACTGGGCCACAGATATTGAAGATAGACGATCATGCTCCGGATACATCTTTATCTTTCAGGGCGCTGCCATTAGTTGGTGTTCAAAAAGGCAAACTACGATAGCCTTGTCAAGCACTGAGGCGGAGTATATGTCACTGGCTACGGCCATACAGGAAGCCATTTGGTTGAAGCAACTGGAAGAGGGTTTTTGGCCTACTCTGTTAGGTTCTCCCATGCTAATGTATTGTGATAATCAGAGTGCAATTAGTATTTCAGGTAATGATATTTATCATGCAAGAAGCAAACACATTGATGTCCGTTACCACTTCATGAGAGAGAGGATCTCGAACAATCAAGTCACTGTCCGCTACAAGAATACTCAAGACATGGTGGCTGATGTTCTCACTAAGGGACTACAACGACCGAAGCACCAGGCCTTTACTAAGGCAATGGGTTTGTGTCCAGAGGAGGGTGTTGGAGTTTAGGACACAAAAAAGTAAACGCCTTTCGTTAAAAGTAAACGTTTAAGAGTCATCGCAACGTTTCACACCCACTTGAAGCGTCTGACGTTTTTACACAGGATAACTTCCTTCTTACTTTGCCCTTGTAATGTCCACATTGCTCTGCGTTTAAAATATCAAAAATTTATTAAATCTACAACTAACCACTCAAATGCTCGTCTTATTTCAATAGATTCTACAATAAGATCCCTGAGGATATGATAAGCTTGCCAGAAACAAAAAAAAATCATAAAATTCGGTGAAGCCGTTTCGGAGGAGTTCGATTACAAAGACTGCGACACGAGATTTGTAATATATTACATTTTATTTTCATTTTGCATTTTGTGTTACTTGTGGCGCATGTTGACGAAGCGAAAGAGATATGTCAGACAGAATCGTGGCCAGTGGCAGTCCCTGGTCTCTGCCTACCCCTCTGGGGTACAGGCGTGAGTTTATGTTATGTATGTATGTGTGCTACTACACAAAAAAAAAAATCTTGTAAGTTAGTTACTCTCTCTCTCTGAGAGAAGGCACGTGTCCTACAGTGGGACGTATACAGGCTGCTTATGATGCAGACGCGTTTTATCTTGTAAGTTAGTTACCTGTTGGAACAGAGCTTCGTGCAGGTTGGGGTCGAACTTCTCACGGAGCGGCGACACTGCCACCAGGCCGTGTCGGCTGAACACCTGCGAAAGTTAGATGCGAGGTGACAGGGAGCTCTTCAATAGGTAAAGCCACTTGCGTCATCACCACATAGAACGTACATTGTCTGTTTCACAGACTCCAGTACAGATTAAGAAACGAAAGTAACAGTGATAGGTAGAAGAAAAAATTTAAATAAAAAATAAAAACAGACTTCGTATTATAATTTATTGTAGAGGTATAATTTGTAGTCGGTGCCCAGTTTCGTGACCAGCACATATATTTTGGGCACCGACCCCAAATTATACTTCTACAATACATACATGTATACATACTTGTAATTATTTAAATTATTTCTTTAGTGCTGTAGTGTTTCGAAGTCGGTTTTTATTTAATTCTTTTTATTTTTCCATTTTTAGTGGGGGAGCGGGAGAAAAATAAACAATTCCCTAATAGTTATAACCATAATTTACCCTACTTAATGCATAACTTTAAAATTTGATGTTCTAAATTTCCATCTCCGAAAGTTTTCACCAGAACATCACCAAATGAACTTGGGACTACTTTTAAGCTATTTAATGAAACATACGGATATTACTAAAAGATGGGCCCCATTAGGGCTTATTTACTGCATTCCGATGTAAAAACCTAACTGCAAAGTGGGTTACTCGGGGCTGCAAGTGATGTAAATTACTTCAGCCAGATGTCGCTGCCTGTACGTAATACAGAGAAGTTTGTAAAGAGGCTCGAAATTTCATCGATGCCTGCACTTGCCCATTAGCTCAGTTGGGAGAGCGCTGGCACGGTGAGCCAGAGGTCGCGGGTTCAAGTCCCGGGATGGGTGGATTTTTTAGCCTCTAAATAGGTTTTTAAAATTGTCCTCAGCACGGGTTAGTGCAACAAAAACAATATATTCTTATAGGTTAAAAAAGCTAATTAAATTGGTGTTGCAGAATGCATTATTTGTTATCAGTCAAATATTGACATGTAAGTTTGTCTTTTAAACATATAATAAACCATGCATTGTCAAAATGACTGCATATCAAATTAATCTTTGTATTTAGATGTCATTGTTCATACACTAGTTTGTAAAATGAAACATTGACAAATGTTGCTTTTGAAGGGACGTTTTTGTTTGTAATGAATTAGGAATGTAGGTAAGACATCATAGACCCGCAGCCAACGAATGAATAAACAAATGAAAAGACGAAGATGAATGCATAAATGAACCGTCAGAACACTTCTCCAGCATAATATACCGAGGGCCGGTCCCTGAATTGAGAATTTCACTAAGTAAATACTTAAGTAACGTTCTGTCACGCTCTTTTCTGGGTAATTCGAAGAGACAGCACTACCAGTTAACCATTTACTTATCGAAATTCTCAATTCAGAAACTGGCCATGAGTCAAAGTCTTATGCCGTGACAAACTATTCAAATTTTATTGGCCCAGAACTAGGCCCTGCGCACGTCAGCTTCAGAGGCCTCTTGCGAGTCCTCACGCGTGCAGGTAATTGGGCACGAGGCAGTGAGATCTCTCATAGTCTGTGAGGAGGCTCCGCAAAAACAATGGCTGAACTCTTCTATGTAGCCCCATTTACAGAGGTAGCTTCTGCATCTAGCGACTGAGTCAGAGGCCCTTCGCACTATCTATTATTTAGTGAAACGTAGCAACTACAACTGCAGTGGAGGCCGAGACGGGTTAGGTTAGGTCAGCTTTCAGTTAGCTGGAACAAACAGCTATCAAGAACCATGTTAGGAGTTTCACCGCGCGATCGAATCAGGAATGAGGAGATCCGCAGAAGAACCGGAGTTACTGATATAGCTCGAAGAATTGCTCAGTCGAAGTGGCAGTGGGCGGGGCACATAGCTCGGAGAACTGATGGCCTTCGGGGCGGAAAAGTTCTGAGCTGGCGACCGCGGACCGGACGACGCAGCGTGGGAAGGGCGCCCACCAGATGGTCTGACGACCTGGTTACGGTGGCGGGGAGTCGTTGGATGCGGGCGGTACAACACCGGGAAGCTTAGAAAATCATGAGGGAGACCTATGTCCTGCAGTGGACGTCAAATGGCTGCTGATGATGAAGAACCACTGGAAGTTTTCATCACCCTATACAGTCCACAATAACTACCAACCTGTGTGAGCTGGGCCCTGGTGAGACGAACCCCGTCGTGGAGAGACCTGAGCGCGGCGGCTGAGCCTCCCTCAGCCGCGCCCTCCTTGGACAACTCGGAGGGAACGCTCTCGGCCGCCACCGCCAAAGTATCGGCCACCTGGAGGCAAGGGATTCACAAGTTTATTTCTTTCTTTCAATATATAGTTAAGATATGATAAGATAAGGGCGGTGGTAGCCTAGTGGGTAGAACATTGGACTCGGAAGCGGGAGACCCAGGTTAAACTCCCAGTGCGGGCATGTACCTATGACTTTGTTTTCTAAGTTATGTATATTTGCGAAGTTATAGTAGCAATACCACTCGCTAACGCTGAAGGAAAACATGGTGAGGAAACCTGAGTGTCTGAGCTATTTACATACCTCAGCGCTTGAAATCGCCAATCCGCGGTGGGCACGGTGGTGATTTAAGCCCATACTCTCTCTCTGTCTGAGAGAAGGCCTGTGCCCTACAGTGGGACGTATATAGGCTGCTTGTGGTGAAGACAAGAATATTCTTTATTGTACCAGAAAAAACACAACATAAAATATTGATTAAGACACTGTACAATTGACAATTAGTTCTAAAGTTAAATACTTTATAAGTTGCCCTAAGAAAGTAAGATTGGCCAAGTGCGTGTCGGGCTACGCGCAGTGTAGGGTCCCGTAGAAAGAGGAGGTTTTATCTGCTTTACAGATCTGACAACTTAATCAACGTAATTTTTAACGGACTTTGTACGAAATTTTCCTTTTAAAAGTTGGTCGCCTATTACTCGTTCACTTGTGAAGCCTACTTAGCCGCGACACAAACAAACAAACAATCTAATCTAATATATAAAAATCTCGTGTCACAGTGTTTGTTATCGAACTCCTCCGAAACGGCTTCATCGATTTTTATGAAAGTTTTTGAAAGAAAGTGGTCTGAGAAAGGTCTGAGAATAGGTCGTAGGCTAATTAATAAGTAAAACTTCGTTTGCTTAGTTCATATATAAGATTACCAATCAGACAATATGAAGGAATGCGGGTACCTGAAGCATAAGCATAAGCAGTCTATATACATCCCACTGTAGGGCACAGGCCTTCTCTCAGAGAGAGAGTATGGGCTTAATAGCGGATTGGCAATTTCAAGCGCTGAGGTATGTAAATAGCTCAGACACTCAGGTTTCCTCACGATGTTTTCCTTCAGCGTTAGCGAGTGGTATTGCTACTATAACTTCGCAAATGTACATAACTTAGAAAACAACGTCATAGGTACATGCCCGCACTGGGAGTCGAACCTGGGTCTCCCGCTTCAGAGTCCAATGTTCTACCCACTAGGCTACCACCACCCACCACCCTTTAATCAACTCATAAATAGAGAAAGAGAGAACACGTTATTGTACATAAGGATGGATATTTCTTAACGTAAGAGTGCAGACAGTGGCATTATCACTAAAAGTGATCTCTCCCAGACGGGACGGACCTTTGGAATCCAAAGTTTGGATGGAATGGACTAATACATTGGAGAAGGAAGTAGGCTATTAATAGGATCCAATTATTTATTTATCAGAACTAAAGCTAAAGCTTTGGCCTTTGCATCTACGTAATGAGATGATTTATACAGCGTCCAGTGGCACCTTCACTACACTAGATGGATGAAGGGACTATAGGGAAGAGCGGGTGATCGTGCTCTTAAACTATAAAGAGAAATTTCCCGCCAGGCAGATCGTATGCCTGGGGACGGCCGGTCCGTATGTTCGTCCCGTGCGTGCATGAGTTGACATGTGCTCGCCACATGACCATTCGGACGCTGCAGTGCCTGGGACATTGTTTTTTTTTTAGATGGATTAGGCTTGCCCAACACCCATATCATCCTGACAGCTTAGTCGGCCTAGCCCACAGGAGAGACTGAAGTTTGTAGTAGCAATACCACACGCTAACGGTGAAGGAAAACATCGTGAGGAAACCGGCGGCTTGGTTAGCTCCGCACGTATAGACTTGTCTTATTAGGACTACCAACAAGATATATAAAACCATGACCAATAGACCAATTCTCATGAGCACGTAAAAGATGCTACGCCACTTTTTACTGCGTGTTTTAGGGTTGCATACTCAAAGGGTAACGGACTCTATTACTAAGACTCCGCTGTCCGTCCGTCCGTCCGTCTGTCACCAGGCTGTGAGAGTTAGACATTTGAAATTTTCACAGATGATGTATATCTGTTGCCGCTATAACAACAAATACTAAAAACAAAATAAAATAAATATTAAAGGGCGGCTCCCTGCAACAAACGTGAATATTTTTGCCCTTTTTATGCTCGATATTAATAACGGCAACAGGTAGACGCTTGTAATATTCAAATGTTGTCTAGATAATCGTACGGAATAACGGAACCCTTCGTGCGCGAGTCCGACTCAAACTTGGCCGGTTTTTTTACTACGTGATTGCATCACTACAAGGTCGCCGCTAAGCTGTTAATGTTCGGGTCACCATTGCTGGTTGGCTACCAAACTGTTGAGGTGACCACTCACGTCAAGCAGGTCCTTGCAGAAGCTCTGTATGGCGAAGCTTTTGGCATCCTCTACTTGCTTGACCATGCGCCGGCGCACGTTCTCACCGTCGGCCAGCGCGCGCTTGTACTTGTCCTGCGGAACGGGATCACATTAAATCTGATATATAAAAATCTCGTGTCATAGTGTTTTTTATCGAACTCCTCCGAAACGGCTACGCCGATTTTTATGATTTTTTTCTTTTTAGTCTTTACAGTGTATGTGTGAGTAATTGACTACTTTAGTAATTGACTAATAGGAATTTACTACGCATCACACTACGTCAATTACTAACACATACACTGTAAAGACAGTAAGCGATGTGCAAACGATTTGCGACTATTTTCACGTTACCGGCGAAAAGATTCAAATGTTTGTTATGATGTTGACAATATTGAAAATAATTTAAATGGAAATAAAACTAATTTCGGAACTGCTGTTTTAATTTAACAATTTCTAGGTGTGAAATTGCAAAATATGTGACGTCACACTAGGGAGGTCGCACTGAGACAAGGACTGGGGAGGCGTCAAAAAATCACGAAATAAGTAAGACATACTTTATTAGTGTGACATTTGAGTTAGCGAGGATAGCACAGAAATACAACCGCACTGGCAGATAAGCAATTTAGCCACTGAGCCTATAATAATAACATTCATTCAACACAATAACTTTGCTCGGTCTCAAACTGAGATGCCCTCTGCTATGGTAACCAGACATGGCAGAACTAACAACCTGAATAGCCAAAATGGTAACGTCAATATTTTTCAAAGACACGGTCTCAAAAAATAACCTAACCACCTAGGTAAATATTCTCAAATGAAGAGCGCAGTTATGACAATGGACATTAAGTTCTGTTTTTTTTTTTCATTTGAGAAAATAAGTATTTTTTGAGAACCTGGGCAGAATATTTCGATTTGGGCTGCTTAAATTAATTTTTAAAGGGAAAAAAAAGAATCACTACGTCATGCAGGGAAAGTACGTCATCAACTGTCAATTTCTAGTTAACAGATATACTTTATATTTGCTTTTTTACAGTCTGCCCAGATGTCTAGAGATATAGTGGCGTTTTTTATTAAAAAATATTAAACCTACTTTCATTCACATGTGAAACGAATTTTAGAGGGTCGAATTAATCACACGCTTGTTACCAAAGATACAAGAGATCAATATTTTCCTATAGCATTATATTTACAGACCTTATACCTCTAAAATTAAGTATAATTTTTGTAACTATATTTAAAACAAAATTTTGTAGTGTTATTTCTGCATGCTAGTGTGGCGACTGAGCGCATAAGTTTTTGCCATGTCAACAAAATAGATGAGTTGCGCAGTCGCGCCCCACCGCTCCTGGAGTTAAATCGCGTATTAAGTAGTGTGACCGAGTCTTGTAATTTCTTGTGCCGTTCGTTCATTATATTTTCTTGTGTGCCTAACGACTCTTTCATTTATCATCCATTGCGTGAACTTTAATAAATGGCCCAAGTGCCAAACTAGTTTTAATACAAATTCATTTGTAGATTCCAATGACAATTTGTTTGGAATTCTCGTTATGCACACACACATTACTTTACTCAAGCGGTATGCATAAATTTAGTGTTGGTGTTAAAATAGTTGTATAGTACAATTTTTGTTGTGTGCAAACTATTTCTATATTTTTTGTGTAATATTTTTCACCAATCCGCAGTGGGCATGCGTGGTGATTAAGCCCATACTCTCTCCCTGAGAGAAGGCCTGTGCCTTACAGCAGGACATATTTCGGCTTATATAATTATATTTTCTGTAACCTGTTTTTTGTACACAAGTGAACAAAAATAAAAATACACACTACTCACCTCATATTCCTTGAGTTGGTCCTTCAGCGAAGCCACTTCGGCTGAGAGCACCTCTATCTGCTTGTGGCACTCCTCGATGGTCGCCGGAGCTTTCTTATCCTCCGTCTCCGCCGGCTTCTCCTCCGTCGTGCTGTACGACCGGGCTGCAGATACTCTGTGAGTGATACGAAAGTTTATTCCGAATGTTAATTCCGATATTGAAGTATCTCTACTTTACGTTTGTATACTTATAGAATTTATTGTGTTAAATCTCAAACAAAGATGTCCATGTTGGCTAGTGAAGTTCGGGGTTGTGTTATCTGGGATGATGCAATGCCTGTATCGACTAACAATTCTATTAAGATTCCTACTAGGAATAGGAGCTTTAAATTTTCTGGCTACATTAGGTGGAGTACGAACAGATTTTAAATGAAAATTTACAAAAAATTAAGGTTATGCGGGAGTATTGGTTGCGCAATGGTTACCTGTAGGAATTTATTCCGAGAGTCCTCAGCGATGAGTCTGTCACGTATTTGGCAAGTCTGCCTAGCGAATACACCTTCAGCGAAGCCATTCTGGGTCGTAAATGTTTTATTTTACCGAAAAATCATAGAATTACACGCTTTAGGTTAGAACGGAATTGTTCATCTGTCAAACGAAACGTATTTTACTATTTTTTTATCTTATCTTTCGTTTCGTTACACCTTGGAAATAGATTTAATTTATTTGTAGGCAGATTAACTGACTACCTACGTTTATCTAACTGTTTTTTTTAGGTAGTACTAGTAGTAGGTACCTACACGAGAATGACGAGTTCCTCATCTTTCACGAGAGGTGCGTCCATGAGTCTTCAAAACCAAAATCAACTAACGAAACGCTAATCAGCTGTCGTCCTTGACGGCAAGTATCTCCATAGTCTGTGAACAGTGTGGCCAGATGAGGCAATTTATTACAATTTGGGCTTTATTGGAAGGTAAAATGGCGTCCAGCCTCAATTTTTTTCGGTGACTTTTGGGTTGAACAAAGAAAGAATAAATTTGTTTCTTTGTTCACTGATCTTCTTAAATGATAAATGAATATAAAAAGCGGTGATTGCTCTGTATTTTTTTGGTAAAAAAAGGATTTCATACTTTTGATACTAATTAAGAGATTTACACAAAACATCTGCGTTCAAAACTACAAGCGCTGCTGAAAAATTTACATTCTATTTATATAATTTTTGAACTACTTTTTCTTGGCGAAATAGGCAGGCCAGTACCTGTAAGCACTGTCATTATTAGTGTCAAAATCTAGTAATATTGTTCTGTGGTCTAAATCGCTAAAGTAACCTTGAAATTCTCCACAAATCGCGACAAAACGGAAGAGAACCGGCGGTAGCTCGCGTCATGTCCGGAAAACTTCACCGTCACGGCATGCCCAGCTGAAAGCGCGCCAAACACGGCCTACGCCCGCAGTCTCCAAGGCTCCGCTGCGCTGTTCGCACGCAAAATGGCCAACCTAGCAGTCTTCGATTTCGACAGGACAATAGTGGATGATGACTCCGACGCCACCATCATCAGGCGGCTGCGAGAGAAGGAGCCTCCACCAGAGTGGGACAACACGAGCCACGACTGGACTCCGTACATGAGCGATGTGAGTTTCTGTTTTAAGTTTTCTTCATTGCAAGTGACTGCCAACAAAAAAGGAATAACTTTTTTCGGGGTTTATCTAGAGCTTGGCAAAATATGGTAAAACTCATGAAATTGTTCAGACTTCATTTTTATCTGTACACATGGAGTTTTTTTAGCCTCTTGTGTCCTATTGCTGCCCATACATGAGTTGAAAGCAAAATCCGAGATTTGTCACAGATGTAATGAGTCCCCTGTGTCGCGGCCTTTAACTCGATCTTAAAATACACACTATAATATGAGGGTAAAGGATTGTGTAAGCAAGTAAACGCGACACATCATGAATAGTGTGGCAGTGGTGACCCGGAGGCAAAATCCAGACCCTGTCATTTTCATGTTTAATTATTTACATTTGCGATCCAGAGAGTGACCGCCTTACGACGATCTTGACCAACTCTCTGAAGCTCATGTTCGAAGGGCCAAGTTTACCTTCTTTATGAACACTGAGCGCCAGCGGAACCTTTGTGTTCCGTGGATGGACCTCCTACCTCCCCTTATAGTCCAACCCAAGCCACCAACCGGTGTTCAACTACCCATCCACAAGCCCAGGGGGGCCATCTGGGATGCACTGAAACCAGTATGTCACAAAATGGGAACATCTCGCCTCCCGGTCACCACCACTTTCAAGTTATAATCTGATTAAGAATTATCAACTCACCAGGGTAACCGTCGAGTCTTGCCACGCAGCCACGACAGGGTCATGGCTCGTGCGCGAGGAGACAGCTCTCATCCAAACTTATAAATTTACTTTCCTCAGAAAAGTCAGAAATCTTCCTCTCTCTACTTTACCCGCCATATCGCCTAATTGTCAAAGTAAAAAAGAAACATAGCTCAGAAACATTTAAATGTTGCCAGCATTAAACAAGATTGACAGATGATAGTTGTACTTTACTTACTATCGTTTTCATTAGGTCGAGTTCGCGGTACTCCGCGACACTCCCGAAGGCAAAAGCAAGTTATAACAAGGCGGCAAGCTGGCGTGTCCATTCGGCAATTTTTTCTCTTGCCTGAATAGCTGCTTCCCTTTTAGACTTAAGCTCTTCAAACTCTTCTGGTTTTCAGTCACCTCCTCTTGTGCTCCTTCTACATGTTCATGAGTAGCAGCGGAAGGCTGTGAGTCACCAAGAGAGTCCTGCTCAGGTTGATCGTCAACTTCCATCTCAACAGTGTCTCCTTGATATTCGACTGCTTCCTCAACAGTCTCATCTATGTGAACAGGTTTTCGATTAGGCTCTTGTTGCACAGTCAAAGTATCTTCGGTCACTGATACTTCTTGAGGAGTCACACTGATATTTGGAGTATGTTCCGGTGGTGTAGTAACATCAGCATCGTCTATATCTACCTCTAATGGATACAAATGTCCGACAGAGCGAATAAGTTCAGAATTTCCGACTTTTATCTTTGCTGATCGGTACTGACCATCTGAACTTTTGATCAGAGATGTTATTTTCCCAACCTTCCAGTTGCTTCTACTTTTGGTGTCATCCTTCACCTGAACCACATCGCCAACTTGAGGTTGTTTGTGCGCCTTCACACGGGGTTGACGATGCGAATTATTGTACCTTTCTCTCAAATTCAACAAGTATTGATTTATAAACATATGTTTAAAATCATTCATGACAGCATGTCCTCTTTTCCAGCTTTTAAGAAGATCCACTTTGGTGTTTGTCTCAGATCCAGTAACATGTCCAGATGGGGCTGGTGTTAAACAGCTTCCTAATGACAGAAAGTCTGAAGGCTTCAATATATGTTCGTATTCATTGCCTAGAGAAGTAAGCGGTCGCGAGTTTATGACAGTTTCTATCTCCTTGACTACTGTCATTAGCTGGTGGTCGTTCAGCAGGTGTTTGTCGAGCGTCCGTTTTAAGCAATTCTTTACTAATGCTACAAGGCGTTCATAAAACCCGCCATGCCACGGCGCTAACTGTGTAATAAATCTCCATCTTATACCATTTTCCTTACAGTATGGACGAGTAAGGACTTCTGACACAAGCTTGAAGTACATTGCATTATCAGAGACAATCTTCTTCGGTAGTCCTCTTGCAGCTATGAACCTACGTAAGGCCAGCAGACATTCTTCGGCTGTTAGATCATTGACCACCTCAAGATGCACAGCGCGAACTGCTAGGCAAGTAAAGAGACAAATCCATCTTTTTTCTTCGCCAGATCTCATAGTAACATATAGTGGGCCCAAATAATCAATTCCCACGTAGGTGAACGGAGTACTGTAATTCACCCTTTCAACGGGCAAGGCTGGCGCAGGCGGAAGTTTGTAAGGGCCTCCACCGTACTTGATGCATTTTGGACATCTTTTCAATACTTTCTTGATTTGTGCTCTGCCTTGAGGTATCCAGTATTTTTGCCTGATGCTACTGAGAGTATGTTCTACTCCCACATGATAATTATCAGCGTGGGTGCTTTTTATTATCTCTGTAGTAAATTCGCTGACCTTTGGCAAAAGGATCGGGTATTTCTTGTCATATGGCCAGTTTGTGTTTGCCATACGGCCTTTACATCTAAGAACTCCGTCAATGTCTGCAAATAGGCCAAGATTTCTTACTAAGTGCGTGACTTTACCACGGACTTCTTCTGGAAAGTGTCTAGACTGCAGTTCTTTTATCCGGAGTATAGATTCATTTTCAGCGTGTGCATCAGGCACAGGTGTGCGAGTTTCTTCGTCTCTCTCACTTTCAATTAATCCTGGACTGTTAGCATTGTCCAGGGCCTCCCCAACTACAAGGGTGCTTTCTTCACCAGACTGTTTGACAAGTGGCCAATTTCCCTCTGCTTGAAGAAGGAATTCAGGTCCATAGAACCATAGAGGTTGTTCACATTCCCAAAGTTCGGGCCTCGTAGCCACATCCGCTGGATTTATCTTCGTGTTAACGTAGCGCAGTTCTAGATCTTTGTTTAACTTGATCTCGTTAACCCGGCGCTGGACAAAAGGAGGTAAGAGTTTACTGGTTTTCATCCAAGCGAGTACAACGAGGCTATCAGTCCACAATA
This sequence comes from Yponomeuta evonymella, assembly GCA_963969515.1. Classification (NCBI taxonomy): domain Eukaryota; kingdom Metazoa; phylum Arthropoda; class Insecta; order Lepidoptera; family Yponomeutidae; genus Yponomeuta; species Yponomeuta evonymella. The sequence continues at coordinate 650,019 of OZ018370.1, read as the reverse complement.
CTTGACGTGTAATGTTTAGTTCCAAGTTACTCTTGACATACTTCGTCAATCTACTTCCAATTAAAAAAGCCAATAGTTCCAGTCTTGGTATTTTCAAGTTATCTTTGTCCTCCTTTGGAGTTACCCGTGATTTCGACATTAGGAAGGCTGTCTTCCTTATTGCTTGACAAGTCATCCGTAAGTATACGACAGTAGCATAGGCGTCTTTCGAAGCGTCGCAAAAACAGTGTAATTCGTATTCCATTTCACCTTCAGGCATTAGATTCCCAACATAGCGTGGCACCTGTATGTCTCCAGTCATTCTCAGAACTTGTAATGCATGAAGCCATTTTTTCTTCAGATCATCAGGTATGGGTTCATCCCATTTTAGTTTTCGCGTGCACAGTTCTTGAAATATTATCTTAGCTGGCAATATAGCAGGAGAAACAAACCCACAAGGATCGTACAAACGAGCTAGAACGCTTAGAACAACTTTCTTTGTGATTGTGTCTTTATTGGTTTCTGTTATTTTACTCACATTCAGTCTCAGACTATCCTGTTCAAGTTGCCATATTAATCCAAGGATCTTTACCTCATCAGTTGGCTTTACTCTCTGAGCTTCTGGGATCTTCTGTATAAACTGTTCGTTATTTGATGTCCAGTCCCTAATGTTCATCGAAATTTCATGAAATGCTTGCCTAGTCTCATTGTACAGTTGCAAGGCTTCGTCCTCAGATTGTACAGACAGTACAAGGTTATCAACGTAACACTTATCTGCTACTTGAGCAAGGAGAGTTTTGTTTGTCTTGCCAATGTGATGGCGGATAGTTGCAGTCAACAAGAAGGGACTCGAAATAATGCCAAAAGGCACCCGACAAAATCTGAGATGCATTAAGTTATCTTCAGTCAGCTCCTTCGTAAGGTCCTTTGGCCATAGAAATCTTGTCACATCTCTGTCTTGCTCTTGTAGAGCCACTTGCAGAAAGGCCTTCTCAACATCTGCAGATATTCCTATTTTACCTGTCCGGAATTTTATAATTAATCCGATAAGGTCTTCCAGCATAGAAGGTCCACTATAGAGACACTCATTGAGACTTTTCTCACCTTTGATTTTTGCGGATGCGTCATATACGATACGTCCTTTCTTTCCCCCTTGTTTAACCATATGATGTGGAAGATAAGTGATAGGTGGGATCAACTGTTCATATGGTGATGTCTTTGGCTCAACTACTTAAATAATATTCATCTGGAGTTGCTCATTAAGAATATCACTATATTCCTTTAAAGTGTGTTTATCAGATCGTTTCAACAAACCTTTCAACCTTCCAAAGGCTATCCCAAAATTGGTAGGTAGATCTGGTGGATATTGTATCCATGGCCATTTAACTTCATATCTCCCTTCTCTGTGAAGTGTTGTGTCGTTGAAGAACTTTACGGCTTCTTCCTCGCGAGAAGTCTTGGGAGAGTCAGTTATTCCAATACTCTCCAACGTCCACAAGAATTTCATGTCTATGTTACGAAGAGGTAGGTCAGGTTCTGTGAAGTATAAACAGTCTGATTGATGACACTGACAATAAGTCATCACAGATAAGGTATGGTTACAGTCAGATCCACGGACTTCTCCGGTCACCAGCCAGCCAAAATCAGAGTTCAGAAGGTATGCATTATCCACCAGTTTCACAGATTCTGGTCTCAGAAACGAATAATAGCAGTCATTGCCAATTAGTAAGTCTATACTCTCCCCCACCGTGCTGTCATCTGCTAGTAAATCAACTTCATCAGTAACATCTACTTCGGGCACTGGTAGGCTGTTGGTAATGTGGGACACAATATTCACACGTATTTTTCTCTGTACTCCTCGTTTTGTGGTTATATGCACCTCTGCAGACGGGCTTATTATTTCCTTTGGTTTTTGTGATCCAAATGTATACACCATGAGTAAGTCTTCTCTATCGGGTTTCAGTTTCAGTTTGTTAGCAATCCGGGAAGTTAAGTAACTCCTGTGGCTTCCGGAGTCCATGAGGAGTCTGCACACTATGTGGTCATCAATTTTTGTGACAGCCGTCTGCAAATAGATTTTGTGATTATTGCTGGGGTTTTGTGTCATTAATGTGGTGTCCATTGATTCATCAGTATTACCACTGCCAGCTGGACGATCCTCCCTCTGTTCATCCTTATTATTTGTCGTAGAAGCATCCTTCACAGTTGACCTGAAGCAGAGAGCACGGTTGTGTCGCTTCTTACAGTGCACACACAGTGTCTTCGACCTACACTGTTTACTGTTGTGACCAGTGCGGAAGCAAAGGTAACACTTGTCGCCTAGTTTCTTCTTACGCTCTTTCAGTGACTTGTATTGTTGACATTGGTCTGGGTAGTGGCTTTGCTCACAAAATGTACACTGTATTCTTCTTCTTTTTATGGATTGGCTGATTGTTGTGGTAAACCTTTTCTTTAAGGGTTGGTTGTTCGACATTGGATATCGTCTTTTCAAGGGAGGCCGCTCTGCCCTAACATGGAGAGCTTCTGTAGTCGATGGTCCTAGATGATCAACAACACGTTGACTTGCAACTCTAGTAAAATCTTCTGTGTCAGCACTTTCCATAGCAGTCACTACCTTTTCGAGAGCAATTTTGATTGATTTTACTGACCTATCCTCTGGAGTGAGAAGATTAACTTGGTACATTATTGAATCTGGAAATTTACTTGAGATGATCACTCTTAGATGGCTACTATTGATATCCTCATTCAAGGTGCCTAATACTCTTAAATGTTTTTCTATGTTGTTCAGTGTCCTCCTGCAATCGGTACTGGTGTTGTTCGCTCTCTGCATGCTATTAAGTGCTTCGTAGTGAGCATCTACCATTTTTTCCGTGCCACCAAAATGCTTACGGAGAATGTCTACTGCAATAGCGTAATTTGCATTAGTCGTAGTAAGTCCTACTACTACCTCTTTCGCAGGGCCTTCTAGTGAGGCTAGTAGATAAGCCAACTTCTCTACTTCTTTTAGATTTCGTGAACCTACATTGGCCTCAAAAGTATCCCAGAACTCTGAGAACTTCAGTACATCTCCATTATACTTGGGCAATTCTAACTTTGGTAACTTAGAAGAACTGTTTTCCTTGCTGTTCTCTTGAGACGCTGCAGCTGAATTAAGAAGAACTTCAATCTGGTCAACTAAATCTTCGGCTGCCATCTGGTCTCTCATGCAACTCTGCATGAGGTCGCTAGAGCCGTTTCCTTTTTCGATATACTGCATGGTTTCACTTTGGATTCTGTCGATGCATTGTTTCAAAAGGATTTTTGACTGTTTTAGCGTATGTTCTGAGACGCCCTTTGTATGACATAGGCCTATGACGGATTCGGCTTCTCGAGAAACTTCGACAAGTTTGGCTTGCCTAAGCTCCAGCCGACTACGTAGTGCCTCCTCCATTGGTGAGGCAGGATGGGAGCCCGCTCCTTTCTTTACTGAAATACATCATTACCATTATCGACACTACATTGATGCTATAAGAAAATCATTGCACGATTGCACAAACCTTTCAGATGTTTTCCTGTTAAATACAACTCAATCCAATATAAAATAGTATCACTACGTAGCCACCCTTTATTTTCACTTGAATATCACTCGCACAGTAACCTTTTTTCACCTTATTTTTACACTTTATATCTTCTTAACTCTCGTAAAGAAAATTTTCCTTCAATACGCGGGAAAGACAACGCACAGATTAAAAAGAATAGAAGTCAATGTTATGTCATAGAGATGGCTCACTTACCCTACCCCCTTTTTTTTTTTTAGTTATACTCATTCAGTCTAATACAACGACGATGTTATTGCACTAAAAAAAAGAAATCTTATACCTAGATGTCGGGGATAATAAAGAAACACGAAAACTGAAAAGCCATCTTTATTTTAATCGTACCACATTAGTTGCAAAAAAGTGTAACAATAAAATCTGTAAAGGAAATCGAAATTACGATTACTTAATCGATCGATTCGAATAACTCATAGATATACGTCACTAGATGTAGCGTACATTATCAGTGTTGCCAGAAATGAAAATATACTAGGTGCGTACAGACTCTAGTGATAGTTCTACGGAATGTCCATTCGACGCGCCGCGCAACGATGCGCGTGTAAAACAAACGAAACAAAAAACATCTATATATATTTTTTAAACACGGGAGCACGTCGTAAAAAAGTGTGCATCGATCTCTCACGTCTAAAAAAAAAAGAAAAGAAAACACAAAACAGGAACTAATCCTTAGGGTAGCCCTGATTAAGAATTGATTGATTATTATTGAAATGTTTAGATTTATATATAAATTAAAACAAAGTTCTGTAATCTCTGCCGCAGTCAGACCCGAAAAGGAAAACGTTATATAGATTTAAATAAATATAGACCGTTCACGGGAATACTGGCAGGGAACCGTTAAATATTATGATATCCCCGGGGTGCCCACTGCCCCCGGCAGACTATCCATCGAAATCTTTGGAGTACTAAACTGCCCCCAGCAGATTATACATGATGTAGGAGAGTTGCTTGAGCATTTCGCCACCAGCCAACACTTCACAAAATCTCTGAGGTGCCCACTGCCCCCAGCAGATTATACATGATGTAGAAGAGTTGCTTGAGCATTTCGCCACCAGCCAACACTTCACAGAATCTCTGAGGTGCCCACTGCCCCCAGCAGATTATACATGATGTGGAAGAGTTGCTTGAGCATTTCGCCACCAGCCAACACTTCACAGAATCTCTGAGGTGCCCACTGCCCCCAGCAGATTATACATGATGTAGAAGAGTTGCTTGAGCATTTCGCCATCAGCCAACACTTCACAGAATCTCTGAGGTGCCCACTGCCCCCAGCAGATTATACATGATGTAGAAGAGTTGCTTGAGCATTTCGCCACCAGTCAACACTTCACAGAATCTCTGAGGTCTAACTACCCCCAGCAGATCTTTCTTTGTCTATATCAGTTCCACCTACCCCGTTCAGCTGTAATTCAATAGACGGTCTTTGACCAGCGTACTACCCTCCCACTTGCAGAGGGTACAACATGATACAAATGCATGAACTAACGCTTCTGTTTAACGGCCATCGACGTACGACAGAGATCCCAGCTCCTCCACCAAAATATGTCGCGGCCTTTAACTCGATCTTAAAATACACACTATAATATGAGGGTAAAGGATTGTGTAAGCAAGTAAACGCGACACATCATGAATAGTGTGGCAGTGGTGACCCGGAGGCAAAATCCAGACCCTGTCATTTTCATGTTTAATTATTTACATTTGCGATCCAGAGAGTGACCGCCTTACGACGATCTTGACCAACTCTCTGAAGCTCATGTTCGAAGGGCCAAGTTTACCTTCTTTATGAACACTGAGCGCCAGCGGAACCTTTGTGTTCCGTGGATGGACCTCCTACCTCCCCTTATAGTCCAACCCAAGCCACCAACCGGTGTTCAACTACCCATCCACAAGCCCAGGGGGGCCATCTGGGATGCACTGAAACCAGTATGTCACAAAATGGGAACATCTCGCCTCCCGGTCACCACCACTTTCAAGTTATAATCTGATTAAGAATTATCAACTCACCAGGGTAACCGTCGAGTCTTGCCACGCAGCCACGACAGGGTCATGGCTCGTGCGCGAGGAGACAGCTCTCATCCAAACTTATAAATTTACTTTCCTCAGAAAAGTCAGAAATCTTCCTCTCTCTACTTTACCCGCCATATCGCCTAATTGTCAAAGTAAAAAAGAAACATAGCTCAGAAACATTTAAATGTTGCCAGCATTAAACAAGATTGACAGATGATAGTTGTACTTTACTTACTATCGTTTTCATTAGGTCGAGTTCGCGGTACTCCGCGACACCCTGTGTCCCTGATGAGGGATAACAGGAACTGATGATGATGACCACAGATGTGCTCTCTTTGTTTCAATTAAGTTTCAATTAAAGCTGCTCTTGTGTCAAGCATGCTGTTTCGCTCGCACAATATAATTTTTTTTGTAATTGTAGTAAAATGAGTATGCTTTTGATAAATGTGGTCTGAGAGTTTGTGAGACCATAAAATTTTGGACAGTGTAAATACATTTTTGTTTTGCTATAAAGAAAAGTTATTTCCAAAGTCATGTTTTCTTGGGTTCAAATTTTGTCAATCAAAAAGGGGAAAAAATATATGTCTTGTACGGCCGTACCTTAATTATCTGTCAAACTGTCAGATCACTTTTATCAAACTTCTTCTGTACACCCATACTAAATTCATTAGAATACTATGTAAATATATTAATTATTTCAACATTCGACTTTAACTCCTCATCAAATTATAATATCTCTTTCCTTTTACATTGGTTTCTTGTATATATAAAGTAGCGTGTACCTTTCACAATGTGACACTGGCAAAATCCCTGTGCACCCTACAAGCACGGGGCAGTCCAAATAAAAAAAAAAAAAACATTTTATTAAAATCACAAAAAATGTTAAATTGTGCGAGCAACACAGCATGCTTGACATAACGACAGCCTTTATGGGAGCCCGACTTACGCTTGACCAGTTTTTATTGTGTGTTGCCAAACATTGTTAGGATTGCATGATAATCAATTAATCACACCAAATAGGACACTTCACACTGCGGCTAAAACACACACAATTTAAACTGCAATTTTTTATAGTCTTGATTTAGGATTATAGACCACACTCATTTGAAAGAATATTATTTTTCGAATGCTTGTGCTATTCGATTTGTGACATTTCTTGTGATTATAGTAGTTATTCCCAGATTCATTGAAAGTTAACAGCTTCTACCAAATTATAATTATAGTTTCTATGTTGTTTCTTAATTTACTAAACTGGTATTCTATGCTCATAAGAAACAGTTTAATCTAGTTTAGCAGCTAACATTTTATAAGGTCACAATTTCTATGTTATTTTGAATAAAAACACTGATGTAGATTTTTTTTAACATACTCTAAAGAGAATAAATATTAAACCTAATACTGCCTGTCTGATGCCTTAGCATAGTGGCAAGACCCCAACACATGAATTTATAAGCAGCCTATATACGTCCCACTGTAGGGCAAAGGCCTTCTCTCAGGGAGAGAGTATGGGCTCAATCACCACACGAGTGCTGTGGTATGTGAATAGCTCAGATGCTCAGGTTTCCTCACGAAGTTTTCCTTCACAGTTAGCGAGTGGTGTTGCTACTATAACTTCACAAATGTACATAACTTAGGAAACGAAGTTCTAAATGCCCGCACTGGGAATCAAACCTAGGTCTCTCACTTCCGAGACCAATGTTCTACCCACTAGGCTACCATAATTCATCTTAGATAATGTTGTGCTCACCTATGATTGGCTAACACACTAGACTAGAGCCTACTAAAACTAATAAGCTATTAATATTTTATTTGACGCCAATCAACAAACCATGGTCCATTTTATTTGTGGAGAGGAAGTGCCGAAGATATTCCATGGACCATCTTTGCAAAAGTATGTCAAAATGTTACAATGGGGAACATGCCTTAAAATTAGATTGGTGTGACATTGTATTTATATCACAAAGGGCAGAGAAAAACTCAAAAAAAGAGACTAAACAACCTAGGGTCCATTTTATTTGTGGAAAGGAAGTGCCGAAGATATTCCATGGGCCAGCTTTACAAAATGATGTCAAAATGTTAATGGGGAACATGCCTTAAAATTAGACTGGCGTGACTTTGTATTTATACCACAAAGGGCATAGAGAAACTCAAAAAAATAGACTAAACATACTTTTTTCGGGATTTTACAGGTCTCAAAAAATGCGAAAAATCTGTGATTCTAATAATAAAAATCTGGCGCGTAATCGGTCCGAATGGAGAGCGTTGGGGGCGAAAGCTGCCCCATAGTGACATCCCTCAGTCATGCGCACACGAACAGAAAGAAGAATAATAAAAAAACCTATTAGATTACTGCATTGAATTCTAAAAGTTTTCTACTAGAAAGATAGACAGACAGATATTTCGTGCCTTGCGACACACACACACACACACACACACACACACACACACACACACACACACAAAGCATCACTACTACTGGTGTAGACGCATAGAATCATTATATTACAACATTTTAAATGATAAATGTTTCATACATTATTATCAAAGCTTCAGCAATTACCATTGTTACCATACCATTGTTTGACATTACTTGTGACATGACAGTTTACCCTTAATTTGTATGGTGCATTGTACCATGTGACTAGAATTACTTTTTGACAGGTTTACAGGCTTTTTGAATGGTTGTAGAGAAAATAATTAACTCTATTATTTATTGTTTACCATGGCCAAATGAGATCGAATTAAATTTATTTGCAAGTTCTCCACTGAACCTGCTAGGCTGTGCAAGACATCTTTGTCATCTAGTTAACAATGGTTAGCAATGACTTTGTGAGGACACACACGAAATTATCTCTAATTTTACGTAACCAGGAACAATCACAGCCTCCTTTGTTTGTTAGCGTAGTGATCCGAATTTTACCATAACTATGCAAATTTGTTTCCGTGGCTAACACATTTGTAGACAGTAGCATGTGATGTAAGTCCCTGTTGTTGTTGTATTATGTCGTAGGATCCAAGTACAATATGATATCAAATATAGGTATACTGCTAAAAACAAATAGGGGAATAAGATTTCAAAGTGAAATAAAAAAAGTTTTTTTTTTTTTTTAATTATAACTGCCCATCAAATTACTGCACAACCAGAAGAAAGAATTACAAATGGTTTCTTATATCTAAGTAATGGCGTAGAATTGGCGGTCATATCGCTTAGAGCGATCTCTTCCATATACTACGGGTGGTCACCTTAGGGGCGGTGGGTAAAAAATTGTAAAAAGTGAGTCACGTAGTATTAGGTAGGGGCTGACAATAATTCAATGCTTCATTTTTATTGAAACTACTCATAGAAGACCAGTAATGTGTCAAGAAGTCTACAGAAAATATGTAAAAACTTACAGAAACTTACTTGCTATTGGTAACCTTAGTAAAATTCCTGATTGTAATCTTTGGGAACATCCATAAAGTACGTCACACGTTAGGGGAGAAAGGGAGGGTGATGGCAAAGTGTGACAAGGGACGGAAGGGTCCTAGGTTTCGTGGCGTCACATTTCAAAAATATTTATTTAATTTATTTAGCAAAGGGCAAGATAAAAAGTACCCGAAACCGGCGTGCGCGCATGCAGCGACTAATGAATGTTGAGGAAGCGAAAGTGATCTGGCAGGATCGTAGCAAGTGGCAGTCTCTGGTCTCTGCCTACCCCTCTGGGATACAGACGTGAGTTTATGTTATGTTATTTAATAATTTAAATGGAAATAAAAAAAATCTCGGAACTGCGGTTTTAACTTGATAATTACTAGTCCGTGTGGACCCGGACTCCGTGTTGCGCCGGATTAAGAATAGCGTCACTCCATTTCCTTCCGTGGATGTCGTAGAAGGCGACTAAGGAAATCAATTACCAGGAGACGGGCAGCAGCGTCTCCCTGAGATTCCAACCGCAACCCGCTTGCCAAGCGTGGCGATTTGGCAAAACCCCTCACGGTTATGAAAACCACGAAGGACAGGCCCCCTTGTCCTGCAGTGGGCGTCGAATGGCTGATGATGATGATGAATTTCTAGTTTTAAAATTGCAAAATGTGTGACGTCATTCTAAGAAGGGGGGAGGGTCACAAATGTGACCAACTGCGGTAAAGACGGGAAGGGGAATAAAATCACGAAATGTGTGACGTACTTTATGGGTGACTCCTTTTTGGTAAATAAATAATTTTGTATTTTTTGTGTATTATTGAGCAATCAGAACAAAGAAATTAAACAACGCTTAAACAAACTGGTATCTCAGATCAGCCCCTAGGACGATAGAGAAATAATTCAGTAGTTCTCTGTTATCCGTCTCTTCGCGAATCAGAAATCAGAAATCAATAATTTATTTCAACGTAAAGAATTTACATTCTGTTTGTTGAATGTCAATGTACTATGTTACTATGTTAGCCGCTGCCTTCGGGCCGTATTTGTAGTGGAGAAAAAGGCAGCGGGAAAAAAAACTCCACTCTGACCATCTTTTCTCAAATCATCTTAAACTTATACATTAAGGCCTATATGATATGATTCCGTGATAGCCACTAACAACTTTAAAAGCCAAAATAACACTTCTTACAAAAGTAGGAAAAACAGTAATGCTGCGGCCAGACACACGAACAGCACCCGTTCACGAGCGTAACGCAGGGGTCAGCCATCACCAGTCTCAACCATTTTAGAGGGAGATAGGTGACCCGGCCACCACGCCACCATTCGAATGACCTTTAGCAAACCTGCAGATTGAGTTCTTGTCAGCTATAAAATGTGTGCTATAGTTATTAATGTGCAATCACGTCGTCAGTACACGTTTTTAAAACTAAATAAATTATAATATTAATAATTAAATAACAATGAAATCGTAGTGAAATTGGCTTACTACCAAGGGCTTATATCGTTCATATACTCGTCTATTCTATAATAGGCTTTTTTACATAGCGATTTTTTAATGAAGATTTAAATTTATTTTCAGACAAGGATAGAACATGTTCTGGAATTCTGTATATCCTAGGATATAACTAAAATCCATATTATCAAAAGAACTTACGAAACATACAGGGTGAGAGCGGTGGTAGCGCAGCGGCAGAACGCCGGCCTCACATTCCGGAGGTCGTGGGTTCGAATCCCGACATGAACCAATGACTTTGTTTTCTAAGTTACGTACATGAATTGAATTTCCAGTATCAATACCACTCGCTAACCCTGAAGGAAAACATTGTGAGGAAACCCTAGAATCTGAGGTATTAACATACTTCAGCGCTTACTACGTAGACAATGGCCCAACTATCAGGCTGAGTGCGGAAATCTCAGGTCTAACTAACATTTATACAGGTCGGCTGTCCCAAAAATAAACACAGTAAGGGACATTTTTTTTTCAAAACTGAGGAAACACCCCTATTGGCTACCTATTCCAGTAACCAATAGCGGAAATATCTCTGTTTTGAAAAAAAAATATCCCTTATTGTGTTTATTTTTGGGGCAGCCGAGGTGTAATATCTAGTCCCCAAATCTATTCGAAAACAAATTTTACTACGGGAACTACCAACATAAAATGAGAGCATGCTTTTAAATTTTAAATTAAGAAAAGTTTGCCTATGTACCTGAAACAAGTTATCATTGGAAAACATTATATATTATAGTGTAGAAAGTGCGGAGCCTCCTAGTACAGGTAAATATTTACTTAAAAGGAGGCTCCTGCAAAGTTCTGCACGTGCATGTTTTTGTTTGAATGAATGCATTTTTTTATAAAAAAAAGAAAAAAAAAAACTTCGTAACCGCGAAAAAACGATGAGTGGCCTGAGTACGCGCACCGAATCCTGGGCGATTCCAATCGTCTAACGGTAGACTGAGGTGACAGGCGTTTTTTTGAAAGCATTAACTGTTAGTTTACAAGCCATCACTACAAAAAAAAAATCCCTCGGCAAAAATTAGTTACGTTCCAAAAATATTTTGGCGATTTTTTTTTTAATTTAAATTGGCAAAACAATGATTTTATATAAACTCAAAATATTGATTGTTAAAGTCGTCAAAATATAAGAAGCCCGTTTTGACAGCTACAAAAACCATAGAACCTAACCTAGTTTGAGATCAAAAACATTAAAAATCTAAACTATGAGTGCGCTACAAAATCTGTTTTTTCTTTCGAGCGTTAAATAATATGCCAGAGTATGTGTCTTTTTATGTATTTGTTGAAGTAAATCCAAAGTTAAATGCAATTTTGTGTTGTGTAAGGAGCCAAAACGGGCTTCTTACATTTCGACAACTATAGTTATTGAAATTAAAATTAAATCTACAGTCACACTTCTAGCAAGGGGGTCTCACGCACTTAGGTAAGCACTGGTTTCCATGCTGCAGCTATGTTCCAACCACGATCTCTATTGAAATTTGGATGCCGGCGGATCTGTATTGCCTCGCGAATCATTCTATAAAAGAAACGGTCCTCTCGGGCTAGAACTTGAACTTTATCAAAATGAATGAAATGGTCGGTACCGCTGAGTGTATGTTCACTGACTGCAGATCTAATTAATGTACTGGAAAGTCGCGACTTTTGACGTTAAAACGCGCGACTCGCGTCGTCGTCCTACCCAGGCTGATGTTCCTTATTTTTAAAGATCGGTTAGATCGGTCACATCTTTTATTCTACGACTTTTCAAATTATTTTGTACTGTTGCATGTTTTTGCAAATAATATTAATACATTTTCGCGGTTTTCCTGCTCTGTAGAAGTGTTGTTTGATTGATAATATAATTGAAACCATAATTATGTATTACAAAGAATGGACATTCTTCTGTGCAGAATTCACTGTATAATGGCAAGCTATAAATCCATATCATAAACTGATAACAAAGCCTTTAGTCTATAAAAAAACCGGCCAAGTGCGAGTCGGACTCGCGCACGAAGGGTTCCGCACCATTATCTATACAAAATTTGAATATTTCAAGCGTCTACCTGTTGCCGTTTGTTGTATGGGAGCCCCCTTAAATATTTATTTTATTGATGTTATAGCGGCAACAGAAATACATCATCTGTGAAAATTTCAACTGTCTAACTATCACATCGCGGTTCATGAGATACAGCCTGGTTACAAACGGACGGACAGCGGAGTCTTAGTAATAGGGTCCCTTACCCTTTGGGTATGGAACCCTAAAAACTACTATGCAGTGTGCTCATGATATTAAAGCTGGATAAGAGCCTTAATTCATGTTTGCATTGATTACGTTCACAGAATGGCCATTGAAATTCAATAACCATCCTGGGTAGTACAATTTGACAGTTAATGTACTGGAAAGCCGTTAAAATGCGCTACCAGCGTCGTTGTGCTACCCAGGACAGGATGTCTATGTTTCATTGGTCATTTATGTTTGGTTGATTTTGTAATGGGCAATAGTGCAGTACCAGCGCCGTGATTCGAGGGGTTGCGGTTCGATTGCAAGTGTTCTAATGATCTAAGACATTTAAAATAAAAAACCGACTCTAAAACACTATAGTACTTTTGGTGCTGCAACTAAAAACGTCGGTTATTAATGTTTATAAAAAAAATATTTTTCGTTTTTTAGTGGGGGAGCGGGAGAAAACCAAACAAGTTCCTTAAAACCGTAGCCCTTACCCTACTTAATTCGTTGCTTTAAAATTTGATGTTCTCAATTTCCATCTCCGAGTCTTCACCAGAACATCACCAAATTACCTTGGGACTACGTTTACCCTATTTCATGACACAATATATTTTTTTTATTTAGGACAAACAGTCAAACATAATATGACTAAAGGATCGGCGATAAATAAGGCCTAATGCCCCCACCCCCCGTTAGGCCTTATTTACTACTGTCCATTCAACAGTTCCGTTCTCCATCTCTGAAAGTCTTCATCAGATCTTCACTGAATTAAAATAGGACCAAAGGGACGTTATATCTATTCGAAAAAAAAAAAAAAAGAATTGTCGATATTGGTTAAGATTTGAAGGAGTTATGCGAGAACATAGCCGGTTCTGAAGTCGGTTAAAAAGTACCTATGATTTTTCATGTACTTTTATAACATAATGTGGTGTGCATTAGAGTGTTAATCTAATCTATGATATAGGTCCTACGCTCAAGAACATTTGTGAATTTGTAGAAATACCACTCGCTATTAATCAAGGAAAACTGATTGTCGGTCTCACTTACGGTTTGTACACAAGAGTGAAAGAAAAATCAATAAATGTCACAATGTAGACGACTTTTTCTAACCTTGTAGCGTGCCAGCTTATTGGTGCCAGCGCACATTTGGCATTGACTTTCATACCCCCGTACCGTGAAACCGATAGTGTTAGATTAGCAGAGTATATACGAATGCATTATCATACATACGTATGCAGAACATTACATACATAGACATCACCCTGCAGGGCACAGGCCTTTTCTCAGTGAGAAAGTAAGTATGGGCTTCAAGTACCGTAAGGCGGCCCCACAAGGAGCAATTCCCGTACCCCTTGCCGTTTGTCGTTTGTGAATTAAAATCAAACTACGATTGTAATGGGAATAACTGCGGTCCCTTATGGGTGATCGTCTGTGTCAAGCCGAATCGAGAAGCTAAATGATGCAAATGCTTATGACTGACGGTCTCCGGCGCGTGCATCGATGGAGTGATCTCGTGACGCGGTATTTTGAGCATTCGCCTGAAATTCACCAAAATAAAGCGCATCACACTCAGTTCGAGTTGTTCTAGTTAGACCAGGGGCCCGAGTCGCATTTTGCAGTTAGCCACGACCTACTATTACAATTCAAATCTCACTGGTAGGCTACTGGCGGAATCTGAGCTAGTCTCGTCACGTTTAGGTCGATAGAAATTCAATATTACAAGTGCGCCAATGGTAGGTCATCAAGTAAAAGGGATTGACAGCTAGTGCGGCATTTTTTGAAAGGACTCTCGAATCGGCATCGATTTTTTCGACCGCGATTCGATAAGTCTCGATCAAAAAACAGTGGTTTTCTTGCTTTTTTATCTGGAATTTCTGTGAATTAAACTGAAAAGAACGTTAACAGTAGTTTCGTTTCTAAAAAAGCTTAAAGTCTTTATTTATTTATTGGTTTAAGTCAAAATTATGGCTGTATGTAATAAAACTATGCTACTATGGCAAGTAAAAAAAAAAATTAGCTGTCACTTGTCTTACGTCTTGACACTGACAGCGAAAAAAAGTTTCTGTTCAAAGTTAAAACGTTAAATTGTTTCAGAATAACCGGCTGATTGCTATAAGACTAAGAAAGTTCTTACATTCTTATCCTTATTTCATCCACAAGGTATGTACCTATTGATTTTCATGCGATTGTTAGGTAAGCTTGGTGTTGAAGCATCGAAACAATCGGTTTTGTAGTTCTCAATTATCTAAATTTAGTTTAATCATAATACTAATATTTACAGATGGTGAGCGTAGAGCAGCTCGAAGCCCTTATTGGGTTCTTTGAAAACAAGCCAGAGCTGGCTCTTGGGCGTTTCAATCGCTCAACGGAGGGGCGCAGTCTGGCTAAGCGCATGTGGCGGGAAGGAGCCAATGTCCTCAACAGCCTCTCGTCAGATTACGCCTGGAAAGAGCCGGGGGGGTTGGCGTATGGTGAGCACAAATTACTTCATAAAGTTTTTTCTCATAAAGATTGAAGGCAGTGACTAACAAAAAACTTGGCTTTTGCTTCTACGTAATGTCATGATTTATAAAGCGTCCAGTGACACTATCACACTCAATAGATGAGTATCACTAGGGATCACTCGGACGCTTCAGTGCCTGGGACATTGTTTGTCATGAGGAAACCCACGGCTTGGTTGGCTTGCCTTTACTGTGGGCGTCTGGATGGTATAGATGCTGGGCAAGTCTACTCCATCTAAAACCAACAAAAAGCCTGTGATAATCCATTGAAATTGAAACTAATTAATACTCCTGGCTAATACTTTCCTTAAGAAATTGCAAAAAGTGTCTGTACAATCTCTATCAAGTTAAAAGTGATTTTAAGGACCCATGGCCGTGGACCTAAGGCCAAAAACCTAGGACTAGACAGCATTAGTGTACAATCTCTATCAAGTTAAAAGTGATTTTAAGGACCCATGGCCGTGGACCTAAGGCCAAAAACCTAGGACTAGACAGCATTAGTGGCCGTTTTTGGCATAAATGCTATCTAGTCCTACGTTCATGATTCTAGGTTATTTGTCGTGGGTCCTAAAAGTCACTGTTAACATGATTGAGAGATCGCATTTTTACAAATTCAATCTGTAAAAAAGATATGATTGTTTTTCTTCCGTGGTGCTAGTATTACCTCCTGGAGCCCCTTAGTATATTTTATTGGTGTCTATGAGAAGATATTTCCAAATACAAATATAATTTATTTCAGAGCTTAATACAGGCAACGGTGTGTGTGGTTAATTATGAACATAAATAAAAAATAACAAAGGTTATGTACTTATTGAAGTTACTTATTGGAGCTATGAGTAAGAGTATATTCATACATAGCCAAACACATTACCATGCTTTTAGGCTCTGCCACAGATGAGTAATTAAAAACAACATTAAACATTTAAGTATATGCATTTATTATTCCTATTTCAGAGACCAAAGAGAGCAATCACCCCTTCAAGGCGCGCCGTCCGCTCCGCCGACGCAGCGACGTCGTCGACGAAATACAGAAGGTAATTAATAATCTTATTTATACAGGGTGTGTCAAAATTCATATAATATATATATATACACTAAAACTAGGGGGTTGTACTTGTGAATACGAATAATTTACTGTGAGTTACTTTAGTGTGGACCATTTATATGGGGACTTTGTTACACCCAATAAAATAATTAATTGCATTTACACTTTTTTTCACAGAATCACTCCTGCCACCCACGGCCTTGGAAAATGCAGATGCACGGCTCGCTGAGCTAGAGCCTGCAAATGCAGAGGCGACCATAGAGCATGCGCAAGCCTCAAATAGGCTAGCGGCTGCCATCCAACAGCTTGCTGCTGCTACTGCTGAGGGGTCCCTGCATCAAGCCCGACCCATCAGCCAACTTGCTGAGGCGTCTTCGGAGCAAGCACAAGCCAGCAGTCCACTAACTGTTGCCATTGAGTCGGTTACAGGGACTCAGCGAGCTGTCTTCAGAAGAAGGGACGGGGCATCACCTGCAAATGTTTTAATTATTAATTTGATAGTTGATAATTTCATACATGACCGTGATTTAATTTTATAATTGACTTATTGTTAATACTCTTTTTTAAAATAAAATGTTTAAGATTCAATAGGTTTTTTAATTATTAAAGTTATTTTTGAGACCTCAAAAACTCAAAAAAATATCTGGTTTTTCTGTCGTTTGTGGAACTTTTATGTTGTGGCCAACTTAGTTTAGAGGCTAGATTGCACATCACCATTCATCGTCAATAAGTACTTCAAATCTTAAATTATAATATAATTGGAGATTTGAATTATCCATTGATTGAAGCAACACCAGTAGTAAATACTTGTATTCTTGCCTGAATTTGCCACTGATCTTCCGCAGCTTGTTCTTCTGGGTGTCAGGGGTTGTGGTAAGGGTGTACCGGTCTGGATTGCAATGTTGTGCAGCACACAGCACGCATTTACAATTTTCCCAGCCTATCTAGGAGTGTCTGATAGGTCACGGTCGCAAAAAATTACAGGGCTATCTGCAAAGGATAAAGATTATGTAAGTACATATTTTAAAATTGTACATTTCAAAAGTGTAAGTACCTACCTACGTAAAGTTAAGGGTCTTATAAACAAATACTAAAATGTGTTTCAAGAGCTATACAACAACCCAACACACTAGACACACAATTGTTTTTCTAGCATCTAGCTACCTACAATAGAACGTGACATTCACTAATTTCATTAATTATCTGTGGATGTGTCAGAAACTTTTTATATTTTGTTTCAATTACAGAGACGTTAAAGTCTCACATCAATTTCTTGGGTTCAATCCAACAAAACTATGAAAATATATTTTATCTTCGTCATGTGTCATGTGTAAAATAGTAACTTCGTCGTGTGTGACGCCCTAAGCTTATTACGAACTAAAATCGAGACTTCACTTTAGAGGTACCTAATGATTTAGTTGGGTACGTTAAAACTACCTACAAGTCATTTAGTGGCATCGATTGTCTGTAAATAAGACTGCGGATTTTGAAGCCGATTAAATTATTACATACCTTGATAATGACGGCAATCCCATCACGTTTCCGCTCTTTAGGGATAAGCGGCACCAAACCACGTCTTTCTTCAACTGAAAGGTCTTAACCAATTCGGCGTCTGGTATCGAAAATGGGGTTCACCGACTTTCTAAGTAGGGCTCGAGCCCTACGTCTCTCAACTTTCTTCTTCGCGGCTACGATCCCCCCAAAATGCCAGCTGGAGAATACGCCAGCGCATTTCGCCACGGACAGTCGTAAAAGGTCTTAACATGACGAAAGAAGAAAATGTATGTTCACTTTTGAACAATCACCTAACAACTACTACACCCTAAAAAGGTGTATTTGTTTAATGGCGCTTCAATTGTAACAAATCAGTGTTTCGTTTATTTTAAAGAGTCCGTCGAAACGTCAAATAAGGACTAGACTACCGTTATAATGTCAAAAGTCGCGCGGTCGCTCTCAGCCAGTGCTGTCGTGTCCTACAGATTGAGAGAAATATATACGATAACAGAGTTGTATAGTGTGCGTCAACCCAGAATGGCTCCTCCAGAGAAATGTAAGAAATGCAATTTGTTTATTTCTACCAAAAGACTGGAGGATTACTTTAAGTGCAGAGGAGTCTGCGGAGAATATTTCCATAAAACCAAGCATTGCCTTAAAGACTTTTCAAAAAGCATTGCAACAGGTTTTTGCGAAAACTGCATAGAGATTGGAAGCGAAAAAAAGAAAGAACCGAAACAAAAAAAACAAATCGAAATTGGAATGACATCGGAAATTTGCGGTGAGCCATTTTTGGACCTGGATCCAAAGAACGTTACCGTAGAAAAGCTGTTGTTAGAGCTAAATACGAAAATGGCTGTTGTGTTCGAAATCAAGAAAGATACAGAATTCTATGCTTCCCAATACGACGAGTTATTGAAGATCCATAAAGAAACCATGAAGAAAGTGAAAGAAAACGAGAATAAAATAGAAGATCTAAATAACCGTTGTAAGCACCTGGAAACGTTGAATGCTGCCCTCGAAATGAGAGTACATAATATTGAGCAAGAGGACAAAAACAAAAACATTGAAATAAATGGTTTGGAAAAAACCTCAAATGAAAAAACAACAGAGATTGTCAACCTGATCGCAAAAAAACTGGATGTGAACACAGATAGTATAGATCGTGCATGGCGTGTTAATAAAGGAAATAAGAAAGGTACCGAAAGTGCTAAACAAGGCACGCCTCCCTTAATTATACGGTTCCGCACAGTAAATGCCAAGGAAGAGTGGTATGAGAAACGAGGACGCATTCGTAAGAATGGTGACATATACCCTGATGGTTCTGATAAACCGATTTATATAAACGAAAACCTAACATATCATAACAAGGAACTCATCTGGATGGCGAAACAAAAATTAAAGCCTAGCTTTAAATACATCTGGGTCAAACATGGTCGAGTTCTCTGCAAAAAAGATGACGATGCCAGAACAATCCCACTTTACAATATTGCAGATGTAAACAGACTAGCATCAGGATCGGCACAAGGTAAAATGAATGATTCACCATCTGTGGTACCATTGGGTTCGTCCGATGCGTAATTCTGTGCTGAGAGAAATTCAAGACCCCTATCTAATTAGATACTTAAACATCATAATGTAAATATGGCTCAAATATTGGACTTTATCAGTGTAGAGGATACCATCAGATACAACAATCTAGATAGCTGGATAGATTATATAGACACTGAAACCAACTTAACAATAACTCATCTGAACATAAGATCTTTGAACAAGCACTTTGATGAATTAACAGTATTACTAAATAATTGTAAAAAAACTTTCGACGTAATTATTCTTACCGAAATAAATGTACACGATGATCGAATATCTTACTTCACACTAAGCGGTTATAACGCAGTCCATAAAACAAGAGAAACAAGATCGGGGGGAGGAATTATCATATTTTATAAAAAACATTTACTTCTATTTACTGATAACATAGAAATTCTGGGTTCAGAGTGTCTGTCAGGTTGTCTAATTCATGAACAAATTAAATTGCGTATACTGGTACTGTATAGACCCCCTCAAGGTAATATTCCAACTTTCATACACAGTCTACACAACTATGTCAAAACAATACTACCAAGTGAGGAAGTTGTGGTAATAGGTGATATGAATATCGATCTGCTACAACGCTCAAACAATAATGTGATATCTTATGAGAATACTCTTAGTGAATGTAGCTTTGTAAAAAAAATACACGGTATTACACGTGAAGAATTTAGACTAGATAATCTGAGTAAGTCCTGTATTGACCATATATTTTTAAAAAGTTCTCGTAAAAGTGTATCCTCAATAATTGAACACAAATTAGCAGATCACTATTTTGTATGCCTCGGAATAAATGTAAATAATATTACTTCACAGCAAAATGAAAATAAAACTATAAAAATACGTAATAATAACCAGATATTAAAAGACCTAGACCAGGTTATATGGGTAGACCTATTAAAAGAAACATGTCCTATAAGCTTATACAATAAACTTTACGAAATATTTAACAAAATTTATGAATCAAATACACGTGAACTTCCCGCTAAAGACTACTCCAAACGCACAGCATGTCCATGGGTTACTGATGAGTTGCGGAACATGATAACACACAGTGATTATTTGTTTAGAAGATGGAAAAGCAACCCAAGTAATAGTATATACCGAGCACAATATAATAAATGGAGAAATTCTACAAATAAAAAAATCATAAAGGCTAGAAATTATTACAAAAAACAACTTTTAGTAGAAGCGGGCAGCGATATAAGAAAAATCTGGGAATACATAAATAGCTGGTTAGGCAATCAGAAGAAATCTATTGACGAATCAATATTAAGATACATGGGCAAAAATAATAATACTCAATCAATATGTGAACAGTTTGCTGATACTTTTTGTGGTGAAATAGAGAAAATAAAGCACAAGTGCACGCATAAATTTATTAACAGGGGGTCATATACTACCTATCAAGATATAACAATGAGATTTAGGAATGTTTCTGGTTTTGCAGTAGAAAAGATAATAGATAAGTTAAACACAAGAAAATCACCAGGCATAGACAATATACGTTCTGTAGATATTAAACATGTGAAAACTCAATTAAGCCCAATATTGGCTCACTTTATAAACCTATCAGTAAAAACTCAACAATATCCAGATCCCCTAAAAACATCTGTCATCAGACCTTTATTTAAGGGTGGCAGTCATTGCAATCCGGGAGACTACAGACCAATAGCTGTGTTGTCAACATTGAACAAAATTGTTGAAAAAGTAATAGTAAAGCAGGTAGCAAACTTCCTAGACCATAACAAAATAATCACAGACTCACAGTACGGTTTTCAAAGAGGCAAAAATACAACTAAATTACTTTCAGAGTTTGCAAACATTATAAACCAAAACCTTAATGACAAAAAACAAGCAGTAGTTTTGTTCATAGATTTTAAAAAGGCGTTTGACACCCTTGACCACGCAACTCTTTTGACTACTTTAGACGAAAGTGGAATTAGAGGTCCACTATTAGGTTGGTTTGAAAACTATCTACAAAATCGCTCGCTGACTGTTAAAATAGATAACACATACAGCACAAAACATAGTATAAAATACGGGGTGGCACAAGGATCCGTAACAGGGCCAATATGCTATATCTCCCAGGTTAATAGTATGGTATCTGTTATTACAAAATGTCATAAGTTTATGTTTGCAGACGACACATGTATTGCGTACACTGGTCATGATACAAAAGAAATAGAGTCAAATATACAGGAAGATTTTGATAATATAACGAAATGGTCACATGACAATGGAATAATATTAAATAACCAAAAGACAAAAATATTATATATAAGCTCGAGCTATTGTAAAACCAGAGATCAGAATGTGTATGTCAAGGGTCACTCCTACGATTGTCTTCACGAGTTTGGCAATAACTGTAAATGCAATTTTATTGACACGGTTACTAAATTTAAATACCTGGGGCTCACTGTTGACAACAGATTCTGTTGGAAACACCATATTTTAAATATTTGTGACAAGCTTAGAATTGTATTAAGTAAATTTAAAAACCTTAGTTACTGTGTACCAAAATCAATTTTATTTATACTGTACCACAGCCTTGTGGATTCAGTCGTCTCGTATGGGCTTGAATGTTATGGTCTCACATTTAAAAGCGAAATTAAAAAAATAAAAGACTTGCAAATAAGGTTTCTAAAGATATTAGTCGACAAAAATACAAAGTTAGAACTCAAAGATAATTACGAGCTACTATTTGAAAAACTTAAACTATTACCAATTAATAAGAAATGCCTTTACTTAATAACAATGGATGAATATTGGAAAGATACTTATAAAGTTAAAATAGACCATAAATACTATACACGTCACAACAAAGCTGGTCTATCTGTGCTACCAGATAAAATAAACAATTTTTACGGCAAGCGTACCAAAGACTGGGTAATACCGAGAATATTCAATGCCATACCAAGCGATCTAATAAACCTACAAGGAACAAAACAAAACTTAAAACACAAATTAAAGGATTTTTTCCTAACAAGTAAACCTATTCTTTAAGTCTTTCCATAAATGTATTAACTAAACACGGCCCGCTGGCGTGACGCACATGCGCTTTCGCACGGCGGTTGCATGGGCATCCGAGCCGGAATGCCGTCGCACTGTACAACTTATTATTAGACTACCTACATATTAACTTTTTTGTGAACTTAAAAAAAATAATAATAGATTTTAGAATTGTATCTCAACATATTATTATTTACTGAGAGTGTCTGCCGTTAAACTGCAATACAGTTTGGCAGAAGGGAATATATTATATAACTTTGTCACTGTGCTTAATTAAAAAATAAAAAAAAAAATAAAAATGATGTTACCATAGATAAGTTAATAAGGATGAGACTTCCTATTTGTACAATGGGACGTCAGTGATAGCTCCAGTGACACGCCATCGAGAGGTGTTTGTGTACGCGACTAGAAATAGTGTCAAAAAACAGCAGTGATTGTTACACTTTCGTTCTATTAAAAAATGAGACTTGAGCCCCTGGGATTTCCGCACTTAGACTCACAGTTGGGCCACTGTGCCTAACAAGCGCCAAGGTGTGTAAACACCTCAGACACTGGGGTCTCGAGTGGTATCGCTTCAGCGAGTAGTGTTGCTACTACAACTTCACAAATGTACGTAATTTTGGAAACCAAGCATTGGTACATGCCGGGATTCGAACCCACGACCTCCCGAATGTGAGGCCGGCGTTCTACCGCTGCGCTACCACGGCGCATTTTAGTTTACCTGTCAGGGTCTTTGTGGCCGGAGGTATCTATAGGTAGTGCCACCAACGGAGAAAGAGTTCAGCCACAAGAAGTCCACTGCTGGACATAGGCCTCCTCCGTGGATTTCCAAAAAGAGCGGTTGGAAGCGGCCTGCATCCAGCGTCTTCCTGCCACTTGGATGAGGTCATCTGTCCATCTTGTGGCTGGTCGTCCGACGCTGCGCTTGCCGATATGTGGTCTCCATTCGAGAACTTTTCGGCCCCATCGGCCGTCAGTTCTGCGTGCTATGTGCCCCGCCCACTGCCACTTCAACTTACTAATCCGCTGGGCTATGTCGACGACTTTCGTTCGTCTACGGATCTCATAATTTCTGATTCGATCTCTTAGAGAAATTCCGAGCATAGCCCTTTCCATAGCTCGTTGCGTGACCTTGAGCTTTCTTATGAGGCCCATAGTGAGAGACCACGTTTCAGTGCCATAAGTCATCACTGGTAACACACACTGGTCAAAGAGTCATAATTATGTACCTTGTTTTATAATACGTTTCTGCAAAAAGCGAACTTCATGTATGTTGTGGCGAGCACATGTCAACTCTGCGCGCGCACTATAAACTCCGACATTCCTGCATCGCGCAAGCAAAATGTTTCACATGACATACCATAAATATAACGTCCGACGAACAGCAGTTGGACCGGCCGTGCCCAGGCATACGATCTGCCTGGCAGGAAATTTCCCTTTATAATGGAAGAGCACGATCACCCGCTCTTCCCTAGAGTGGTGACCCTCGACAGAACAATGTCAACCTTCCTTCGCTCTCGCAGCACCCCACATACAATCAGTCTCAAAGCAAGGCCAGCATCCTCTTCCCTCTCACCTCATCAGTTCCACTACAGTCAACGCACCGACTACTGGTACTGATGGTGATCTCCCCCAACCCCTCGGCACGGCAGCCACACAGCAACAGCGCACGTTGCCAGTGGTACAGCAGCCTTCACCGGTTCCTACCACATGCGCGGTCCCCATGGTACTGTCGCCGGTGAAGTGACTGTTAGCCGCCGAACACCCTCAACCGCTAGTCGACTCACTGACTCAGCGCCTCTTGGCACTTGCAGGCTTTAGAGCACAGACTTCGATTCCTATCAGACCTAGCTATGCGTAGCTACGGTCTTGAAGGGGAGTGATGTGGCGAGCACATGTCAACTCTGCGCGCGCACTATAAACTCCGACATTCCTGCATCGCGCAAGCAAAATGTTTCACATGACATACCATAAATATAACGTCCGACGAACAGCAGTTGGACCGGCCGTGCCCAGGCATACGATCTGCCTGGCAGGAAATTTCCCTTTATAATGGAAGAGCACGATCACCCGCTCTTCCCTATAATGTCAATAACGATGATAGCTATTGAATTTTCCTATAGCCTAAAAGCATTTTGCCGATCAGCAGCAGATCGCTGGCATCCAGCCGATGAGGACAGCCGAGGGTAGAAAGAATGTGGAGTTTCTTTGTTAGCTTCTTCTCCACATAATCCATTAATTGTGAAACTAACAACATTCTGTTTTTACAATGAATAAAAATATTTGAATTGAATTGAAAAAAAGTGACGATCCTGGGCGAGGCCTATGTCCAGCAGTGGCCGATTGTGGGCGAGACGAGTACCTACTGTTTTAGAAATCAGAAATTAATTCATCGTAAAGAATTTACATTCTGTTTGTTGAATGTCAATGTACAATTGCCCGTTGCCTTCGGGTCGAGTTTGTAGTAGAGAAAAAGCGAAAAGACGAAGCGAAGCGAAGCGAAGATCAACTTTTCTCAAATCATAATAATGTACCTACATAAGTTGGTACCCGAAACCGACGTGCGTGCAGGCAACTAATGAATGTTGATGACGCGAAAGAGACGTCAGAATCGTGGCAAATGGCAGACCCTGGTCTCTGCGTACACCTCCTGGATTCAGAGTTCATGTTATGTTACTTAAGTTGGCACGAGTACCTATCTAAAGTCGGCTCCCCACGGTCCGCGATATCGCGGACGGACGGGGACCAGCTCGCACGACACACCGTGGGATGGATGTCGGTCCGCGGTAGCACAGACGTCTGTGGATGGCGGTGCGCCGGTATCCGTCGCGAGGCGGTAACTGAAAAGGTGCGCGACGCGATCCGAGCGCGTACGACGCGGTCCGAACTACTCCGAACGCGTCCGCGGTAGCAGACAGACGACAGGTCAGAACTGAACTGGTTGAAATGAAGCTATCAAACGATCTACACACACCGACACGCACCGTTGGAAGAGCCTCTCGTGGCTGTCCGTGGTCGCGCACCGTGGGAAGCCAGCTTAACAAGATCCCATTATGAGTGCAATCGACAACTTATAATGCTAAAACATTAGTCACAATTCTTACAAAAGTAGGACAACACTGCGACCAGACATTGACAGCACCATATGTGGTTGTGAATATTTTTTTACTATCCCGTCTTCGCCCCCAGATCTTCGAGCACGCCTACACGGCTGGCCTGACCCAAGAGGACATCCTGGCCGCGATCGCCTCGATGCGGGCCACCGTCGGCGCCAAGGAGCTGCTGCGGGCGCTGGCCGCCGCCAACTGGGACGTACTGCTGCTCACTGACGCTAATACAGTCTTTGTCTGGCACTGGCTTAAAGCTCATCAGCTCGAGGTAGATAGATAGATGCTTCACACTATAATAAGCAGCCTATACACGTCCCACTGTAGGGCACAGGCCTTCTCTCAGGGAGTATGGTATGGGCATACATACATACAGTATGGGCTTAATCACTACGCGTGCCCATCGCGGAGTGGCGATTTCAAGCGCTGAGGTATATGAATAGCTGAGATACTCAGGTTTCCTCACGATGTTTTGCTTCACCGGTAGCAAGTGGTATTGCTACTATAAACATCACAAACTGTAGGGCACAGGCCTTCTCTCAGGGAGAGAGTATGGGCTTAATCACCACGCGTGCCCATCGCGGAGTGGCGATTTCAAGCGCTGAGGTATATGAATAGCTCAGACACTCAGGTTTCCTGACGATGTTTTCCTTCAGTTAGCGAGTGGTATTGCTACTATAACTTCACAAATGTACATAACTTAGGAAACAAAGTCATAGGTACATGCCCGCACTGGGAGTCGAACCTGGGTCTCCCGCTTCCGAGTCCAATGTTCTACCCACTAGGCTACCACCGCCTTTTTGATGTTTCACAGTACTCACAGCATTTGATTCAGGCTTATAGAAGGTGGGGGTATTTGGTGACCATATGACCTCAAATACAAGAAAATAGGCGATTTTGCACTGAAATATGTGGCGCAGCGGCAGCGGCTCATCTGCCTACCATGTGAGGTCCCGAGTTCGAATCCCGGCTGGGGAAAAAAACCCAGGTCTTGGATGTTTACATGTTTGTGATGTCGTTGTTTCTGGTTCCCACGACACAGGGTATCCTAGTGTGGGGCCAGAAGCAATGTATGTGCCTGTATGTAAATGTTTATATTTCTTGATGCTCACATACGCTAATACCGTCTTTTGTCGAGCTCAAAGCGATTATGGCAAAACCCCTCATGGTTATGAAAACCACGAATGAGGCCTATGTCCTGCAGTGGGCGTCAAATGGCTGATGAAAATACCGTCTCTGTCTGGCACTAGCTCAAAGTGCATATTTCAATAAAAAGACGTATCAAGATTGCAAGTCAAATACCTGAACAAATAAACTATAAAAAGTTGGAAGGCGACTCTTTGACACCTGTGTGAATTGTTTGTTGCAGCGCACGGTCACTGCTGTGATCACAAACCGCGCGTTCTTCAACGAGGGCCGGCTGTTCATCGAGCCTTGCATGCGACAGGTAAACTATCATGAAATCAGAAATGTAGGTAGGTATTGTTTACATTATTCATTGCTTCGTCTCTACTCACCACGATTAAGAGCTCTGCGAATCAGAGCGATACCTGGTCGGGCTCGTCAGGTAAAAACTCAAGTTAGTACTTCCATTCATTTTTAGGGTTCCTCAAAATGAAACCACGAAACCCTTGTAGGATCACTTTGTTGTCTGTCCGTCTGTCTATCAAGACCAATAATATCGTCTCATGCTACAAAGGGAAAAATCTGGAACTATGCATTTGTAATTAAATCATAAAAACAATTGTCTAAAGTTCGGGAAAAGCTCGGAAAAAAACTGCGAGACTCCATTCCTGAACTATTTGTGATATGTAAGTACCTACAAAATTTGTACGGAACTCTCGGTGGGCGAGTCCGGCTCGCACTTGTCCGGTTTTATTTATGTAGCCTATATAAGACCAACTGCAGGGCACAGGCCTTCTCTCAGAGAGAGAGTATGGGCTTAATCACCGCGCGTGCCCACCGCGGATTGGCGATTTCAAGCGCTGAGGTATATGAATAGCTCAGACACCCAGGTTCCCTCACGATGTTTTCCTTCAACGTTAGCGAGTGGTATTGCTACTTTAACTTCACAAATGTACATAACTTAGAAAACAAACTCATAGGTACATGCCCGCACTGGGAATCGAACCTGGGTCTCCCGCTTCCGAGTCCAATGTTCTACCCAGTAGGCTACCACCGCTAGTTATCAGTATTTTTCAATACCAATAGCGCATGAAAAATTACTTAAATCGCTGGGAGGAACCAGCTCACATATCCCTGGCATCTCTTCAGACGGCCTGCCCTCGCTGCCCTGCCAACCTGTGCAAGGCGCTAGCGCTGGCGGAATGGCGATCCACTCGCGGCCAGTACGCGCGTGTGGCCTACACCGGGGATGGCCGTAACGACTACTGCCCGGCCACGCATCTGCCGTCCACTGTAAGTGCTCCCATTGCTTCGGAAAGGACTTCTTCTTAGCGTGAAACTTTAATTAAAAAACCGGACAAGTGCGAGTCGGACTCGCGCACGAAGGGTTCCGTACCATTATCTATACAACATTAGACACAATGATCGAGAAAAAAACGGCTAAAAATCACGTTTGTTGTATGGGAAATTATTTAAAAATATAAAATATTTATTTTATTCTGTTTTTAGTGTTTATTGTTATAGCGGCAACTGAAATACATCATATGTGAACATTTCCACTGTCAAACTATCACGGTTCATGAGATACAGCCTGGTGACAGACAGACAGTGGAGTCTTAGTAATAAGTAAAATTAAAATCTTAATAACGTAGTAAAATCCTCGTAGGTTTAATATAAAGTCTTAGTAATAAGTAAAATTAAAATAATAATAACGTAGTAAAATTAGTAATAATAAAAACATTACGTTAGTAACAAATAAGGAAGAAAAAAAGAAACACATAGAAATACCAAGGAGTATAAAGTATTAATACTCCTTTGTACTTTACTAATATAGGCAGTCCGCACAAATGTTTTTAGCGGTAACGTGATTACAGTGTATGTGTGAATAATTTCTGTTCGAGGCGCAGCGGAGGGAAAGAAAACATAATAAAGGAATCTCGAGAACAGAAAACATGCTTTCTCCCGAATGTGCTTTATATTAAACATACGAGGAAAATAAAATTATTTACAATAATTAAAAAGCGTTCTGTTAACTTATCAATTAAGTAAACAACAAAAAGAAAACAAATTGCCGCGCTTTTTTTTTTTTTCGTAGTGCAAAAAAAGGTTACCAGCCTCCTTTCATTGAAAATCGAGCACCTACAAAAATAAAAAATAAATCCAGCTCTTTTTTCTAATTATTTGATATAAAACCTTTTATTTGACGTTTGTATTTTTTTATGTTCGCTGCTAAAAACCAGAAGAACGCTAGCAGGCAGGACAGGAATGGATTTTCATACAACCATATTACCTTACTTTTCCCGCCGCACATTCACATGGGAGAAATTACGAACTTTGTAACCCGTTTATGAACGAGCAACGAGACACTTTCTGAGTGGGTGTGGTATAAAAAAATATTGACGCAATGAATTTTTTCCCAGGCCGTCGTGTTTCCGCGTCGCGGCTACCCTCTCGACAAACTCATACAAGAGACGCTGGCGTCCCCGACGTCCCAGATCGCGGCACGGGTGGTTCCCTGGGACGACTGCTTCCAAATTATGGACACGCTGCTGCCGAGAGAGGTTCAACAGCGACACTAACTTGAATGAATTAATTACCTCATTATGCTATATTGCACACGAAACATTTAACAGGACATTACAAAAGAAATAACAAGTATTTCCATCGGCCATCCGGAGAACTTCTGACACTATTCCTTTTATTTCTGACACTGTTATTTAGCAAAAAATAATCCCTATGATGAAGCCTTTCGATCGGTATGATAAAGCTACAGGGTAAATTTTTTTTCTCGTGTAGCGGGTTCTATTCCCGGTTCAACCATGTAATTATTTAAAAATCTATGAATGCAGTTTAAATTGTTTTATAAATTTGAATAATGTCTTCTTTCAGTAAAATGTTCCATCTACAATATTCAAGGTACTTTCCCTCCGTGTGGTTGTGGGACGACGTTTTATACGCTACATAATATATAAAAAAAGTTTCATTGTGTCTAAATTTACATTTAGAAATTTACATTCCCATACATTTGTATGGGAATTGTCTCGTGAGGCAGTAATAATCTAAGGCGCCATCCTATTGTCTAGTTTTCGTCGCGCGACCATGCATCGGCGCATTGTATTGATCGTATTATGTGGTCCACGTTTCCTCTTTAGGGTTCCGTACCCGAAGGGTGCCAAACGGGACCCTATTACTAAGACTTCACTATCCGTCTGTCTGTATCTTATGAACCGTGATAGCTAGGGAGTTGAAATTTTCGTTGAAATGTATTTCTGTTGTCGCTATAAAACAAATACTAAAAACAGAATAAAAAAATATTTAAGGGGGGCTCCCATACAAAAAACGTTTTTTTTGCCGTTTTGCTTGATATTAATAATGGCAACAGGTAGACGCTTGAAATATTTACAGAATATTTATTCTATTATTCGCTTCAAAAATAATTAAAATAGAATAAATATTTATGGGGGGCTCCCATACAACAAACGTGATTTTTAGCTGTTTTTCTCGATCTTTGTGTCTATTGTTGTATAGATAATGATAGAATACCGAGTAGTCCGACTCGCACTCGGCCGGTTTTTTTAATGCTATTTACGATTAAAGGAACATTGCCCGACAGCAAAAACTGTGCATGTCTGATAAACGTTTATATCAGACCAATGATCCATAGTTGTTAGTATAAAAGCTTAACCTGTGTTAGTAAACATAAAATAAATCAGACTTAAAATTCTATTTCGAGTATATCGAGAGAATTTCGAGTGTGACCGCATCGATCCAAAACAGGTCACACGATTTCTTATCGCGCGGGCGGTTTCATCGCACGATCAAAATTGCGGCGATGCGATTTCGTGCGGCAAGGCTGATCATCCCTTTCACGATTCGGGTGACAATTCCTTCCACGACCGTCAACCGTAGGTACTGAACGTATTTTGTACACTAGGTCGTGACATGGATCGTAGAAAGAAGTGCTCACTTCTGTTATTGCTAAGAAGATACAGGAAAAAGAAACAAAGATGATTTTGGGTTCAGCCGTTTATTACTATTATGAACGCCGGTGCGAATCAATTCGTAAGTTGTTGCGATGCATCGCTCGAGCTCGCAGATTTTTACGATGCGACGCGCATCGCAGTTCTGTGCAAGGGCCCTAAGGCCCAGGCCGGTGCGGAGACGACTCTGGGAAACATTGGACGAGACTAGCAAAGGAAGGGATGGGTTGGCGTGAAAGAGAAGAGGCCTATGCCCAGCAGTGGGCTCTGTTTATGGGGTGATTAGATTGATAGAATCCAAGGACTAACGGTCTTATTTTTTTATTTATAAAAACACGATTCCAAACACTCGATAAACGCCAACAAAAATAGTCTGTGGTGGACATTTTATAATGAATGTTAGCGTATTGTAACAAGATGTTAAATTTGCTTTTGTGTGTTTTCTGTCAATAAAGATTATATTATTTTACAAGGAAAATACGCAACCACAGATTAAATAAACTGCCTCGGAGGAGTGTTTTAAGGAATTGTTTTTTTTTAATGGGACGGTTTTTTGTTCTTTCTACACCAATCTGGTCATCCCTGCAAGCTTTTAAGAACTACTAAGCTTACTTAGTACGTGTATGAACAAACATTGTAATGGCTTTGGCGTGCTGTGTTTAATGTACCTTTAATCAATCGCATTCTTTATTGTAGAATCTCTTACGAAAATGTTCTGTAATAAGTATAATCTTGTAGGTACCTACTATATACAACGCACAATCTTAGCTACTAAAAATCAGACTGAATGCGTAGGTTTTTATTTCATTTCCAATATTTGTACGTTTTTAAGACAGGACATTTAATCCACATAAAAAAAAGACTAAGCGCGTGATCGTCCCTGGATGCAGAGGCGATGTGGAAGATTTATTGGAGCAGAATAAAAAGGCTAGAGAATTTCAGTTCGTCTCGTTGGTAATTTTATTCCGAATCAACAGCCTTTCGTTCCCTTGGTTACCACTTGACACGACACTAGTATAATAATGAATATACAGATGGCGATGTATGATTTAATTACAATGATATGCAAAAGATGGCGCTGTCGTTAGACAGTGCGTGTCGGGCCACGCGGGAACTAACAACTTCATCAAAGTAATTTTCAATGTAATTTGTACCAAGTTTTCCTTTTATAAGTTGGTCGACTATTACTCGTTAACTTGTAAAGCCTACTTAGCCGTGATAGTTTTCCTTTTAAGTATTATATGTGCTACTACGTACCCTGAATTTTTTCACGTGTCTACAATCAACCGTTTAGTCGGGAGGTCGTTGCTCGTTTCATCACAGGTAAGGAATCCGAACTTAGCCCAACAAGCGCTTAACGGACAACATTTGGCCGTAAAGATTATGACGCTAGGGCGATTAAGGGACACCATATGTCCGTAAGCAAAGTCCGATTGGTCGACGATTTTCACCGTTCCGATTTGAGCTAACCAAAAAGTTACTACTTAACTTGTTATCTTGAACATCTAGTACTACATTGACGCGCTTTTTTGATGACATTGTCAAATCGGGACGCATCACGAGGAATTACATAATGTGTGCCCGCCCGCCCGTTTTAGTTATCGCAATTTTTAGGGTTCCGTACCCGAAGGGTAAGAAACCCTATTACTAAGACTCCGCTGTCCGTCTGTCTGTCACCAGGCTGTATCTCAATTCAATTCTTAATTATGGCTACCCTAAGAATTCTGCCAATGTCTTTTTTTTTAATATTTAACAAAACCCCGTAGGTTAGTTGTGGTCTCATGAACCGTGATAGTTAGACAGTTGAAATTTTCACAGATAATGTATTTCTATTGCCGCTATAACAACAAATACTAAAAACGGAATAAAATAAATATTTAAGTGGGGCTCTTATACAACAAACGTGATTTTAATGCCGTTTTTTGCTCAAAATAAAATTAAAAAAAAAATAATAAAAAATATTAATAACGGCAACAGGTAGACGCTTGAAATATTCAAATGTATAAAAAATGGTACGGAAACCTACATGCGCGAGTCCGACTCGCACTTGGCCGGTCTTTTGTTATTGCAAAGTCTTTTGTTTTGATGTCTTTTGGACAGTGCTAAGGGTAAAAAAAATTACTTCAATTGTACTCTTCAGTGTAAAATCAATAGAATTGGTGTTTGTTAAGCGTAAGTAGTGCGTCCCCAGGGGTTTCCCAAATATGAAAGCAACTTTATTACTTGGTTTATTTTGTCACACACGACACGGTTCTAGCGCTACCCGTGACTCGCTGCTGGAAACAATCAAAAGTGCCTTCTCGGCGCTATCCGTGTCCCTACATGGATAAAACCTGGAGTCTTTATTGTACACAGAATAATTTGATAATAGTTTGAACAAAAGAAATATCACATCTATGGAATAGCATGTACTTTCAATGTCTCATTTTTATGATAACGTTGCTACGATGGATAATTTTTGACTGCCTAATAACGGTTTTTCTTCGAGCGGGTGCGAAGAAAATCGTTTCCTGATTTACGTTGAGCACTGGAGCTCTAGGAGGTTTTCGCGCTATTGTTCGTTGTACTGTCCGTGTGGCGCCGGATTAAGAATAGCGTCACTCCATTTCCTGCCGTGGATGTCGTAGAAGGCGTCAAAGGAAATACATTACCAGGAGACGGGCAGCAGCGTCTTCCTGAGATTCCAAACGCATACTGCGATCGCCAACCCGCCTGCCAAGCGTGGCGATTGTGGCAAAACCCCTCAAGGTTATGAAAACCATGAGGGACGCCTATGTCCTGCAGTGGGCATCAAGGGGCTCATGATGATGATGTTCTTTGTACGGGTTAAGTATTACGTATTATATGAAGGTCCGACGTTCGCTTGCTTACATTCACCAGCATCCGGCACGAGTCGAATGAATTATAATGCTGCGAAGCCTATTTGTGATATCTACAATAGATGATGTTATTAGTGTTCCTCAGTCTGGGTGCGTTTCCATGTTTGTGATGTCGTTGCCCGGTTACCATAGCAGAGGGTATCCTAGTTTGGGACCAGGTCAAGTGATTGTGTTGTGTGGAAGTTATTTATTTATTATTTTAGTTTTTGAAGTTATTTCTTTACCAAGTTATGTAATCTTTCATTTTTAGGGTTCTGTACCCGAAGGGTGCCAAACGGGACCCTATTAGTACTAAGACTTCACTGTCTTTCTGTCCGTCTGTCACCAGGGTGTATCTCATGAACCGACATAGATAGGCAGTTGAAATTTTCACAGATATGTATTTATGTAGCCGCTATGACAACTAATACTAAAAACAGAATAAAATAAATAATTTTTAGTGGGGCTCCCATATAACAAACGTGATCTTTTTTCCGTTCCGCCTGAAATATTCAAATGTTGTAGATAATGGTACAACCCTTCGTGAGCGAGTCCGACTCGAGCTTGCCCTTGCCTATTGTACATTATGCAGTAGACCGAGTACATTTTGAGAGAATAACACTGAAAAACTAACTGGAACAAATGAGATATAATATTTGTAGGAAAATTTTATTGCAAATAAAAGTGTCCTGGCTCCCAAACTAGGATTCCCTGTGCTATGGGCAGCCATTTTTCAATTTATAATGTCTCTTCTTAAGCTGGCACCCCACTTGGCTATTTGTATTCGCGTATTCGCCGACGATTTACAATACATTGGAGGTTTAACAAAAAAAAAAACGGTGCTAAAGATTCGTCAGAATACCCGGCAATGGTTGGTTGATATTTGCCAAATACACAAATACGGGTGGCCAAGTGTGGTGCCGGCTAGCGGCTTTACAAGAACATTTTCCTCGGCCCATTTGTAGTGGTAAGTTTCTTGGTGGAACATTGTGAAGTTAAGTCACAAAAGATACAACAACTTGCTAAAATAGTTGTAAAAAACCGCAGTAATGGATGATATACGAACACGCAACGGTTTGCTCTTTACATTTATTTTAAATTATAAATACAGCAACTGTAGATTGTAAATTACCTATTGTAAATTATCCAAACAGCGACTTTGACATATACCAGAGAAATAAGATAAGAATATTGTTTTTAACTTCTTAACAAAGTCTAATGCCAAAACTTATTGCGACCAAACATCTTGTAGCATTTACGCACAAATAAAACATCAAATTTCCTATATTGTTAGGTTAAGTCTCCACCCAGACTCGGGAACGCATAACCGACTTTTAAATAAACCAGTATCACACACTCCAAACTTTCAGGCATCTCCAGAAAGACCCCGAGTCCACCCCGGGATCAATGGGCATTGTCCTAAATATTAACAATACTTACAAATAAAATGAAAGGGCAGTAAATATAATGCTACAATCATCAATTAATAATATCCACTGATTTCTTGTATTTTCGTGAGTGTTTGAATGTGAATCGACCTTCTACCGTTCGCTTTAGTCTTGAACAAAAGAAGGTTTAATAATTTTATATAGGAAACACCGATACGTTGACATCTCGGTACACATTCTACATTTGTACAGGTTAGTATTCTTTTTAATTTTGTTTGTTTTGATGACGTACTTCCGTGCATGACGTGCTTCCGGTTTCGTAGACACAGATTAAATTTTTCGCTTTAAAAATCAACTAAAGGCTCTCAAAATTAACTATTTCCTCACGACGATAGGCAGCCTATAAACGTCCCACTGCAGGGCACAGGCAGCCCATACTCTCTCCCGGAGAGGGAGAGAGTATGGGCTTAATCACCACCCGTGCCCGCCGGGGATTGGCGATTTCAAGCGCTGAGGTATGTGAATAGCTCAGACACTCAGGTTTCCTCACGATGTTTTCCTTCACCGTTTTCCTTACAAAAAAAGGTATTTTCTTTAGGACGATGCCCATTGAACATACCTCTCCGTAAGACCCGAGATAACCCAATAGCCCTGGAAGACCCTCACAAGAGCCTGACAAGCGTTGCTTTTGTAAATCAGTATCATACAAGGTGGGAACCCTCACTCCGCTGCGTTAACATTCAGCGCCAGTACTATCACCACTGTGCTCCGGAGGGCCCCTCCGTCCTCCGGGGGCTCCTGCGGAGAGGGGGGGCCCTAGAAGCCCTCCTGGTAAGCTCGCGACTCAAGCCGCGCCTGTAACAGCTCCAACTGCCGTCGCGCCTCGCATTGCGGGAAGTTGTTCAGTTCGTAGTATTGGGGAGCGATCTTGAGCAGCCATTCCGCTGTGGAGGAAAGATATAGTGATTAGACAGAAGTAGGTATTTTATTTTTATTCATTGGGGTTACACATAAAAATAACCTTATAGTAAAACTAGCTGTCCCGGCGAACTTCGTACCGCCACAGAATCCGTTTATACGATTCTTGCACAGCGGCTTCTATTTTTAAAACACAACGTTCGCTCGCACAACGCCATCTATTTTAAACTTTAAATAAAAATTATGAAAGCTCGGCTTTCGACTTTGCCCAGACTCGGCTTTCAGACTCTAAAGCGCTCGGTTTTCGGCCTCCAAAAAGCTGGGCATTCGGCCTCCAAAGATCTTTCCATAGCCAGATATCTTATTACGGTCTTATTTATAAAAAGCACGATTCCTCTAAAACACACTTCAGAGGCAGTTTTAATAATCTGCGGTTATGTCTTTTCCTTTACCACGGACCATTTAAACTGCCTCTGAGAACTGTTTTAAGGAATCGTGATTTTTATGAAAAAGGCCGTAAGACTGGTAACACCTTTCAAAAGAATTCTATTTTAAATTTTAACAGAGTTGCCTAAAATTTGCCGCCAAATTCACAATTTAATTCAACTCAATTTTTTTTTTTATTTTGTTGATGAAGCAATAGAGCTTTGTCGGGATCGTGGCAAGTGGCAAGCCCTAGTCTCTGACTACCCCTCCTGGATACAGGCGTGAGTTTATGTAACGCACGTGTAAGTATAAGCGGTGGTAGCGCAGCTGTAAAACGCCGAAGGTCGGGAGGTCGTGGGTTGGCACATGCGGGGGTGCACATAAGGACTTTATTTCCTAAGTTACGTACCTTTGTGAAGTTGTAGTAGCATAGGGTGAAAGAACTCACCTCAGCGTTTGAAATTGCACTTCCGCGGTGGGCACGCGTAGTGATTAAGCACCGACTCTCTCTGAGTGAAGCCGCGTGAACTGCAGTGGGATGTATATCACCCCAGCGCTAAAAAATTGCCAATCCACAGTGGGCACGCGTAGCGATTAAGCCCTGACTCTCAGTGGGACAAGATAGGCTAGATAAAAAAAAATTGTGTAAGTGTACTCACGCTTGATATCAGTGACAGTTCTGATATAGTTCTTGGTGGTGAGCACGAACTCGTTGTAGATGACCCAGTCCGGCTTGTGGTCCAGACACGTGGACGGGTGCAGCTGGACCACTTGGTTATCCTTCACAGTCAGGTAGTGGCCCGTCCGCTCCAGATGGGCCACCTGGGAAGATAACACGGAAATGAGTTTATTTTGGTCAAATATTCTAAAGTTTATATTTAGTTCATAGCTCGGAGAACTGATGGCCGTTGGGGCGAAAGAGTTCTGACCTGGCGACCGCGGACCGGACGACGCCGCGTGGACCCATTTTACGTTTGACGGAGCTTGTTTGATGAATTTAATTGTAATATTTTATGTGTGATAAAACGAACCCGAAACCGGCGTGCGCGCACGACTAATGAATGTTGAGGAAGCGAAAGTGAGGTTTTAATAAATTATCTATCAAACTGCGTCACCCCTAAGACTGTAAAAATGTGTTCTTTTTAAATGGTCAATTCTTTATTGGCCATTTAAAAAGAACACAGGGCATTGCCCTGAAAAAAGTAAGTTCTGATTTTATATTTTATTTCGATAAAATGGTTCATTTTGAGAGCCTGGGCTAGATGTTTCGCCAATCGGCTGTATTAATTGATTTCTAAATCGAAAAAAATTCGACGGAACCGGAAGTACGTCATGCACGGAAGTACGTCATCAACTGAGCTGTCAGTTTCTATTGATCCCATGACTCGATAGAAGAACTCTTTAAATTAAGATTCGTAATGTATGGAAATGTAAGAGATACGAGTATATTATATTTGGTTCTTTTACGGAATACCGAGATGTTTGCATTGGCGTTTTTTATTAAAAAAATATTCTACCCACTAGGCTACCACCGCTTCCGTGGGTAGAACATTAGACTCGGAAGCGAGAGACCCAGGTTCGATTCCCAGTGCGGGCATGTACCTATGACTTTGTTTTCTAAGTTATGTACATTTGTGAAGTTATAGTAGCAATACCACTCGCTAACGGTGAAGGAAAACATCGTGAGGAAACCTGGGTGTCTGAGCTATTCACATGCCTCAGCGCTTGAAATCGCCAATCCGCGGTGGGCACGCGTGGTGATTAAACCCATACTCTCTCTCTCTCTGAGAGAAGGCCTGTGCCCTACAGTGGGACGTATATAGGCTGCTTATGATTAAAAAATATTAAACTACTTTTATTTTTGACTCCCTCGTTGGTCTAGCCGTTAAGGCGCTACCAAAACAGAGGTCGTGGGTTCGGCTCCCACTTGGGGGCGCAGTACATTTGTACAAATGGCCTCAGTCTGGATGTAGTTCCATGTTTGTGACGTCCTTGCCTGGTTACCATAGCACAGGGTATCCTAGGTTGGACAGGTCAAGTCATTGTGTTGTGCGGAAGTTATTTATTTTACCCATGTGGATATTTTTTCTGTCTAAAAATTATTTTAAATACGTAATGAAGAACATATAATTCAATTTCTTATTCCAAATTACCTACTTTCTTGCATAACCTACGTTCTTGTGTAATATGATATCATATTCCTTTTGTTGCACTAACTCATGCTGCGGACCACTTTGAAAACCTATTTAGAGGCTAAAAAACCTAACTGCAAAGTGGGTGACTCGGGGCTGCAAGTGATGTAAATTGCTTCGGTCAGATGTCGCTGTCTGTACGTAATACAGAGAAGTTTGTAAAGAGGCTCGAAATTTCGCCGATGCCTGCACTTGCCCATTAGCTCAGTTGGGAGAGCGCTGTAACGGTTAGCCAGAGGTCACGGGTTCAAGTCCCGGCATGGGTGGAGTTTTTAGCCTCTAAATAGGTTTTTAAAACATGATATCAGTTTTAGTTATTCTCTTTTCTTGTATTTTTTATAGCATAAGCAGCAGGACTGTATTTAACTAACTCGTGGATAATGTCATCCTACTTATATTATAAATGTGAAATTTTGTGACGATGTTTGTTACTCAATCACGCAATAACGGCTGAACGGATTTACATGAAACTTGGCATACAGAGACAAAGACCTGAATTGAGACAGAGCATACTTGATATCTAGGTATTATGCGTTCCCGTGAGACAATATTTATTTTAAGTTTAAAATAGATGGCGTTGTGCAAGAATCGTATAAACGGATTCTGTGGCGGTACAAAGTTCGCCGGAACAGCTAGTAGTACATTATCTCTACATAAATACATAAACTCACGCCTGTGTCCCTGAGGGATAGGCAGAGACCAGCGACTGCCCCTGGACTGATTTTATTGTATCTTATCATCATCATCATTATCATCATCGGGCTACGCTTGTCCACTGCTGGACATAGGCCTCTCCTATTGCACGCCACTGAGCACGGTCCTCGGCTACTCTCATCCAGCTCTTGCCAGCCGCCCTGCGAAGATCATCGCTCCACCGAGTCTGAGGACGTCCTACACTACGTTTACCGATCCGCGGTCTCCACTCAAGAACTCGTCTACCCCATCGGTTATCAGTTCTACGGATGATATGGCCGGCCCACTGCCACATCGGCATGCTAATTCAGTGGGCTATTGTATCTCATATAAAATAAAATCAGCATTTTCCCACATTCAAGTCCCTCAGACACCTCGTTACTCGGCCGCGCAAAAACTGGTCCTTAATTTTCTGTACAGATTCCTAATTTCAATTAAAATTTTCGTGTAATTTAAAATTCTCCTTTTAAAAACTTTAAGCTTGAGACCCGTTGCAACGTGTTGTTTGTGACATACCAAAGGGCAGAACAAAAGTTCTAAAGGACAAACTCTAACCGACCTATTTCAGGAACAGGAATTTCATTGAGTGACCCATACCTGCATGAAGAATCCGTTGACGAGCGCTTTCCTTATGTTGATGTAGTAGTCCTTGCTTGTGAACTCTGTACTCGTCCGCTTCAAGTTAAATCTGGAACAGGATTTCAGGTTAAACCAAGGTTCAATTAGGTATGGTTCCAGACTTTGGAACAGGATTTCAGATTAAACCAAGGTTCAATTAGGTATGGTTCCAGACGTTGGATAGGACCACACATTTTGTGTGGGGCGTAGCTCTGCGGCTCGATTTCGAGTCTGTTACGAAAGAATTGATTTTAATAAGGTCAACAAAAGAAAGTGTATATAGTTGCCAACCAACCAACTGTCCATAATAGACAAATAATACACAATTAAATTAAACTAGTGGACAGTAGATTATTATACAGTCCATAATAGACAAATAATACACAATTAAATTAAACTAGTGGACAGTAGATTATTATACAGGTCATCATCATCATGATCACCATTCAGCCACAAGAAGTCCACAGCTGGACATGGGCCTCCTCCATGGATTTCCAAAAAGACCGGTTGGAAGCGGCCTGCGTCCAGGGTCTTCCTGCCACTTGGATGAGGTCATCATTATACAGGTAAAAACTTGAAATTCACAATATTTTCACAGTTCCAGTTAGACCTGAGATTTTCGCACCTAGCCTCTTAGTTGGGCCATTGTACGCAGCGAGCGCTGAGGTATGTAAGTAGTTCAAACACTAAGGTTTCCTTACGATGTTTTCCTTCACCGTTAGCAAGTGGTATTGCTACTATAACTTCACAAATGTACGTAACTTAGAAAACAGTCATTGGTACCCACGACCTCCCGAAAGAGAAGCCGGCGTTCTACCGCTACGCTACCACCGCTTTTAATATTTTGACAGTTAATTAATATATAATTTTTTTTTTTTCAATCCATCAGCCCAT
Source organism: Yponomeuta evonymella (assembly GCA_963969515.1). Taxonomy (NCBI): domain Eukaryota; kingdom Metazoa; phylum Arthropoda; class Insecta; order Lepidoptera; family Yponomeutidae; genus Yponomeuta; species Yponomeuta evonymella. The sequence continues at coordinate 609,477 of OZ018370.1, read as the reverse complement.
ACTGGTCCACTGCTGGACATAGGCCTCCCCGGAGGCACGCCACTTCTGTTCTCGGCAATCTTAATAATAATAATAACTTCCACACAACACAATCACTTGATAGATAGAAAGGTAGGGAACACTTTATTGCACATAAGCAGCCTATATACGTGCAACTGTAGGGGACGTCCCAGACGGCCATACTTTGACCAAATAGAGGATGTGATACCAAAGGGCAAGATATAAGTACCCGTGCGTACACGCAACGACTAATGAATGTTGAGGAAGCGAAAGTGATCTGTCAGGATCGTGGCAAGTGACAGTCCCTGGTCTCTGCCTGCCCCTCCGGGATACAGGTGCGAGTCTATAGTGTATCTAATAACTTCCACAATCACTTGTCCTGGTCCTCAGCATGGATGCGCTATGCTATGGCCCCAGAGAGAGACATCACAGGCAAGAACAAGGTAAAATTACAACTTACGCTGATGATACAGCCTTGACGTTTCAGGCCAGTACTTGGCCGGAGGTTTTTAAAGCGGCTCAGCTAGGTCTAAATGTGGCAAGTGACTGGCTCAGAAAAAACATTCTAACGCTGAACTCTACAAAAACTAAATACATTGCATTTTCTCTTCGTAACTCCTCACAGCCGCCAAACAATCTTAATATATATGCCCATCAATGTATTTCCCCGCAATATACAAATGTAAATTGTAACTGTGCTCATCTCGAAAAAACAAATGATATTAAATACCTTGGAATCATTATTGATCAAAATCTAAACTTCAAAAGTCACATAATTACTTTGAGCAAAAGAGTGCGTAAACTTATTTTTATCTTTAAAACCCTCCGTCATGTTACTGGTCCCAACCTATTAATACAAATTTACAAAGCACTGTGTGAGTCACTTCTGAAATACTGTATAATTTCGTGGGGCGGGGCCCCAAAGACCTATATGAAGGTTTTAGAGGTGGCTCAACGCGCTGTACTAAAAGTAATGTTCTTTTATAATTTTCGTTTCCCTACTAAACTGTTATATGAGAATTGTCAGGTGCTCACCGTACGACAACACTTTATTCTAAGTATCATAAATAAACAGCACTTACAACTCACCTACGATGATAAACTTCTCCAAACACGTAGAAAAAATGTATGTCCTATCACAAGACTACAAACCGCTTTCTCACATAGAATGTTCTTTTTCCTGGGCCCCCACCTCTATAACAAAATTAATAAAGAGCTCTCTATTTACTCTCAAACAAATGCAAAATGTAAAGAATTGGTATCCAACTGGCTATTGACCTTGTCTTACGATGAGACTGAACAGCTGTTAACCGTTGTTTCGTAATTTTATGTGTTAGCTAAAAATAGGATCCTAAACATGTCCCAAAATCTACATCTTGTAGGCTTTCTTTTAAAAACATTACCTTCTAAAAAACTATTATTTAATAAACATGCTCGGGTAACAGTCACACACACACACACACACACACACACACACACACACACACACACACACACACACACACACACACACACACACACACACACTAACACACGCACACACACACACATACACACACACACGCACACACACACACACACACACACACACACACACACAACGCATTTTTATTACCTAGTTCTAACCTCATTTAAGTTTTTTCATTAAATATCAATATATTAACAAGGTACATAAATTGTGTAAATTAGTGTATTGAAGTCTGTTGACCTTGAAAATGTAAAATGTTTTTCGGAGGAGCACTGCTTATCCTAAACCACAGGTTTTAACCTTTTTTAGGGAGCAGGGTACCACTGCCTTAGTGATAAGGTCACTGTAAAATGTTTCTTGAATAAATTATCTTATCTTATCTTATCTTATCTTATCTTATGGAAATACACCCAAACTGAGGCCATTTGTACAACTGTACAGTGGCCCCCAGTCTGCACTCTTAGGTTAGAAATCTCTGTGGAATTGCCTTTTTCATGTACAATACAGACTATTTTATGTAGAACACCAGAGCGGTGGTAGCTCGGAAGCGGGAGACCCAGGTTCGATTCCCAGTGCGGGCATGTACCTACGACTTTGTTTTCTATGTTATGTACATTTGTGAAGTTATAGTAGCAATACCACTCGCTAACGGTGAAGGAAAAAACATCGTAAAGGAAACCTGAGTGTCTGAGCTATTCACGTACCTCAGCGCTTGAAATCGCCAATCCGCGGTGGGCACGCGTGGTGATTAAGCCCCACTCTCTTTCTGAGAGAAGGCCTGTGCCCTACAGTGGGACGTATATAGGCTGCTTATGATTTAGTATTCTCCGAGTTGACCTCACCTGTCCATGATCCGGCTGAGCTGCTGACGTACGTTGTCGCCGGATTTCAGCGAGCGGTAGTTGATGAAGTTGTCGTAGCACCAGTGAGGATCTTCCATATCTGCGGAGAATCGACGGACAACTTTGTATTATCCTGTTTATAACATGCTGGTCTCCTCCTCCGGTCTCCATGGAGACAAATTAGCAACTAAGTGTATGTGGGTATGGTCCGCAAAAATCTTTTTGGCGGCAACGTGAACATAGTCACAGATCGTTTGCACGTCCTTACAGTGTATGTGTGAGTAATTGACAACTTTAGTAATTGACTAATAGTAATTTACACTGTAAAGACCGTAAACGATGTGCAAACGACGTGTGACTATGTTCACGATACCGCCAAAAAGATCTGTGCGGACTATAATACCGTACCTACACTGTCTGTACCTGCGCTCGAGTCGATCATTAGACTGGGAGCCAGACGGTCGTGTCGGGAGTGTGCGTGAGCGAGCCAGTGACTGTTATACTAAAGAGTTCAAGTGACCAGTGAACACTACACAACTGCATACTAATTTGACAGTTAGACGATTGGAATCACTCAGGATTTGGTGCCAGTAATATAGATAGGGGCAGATCTATTAAAGGTGAACCTCGGCACCGCCCTCTATCTTAAAAACGGTTGAGCGTACAAAACAAAATGTTTCAAGCAAAATATGTCGCAAATTTCATGTTAACATCATTGCACCAATATAAATCGAGACAATCGTGAAAAACTGTTTTTTTGTTTCACCTTTCACCTGCGAATAAAAAAACTATAGAAGTATTTCTTCCTACAAAATTCACACTCAAATACGGGCCCATTCCTCTCGAGTAGCTTTTACGTTGATTGGGCGATAGTAAGAGACAGCGTAACTGATGGTTGAAAAAAATGTCAAACCAATTACATACTTCATTGATGTATAGTACAACCCGTCGAAATAAATAGGTACCTCGCAAGATGGCGGTCTGATGGCGGCAGGTGCATAGATATTTTTCCGGGTAATGCCGAACTCGCTGCGATTGGTAACACAATTGACAAGCCCCGCCATCGCACAATCGAACCTGGGATCATTTTTAGCGCTAGTTAGACATCATGTTTTAACTGCCTTTCACCTTGTATAACTTACGACGCAGACGCGACATTTTTTTAGACTTTTTAGACAACTTTTAGATTGCCACAACGAAGGTATAACAAAAATTCGGCCTATTATCTCTCATTCCGAGGTTAATAGCTAATTTGAGTCGACACTTACTCTGTTTAAAAGCGTGGTAAACGTTGAGCAGTGTGAGATGATCGCCGTCGATGTGTGCGAAGCGCATCTTCGCTTCGTCGGCCGCCTTCCGCGCTTCGTTCGGCCGGACGAAGCATTGTGGCACTGCGAACAATGACAATTTTCTTACAACTTGTATGGATGTAAATTGTACGCTGTGGAGCTAGCTACGCTCGATATAAGGCTCGTAGACCAAATGCTTTAAGGTATATATTTAAACTCACTTCGAAGTAGATGTTTCCAATTGTAACTAACTAAATCAAAATCAATGTTTTTATTCACACAGAAACTGCGATTTAAAGAGTGTTACAAGTTAAACCAGGTATCCATTTCGGAATCCAGATCATTTTGGAGAAAACTTGGTCAAAAATCTCCAAACTTAGTCTTTTCAAATCTGGTCCATAATTAACAGTCTTCATATTATTCTAAAACCTAGAACTCATGCATTAAACTGCACAGGGTTTTGGAGAGCTTAACGTTTTTAGTTAGTTTTTAGGGTTCTGTACCGAAAGGGTACTTCCTGGACGATATTACTAAGACTCCACTGTCCGTCTGTCTGTATCTTATGAACCGTGATAGTTAGACAGTTGAAATTTTCACAGATTATGTATTTCTGTTGCCACTATAAGACATACTAAAAACAGAATAAAATAAATATTTAAGGGGGGCTCCCATACAATTTTTTGCCGTTTTTTGCGCGATATTCATAACGGCAACAGGTGGACGCTCGAAATATTCAAACGTTGTATAGATATTGCCACGGAACCCTTCGTGTGCGAGTCCCACCCGCACTTGGCCGCTTTTTAAACTATAGTCTGATAGTGTTGTCTAAAATTGCCCTCTCTTTTCTTCTCGGCGTCCGCTCTTACGACAATTACAATGAAAATTACAGTTTAGTAGTTAGGTTTCTCACCAGACAGCATGGCAGTGATGGAGAGGATCTCGTTGGAGCAGTTATGGTTGCAGCTCGCGATCAGCATCTTCGCCAGCTGGGGGTCGAGCGGGAACTCTGCCATCACCGCGCCGAGGTCCGTCAGGTTGCCGTCGTCGTCTGGGAGAATTCGGGTCAGTCTTCGTTTAGTAACCTATGATCGGTCCAACCGTTTATTTAACTTTTGACAGATGCACACCCGTGAAGTTCCTTATTTCATCATCAGCCACCTGACGCCCACTGCAGGGCACAGGCCTCCCTCGTGGTTTTCATAACCATGAGAGGTTTTGCCATAATCGCCACGCTTGGCAGGCGGGTTGGCGATCGCAGTATGCGATTGGAATTTCAGGAAGACGCTGCTGCCCGTCTCCTGGTAATTTATTTCCTTAGTCGCCTTCTACGACATCCACGGAAGGAAATGGAGTGACGCTTTTCTTAATCCAGCGCCACACGGAACTTATTTATTTGATAGGAAACTACAGGCGAAAAATGCAACACTTCAGGGACACCTTTTTTTCATAATAGTTTTTTGGCGACGTGTTTTGCTACAATATAATAAAGAGTAGATTATGTAGCGAACATTATTCCAGTTGATTTTCTTTAAAAATATAAACCTTATTACAAAGATAGGTGGCAGCCTAGTGGGTAGAAGGTTGGACTCGGAAACGAGGGACCCAGGTTCGATGCCCAGTGCGGGCAAGTACTATGACTTTGTTTTCTAAGTTACATACATTTGTGAAGTTACTCGTATAGTAGGCTGATGTAAGGAAAACATCGTGAGGAAACCTGACTGTCTGAGCTATTCACAGACCTCAGCGTTTGCAATCGCCAATCCGCGGTGGCCACGCATGTTGATTAAGCCCATACTCTCCCTCTGAGAGAAGGCCTGTGCCCCATACTCTTAATTTCTTATAGAAAATATTTATTCTATAAGAAATTAGGTTTAGATACTATAAGTAATAAAATAATATGAAAACCCGTTCGGTAGTTTTTAGTTTATCACGCTCAGACAGAAACTATAAAAATACCTAATAAAATATCAAAGCAAATCAATCGAGTAACACAGCAACATAATTAAAATCGATTATCATAACAATCGAATCAGTAGCTACATAAAACGTCACTAAATCGAGCTGTCAAACGTTAAATAAACAATTCCACCGACTGTAGTATGAGTTTTTTCTCCACTACAAACTCGTCTCGAAGGCTAACGCGGCTAACGGCTAACATTGTACATTGTCATTCATCAAACAGAATGTAAGGGAAATTCTTTACACTGAAATAAATTGATGATTTCATTGATTAACAATATAACGATCTTTTTGGCGGTAACGTGAACATAGATAGTCACAGATTGTTTGGACGTCGCTTGCTATCTTTACAGTGTACGTGTAAGTAATTGACGTAGTGTGATGCCTAGAAAATAGTATTGGTCAAATACTAAAGTAGTCAATTACTTCACACATAAAGACAGTAAGCGATGATTATATTCTTTTTGTTGCCCTAACCCATGCCGAGGACAATTTTAAAAACCTGTTAGTAAGTGAAGTTATAGTAGCAATACCACTCGCTAACGGTGAAGGAAAACATCGTGAGGAAACCAGTGTCTGAGCTATTTACATACATACCTCAGCGCTTGAAATCGCCAATCCGCGGTGGGCACGCGTGGTGATTAAGCCCATACTCTCTCTCTGAGAGAAGGCCTGTGCCCTACAGTGGGACGTATATAGGCTGCTTATGATGATTAGTAAGCGATGTGCAAACGATCTGTGACTATGTTGACGTTACCGCCAAAAAGATTTGTGCGGACTATAAAGAGGTCGCTTACCGAGCGCGGCGAGATAGTTGAGCAGCTCGAGCGCCCGCATCAGCGTCTCAGGCGCCGGCGGATCCATGAAGTCAAAGTGAACCAGGTCGTCAATGCCCAGCTTTTTCAACTGCAAAACTACAGATCCTAAGTTTGATCTGCAACGGGCAATGATTGGTTGCATTAGGGATGTTACGAGGCATTTTGGGAAGCTAGTCAACATGAGTAGATCTCGAGCAGGTCTATGTAAATGATACAAACCACATTGACGCACTAGATCTATCTTTAACTCACCAGTCAATTGTATCATTGTATCTTCTTCCAGACTCTTAGCTGAAGTTGATAGTTAAATTATACCAGTGCGAGTGGCACGCGTAAACACGACGACGTACCATACGAATTAAAACGGTAGAATGCTCTCTCTCATTCTTAACTCACTCATTCACTCATGTTCTCTTACAGCTCCACTTATTCACTCATGAGCTCTCCAATCTAGATAGGAGAGGAGATAGTTAGGAGTTGAAATCTCTAGAATGAATCCTGATTTATATGATCTAGGTTGGAGACGCAAAGACTGGAAACATAAGTTACACTTTTACACTACTTGATTTAAAAAAAAATGTTTTTGCTATGACTTTAAATATGAGCAATTGGTGCATATCTCAGGCGAAATGGATGCAAACAAATTGTATGCCTAGCTCGCCTAGTTAGTAGAGCTAACGTTTCTATCCAAGAAGACTTCTGCCACCCTGGTTTCTTGTAAATTGACAATTTGTTGGCAGAAGAGCATACAAAACAACAACTGACAACAGTTTGTTAAGAAATGGTCATCATCATCATCATCAGCCATTTGACGCCCACTGCAGGACATAAGCCTCTTTCGTGGTTTTCATAACCATGGAGGGTTTTGCCATAATCGCCACACTTGGCAGGCGGGTTGGCGATCGCAGTATGCGGTTGGATTCTCAGGGAGACGCTGCTGCCCGTCTCCTGGTATTTGATTTCCTTAGGCGCCTTCTACGACATCCACGGAAGGAAATGGAGTGACGCTATTCTTAATCCGGCGCCACACGGATAAGAAATGGTCAATGTATGAGAAACTGAGATTATTGCACAACCAGAAACAGAATAACGAAATACTACAAATTAGTCATAATCATCTCATGTTGAGTCATTAATCACTGTGAAGCAGCACTGTCGTTCGAAGTAAGAATAACATTTTGAACTACTTGTGTAGTACTTCTCAGACATTGGACCATCTTTCATTGTGCCCTGCACTCAGGAGGACCTAATGATTGCATGTGATAATGCAGTCAGCATTGCTAAGTTCTGGGTGGCAACTGTTTAATAAAGACTTTAATGTAAATTGTTTTGCCATTGTTACGCCAAGAAGAAGACTACCAAGCTACCATGCTATTACATGACACTGACTGAACAATTTCAACTACTGCAATTTCAGTACCAACATAAAAACCGGTACAACACTTGTTTGTACCTGCTTATAGACTGTAAAATAACAAAGTATACTTCTCATAGAGTCACCTCAAAATCTCCGGGTACGTATTGTCCTGCATCTCATTCTTGTACGCCTTTTCGGTGTACAATCTGAAGCATTTGCCAGGCCTAGTCCTGCCGGCTCGACCTGCACGCTGCTGCGCAGATGCTTTACTTATCGGAGAGACCAGCAGGGACTCCACACGGATCCGAGGGTTGTAGACCTTCTGTTTGGCAAAGCCTGGGTCAATCACAAAGACTACTCCATCAATTGTAAGTGATGTTTCAGCAATGTTAGTGGATACTACGACTTTGCGGCCAATTTCTCCAGTTGGCCGGTTAGGTGGGGCTGCCTCAAAGATTCTCTGCTGCAAGTTTGGGGGCAGCGTTGAGTAGAGGGGGATACATTTCAGTTCCCCAGCGTCAGGGCCTATGTTGTCTATTTCTCTCTTAATACGTTTGCAGGCATCTTCTATCTCTTCTTGGCCAGTCAAAAAGAGGAGTATATCTCCAGCTATTTCTTCACACAGGTGTATTTGGACAACAGTACGTATAGCAGCCTCTAGGTAGTCTCGTTCAGGTTGTGGAGTGTAGAAGATCTCTACAGGATGTGTACGGCCTGGGACATTCATTAATGGTGCATTGTCAAAGTAATTCTGGAACTTGCCAGCATCAAGTGTTGCAGACATAATAACCAGCTTCAAGTCTGAACGCTGTTTGATGACCTCTTTTAGCACACCCATGAGAATATCTGTAGCAAGTGTTCTCTCGTGAGCCTCGTCTAGCAGAATGACTCTGTATCCCTCAAGCATAGGGTCCGACATTGCTTCTCTAAGCAACATACCATCTGTCATGTATTTGAGGACGGTCTGCGGCCCGGAGCAGTCTTCAAAACGAATGCTGTAGCCAACTTGTTGGCCTAAGGCTACATCCATTTCTTCCGCCACTCTCTGGGCCACCGACATGGCAGCCACTCTTCTAGGCTGGGTACAGGCGACGCCTTTGGACTTCCCGCCAGGCAGGCAAGCCATGGCGGCGAATTCCACACACCACTGAGGTATCTGGGTCGTCTTACCTGACCCAGTTTCACCAACTAACACTACGCACTGATGCGTATTGAGAAGTCTCATGAAGTCACTTTTATATTCCCACACGGGGAGGCCGAGACGCTTCCGGAGCAGTTCATGGTAGCGATGCGAGTGCGGGAGGCCCGTGTAGGAGTTGATGCCAGGGCTACTAGTAGCAAGAGCAACGGCAGTCGATGGTTTCTCCGATGGCTCCCCGCTGCTGCCCGATTTTGCGGCGGCAGCGGCTTTCTCCTCCCTGGGAAAGAAGAGAAAACGTTAAATAAGGGTTTGATAATATATTCAATGCGTGGAAAATACTGACAAGGCTACTGCGTAAGGCTAATGAGAAAACAAAGGTTGCGCTTCAAAATAAAACAAGCATGGAGTCCATGTTTTCGTGTACTAACCTTTTCTTCTTGATGAAAGGATCCAGAACTTCGATCCTACGTTTAGACATAATTATTCAACACATAAAACACAGAACTGGAATGGAATAATAAGAAACCGTGGAAATTCTGAAAAAGAAAACGCGGCCCAAACAAAATGGCGACGGACTGGCTTTTTTTTTTCTTGACGTCCGTAGACTAGAGCATAGCATTATACCCAGTGTTGCCAACAGTTAAATTAGCTCTCCATCAGATGCAACCGTACCGTAAGGCTTAGGTCGCTTACAGACGAGCAGCACTTTGCTGTCGACTGAGTCAACTTCAGCTGCTAGCATTGGTCGGCGCTTGCTGCCGAGCCGTCGTGTCATCTGTCGACGTTGGTTGGCAGCAGCTGTCGACACGTCGACGGCTGCAGCCCACCGATGCCGGCGGCTTTGTTGTGGTGCGCAGTTCGATCATCATAGTACAAGAGTCGGTATAAAAATGAATTTCGAGAAAGAAACACAATTGCTGCTTCTACTCCATCGACGGACGCAAACGTAGAAGATGAAATCGGTCACTGTGGGTTAGTGAAATCATAAACACATAAAAGAACAAAGTTATTTTTTACTCTTTATCCACTTCTACGAAAAAATAATGAAAAGTATTTTAATTATTTCCGAATGTCGATTGCTTCATTTGATGAGTTAACTGCCACTTTAGGAGAATCAGTAACTCGCAAAGATACTGTAATGCGGAAAAGTCGATGTCAATATCGCTGTCAGACATGATTATTTTTTAGGGTACGCGTGTAGGCTTGGCCTATTATTATTTATTTATTTGCCTCGAACAACAAGATTCATATTTGGTTAATACATTTCAAAACTTATATTTATGTTAGTAGCATTTTAGGACAGTGAACACATATACATATTCATTTATTTACATACATCAAGTCCCATTACGTGCGACTTGAAGCCTACAGCAGTGGTTGATGTATGCGGAGTCGACCCGCGACGCGATCATCGCTAGGACGCTGTTGGCGCTGCCCCGCACCCTGCTCACCAGTGACGCGCCACGCTTACGCATGATCGCGTAAAAACAGTCCACTCGCGCGTCGGCGAACATGCCGGAGTAGCTACAGTGTCGAGGCAGCCCCATCAGCGCCCTGAACGCATTGTTATACTGAATGCGGAGAGCCCTGTATGCTTTTTGAGTATAAATGGCCCACAAGCTGCCAGTGTAGAAGGAGGTGCAGTAAGCTCTAAATAGAGTCACTTTCACTCCCCTCGAACACCGCCTGAACCTGTGGACAATCATATTAGCTCTAACCGACAGGGCCCTCTGCTCCCTCTCTATATCAATATCGTCCTCGAGGGTTGGCGTGAGTATATGCCCTAGGTACTTAAAGCTGACGACTCTTTCAAGCTTACTTCCCCTCAATGTGATCGCTGGCACGTGGCTTGGTCACTTTGTTCCCGCCTCAAAAACCATAAATTGGCTTTTCTTAGCATTATAGAGAAGCCCGTGGCTCTCCGCATACATCTCACACGTGCGCAACAAGGTTCGGATGCCGCAGACTGACGCACTCAGCAGTACCATGTCATCAGCATAGCTTAAATTGTTGACACACACACTATCTATGTGACAACCCACATGCTTGACATGCCATGACATGACATTAGAAGTCGAGTATTAAGTATAAGAATAGCGTGCGCTCAGCGCGCATAACTGCAGCTGTCGCTATTGGTCTCCGATTGCTGTAAGCAGGGGTCGGCAGCAAACGCCGACGCGTGTCGACAGCTGCAGTTGGCTCTGTCGATAGCAAAGTGCTGCTCGTCTTTTAGAGGTCTTACGGTAGAAAAGCACTTTAATTGGAAATCGCATGTCAATGTTGTATGTAATAGGCTGAGATCTATATTGAGTAAGTTTTACCATCTAGGTAGAATATTAAGCAAACGCACCATGTATACCTACAGTTTATTACGCACTAGCAGACGCAGTAATAAGCTATGGATTAAGATGCTACGGACTTACATTTAAAACCTATTTGGACCAAAGCAAGCAGCTAAAATATGTAGTGGACAAAATTTAAAGCTTAAATACAAAAACGATTATGATAACTTATTTGAAGCCTGTAAAATTATTCCAGTACATACAAAAGTAAAATATTTAATAGCACTGGAGTCATGTTATACCGAAAATCATAAATTCACAATTATGCACAGTCACTTTACAAGAATAATTAGTAAACATAAGTTAATAAAACCGCCTGCCCGCCCGCGGTTTTTTTTGCGTATGGACGAAAGCCGAATGAATTTAAATATACGTTGTTTATGTATAAGAACAATATAGGTATACCATAAGTAAATAATATATAGAGATAGAGCGCACCGCCAACAAACTGCTACGCAGTTTGGCGAAATTGTGTGTTGTATTAAGTTTTTTTATTTTTTTGAATAAATAAAAAATTTAAAAAATACTTAGTCCACCAGAAACCCACTAGCAAAACACGGTCCTGCTGTAAAAATCGCTAAAATTTCCACTAAACAAATTTTTAGTAAATAATCTTTATTATTACGCAGTAAAATAGGTATTCATAATTAGTAAATCAACCTGAACATTAAATGATTCAATAACAAACTAGTATTGATATGATTCAGTTGAGCTACCTGTAGATTGTTTACAACAGTCTGCAGCTAGCTCAATTGTATCAATTTTAAATACTAGTTTTAATTTGTCTATTTTATTTAACAAACTTTGTTCCACTACGGTGGCAACACTGATTATACCTAGCCATGGATGTAATAAATTCCATGTACCTAGCATAGCATAGTAAAGAGAGATTATGTATAGTCTATGGCGCAGTATTGCCAGAGGAGCTTTGTCAAAAATTAAGGAGTATCCAAGTTACAACAAGCCGACGACGCGCCGCCGCGGCGACGTACAGGAGCAACCAGACTATAATTAAGAACGAAACACACCAACGCAATGGCGGTGGAAGTCCATACAAAATACTACTGCCGTAAATGATGTATGTATAAACCGCTACCGCCACCGCGTTGGTGTGTGTCATCCTCAACTCGTTAGCTGTGTTTTAACGATCTTATGCCCGGTTTCTGAGGTTCACAGTTCAATTCAATTCAATTCTTAATTATGGCTACCCTAAGGATTCTGCCAATGTCGAGTTTTAATGGTTCATTAGCTATAGAATCAATAAAGTTATCCGTTCAATAAACGTCAGTTAATTGTCAATGCGTTTCTGAGTACACGCAAGACGGTCGTATAGTTATCGAACCGATAAGTAGTTCACCATTCCGCCACTATATGGAACTATTTTGAAGCCTACTCTTACTTAACATACGCATTTCATCTGTATTCTACTGCAGAATCAGGTTTTTCATACATAAAATAATTAAAATAATAGTTTTAAATCAACTTACAGTAAGATTTCATTTTTTTAAATAGATGAGAAATCTTTTTCACTAGCTAATAAACCAATAATGTATCTTAACCACTGTCAAGAAAAAAAAAGTCAGATGTTAGTTTTGTGCGACAATTTTGTTTATCAGTTCCCACAGAGAAAATTGTCAGTTCCTACTTGTCCAAACTTTAATTGTGTGTTAATCTATTCTTCCTTCTTGCTGTACCTATCTATTGTTATAATGGAACCTACAAAGGATGCCGGAAAACGGAGCAAGAACTTTACGGAACCAAAAAAGTTATTGCTTATCGAAATAGCTAAAGAGTTTGTTTCAGTCATTGATAATAAAAAAAACCGGCCAAGTGCGAGTCGGACTCGCGCACCGAGGGTTCCGTACAAACCTGCAAGGTTTACAAAGTTCGTTCATTACGACAATCGAGTCATAACTATGGTATTTTTATTGCAAAATGAAATTCATAACATTACAATGGGGAAAGATGGAGGAGCATAAATTTAAGACAAAGATCTCTTTATCGTTTAAGTAATCCTTTATTTTATATTAACACATTTTTTTTTTTTTCACGGATAAAGGCAATTAGATCTAAGTATTTGATATGAATTTCAACTTGATAGCTCTACGCGTTCATGAGGAAAAAAGTAATAAGTTTATATTTATTAAAAAATATATATTTTGTAATGTAACTAAAAATTTAAGGTTTTCGGAATTTTTCCTTTATGTGTGCTATAAAACGTTGCTTCATGCCAAATTTCAAGATTCTAGGTCGACTGGAAGTACCCTTTAGGTTTTGATTCCCTTGCGAGTACTTGCGAGTTTCAAAATATGCAGCTTAAATTGCTGTTTCTTTTGATTGCGTTGACATAGAAGTTAGATTTTGTTACAGCTTAAAGGTATTATAGACTTGAGTATTTGGTATGAATTTCAATTTAATACCTCTACGCGTTTATGAGGAAATGGGTAGTAAGTTTAAAATTATTAAAAAAATATATATTATGTGATGTAACTAAAAATTTATGGTTTTCGTAATTTTTCCTTTATCTATGCTATAAGACGTTGCTTCGTACCAAATTTCAAGATTCTGAGTTCACGGGAAGCACCCTGTAGGTTTTGATTCCCTTGCAAGTGTCGAAAATTTGCGGCATAAACGGCTGTATCTTTTGATTGCGTTGGCTTAGAAGTTTGATTTTTTCACAGCTTCAAGGGACAGTAGACCTGAGTAATTGATATAAATTTCAGCTTCATACCTCCACGCGTTCCTGAGAAAAAGGGTCTTGACAGACGGACGGACGGACAGACGGACAACAAAGTGATCCTATAAGGGTTCCGTTTTTTCCTTTTGAGGTACGGAACCCTAAAAAACTGATGGAACGACAGTAGAAGGCAAGAAAAAAGCTTGGGCAGCACTCACTAATGTAATGTCACCTGTGAAAGTGGCCCTAGAAGTGAGAAATGAAATGCGCTTTATGACAATCTGAAGAAGAAGGCTCGAAGAAACTTAAGTGACGACAAGGTATAGTCCGCACAGATCTTTTTGGCGGTAACGTGAACATAGTCACAGATCGTTTGGACATCGCTTACTGTCTTTACAGTGTATGTGGTAGGTAATAGACTAGTACTTTAGTAATTGACTAATAGTAAAATACTACGCATCGCACTACCTCAGTTACTCACGCATACACTGTAAAGACAGTAAGCGATGTGCAAACGATCTGTGACTATGTTCACGTTACCGCCAAAAAGATTTTTGCGGACTATATGTAGGTTTTCTTTTACTCTTTCATTTAACATTTTATAAGTTAAGTAGGTAGGTACATACTTTGAAACATAACACCTAAGTACATTTTATACTCAAGTACATTGAAAAATAAAATAAAGTTTCCTGTAATTACAAACTAGAAACTAGGTAGTTGCAGAGTTTAGCTGACCCCATGAGAATCGTTTATAATCATACTTAGTTCATACTTGGAGTTTTTTTGTCCGTTTTTTCTCCAAATGATCTAGATTTTGAAACGGACACCTAGTTTTCCTAGTTTTTCTTGTAACGTTCAATAAGTCACAGTTTCAGTGTTACTTTGAATAATTTTTTTTTTTGAGTTTTTGACTTTTTTTTGACTTATTGTTGTTTAATTTTAATCTTATTATTTCAGGCTGAAATGTACAAGACAGAGGGTGGTACATTTTACCCGAGAACATTTCAAACGGATTTCTTCGGGACCTCAAGTTTCTCGGTACAGAAATATGCGCAACAAGCTCCATCATTTCCAAATCCGAATCTGATGAACTAGTGTACTCCATACTAACAAACTATTATTTAGAATGAAAATATAGTGCTAACAAGGAAAAAATAACAAGGCTCTGATTGTTTTTCACAAGAGAAATACAATTTATGTAATATAACCTAAACTGTCTAATGTCATTTAAAACGTCAAATAAAGTTATAGATTCGATAACCGACCAAATCCGGTCGGTTAAGTTGAACGAAGTACCAAGTTTATTTTTTGCACAGGTGTTCAAAAACGTAAAATGTCAAGTTATTGAATCAATAGCGTTATGGAATAGATAAACTAGGTTTAAATGGACCTCAGAAACCGGGCATTAGTAGGCTCGGCCAGAGTGATTAATCTTAGTGACTACAAACTGTAGGCTACTCGGATGGTAGTGTACACACATTTTAGTGAATTCAGATTTTTCAAATCAAATCAAATGTAATATATATTTTTTTATTCAATGTAGCATAGAAGCGGTGACATAATGAACGTTACAAGTTAAACTAGGTGTCAATTTCAAAATCTAGATCATTTTGGAGAAGAAAATTGCCAAAAAAAAACTCCAAACTTAGTCTTTTGAAGTCCTTAATTAACAGAGTTTACATAAATATTGTAAAACCTGCATGAGCATTGACCTGGCTTTAATTTTAAACATCGTAATCTTAATAATCTTTAATGGTATAGTAGCTATTTTGGCACAAAGTGTGCTTTAAACGTTTTTTGAGTCGCGTTTCTGGCAAACTTATTTTGCCCCAGTTTATAAGCATCTCGTTGCTAACTCTGTGCTAAAAATGACCAGATGACGGATGACGGATGTCCTATTTCTGGTGTATGTCATGCGAAACACTGCATGCGCGATGCGGGAATGTCGGAGTATTTGGAGCGCGCGCAGAGTGCTCGCTCGCTACAAAACTCCCCTTCAAGACCGTAGTCACGCATAGGTAGCTCTGATAGGAATCCTGTTTCGGCTCTAAAGCCTGCAAGTGCCAGGGCACGCTGAGTCAGTGAGTTGACTAGTGGTTGATGGCTGAGAGTGTTCGGCGACTAACAGTCACTTCACCCGCTACATTACCATCGGGACCCACCACGCATGACAACATGTGCTGTTGCTGTGTGGCTGCCGTACCGATGGAATGGGGAAGATCACCATCAATACCAGTACTCTGCTGTTGTGAAACCGATGAGGTGAAAGAGGGAAGAGGAAGAGTGTGTATAAGTATGAACACATTTGCAGTGTTGGCCTTGCTTTGAGATTGATAGTGTGTGGGGTGCTGCAAGAGCGAAGGAACATTAACAATGTAATGTAATGTCGAGGATCACCAAGGGGAAGCGGGTGATCATGTTCCTCCACTATAAAGATAAATTTTATGCCTGGGGACTGGCAGGCAGGTGGTTCGACTGTTGTCTACCTACCTACCTGCTTCATAAACTATGAAAAAGCATTCGATAGAGTAAAATATGACCATCTCATTACTCTACTGAAAGACGTCGGACTTGATGACAAGGATATCCGTATGATACAAAATTTACCAAGCATGCTACAATCCGAGTGGAAAAAAATTAGTCAAGTCCGGTGGAAATCAAAAGAGGAGGAAGAGGAAATCAAAAGGTGAACGAATGCAGCCAAAGGGAAGGTCTCAAAATGAACACCATGGTCGTTTCGGCAAACTCCAGCTTGAACCCAGTGATAGAAGTAGGTATTAGGAAAACGGCTAGAAAGAGTACAAATATCTGGGCACCTGGCTGACTGAGACCTGGGAAAGTGGCAGCTAAATAAAAAGCCACATCGAGCTCGCCAGGAGTTGCTTCAACCGCACGATAAAAGTACTGACTATCCGGAGTCTCCAAATCACGCTACGAAGTCGTCTGTTACAATGTTACATTTGGCCCATACTTTTATGTGGATGCAACTTTTAGATAATTAATGAAGACCTCAAGAAACGTATAGAAGCATTCGAAATGTGGTGTTATCGACGCATGATCAAGATTAGTTGGACTCAGAAGTTTACCAATATTGAAGTCCCTAGACGCGTCAAGAAAAAACGGGACCTTTGGGGTACCATAAAAAAAGACAGGTTGAAAATGAAAATGAAATGAAAAATAGTTATTTGTTATGCAAGGCTGCAAAGTTAATTTTTGGCGCGAGTACCTTGTATTGAAACCTGAGCAAGCGAAGGATTCTAGGATTGAGCCACGAGCGAAGCGAGTGGTTCAAATCAGCGTTGCCAGATCTACGGAAAAATCAGGAGATCTACGGATTTAGGTTTTGTGACACAGACCTACGGAAATCATAAGTGAATCTACGGAATTTCTGACTAATTGGTTAGAATGCACTTTTTCTGTAGGTAACGAAACGCAATCGTCGTAGAAATAACTTGAGGACCATAAAAAAAAACGTAGTGATTTTTTTCTCTGTGTTGAGGACTATTCATACGACCTGCGTTTCGTTACACACACAGCTGAGCAGCTGACTCAGCTCACCCACTTCACGCAACACTAAAACGGAACGTTATCGCTTCGAAATGAGGTGAGCGAAGTGCTGAACTGATCTGAAGTGTCAGTGTCACTGTCAAGAGTGTCAAGTGTCAACTGTGGTTTTGTGTACCAACCGACTAAATTATGTTAGCTGCGACCGGGTATGCTGTCGGCCATATAGAAACGCATTTTCAGATTGGTCGCGTTGCGTATGTTCTATCTCTATCCTTCTTTTCTTGGGCGCACCGCACGCGTGTGTACTTACTTGCAGGTTCAAAATTGCGAATATTTCTGGATTAAAATATATAAGTCACCGTTGACAATTTAAGGTGACACACTCTTAGCGGAATTTAGCCCAGTTATCAGTGAATTGATTCGACCATAGACAGAACTCAGCAGAGTATACAAAAATCCACTTTCTGGCTAATTTTTGTCTATGGTCGAGTGAATTCAGTTAAGTGTATGTTTCCTTTCACTATTTACTAACTTTCAATAACATTTTAAGCTTCAGGTACAGTAGAAAAAAGCTTTGGAAAAAGTCTGTAGAACTACGGATTTTGTAAGCGCAAATTTACGGAATTCTACAGATTTTTTGGTCTCGCCCTACAGAATTCCATTCCAATACATCTGGCAACACTGGTTCAAATATAGAATCCTGAGCGTAGCGAGGGTTTCAAAGGTACGAGACGCTAAATAACTTTGCTGCCGAGCGCAACACACAACTTTTCACCTCACTAAAGCGAGGAAAATGTTAGGTGCAAGAAAAACAGTTTTAATAAATATTAAATTACTGTTAATTTATATCTTCGTCGCTGCTAGCTTCGCTCATATTTTATGATTTCTTTCGATTTTATCAAAAAACAAACCAAAATAATGGAAGTAAAGTGAATTCAATAAAGAGAAGAAAATTTTAAAGTTTTTTTTTAAATCAAATTTTCTTGCCGGCCAGTGCGATTCTTTAAATAAGGCTGGCGCATGACATGAAATAAGTATTTGCATTTCAATCATCAATGGACTGGCTGCAGAGAATATAAACTATTACGAAACCAATGAGGTTCTATATATATGTAATTTATTGTACGAAACCTTTATTGAATAAAAATATTCGAATTTTAAAAACACTTTCCACGCTAGCGGATAAAGTGCGATTTTTCACGCAGATTTCGAATGATAAACAGAGCTTTTACGAGCTAGTGAGGTGAAATGTTTATTGACCTGAAGAAAAATTAACAAAATATAAAGTAACACTGAACCCCAAACTAAATTAAATTGTATCTAGGGGCACAGTGATCCATTCAGGGTGAACTTAAATATAGAATAGAGTATATGAACGATATAAGCCCTTGGTAGTAAGCCAATTCCACTGCGATTTCATTGTTATTTAATTATTAATATTATAATTTATTTAGTTTTAAAAACGTGTACTGACGACGTGATTGCACATCAATAACTATAGCACACATTTTATAGCTGACAAGAACTCAATCTGCAGGTTTGCTAAAGGTCATTCGAATGGTGGCGTGGTGGCCGGGTCACCTATCTCCCACTAAAATGGTTGAGACTGGTGATGGCTGACCCCTGCGTTATGCTCATGAACGGGTGCTGTTCGTGTGTCTGGCCGCAGCATTAATGTTTTTCCTACTGTTCTAAGAACTGTTATTTTGGCTTTTAAAGTTATTGGTGGCTATCACGGAATCATATCATATAGGCTTTGATGTATAAGTTTAAGATGATTTGAGAAAAGATGGTCAGAGTGGTTTTTTTTCCCGCTGCCTTTTTCTCCACTACAAATACGGCCCGAAGGCAGCGGCTAATATAGTAACATAGTACATTGACATTCAACAAACAGAATGTAAATTCTTTACGTTGAAATAAATTATTGATTTCTGATTTCTATATCACAACATAGTGTTTGTACAGTGATAAAATAAAAGTTAAACATGCATACAGCAAACTATAATATGGCTCAAGCCTTGTATTTCAAATAATAAAATAAACCTACATAAAATATTATTGTGGATACGATAGTTTAGTAGAATCAAATAAAATAGACTATTATATAAACATAGCTATAAGCCTGCTTGAATTAATACGAGTATGACCTACATAAAACTACATAAATATACTGTGATAGATTTGTCGTAATAGTAACTTATTCACGATGTAGGGTATGTTGTTAAAAGATTGAGTTGCAAATCTGGGACATGTATTCAGACATGACAAATACAATCTCCTGCAACTAATAATGATGGAAAATTTACTGCGCGCGTAGAGTTTACATTGTGCTCACCACATAGTCTCTATCTTCAAACATACAATAAGTACCTATTTAAGAATAATTTTATTGAAGACCTTAAAGATCTATCCACATTACAATGGGACAGCGACGTGAGGTTGCACGATTTAAAACCTTATTTAAGGCCGCCCGTCGGCCACAGGTGGCTGGACTTTTTTGCACCCGTATTCGAGTCTCTAACTTTATTTAAAGATTATTTTAGATTGAAATCGTGCTGCCGGCATGTCACCGGCCGATGTTTTGGTAAGCCTTAAGACTGTTCTTACGTAAATCATGCTGTCTCGCTCGCACAATTTTACATTTTTAATTATTGTATCAAAATGAGAAAACTGTTGGTAAGTGTGGTCTGAGAGTTTGATGCATAATTAAGTTACGGACAATTTAAATATACTGGTTTTCCTATTCATAGTTTTTAGCAAAGAAAAGTTGTTTAATCAAACTTTCTCAGTCAAAAACTAAGTACAGGATAAGAAAACAATGCCTTGAATATTCTCAATTTAATTATCCATCAAACTCTTACACTACATTCATCAAAAGTACACTCATTTTGGCATAATCACTATATTGTGGGAGCGGGACAGCATGCTTCACGTAAGGACAACCTTACTTAAGGTCTGTCCACATTACAACGGGCCGACGCGCGGGGACCTCCGTCCCTTTTCAAGGCGCATTATTTAGGGCTGGCAAGTGGCATTAGTGGCAACACTGTTGAAATGTCAGTCAGCCACTGAAGTTGAGAACTGCGTACTTCTCACGTCGTCCTATTTTTTTAGATAAAACGTGTAAATTGCGCATGTAGGTAATCACACAATATAGGTACAGTATTTACCTAAAGTGTTATCAAAAGTTCCTAGAGTTCTCTAACATTTCGTGGACTTATAGTGCAAAAAGTCTAGACATGTTTGAGTAAAAGTCCCGTTACCTAGTTGATGTTTATTTCAATAAATCAACCACGAACATCCGCCTAAGAAGCTAACAAGTTCTTCTAATTCAGACGTGAGTAGAACCTGAATACACTTATTTGCAGCAAAGTTTCGACATGGAATCTCCCGACTGCTCCGAAACAAAATGGCGGACTGGAGATTTTTTATTGTTTGTTTATTTCTAAATTTGGCGTAGAAGCCTGCCAACAGGGCTGACTCACCGCATTTTGTGCAGTAAACTACCTTTCCAAGAGTATACCTCATATTTACCTCTACATTTGATACAGTTTCACTCCACTGTCCTATCCTGAATGTTGGAAGGGATTAGAACAACCTGTTGCAACCTGTCCTATTTTCAACATGACGTCATGCGGAATAAAGGGATATCATTGTTCTACGCTGGAAAGGACTCCATATCACTACATAACATAAGATAGGGATATTCAACATTAGTATCTAAATAACTGAATGCCCAACTTTACCCAACCGAACATGTGCTGCCTGGAAGAAGTTGCGTTCGTAAGGCTGCCTGTTTAGAACGAGTGTTAAACTACAGTACCATGCGTTACATAAACTTACATCTGTCTCCTGGAGAAGTAGGTTGAGAACTGTGTTTACCACTTGCCACAATCCAGGGGGGCCTAAGTGTCTATCTTTTGAATCTAGCGCAATCCCTTTCAAACGTCAAATTGAAAGGGTGCTGACTAACTTCAGACTGCAATAAGAGGAGACACTGGTCCGTACAACCATTTACTGTGAGAGGATGAAAATCATGATTAGACCTGTTAATGTGTAACTAGGTATATTGTACATAGGCATAGTGTGACATTTGAACGTGCTAGATAATGGAAAAGCAACAGGTAACAATAACTGTAAAGTTGGGATCCCTTCAGGAGGCCGGCAGTGACATCGGAGCACTGCTGGCTTCCTGGTAAGGGATAGGCTGGGTGGAGTAATCATGTAGCCCAATTGTCAAGTTTGCAAATCTGTGGAAATCCCAGATCTAAGCACAGAACTAACAAATCATCATCATCAGCCATTCGACACCCACTGCAGGACATAGGCTCCCTCGTGGTTTTCCTAACCATGAAGGGTTTTGCCACTCTTGGCAGGTGGGTTAACTAACAAATAGGTAATATAATTTTTTACTCTACTCTCTCCCTGAGAGAAGGCCTGTGCCCTACAGTGGGACGTATATAGGCTGCTTATATATTATATAATATAATTTCTTATTTCAAAACCCATACACATGTTATCTTAAAAAATCTGTGTTTAAGTACTGCCTGTCTCAATGTGAGTGGATAAAGTGGATAGCAGCAGTTGTGTTTTTGATAACTACTTATCTAACTACAGTCATTCCGTGAGTCACCCCTGTTTTACTTAAACAAACTGCCACTGTTTATATTCAATCTACTGCGGCTGGTGTCGGTTTTCAATGTCATCATTGGCCTTCTCTCATACGCTGGCTACATTGAGGAGGAATATACAAAACTATCACCAATTTGGTCACAGGATGTGTTGGCTCAAGGTAGTGTAGTGTAGTGTAGTAATTAATAAAGCCTTTATTTCCGAACTATTTTACATTGCATTTTAATTTTAAACTTATACTAGATTATGTCCCTTAATTCGGTGTGCCTTTTGGCATAGGCCTCCTCCAACTGACGCCAGTAACCTCTGTCAGTTGCGACTCTTGTCCAGTATGGACCCAAAGTCAGGCGTATATCGTCTTCCCATCTTTTTGTAGGACGTCCCAGTCTTCTTTTGCCGTCTCTTGGGTACCAGAGTGTCACTTGCTTGCTCCATTTGTCCTCTTTACAGCGTAGCATGTGGCCTGTCCAGCTCCACTTCAGGTGATCAATGCGGGTAAGTATGTCTATAACTTTAGTTCTGTGTCTTATATCACAATTCCTTATTTTGTTTCTTATTTTTACACCTATCATACTTCTCTCCATTGATCTTTGGCACTTTGCAAGTTTATCTCTTTGTTTTTCTGTGAGGGCCCAAGTCTCGCATCCGTATGTTAGGCAGGGGAGAATACATGTATTGAAGGTCTTCATTTTGATATTTATGCCTAGATCCTTGCTCTTCATGATTTCCTTGAGAGACCAGTATCTTTTCCATCCAGAAGCTATTCGTTTATCTATCTCTTTTGACATTGTGTCTACAGGTGAGATAATTTGCCCTAAGTAAGTGTACTCCTTTACATATTCAAACTTATACCCTTCAATTTCTATATCGGTTTCTGCACAGTTGGTCATCAACTTTGATTTGCTTATGTTAATTTCGAGACCCGCTTCTTTGCATTTATTGGCTAGGGATTTTACCATACTTTCCAGTTTCTTTGGGCATTCTTCCAGTAAGATTAGGTCGTCAGCAAATCTCAAATGGTTTAGGCGGCTGCCATTTATGTTGAGACCATAGTCTTCCCAGTCTAATTTTCTAAAGACGCTTTCTAGAACTGCAGCAAACAATTTGGGGGACAATGGATCACCCTGTCTGACGCCCCTTTTTATGGGGAATGGTTCACCTTTTGATTCTAATTTTATGCAGCTGGAGCTCTGGCAATAGATGTTTTTGATTATATTGGTATAGGTGTCATTTACTCCCTGCTTCTTTAGACTTGTCTACCACAAGGAAATCTGGACAAGTCTAAAGAAGTGTAGTAATTACTAAGACAATTGTTTCGCTCCAGATGTGCACAAAGCTTAAATTGAAAGTGGACTGAGTGACATATTTAAATTGTGTTTATTAGTTTGGTGTCTGCAAATGCCTTGTTACTTCACGACACATACCTACTCATACTACTGGTTGTTGCAGAAAGAGTAACACTTATTAATAAAAACATGATTCTTTAAAACATTCCTAAAATGCAGATCAAATAGTCTGTGGTAAAAGGAAACACTTCTCAAAGTGTTTTAGTGGAATGTGGTTTTATAAATAAGCAGTTACTATTATTTATTAAAAGCGGTGGTAGAGCAGCGGTAGACCGGCCGGCCTCACATTCGGGAGGTCGTGGGTTCTAAGCCAATGATTTTGTTTTCTAAGTTACGTACATTTGTGAAGATGTTGTGTCAATACCACTTGCAAATTGTGAAGGAAAATGTGTATAAACGTGTGTGTGTCCATGTAGCTCAGCTTTCCTCACGATGTTTTCCTCCACCTTATATGGAATAGGTTTTTAAAGGTTGTTGTATTGGTTCCAGATGGTAGTTCGCGAGCCGACCCGCCCGCCGACCACATAAAGATACCTTCCTCCGGCAGAATGGGGCAGCAGACGTCGAAGAAGAGTAAGTTCCATCTTCAAGCTGCCTTGGTTTGATCCCATTCCTTGTAGCATAAGGCTCATTCCAAGGCAAATATTTTTTTTTAGTTAAATTTGATTATAATATACTTACATATTAGTAGCACTGAATATATTCTATTATGTAATAGTTAGCAAAATTTCATAATTTAACCTATAACTAGAAAAAAATTAATATAAAGTTGTTAGTTGTGTAAATCATGTAAAGTTCTCTAATGTTCTCAACATCATCATCATCAGCCATTTGACGCCCACTGCAGGATATAGGCGTTGTGGTCTTGTAAAATGAATAATTAATATGAATGAATAAATTATTGAGGATTGAAAAAATAAATCGGCACCCTTTGCTTTTCAACTTGGGTTTAGCTTAGCAACTTGGGTTTCGTCCAGAGTATGTATGGTATTGAAGAAAAACCGGCCTAGTGCGAGTCGGACTCGCGCACGAAGGGTTCCGTACCATTATCTATACAAAATTAGACACAAAAATCGAGAAAAACGGCAAAAAACTGTGTTTGTTGTATGGGAGCCCCCTTTTAATATTTATTTTAATTATTTATTATTGAAGCGAATATAGAACTAAATATTCTGTGAATATTTCAAGCGTCTATCTTTTGCCGCTATTAAAAACAAAAAACGCCAAAAAAATTACTAATAAATTAATAGAGATGCGTAGTTTACGTTTGTGTATGTTTATTAAGTATTGTACCATATGCATCGCAAGCATATGGTATTTTATTATTACCGGATACATTATTATATGCACAACTTATTATTTATATAAGGACATACCGCGCCGCGCATTGGGACACTCCTGAGACACATGTAGGTACTGACTGAAAACCAGTGCTGAGGGCCCACATCATCATCATCATCAGCCATTTGACGCCTACTGCAGGACGTCGGCCTCCTTCGTGGTTTTCATAACCATGAGGGGTTTCGTCATAATCGCCACGCTCGGCAGGCGGGTTGGCGATCGCAGTATGCGGTCGGAATCTCAGGAAGACGCTGCTGCCCGTCTCCTGGTGATTCCCTTAGTCGCCTTCTACGACGTCCACGGAAGGATATGGAGGGTGAGGGCCCACACCCTCAGCAAAACGCTGACTCAGCTGCCTTTTGCAGCAACAGAAACACACTGCGACAAAACTGTATAGATTTGTATTTATATAAGTGTTCTGTTTCTTTTTATGGTTTCTGTTCAAATCCAACACATCCAAAATTTTGTTTAGTGTTTCGTGTGTGTGACTGTTGGTGCAATAAATGTTTCTCTTTCTTTCTCTTTCTAGTTTAGTTGAAATACTTTGTGGATCCGCGCACATGCGTACAGATCCAGCAGGGTTGATATGATTAAAATCACTTGATTTAAATCAGTGATTTAAATCGCGATTAAAATCAAGTGATTTTTTTAAAAAAATCCATGATTTTAATCAATTCATTTTACTGCGAGCAAATCCGCCAAAATGTGTCAAGGGATTTCCCTCGATATATACAGCGATTTCCGAACTACAGCGCGCACGCAAGTGTCCAATTCGGTTTATACACCGGGAATTCCCTGAAATTTAAACTCGCAAGTCTCGCAACTGAATCCGTCTGTTTAGTCTGTGGCGCGGTCATTCGTGATTGACTATTGAAGGACAACAAGATGTCTGGAAGGAAAAAAGATGCAGTATAGGTTTATTTCGATGAAAAAAAGTCCGCTTGCGGCAAGTTTAACAAAGCCTTGTGTAAGAGTTGTAAGAAGGAGTTAATGGGCTTAGTAGCGAGGATGAAAAAACATTTAGAAACGTGTGACAGAAATCGATCGCAATCGTAACATAGACGCAGACGACGGCGGTGGCGGCGATGCCGTGAGCTCAGGTAACTTACTATCTAACCGCCTTCTACACTAAAACAGATCAAATAGTAAAAAAATCAAAAAAATCCGATTTAAATCAAATTAATCCGATTTAAATCAAATTAATCCGATTTTTTTGATTTTTTTTAAAAAATCATGATTTTTATCAACCCTGAGATCCAGTCAACTCTGAGAATGTGGCAGTCAACTTTGTCTCCAATTACACTCAGGACGCTGTTCGGGCTCCCTCGCACCCTGCGCAGCAATGCTACCGACCCCGCTACCTCCGCGCCTTATGACTTATGCTGTTTTCTAATGTCCCGTCGTTGTCCGCAGACACCGCGCGCACGTGCGAGTGCGGCTGCGGGGCGTGGGAGCGGCACGGCTTCCCCGCCGGCAACCAGCTGGCGCCCGAACGGTCAGTAATGTCGTGACATTACTAGCTAAATGAAACGGAATATTTGCAAATATTACCTTTTTATTTTCCCGGCTAGCTAAAGCCAGGAAAACAAAAAGGTAATATTTAGTAATAATATTTTTTTTGTTTTAGGTGACTTAGCTAGTCATCGACTGACACCTAAAACAAATGTAACAATTTCTCTTCAATTCGAAATCAAACCAGTCGGCTGTACTGCCGTGTAGTCCTAAAACGCAGTCAGAGTGTTTTTTTTTTACGTTTTTGAGTTAAATATAGAGGAGGAGGAGGAATCTATACATTGTATTAAGCTGATATTTTTAAATTTGAAACTTTTATCGATTCACGGGCGGGCCTGAAAATTTCTTTGTCGATTCGTCTAATTGGGTGATGAGTCCCTTCAAAACGGCTTCCCACTCCAGATGGAGCAACCGCGAGTGTCGGTGCACGCGCCGCCGCAGCCGCCGCCCGCCCTGCGTGTGCACCGGCTACCGGCGCGTCAGCGACGCGTGCCACGACGAGCGGTGAGTGTTCACACCGCGCACGCAGCCGGCAGGGGAGGGAGTGTGAATGCACCGGCTACCGCCGCGAGTCATGACTAGCGTTTACACTGCGCCCGAGGTCTGCAGAGGGAGATAGGTAAAGAAAACAATATTTCTCTCCAATTATTTCTCCAATATTCCTCTACAATTATATTCTGTATTACATAGTATTCTACTATATATAGTATTGCTCACGGTTGTACCACATCGCGGTATGTGACGCTCGCGGGGTAACTCCTGGCACTGACTGAAAATCAGCGCTGAAGGCTTGACCCTCAGCATACTGCTGAGTCAGTTGTCATCTATAGCAGCAGTGACACGCCGTGACCTTTCGTTTTCCTTTCTTTTTTATAACATTGCGGTTGAAATATTTTCTTTGTTGTTTTTTTTGTTTTGTTATTGTGGCGTGTGCACTGTTTCTATATTAATTTTTTTTTTCTTCTTCTTCAACTTAGTCCTAGTTCACATTTTCCGGCGGCGGGAGCACGACTGTGAATCTTCTTGAAGTGCCTCTCCAACGCTGAAGTGTGGCAGTCAGCTCTACTCTCTGTTCATTCTGAACATCTTCCGCGGTTTTAACGGTTCAAATTTAAAATTCCTCACCGAAGTTTGGTTCCTGATGAAGGAAGTCAATTGATTCAAATCGCAGTTTAGTTTTCCTCAATCAAAACAGATCGATCCATTTACTCCGGCCTTCTATCTTGTTTCATATCAAAGTCGTGCCTTCATTTGGTACTCTTCGTCAAAAAACTGGGCTTTATTTTGTATTATTCACCGCGTGTAACTGATCTCGATGCAAGTAAACAATTGTTTTTAAATACAATCAAAGATAAAACAAGGATGGGTGACTGATTATACAGGCAAGTAGTTTATATCCTCACTAATATTATAAACGCGAAAGTTTGTATGGATGGATGTTTGTTACTCTTTCACGCAGAAACGGCTGAACGGAAATTTTGCACAGAGATAGATAATACATAGTCTGGATAAGCACATAGGCTATTTTTTATCCCGGAAAAATACACATCAAAATTACCACGCGAACGAAGTCGCGGGCAACAGCTAGTATGAAAATACTTCCGTATTTCAACGAGTTTTATCAACGGTTTCTCAATGTCCAGAGAATTTTCACCAGTTACAAACAGATCCACTTTCCTTGTATGTATAACAAACTGCTGTTGTAACAGGCGGTAGTAGCGTCGTCGGTCGGTAGAACGCTTGGCTCACATTCAAGAGGTCGTGGGTTCGATCCCCGGCGGCCCATGGACTTTGTTTTCTATAAGCTACGTACATTTGTGAAAACACCGTGAAGAAATGTGTCTGCCGGAGGCGTTCACTTACTTGAGCGCTTTAAATTTCCAATCCGCGGTGGGCACGCGTGGTAATTAAGCCCGTCCGGTCCACTCCTTGAGATGTTGCACAGCCATGGCATCCTCCTTTTTATACCCGTGTACACCTAAGTCGGGCCCAACACTTGTGATGTCTGTTGCAGGCTGGCCGCGGTCCTGACGCTGGGCTCGAGCGAGCTGCGTCGCGAGATCGACGCCATTGTACTGAACACAGGTGAGGAACCGTCCCTATAATTTGTTTTTAGGGTTCCGTACCCAAGGGGTGCCAAACTGTCCGTCTGTCACCAGGCTGTATCTTATGAACCGTGATAGTTAGACAGTTTAAACATGTGAGCATCAAGAAATCTAAACATAAACATTTACATACAGACACATACATTGCTTCTGCCCCACACTAGGATACCCTGTGTCGTGGGAACCGGAAACAACGACATCACAAACATGTAAACATCCAAGACCTGGGGTTTTTTTTAAGATGTTTTTTGTCTTTGTGACTATCACACGATAGTCTAACAATGCTGACATAAAGGTTGTGTGGTGACAATGTCAAAATCTGGGGGGCGTTGAAATGTTCACAGTATTCAATCTATCATCATCATCATCAGCCCCTTGACGCCCACTGCAGGACACAGGCCTCCCTCATGGTTTTCATAACCATGAGAGGTTTTGCCTTTTGATTCAATCTATATGAAGATTAAATTATTACCCTGCTGTGACCTTTTCCTTCTGTTGTTCTTGGATGTACATAGACATCACCTTATTCAAATTACAACTGAAGAAAATATTATTAGAAAAATTTTAGAATTTTTGACTTTAGTTGGTAGGTATTTTGACATGTGTATTGACATGATTTTTAGTTTATTTTATTTCGCTTATTTTTTATATTTTATTGACGTATCGCACGTATCATTATGCACGATATTTGATATTTCCGTTTCGATGTATTAATTCTGAAAAGAGATAATTTATTGATATTACCTATCACATTGGACGACTGTATGGCGCTCTCTCTTAAAATATTTGTTTGTCTACAGGGGAAAACATGCAGGATCTACACTATTTCAGATTGTACCACCTTTTTAAACTCATGTTTAACAAATGGTTACTCAGAAACATTCCAATCCACAATAAGCTTTCGAGAAAAACGCTTTTTAGGTATGGTTTTCTCGTCAAGTTTTTGTAGAGACGTGTTTATTGTTATTTATAGTGAATACAAATATAGAACTTCTGAACAAAAACTCGGAACAAAATAATCTAATAGACGAAAATCACTTTTATCACAAGTTACGTATTGTGAGTTGGAACGTTTCTGCGTAACACGGTCCAAATAAATATCTTTATCTTTAAATAGTTGTAAACTCTTAAAGTTTTGCATGCACGCACGCCGGTTTCGGGTACTTTTTATCTTGCCCTTTGCTAATACATCCCCTATTTGGTCGAAATATGTCCGTCTGGGTCGTCCCCTTACCGGCCCTTCCATCCACATTCGCTCGATATATTTGTTTTGTCAATCTTTCTTCCTTCATCCTCTCCACATGTTCAAATCAACGCAACATTCCTTTCTCAACGACTAACGAATGTTGAGGAAGCGAAAGTGATCTGTCAGGATCGTAGCAAGTGGCAGTACCCCTCTGGGATACAGGCGTGAGTTTATGTTGTGTTATGTAAACTCTGGTGTTTCGTGTGATGTGTTGTGTGAAAGTGATATTGGTAACGGTGGTAGCCCAGTGGGTAGAACTATCGACTCTGATGTGAGAGACCTAGGTTCAATTCCCAATGAGGGCATGTGCCTATAACTTTGTTTATTTTCAAAGTGACGTACGCCTGCGAATTTGTAGTAGCAATACAATACGCTAACGGTGAAGGACAACATCGTGAGGAACCCCGCGGCTTCGTTGGCTCCGCACGTATTGACTCGTCTCTCCCGTGGGCTAGGCCGACTAAGCTGTCAGGATTGTATAGGTGCTGGGCAAGCCTACTGCATTTAAACACAATGTCCCAGGCACTGCATCGTCCGAGTGGTCCCTTCACACATCTAGTGTGAGTGAAGGTGCCACTGGACGCTGTATAAATCATCTCATTTACGTAGACGCAAAGGCCAAAGTTGTGTGAAAGTTATATTATTTTTGTTATTTTTTTTGCAGAAAGCGCCGAGGCGGTCCGTGAGCACGGGGAGCCTGTCAACGCCGAACTCTACGTCCTGTCAGTGGCGCCACGACAGTAAGTGTGACCCTGTCATCATCAACCATTTCTAGACCACTGCAGTACATAGGCCTCCCTCGTGGTTCTTCTAACCATGAGGGGTTTTGCCATAATCGCCACGCTTGGCAGGCGGGTTGGCGATCGCAGAATGTAGAAGGCGACAAGGAAATAAATTACCAGGAGACGGGCAGCAGCGTCTTCCTGAGATTCCAACCGCATACTGCGATCGCCAACCCGCCTGCCAAGCGTGGCGATTATGGCAAAACCCTTCATGGTTAGAAAACCAGTACATTTTGTAGCAAGCCATATAAAATTTTAAACGTTCCGCATTTAATCGCAAATTGTACACTTTATGATACGTTATTTTGAGTCATTAGCAGTTCAGTCACTGTTCTAGCCCATTTTAGTATCATTATCGAAACAAATACCCTGTGCTGTGGTAACCAGGCAAGGACATCACAAACGTGGAACTACACCCAGACTGAGGCCGTTTGTACAAATGTACGGCGGCCCCCAGTGGGAGTCGAACCCACGACCTCTGTTTCGGTAGTTGAGCGCCTTAACGGCTAGTCAATTGTAGCCAACGAGGCAGTCAATTGTTAATTAATTCTTTTAAATCATTTGTACAAGATGTAATTTATATCGGCAGTGGCGAGAGTGAGCTGGGCACCCAGGACCGCCCGCTGGAGTTGCAGAATTTACAGAATGTCGACAATATCCGACATATACAGGTATGTACAGTACACGGACTACAGTTTTGCTAAGTTTGCTAAGTAAGTTTGGTCCCGTCTGTCATTTGAATAATGTTTAATGTTGTAGTTGTCGCGCTAGGTTCTTACTGCAGTCGGTAGAGGGAGAAAAAATAACAACCGTGGACAGTACGACACAAATTTATTTTTCGTGGATTCACTGAATATAATGCCTACACCCGATCAGTCACTTTCTGGTTAGCACAGATAGGCACTCTCCTGAAGTCGAGGTGGGTACGCAGCGTGACCCGTGATAGTGCAACCCGCGGGATAGGATTTCCTCCGTAGTGGCCGGTTACTTGTAGTCCAAGGCAGCGCGGTGATAGTGGGCTTAACCTCGGGAACGGGACGTGGCCCAAGTATGTATGGCCTGGCAGGTGTTTGGCCCGGAACTTAGGTCCCAATAGCGGGAGATAAGTTTACTCGATTTTGGAGTATAGTAGTACTTAATCAATTTAATGGTTTATAAAGTCATCCGACCGTTCAGAGCGGTCCCGGAAATATTGTGAGCCAGCAGAGGCGTGTACGCGCAGCTCTCAAAGCGGTCCGTGATCGAATGATCTGGTGACGACGCGCAGCAAGACCATGGCGGCTATCGCTAGGCAGGTTAGAGAACAATAGCCTTCCTAACGACTAGTGATGCAGGCGCAGTCGATAATTGTAGTTTATCGATTGTCGATAATTTGTTATCGATAAGTCGGTAACCAATCATCGATACTTGCTGTTTTATTAGGCTTATTCATTAATAGATTAAGGTTTAGATTTAAGTTGTAAAATAGTATGAAGTTTAATCTTGATTAACTGTTTCTTTGTTATTACATTTTTATTTTTTTTTTGTTAATTTAGTCTCTTATTTATTATTGAGATAATAAATAACGCTAAATAGTAGCCCTTTTAACCTAACCTAACCGCGTTTTTTGGTAAGCTTATAAAAGCGGTGGTAGGCTAGTGTGCAAAAGCATTGGCCTGGGAAGCGAGAGACCCAGGTTCGATTTCCAGTGCGGACATGTACCTATGACTTTCTAAGTTATGTACATTTGTGAAGTTATAGTAGCGATACCACTCGCTAACCGTGAAGGAAAACATCGTGAGGTAACCCGAGGGTCTGAGCTATTCACATACCTCAGCGCTTGAAATCGCCAATGTGCGGTGGGCACGCGTGGTGATTAAGTCCATACTCCCTCCTTGAGAGGCCTGTGCCCCACAGTGGGACGTATTATATAGATATTATGTGTGTTTTATCACAACTTCTCACTGCTTAAATACGATTATTGTTTTGTTCCGATGCCTGAATACACGCGGCCAGTGTCGTCGAGCCACTAATGTGTACCTACTAAGAAAGCTTAGGTCAGCGGAATAACGCAACAAAGAGA
The DNA here is from genome assembly GCA_963969515.1 of Yponomeuta evonymella. Classification (NCBI taxonomy): domain Eukaryota; kingdom Metazoa; phylum Arthropoda; class Insecta; order Lepidoptera; family Yponomeutidae; genus Yponomeuta; species Yponomeuta evonymella. The sequence goes on along the minus strand of OZ018370.1, from coordinate 577,051 downwards.
CAAACCAATGACGACGGAGAATGGCAATGAGACAATGTGAACCTTAAGTGACTGTCTCGTTGGTCTAGCGGTATAACGTGTGATTGGGTTCGATTCCCACTGGGGGCCGTCGGACATTTGTACACTAGGCCTCGGTCTGGGTGTATTTCCATGTTTGTGATGACCTTGCCTGGTTACCATAGCACAGGGCATCCTAGTTTGGGACCAGGTCAAGTGATCGTGTTGTGTGGAAGTGGCAGGTTATTTGTCTAGTGTTTAATGATCCAAATTGTTGCAGGTTCATACAAGCCCTTGTAATGTAAACCTTGCATTAATTTTCCAGTATTTAATGATCCGAACGTTTTCAGGTTCGAACAGGCCCTTGTAAAGCCGCGTTTTCACGATGTTAGTACACTCGGACCGAGTGACCTATTTTTGGCACTCTGAAACTACTCGTAGACTATCGTGTGGACGGGCCATCTTAGTAAAAAAAAAAGCTACTCTGATGCCATCGGCTATTTTTTGTTCACTCAAATCACACACTACTTGTCTTACTGCCGTACTCAGAGTCGTCAATTAAGATTTAATGTCAATTAAGTATCATGTCATCTCTTTCATTTCAATGACATATGAAAGGGATAGCACGACACTTAATGAACATTAAGTTTAATTGACGACTGTGAGTACGGCAGTAAGCTACTAAGATGAAATCGCAAAAACAAAATGGCGCCAATACTGGTAACTCCTGCCATTCGTAAAGAAAAAGTGAAGTGGCAGAGAAAAGTTTATGTTTGTAGAGTTTTATTAAGTTGTGGAAGTATTGTGAAGCGGTTTCTATTGCCGTGACCAAACTGTTCTTTTCTTTTTATACTTTATTGTTGAAGTTTCATATTAAACATATTTGATTCCGCTTCTATTTATCGCAAAAATAAATTTTTGGTCATTTTTAGCACGATGAGCGACTGAGTTAGCAACTAAACGCCTATAAACTGGAGCAAAAATCAGAATTCACTGAAATGTGTGCACACTACCATCGGAGTGGCCAGCAGTTTTTTTTAGTCGCCAAGATTAATCACTCGGTCCGAGCCTACTAAGGTCGTGGAAACGCGGCTTTATCTAAACTTTTTCAGTGTTTAACGATCCGAACGTTTGCAGGTTCGCGCGTACCTGGTCCGCGCGCCGCCGCCGGCGTCCGCCGAGTCGCCGCCGCTCGGCGCCCACCGTGTTCACACGCAGGTAAGCTCACTCCGGCGTCCGCCGAGTCGCCGCCGCTCGGCGCCCACCGTGTTCACACGCAGGTAAGCTCACTCCGGCGTCCGCCGAGTCGCCGCCGCTCGGCGCCCACCGTGTTCACACGCAGGTAAGCTCACTCCGGCGTCCGCCGAGTCGCCGCCGCTCGGCGCCCACCGTGTTCACACGCAGGTAAGCTCACTCCGGCGTCCGCCGAGTCGCCGCCGCTCGGCGCCCACCGTGTTCACACGCAGGTAAGCTCACTCCGGCGTCCGCCGAGTCGCCGCCGCTCGGCGCCCACCGTGTTCACACGCAGGTAAGCTCACTCCGGCGTCCGCCGAGTCGCCGCCGCTCGGCGCCCACCGTGTTCACACGCAGGTAAGCTCACTCCGGCGTCCGCCGAGTCGCCGCCGCTCGGCGCCCACCGTGTTCACACGCAGGTAAGCTCACTCCGGCGTCCGCCGAGTCGCCGCCGCTCGGCGCCCACCGTGTTCACACGCAGGTAAGCTCACTCCGGCGTCCGCCGAGTCGCCGCCGCTCGGCGCCCACCGTGTTCACACGCAGGTAAGCTCACTCCGGCGTCCGCCGAGTCGCCGCCGCTCGGCGCCCACCGTGTTCACACGCAGGTAAGCTCACTCCGGCGTCCGCCGAGTCGCCGCCGCTCGGCGCCCACCGTGTTCACACGCAGGTAAGCTCACTCCGGCGACCGCCGAGTCGCCGCCGCTCGGCGCCCACCGTGTTCACACGCAGGTAAGCTGGTTTGTTAGCCGTTCGTCCTACATGCAGTTAGTCCAAGTCGCGGTTTGTCCAGTAAGCGTTTTGGTGCAATACGCAGTTAGTCCTAAAATCTGAACGAACTGCAAATTCACTTGGTGGCAGTTGGTCCAAATCGGAGTTCGTCATATTCGCAGTTTGACATTACGGCAGCCCACCCTAAGCCCAGTCCGTCTCGTATATACGCAGCTCTCTCGAGACCTACCGGTCCGGGAGGTAGTCGCTATCAGTGATAAAGATATAAGAAAGAACAGGCTGTTTCTGAACCAGCAATCTACTTCTCGACCGCTTAAACAATTACCATCAGGTGATACTGGGGTTAACCACTGGCCAGTTTATTGAATAAATAAAACCCGTATTTAATGTGCTGCATGTTGAAATGAATAAGAAGTGCAGCACCATTGATAAAACCAGGTTATGTTCCCCTCTCTAAGCTTGCGCCAACGCTGTCTGTCACCGCTATATATCTATTGTGGACTGTAGTAGGTGGAATAAAATTTGAATTGGCACGGATGTTTACTCGTTTATTTTTTCATTTTACAATTTTCCGACGTTTCGGTACTTTTGCAAGTGCCGTGGTCTCGGTAGACTGAGGTGACAGGCGTCTTTTTGAAAGCCATTAACTGTTAGTTTACTTCCCTCGGCAAAAAATACAAAAAATTATGAAGTTACGTTTCAAAAATATTTTGGCTAATTTTTAAATTTAAATTGGCAAAAACAATTATTTTATATAAACTCAAAATTATTTATTATTAGTTGAAAATAAAATTAAATCTGCGGTCACACTTCTAGCAAGGTGGATAATGTATGGTGCATATGTGTAATGTAATGTAGTTTAATTTAATGCAATGCAGTGTAATTTAATTTAATGTTGTAATATAATGCTATGTAAAGTCTAGCTTAACTAATTATGTCTGATCCGTCTCGGCGACCGCTACACTATCTGTTGATTCAATAATTTGTTTCAATTAAATGTTTTTATAGTACATATGGTGCTACATTACCGCACTAGTGCGATAATGAGCACTTTACGTGCCTATGTCGAAACTTCAAAGGGCCATATGTACTATAAAACGTTGTACGATACACGTGCGAATAGGTAATTCATAACTCGTGTCGATATATTATAATTTATCGCCACTCGTTGCGAATTTCCTACTTTTCGCACTAGTATCGTAATGTACTATTATCTACTCTGATACTATACATAATACAAAGACTATAAAACTGAAAACAAAACTTATGACAAACATTACGCATAGGCCAAAATTAAAGATAAAAAGTTTTATTACGATGCAGCTCTTGTATGGACACCTGTATCATAATATAACTTTTTAATCATAACGATACACCTATACAACCTCCAGCTGGACCAAGAAGGTTGAACGTCTACTTTAAAAAAAAAAAAGGTTTCTATGAACGAGTCCGCGGCGACACAACACGCATGCGCAATCTATGTTTGCGCCTTGGCGCCAACATTTTACATTTTAAAAAACTTTTCAATATTTAAACAAAGTTTGGTTCTGTTTGTAAAACAAATTAGTTTATGTATTATAGTATGAGAGGAGATACAGTAGTGTATGACACGGTACATAACTTGGTCTTATAACACTCGCGCGTTATAAGAACCCTTATTATGCAACAGTATCATAAACTACTATTATTTCTAAACAGAAATGGGAAATAGCTGAGCCCTAGCGTCTAATGCATACCTCACACCTCAGCGCTCGCTATGTACTTACAATGGCCAACTATGAGGCTAAGGGCCGGTTTCTGAATTGAGAATTTCACTAAGCAAATACTTAAGTAACGTTCTGTCACGCTCTTTTCTGAGAAAATCGAAGCGACAGCACTACAGTTAACTATACCTACTTAGCGAAATTCTCAATTCAGAAACTGGCCCTAAGTGCGGAAATCTCAAGCGTAAGTGACCGTTCCGTGGATGTCGTAGAAGGCGACTAAGGAAATCAATTACCAGCAGACGGGCAGCAGCGTCTTCCTGAGATTCCAACCGCATACTGCGATCGCCAACCCGCCTGCCAAGCGTGGCGATTATGGCGAAACCCCTCATGGGTATGAAAACCACGGAGGAGGCCTGTGTCCGGCAGTGGGCGTCAAATGGCTGATGATGATGAAGATGATGAAGTAACCTAATTCGTGTTACAGATGGACTATATTCACTGTCTAGTCCCAGATCTCCGAGAGATCACGGCGTGCGCGTTCTATTGGGGCAAGATGGATCGCTACGAGGCGGAGAGACTGCTGGAGAATAAGCCTGAAGGTAAGTGACCGACAGATGACCTCATCCAAGTGGCAGGAAGACGCTGGATGCAGGCCGCTTCCGACCGGTCTCTTTGGAAATCCATGGAGGAGGCCTATGTCCAGCTGTGGACTTCTTGTGGCTGAATGATGAAGCGACCGAGTAACAGAGATTTTCTATGTGCTATTGCACACATAATGTGGCACTTTTTTATTGCATGAACCTAAAGACTGCGAAATGGCTGACGAGAAATTCCGAGTGCCACATTTGCTCAGTTAAGAAGATATGAACATTTGAAAAGTCGGACTTTTTAATTATTATAATTAAAATCCATTATTGCAGTTAAACAAACAGTTTTGCACATAGGCGAACTTAATGCTACTCGGCATTATCTACCAGCTAACCTAAGTTATGAAGAAAACAAAAATATTAATAAATTTTAAATATTTATATATGTTATGTGTGGAACAGAAAGGTTATTCCATGGCTTGTGTTCCTAAAGTGATATAAAGTCTCACAGTTACCTGCAGATAGAAAAGAAAGAAAGATACATCACAGAAACAAAATAAGCAGATAAGTAACATAATATGCACAACAACAGAAAGAAAACTAAATACACAACAGACAAAACGAATAAATAAAACAGGACCATAGACGTAGCCTGTGGTGTGTCTAAGTTGCCACAAAAGGGCCTCTGACCATCCCCAGAATTTCTTTTAAATTAACGCGTTCGGACGGAGTAATAATAAGATATACACTCATACTTATTGATTCATTAATCGAGTGGTTTTTCTCCCCAGGCACGTTCCTCCTGAGGGACTCTGCTCAGGAGGAGCACCTGTTCTCGGTGTCGTTCCGCAAGTACGGGCGCTCTCTTCACGCGCGCATCGAGCACTACCAGCGCCGGTTCAGCTTCGACTCGCACGACCCGGCCGTGTTCGCCGCCAGCACCGTCACCGGCCTCATTGAGCATTACAAGGTGAGGGTCCGCTGCTGGCAAACGGACTAAAGTGTGCTCAATACCGCTGGGGACGAAGCGACGCGAAAAAAATGGGAAAACTGTATTTAAAAATGTGTAAAAATTAGCTCGGCCCGGCCGTGTTCGCCGCCAGCAAAGATTTAAAAAGCGACTCGGGGATAGTGGGACAATTGCGTCCAAGGGCGCTTATACGCGGGCGGCACGTTGCGAACGACATTGCCAGCTGCAGTCGTCGACACTAATATTCGACGCTGACATGTCGGCGACTGCCGCCGCCGGTGCGTCGACGGCCGCTGTCCACGGCAACTGTCGACGCCTTCCGTCGACGAGTGTCGACGGCTGCAGTTGGCACGTGCCGCCCGTGTATAAGCGCCCTAAAACTCTACCTGTGATTGGTTTAATAACTTCTGAAAAATGGCTAGGATTTTCTTAAAAGCGCCAGCACTCTCACCGGCCTTGTACCGGCATTACAAGGTGAGGATTTTGTGCTAAAAACGGACTAAAAATATGCATAATACCTCCCGGGGAAAGAGATCATACGTCAAAAAGCGACTCGGGAAGGTTGTGTCTAAATCTCTACCCATAATGGGGTTTAAAACTCCTAGAAAAATGGCTAGGAAGCGTCGGTACTTGACTCCAAAATGAAAAAATAAACGCTGTCTAAAACTGTGTTAAACACTGCCTATGATTGGCTTAAAAACACCTGGAAAAATGGCAAATATTTTCTTTCAAGAAGCGTAATGTTTTATTTTGACGTGTCAGCAAGGAACTAATACCTCTGGGGAAAGCGCCGAGATCGATCGTCGAAGAGCAACGCGACAAGAGTAGGAAAACGGTGTCCATAACTGTGTTAAAGGAAACTGTCAATTGAGTATTTTGAAAAGACTAAGGGCCGGTTTCTGAATTGAGAATTTCTCTAAGAAAATACTTAAGTAACGTTGTACTATCTTCAGTCTACCTAAGTACATAGGCTATCTCTTGAGGTAGGGAGGTAATTAAAAGGCTGGTTCTTAATCGAAGAGAAGATACGAATAGATTTATTTCAGGTAAATGTACTGAGATATAAACAGAAATTAGGTTCGCACTTAGTTGCGTGTGAAGCACGCCATTAGTTTGGGGGCGTGGCCACAAAAATGGACCAATGGATACAAAGCAAAGACTTAAACTAGGCACCTTACGTACTAACATTGTACAAAGTGATCTTAATACTAATAAATGAACTTATAATGTTGAATGGGTACATATTAGAGTTTTCTATTACAATGGTAGGTACTTATATTGAACTTATTCTAACAATCATGTGTGCTACCCGGTACAAAATTAACTTATAAGTATTAACTTATTCTAACAGTTCTGTAAATAATAACAAACAGTAATTATATGTGTTCTGCCCGGTACATACTCCCGCCGCAGCTCCTTGAGCTGGTAAGCTGTTAACCGGGCAGCACGATCAACCTTTTGGTAGGTCGACGCATTACACGACCCTGGGTCTTTACGTCGACTACCCGAATTTCTTGGTCCCCACCGGGGTAAGTTGCTACTACGACGCCGCGCGGCCAGCAGTTACGTGGCAGCGTGCCGTCAGCGATAAGGACTTGATCGCCGATTTTAATCGGTGGGCCGGTAGCGTGGGGCTCCCGCCGGTGCTGTAGCTCGGGCAAGTATTCCCGCACCCAACGGGCCCAGAAACGGTCGGCGAGCAATTGGCTCGCTCGCCATTCTTTTCGGCCAGCCGCATCCCCTTCGGTGAAGGCACCAGGCATAGGTACGCGGGACGGGCCACCCAAAAGAAAATGGTTAGGGGTGAGAGCCTCCGGCTCGTCGGGCTCCATCGACACGTGTGTCAGTGGTCGGCAGTTTAAAGTGTGTTCAGCCTCGACGAGCAGGGTGGCTAACACCTCCTCCCTTGGGGCGCGCTCATGCAGAGTAGTTTGTAAAGCTACCTTGACACTTCGTACGAGCCGCTCCCAGGCTCCGCCCATGAACGGTGCGCTGGGAGGGATGTAGCGCCAGCGGATGGCGCGGGCTCCAGCTGCGGCTTCCATTGAGCCCTGGGCTGCCGCGAGGAGTTCGGCGTTGGCGCCCTTGAAATTGGTCCCGTTGTCTGAAACAATTTCCGTTGGACACCCGCGACGGCCGATGAAGCGCCGCAGCGCCATAATCGCAGAGTCCGTGCTTAGACTTCCGGCTAACTCTAAATGGACCGCCCGCGTGGTGAGACAGGTGAATAGGACGCCGTATCTCTTCTGCCGCGAGCGGCCGACCGTCACTGTCATCGGACCGAAATAGTCCAGCCCTGTGAAGCTAAAGGGCCTCTTACCGTGCGCCAGGCGGCTCGGGGGATGATTGCCCGTCGACGGGCAGCTGGGCGTGGCCTTACGAATTTTGCAAATAAGACATTCTTTCAACTTCCCCCGTACCGCCTGCCGCAAACGGAGCACCCAATAACGTTGACGTACCTCATTCGCTGTGAGTTCGAAGCCCCCGTGGTGCAGTTGGCGATGTGTCCACTCGATGTAGAGTCGCACCCACGGGTGCTCGCCGCCGAGAATGGCCGGCTCCTTTTGATCGCGTGATAATCCCTCAGTTGCGGCTATTCGCGAGCGGAGTCGCAGAACCCCTTCTTTGTCTAAATAAGTAGCGAGTTTGTGGACCCGGCTGGCCGCCGGTATAGGCTCTCCGCGGCGTAGATGGGCAATGTCCGCGCCAAACAACTCTTGTTGTTGCGCTTTTACCCACAGCAACTCCGCCGCGAATAAGTACTGAACGGGAATAACAGATGGCGCTACCTGTCCAATTCTAATTTGGTCACCGCTAGAATGGCCTGCAACTATAGTACGGTCACCTCGTAATGGCGTTTTCCTCTTGTTCGCCCTCCACGTCGGGTCCGAGTCTGCTCCTTTGGAGGTGCGCTTGCGCGTGATTGCACAAGTAGTCGCTTGCGCTCTTCTAGCGCGAAGGTGGTCGAGGAACAGAAGTACGCGTGCAGTTGTCCTAATTACCTTTTGCCAATTAGAGAACCTGTCGATTTTTGGTAAGGCTTCGTAAAGGCTCGTCTCAGGGGCTGAACGGGCGATGCTGACGCGCTCCTCCTCGGCCGCCTCAGCGCTTGGTGGCGCATGAGTTTTCTCTTGAGGCCACTTGTCCGGCGTAGCGCTCAGAAAGGCCGGACCGCGGAACCATCTATGATTTGTGTCAAACCCACCTGGCGAGTCCCTTGTCGCATCGTCGGCGACATTTTCTTTTGTCGGCACCCATCGCCAATCGTTAATTTTCGTGCTCTCGTGTACTTCGGCTATGCGGTGGGCCACGAATGGCTTGTAAGCATGGGCGCCTCTGCGCAGCCATGCGAGCACCGTGGCAGAGTCTGTCCAGAAGACTCGCCGGGTGGGTCTCAGATCGTGCTCGCGCATCGCTGTCTCGGCGAGACGAACGCCTAGAACTGCTGCTTGCAGTTCGAGTCGTGGAATGGAGACTACTTTACCTACGGGGGCCACTCGGGCTTTTCCTGCGACGAGGGATATATGGGCCTGGCCAAGCTGGTCTGTGATCCGCCAGTAGACAGCGGCAGCATACGCGGTCGAGCTGGCGTCTACAAACGTGTGTAGCTCTCGATCCTGCGCTGTCGAGTAGCTCGCATATGGGCGTGGGATCGCGAGTCGAGGTAAGTAAAAAACGTTCTCACCCCAGCTTTTCCATGCCGCGGCCTCCGCGTCTCTCAGTGGTTCGTCCCACTCGATTCCGGAGCGCCAGGCATCTTGTAAGATGCGCTTAGCCTGTACTGTCACCGGAGTAGCAAGGCCGAGCGGGTCGAAGATGGACATGACCGCCCGCAACGCTTCTCGCTTCGTTGGTGTGCGCTCACCTCGGAGCACTGCGCCGTCGATGCGACGCTCGTTCACGTTGAACGTCAGGGTGTCTTTTTCAGGGTCCCACACTAACCCTAATACCTTCGTGGGGTCCAGCTCCAGTCTTTGGCCCTCCTTCTGTCGTTCTGGTGATAGTTCACTCAGCACTTGATGGCTGCTCGACATCCATTTGTCTAGATGGAAGTTAGCGTTCTTGTGGATGAGGTCGACCTCTCGAGAGACCTTAATGGCCTGTGCTTCTGTAGCGAAGCTGGCGAGGTAGTCGTCCATGTAGTGGTTGGCTATCACCGCCTTGGCCGCCTCCGGGTATTGAAGTTTGAACTTCTCGGCGTTCTGGTCTTTGACGAAAATAGCCGTGCACGGTGACGAAGTGGCACCGAAAATCACGCTTTTCATGCGGTACTCACTTGGTGGACCAGTGCGCCGATCACCTCTCCACAAGAAACGCTGGGCATCTCTATCCTCTTCCCGGACAGCCACTCTCAGGAACATATCCTTGATGTCACCCGTCACGGCAACTGGATGCTGGCGGAATCTCATCAGCACGCCGGGGAGAGACTGAAGCAGGTCGGGGCCAGACAAGAGTAAACTATTTAAACTCACCCCATTTGTCTTTGCCGCGGCATCGTGGACAATGCGGAGCTTCCCTGGCTTCTCCGGGTGAGTCACGCCGAAGTGGGGGAGATACCAGCGCTTGTTCGGGTGTATATCGGCTGGCGCTTCTTCTGCGTACCCCTGGCCCACCAAGTTCTGCAGCTGGGCCTCATACAGTCGCTTGACCTCGGGCTGGCGATCTAACTTTTTCTCTACGAGCTCGAGCCTTTTCAGCGCTGTGTGGCGATTTTCTGGCGGCGAAGGGTGGTCGCTACGCCAGAGAAGACCCGTCTCGTAGCCTCCCGCCGGTAACTGGCGGGTGTGCTTGTTAAGCATGTCGAGAGCTCTTTGTTCCTCTTCGGTATGGGGGCGTTTCTTCTCTACGCCTAAGCACTCCATAGCAAAGTGCTCGCGCATAAGTGCCTCTATTGCGTCGTTGTTCGGCAGCGCCTGAACGTGATTTATGCGATGCGTGGACTTACGTTCTGATGCGTAGACTCCATGCAAGACCCAGCCGAGGTCCGTCAGAGATGCCACCGGTTGGCTTCGTTTACCTCTACGCATTTCGTGAGCGAGAAGAAGACACCAGTTATCCTGACCCACCAGCACGGTCGGTGTTGCGTGTTGTACGAGGAGATTATCTCTCAAGTCGCTCAGGTGCGTGCAGGATTCGATGACGCCTGTGGGAACGGTCTGCGGAGACAGGCGTAGGCTGTCCATAGTACGCGCAGAGATCTCTATCGGCTCACCACCGTTGCGTCCGCAGATGTTGAAGACGACTCGCTTCGAGGAAGTTACGTCGATTTTCGTACCGGCTACTCCTTCCATGACGAAGGGTGATGGCGTGCCCTTGGCGCCGATGGCTTCCGCCACAGTGGTCTCTATCAGTGTGCACGTAGAGCCATCATCGAGGAGTGCGTACGTATCGCGTGTGCCCAGTGGTCCAGACACGCGCACAGGTAGGATCTTTAGTAGGGCGGCGTTACCGCCATTGCGTCTGGCTGACGCGACGATCACTTCCTCTGGTTCTGACTGTATCGTGTCTACTTCCTGGGCGTGCGCGGTTGTTGCTACTGGCGGCACGTAAGTTGGGTCGTGCAGCAGGGGATGGTGGGTGTACTTGCACCCATCCACCGGGCACTTCTTGGATTTACAAGTATGGTGGGACTTACGTGTCCTGAGGCAGCGGAAGCAGAGTTTATGCTTCTTCGTAAGTTCCCAGCGCGCCGGTGGCTCCACCTTTTTCATCGTGGGGCAATCTTTCGCGCGATGATCTTCCCTGTTGCAAATGGGACACTTACCCGACGAGGATGGTTGCGCCGTGGCGGGCGCCTCGACATGATAAGTGCGCGCGGCCTTCTTAGTGAGCTGTGTGTTGGCTGGCTCCCGCCGGTCGCTCGGGACTATGACCTCAGCGGTGGCGAAACGGCTGCATCGATCAGCCTTGCGCTCTAAGAAGGCCGTGAGTAGCAGCAGGTCCGGCATATCGTCGGGCTGCTCAGCTACGTAATTATAGAATTCGCTACGCATGGCTGGCGGTAGCTTCTCCAGCACATGGTCCACATGGTCGGCGTTATGTAGATAAAAGAACTTACCCAAAGCCTTGACAGTTGCCACGATGTTCGTGACCTTGGAGGCGAACGTGCAGACGTCCCGCGGATTCTCGCTGAGGCGAGGCAGGTGCCGGAGTTTCTCAAGCTCGGCTCTGCATATGGCGTCGGGGCGCCCGAACCTCGCTGCGAGTAGGCGAAGAACTTCGGCTGACGTCGTCGCTCCCACGAAGAGACACTGGACCGCTTCCCTGGCAGGACCCTTCAGGCAGCGCCGGAGTCGCGCCAGATTTTCTTGCTCGCTGAGGTAGTGGGCGGACTCGAAGTACGCCACCTTGAAGGGGAGCCACTCGCTCGATGCTCCGTTGAAGATGGGCAGCTCTGGACCAAGGCGCGGAGCGTTGACAGGTTGCATCGAACGCGCGGCCAAGGCCATGGCGTTTGCCAGCTCGCGGTAGTCGAAGACCGATGGTGCAGCGGCGGGGCATCGGGGTTCGCCTCCCTCAGGATTGTATGCGGCTTCTTGATGCGTGTTGGTCCCGGGCTCTTGATGAATCACGTGCGGCTCGGGTGCCCGCCGCGTCTGTTGGTATCGTGAGGCGTTAGGAACCGTGAAGCTAGCCCGTGTTTGACCGCGTTGCTGGTTGGGGACGGGCTCCGTTGGCGTAGAGTTGTGAAGTTCTGGCACGACGGCTGGCATGGCACGCTGACCGTTGACCCAGGATTCTGTGCGCTCGTGGTTGCGGACGGTGCTCCGCTCTTCTTCTTCTTCTTCGCTGTCTTCGTTCAAGGCGACACGTAAAGCTGCGAGTTCTTTATCCTTTCTGAGGATTTCCGCTTCCTTTCTAAGGAGATCTGCTTCCTTTTTAAGGAGCTCTTCTTTAACTCGGAGTAGCTCGCGTCGTCGGCTTTTAGTAGAGGACGCCTTGGTTGAGGGCGCTTTGCTTGATGTAGTACCGTGTAGTGGCGTAGCTCCAACTTGCGGTCGCAGAGTGGCGTCGAGGTCTGTAGTCAGCGTGGCGGCGGTTTGCGACGTGAGCGTCGGTGCCACGATGCTGGTTGAGACTGTAGTCTCGATTCCTGACGCACTTGCTGCCACAGCGTCCGAGGGACTCGCTGGGCTGTCTTGGTGCTTGATACCCGCTGTACTGCGCGTTCCAACCATCGTAGATGATGAACCAGTCTTTATTCGGCTCGATCGGACCAGAAGTATGTACTATCTTCAGTCTACCTAAGTACATAGGCTATCTCTTGAGGTAGGGAGGTAATTAAAAGGCTGGTTCTTAATCGAAGAGAAGATACGAATAGATTTATTTCAGGTAAATGTACTGAGATATAAACAGAAATTAGGTTCGCACTTAGTTGCGTGTGAAGCACGCCATTAGTTTGGGGGCGTGGCCACAAAAATGGACCAATGGATACAAAGCAAAGACTTAAACTAGGCACCTTACGTACTAACATTGTACAAAGTGATCTTAATACTAATAAATGAACTTATAATGTTGAATGGGTACATATTAGAGTTTTCTATTACAATGGTAGGTACTTATATTGAACTTATTCTAACAATCATGTGTGCTACCCGGTACAAAATTAACTTATAAGTATTAACTTATTCTAACAGTTCTGTAAATAATAACAAACAGTAATTATATGTGTTCTGCCCGGTACAAACGTTCTGTCACGCTCTTTTCTGGGCAATTCGAAGAGACAGCACTACTTAGCGAAATTCTCAATTTCGAAACTGGCCCTAAGCTTAGAGTTTTTTGTCCATTTTTCTCCAAAATGATCTAGATTTTGAAATGGACACCTAGTTTAACTTGTAACGTTCATTAAGTCGCGGTTACTGTGCTAGTTTGAATAAAAAAAACATTTGAATTTGTCCCCGTCTACCCCAGGACCCCAACTGCGTGATGTTCTTCGAGCCCATCCTCACGGCGCCTCTCCCGCGGAGAGAGCCCTTCTCCCTCCAACAGCTGGCGCGGGCGGTCGTCGTCTCCAACACTACCTATGACGGTAGGTCTTTGGCCTAGTTCTAGTTCATCATCATCATCATCATTCAGCCACAAGAAGTCCACTGACTGAGCACTGACTGAAAATCAGCGCAGAGGGACCACTTCCCCAGAACAACGCTGAGTCAGCTGCCTTTTGTGGCAACTCAGACACACCACAGGCTACGTCTATGGTGCTGTTTTATTTATTAGTTTTGTCTGTTGTGTATTTAGTTTCCTTTCTGTTGTTGTGCGTATTATGTTACTGTTCAGTTCGGGGATTTCGTGGTGCGCGATAATTTAGTCACTGTATGAGTGGATGTCGGTAGGTTCTTTATTGAGTGCGATTGTAGGCGGAGCTTTAGGTAGACTGAAAGACTTACCAGGTCCGATGGCGAAGGGGGTCAAAGGTCAGCGTACCTCGGGCGGGAGCCGCCTCCAGCTCCTCGATTTACCTTCCACGACCGCCCACCGTGAGTAGCGTCGCCTGACCTGGCGACGATTGAGCCGGGTCCGTCCTTCAGCACTCAGTTCTCAGTGTTGGCTCACGAAATTACACGAGAGGCGGTAGGCGATAGGACGATAGCGATAATCGAAAATGGTGGCAAACAGAAGCGACAGGGAAAGTGCTGCTGTTGAGCGGAACGGAACGGAGAGTCAATATAGAAGCAAAGTTCTTAAACGTCCGTCGCTTTTAATTAATTATAAATATAAATTCCAGCCTAAAGTGTTGCTAGTGCATATGCAAGTGAAGCTTATAAACCGAGCTGTCGAAATCATTAAAATGTACTTAACAATCGACCGAATTCGTGAGTAATATCCAACATTTACTTGCATACAATCCTATAAAGGAACTTCAACGGTCATTGGTTAGAAAGAGAAGAAGATACCAAACGTCAAAAGTGAGTGACAGTGCAAATGATTGACAATTGATCAACCAATCAAAGGACGAAACGCGCTGTCACCCATCTGTCATTGTCCTTTGCGTTTCATTCGACGCAAAGTAAGACATAAGCGTATTGTCGTCTGACTGTCACCATCACACACATTTCAATCGACGCAGTGCTAGCGTTTTAAATTATAAACATGAAATGTGAAGCATGTATGCAGTCAGCGCTGGCCTCTGAGTCGATGAAATGCTATATCTGCAGCAAGAGGTTCCATCACCAATGCATTAATATGACCTCAGCGCAGTACAGGGAACTGAATAAGGACACTTGGCGATGCCCGGGGTGCGAAAACGTCACCAGGAGGCGTTTGAAAAGGGGCGATGAGACACCAACGCGCAAGCAGTTTGAGCAAGAATCGGCTTCTGCACCAAAGATGAGTGCCATGAAAGTCTGCGACCCGCATTCTGGGTACTTATCTGACGCGTCCGCTGCCCTCTCACCTACTGTACAGGCCACGGTCACTTGTCCTCCCGTAACCTATGAACAAATTAGCCTCTTGTTGGATACCAAACTGGACAATTTCAGGAAGGCCATTACGTCAGAGTTCAATGATGTTTTGTCGAAAATGAGAGCGAGTTTCAGAGAGGAAATAGCAACCCTAAAAGCAGAAAATGCCGCATTAAGAGAGGAATTCACGACTCTCGAACAGAAGGTAAGCTCCACAGATGTGTCGAAGATGACGGAAGCCATATGCGACTTGCAATTTCAGCTCAACGAGAGGGAACAGGATCTTCTCTCCAACGACGTCGAGATAACGTGCATCCCTGAGTACGATGGTGAATCTGTAGGTCACCTAGTTATTGCAGTGGCAACAAAATTGGGCATGAAGCTGGAAGAGCGTGACATCGTAAGCGCTGGGCGTGCGGGGCCCAAGCGTAGTCCGGTCGAGGGGACCGCTGCGCCTCGCCCGCGTCCCATCGTCGTCCGCCTGGCGCGCCGCCCCTTACGGGAGGAACTAATAAAAAGCGCGCGTGTGCGCCGTGGCGCAACTACTGCAGAATTGGGACTCCCCCAACACGAGCCATACCGGTTCTATGTGAACGAGCGGCTAACCAAAATCAACCGAGCCTTAAACCGACCGACGACAGTTGTCAATTCAAAAATAGAAAGTAAACCAATCCCAGAAGAGGGGATTGTGTTGCCAGTTCAACAAACAAATTAATATTGAATTTAGATGCGAAAACTGAACAGTTACTTATCTGCTTATTTTGTTTCTGTGATTTATTTTGGTGTAATAAATGTCTTTCTTCTTCTTCTTCATTTAAACACACAGTTTTGCACATAGGCGAGTCACATAGTTTTGCTTAATGCTCGTGGTCGAACATTTTATCTTATATTATCTCTCCCCTCAGGAGTGGAGCAGCTTCCCCTGCCGGCGAGCCTGCGGGCGTATCTCCAGCAGTACCACTACAGGCAGCGGGTTCGCGTGCGTCGCCTCTAGCGGCCCCGGCTCAGCTTCTTCTTGTACCCGCGGCTCTGACTCCGCCGCCCGACCGGGTATACCCTGCGAGAAGAAGCCGGCTTCGTGGCGACGGTCTCGAGGTGTTAAACGGCTTTGAGTCGTGCGGGCGAGGAACGCGCGGTATACCCTGCGCCAAGAAGAAGACGGTCTGGTGATTATGAGGTGTACCCGGCTTTGAGTCGAGTGTTGGATGGTCACGCGGTATACCTTCCACCAAAAAGAAGACAGTTTTGATTCGAGTGTTCGATGGTTATGAGGTATTCCCGACTTTGAGCGGAGAGTTCGGTGATCACGAGGTGTGCTCGGCTTTGAAGCGGGCGATCGACGACCACAAGGTATACCCACCTTGCATCGAGCGACCGATGACCACGAGGTATACTCTGCATCAAAAAAAGTTAACTGAACGTAAATTCGGTATGAAACTTTACGGACTAAGTGGGACTTTTAAAGTAACTAAAATTATTTAAGCGCAGCCCCTCGGGTTGTAATGCTCTTGATATATCACCCGGTATAAAATGGTGTTCAGAGACATAAACACTACAAACATGTAACATCTTAAGTCTTTAACTGTATATTTTTAAGCAGTCGTATTTAAACAACTTTAGTTGTTACCATGTCTTCGTATTACTCATCGTATATTCGTGCTTTGATAGAGAGGAATTTCAAACAAAATGACACCCCGTATAAAGTGATGTACAGAAGAAAAAAAAACACTACACCCAATCATATGAAAGCATAGTTTTTGGCGGTATTTAAGTAGACGCGTGCAGTTCGCGAATGAATGAAGCACTTCGTGAAACAACACATTTAGTTCGTTCAATACATAATATCTTTTTATATCTCCTTCACTCCACCAGTGCTCCAGGGAGTAACACTAGAGCCACCAAGGACAAAAACCATTTCTTTTTTTACAGATCGAATTTGCAAAAAGTGTCTGTACAATCTCTCAATCATGTTAATCTGTAGAAAATTCATATTCAAACAAATTTTATTCAAAGTAACACTGAAACTGTGACTTATGGAACGTTACAATTAAAATCTAGATCATTTGGAGAAACAACGGACAAATAAACTCGTTAGTCTTTTCAAATACGTTCCTTAAATAACAGAGTTTACATCTTTTAAACTCTGTGTAGAGGCAAAAAATTCCACCTTCTCGCCGAGACTTGAACCCGCGACATCTGGCTAACCGTGCCAGCGCTCTTCCAAATTGATGCTCTCTCCTAAGCTAAGCTAACTCCGGCCAGTGCATCTTACATATTTTAATCTTCTAAAACCTATTAGTAATTTGCAATGAACTGACTTTAATTCCAGACATATTTGTCGTCTAAATAATCCTTAATGCTATAGTAACCCTTTTGGCACAAAGTTCTCTTTACACATTTTTTGGAACCGCGCTTCTGGCAAGCTTATTATATCCTCAAGGATCTTATTGTAGAAACGTATAACATGCCCTATAAACAGAATTCTTAGCGACCCGATCGCACCACCATAACAATGGTTTTTAATAATTGTTCTTTTCATCATGGGACTAACCGACAGCCCGCTTTGCCGGGGATGCCTCAAAGAAGAGGAAACACCCGCCCACGTGACCATTCACTGTGAAGGCGTGGAGGAGCAACGTACCGCCATCATTGGGAAGCTGGGATCCCTTCTCCTGCCTCCTGGCCTGTAGTGACATCAGAGCACTGCTGGCCTTCTGGAAAGAGATAGGCTGGCTGGAGTGAGCTCACAGCTTTGCTACGTACAATGGCCCAACCATGAGGCTAAGTGCGGAAATCTCAGGTCTAACTAACTAACTAACTTGTTCTTTTCATGGTTATAAGCTAACAGGTCAATACTAATTTTTAGGACACATGGTCGTGAACCTAAGGCAAAACCTAGGACTAGATAGCATTACGGCCAAAAACGGCCCGTTTTTGGTATAAATGCTATCTAGTCTCGGGTTCGTGATGCTAGTTTCTCTGTCGTGGGTCCTAAAAATCACTGTTAACATGAATGAGAGATTGTACAGACACTTTTTGCAAATGCGATCTGTACAAGAAGATATGATTTTTGTTTCGTTCGTGGCGCTAGTTACCCCAATGGACCTCCTTAAGTTACCCTTTTAAAGTTTACAAGGGTTAATATATAATATTATTTCATTTCATTCAGCCCTGGTCTGTAAATACAAACAGTTGGTACGAATTGATAAAATACGGGAAGCCATGCCCAGGCCCTCGTCACTCCATACAAAAAATATTATGAACGTACTTTGTGCCAACATTGAAACAAAAAATATAATCCTGCTAAAACAAAAGGCATTAACTCCGCAGTGAATCACGTAGATGTATCATGATTTAAAATTAAGTCGGGTTATATGGGAAATCTTATGGTAGTAATGTTGGTATTACGTATTTTGCAAATGGCCGGTAATTTTGTTCGTTTGTTGTTTTTGTGTGGCATTATTTTATTTATTTTAACTTTAGCAATTGGTGTAGTGCGTGAAAAGTGATTAAACAAGAAATATGGGAGGAAAAGCATTGAGGAAATGTGAAATTTGTGGCATTAGAAGAGTCAGAAATTAATGTACGTCTGGCATATTCTTAGCCAGATACCTATCCACTGGAGCCAAACAAGTAAAATTAGCAAGTTTATCATAATAAATGTACGCAAATTTTGATATTTATTTAATGCGCTTGGATAAAACAACTGAATTATTTAGAACAATTTACGATTTTGACAAATTTAAATTAACGCCGGTTGTAGTGCGGTACCCATGTGGTAGGTACATTTTTTTTTATCGATATTTTGGACGATTGATTTCTGCCAGATATTTGTACACGCTGTCTAAAATTGATCACAACTACTTAATTTTAAACGTCGAATACTACACAGCAAGAACAGAAATGATTTATGTTGTTTTATTTTGCTCAAAGCATTAAGTTTTGTTTTATATTTTTAAAAATACATTGTACCGCTTTGTTTTGTATTCTAGATGCCGCTTATGGGTTAAAGCGACAGGCAATGAAGATTTGCATGGTGGAGCTGTAATAGCCACCGTTATATGACGGAGAGAATGATTGCCTTAATTGTAAAAAAAATTATTCGAAGACAATGTCAAATATATAATTTTGATTTCATAAAGGCAGAAGAAATTAACGCGAACGCAAATAAAACTTTGCAAGCTCAAAGTACAGCAAAATAGTAAACAGGTTATACAAACGTTCCTTGACATTATTATTATTAGCAGTACCTATACCATATTTATTTGGGGCTGAGACAAAGTGTAAACAACTTTTCAGTACTCTTTAGACTATTTTCATTGTCGAAAAATGTTATATCGGTTTTTACACTAAGAAATTAGTAAATTAGATTAAATTAGATTTAATACTTTATAAAAAAAATTACTTATACAACATTATCAGACAGTATCATTTTAAAAGTATTAAAAAGTTTCATTTTGTCTCAGCCTCAAATAAATATGGTATAGATAATATATTTTTTGACTTATTGTTTTGTTTGTTGCAGACTCCAAAGATCTGAAATTCGACCAGTGCAAAGTTTTGATAGCGACGTGACGCATTGGTGACATTAAGTTTTCTACCCTTGATGCTAAATAAATGATTTGATTTAAAAAAAATGCCTTTTTCGTTATGAAAGTAAGCGATAATCCATTCACACCATGTCATACTCGAAATAATTGAGTTGATCTACTGTGTTGGGATTTATCGCCTACTTTAATTTCCAAAGCATGAAAATGAGGTAAGAGGAGAGACGTCTCGAATTTTTTTTATCGATATCGATATGTGATAAGTAGTCAATCACTAATGTTTTGCAATTTCATTCTCATGTTGGTATTATACTATTTTTTGTTAGGTTGGTACAAACTACGTTCATAATTTTGAAAACGTTGTTAGCAAGTGCCGACTCTTATAACGTAGTGATTACATACTCTTTGGCCATGCCTAGCAAGTTGTCTGCTCGTCATAGGTCATCTAGTAATTTTTAATGGCTCGCGATGCTCCAACCTGGTTATATGTTAAAAGGGAAATGGAACGGTAACGTCGGGATTTTGAGGGAACAAAATCAATCTCTGCTATAAATTTCTTGATTTTGATAGTATTTAAAAAATAACGGTCTTATTTATGAAATACTAGCTGTTGCCCGCGTCTTCGTTCGCGTGGTAATTGATGTGTATTTTTGCGGGATAAAAAATAGCCTATGTGCTAATCCGGACTATAATCTATCTCTGTGCAAAATTTCATCCGGATCCGTTCATCCGTTTTTGCGTGAAAGAGTAACAAACATCCATCCATACATACAAACTTTCGTGTTTATGATATTAATAAGGTTAAGGATGTCGATTCGAGTAAAGTACTCTAAGACAAAGTGTATAGTAGGAATTCCTCTTATAAACCGGCTTTAACTCTGTCTTAAGAGTCATCATAAGCAGCCTGTATGTGTCCCACTGTAGGGCACGGGCCTTCACTCAGAATGAGAGTATGGGCTTAATCACCGCACGTGCCCACCGCGGATTGGCGATTTCAAGCGCTGACGTATGTGAGTTTAGAGTGCTTCAATGGAATCGACTTTTTATAAAAGGACTATTTGTGTAAACCCAGGCCAAAGCTGAATAAAACGAAACATAATTGTTGTTGCTTTTCTTTGTTATCTGTTAAGAAAACAAATATGTATGTACGTGTGATATTTTTACATAAAATTAGTATTAATTACTTAGCTGATGGAATAAAAATATTGAATATAAGAAAGTACCTATATTTTTTAAATCATAAATTCTAAGGTTAAACATGGTCAAAGGGAAAGGTGTATTTCATGTAAATATTAGCTAAATTGTGTCTGATGGAATGTGTTGTTATTTTTGTAGTGTAAACATGTAAACATTCGAAAGTAATTTTAAAAGGAACATTCTTTATTCTCCTCGATAAAGCTAAAACGGAGACGGGCGGTCATTGGCCGGGAACGCGGCCGGTGGGCTAAGGTTGACCATGAGCGGTGCACAAGAACGGGCCCTCGAGTCTGGTACACACATAGTTTTTAAATAGAATAATATAATCACGACAATAGCTGTCATTTGCCTCAATTTGTTAGTCTACTAAGCAATAGAAGTAAAATGCCATTCCGATGGCATAAACCGCGCATGTAACATAGGGGTCACGCGAAAAAGATCGAATCGCGCGAGGCGCCGAGTTAAGTTGCACGGGTTATACAATTGGAATGCGATTGGTTAGTAGACTACCGATCGTGTTAATGAAACGACCATTGCCGTACTGATATCACTCTATTGTAGAACTTTTTATTACCATTGTAGACTCGCCCCCCCTGGTCACTCAGTTATCGTGACACGGAGCAAATTCTGAATTGCACAGTTTAATGCCTCCACACATAATATGCGCATGAGAACACACACACACACACACACACACACACACACACACACACACACACACACACACACACACACACACACACACACACACACACACATATATATATACACAGCTACTCACACATACATACAGATCAAATTACGCATGCTTTAATATAATTTATGGCACTTTATTGTTCAATTCACTTCTTGGTGAGACGTCTTACATATTCTAATAATTACTTGTTTCTATCATGTAACTGTATACTTTTGATCCCCAACACACAGGAATTTCGTAGTTTATTTTATTTTATTATATTAAGGACATCAACAGCGAAAACCAATAATTTTTAGGGGTTACATGTCTAATTATTTCCACAGACACAGTTAATTAATTTTAATTGTTACAGCCAACTGATTAATAATATTTTTAAATTACCACTTATCCACCATATCGCTCGAGATCGATTAACAATTCATGGTAATCTTTCTGTGTAATAGTTATCGCGAAACAGGTCCGCCTAGTGCGAAGAACACCAGTAAGCACCTACGTGTATTTAGTGGCAATCTTTTTCAAACCTACCTACCCACATTAAGTCTATTCATGTCGCTAGGACTTAAGCTTGTTTTTTTTTTAAATAAATAAGTTTGATTTTATTTTGATTTGGTCGACGGTCAGTGGCTGAAAGCGGCTGAGAAACATTGGACGAGACCAGCAAAGGACCGGATGGGTTGGCGTGGAAAGGAAGAGGCCTATGCCCAGCAGTGGGCTCTGTTTGTGGGCTGATTAGATTGATTCTCATTGATGACGCGATCTTGACGCTCCAATCGGTCGTCGGTTCCCGTCAAGAAAATCTATACGAGGACTGAAATTAGGCAAATCTCGGGGTTTTTTTATAATACGATTCCTTTAAAACACTCCTCAAATTCAGTTTAAATAGTCTTTGTCCCACAGACTGTTTACTCTGCTCTTGAGCAGTGTTTTAGGGAATCGTCTTTTTATGAATAACACCGTGAAGCTAAAATCTATTTTAAAGCTGCTATGTATATTTTTCACTTGGTTTATCAGTTCTTTTTTTTAATTTTTTTTTTTAATATTGTGGCATTTTTTAAATATTTTATTGCAAGCTAAACGTTTTTTTTGCAGTGCGAAGTAGAATTATTAAATGTATTTCCATTATTTTTCAAGTGCCTTACGGGACCGGGTGGGGCGATTCGTTTAAAATTACTTTCGGAGTAAAAACTCCATTACTTTGTAGGTTCTAAGAAAACCAAAATTCGTAACTCACGGAATATAAAATTTGTGAAATAAAAAAAATTAACCGTCTTATTTATAAAAAAAATCGATCTACTAAAATACTCTTAAAATGGAGTTTTCCTGTTATAAACCGGCTTTAAATCCTTCTTAAGAATGTTTTAGTGGAATCAGCTTTTTATAAAGAAGAACTTGAAACTAAAATCGTTGACTTACACAATTATCGTAAAGCTTATTCCAATTTATTTCGTACACAGTTTTTTTTTTGCAAATGTACTTTTGGACCTGTAAGTATTTTATTATTATTACTGCGTGCACGTAGGTGAAAAAAAAATACAACGCCAATGTAGTGGACTTAATGCTATAAGCATTTTATACCAGTCAACCGCTGATGGTGCAAGAAATCTATTGGTACACATAAAGATAAACGAATTATTTATAGTCTTATTTTTAAACAACATAATTCCTTAAAAGGCCGATTAAAATAGTCTGTCATGTGGGACCGAAGAGTTCTCGCATGGAGACCACATATCGGCAAGCGCAGCGTAGGACGACCAGCCGCAAGATGGACAGATGACCTCATCCAAGTGGCAGGAAGACGCTGGATGCAGGCCGCTTCCAACCGGTCTTTTTGGAAATCCATGGAGGAGGCCTATGTCCAGCAGTGGACTTCTTGTGGCTGAATGATGATGATGATGATGATGTGAGAAAAGTCGTAACCGCAAATTAAATAAAGTGACAGCGTGTATTTATAAATAGGGCCGTAATTGTTTGGATTCATCGTAGGCGGATAAAAAAGTTTCAGTAGTAATGGAATTTCTGAGGGTATATTGGTATGTTCTTTATAACATTAATGTTTAGTTAAATTTTGTTTATATGTAATTTATAGTCAACTTAATTGGGTAAATATAATTATTGTATTCTAAAAGGTATACACCAGTTGTAAGACTTTCTTCAAATACTAACATTACACATTTGTCTCGATCTCGAATACTATTATTCCAAAAACCAAGAACTCGTGCATTGAACTGGCTTTAATTCCAGACGTCTTGGCTGTAATTTCTTGTCTGTCTAAATATTGTCAATCGATGTAATGTTATTCGTTTCAACACTGTCGATAGGCCCATTCGAATCTGATTGAAAGCTATCGTAGCGTTGACTTGTGTCTCAAAACTGTTTGTTAAAAATCCTTCGCTGGCAATTCAATTGATTGGAGCATCCGCGTAATAACTTGAAGCGTCAGTGTATAATTTTCAGTCAGTCCATTGAATTGCCATTGAACCAAAGCTGGCAGCACCTACGTGAAAGCGCCGGTGGCTGATGTAAATAAGTTTAATTGTAAGTCAAAGCGGTAACATGTTGAGCGTTGTGTCGAAGCGCTGAGCGTACAAAAACAATAAATAAAACGATATATTTTAAACTGCTTTTTATTGAACCTTTTTTTCAAACCGGCCAAGTGCGTGTCGGGTCACGCGCAGTGTAGGGTTCCGTAGAAGCACGGGCAGAAGTAACAACTTCATCAAAGTAATTATCAATTTTTTGAATTTGTACAAAGTTTTCCCTCTATAAGTTGGTCGCCTATTACTCGTTAACTTGTAAAGCCTACTTAGCCGCAATAGTTTTCCTTTTAAGTTCATTTTATGTGCTACTACCCTGATTTTTTTCACGTTTCTACAATCAACCGTTTAGCCACGAGAGGTGGACGCCCTACTCGGACAAAAAAATTGTCCTTTGAAGCTTAATATATCGCAAACGGAACCCTAAATTAATAAATGATCTTCCTACACCCACAATATTTTTAAACGACCAATCCAACAATGCCCCACTGTGGTGTAGGCGAGGAAAAAAAAAACAAAAAAAAATTATTCTACCTTTTTGGCGTGAATAAACATAACATAAACATTTACATACAGACACATACATTGCTTCTGGCCCCACACTAGGATACCCTGTGTCGTGGGAACCAGAAACAACGACATCACAAACATGTAAACATCCAAGACCATAACTGCTAAATTTCAGCTAATAAAACGAATACGAACTATGAAATTTGGAAGGTAATATTGTCGTAAACTACAAGTACAGGGAAAAAATGGACTCTGAAAACTATACAATTGTAATTAAATCATAAAAAGAATTGTCTGAAGTTCGGGAAAAGCTCCAAAAAACTGCGAGACTATAAATTTGTACGAAACCCTGGGTGGGCGAGTCCGACTCGCACTTGTCCGGTGTTTTTATATAAGATTTCACATTAATCATCATCAGCCATTTGACGCCCACTGCAGGACGTAGGCCTCCTTCGTGGTTTTTATAACCATGAGGGGTTTTGCCATAATCGCCACGCTTGGCAGGCGGGTTGGCGATCGCAGTATGCGGTTAGAATTTGAGGAAGACGCTGCTGCCCGTATCCTGGTAATTGATTTCCTTAGTCGCCTTCTACGACATCCACGGAAGGAAATGGAGTGACGCTATTCTTAATCCGGTGTCACACTTTGATCAGTTTGATCAAACAATTTGCTTGGACCATTGCCACTAAAACGACAGACAAACAGAAATAATTCCAACCGTCCAATATTTTATATACGTATACCGGGCGGCATTTAAGTCACCTGACAAACTTTGTGGGATCTTTTTACTCGTCAATACAAACAACTTTTAGTATGGGGCCAAACAAATCAGAGCAAAAAATAAATCAGCTCTTTCATACATACATACGGAGTTCGACTTGTTATAGTCTGCCTGCCTAATCCTTATGTCAGTGAACTTAGCATATCATTTTCCAGCATATCAAAAATTAATGAGAGTTCTTGTCGCATGCAGCAGAGTTCTATAGTTCCTGATACTTTTCAGAAATAGTTCTGGCGTTTTCACATAGAAAAAAATCAATTGAAAAAATGATATGCTATCTTCCCGTAGCATATCACTTCTCAGAAAATCGAAAAAAAAAGTAAGTTCTTATAGCATGCAGCTGAGTTCTACAGTTCCTGATACTTTTTAGAAATAGTTCTGGCGATTTTACCCCAAAAAAATCAGTTGACAAAATGATATGCTAACTTCCCGTAGCATATCATTTCGCAGCAAATCCAAAACTTATGTAAGTTCTCATCGCATACACCTATGCTATACAGTTCCTGATACTTTTCAAGAATAGTTCTGCCTTTAAATTCAAATAACAGCAGATCCCGTACAAAACTTTAAAAAGTCGAAAAATACCACATTCATCAATTAAAATTATTTTGACGAACTCAGGACACAGAACTGTTTCGTTTTTGATGGTTCTGTATCAAAACTGAAACGTTAAACTAAATTAAGAACTAGAACTCACGTAATAGTGCCAGCATATCACGTCAGCATGGTTGAAAATTAGAAAATAAAAGAATTTTTTTTTTAAATAATTTAGCAGGCTTATAACACAGAACTCTTTTGTTTTTCATAGATCTGTATCAGATCTGCACTAAACATCTCAATTTAGAACTAGAACTCACGTAATAGTGTCAGCATATCACGTTAGAATGATTGAAAATTCAAAAATAAAATAATAATATTTTTAAATAAATTTGGCAGGCTTATAACACAGAACTCTTTTGTTTGTCATAGATCTGTGTCAGATCTGCACCATACATTTCAAATTAGAACTTTAACTCACGTAAAAGTGTCAGCATATCACGTCAGAATGGTACAAATTTCAAAAATAAAACAATAATATTTTTAAATATATAAAGCAGGCTTATAACACAGAACTCTTTGGTTTTTCGTAGATCTGTATCAGATCTGCACTAAAAATCTCAATTTAGAACTAGAACTCACGTAAAAGTGTCAGCATATCACGTTAGAATGGTTGAAAATTCAAAAATAAAATAAGAATATTTTTAAATAAATTTAGCCGGCTTATAACACAGAACTCTTTTGTTTGTCATAGATCTGTATCAGATCTGCACTAAACATCTCAATTTAGAACTAGAACTCACGTAAAAGTGTCAGCATATCACGTCAGCATGGTTGAAAATTAGAAAATAAACCAATTTTTTTTTAAAATAATTTAGCAGGCTTATAACACAGAACTCTTTTGTTTTTCATAGATCTGTATCAGATCTGCACTAAACATCTCAATTTAGAACTAGAACTCACGTAATAGAGTCAGCATATCACGTTAGAATGGTTGAAAATTCAAAAATAAAATAATAATATTTTTAAATAAATTTGGCAGGCTTATAACACAGACCTCTTTTGTTTGTCATAGATCTGTGTCAGATCTGCACCATACATTTCAAATTAGAACTTTAACTCACGTAAAAGTGTCAGCATATCACGTCAGAATGGTACAAATTTCAAAAATAAAACAATAATATTTTTAAATATATAAAGCAGGCTTATAACACAGAACTCTTTGGTTTTTCGTAGATCTGTATCAGATCTGCACTAAAAATCTCAATTTAGAACTAGAACTCACGTAAAAGTGTCAGCATATCACGTTAGAATGGTTGAAAATTCAAAAATAAAATAAGAATATTTTTAAATAAATTTAGCCGGCTTATAACACAGAACTCTTTTGTTTGTCATAGATCTGTATCAGATCTGCACTAAACATCTCAATTTAGAACTAGAACTCACGTAAAAGTGTCAGCATATCACGTTAGAATGGTTGAAAATTCAAAAATAAAATAATAATAATTTTAAATAAATTTAGCAGGCTTATAACATAGAACTCTTTTGTTTGTCATAGATCTGTGTCAGATCTGCACTAAACATCTCAATTTAGAACTAGAACTCACGTAAAAGTGTCAGCATATCACGTTAGAATGGTTGAAAATTCAAAAATAAAATAATATTTTTAAATAAATTTAGCAGGCTTATAACACAGAACTCTTTTGTTTGTCATAGATCTGTATCAGATCTGCACTAAACATCTCAATTTAGAACTAGAACTCACGTAAAAGTGTCAGCATATCACGTTAGAATGGTTGAAAATTCAAAAATAAAATAATAATATTTTTAAATAAATTTAGCAGGCTTATAACACAGAACTCTTTTGTTTGTCATAGATCTGTATCAGATCTGCACCATACATTTCAATCTAGAACTAGAACTCACGTAATAGTGCCAGCATGTCACGTCAGAATGGTTGAAAATTCAAAAATAAAATAATAACATTTTTTAATAACTTTAGCAGGCTTATAACACAGAACTCTTTTGTTTGTCATAGATCATAGTCAGATCTGCACCAAACATTTCAATTTAGAACTAGAACTCACGTAAAAGTATCAGCATATCACGTTAGAATGGTTGAAAATTTAAAAATAAAATAATAATATTTTTAAATAAATTTAGCAGGCTTATAACACAGAACTCTTTTGTTTGTCATAGATCTGTGTCAGATCTGCACCATACATTTCAATTTAGAACTAGAACTCACGTAATAGTGCCAGCATATCACGTCAGAATGGTTGAAAATTCAAAAATATAATAATAACATTTTTAAATAACTTTAGCAGGCTTATAACACAGAACTCTTTTGTTTGTCATAGATCTGTATTAGATCTGCACTAAACATCTCAATTTAGAAATAGAACTGACGTAGAAGTGTCAGCATATCACGTTAGAATGGTTGAAAATTAAAAAATAAAATAATAATATTTTTAAATAAATTTAGCAGGCTTATAACACAGAACTCTTTTGTTTGTCATAGATCTGTATCAGATCTGCACTAAACATCTAAATTTAGAACTAGAACTCACGTAAAAGTGTCAGCATATCACGTTAGAATGGTTGAAAATTCAAAAATAAAATAATAATATTTTTAAATAAATTTAGCAGGCTTATAACACAGAACTCTTTTGTTTGTCATAGATCTGTGTCAGATCTGCACCATACATTTCAATTTAGAACTAGAACTCACGTAAAAGTGTCAGCATATCACGTCAGAATGGTAGAAAATTCAAAAATAAAATAACAATATTTTTAAAGAAATTTAGCAGGCTTTTAACACAGAACTCTTTTGCTTGTCATAGATCTGTATCAGATCTGCACTAAACATCTCAATTTAGAACTAGAACTCACGTAAAAGTGTCAGCATATCACGTTAGAATGGTTGAAAATTCAAAAATAAAATAATAATATTTTTAAATAAATTTGGCAGGCTTATAACACAGAACTCTTTTGTTTGTCATAGATCTGTGTCAGATCTGCACCATACATTTCAAATTAGACCTAGAACTCACGTAAAAGTGTCAGCATATCACGTCAGAATGGTACAAATTTCAAAAATAAAACAATAATATTTTTAAATATATTAAGCAGGCATATAACACAGAACTCTTTTGTTTTTCATAGATCTGTATAAGATCTGCACTAAACATCTCAATTTAGAACTAGAACTCACGTAATAGTGTCAGCATATCACGTTAGAATGGTTGAAAATTCAAAAATAAAATAATAATATTTTTAAATAAATTTGGCAGGCTTATAACACAGAACTCTTTTGTTTGTCATAGATCTGTGTCAGATCTGCACCATACATCTCAATTTAAAACTAGAACTCACGTAATAGTGCCAGCATATCACGTCAGCATGGTTGAAAATTATAAAATAAACCAATTTTTTTTTAAAATAATTTAGCAGGCTTATAACACAGAACTCTTTTGTTTTTCATAGATCTGTATCAGATCTGCACTAAACATCTCAATTTAGAACTAGAACTCACGTAATAGTGTCAGCATATCACGTTAGAATGGTTGAAAATTCAAAAATAAAATAATAATATTTTTAAATAAATTTGGCAGGCTTATAACACAGAACTCTTTTGTTTGTCATAGATCTGTGTCAGATCTGCACCATACATTTCAAATTAGAACTTTAACTCACGTAAAAGTGTCAGCATATCACGTCAGAATGGTACAAATTTCAAAAATAAAACAATGATATTTTTAAATATATAAAGCAGGCTTATAACACAGAACTCTTTGGTTTTTCGTAGATCTGTATCAGATCTGCACTAAAAATCTCAATTTAGAACTAGAACTCACGTAAAAGTGTCAGCATATCACGTTAGAATGGTTCAAAATTCAAAAATAAAATAATAATATTTTTAAATAAATTTGGCAGGCTTATAACACAGAACTCTTTTGTTTGTCATAGATCTGTATCAGATCTGCACTAAACATCTCAATTTAGAACTAGAACTCACGTAAAAGTGTCAGCATATCACGTTAGAATGGTTGAAAATTCAAAAATAAAATAATAATATTTTTAAATAAATTTAGCAGGCTTATAACACAGAACTCTTTTGTTTGTCATAGATCTGTATCAGATCTGCACTAAACATCTCAATTTAGAACTAGAACTCACGTAAAAGTGTCAGCATATCACGTTAGAATGGTTGAAAATTCAAAAATAAAATAATAATATTTTTAAATAAATTTAGCAGGCTTATAAAACAGAACTCTTTTGTTTGTCATAGATCTGTATCAGATCTGCACCATACATTTCAATCTAGAACTAGAACTCACGTAATAGTGCCAGCATGTCACGTCAGAATGGTTGAAAATTCAAAAATAAAATAATAACATTTTTTAATAACTTTAGCAGGCTTATAACACAGAACTCTTTTGTTTGTCATAGATCATAGTCAGATCTGCACCAAACATTTCAATTTAGAACTAGAACTCACGTAAAAGTATCAGCATATCACGTCAGAATGGTAGAAATTTCAAAAATAAAACAATAATATTTTTAAATAAATTAAGCAAGCTTATAACACAGAACTCTTTTGTTTTTCATAGATCTGTATCAGATCTGCACTAAATATCTCAATTTAAAACTAAAACTCACTTAAAAGTGTCAGCATATCACGTTAGAATGGTTGAAAATTCAAAAATAAAATAATAATATTTTTAAATAAATTTGGCAGGCTTATAACACAGAACTCTTTTGTTTGTCATAGATCTGTGTCAGATCTGCACCATACATTTCAAATTAGAACTTTAACTCACGTAAAAGTGTCAGCATATCACGTCAGAATGGTACAAATTTCAAAAATAAAACAATAATATTTTTAAATATATAAAGCAGGCTTATAACACAGAACTCTTTGGTTTTTCGTAGATCTGTATCAGATCTGCACTAAAAATCTCAATTTAGAACTAGAACTCACGTAAAAGTGTCAGCATATCACGTTAGAATGGTTGAAAATTCAAAAATAAAATAAGAATATTTTTAAATAAATTTAGCCGGCTTATAACACAGAACTCTTTTGTTTGTCATAGATCTGTATCAGATCTGCACTAAACATCTCAATTTAGAACTAGAACTCACGTAAAAGTGTCAGCATATCACGTTAGAATGGTTGAAAATTCAAAAATAAAATAATAATATTTTTAAATAAATTTAGCAGGCTTATAACACAGAACTCTTTTGTTTGTCATAGATCTGTGTCAGATCTGCACCATACATTTCAATTTAGAACTAGAACTCACGTAAAAGTGTCAGCATATCACGTCAGAATGGTAGAAATTTCAAAAATAAATCAATAATATTTTTAAATAATTTAATTTTATTTTATTTTTTTTATTTTATTTTATAAAGGAGGAAAAACAGAATTAACAAAAAATACTTAAATAGAGGAAATGAGTTAACTTAATACATTTTGTTAACTCCTAAACATTCCTCACCGATAGATAAAAGCTTAATGATCTTAAATGACAAACTTAAAACAAATGGCGTGCAAGAAAATATACAACAATACACACAAAAATTATGAATTATGTAGGTACTTATAGGTAGGCACTTTGTTACATCAAGGACTATGCAAGTATCACAAATTTCTCAAGATAGAAATAAACATTTGTTTACAACGGTACTTGGAAAAGTAAAATAAGTCGACTTCTGTAAACGAAATATTGTAGGTATCACACATTCGGTACAATGGAGCTCTCTTACCGGCATTGGTTCTTGTAATGCCTAGCGAAAAAACGCGCATGCTTCTTTGAGGACGGACAGGTACTCGGAAACATATCTTTGATAGTAGATCGGAGCAGTTCAGCTGCGATGTGCAAATGCCCTGGAGAACATTCAAGTCAGCCAATGTGCGACGATTTTTTAGTGATAACATGTTATATTTTATCAGTAGATCCGAGTAAGACAATTTCGGACATCTCATTCTAAAGTTTAGAGCTCGGAGAAATTTCTTTTGAATCATTTCCAACCGCTTGTTATACACGTTATAGAGAGGATTCCACACCACAGATGCGTATTCGAGATGCGAGCGCACCAGAGACTGATAGAGTGTTATGTAGGTTTCAGGTTTCTTAAATTCTTTACATATGCGCAATATAAAACCTAACATACGATATGCTTTATTTACTATATATTCTACATGCCCATCGAAGAGTAACTTTGAGTCAAAATAGACACCTAAGTCACGAATTGACATTACTCTGTCTAAATTGCACTGACCCAACTCGTAAGTATTATAATTAATGTTATGGCTTCTGGAAAATGTGATGACTTTACATTTATCATTGGCCAGAGAGATCTTATTATTAACACAGTAGTCATAAAACCTATTGAGATCCTGTTGTATCAATGAGCAGTCAGCTGTGCTTTTAATTTGCTTGTAGATCTTGAGATCATCAGCGTACAGGAGATAATTGCTATGCTGAAAGCACCCACCGATATCATTCAAAAACACTACAAAGAGCAATGGTCCCAAAATTGACCCTTGCGGGACGCCAGAGCTTACGGTAGAGACGACAGATGTGTAGCCATTAAGTGTGACAGCCTGAAGTCTACAACACAGGTAAGAAGCAAACCAGCGGAGTAAGTTTCCTTTGATGCCATTGAAGGAGAGCTTCTTCAAAAGAAGCAAATGGTCAACTTTATCGAAAGCTTTTCGAAAATCAGTATATATAGAGTCAACTGGGATATTTTTGTCTAAAGATTCAAAGATAAAGTTGGAATAAACTAAGAGATTTGTAATTGTGGACTTAGACTTTACGAAGCCATGTTGATTTGTATCAAGCGACCCTTCCATATAAGAATATAATCTGGCATGAACAAGCTTTTCGAAGCACTTAGCTATTGCCGACAGTATCGATACAGGTCGATAGTTACCAATTATATTTCTCGCACCTGACTTGAAAATAGGCGTTACATGAGCTAACTTCCACTGAACTGGCACTCTACCTTCTTTTAAACTTTTATTAAATAATAGCGTGAGCGGAACACATATAAATTTAGCAATTTTTTTCAAGAGTAAAGGACTAATTTTATCGTGGCCAGGACCTTTGTTACAGTCTAAGGTATCCAATATTTTATAAACCTCATCTTCCGTCAGCTCTATGTGAGGTAGATGCATCACAGAGTTACCATCAGGCTCAGTGTCGCAGAGGCCATCCGTGTCATATGCCTGAGAAGAATAAGGCTCAAAAACTGATAAAAAATAGGACGAAAACATATCGCATATCTCCCCAGGAGCAGGCTTATAACACAGAACTCTTTTGTTTTTCATAGATCTGTATCAGATCTGCACTAAACATCTCAATTTAGAACTAGAACTCACGGAATAGTGTCAGCATATCACGTTAGAATGGTTGAAAATTCAAAAATAAAATAATAATATTTTTAAATAAATTTGGCAGGCTTATAACACAGAACTCTTTTGTTTGTCATAGATCTGTGTCAGATCTGCACCATACATTTCAATTTAGAACTAGAACTCACGTAATAGTGCCAGCATATCACGTCAGAGTGGTAGAAAATTCAAAAATAAAACAATAATATTTTAAAATAAATTTAGCAGGCTTATAACACAGAACTCTTTCGTTTTTCGTAGATCTGTATCAGATCTGAACTAAAAATCTCAATTTAGAACTAGAACTCACGTAATAGTGTCAGCATATCACGTCAGAATGGTTGAAAATTAAAAAATAAAACAATAATATTTTTAAATATATTAAGCAGGCTTATAACACAGAACTCTTTCGTTTTTCGTAGATCTGTATCAGATCTGCACTAAAAATCTCAATTTAGAACTAGAACTCAGGTAATAGTGCCAGCTTATCACGTCAGCATGGTTGAAAATTCAAAAATAAAATAAGAATATTTTTAAATAAATTTAGCCGGCTTATAACACAGAACTCTTTCGTTTTTCGTAGATCTGTATCAGATCTGCACTAAAAATCTCAATTTAGAACTAGAACTCACGTAATAGTGCCAGCATATCACGTCAGCATGGTTGAAAATTCAAAAATAAAATAAGAATATTTTTAAATAAATTTAGCCGGCTTATAACATAGAACTCTTTTGTTTGTCATAGATCTGTATCAGATCTGCACTAAACATCTCAATTTAGAACTAGAACTCACGTAAAAGTGTCAGCATATCACGTTAGAATGGTTGAAAATTAAAAAATAAAATAATAATATTTTTAAATAAATTTAGCAGGCTTATAACACAGAACTCTTTTGTTTGTCATAGATCTGTGTCAGATCTGCACCATACATTTCAATCTAGAACTAGAACTCACGTAATAGTGCCAGCATGTCACGTCAGAATGGTTGAAAATTCAAAAATAAAATAATAACATTTTGAAATAACTTTAGCAGGCTTATAACACAGAACTCTTTTGTTTGTCATAGATCTGTATCAGATCTGTACCAGATCTGCACTAAACATCTCAATTTAGAACTAGAACTCACGTAAAAGTGTCAGCATATCACGTTAGAATGGTTGAAAATTCAAAAATAAAATAATAATATTTTTAAATAAATTTAGCAGGCTTATAACACAGAACTCTTTTGTTTGTCATAGATCTGTGTCAGATCTGCACCATACATTTCAATTTAGAACTAGAACTCACGTAAAAGTGTCAGCATATCACGTCAGAATGGTAGAAATTTCAAAAATAAAACTATAATATTTTTAAATAATTTAAGCAGGCTTATAACACAGAACTCTTTTGTTTTTCATAGATCTGTATCAGATCTGCACTAAACATCTCAATTTAGAACTAGAACTCACGTAATTGTGTTATCATATCACGAAAGAATGGTTGTAAATTCAAAAATAAAATAATAATATTTTTAAATAAATTTAGCAGGCTTATAACACAGAACTCTTTTGTTTGTCATAGATCTGTGTCAGATCTACACCATACATTTCAATTTAGAACTAGAACTCACGTAATAGTGCCAGCATATCACGTCAGAGTGGTAGAAAATTAAATAATAAAACAATAATATTTTAAAATAAATTTAGCAGGCTTATAACACAGAACTCTTTTGTTTGTCATAAATCTGTATCAGATCTGCACTAAACATCTAAATTTAGAACTAGAACTCACGTAATAGTGTCAGCATATCACGTCAGAATGGTAGAAATTTCAAAAATAAAACAATAATATTTTTAAATAAATTAAGCAAGCTTATAACACAGAACTCTTTTGTTTTTCATAGATCTGTATGAAATCTGCACTAAACATCTCAATTTAGAACTAGAACTCACGTAAAAGTGTCAGCATATCACGTTAGAATGGTTGAAAATTCAAAAATAAAATAATAATATTTTTAAATAAATTTAGCAGGCTTATAACCAGTGGTCGGAGTAGGTATATTGGTTTTTCGTACTTGCATCATGATATCGTAACATGGACATGCCATTTTTCTCAATGTCTTAAACGTCATCGCCATTGTCATCATTACCATCTGTTTTTTTGTAAATGGTAATGATGAAATGTAAACGATAATTATGTAATGTGTGTTTTATGAGCAATAAGCGTATATCTAAAACTATGATATACCTACAATTATTGCAATTTTTTTATTATATTATTATCGTCGACTACCACGAGTTGAACAAAATTTCACTAAATGAAAATATCAGATTTAGACAGAATTTATATAAGTAAAACACACATCTCATCATTACCATTTGCTGCAAAAGTTGTAAAACACAAACTCTAAATAAATAGATAACTCTATGGTACACCAGTAATTTACAGAGATTATCAGAGATATTGCGCATTATCTGAGATGTCTTAATTAGAGATAAATGTATTCTGTCTTATTGTATTGTATTGTATTCATTTATTTCAGGCAATGCCCATATAGTATTACGATAATTATATAAAAGATCGCGTCTGAAAAAGATCGCTTCAAGCGATAAGAACGCCGATCGTATCTATCCCTATCTCTGTAAATTACTGGTGTACCATAGAGTTATCTATTTATTTAGAGTTTGTGTTTTACAACTTTTGCAGCAAATGGTAATGATGAGATGTGTGTTTTACTTATATAAATTCTGTCTAAATCTGATATTTTCATTTAGTGAAATTTTGTTCAACTCGTGGTAGTCGACGATAATAATATAATAAAAAAATTGCAATAATTGTAGGTATATCATAGTTTTAGATATACGCTTATTGCTCATAAAACACACATTACATAATTATCGTTTACATTTCATCATTACCATTTACAAAAAAACAGATGGTAATGATGACAATGGCGATGACGTTTAAGACATTGAGAAAAATGGCATGTCCATGTTACGATATCATGATGCAAGTACGAAAAACCAATATACCTACTCCGACCACTGCTTATAACACAGAACTCTTTTGTTTGTCCCCGTCGCCGTCCCCGTCCCCGTCCCCGTCCCCGTCCCCGTCCCCGTCCCCGTCCCCGTCCCCGTCCCCGTCCCCGTCCCCGTCCCCGTCCCCGTCCCCGTCCCCGTCCCCGTCCCCGTCCCCGTCCCCGTCTTCGTCCCCGTCCCCGTCCCCGTCCCCGTCCCCGTCCCCGTCCCCGTCCCCATCCCTACCCCGTCCCCGTTGCAGTCCCCGTCCCCGTCCCTGTCCCCGTCCCGTCCCCGTCTTCGTCCCCGTCCCCGTCCCCGTCCCCGTCCCCGTCCCCGTCCCCGTCCCCGTCCCCGTCCCCGTCCCCGTCCCCGTCCCCGTCCCCGTCCCCGTCCCCGTCCCCGTCCCCGTCCCCGTCCCCGTCCCCGTCCCCGTCCCCGTCCCCGTCCCCGTCCCCGTCTTCGTCCCCGTCCCCGTCCCCGTCCCCGTCCCCGTCCCCGTCCCCGTCCCCGTCCCCGTCCCCGTCCCCGTCCCCGTCCCCGTCCCCGTCCCCGTCCCCCTCCCCGTCCCCGTCCCCGTTACACACAGATACACAGTCTCTTCGCGGAAGGACTGGTTTATCCTAGGTTTGGCCAAAGCCATCAGGCAATCCCCGAAATACATTTCAATTTCGCCCTTTGCCTGAAGTATTTTTAGTCAAACCCAGGAGCTCCTAACTTTTCAGTCAAACGTCGAAAGTAAATTATTCTGTTTCGGTTTTGGCCTAGTCAATCCTAGAAGCGACTGCAAAACTCGGTCAAACGTTGATCTGAACATGTTTAAACAGGTACAATAAACATCAAAATTTTAAAAATGTTATTTTTTTATACCTAATCTTACAAACTAACCTCCGTATATTCCAAAGCATTTATTTATTTATTTTATACTTTATTGCACATCGTACAAAAGGCGGGCCTAATGCCATACAAAGCATCTCAAATATAAAATTGAAAATCACGTAAGCTGACCAATCAGGTGTCAGAACTGGCAGAGTTAAGCGGTTCTTAAGACTTGAAAGCTGCTTAAATGATAAAATGCTTCCAAATATACGAAGATAAGACACTTCATATCTATATCGGAGTTTGACTCGTCAAACCCCGATTTAATAAAATTGTGTTTTGACGTTTGCCTGACCAAATTAGTCTCTCCCAGGTTTGACGAAAATTGTTTAGTCAAAGGCCGAAAATTTACATTTGTTTGGGCTTTGACTAAGTCATTCAGTCTGACCTGAGGATTGACCAGTCCAACCTAGGAGCGCCGGAGCTTCGGAGTTTGCCTATAACATATACATACTTCTAATTATTTAAATTATTTCTATTTTGTAGTGCTGTAGGGTTTCTTATCTAAATATTTTTTAGAGTCAATTTACCTGTATATAATATAAAAAAACTGTATATTACATAATAAAAAAAAAGAAAAAAACATAAAAATCTACCCTGAAAAAACCTGCAAAAAAGGGAAAAAAAAAGAAATAAAAGCGTGTTAAAGAAAAACTATAGGATGGGAAATATTTTTGTGATTTGTGTTCTGAGATTGTGCTGGAGATGTGGTTTCAAGTTGTGCTGGAGGTGTGGCTTGACATTTGTTTATGTCAGTTGCCTCTACAGGGAGAACAACTTATTTAATCGACTATTAAAAATAAATAATAAAAACCTATGAAAATATGTGACAAAAACCTAAAAAAAAAGTTTAAAAGGAAAAAATGTAAAGAAAATAAATAAAAATTGTGATTAAAAAGCACATTAAGAAAATAGGAAAATATTCGTGATTTTAGGTTGATGCCAAAGTGACTTTGTCTTAGGTTAGGGACGGGGACGGGGACGGGGACGGGGACGGGGACGGGGACGGGGACGGGGACGGGGACGGGGACGGGGACGGGGACGGGGACGGGGACGGGGACGGGGACGGGGACGGGGACGGGGACGGGGACGGGGACGGGGACGGGGACGGGGACGGGGACGGAGACGGGGACGGGGAATTTTCAACCATTCTGACGTGATATGCTGACAATATTACATGAGGTCTAGTTCTAAATTAAGATATGCGGTTTAGATCTGATACAGATCTATGACAAACAAAAGAGTTCTGTGTTATGAGCCTGCTAAATTATTTTATAAAAATAAATGTTTTATTTTTTTTATTTTCGACCATTCTATCGTGATATGCTGGCACTTTTACGTGAGTTCTAGTTCTTAATTGAGATGTGTGATGCAAATCTGCTACAGATCTTTGACAAACAAAAAAGTTCTATGTTGTGACCCTGCTAAATTATTAAAAAAAAATATATTGGTTTTTTTTCTAATTTTTAACCATGCTGACACCATTACCTACGTGAGTTCTAGTTCTAAATTAAGATGTGTGGTTCAGGTCTGATACAAATCTATCACAAACAAAAGAGTTCTGTGTTATGAGCCTGCTAAATTATTGTAAAAATATTATTGATTTATTTTTTAATTTTCATCCATGCTGACGTGATATGCTGACACTATAACGTGAGTTCTAGTTCTAAACTGAGATGTGTGGTTCAGGTCTGAAACAGATCTATCACAAACAAAAGAGTTCTGTGTTATGAGCCTGCTAAATTATTGTAAAAATATTATTGATTTATTTTCTAATTTTCAACCATTCTAACGTGATATGCTGACACTATTACGTGAGTTCTAGTTCTAAATTTAGATGTTTAGTGCAGATCTGATACAGATCTATGAAAAACGAAAGAGTTCTGTGTTATAAGCCTGCTAAATTTATTTAAAAATATTATTATTTTATTTTTTAATTTTCAACCATTCTAACGTGATATGCTGACACTTTTACGTGAGTTCTAGTTCTAAATTGAGATGTTTAGTGCAGATTTGATACAAATCTATGACAAACAATAGATTTCTGTGTTATAAGCCTGCTAAATTTCTTTAAAAATATTCTTATTTTATTTTTGAATTTTCAACCATGCTGACGTGATATGCTGGCACTATTACGTGAGTTCTAGTTCTAAATTGAGATGTTTAGTTTAGATCTGATACAGATCTATGACAAACAAAAGAGTTCTGTGTTATAAGCCTGCTAAATTTATTTAAAAATATTCTTATTTTATTTTTGAATTTTCAACCATTCTGACGTGATATGCTGACACTATTACGTGAGTTCTAGTTCTAAATTTAGATGTTTAGTGCAGATCTGATACAGATTTATGACAAACAAATGAGTTCTGTGTTATAAGCCTGCTAAATTTATTTTAAAATATTATTGATTTATTTTTGAATTTTCTACCACTCTGACGTGATATGCTGGCACTATTACGTGAGTTCTAGTTCTATATGGAAATGTATGGTGCAGATCTGACACAGATCTATGACAAACAAAAGAGTTCTGTGTTATAAGCCTGCTAAATTTATTTAAAAATATTCTTATTTTATTTTTGAATTTTCAACCATGCTGACGTGATATGCTGGCACTATTACGTGAGTTCTAGTTCTAAATTGAGATTTTTAGTGCAGATTTGACACAGATCTATGACAAACAATAGAGTTCTGTGTTATAAGCCTGCTTAATTTATTTAAAAATGTTATTGTTTTATTTTTGAATTTTCAACCATGCTGACGTGATATGCTGGCACTATTACGTGAGTTCTAGTTCTAAATTGAGATGTTTAGTGCAGATCTGATACAGATCTATGAAAAACAAAAGAGTTCTGTGTTATAGGCCTGCTTAATTTATTTAAAAATATTATTGTTTTATTTTTGAAATTTCTACCATTCTGACGTGATATGCTGACACTTTTACGTGAGTTCTAGTTCTAAATTGAAATTTATGGTGCAGATCTGACACAGATCTATGACAAACAAAAGAGTTCTGTGTTATAAGCCTGCTTAATTTATTTAAAAATATTATTATTTTATTTTTGATTTTTCAACCATTCTAACGTGATATGCTGACACTATTATGTGAGTTCTAGTTCTATATTGAGATGTTTAGTGCAGATCTGATATAGATCTATGAAAAACAAAGGAGTTCTGTGTTATAAGCCTGCTTAATATATTTAAAAATATTATTGTTTTATTTTTGAAATTTCTACCATTCTAACGTGATATGCTGACACTATTACGTGAGTTCTAGTTCTAAATTGAGATGTTTAGTGCAGATCTGATACAGATCTATGAAAAACGAAAGAGTTCTGTGTTATAAGCCTGCTAAATTTATTTAAAAATATTATTATTTTATTTTTTTATTTTCAACCATTCTGACGTGATATGCTGACACTATTACGTGAGTTCTAGTTCTAAATTTAGATGTTTAGTGCAGATCTGATACAGATTTATGACGAACAAAAGAGTTCTGTGTTATAAGCCTGCTAAATTTATTTTAAAATATTATTGTTTTATTTTTGAATTTTCTACCACTCTGACGTGATATGCTGGCACTATTACGTGAGTTCTAGTTCTATATTGAAATGTATGGTGCAGATCTGACACAGATCTATGACAAACAAAAGAGTTCTGTGTTATAAGCCTGCTAAATTTATTTAAAAATATTATTATTTTATTTTTGAATTTTCAACCATTCTAACGTGATATGCTGACACTATTATGTGAGTTCTAGTTCTAAATTGAGATGTTTAGTGCAGATCTGATACAGATCTATGAAAAACAAAAGAGTTCTGTGTTATAAGCCTGCTTAATATATTTAAAAATATTATTGTTTTATTTTTGAAATTTCTACCATTCTGACGTGATATGCTGACACTTTTACGTGAGTTCTAGTTCTAAATTGAAATGTATGGTGCAGATCTGACACAGATCTATGACAAACAAAAGAGATCTGTGTTATAGGCCTGCTTAATTTATTTAAAAATATTATTGTTTTATTTTTGAAATTTCTACCATTCTGACGTGATATGCTGACACTTTTACGTGAGTTCTAGTTCTAAATTGAGATGTTTAGTGCAGATTTGATACAGATCTATGACAAACAATAGAGTTCTGTGTTATAAGCCTGCTAAATTTCTTTAAAAATATTCTTATTTTATTTTTGAATTTTCAACCATGCTGACGTGATATGCTGGCACTATTACGTGAGTTCTAGTTCTAAATTGAGATGTTTAGTGCAGATCTGATACAGATCTATGACAAACAAAAGAGTTCTGTGTTATAAGCCTGCTAAATTTATTTAAAAATATTCTTATTTTATTTTTGAATTTTCAACCATGCTGACGTGATATGCTGGCACTATTACGTGAGTTCTAGTTCTAAATTGAGATGTTTAGTG
Source organism: Yponomeuta evonymella (assembly GCA_963969515.1). Classification (NCBI taxonomy): domain Eukaryota; kingdom Metazoa; phylum Arthropoda; class Insecta; order Lepidoptera; family Yponomeutidae; genus Yponomeuta; species Yponomeuta evonymella. Next base: position 535,922 of record OZ018370.1, on the reverse strand, counting down.
CAGATCTGATACAGATCTATGACAAACAAAAGAGTTCTGTGTTATAAGCCTGCTAAATTTTATTAAAAATATTCTTATTTTATTTTTGAATTTTCAACCATGCTGACGTGATATGCTGGCACTATTACGTGAGTTCTAGTTCTAAATTGAGATGTTTAGTGCAGATCTGATACAGATCTATGAAAAACAAAAGAGTTCTGTGTTATAAGCCTGCTTAATTTATTTAAAAATATTATTGTTTTATTTTTGAAATTTCTACCATTCTGACGTGATATGCTGACACTTTTACTTGAGTTCTAGTTCTAAATTGAAATGTATGGTGCAGATCTGATACAGATCTATGACAAACAAAAGAGTTCTGTGTTATAAGCCTGCTAAATTTATTTAAAAATATTATTATTTTATTTTTTAATTTTCAACCATTCTAACGTGATATGCTGACACTTTTACGTGAGTTCTAGTTCTAAATTGAGATGTTTAGTGCAGATTTGATACAGATCTATGACAAACAATAGAGTTCTGTGTTATAAGCCTGCTAAATTTCTTTAAAAATATTCTTATTTTATTTTTGAATTTTCAACCATGCTGACGTGATATGCTGGCACTATTACGTGAGTTCTAGTTCTAAATTGAGATGTTTAGTGCAGATCTGATACAGATCTATGACAAACAAAAGAGTTCTGTGTTATAAGCCTGCCAAATTTATTTAAAAATATTATTATTTTATTTTTGAATTTTCAACCATTCTAACGTGATATGCTGACACTATTACGTGAGTTCTAGTTCTAAATTGAGATGTTTAGTGCAGATCTTATACAGATCTATGAAAAACAAAAGAGTTCTGTGTTATAGGCCTGCTTAATTTATTTAAAAATATTATTGTTTTATTTTTGAAATTTCTACCATTCTGACGTGATATGCTGACACTTTTACGTGAGTTCTAGTTCTAAATTGAAATGTATGGTACAGATCTGACACAGATCTATGACAAACAAAAGAGTTCTGTGTTATAAGCCTGCCAAATTTATTTAAAAATATTATTATTTTATTTTTGAATTTTCAACCATTCTAACGTGATATGCTGACACTTCTACGTCAGTTCTAGTTCTAAATTGAGATGTTTAGTGCAGATTTAATACAGATCTATGAAAAACGAAAGAGTTCTGTGTTATAAGCCTGCTAAATTTATTTAAAAATATTATTATTTTATTTTTTAATTTTCAACCATTCTGACGTGATATGCTGGCACTATTACGTGAGTTCTAGTTCTAAATTGAGATGTTTAGTGCAGATCTGATACAGATCTATGACAAACAAAAGAGTTCTGTGTTATAAGCCTGCTAAATTTATTTAAAAATATTCTTATTTTATTTTTGAATTTTCAACCATGCTGACGTGATATGCTGGCACTATTACGTGAGTTCTAGTTCTAAATTGAGATGTTTAGTGCAGATCTGATACAGATCTATGAAAAACAAAAGAGTTCTGTGTTATAAGCCTGCTTAATTTATTTAAAAATATTATTGTTTTATTTTTGAATTTTCAACCATGCTGACGTGATATGCTGGCACTATTACGTGAGTTCTAGTTCTAAATTGAGATGTTTAGTGCAGATCTGATACAGATCTATGAAAAACAAAAGAGTTCTGTGTTATAAGCCTGCTTAATATATTTAAAAATATTATTGTTTTATTTTTGAAATTTCTACCATTCTGACGTGATATGCTGACACTTTTACGTGAGTTCTAGTTCTAAATTGAAATGTATGGTGCAGATCTGACTCAGATCTATGACAAACAAAAGAGTTCTGTGTTAAAAGCCTGCTAAATTTATTTAAAAATATTATTATTTTATTTTTGAATTTTCAACCATTCTAACGTGATATGCTGACACTTTTACGTGAGTTCTAGTTCTAAATTGAGATGTTTAGTGCAGATTTGATACAAATCTATGACAAACAATAGATTTCTGTGTTATAAGCCTGCTAAATTTCTTTAAAAATATTCTTATTTTATTTTTGAATTTTCAACCATGCTGACGTGATATGCTGGCACTATTACGTGAGTTCTAGTTCTAAATTGAGATGTTTAGTTTAGATCTGATACAGATCTATGACAAACAAAAGAGTTCTGTGTTATAAGCCTGCTAAATTTATTTAAAAATATTCTTATTTTATTTTTGAATTTTCAACCATTCTGACGTGATATGCTGACACTATTACGTGAGTTCTAGTTCTAAATTTAGATGTTTAGTGCAGATCTCATACATATTTATGACAAACAAATGAGTTCTGTGTTATAAGCCTGCTAAATTTATTTTAAAATATTATTGATTTATTTTTGAATTTTCTACCACTCTGACGTGATATGCTGGCACTATTACGTGAGTTCTAGTTCTATATTGAAATGTATGGTGCAGATCTGACACAGATCTATGACAAACAAAAGAGTTCTGTGTTATAAGCCTGCTTAATTTATTTAAAAATATTATTATTTTATTTTTGAATTTTCAACCATTCTAACGTGATATGCTGACACTATTATGTGAGTTCTAGTTCTAAATTGAGATGTTTAGTGCAGATCTGATACAGATCTATGAAAAACAAAAGAGTTCTGTGTTATAAGCCTGCTTAATATATTTAAAAATATTATTGTTTTATTTTTGAAATTTCTACCATTCTGACGTGATATGCTGACACTTTTACGTGAGTTCTAGTTCTAAATTGAAATGTATGGTGCAGATCTGACACAGATCTATGACAAACAAAAGAGATCTGTGTTATAAGCCTGCTTAATTTATTTAAAAATATTATTATTTTATTTTTGAATTTTCAACCATTCTAACGTGATATGCTGACACTATTATGTGAGTTCTAGTTCTAAATTGAGATGTTTAGTGCAGATCTGATACAGATCTATGAAAAACAAAAGAGTTCTGTGTTATAAGCCTGCTTAATATATTTAAAAATATTATTGTTTTATTTTTGAAATTTCTACCATTCTGACGTGATATGCTGACACTTTTACGTGAGTTCTAGTTCTAAATTGAAATGTATGGTGCAGATCTGACACAGATCTATGACAAACAAAAGAGATCTGTGTTATAAGCCTGCTAAATTTATTTAAAAATATTATTATTTTATTTTTGAATTTTCAACCATTCTAACGTGATATGCTGACACTTTTACGTGAGTTCTAGTTCTAAATTGAGATGTTTAGTGCAGATTTGATACAGATCTATGACAAACAATAGAGTTCTGTGTTATAAGCCTGCTAAATTTCTTTAAAAATATTCTTATTTTATTTTTGAATTTTCAACCATGCTGACGTGATATGCTGGCACTATTACGTGAGTTCTAGTTCTAAATTGAGATGTTTAGTGCAGATCTGATACAGATCTATGACAAACAAAAGAGTTCTGTGTTATAAGCCTGCTAAATTTATTTAAAAATATTCTTATTTTATTTTTGAATTTTCAACCATGCTGACGTGATATGCTGGCACTATTACGTGAGTTCTAGTTCTAAATTGAGATGTTTAGTGCAGATCTGATACAGATCTATGACAAACAAAAGAGTTCTGTGTTATAAGCCTGCTTAATTTATTTAAAAATATTATTATTTTATTTTTGAATTTTCAACCATGCTGACGTGATATGCTGGCACTATTACGTGAGTTCTAGTTCTAAATTGAGATGTTTAGTGCAGATCTGATACAGATCTATGAAAAACAAAAGAGTTCTGTGTTATAAGCCTGCTTAATTTATTTAAAAATATTATTGTTTTATTTTTGAAATTTCTACCATTCTGACGTGATATGCTGACACTTTTACTTGAGTTCTAGTTCTAAATTGAAATGTATGGTGCAGATCTGATACAGATCTATGACAAACAAAAGAGTTCTGTGTTATAAGCCTGCTAAATTTATTTAAAAATATTATTATTTTATTTTTTAATTTTCAACCATTCACAACCAAAAGATCAAAATGGCTTTTTTCCGCTTAAAAGTACTATATGGCATAAGAAATTTTCTGAGAGAAGATATTAGGATGATCTTGTCGGAATCCCTCGTCCTCTCAATTTTTAACTATTGTGATACAGTTTACGGGCCCAGATTGTATGGAAAAACTAAAAGCGCTATACAACGTGTGCAAAATGCATGCGCACGTTTTTGCTTTGGAATTCCCAAAAGATCTTACATCACCCCTTATCTAAACGAGAAATCTATACTAAAGATGGAAGGCCGAAGGGAACTACATTTAGCAGGGTTAATTCAAAAGGTTGTTCACACTAAAAGACCAAAATACCTACACGAGAAAATTAAGTGGATGGGGGAATCTCATAATTTAAATACCCGTAGTAAAGAACGACGTCTAATGTCGATTCCAAAGCACAAAACTAAAAACTTCGAAGGCACTTTAAAATTTGCCGCTGCGAAAATCTGGAACGATTTACCCCCACCACTTCAGAAATATATGACAAGTATCACTTTCAAACAAACACTAAAAATTATTTTACTAGAAAAACAAAAAGCAGAGGCATTTTACACCTATAAATCTAACCCGAAAAGAAAGAAGAAAGATTGAAATAGTGTAATGTATGTGTGTGTGTGTGTGTATGTGTGTGTGTGTGTGTGTGTGTGTGTGTGTGTGTGTGTGTGTGTGTGTGTGTGTGTGTGTGTGTGTGTGTGTTTGTGTACAATTGTGTGTGTTTGTGTATATAGTCTTACAATTGTTTTTTATGAATATGAGTACTGAGGGAAAGAAAGAAAGAAGGAAATAAGGAAGGAGGACATTTATTTAAATCGTCACAGGAACACAAAGTAAGCACGAAGGTGCACAGACAGAGACACGAACGTCCACAAAACGCTTTTTAGTGGGGAAAGAATAATCCTAAGGCTTTTTAGATTCAGCCTTCCTTTGTGAGTTGTGAGATAATATGTAATATTTAATGTCCCATGCCTGTCAGTTACAGGAAGAGTGAAAGGAAAATTTGAAATGTATACTCCACAAGCACAGACAATTGCATCATTGTTTAAACTATTAAAACAACATACACTTTTAAAACCATGAATAATAATTTAATTTTGTCATAAACTAAACATACAAAGCGATAGAGAATAATTAAATGATACTTCGTAAATTATCAACCCCACCCGGTACACAATTTATATAATCAATAATAATATCCTTTAAAATCGATGTACCTAATGCATAGACGGACTAACCCCCAGTTTCTCGTACACTGAAACGCTGTTAATCTATTGTTAACAGCTGTCAATTGACCAAAGTGCATACAAAAAAACGCCTCAATTTCACCTAAATTTTGTACGAGTACAGACGACAGCACATCGACAAGTACCTACATGTGTGCGCTCTGCTCCATTGCGATACACGTGTCCTTGCACCAAAGTAATGTTCCAACTGTCGACCTGCTGTCGGCTGTTCAATTAAAATCAAATACACGGGATTGGCTCTTTCCTGTATTTGTAATCTAGTGCCTTTGAGACATCTTTTTTTTTCTGCACTGTTCATATCTGATCTAAGTTATATTGGTCAATAATCTACTTATAAACACTTTTGTAACACTCCAGCGTTACGACGCCGTTTCTGATTGAGTTTTTGTCAACCTATTTTTTTTTTGTCTTAATGGCTCATGCTGAAAATCAGCGTCGACCGGTGTTGCATGCGTCTCCGGGCGGCATATTGCTGAGCATGAGTCCATTTGCCAAAAACTTTAATAATATAATAAGATAGCCTAAGAATATTCCTTTTTGTACACACCAGAAAACAGCACCTTTAAGTTGTATTTTTTTTTTGTAAAAGAAAAAAGTTTTAATTATGTAAGCTTATGTCTATATTTATGTACAAAGTGTGTTTTTGGCAATAAATGTAGTTCACTTTCACTTTCACTTTCACTTTCACTTATTTTATTTTTGAATTTTCAACCATGCTGACGTGATATGCTGGCACTATTACGTGAGTTCTAGTTCTAAATTGAGATGTTTAGTGCAGATCTGATACAGATCTATGACAAACAAAAGAGTTCTGTGTTATAAGCCTGCTAAATTTATTTAAAAATATTCTTATTTTACTTTTGAATTTTCAACCATGCTGACGTGATATGCTGGCACTATTACGTGAGTTCTAGTTCTAAATTGAGATGTTTAGTGCAGATCTGATACAGATCTATGAAAAACAAAAGAGTTCTGTGTTATAAGCCTGCTTAATTTATTTAAAAATATTATTGTTTTATTTTTGAATTTTCAACCATGCTGACGTGATATGCTGGCACTATTACGTGAGTTCTAGTTCTAAATTGAGATGTTTAGTGCAGATCTGATACAGATCTATGAAAAACAAAAGAGTTCTGTGTTATAGGCCTGCTTAATTTATTTAAAAATATTATTGTTTTATTTTTGAAATTTCTACCATTCTGACGTGATATGCTGACACTTTTACGTGAGTTCTAGTTCTAAATTGAAATGTATGGTACAGATCTGACACAGATCTATGACAAACAAAAGAGTTCTGTGTTATAAGCCTGCCAAATTTATTTAAAAATATTATTATTTTATTTTTGAATTTTCAACCATTCTAACGTGATATGCTGACACTTCTACGTCAGTTCTAGTTCTAAATTGAGATGTTTAGTGCAGATTTAATACAGATCTATGAAAAACGAAAGAGTTCTGTGTTATAAGCCTGCTAAATTTATTTAAAAATATTATTATTTTATTTTTTAATTTTCAACCATTCTGACGTGATATGCTGGCACTATTACGTGAGTTCTAGTTCTAAATTGAGATGTTTAGTGCAGATCTGATACAGATCTATGACAAACAAAAGAGTTCTGTGTTATAAGCCTGCTAAGTTTATTTAAAAATATTCTTATTTTATTTTTGAATTTTCAACCATGCTGACGTGATATGCTGGCACTATTACGTGAGTTCTAGTTCTAAATTGAGATGTTTAGTGCAGATCTGATACAGATCTATGAAAAACAAAAGAGTTCTGTGTTATAAGCCTGCTTAATTTATTTAAAAATATTATTGTTTTATTTTTGAATTTTCAACCATGCTGACGTGATATGCTGGCACTATTACGTGAGTTCTAGTTCTAAATTGAGATGTTTAGTGCAGATCTGATACAGATCTATGAAAAACAAAAGAGTTCTGTGTTATAAGCCTGCTTAATATATTTAAAAATATTATTGTTTTATTTTTGAAATTTCTACCATTCTGACGTGATATGCTGACACTTTTACGTGAGTTCTAGTTCTAAATTGAAATGTATGGTGCAGATCTGACTCAGATCTATGACAAACAAAAGAGTTCTGTGTTAAAAGCCTGCTAAATTTATTTAAAAATATTATTATTTTATTTTTGAATTTTCAACCATTCTAACGTGATATGCTGACACTTTTACGTGAGTTCTAGTTCTAAATTGAGATGTTTAGTGCAGATTTGATACAAATCTATGACAAACAATAGATTTCTGTGTTATAAGCCTGCTAAATTTCTTTAAAAATATTCTTATTTTATTTTTGAATTTTCAACCATGCTGACGTGATATGCTGGCACTATTACGTGAGTTCTAGTTCTAAATTGAGATGTTTAGTTTAGATCTGATACAGATCTATGACAAACAAAAGAGTTCTGTGTTATAAGCCTGCTAAATTTATTTAAAAATATTCTTATTTTATTTTTGAATTTTCAACCATTCTGACGTGATATGCTGACACTATTACGTGAGTTCTAGTTCTAAATTTAGATGTTTAGTGCAGATCTCATACATATTTATGACAAACAAATGAGTTCTGTGTTATAAGCCTGCTAAATTTATTTTAAAATATTATTGATTTATTTTTGAATTTTCTACCACTCTGACGTGATATGCTGGCACTATTACGTGAGTTCTAGTTCTATATTGAAATGTATGGTGCAGATCTGACACAGATCTATGACAAACAAAAGAGTTTTGTGTTATAAGCCTGCTAAATTTATTTAAAAATATTATTATTTTATTTTTGAATTTTCAACCATTCTAACGTGATATGCTGACACTATTACGTGAGTTCTAGTTCTAAATTGAGATGTTTAGTGCAGATCTGATACAGATCTATGACAAACAAAAGAGTTCTGTGTTATAAGCCTGCTAAATTTATTTAAAAATATTCTTATTTTACTTTTGAATTTTCAACCATGCTGACGTGATATGCTGGCACTATTACGTGATTTCTAGTTCTAAATTGAGATGTTTAGTGCAGATCTGATACAGATCTATGAAAAACAAAAGAGTTCTGTGTTATAAGCCTGCTTAATTTATTTAAAAATATTATTGTTTTATTTTTGAATTTTCAACCATGCTGACGTGATATGCTGGCACTATTACGTGAGTTCTAGGTCTAAATTGAGATGTTTAGTGCAGATCTGATACAGATCTATGACAAACAAAAGAGTCCTGTGTTATAAGCCTGCCAAATTTATTTAAAAATATTATTATTTTATTTTTGAATTTTCAACCATTCTAACGTGATATGCTGACACTTCTACGTCATTTCTAGTTCTAAATTGAGATGTTTAGTGCAGATTTAATACAGATCTATGAAAAACGAAAGAGTTCTGTGTTATAAGCCTGCTAAATTTATTTAAAAATATTATTATTTTATTTTTTAATTTTCAACCATTCTGACGTGATATGCTGGCACTATTACGTGAGTTCTAGTTCTAAATTGAGATGTTTAGTGCAGATCTGATACAGATCTATGAAAAACAAAAGAGTTCTGTGTTATAAGCCTGCTTAATTTATTTAAAAATATTATTGTTTTATTTTTGAATTTTCAACCATGCTGACGTGATATGCTGGCACTATTACGTGAGTTCTAGTTCTAAATTGAGATGTTTAGTGCAGATCTGATACAGATTTATGAAAAACAAAAGAGTTCTGTGTTATAAGCCTGCTTAATATATTTAAAAATATTATTGTTTTATTTTTGAAATTTCTACCATTCTGACGTGATATGCTGACACTTTTACGTGAGTTCTAGTTCTAAATTGAAATGTATGGTGCAGATCTGACACAGATCTATGACAAACAAAAGAGTTCTGTGTTAAAAGCCTGCTAAATTTATTTAAAAATATTATTATTTTATTTTTGAATTTTCAACCATTCTAACGTGATATGCTGACACTTTTACGTGAGTTCTAGTTCTAAATTGAGATGTTTAGTGCAGATTTGATACAGATCTATGACAAACAAAAGAGTTCTGTGTTATAAGCCTGCTTAATTTATTTAAAAATATTATTGTTTTATTTTTGAAATTTCTACCATTCTGACGTGATATGCTGACACTTTTACGTGAGTTCTAGTTCTAAATTGAAATGTATGGTGCAGATCTGATACAGATCTATGACAAACAAAAGAGTTCTGTGTTATAAGCCTGCTAAATTTATTTAAAAATATTATTATTTTATTTTTTAATTTTCAACCATTCTAACGTGATATGCTGACACTTCTACGTCAGTTCTATTTCTAAATTGAGATGTTTAGTGCAGATCTAATACAGATCTATGACAAACAAAAGAGTTCTGTGTTATAAGCCTGCTAAAGTTATTTAAAAATGTTATTATTATATTTTTGAATTTTCAACCATTCTGACGTGATATGCTGGCACTATTACGTGAGTTCTAGTTCTAAATTGAAATGTATGGTGCAGATCTGACACAGATCTATGACAAACAAAAGAGTTCTGTGTTATAAGCCTGCTAAATTTATTTAAAAATATTATTATTTTATTTTTAAATTTTCAACCATTCTAACGTGATATGCTGACACTATTACGTGAGTTCTAGTTCTAAATTTAGATGTTTAGTGCAGATCTGATACAGATCTTTGAAAAATGAAAGAGTTCTGTGCTATAAGCCTGCTAAATTATTAAAAAAAAAATTGGTTTATTTTCTAATTTTCAACCATGCTGACGTGATATGCTGGCACTATTACGTGAGTTTTAGTTCTTAATTTAGTTTAAGGTTTCAGTTTTGATACAGAACCATCAAAAACGAAACAGTTCTGTGTCCTGAGTTCGTCAAAATAATTTTAATTGATGAATGTGGTATTTATCGACTTTTTAAAGTTTTGTACGGGATCTGCTGTTATTTGAATTTAAAGGCAGAACTATTCTTGAAAAGTATCAGGAACTGTATAGCATAGGTGTATGCGATGAGAACTTACATAAGTTTTCGATTTGCTGCGAAATGATATGCTACGGGAAGTTAGCATATCATTTTGTCAACTGATTTTTTTGGGGTAAAATCGCCAGAACTATTTCTAAAAAGTATCAGGAACTGTAGAACTCAGCTGCATGCTATAAGAACTTACTTTTTTTTTCGATTTTCTGAGAAGTGATATGCTACGGGAAGATAGCATATCATTTTTTCAATTGATTTTTTTCTATGTGAAAACGCCAGAACTATTTCTGAAAAGTATCAGGAACTATAGAACTCTGCTGCATGCGACAAGAACTCTCATTTATTTTTGATATGCTGGAAAATGATATGCTAAGTTCACTGACATCCAATCCTTTAGGATACAGGCGTGAGTTTATGTGTGTATGTGTGTTTGTTTGTTATCTTACAGTACAAAGACTTGTATGTCGGTCCTCACTGGTCAAGGATTATAGTCGCAAAGGCTTATCTTAGTCTCCAATTTGTGCATTACTATCTTTAACTCCCTATTATAATAAGGTCCACTGCAATAACCACATAGGTACTGAATTGCAGTACTAACACCTTGCTCGTCTGGTGACTTCTTACTTCATACCAAAAGCTTGAAAAGTCGTTGACCAGATGTAACTTCGGTTAATGAGACAACTAACTTGTTTTTGAGATAACCGGAAAGGTCGGTCGCTGCTTATATGCCTACATAGTATGTACGTACATAAAATATTGATGGACGATTGGAATTATTTCTGTTTGTCTGTCGTTTTAGTGGTAATTGTATATTCAATTGGTATTGCGTATTATTTGGCATCCTATGCCGAATTATTTTCTGACAAATATTTGGCGCTGATTTTGTAAAACCTGCAATGTATAATTATAAATATTCGTTAATATAATTATAAATATTCGGCATATAGGCGAATACGAATAGAAAAGTACAGCGCCAGCATAACGTAGGGACTTTACGTAGGTTTGTTTCACATTCTTATTTGCAACGTGCGTATGCGTAGAAAATTCTTATCGGTAGCGGGCGAAGTCGGGGGAAACCCACTAGCTTGCCAAGTTAAGGAAAACAAAGTATTATTATTCACTTATTATTAAGTTTGCACCCCAAGTGGACAGCACTGGCTTTGTGTTAAAATAACATTTTATTCTGCAAAAATAAATAAATTAAAAGCGTTTTATGTTTATGGTGTGTAGGTAAATTGTGTGTTAGTCGCTCTGACATTTGATTAGTTGGCAATGATTGTGACCTCTGAGTAGTGTTGACGTCTGAGATGTATTTGAAAGTGATAATGGCGCCACAAAACAACGTGCTGTTGTAAGTAAAGCTTTATCTGTTTACATAAATGTTTAAAATAATATTATAACTTCCACGCAACACAATCACTGGTCCTGTTCCCAAGCAAGGGTACCCTGTGTTATGGTAACCAGGCAAGGACATCACAAACGTGGAAATACACCCAGACTGAGGTCGTTTGTACAAATGTACGGCGGCCCCCAGTGGGAATCGAACCCATGGCCTACGTCTGATTACGTGGGTGGTACCGCTAGAGCTTATTTTTACTTATTATTATTATTATTATTAAATCCTTTATTGCATATAAAACAGAAAGTTTTGCACATAAGCGAGCTTAATGCTACTTAGCATTATCTACCAGCTAACCTAAGTTTTGATGAGATCATTATCAGGTATTGCAACTTACTTAATATTAAATATACTTACTAATTTTTATTCAGACCTAGATATATAAAATATAATAGGGGGGAAATATTATACAAATACAACATAGTAATAAATAAATACTAGATAAAATAAATAAATACATAAGCCTACAGATTTAGGAAAGATATTGTGAAATACTTATAATAAATTAAGAAATTAAATTGTATCTACGTATTAAACGTATTTAAAGGATGCAAGCGGCACAAGACCGGGAAGCTTGGAAAACCATGAGGGAGGGAGGCCTACGTCCTGCAGTGGGCGTCAAATGGCTGATGAGGACGATGATTAAAAAAGTATTATGTAGGTAGATAGAAGTACCCGAAACCGGCGTGCGCGCATGCTGCGCCTAATGAATGTTGATAAACCGCAATAGGTTTGTCACGCTCGTGGCAAGTTGCAAACCCTGGTCTCTGCCTACCCCCGGATACAGGCGTGAGTTTATGTGTTAAATTAGGCAGGTAATCATCAGATGTTTAACAGTACATGTTACAATATCTTGAAAAATCCTTACTTCTTCTTACTCAAATGCAAGTCTTATTTATAAAAACGCAATTCCCCTAAAACGCAGCATAGTAACCTAAGTAATTCCATTGTATAAATTCTGCACCACAGACCTATAGTGTCTTAAGGAATCATCTAATAGATATATAAAAATCTGATGTCAAAGTGCACAGTGTTTGTTATCGAACTCCTCCGTAGCTTCACCGATTTTTAAGATTTTTTTTTTTTTGCCTATGGTGCCTTGGTGGGTCTGAGAATGGCTCGTAGGCTAATTAATATGGCAAATCAACGTTTGCCGAGTCAGCTATACTCCATTCCACAGAACGAGCACCCAAAGAAAATCGTCCATTTGCGCCCATTGGAAGCGGACCGTTCGCTTATCTCTAGCCGCGCGGATTGACCAATGATATGGAAGTATTTTGTTAAGTAGAAGTTCGATTCGTGGAACGGCGTATAGTGTCTTTTTATATTATTTGTCTAATGTTTTTATGTTTAAAACGTACTTAGGTATTATAGTATTTTCTAAGGTTAACACGAGCACCAGACAATTAAAAACTGAATTTGCACGGATATTTACTCGTTAATTTTTCATTTTACAATTTTCCGACGTTTCGGTACTTTTGTAAGGCCCGTGTACTCGGTAGACTGAGGTGACAGGCGTCTTTCAGGAAAATTGAAAAATAAACGAGTAAATATCCGTGCAAATGAATTTTTTTATTAGGTATTAGGTATATTGTAATTTTCGTTTTGGCCCGGGCCGGGTTTCATATAACTGCAATTTGTAGTTTATTGAGACAATTCGAGGTACATACCACTCATTTCAGTCTACTTATTAATCTGTGGTTTAATCGACTTTACAATGTAGGTACATCGAATTGTCATAGTAGTTCTAGACGTAGACGTCACAACGTCTTGACATAGGTAGCCACTCATAGGGCTTGGAAGCGGACGTCTAGGTCAGCGATTCCCAAACTGGGTTCCGCGGAATTGAAGGGTTCTGTTAATGAAAAATCACTGGGGTTTCGCGATTCACATAATTGTCTCTAAATCGTTGGATTATTTTGATTTTTAAATAATTCCTTAGATATCTACAATATAATTTTAGAATAATGTACCTAATAGAATAGTGGCGGTACCTTTGATAAGGGATACCGTAAAATGAAACAAGTGTGCGTAAAATAAAACAGTATTCCGAACCTTAAAAGTCTAGGAACCGCTGGTCTAGGTAGTGAGTATTTTGGTCCCATGTCTCATGCGCTTCGTCAAACTACAAGCTGTCTTTAACGGCCGTCGCTAATCAAATACAGAATGATATTAAAAAGAAAGTTTTTTTGTCTTATCTCCATGCTGGCGAGCAAAACCACGCTGTATTCTGGAGGAGATGTGACGCATAAGAAAGGCGAGTAAAAAACTTCGTGGCGCCTCTAAGGCTCTCAGGCTCCGATGGTCGACTGACAAGTGTTCACTATTTTCACATTTTAATGCTAATTACTTATTTGTTATGATTTTTAGCGTTTTTACGATGTCACGTACAAATTTATCTTGAATATTAAAATAAAGCGATGTGTCGTGCGAACAGCTTAGGATCATATCACGATAAAATTGTAAAGTTCCTAAAAAAATCTTATTAGACTTAAGCATACGATAAAACTTGAGCTTTTACTTCTCTGTATCAATTGACGTCTAAAACAGACCATGATTTTGCGATGGAAGTTCTTCGTAACGTCGCTCTTCATGTTACTTGACCTACTGCTGTACCTAAACTTATCGTATTAATTTTTGTGATTTAAAACTTGTTGTATTTGACTGTTTCTTGTAATGTACGTATGGGGTGTGCAACTTCGACTCGACGGAAACTTCTATCTATGAAAATAGAAAAAAACTGTTTTCTTCGGTTTCTTCTGCTCCCTGCTGCTCTACGTGCCGTAGCCGCCGCGCCGCTGCTCAACGTGCCGCCCGCTGCTCTACGCGCCGCAGCCAACGAGCCGCTCGCTGCTCTACGTGCCGCAGCCAACGAGCCGCCCGCCCGGTTGGTGTCCAACCGCCTCACCTCATTCAGTTCACTGGGGGTGTCTGTTGGCCCGACCCGCAACTGTATCAGCCCCTGTATTTTATTTTTTATTTTTTTTATAGATAATCAAAAGGCTTCACTTAAACCTTATTAGGTTTTTGCGTGAAGCCTGAGCCGCTTTTATAAACATTGTTGCTCAATTTTTTAATTTTTTAATTAATTACGCACACCAAATCCAAAAGGATTACCTATGTCTTATAGTCAAATTCAAATCTAGTAAACGTCATTCAGGATTCCGACAGCCTTTGTTGCGTATAATTAGGCCTCTGGAGAACACATTTCTCAACATCGTTTGTCGCCCTCTTAGGCGGCATCATCATTGTATTTAACTCTTTCCTAAGATGAAGTAATGGATTTTCTTTCAGTTTCCTGGTCACTGTTCTCGTCCTCGGCTACGCCGGGGCCCAAAACCTGTCGGATTCAGACTTGGAGCAGCTTCTTGAAAACATCTTCGGTGGTAAGTTACCTTTTAGGCCACAGGCCTCTTGCGACCGCGCTTGTCGGAGACAAAATTTTAGAGGACAATAGGTACCTATTACCGGAGTTTATAATTTACAATTAATTTCGATAATATAATTTATAGTACATATGGTGCTACATAACCGCACTAGTGCGATAATGAGCACTTTACGTGCCTATGTCGAAACTTCAAAGGGCCATATGTACTATAAAACGTTGTACGATACACGTGCGAATAGGTAATTCGTAACTCGTGTCGATATAAAACACTCCCTTCGGTCGTGTTTTAATTTATCGCCACTCGTTGCGAATTTCCTACTTTTCGCACTAGTATCGTAATTTACTATTGTAGTACTTAGAATAAGTTGATATTGATACTTCAATATCTGTAGGTAAAACCAAGTGCAATATTTTTCATAATTTGGCGTGGAGATGCTATTTGAAAACCAGCGTTGTTTCAAATAGAAATAGTAGGTGTCATTGTCATACGCACACTCTTTTATTTTACTATTATTGTGATATTGTGATATTTGTGATAGATTCATCGATGTGCAATTGTATGTAAGCATGTTTGTTTGTGGCAATAAATCATTCATTTATTCATTCCTTTACTGTAAACAATTTTGCATGCCAGATACTGGCGCATCACGTATGTTCCTAATTAATTATTGTACATTATATAAAATATACCAGTCCCTGCAAATTAATAAATGAATTGAAATGAAATGAAACCAGCGTGCGTGCATGTAATTCATCCAGGGCCGGATTTAGGGGAGGGCAGGCGGGGCCCCCACCAGAGAAGGCCTCCACAATAGACACAATAATTTTATTTTAACTCAAATTGAGAAAAAATCGTCGTCAATTCATTTTTAGGGTTCCGTAACCAAAGGGTAAGGAATCCTATTACTAAGACTCTGCTGTCCGCCCGTCCGTCTGTCACCAGGTTGTATCTGATGAACCGTGATAGTTAGACAGTTAAAATTTTCACAAATGATGTATTTATGTTGCCGCTATAACAACAAATACTTAAAACCGGATAAAATAAATATTTAAGGGGGGGCCTCCCATAAAACAAACGTGATTTTTTTGCCGTTTTTTGCTCGATATTAATAACGGCAAATTTACAGGTAGACGCTTGAAATACGTATTCAAATGTTGCATGGTACGTGGTACGTACATGGCAAATGGTACGAGCCTCTCGTGCGCGAGTCCGACTCGCATTCGGCCGGTTTTTTTTTAGAGGCGTCCGTTCCTTCGTTGCCCTGGTAGGCCTCCAGACCTCCAAATCATGCCCTGATTGAATGCATTTGACTTGACCCGCAACGACTAACGAATGTTGAGGAAGCGAAAGAGGTCTGCCATGAGAAAGTTAAAATGTCATAAAGTTGATATCCCAAAATTTATAATTTCCCAAAATTTTGGATCGTTTTTAATTTTGCAAAATGATTAAACATTCTCATAAAGTCGAAATCCCGAAATATATAATTTTCCAAAACGTTTTATTATATTAGTTACGGGATATTTTCATTTGTACTCTAATATATAAAAATCTCGTGTCACAGTGTTTGTAAACGAACTCCTCCGAAACGGCTTCACTGATTTTTATGAAAAATTTTTGTGTATTTGATAGGTCTGAGAATAGGCCGTAGGCTAATTAAAATGGCAAAAGAACATTTGCGGGGTCAACTAGTTATGTTATATCATTTGAAATGTTGTTTCCTAATATTTTCTGGCATCTCATCATCTCAATCCTTCATCAGATGAAAGCAAGTTTCTGCAAATTCATCTGTTATCAAACTCAACATTTTAGAAATTCAACTTATTTACATTCAACATGCTGCAAATTCAACTTTTAACAAACACAACATTTTAGGAATTCAACTTTCTGCAAATTCAACATATTTATTTTCAACATGCTGTGAATTCAACTTTTGACAAACTCGACATTTTAGGAATTCAACTTTCTGCAAATTCAACATATTTATTTTCAACATGCTGCATATTGAACCTTTAACAAACACAACATTTTAGTGCTGCAACTTCAACTTTTGACAGACTCAATATTTTAGGAATTAAGCTTTCTGTACCGAAATGCTTATAAGGTGCACCAACAGCAAATCATGTCCAAACATCATATTCAGAAGGCGGCAGAGCTTCCCAAACTGCGTCGCGGCATATCCCGTAATCCCAGGGGGTCGCGAAGTGATCCACACAGCTTGTCATTTGCAGTAATAAAGAACAAATATTATATGTTGCAAATAAATATAGAGAAAGAGATAAGAGTGGCAATTTCCAAATTTGAGCCTCTTTTTGAGAAGCTATCCTCAGAAAAGCAAGCACATAGTTCTCATTAGTAGAGAGCTATTAAGTATAATACCTAAATATCTTTAATTTTTAGTTATCTATAAGGTCCTATGTTTTTTTTCGTTTTTAATTGGTTATTAAAATTATTAAGATTATACATTTTATTTGGAGTTTTTTTATAGCCTGTTACTAAACTTCACAACACTTCATTATTATACTGTATAATATAACCTTCAGATACCTCAGCGCTTGAAACCGCCAATCTGCGGTGGGCACGCGTGGTTATTAAGCCCATACTCTCTCTCTCTCTCTCTCTGAGAGAAAGCCTATACCCTACAGTGGGACGTATATAGGCTGCTTATGATGATGATAATATTCCAGATGAGAACCCGAACCGGCAATGCGCCAACGTGAACCCCGATCTGCCGGGCTGCTACGAATGCTTCCCCTGTCACCACTCCATCATAAGCCACTACCGCAGCCAGCAGGAGAAGATCGGGGAGCTGATGTGAGACAACTATTATACTAAACAACCATTAGTGTAGTGCTTACGAAAGTTTTACTTCGAAAACTATTATACTCTTAACTTTATTCCGGAATCATTTACTTAGGTAGTTGAAATTTTGCCGGAAGAGTCCGACTAGGTTTCGCTCTTCAGTAGAGACGGAGCTCACGTCGTCGGTTGGTAGTTCCAAAACTATTTATTAAATAAATTCTTTGTGACCCAGGGGTTTGTGCGTACTTTATACTTTATTGCACACATAAAAACACATGAATAAAACACAACATTTACAGAAAAATTAAAAAGTGTACTGGCGAGAATGGTGTACAGAGTTGTTAAATAGAATGTTATTATTCCTCAAGATATATTAGAGTTACCACCGACGCGGTTTAAAAAATGTATTAAATTCACGCGTACGTGTATAATCACAGTGATTTTGCCGCCATTAAAATTTAACCAATGAGAGCGCAGCTGCGCGCTTCAATAAAACGCGACCAACCTGATTGGCCCTGCAATCAAGTTGGTCGCGTTTTATTGATGTTATAATGAGATTTTACGATATCGATGTGAATATTATACCATCATGTGAAATTGCTTAAATTGAGTGTTTTGTTGTCTGCGCTATAACAGTAGTAATTATAAGTCAAGTATTGAAAACATAAGTAGAATGTTACAACATTAGTGTAGATAAAAGCCTATTATAACATTAAGGATTATTTGGAAGACAGGATGTCTGGTATTTCAATAATGTTAACAGGAATGTATCTAGTGTAGTGTAACTTTAAGTGGAAAACTCTGTTAATTAAGTAAACCTGTTTTGAAAAGAATAAATGTTTCTTTGTTAGCTTCTTCTCCGCGTAATCTGTTAATTGTGAAACGAACAGCTTTGACGTTCATTAAGTAAACATTTTTTTTTATAGTGAATAAAAATTTTTGACTTTGACTTTGATTCGCATGGCAATGGTTGTTTCATGGTAGTCTACCAACCAATGGCATTCCAACGGTGTAACCCGTGCAACTTAACTCGGCGCCTCGCTCCATTCGATCTTCTTCCGAGAGATGCCCATTTAATTCAATCGGAATGATATCGTAATGCTATTGCTAAGAAGACTACCAAAAAGACGCAAATAACAGCTATTGTTATGCTGATATCGTTCTATTGAAAAACTGTGTGTGTATTAGACTCTACGTATAGGGCCTGTTCTTGTTTAACCATATAAACTAAGCTACATTTACGGCATAACTTTCGTGGAACCACGATTTACAGCGGTTTAATATAGGGTAGTCCATGGTGAGGTAGTCATTTTCTTCGGGTTGAGTTTCATTCAGGATTCTGTGCAAAAGCACTTCCGAAGCACGAATAATTTCAAAGTTTTGAAATCACTACTTTGATTACTACTACGAAACATCACTACAAGATTTCTCACAAAAAAATCCCCACCTCCTAAACAAAAGATATCTCATAAAATAAGAGGGGGGAATCTTTGTGAGAAATCTTGTAGACATCATCTAGTATCCGCAGGCAGGATTTTGTGTAGGGTTGGGGGGAATTTTTATGAGAAACAGCTATACACAAGATTCCTTTCAAAAATTTCCTTCTCTAAACAAAATCCTGTGTACACAGTTTCAGTATTTCTGTATTTTGCTGTATTTCAGGATTACCAGCCCCGCGTGCCAAGACTCGCAGGTGTGCTGCATCGCGCAGTCGGTGCTGCTGGGCCCGCGCAGCGGCGAGGACTGCGGCAAGCGCGTCGAGACGGGCCACCGGCGGAAGGCGCCGCGCGCCGTCCTCGAGGGGGAGTACCCGTGGCAAGGCTTCGTCTATGAGTGAGTCGTGCAATCGGACATGCAAAGACCGACGGCCTTATTTATAAAACCGGCCAAGTGCGTGTCGGGTCAAAATTCCACCCATGCCGAGACTTGGTTCGCTGCCTGTACGTAATAAGTTTTTAAAGAGGTTTGAAATTTCGCCGATGCCTGCACTTGCCCATTAGCTCAGTTGGTAGAGCGCTGGCACTGTTAGCCAGAGGTCGCGGGTTCAAGTCCCGGCATGGGTGGAATTTTTAGCCTCCAAATAGTTAGTTATTAATATGCAATGATTCCTTGATACGGAGGATACACAATACCACTGAGCGATCATGACTGGTGAAATGAAGCAGTTTTTAGGCCACTTTCTCTTGTTAAAGTTTACAAAGCGCGATTAGGACATCAAAGCTTTATTTTAAAGTTGAAACCATCTATTTTAGAGTAGTCTTTCAGTAGATACAGAACTTATTTTGTAGTCAGACGCATTATTATTATAGAGTTTTACTCTATCTCAACCGTGAGGCGCCGGATTAAGGATAGCGTCACTCCATTTCCTTCGTGGAAGGCGACTAAGGAAATACATTACCAGGAGATGGGCAGCAGCGTCTTCCTGAGATTCCAACCGCATACTGCGATCGCCAACCCGCCTGCCAAGCGTGGCGATTATGGCAAAACCCCTCATGTTTAGGAAAACCACGAGGGAGGCCTCTGTCCTGCAGTGGGCGTCAAATGGCTGATGATGATGAGGACTCTATCTCAGTGTAACGTTTTTTTCGCAGTACCGTAATAAATGTTGGAGCCATTATGTGATATCGGCCATCGATGGGGGCAAGTGATAGCATTGCGAGTATTGATAGCATGTTTCCCTGGCAGGGACAAGAGTGGCGTGCGAACCCTGCTGTGCGGCGCCACGTACATCCACGAGGGCTCCAAGGCGCTGCTGACGACCGCCAGCTGCGTCCGGGGCAAGCAGCCGCGCTCGCTGCACGTCTCCTTCAGCATCCCACCCGGGAAGGACAATATGGTGCGCGTCGACACCGTTACGCCGCACAAGGATTTTAACCCGGGTAGGGCTTTTTTAACACTTCTTCTTGCAGTGCCTCTCCACTATTGGAGGTTGGCCGTCAGCTCTGCGTATGCCTCATTTACTGTAACGGGCGGCCGCTCGGCAATGATCTGCCGGTTTTAATAAGGCGCTCTCCCTCCCTAGCTGTTTTTAAAAACAAAGTAAAGGAGTTCTATCTGTCTCTAACAGTATAATATATTAATTATCTCCTCCTCGCGTAGATTTTTATTATAACTTATTTATGTATGTTTATCATAACTACATAGGTATGTAATTATTTATGTGGGTACCTACTTATGTTGTTATTTATATAAGTATGTATTTTAATATTCATATTCGCACCGACTCAGGTAGTCTCTCTTTTCCTTCAGAATGTTTCCATCATACGGTCGTCTGGAAGAAATTGCTATTAGCAATAAAGCCGCCAATTGTACTGTCATCATCATCATCATCAGCCATTTGACGCCCACTGCAGGGCATAGGCCTCCCTCATGGTTTTATAACCATGAAGAGTTTTGCCATAATCGCCACGCTTGGCAGGCGGGTTGGCGATCGCAGTATGTGGTTGTTATTTCAGGAAGACGCTGCTGCCCGTCTCCTGGTAATTTATTTCCTTAGTCGCCTTCTACGATATCCACGGGTGGAAATGGAGTGACTGTAAATATTTTATGTTGTGTTTTTCCTGGTAGGTACAATAAATAATATTCCTTTCTTATCTTATCCCTCTCTTCTCTTTGCCAAGCGAAATAGATCTTCGACGCTGGCAACACCAGTGCATTCTCTGATGCTTTGAATTTTAAGTAGACTTCAATGCTCTGATGTTACGGAGTCATGTATTCTTTTTCTACCAGCGCGCCTCTTCCCCTCAATTGTGCCCACCATGAAGAAGTCAGTACCGTTCTCTTCGAAGCACATGCCCTAAGTAGTTTATCTTTCCAAACCAACGCTACATTCCTTTCTTAATTCTTATCACTAGGTACATCCTGTTTCAGTCCACAACGTTCTCTAATCACACTATTGCATATCCTGTCATTCAAAGTAACACCAGACATACTTCTCAAGGACTTAATTTCTACTGCATTAATCCGTAGTTAAAAACATAGATTCTAACTAGCGCAAAAAAAAATTGCCTACGTTCAATTGTGGGATGACGGGCGGGGCTTGTCGAACGGTAATCTGTACTCAGATTTACCAATCGGGGCGAGTACCTACAGAATTACCCGGCAAAATATCTATGCACCTTGCCACTGTCAGACCGCCATTTTGCGAGTTACATATTTCGGTGTAGGGAGATATTCCGACGGGTTATACACTTCTTGGTTATACATCAATGAAGACACTGGTTTTACGTTTTTGTATTATAGGTACTGTACCATCCGTCTGAGTCTTTCTCCGGTCGTAACGGTCTCCGTTCCATCGGGTCTAGAAGGACAAGGATGAGTATGTGCACCTGTGTCTTGCGCGTACACTTGTGCACCTTAATATATCCTGCGCATCTGACCGCTTCCATTACTGGACTCCGAGTACGTTTAAAGTCCTGTGGCGATCGGTAAAGGTAGAGAGGTCTAGCCTGATGCAAGCTTGACTTTGTCTGATACCCGCACACAGGCGGTCCCGGGGGCGTGAGTACACGCCGTGGTCGTTTCCGCGCTGCAAATTTGGGGCGACAGCGCAGGCTCGGCAGCACTCGGGGTGACAAAGCAGCCCTGTTTAGGGAGGCACTGCTTTCCCCGCTCAGCCGGGGAGGGGGCTAGAAAAGGTGCCTTAAAAAATGCTCGTCCCAACTTGGCAGATGGTAGTAACCGCGGCTATCATCGCATCATTCAAATCGTGGTCGACGTTACAAAGCAAATTTAAAAACCACACCTAATATGACCTTCGGCGCGTGGAACGTGAGAACGCTTCTTGATCGAGATGGCAATGCCTGCCCTGAACGTAAGACCGCCATAGTAGCTCGGGAACTTCATCGCTATAACGTGGATGTGGCTGCGCTCAGCGAAACGCATCTACCCGATGAAGGAGAGCTGGTGGAAGTAGGTGGCGGCTACACTTTCTACTGGAAAGGTACCGCTGCCTTCGAAGCTCGTCGATCAGGTGTGGGATTTGCCATCAAGAATCACTTAGCAAAGCGTTTACAGGAGTACCCTGTACATATA
Source organism: Yponomeuta evonymella (assembly GCA_963969515.1). Taxonomy (NCBI): domain Eukaryota; kingdom Metazoa; phylum Arthropoda; class Insecta; order Lepidoptera; family Yponomeutidae; genus Yponomeuta; species Yponomeuta evonymella. The sequence goes on along the minus strand of OZ018370.1, from coordinate 513,114 downwards.
TCAGACCGCGTTACCACACTGCGCCTTCACCTGGACAAAGACAACTACCTTAATGTCATCAGTGTTTATGCTCCAACGCTAGACAAGTCTGATGACATCAAGGACAAGTTCTATGAGGAATTGACTCATTGCCTCGATAGCATAAACGCCAAAGAGCAGATTTTATTGCTGGGCGATTTCAATGCCAGGGTTGGTCGGGACTATGAGGCTTGGCCTGGAGTTCTGGGTAGACATGGAGTTGGCAACATGAACAGCAATGGTCAGTTGCTGCTCAGTCTTTGTGCTCAATACGATCTGGCAATTACGAACACTATGTTTAGACTTGCCGCCAAGTACAAGACAACATGGATGCACCCAAGATCCAAGCATTGGCATTTGATTGACTATGCAATCGTGAGGCAAAAAGATTTCAGCCAAGTACAGGTCACCCGCGTCATGCGTGGTGCGCACTGTTGGTCTGACCACCAACTTATTGTCACTAAGCTGCGAATACGCCTCCGTCGTCCGCGTAGAACCACTATAAAAAAGCTTGCGTCTTTGGACGTGGACAAGCTAAAAGATCGCGCGGTCAGGGAGAAATACGCTGAAGCCCTGTCTGAAAAGCTGTTGCCCGTCAATGAGGTAGGTGATGTTGATGCTGCCTGGGGAATTTTGTTATCTCATATCATAGATACCGCTTCAACTGCACTGGGTAAAAAGTTCCGTCGCAACGAAGACTGGTTTGATGGAAATGATGAAATCCTGAGGGCAGCATTCGATAAACACAGAGATCTCCTGCGACAGCACAGAAGGCAAAGAGGAAGCGTTGCGGTTGTTAAAGCTAGTGACCTCGAATTGCGCAAGCTGTCTCGTCATATGAAAGACAAGTGGTGGCAGGACAAAGCTAGATACATGCAATGGCTCACTGACACAAACCAGCTGGGAGAATTCTACAGTGAGGTACGTAAGCTGATTGGTACATCCTACCACGTGAGGGTGCCTTTAAGGTCTCTAGACGGTAGTCACCTGTTGACGAACAAGGACGATGTACTAAAGCGCTGGGCGGAGCACTTCAATACTCTGCTAAATGTGGATCGATCAGCTGATCTACAAACTATCCGCTTAATGCCTCAGCTCCCTCTTGCCTTTGAGCTGGACGAGCCTCTATTGCGTGACGAGGTTGTTACTGCCATCAAACAGCAACAAAACAAAAGGGCGGTTGGTATTGACCTCATACCGGGAGAGCTGATAAAATACGGCGGAGAGGAGTTGCATACGCTGGTCTGGGAACTATTTGTTCGCATGTGGGAGCAGGAGCGCGTTCCGGATACCTTTAAAGTATCGCGCATAAGTGCTCTCTACAAGAACAAAGGTGACCGATCTGACTGCAGCGCTTATCGCGGTATTTCGCTTCTTTCAGCCCCCGGAAAGGTCTTTGCTAGAGTTCTCTTAAACCGCCTAAAGAACTTGTCCGAAAAGATTCTGCCAGAAACCCAGTTTGGCTTCCGACCGGATCGAGGCACATGCGAAGCTATATTCTCTGTGCGTCAACTGCAGGAAAAGAGCAGAGAACAGGGTCGTCAGCTGTACCTTTGCTTTGTTGACCTAGAGAAGGCTTTCGACAGCGTGCCTCGGGAAGCTCTATGGTTGGTGCTAGGTAAGCTTGGGTGCACGGGAAAGTTTGTGAGACTGCTTAGACTCCTGCATGACGACATGCAATGCTGCGTTGCCGTAGACGGTGATCAGACAGACTTCTTCCCCGTTACCTGTGGGGTGAAGCAAGGTTGCGTTTTAGCACCTACTCTGTTCTCCTTATACTTTGCGGTGATAGTTAGAGAAGTCTTACAAACTGTTTCTCAAGGAGTTCGCATCCGCTTCCGCACAGACGGCAGCCTTTTCAACTTGGCTAGACTTGAGGCTCGCACTAAAGTCTCACACGTACTGATCACCGAGATCATGTATGCTGACGACCTGTGCTTCGTAGCAGAATCCCCAGACGGCTTGCAACAGCTAATGTCCGCATTCCACCAAGCCTGCAGTAAGTTCGGCCTGAAGATCAATGTCAATAAGACGGAGGTGATGTCCCTGGATATACACGGTCACGAGACATTGGCCATAAAACTTGGTGAGGATGTGCTGAAGCAGGTGGATAAATTTCGCTATCTGGGGAACACTGTAACATCCAAGTGTGACCTTGATGCTGAGATCAATAGCAGGGTCGGTGCCGCAGCTGCAGCATTCGGCAAGCTATGTTCCAAGGTCTTCTGCTCTCATGACCTTAAGTTGGCCACTAAGATATCAACATATATGGCAATCGTGCTGCCAAACCTCTTATACTCCTCTGAGACGTGGTGTGTATACCGCCGCCACATTCGCACTCTGGATCGCTTCCACCTTAAATGCCTCCGTACCATCATGAAGATCAGATGGTCTGATAGAGTGCGAAATACAGAAGTTCTGCGACGAGCCAATGTTGGTGGCATTGAGGCCTATTTAATGCGTCGACAGGTTCGGTGGTGCGGTCACGTTTCTCGTATGGCGGAGGAAAGAGTGGCGAAGCGCATCTTTTATTCTGAACTAGAGGAGGGCAAGCGGAATCATGGCGGTCCCCTCCTCCGGTACAAGGATGTCCAAAAGCGACACATGAAGAGATGCAAAATAGAGCCCTCCCGCTGGGAACGGTTGGCAGCACAGCGGCCAGAATGGCGCAGGTTGGTGAACAGTCAAGTACGCGAGTTCGAGGTTCAGCGTAAAGCTGACCTGGATACCAAACGCGACCAGTTAAAGGCTCGCCCACCTGCTGCCATAATATATAATTACGAGAACGGCATTCTCACGTGCCCTCAGTGTGCACGGAGTTTCGCCGTGAAGATAGGCTACATAAGCCATCTTCGAGCGCACCAGCGCCTCATCACTGATTAGGGGTCAAAGTGGTCGCCATGGCCGAAACCGGTCGGAACAATCATCATCATCATCATAGGTATCACCCATCAGTTACGCTGTCACTTAGATACAATGTTATAGCCCAATCAACGTTCACGTCACGCGTGGCGCACACAATGAACCAATCACAGAGCGATTTACTCTGCAGCACATCTTGCGCTCATTTCATTGGTCGATTAGACTGGGGTGGGGCCGTTTTTGAGCGTGAACTTTGTAGGAAGAAATGCTTCTGTTGTGACTTTGGTAGAATTTGTCGACAACGGCTGGTTGCCATTTCAGCAAGAAATGGATTATAGTTCTATGGTTTTTTTATTCGTAGGCTACAACCAATAAGAAGAAGTTTGTAAATCGAAGCGAATTCTTCCAGACAAGCAGCTTAACGACATAGCCGTGATCAAGCTGGCGGCCAACGCGCCGCGCCACGTGGCGCCGGTCTGCATGCCTGGGGTGGCCCCACAGCATGCCATCTCCTGCAGAGCCGTAGCCTCCAACCAGTACCTGGTGAGTGCTACCCGGACCACAGTGCACTCAAGGGAATTTCACTTATACTCCGTTCCACGAGTTGAACTCTTAAGGGAACCAAATACTCGCATCTCATTGATCAATGCGCGCGTTTATAGATAAGCGAAGCGACCGACGCGACGGTCCGCTATTGAAGGTCATGCGCATTAACCAATGTGAGCACATGGACGATTTTCTTAGGGAGCTCGTTTCGTGGAATGCAATGGAGTAAGTCGCCATTAAGCCACCATTAACTTTTGTACGAAGAATGTTAGTTAAATGCTGTTTGGGACCTACGTGGGACACTCAGAAAGTTTTGCGAAAATAAAATAAAGCATCGGGGGTACGGCAGTGCCCCCGCCAAGTAGAGCAAAAAAGCGGCTCGGCCGTAGCATACTTTTCTCGAAGCAGTTCAGGCTATTTTCGACCTTCTGTAACTTCGTTATGGGTGAAATGTGTGGATATACCGTGTTTTTATAACTAACATCGTATTAAGAAATAGTTAACTGTAGTGCTGTCTCTTCGAATTTCTCAGAAAAGAGCATGACAGAACGTTACTTAAGTATTTACTTAGGTGAAATTCTCAATACAGAGACCGGCCCTAAGTCTCCAAGTTAATTAATTATATTACGACCAGATCAATACGCACATACCGAAGACGAGCGTGTGTCTGAAAAGTCTGGGCGCGCTGCATCGGTCCAAGATGTGCGCCACCACTCTGAGAGGTGACTTCGAGCCGCAGGTCGGCTCGGGGCTCTTCTGCGAGACCCAGGTTTGTTTGTTTATAATTGTTGGAATATTGAAACAAAAACACTATCTTAGTGTCTGGGAGAATATATTTTTCGTCAGCAGCATCACTGCCTTCTCGGTTGTCTCTAAGAATCCCCTCCCCTTCTAAACAGGTCACGTACGTAGTATGGGTACGTTCCAAGAATAGCTAAAACATCCTTGGTACGTTCCCTTAACTGAGTGGGCTATGTGACTGTGACGTAGGGACATTGCTTGCGTAGGTACATTTGGTATCAAAGTGGATTGAAAGGACGCCGCGTCTTCACGCGTCCTCGTCCTACGTCCTTCCTATGTGCACGTTATTTTCGTACCTGGGCCGAGTTTCATAAAACAATTCGTAGTTCATTTTTCGATGTACATTGCGTAGCAGCCTATATACGTCCGACTGTAGAGCACAGGCCTTCTCTCAGAGAGAGAGTATGGGCTTAATCACCACGCGTGCCAAACGCGGATTGGCGATTTCAAGCGCTTAGGTATGTGAATAGCTCAGACACTCAGGTTTCCTCACGATGTTTTCATTTACCGTTAGCGAGTGGTATTATAATATAATATACCTATGGGCATATGCCCGCACTGGGAATCCAACCTGGGTCTCCTGCTTTCGAGTCCAATGTTCTACCCACTAGGCTACCACCGCTCTCATTACCTACTATGACATTGCGCAGCAGTCTTCCTGCTGATTCGTAGGTTAATTGACTTTGAATGTAGGTACTGTAACGATTCTCCTTTATAGAAGCTGGCTGGCAGAGCCTTCTCGTCTTATTTTGAAGGGAATCGTTACGTTTTGTTTTAGAAGTCAGTCGATCCCCAGCTAGGCTAGGGCATCGATAAAAAAGACTAATAAATATATATATTGCCCGTAATCCGCGTATTAATAAAGTAGCGTATTACATATTGGTGGAGGCGCCTAAAGTCCCCATTAAAAAATTTAGTTCGCGCCCGAAGTGTGCACGAGTTGGTGCATCGCGATCGCATAGGGAAGAAGATACCCGAGATTTCTTGCAGCCAGGCGAGTCGCCCGAAGAGAAGTCGCCCAAAAAAGAGCACCATCAGGATAGTGCTCACCCAGTGTGTAGAGCACTAAGGCGTACGCGCAAAAGGCGAAGGGCTACCAAGCCTTAAGAAAGAAAAAAATAAGTTAAGTGGTCTATTATTATATTATACGTAATGGAGGCTACCACGTTTGATGGCTTGACAACCGATGTTGACGAATTTATTCGTCAATTTGAAGTCATTGCAACTCTGAAAAGATGGACGGAAGAGGAGAAAAAGATTGTGATTGCCGCATATCTGTCAGGACCGGCACTTTATTTTTACAAAGAAATTTATGAAGAAAGGATGAAGTATGTCGATTTAGTTGATAGGTTAAAATCAGAGTTCCCGTCAACAGTGAACTATTTGTCATTATTTTTCGCCATGAAACAAAAGGACGAAGGGTTATTAGATTATTTTTATAAGCTGAGCGATATAGGCAAGAAGGGCAAATTGGATGAAAGGTCGTTCATAGAACAATTCTTGCGATCCATACGAGATGATTATAAAGCGATGTTGGCCACAAAGGTTTACACGGACAAAGCAGATCTAAAGGCGACTTTGCTCCAATTAAATATAATCTATGGTTCCCAGGCAAGACAAAGAGAGATAAATTTGCCAACAACTGTAGATTCTGTGAAGGTGGCATCGACATCATCGCCCAGAGGTTCACCGCAAGCACGAGGGGAAATCCAATCTGGATACCAAGCTAGTCCGGATCCTAGTCGGGCGCCGGCTCAAGTTAACTTGCCGACAGGGGATGTATTTTACTCTCCGCCTACACAGAGAGATGGTGGGTTACGCAGACCTCCCTTTGGGCACCGATACAACCTTCGTAACCAGTTTCAGAGACAGCAGTCAAATCCTGGAGAAGGCTATGTACAGCCGATGCACCCAAACACTGTAATGAACGAGATGGGCCAAACACTGTCGTCCAGCGAGAAGGGAGGCCCCGCAGGGAGGCATACAACACCCGCATCGAGTCACACAGCGCAGTCAACAACGGACGAGTCTGGTGTGTTAAATCCATTTATTTTGTGCAAGTGTCCCAGTGGACAAGATCGGTTAGCATTAGTAGACACTGGAGCATCAATCTCGTGTGTTACCAAAAGTGTTACTGATGCAGCGGGTAAAAGAATCGAACCTGCACCCGAGATTAGATTGAAAGCAGTCTGCGGAACACTTTTAAAGGTTATAGGAAGAGTAGTTATGAATTTTGTTATAGGGGGGAGAGTGTTCACGGGCATTTTTTATGTAGTGGAAGGGTTAGGTTGCGATATAATTTTGGGGCTCGATTTTTTAAAATATAATGAGGCCATGATTGACTTGGTAAATAATCGAGTGACATTCATGAGAAATTATCATGTCAGATTTGAAAAATCTCTGACATTGTCAAGTAAAAAGTCGCAACATCATTGTCAAATGAAGAAAGAAGAATATTTTTATTATGCGACCTTTATGGAACAAAATGAGGATAGGCTTTACCCAATAGAGTTGGCGCAGGAAAAAGGTCAATTTAATTTAGGAAAAGAGTTAGACAATTTTCAAAAAAAGAGGTTGATGGAACTGCTAGAGAAATATCGTGAACAATTTGCGTTTAAAAGGGAGGATTTAGGTAAATGTAGTATAGAGGAGGTGAAGATACGATTGTCTGATGAGGTTCCAATCCACAAGCCACCTTATCGAGTTTCTGATGCTCAAAGGAAGATTGTGGAGGAGCAGGTTGATGAAATGCTTAAAAATGGGGTTATTCGGGAAAGTAGAAGCGCGTTCGCCTCACCGGTAGTTTTAGTGCGAAAAGCTGATGGTGCGTGGAGATTTTGCATTGATTTTAGAGCATTAAATAAAAAGGTCATTAATGATTCGTATCCGATACCTCGAATTGATGATATTGTTGCTCATTTGGCGGGGGCACGATACTTCGCAGATTTAGATTTAAATTCGGGATATTGGCAATTAGCCATGGCTGAGACGGATAAACACAAAACTGCTTTCGTGACGACCACAGGGTTATATGAGTTTAATGTATTGCCATTCGGTTTGCGAATTAGTCAAGCAATTTTCCAGAGGACGATGGATAAAGTTTTAGCCGGAATTAAGTATAAGAATGCGATTGTGTATGTAGATAATATCATCGTCTATGGAAAAACGTTTGGAGAATTTGTTGACGCCCTGGAACGGGTGCTGAATCGATTCAAGGAGGTGAATCTAACGTTGAAACCAAGTAAGTGTAGTTTTGGTTTCGATAAAATTACGGTATTGGGATATGAAATCTCGGGTGATGGGATCTTACCTGATAAAAAGAAGGTAAAGGCAATACGTGAATTAGAGCCCCCTAAAAATGTGAAGCAAGTGAAGGCGGTATTGGGATTATGCTCATATTATAGGAAATTCATTGATAACTTTGCGGCAAAGGTCATGCCACTGAATAAATTACTGAAGAAAGGGGTAAGTTTTACGTGGACCGGCGCGTGTCAACGGGCGTTCGAAGAAATAAAGAAAGAAATGTGTAATCCACCTGTGTTGGCGTTTTATTCTAATGAAATTGGTGTTAATACGCGATTATTTGTAGATGCAAGCGGGGAGGCGCTAGGCTGTTGCCTTACGCAAAGCCAGGATCAGACTGGAACCAAGCCGATTGCGTTTGCATCGAGGAAGTTGAGTGAAGCGGAGAAAAGGTACACTGTCACAGAAAAGGAGTGTTTGGCTTTAGTGTGGGGCTTGAATTATTTCAAACATTATTTGTGGGGGCTACGATTTGAAGTGGTTACGGACCATAAGGCGCTATGTTGGTTGAAGGGAAAGAAAGATACGAATGGTAGATTAGCGAGATGGTCATTAAGTATTCAGGCGTATGATTTTGATATCGTTTATTGTGCTGGGAAGGATAATGTCACAGCGGATTTTTTGTCTAGGAATCCGTTGGCAGAAGAAAAGTCTGAAGAGTTGAACCTGGAGCAAGAAGATGGGTTAAAGGTGTATAGAATCAGTGTCGTCCGGGTTAGTAGTGAGCAGAGGAACGACGAGTATTGTTCAAGATGGATCGAGGCGGTTAGAACAAGTGGTAGATCGATTTTTAAGGGATATTTCTTAGAACAAGATGTTTTGTATAGGAACAGCAGGTGCAGAAATGAACAACGAAAGACAATGGTGCTGCCGCGGAGCTTGTTCATCGAAATCATGCAGGAATTGCATGATGATCCAAGCACTGGAGGACATTTGGGATTAGCAAAGACATTGGCGAAGTTTCGGGAAAGGTATTTCATGAAAGGGGCTGAGAAGGAGATAGAGAAGTATGTGAAGGGTTGTATGGTATGTCAAGAGCGAAAGGGAGTGAATTGTAAAGCGGAGTTACAGCCGGTGAATATTGGTAGATTGGCAGAGAAAGTGGGAATTGATGTCATCGGGCCTGTGAAAAGATCAAGACGTGGAAATAAATATATTATTGTTTGTGTGGAATATGTATCGAGATATGCAATTTGTAAGGCTGTGCCAAGAGTGACAGCGGAGCAAATAAGTTTGTTTTTGATTGAAGAAGTGTTCTGCCGATTAGGAGGGGTTCAAGAAGTTGTTTCAGATCGGGCTTCGGTATTTAGATCAAGATTGGTTCAGGGAACTATTGCAGCTTTTGGAGCGAGGTCGTGTTTTACGTCGGCGTTCCATCCGCAGAGTGACGGGTTAGTAGAGAGGTTCAATAGGACGTTAGAACAGATGCTGAGTATGTATGTGTGTGAGGATCAGAGTGATTGGTGTATTTATTTACCTATGGTGTGCTATGCGTATAATACGAGTGTGCAAGCGTCAAGTAAGTGTTCTCCGCATTTGTTAATGTATGGGAGAGAACCACGGTTTCAGTCTGATGCTGAGTTGAATATTAATAATCCGGTCTTGCATGACGATATTCGGGGTAGAGTTACTGCACTTGAAGGGATAACGCGCAGGGCCACGGAGAACATTCGTAGAGCACAATCAAGGCAAAAAAGGGTACATGATAGAAAGGCGAAAAATATTATATATCAAGAGGGAGATCTAGTAATGTTATTTTCCCCTAGGAGAATAACTGGAAGAAGTAAGAAGTTATGTAGGATGTACAAAGGGCCATATAGAGTTATTAGACGCACTTCTCCGGTAAATTATGTGGTTGTAGGGATTAATAGCCAGAGAGAGAGTGTAGTACATGTAACCCGTATGAAAAAATTCTTTAATAGGATATTAGTGTAGTTGTGACTGTAAAAATTGTAAATATTATGATCTAATGTTGTGTTTGTCTTACATGTTGTACGAGAGAACGAGCTTAAAGCTGTGAGGAGCTATGGAGATGGCAAAGTAGCTGCAGAGAGAGGCAGCGAGGCCGGGCCATTTGTATAAACGTTCCAGAACCCAATGGTTGCAAGACCGTAAAAAAAAAAAAAAAATAAAAAATAACGAGAAGCTAAAGAATAGGTAGCGGTTAGGGTTGTTGATTCCAGGGTACAAGTCTATAAGTTGACTCTCCCTTCACACAACAAGCATAGCTTGGTGAGGAAGCTTTGTTGGCTTTTGGCGAGTTCAACATGGGCTTGGATCATTGTTCAACAGGAAGTAGACAGGTTTTGATATGCGATTATTTGTCGACTGCTGGTAATCCAGAATTTAGAAGAGAGTGTTGCATTGTGCATTTGATTAGAGATATTGGTCTTGCTTATTTGATGCGGGTTCTTGAAAAGGAAGTCCGGACCACAGAAGCTTTGCCATTTCACTATTTCAAAGGTGGAATCCTCACAACTTTAACAGGAGTAGGTAGGTAGAGTGTTGTTCGGTTAAAGTGAAGTGCGATAGTTTATTTAAGTTTTTAAGATTGTAGAATGTCTAGCTAGTTTATTTAAGTTCATGGGGTAGGTAGGACTTATAATTGTGAAACTTGAAGCGGCGTTCGATGGTGTCTTCTCGGTTTTTTGTTGGGTTTTGCCGAGAGGGGGTCTGTCCGTACAGTCATAGACCAATTTTCTCTTGCGTTTTAATTGTAAATAACTTGGAGGTTTTATGAATATTGACTAGATTGTCTTGATGGTCTTTGAATTGTTCTGGCACACTGACCGAATTAGTAACGGAGCATCATGCGTTCGCCGGGATTGTACAATTTCCCCGACACTGTAGGACAGATGACTGACGTTAGGTTACCGAAGTGTGTTAGCTAGGGTAAATTTTAATTGTAATTGTAATTAAAATTTTATGATAACCGGGGGGGAAATGTAACGATTCTCCTTTATAGAAGCTGGCTGGCAGAGCCTTCTCGTCTTATTTTGAAGGGAATCGTTACGTTTTGTTTTAGAAGTCAGTCGATCCCCAGCTAGGCTAGGGCATCGATAAAAAAGACTAATAAATATATATATTGCCCGTAATCCGCGTATTAATAAAGTAGCGTATTACAGTACCTACATCGAATTATCATAAAAACCATGAAACGCGGCCTTGGTAGTAGAACCACCAGCTTACATTCTCTTCTCTGCCGTTCTAGCACGAGAAGAACCCGAGCTTCGTGATGTACGGCCTCGCGCTGAAGACTGACGAGGAATCAGTGACCACATACACCAACCTCACAGATTTCATCACCTGGGTTTACAGCAAAGTTGAAGGGTAATTTTCAGGTGGTGCAAACCTGGAGCGCTGGTAGTCGACAGCATATCAATCTTTAAGGCCCCCGTTCACGATACGACCATTAATGGCGGCATCCAAATCCATATTGATGCACGCTGAATTTCAAGCCCACTGACGCTGCAGCCGCCGGGACGGCGTCCGGCCGTTCTTCAAAATGAAGATTGAGCAATGACGCAATATTCTTTTTGACAGTATCAGCTTTCGTCATTCGTCTTTCGTCCTTAAAAATAAATTGTAGCCTCAGAGGAGCGGCATTTCTCTCTTATTTACTATGGTAGTAGGCGTCATTGAATTTCCACAAACAAGGATTTTCCCTGGACATTTCAATGAATGCCCGAACAAAATCTCTTGAAGTTGACATAACGATGGTATCAATGGCATCGATAAAATGATATTGTTTATGCGGAATGAATGGAAAATGCACGCGGTTTTGGGCATTCACGAGCGGGTTGGACGGTATTTGGCGTGCGTTTTTCGCACACACGGTGCGTCCATTTGGCGTGATAGATTTACATCCGATTGGAAATCCATTCCTGGACGCCGCCGTGTTAACAATGGACGGCGTTTTCTACATTGACGAGCGGATTTTGAAATGCTAGCAGTCCATTTGGAGTGTTGGACGCATCGTCAATGGGGGCCTTTACACGCGAGCACTCTGCTCGGTTATGTTACGGGTAATTTTGCAACTAAAATGTCAAGGTTGATCTGATTTCGATTCTACGTACTTACCTAAGTTCTCCACTGTACGTAGTAGTTCATTTTTGCCTACTCCGAACTGTCAAATACACACATATTTTGACGCTTTGGAATCGTCAAAATAGTCCAATGTGTGGACAGTTAGGTACGTAACGGGAGGGCTTTTCTAATTATCGTTTTTGGGAAAAATAATTAATCTAATTCTAGTGCACTTTTTTAAGTGTCGTTTTTCAGAAAAACAATTCAGCTACCGCATTAACTTAATTACTTTCGTGAAAAACGACAAATAAAAAAGTGCACCAGCCCTCCCATTGATGACAATGTTTTTTTATACCTACCTACCATATAGCAGTTCCCGCGACTACGTTCGCGTGGTAAACGGATTAGTCTATAGCCAATGTCCACCCTGGGCCGAGTTTCATAAAACTACAAAACCTAGTTTATTATAAAAAAATCGAGGTACATTGCGCAGCAGAGTCGTTAATCGACTTTGAAACGTACATCGAGTAAATCATGAATTGTAGTTTTATGAAACAGGCGCCTCAAGGTCCATTCTAAATACCGGTGAAAGAATTTTTGATATCGGTTTAGTACTTTCGGAAATTATCCCCCTACATGTAAAAAATTAAACTTACAAACTTCTCTTTATTATTAGTGTATATGTATATGTCATAAAAACTAAAAAAAAGAAAAAAAAAATTAAGGAATATTTTTTTCGGGATTTCACACAGGTATATTAAAAATGCCTAAGCCTACCTAACTAGGAAACCTTGCCGGGCTGCTGCCAAAACAAGTTATTCTATTATTGAGTTGTAACTAACATAAATAAAATTTTGGGAGCCTACTGTACCTACTCTTTTTATTTCTGTATTTGCCAACAATTTTGGTGAAAAATAACAAATAAAACAGTTCTAATTCTGGTGCCCTTACAAAAAATTAACCTGAACTGAAAGCACAAATTTTTATTTTTATGTTACGCTCCATGTATGAGCGAATAAGGTGAATCGTAAAAAATGCTCAAAGACGTTAAGTCCACTGAATTTTGTATGTGTCTGTTTCTGCCACAGATATATCTGTGGTTTCTGCAATTAAATTTACCTAGTTGAATATATGAATTTTCCTTTTTTGTGTAGGTACTCTGGTGTTCTCTATCTGTCTATTTGTCCTGAAGTAGTACAAGCTTTCAATAAACTCATCTCAAACTCAAACATAGTTTTCCTTGTGACACAAATGTATGTTTGGCGGAGTTTAGCAAAGTAATTTTCACATTTTAATGCTATTATAAATTTCCGCAAAGTAACGCCTGATTCCATACAATAATCTAGTGTTTCAGAATTGGAATTTTTGTCCTAAAAAAATAAGTTCAGTTTTTATTTATTTTGGTTCTGGGCTGCTTTCATTAATTTACTGCTTTCATTTCTAAAGCGAAAAAAAAACACTCAAGAGTCTACGAAACCGGAAGTCGATCATGCATGCATAGAAAAAGGCCATCAACAGAGATCCTACGAGCTGTCAGTTTCTTGCGTTGCATTGGCATTTGGCATGGTATCAATGCCTCGATACAAGAACTCTTAACAAAATTAAAAAGGCCAATATTCTGTGCAAACTTAAAAGATAAATTAGGTATATTTGTGTTTTTACGGAACACCGAGATGTCAACTTATTTCCGTTATTCATTCGAAAATATTAAAGGTACCTACTTTCATTCACGTTATTCACAAAAAAAAAAAATATGTGGCGAGCACATGTCAACTCTGCGCGCGCACTATAAACTCCAACATTCCTACATCGCGCAAGCAAAATGTTTCACATGACATACCATAAATATAACGTCCGACGAACATCAGTTGGACCGGCCGTCCCCAGGCATACGATCTGCCTGGCGGGAAATTTCCCTTTATAGTGGAAGAGCACGATCACCCGCTCTTCCCTATAGTGGTGACCCTCGACAGAACAATGTCAACCTTCCTACGCTCTCGCAGCACCCCAATCAGTCTCAAAGCAAGGCCAGCATCCTCTTCCCTCTCACCTCATCAGTTCCACTACAGTCAACGCACCGACTACTGGTACTGATGGTGATCTCCCCCAACCCCTCGGCACGGCAGCCACACAGCAACAGCGCACGTTGCCAGTGGTACAGCAGCCTTCACCGGTTCCTACCACATGCGCGGTCCCCATGGTACTGTCGCCGGTGAAGTGACTGTTAGCCGCCGAACACCCTCAACCGCTAGTCGACTCACTGACTCAGCGCCTCCTGGCACTTGCAGGCTTTACAGCACAGACTTCGATTCCTATCAGACCTAGCTATGCGTAGCTACGGTCTTGAAGGGGAGTGATGTGGCGAGCACATGTCAACTCTGCGCGCGCACTATAAACTCCAACATTCCTACATCGCGCAAGCAAAATGTTTCACATGACATACCATAAATATAACGTCCGACGAACATCAGTTGGACCGGCCGTCCCCAGGCATACGATCTGCCTGGCGGGAAATTTCCCTTTATAGTGGAAGAGCACGATCACCCGCTCTTCCCTATAAATACAAAAAATCAGTGAATGTTTTTAATTTATATTCACTGACCTATTATAGGTACCTTTAAAATTAAATATCATTTCTAATTATTGTCAATATTTAGGACAATCCCCATTGAAGATTATTTTTCAATTTTATCTTCTTGTACCACTGTAACAACATGAGGTACACAATTTGTAACTTAGTACAATTCAAACAACTATCGCTATGGGAAAAAATCGGTTAAAAAAATCAGCTATTCCATACCAAAAGCCTTAAATTAAAACGGCATTAAATGATAATTTATATTTTTTCACGATTTCAAAGTTTTCCTCATAGTGAAAGTGTTGCTAGTATTGACGAGTGGAGCCAACATTTCCCGAGACACCCTACATCACCCAGATGCGAGTTTTGTAACTCCCGTGCCCATGCCGAGGAACCGATTGTCGATGCGGTGCAAAGGTTCTAGGTAGAGACTGCGGACGCAGCTGCGGGCGCCCACCGGCTCGCTGGACCGACGGTCTGAGGCAGATCGCTGGCGGCGGCTCGGCTGGCTGAGGACGGCCGAGGACAGAAGGAAGTCGCGCCGCGGAGGCCTTTTTCGAGCAGTGGACGAGTACGGACTGATTGATGGTGGATTCACCGTCTGAGTTCGGAAATAATGAAAACCACAACAGTTTCGATTCATCACTTTATTGGAAACATTCTGATTCTTAAGTAAATATATATTACACACAAAAACGTGTTTTGAAAAGAATAAATGTGGAGTTTCTTTGTTAGCTTCTTCGCCACATAATCCATTAATTGTGAAACTAACAACTTTGACGTTCATTAAGTAAACATTCTGTTTTTATAATGAATAAACATATTTGAATTGAATTGAATAAAACTATAATATGACAGAGGTGTACTCAAACCGGCACACATTAAACCGTGCGCCGAAGAAACGAAAGAGCACATCTTTTTCACTGTGACAATTCGATGTACTTACATTGCAAAGCCGATTGACCCACAGATTCGTCGATACATCGAGTTACCATAAAGCTATGAATTGTAGTTTTATGCAACTTGCCCCTGTCCATGTGAGCACTCCATTTCGTTGTTTGCAATAAAAATGTAAGGGATAATCAGCTGCGTGCAGTCCGCACAAGTCTTTTTGTCGGTAACGTGAATAGATCGTTTGCACATCGCTTACTGTCTTTACGGTGTATGTGTGAGTAATTGACTACTTTAGTAATTGACTAATAGTAATTTACTACGCATCACACTACCTCAATTACTCACACATGCACATTTAAAGACACAGTAAGCGATGTGCAAACGATCTGTGACTATGTTCACGTTACCGCCAAAAAGATCTGTGCGGACGTGCATACACTCCTTTCAACTCATCTTTGCGCGCGGCTCTAGGCGGTCCCAACGGCATACTGAGGCTGTTAAATGATAGGGCGGATAGCCCGTTTTTTAAGCACCACCCCAAGGTGCATGTAAATTAATTAATTTATTTATAATTTACTATAAAAAATAAAATACATAGCTTGTACGAACAACTCTATAAACATAAACATTTACCTACAGGCATATACATTGCTTCCGGCCCCAACTAGGATACCCTGTGTCGTGGGAACCAGAAACAGCGACATCACAAACATGTAAACATCCAAGACCTGGGGTTTTTTTGTGTCCCCAGCCGGGATTCGAACCCGGGACCTCTAGCATGGTAGGCAGATGCACTACCGCTGCGCCACAGAGGTCGTCTCTATGGATTTGGTAATCTGAAATAAACGTAAATAATAAATAATAGCGGTGGTAGCCTAGTGGGTAGAACATTGGACTCGGAAGCGAGAGACCCAGGTTCGATCCCCAGTGCGGGCATGTACCTATGACTTGGTTTTCTAAGTACATTTGTGAAGTTATAGTAGCAATACCACTCGCTCACTGTGAAGGAAAACATTGTGAGGAAACCTGAGTGTCTGAGCTATTCACATACCTCAGCGCTTGAAATCGCCAATCCGCGGTGGGCACGCGTGGTGATTAAGCCCATACTCTCTCCCTGAGAGAAGGCCTGTGCTTTACAGTGGGACGTATATGTATAGGCTGGTTATGTAATAAATAATAATATGCGTGCGTGCGCTTCTAATGATAGATAATTTGTGCGCCAGTGACGCGGCCGGCCGTCGTCCGAGCAACGCACACGAATTCGCTGTGTATCTACGGTTTACCCACACATAGAGCCGCGCGCAAAGACGAATGGGGATCCTGCGTCTGGCTTAGATTGGAGTGACTTTGCCATGGAAATCATATAAAAAACTAGGATTTTTTTTAAAATAAAAAACAAATAAAAATATTTTTTTCGGGGTTTTCGGGGTCACAAAATATGCGAAAAATAAAGTTACTCTAATAACATAAAACTTATTAGATTTCGTTTCGCCATTGAACTCTGAACGTTTTCTTATAAGGGTGTATTATTATTTATACGTTTATTGCACATAAGTAAAAAATACAATGGCATAAGAACATACATTTACGAGATAACTCAAATATTGATATCAGATTAATACATTATCAGCGTTATTAGGGAGTGACGTCATAGTCTAAGGTCGATTTGTATGGCGCGCTTTAGTACCACGTGACTACATTGACTTTTCGACTGGTTATATTATAAAAAAAAAGTATTAGTCGCAGAGGAAAAAAAAAAACACCACGTTCATTTATCTTTGAACGTGACCTCTCCTATTCTATTAAAACATATTTTAGTGCAAGTTCTCTATTGAACAACCTATACCGTACTACTTGTACCAAGCTTACACAATACACCTACTTATTGACTTGTTTCGACTGTTGTCGCTGTGTTTATTATGCTATGTAAAATTAATATACAACAAATGTTCACAACAATTAAATTCAGCTACGATCCTCACCGAGGCTTTTTTATTTATTTATTGAGACGTTTGTATCGCAGAGTTTTAAATTTCATAAATTATTCGTTAAACTGCGCGGCAGTTTGCTGGCGAATTAATCGCACTCTCTTAACGTTTTTTTAAAACTAGTAGATATTAATACGTTATATTCTTTTTGTTGCACTAGCCCGTGCTGAGGACAATCGGGGCTGCAAGTGATGTAAATTGCTTCAGCTAGATGTCGCTGTCTGTACGTAATACAGAGAAGTTTGTAAAGAGGCTCGAAATTTCGCCGACGCCTGCACTTGCCCATTAGCTCAGTTGGGAGAGCGCTGGCACGGTTAGCCAGAGGTCGCGGGCACGGGTGGAATTTTTAGCCTCTAAATCATCATCATCAGCCATTCGACGTCCACTGCAGGACATAGGCCTCCCTCACGGTTTTCATAACCACGAAGGGTTTTGCCATAATCGCCACGCTCGGCAGGCGGGTTGGCGATCGCAGTATGCGGTTGGAATCTCAGGAGGACGCTGCTGCTCGTCTCCTGGTAATTTATTTCCTTAGTCGCTTCTACGACATCCACGGAAGGAAATGGACTTAATCCGGCGCCACACGGACATAGGTTTTTAGTAATCATAAAGTGACCTTTAAAGTTTTTAAGTACAGTAGAGAGCGAATCCCCTCCATACATGCTTACTCTGTATTCGGTCATACTACGAGTGACTATGCAACACTGTAACACAAGCTTAATTATCCGCATCGAATCCCGTCCGAATCCTTAGTTTGCGATAGCAATTAGTGTGGAATTAGACTGTTAGACGATTGGAATCGCTCAGGATTTCGTGCGCGTAATATAGGTGCAGCTCGGGGCTTATTTCAGAGGTGAGACGTATTAACAGAAAGAAGCTAAGTTAAATTACCTACGGTGTTATTTATGATTCCGCTAAAACACTCCTCAGAGGCAGCGTAAGTCATCTGTGGTCAAGTCTTCCCCTTTAAACTGCATCCGAGGAGTCTTTGAAACGATGTTGTTTATAAATAACACGGTTAGCCAGTTTCGACGCAAAAAATGCATTTTATGTTAGACATAAATACACAAAAGTGGTCTCAAATTTATAGCTTACAATGCAAAGTTTGTCAGGTCTATAATCCACAGAAAACACAACTACAGTTAAAATACAGATAAATCTATGACAGCTAGCTCAAAATGTGAAAAGCTACGTGAATCACACATACCCGGCAGTGTACACGCACAGTTTGAGCGTTTTTAGGGTTCCGTACCCGAAGGGTACCAAACGGGACCCTATTACTAAGACTTCACTGTCCGTCTGTCTGTCTGTCCATCTATCAGTCTCTGTCCGTCCGTCCGTCCGTCTGTTCCTCTGTCTCTCTGTCCGTCTGTTCGTCTGGCTGTCTGTCCGTCTGTTCGTCTGTCTGTCTGTCCGTCCGTCTGTCCGCGGTCTAGCTCAGAGACGATTAGTACGAGAAAGCTGAAATTTGGCATAGACATACGCCGACAAAACGGTAGAATAAAATAGTTAAATTTTTTTTTTTGTATACCTACACCTGAAGTCCACAGACGGACGGACGGACATGGCGAACGAAACTGTAAGGGTTCCTAGTCGACTACGGAACCATAAAAACGGCCAAGCGCGAGTACGGAACCCTCGGTGCGCGAGTCCAACTCGCACTTGGCCGGTTTTTATTCTACGTAATGTACATTAACATTAACATAAACATTTACATACAGGCACATACATTGCTTCTGGCCCCACAGTAGGATACCTTGTGTCGTGGGAACCAGAAACAACGACATCACAAACATGTAAACATCCAAGACCTGGGTTTTTTTGTCCCCAGCCGGGATTCGAATTTATAGTATATTCCTCAACGGTCGCCCCCAACCTAATTACCTTTCAACGTAAGCTAATTAGGCCCGTTTAATGTTTTATAACAATGCCGACAAAGTCGAGAAACAACATTATACATAATTACGGGTATTGTCTTGAATCAAGAAGATTAACTTGGCATTAAAAGCCAAACCTGAGGACCGTTTCTTCAGTATCCAATTAAACGACTTTCGATAAGCAGACATGCTGACAATTAAGATAAACATTAAAGAGTATTTAAAGTAAATCCTTATCTATTATCATTTTTCATACGAATTGACACCGTCGGGTTTCAAGATTTTATGAAAACTTTAAACGTGTAATGAGCCGTTTTCAGTACAAATTCACAAAGCAGTTCATAGATGGCGCTTACAGGCGTGGCCATAGAAGAACCGGAATACGGCTGTCAAAATTAATCTGCGCTAAGCAAAATTTGACAGACGTATCCCTGTTCTTGTATGTGCACGCCTATAAGCGCCATCTATGAAGTGCTTTGTGAATTTGTGCTGAAAACGGCTCACCGACTTCGACCAAGAAGGATGTTCTCAATTCCTCCATATAATATGTTTTTATGTATGTTCAGCGATAATTCTTTACCATGTTGCAAGTTTTTTTTTGAGCAATGGTACCACGAGGATACCATACAAACTTACAAGGTACCATGTTTTGTTCAAGATCTGTTGGTGGAGTCCATCAGAAAATCATCGAACTTCTCTTTTTAGTGTATATTTTTCTTGAAGTTAATTTTTTACTAAAATAATTATTTTATCGTCATCATCATCAGCCCACCTCTGTCCACTGCTGGATATCGGCCTTTTCCCCATTACGCAATTTTTCGCGGTCTCGCAAATATAACAAAAACGTAATCAAAATAATAATAAAATATTCTTTTATAAAATCCTACATTCAATTTAGTTTTATTTTTGTATGTGATTTATAATGATACTGAAGAATTCGTTTTCAGATTTTGCTTTATTTCAACAACTAGAAACTTAATGGCGAAACGGACTACGTCCACCGGTGTACGAAAGTGGCCTGGTGGACCGAAATGGCGTACTTGCTTCCGGCCGGGTGGTCCGAGGCTCAGAGCTTGCACTGGGCTCCCTTTCGCGGAATGTTCAGGAACGGAGTCGGTTGAGGGTACAGCTTTCTTCTGCTTTTGAAGTCGACCAGGTCCACGATCCTCACCGGCTGCAAGTGTTTTAAAAAAAAAATTAATCTTCAGGTTTGCTAAAGGTCATTCGAATGGCGGCGTGGTGGCCGCAGGTCACCTATCTACCTCTAAAATGGTGGAGACTGAGTGATGGCTGATCCCTGCGTTATACTGTTCATGTCTGGCCGCAACATTTGTTTTTTCGGGTTCCGTACCCGAAGGGTGCCAAACGGGACCCTTCGGGTACGGAATCCGAAGTACTAAATACTAAGACTTCACTGTCCGTCCGTCTGTCTGTCTGTCACCAGGCTGTATCTCATGAACCGTGAGAGCTAGGCAGTTGGAAATTTCACAGGAATTTCTGTTGCCGCTATAATAACAAATAGGTAGGTACTAAAAACAGAATAAAATAAATACTTAAGGGGAGGTTCCCATACAACAAACGTTGTCTAAAGACAGCGCTCGCCATCTAGCGGCCATATATGTAACGCCGATGTCATGTCGTTAAATGCCGATGTTAACCGTTTCCTGTTGCTTCTACAGATGGCGCTGATCTCAAATTAGATCTTTGTCTAATGTTGTACTCGTGTAGAACAAATCCGGAAAGTAGCGGCTAACATTGTGCAATGTACATTGACATTCAACAAACAGAATGTTAGTTCTTTACGTTGAAATAGACTATTTTTTTATTTTGATTTATTCTATTTTGTTTTATTCAAATAGTATGATTTGTAAGCTGATGATTCTCCAATCTGAATAAATAAATAAATTACATTATCTTATATTAAACACGCAGTGAACGAATGAATGAGTTGTTTTACGGAGTGGATCAAAGTCCTTCTTTTTGAAGCATTCATTCGCGAACCGCACATGTGAGCGAAAATGACGGAGAACGTGAAAACGGAGCTGGTCATCAAAGACAGCGTCAGTCTCGGGCTTCGCCCCCGCGTCGCTAGCCTCATCACCTTATATTACATACCTATCGAATGAACGAAAGAGTAGTTTTACGAAGTGAAGTCCTTCGTTTGTACCATACATTCGCGAACTGTACATGCGAGTGAAAGAGAAAATGAAAAACCGGCCAAGTGCAAGTCGGACTTGCGCACGAAGGATTCCGCTCGCGTCTACCTCTTGCCGGAGCAAAAACGGCAAAAAAGTCGCGTTTCTTGTATGCCTCCCTTAAATATTTATTTTATTCTGTTTTTAGTATTTGTTGTTATAGCGGCAACAGAAATACATCATCTGCGAAAATTTCAACTGTCTAACTATCACGGTTCATGAGAAACAGCCTGGTGACGGACGGACGGACAGCGGAGTCTTAGTAATAGGGTCCTTTACCCTTTGGGTACGGAACCCTAAAAATGGGCTGTTTATCAAAGGCAGCGTCAGTCTCAGTTCGGGCTACCCCCACCGCGTCGCGTAGCCTCATCATCATCATACATATATTAAATATGTAGCGAATGAATGAATAATTTTACGAATAGTTTTGCAGCATTCATTCGTGAACTGCACATGTGAGTGAAAGAGACAGTGAGAAATGGGCTGTGTAATCCAGCGTAGTGTGATGCGTAATAAATCACTATTAGTCAATTACTAAAGCAACCAATTACTCACACATACACTGTACAGACAGTAAGCGATGTGCAAACGATCTGTGACCATGTTCACGTTGCCGCCAAAGAACTATATATAACATGTTCGTAACAAATTGAAACCCAAGACGTGTGGGTGACGCGCCGCGGCCACACCTGCCGTCGACCTCGGCGCACCCGTGCGGCACGTAGGACGTAGCCCAAGCTCACGTATTTTTTTTTAAATCCCACGTCTTCCGCCTCAGTAGTTTCCCCAGCCCCGTGTTCTCGATTCAATCGCCGGCCGCACATCGCGGACGGGCTGGTTATGAAGGACAGCGTGAAGCCTGATTTACATTTGCTATTTTTTACACGTTTTAAGCATGCTCTTTCAAAGCATACTTTTAAAAAAGTATCTAATAAAAATGGCGTCGCAAGTGAAGTGGACACGGGATATGACAATTAAATTGTTAACAGAATATGAAAAATATGCGTGCTCGTGGGATTCGTGCAGTGAAACTTATAAAAACAATATTTTTAAAACACAGCCAATAACTGTGATAAAATTTCAACCGCTTGCAAACTAATTAGAGATTCCATATTTTCCACTTGCGATGCGTGAAGTTTCTTCGCTTTATGAGACAACATGTGTTGAGACTAGCCCAGCAAATGTATATCGGCGTCTTTAATTAGCACTCTTAGTTAAGCGTGCTAAAATAAAACAGTGCTAAATAGCACGGAATTTATAGCAAATGTAAACCGGCCTCGAGTCTCACCTCGGGCTGCGCCCCCGCGCCGCCGCCGGGCTGGCCGCCGCCGCCGCCGCCGCCGCCCCGCGCCGCCCCCGCGCCGCCCGCCGCCACCGACAGCACGTGCACGGCCAGCTTGTGCCGCTGCGCCGACGCCGCCGCCACGTGGCGCTGCCGCACACCACATCATCACCGTCATCATCATCATCATCATCAGCCATTTGACGCCCACTGCAGGACACAGGCCTCCTTCGTGGTTTTCATAACCGTTAGGAGTTTTGCCATAATTACGCACACCACACACCGACGATGAATACCGACGCCTCCTATCTTATTTCTGTCGCTTCGCCCTCTGTTTCGGCATTCGATTTAGTACGTATTGCATCCAGTATTAAGCATCCAGTAATTTACGCCAGTAAATTATGTGTAATTAGTGACAATTGCGTCCATCATCATCAACCCATGATGTCCCCACCGAGGGGCACGGGTCTCTTCCCTGAGGAAGGTATAGGCCATACTCCACCACGGGGGCCAAGTCCGGATTGGTGGAGCATGCATTGCATTTGCATTAGTTCTTAGTAAAAATTATATTATTTTATTATAATTATTTACGAAAACCACGAAGGAGGCGTATGTCCTGCAGTGGGCTTCAAATGGCTGATGACGATGTTGATGATAATTACAATTATTTAGTTATAATTAAGTCGTTGTTTTATTTACATATAATTAATTAATTGTTTTCATGTCATTAGTACTTGAGCTATTTAAGTAAATAAATAAATATTTGATTCATAAGCAGCCTATATGCGTCCCACTGTAGGGCACAGGCCTTCTCTCAAAGAGAGAGTATGGATTTAATCACCACGCGCGCCCACCGCGGATTGGCGATGTCAAGCGCTGAGATATGTGAATAGATCAGACACACAGGTTTCCTCACGATGTTTTCCTTCACGGTTAGCGAGTGGTATTGCTACTATAACTTCACAAATGTACATAACTTAGAAAACAAAGTCATAGGTACATGCCCGCACTGGGAATCGAACCTGGGAATGCTGTTAGAATCTCAGGAAGACGCTGCTGCCCGTCTCCTGGTAATTGATTTCCTTAGTCGCCTTCTACGACATCCACGG
Organism: Yponomeuta evonymella; assembly: GCA_963969515.1. Classification (NCBI taxonomy): domain Eukaryota; kingdom Metazoa; phylum Arthropoda; class Insecta; order Lepidoptera; family Yponomeutidae; genus Yponomeuta; species Yponomeuta evonymella. The sequence goes on along the minus strand of OZ018370.1, from coordinate 489,635 downwards.
AAGGAAATGGAGTGACGCTATTCTTAATCCGGCGCCACACGGATAACGAATTTATTTATTTTATTAAATAAATAAAATAAAATACATAAATGTATCTTTTATCACGGCCTCTAAGATTATATTGAAACATTATTTAGAGCGTGTCCTCCATTGCGCAATTTTTAAATAGCCGTGTATCGATGGTCACTAACGTTCGACACCAACCTACCTTGTAGAACTCCAGAATCTCGTCTTTGGTGATCTTGTTCAACTCCTCCACCTCGACCCTGGCCCGATCGAAGTTGTACATCTGCGACAAACCACACGGTGACAATTACGGGCCGGCTCGGCCTTTCTCACCACAGTGGGGGGTGCGGGTTCTTAAGACTGTTCTTACGTGGAGCACGCCGTCTCGCTAGCACAATGTAACATTTTTAATTATTGCAACAAAATGAGTGAACTTTTGATAAATGCGGTCTGAGGGGTTTGATGCATAATTAAATTATGGACATTTTCAATATATTTTTATTTTCCGATACGCACTTTTTAGTAAAGAAAAGTTCTTTCCAAAATTATTAATTTTGGAATCATATTTTCTTAATGAATTGTGCCTTGAATATCCGCAATTCAATTGTCTCCAAACCCAGTACCTGTAGTACTGGATTTAAAATAGTCCAATCATATATAAAATATCCACATCATCATCTTCTGTACACGAGACAACAATATCACGAGTGACTGGACATCGCACAGTAATTCCTTGATTATTCTAGAAGTTAAACTTAAACTCGAAAATTTTATTCACTATAAAAAACAGCCTTATTTACAAAAATACGATTCCTCTAAACTCTAAAGCGCTTCTCAGAGGTAGATTTAATCTGTAGTTTATTTAATCTAAACGTCTTTTCATTGTAAAATATCCATCACAAACTATTTCAATCGGCGTTTATCGAGTGTTTTACGACTCGTGTTTTTATAAATAAGACCGTTAGTTTTTATAATGAATAAAAATATTTAAATTGAATTAGTTTTTGTTCCTCCGCGGTGATCTCGCTCCAGATCTGCGCGGCCATGGCGGACATCCGCTTCGGCCGCTTCGTACACTGACCTGCGCGGTGATCTCGCTCCAGATCTGCGCGGCCATGGCGGACATCCGCTTCGGCCGCTTCGTACACTGACCTGCGCGGTGATCTCGCTCCAGATCTGCGCGGCCATGGCGGACATCCGCTTCGGCCGCTCCAGCCGCTGCGCCGCCAGCGACGCGCGATGCTTCAGGAACTCCTCTTCAGACATGTCGCGGATGTAGTCCTGTGGGGAAATAAGTTTGGTCAGTTTGTGTGTCGACTCACACGCTTCTGATATAATGTCTTCTTCTGTTCCCCACTCGCGCTGCTCTCACTTCTATGGCAGCCGGAAACCTCCACTGGTCGAGGTATTCAAAATGCCTGGCGCCTTGCACGATGACGCGAAGGCCTTGCACGCTGTTGGATAATAGCTGCACAATTCCCTAGCCATCTCCCACTGTATCGCCTCCTTCCCCGTCTCTCTCACCTCCATAGTAGCCAGGAAGGCCTCGACTCTTTCCTCGAGGTACTCGGGATGCCGGTCGCCTTGCACGATGACACGAAGGCCTTGCACGCCGTTGGAGCGCCGCACGCCGCTGAATACGATGTAGCCTAGTTGCTCCTGGGGAGGACAAATGGTAGGGGTTGGAATAATAATAATAAATTGTTTATTTTCATTAATAAAACGTAAAATAGTTACAATAAATTCAGTTCGTCTAAAATAAATTAGGCTAACATACAATAAGTGTGGCCCTAAACTAGGTCACTGTAACGTATCCTGTATAATAGGAAGTGGAAGAAAATAGTTATATTATGTTAGATAAATAGTTATATAAATAGAACCTAGCCACTGTATAATGTTCGTATTCGAATGTTGTCAAATAAAATCTATTCGTATTCTAATGCTGGCGCTGCACTTGTCTATTCGTATTCGCGTATTCGCAGAGGATTTATAATACATCGCAGGTACTACAAAATCAGGGTTAAAGATTGGTCAGAAAACCCGGCAGTGGATGATTAATATTTGCCAAATAAGCAATTACGAGCGGTCAAGTGAGGCACTAGTATGACTATAAAAAAACTCGTGTGAGTCGCAATAGTCAGTCTTACCTTAGTCAGTCTTACCTTAGTCAGTCTTACCTTAGTCAGTCTTACCTTAGTCAGTATTACCTTAGTCAGTCTTACCTTAGTCAGTCCAAGGCAGTGTTGGAGTGGCGGTCGCCGGGGAGACAGCCCGACGGTCGGACGGTGTGGTCAAGTCGCCAAAGTGCCCGCGGATGCCAATGGCGAGACCGCGAAAGACGGCACAACAGGGTAAAGGCCTGTACCCAGCAGCGGGCAGAGGTAGGGCTGACGATGATGATTACCTTAGTTCTTTGTAATCTGAAGCAGGGCTGGGTTGACCGGTTAGTCCTCTGTGTTGCCTTACGGTCTTCTGTCCTCTTCTCAGCGACCGAGTCTGGCACACAGATGGGCACGAACCTAGCAAGCGCGGATCCACCGTTTTGGGCACGATGGGCATGCCCACAGCTCTAATAGAAGACTGCCGAACCGAATAACATTTGAAGTTGCAAAAAACTCATCATAATCGGTTCTGTACTTAAGAGTCTAAATCTGAGATTGTGATGTGCAAACACATATTTACTTTTGTAATTTTCGTGAGAGAAGTGACGTTTTACAGGTTTATTGACTTACTAGTGTTTGTCCCACGGCTTTGCCCGTGGAACTATACCCTGTACAAAGTATTGGTCAGGGTGTCACATCCTTTGTTTGAACGCACCACATCGATCATTAGAGACTTCATACTCCGACTCGCACTTGGCCGATTTTTGGGTGGTTGTGACCACAACCTCTGTTCAGGGCTGGATCCGCGCCTGGAATCTAGCCCTTATTAAAATCCCGTCACAGCGTCCAGCCCACCTTAGTCCGCAGCGTACTGAAGCAGGGCTCGCTGGCCAGCTGCGCCAGTGACCCAGCCCACCTTAGTCCGCAGCGTACTGAAGCAGGGCTCGCTGGCCAGCTGCGCCAGTGACCCAGCCCACCTTAGTCCGCAGCGTACTGAAGCAGGGCTCGCTGGCCAGCTGCGCCAGTGACCCAGCCCACCTTAGTCCGCAGCGTACTGAAGCAGGGCTCGCTGGCCAGCTGCGCCAGTGACCCAGCCCACCTTAGTCCGCAGCGTACTGAAGCAGGGCTCGCTGGCCAGCTGCGCCAGTAGCTCGAGCGCCACGTTGTGTCTGCGCGCGCGCAGGCCGCAGCAGTAGTACAGCGACGCACACGACGACTTGTGCACGCCGTTCTCCACTTCGCGGAGGAACGACACTCCTGCGGGGAGAACAACGTAAAAGAACATGTGTCTCATTGCTCACACTCGGCGAGTAGGTTTGAAGTTGCCCGAGGAGCGGGTCGAAAGTAAGACTTTTCACTTGTCACGCTCGTAAAGTCCGACTTTAAGTCGTGCGTAAACGCCAGTAAAACCGCTTTTTAAGCTCTAGTGCATAAAGTAATTTTTTCTTCTAAAACTAAGATAACGAGGCTCGACAGCCAAACAGAGTCAAAATGTATGGGACAACTTAATAATAACATTTCGTAGAATACCAAAACTTGTTGTTTTATTTCATTCTTGCTATAATTATTTGAATTCCGTACGTTTTCTATAATGGGGGTGGCAACTGTCAAAAAATTCAAAATGGATTATGTCCCGTTTTCTTCACTATTTGTATGAGGATAGCACAATATTTGTAGTTATAGCAACCCCAGAGATATGTGTAGTGTCTTTTTTCGAAAAAATCAGTGCCTACGCATTCACTGCCCAGTTTGCGGTAGAAAAATTGGGGCTCCTAAACCATTTGGGGAAAGTAAATCGATTATCAAGAAGTTTATAGGTTATGATTCTAGTAAACAAATACCAAAAACATATTTCTATGCAGGTAAATACAAATAATACTAATTGAATAGAAAGAAGAAAAAGAAAGACATTTATTATACCAACAAGATACATCATAGAAACAAAATAAGCAGATAAGTAACACAATATGCACAACAACAGAAAGAAAACTAAATACACAACAGACAAAACAAATAAATAAAACAGCAAAAAATGTGTGAAGCACACTTTGTGCCAAAAAAGCTACTATAACATTAAAGATTATTTAGATGACAAAGATGTCTGGAATTAAAGCCAGTTCAATGCATGAGTTTTAGTACATTTATATAAATCCTGTAAATTAAGGACTTGAAAAGACTAAGTTTGGAGTTTTTTTGTCCATTTTTTCTCCAAAATGATCTAGATTTTGAAATGGACACCTAGTTTAACTTGTAACGTTCATTAAGTCGCAGTTTCTGTGCTACTTTGAATAAAAAATTTTGATTTTGATTTTTTGATTTTGATTTTGCACCATAGATGTAGCCTGTGGTGTGCCACAAAAGGCAGCTGACTCAGCGTTGTGCTGAGGAAGTGATCCCTCAGCGCTGATTTCCATGATACATTCAGAATCATAGTTAAAAGTTATCTTTTATCATTCGTGTTTGTTTTCAGGTCCGCATCTTTTACATTCGTTAAAAACGGAAGCAGTGTTTAGGTACCTAGACTGTTTAACCTAAAACTAACTAAAAACGAGAAATGCAAGCCTTGATATCACTAATTCAACCAATTTAGCAAATGTAAAGCCAACTATTATTGCTGTAATTGTACGTGAAGTAAAACAATGTTCCTGGGTACTTGTAAACATCGGTAATCATAATCATAAATTGTAACACGCATTTCTTTGGGCCTAAGCCCGTATCTCAAAATAGGTAAGCAGCACCACTTAATTACCCATAGCACTGAACTGAGCAGATCTGAATAGATATCAGTACTTCTGATAGGAAAATTTAGTTGTTGGTGATAGGAACCTTCCTTTGAACTCATCCAAGTGGCAGGGAGGCGCTGGATGCAGGCCGCTTCCAACCGGTCTTTTTGGAAATCCATGGAGGAGGCCTATGTCCAGCACTGGACTTCTTGTGGCTGAATGATGATGATGATGATGATGATAGGAACCTTCAAGTAGTAGTCCCGCAGCATCATTTTGTGCTCATGAAGCTGCTTCGTATCCAAATGGGAATAAAATAAAGAGAGTTCATGTAGAAATAGTATGATTTTATGAATAATTAAGTTTATATGGTACATAGTGTGGATAATTTTACAACGATTTTCGATGTTTCTAAGTAACTTCTTAAGTTATTTCAACATTTTACACGTAATAATCAATAAATCAGCCAGTAAAGAGGTAAAGGTATGCGATTACTTCCGCAAGAAATGTTTAAAAAATATTTTCGAGGTTAATAATTGCTTTGTATTACAGTCTGTATTGCTTTCGCGGTATACAAAACTTAGCTTTGTATAGTTCCGCAGTCCGACAAGGAACCCTTATAGTTTCACCACGTCCGTCTGTATGTCTGTCCGTCCGCGGCCTAGCGCGAAGACCGGTGGTACTAGAAGGCTGTAATTTGGTGTGTTTAATAAAAGTTAAACAATACAATATTGGAAATAATTTTTTTACAGTACCTCACCTACCATGAAAAGTGGGAATGATTTTTTTTCTCCTCTATCGTTGGACTGGTCGTTGCAAAATATTGTGGGTGTAGAAAGACCATTTTTCGACTTAGGGTTCCGTTTGGGAAATATTAAGAAATCAGAAATCAATAATTTATTTCAACGTAAAGAATTTACATTCTGTTTGATGAATGTCAATGTACTATGTTAGCCGCTGCCTTCGGGCCGTATTTGTAGTGGAGAAAAAGGCAGCGGGAAAAAAAACTCCACTCTGACCATCTTTTAAGCTTAAACTTTAAAGCGCAAATTTTTGTCCGAGTAGGGTGTCCCCCCCCCCCTCTCCTGGCTAAACGGTTGATTGTAGGAACATAAAAAAATTCAGGGTAGTAGCACATATAATGAACTTGAAAGGAAAAGTATCGCGGCTAAGTAGGCTTTGTTATTAATTAACAACTTATAAAAGTAAAATCTCGTACAAAATCCATTGAAAATGACTTCGATGAAGTCACAATAAGGCCGCCAATTGTACTGTGTATTTTTAAAATGTTTATGTCATGTGCTCTAGTGTACAATAAAGAATATTCTTATCTTATCTTAGTTCTGTAAAGCAGAAAAAAAACCTTTTTATACGGAACCCTACATTGCGCGTCGCCCGACACGCACTTGGCCGGTTTTTAGTATTTGTCGTTATAGCGGCAACAGAAATACATATAATAATATCTGCGAAAATTTCATTTGCCTAGCTAACACGGTTCATGAGATACAGCCTGGTGACAGACAGACGGACAGCGGAGTCTTAGTAATAGGGTTCCTTACCCTTTGGGTACGTCACTCAAACAATAAGTTGTACATAATTTATCGTCGTACCGAACAGCAGATAATTTTCTGCTCTTTCAAAGTGGCCTCCATATTATAAGGTGTGAGAATCCCTCGAAAAATAAATATAATACTTTCCTTATGTTCCAGAAAAGTAGAAGTTCTTCTTGTTTGTCATTTACAAGAACATTTTGTCGTCAACCCTTTTTTTTCCATACCGCAAGGGACCCATTACTAAGACTTCACTGACCGTCTGTCTGTCTGTCTGTCCGAACCCGAAGCCTTAAGCCCGAATTCCGAGCCCGCCCGCCCGTGTCCGTCCGTCCGTCCGTCCGAAGAAGACCGCTCAAATTCGATCTTTGTCTAATTATGTATAGATAATGGTACGGAACCCGTCGTGCGCGAGTCCGACTCGCAATTGGCCGGTTTGTTTTTGTTATTTGTACCTTTTTCTAACTCCACTTCCCTGTAGAGGAGCAATTGCTGCGCCAACAGCGGCGTCGCGTCCTTCGGTAAACTGCAATAAAGATGGAGTTTAATTGAATAAATGAATTAATGATTTATTGCCACAAACAAATATGCTTACATACAATAATAGAAAATAAAGAAGTGTGACTTATGGTACTGAAACGGCAGTGATGACTTACGGCAGTGATGACTTACGGCACTGAAACGTGGTCTCTCACTATGGGCCTCATAAGAAAGCTCAAGGTCACGCAACGAGCTATGGAAAGGGCTATGCTCGGAATTTCTCTAAGAGATCGAATCAGAAATGATGAGATCCGTAGACGAACGAAAGTCGTCGACACAGCCCAGCGGATTAGTAAGTTGAAGTGGCAGTTGGCGGGGCACATAGCACGCAGAACTGATGGCCGATGGGGCCGAAAAGTTCTCGAATGGAGACCACATATCGGCAAGCGCAGCGTAGGACGACCAGCCACAAGATGGACAGATGACCTCATCCAAGTGGCAGGAAGACGCTGGATGCAGGCCGCTTCCAACCGGTCCCTTTGGAAATCCATAGAGGAGGCCTATGTCCAGCAGTGGACTTCTTGTGGCTGAATGATCATGATGATGATGAGTGTTGAATCCCTCGCTCCTTCAGCGATTCTTAGTTAAATGGGCTTTAATGCAAAAATCGCCTCGGTTCGCTCTGGATTCAGTTTCACAACCTCGACGCAAACATTTTGTTTGCGCCCTTGATGAACAATCTACTATTAATTGTTTGTTATTGGTTGCCTAGTTTTTAAGTTTCATTCCATTCCATTCCATTTTCAACATTCAGCGGGTATTGTCCTTACACCAGACACATCATAGCTAAATATTAAACAGGTACCTCGCCTCCAGTTTGTCGGCCATCGCCAGCGCCCGTGGCCGGCTCAGGTTCCCGTACATCAGACCCTCGATGTGGACTCTCTTCACGAAGCGCGCCGCGAACTCGTCCAGCTGTTCGGGGGTCATCGCTGTCGCGGGAAACGGGGCGGCGGTTAGGCGGCGTGGGCGGAAAAGTTGCGTGAGGAAGCCCGCGGCTTAGCCCCGGTTTCTCCCAGAGATATTTAGATAGTTCGACCAAATAGGGGATTTATTAGCAAAGGGCAAGACAAAAAGTACCGGAAACCGGCGTGTGGGCACGCAACGACTAATGAATGTTGAGGAAGCGAAAGTGATCTGTCAGGATCGTGGCAAGTGACAGTCCCTGGTCTCTGCCTACCCCTCTGGGATACAGGCGTGAGTTTATGGAAGTATGTATGTACAAAGATATTTATTTGTGAAACATGAGTATGAATAGATGGCATATATTTGATGGTACAATATTAATATTTCATTCTGCATGTCTCGTATTGTCACTGTAGACAAACGAATTTTTAATACGAAAGGGCACCGATAATTATTGTTATCAATCGAAAATAAGCACATTAATTATGTATGGCAGATCTCAAAAAATTGTAAAATTGTCATAGTTTAAAATAGCCACTTAAAACCAAGATAATGCATGTCAAACTATTGTGGACTGCAGAGGGCGATGAAAACTTCCAGTGGTTCTTGAAATCAGAAATCAGAAATCAATAATTTATTTCAACGTAAAGAATTTACATTCTGTTTGCTGAATGTCAATGTACTATGTTACTATGTTAGCCGCTGCCTTCGGGCCGTATTTGTAGTGGAGAAAAAGGCAGCGGGAAAAAAAACTCCACTCCGACCATCTTTTCTCAAATCATCTTAAACTTATACATCAAAGCCTACATGATATGATTCCGTGATAGCCACTAATAACTTATGTTATTAGTGACAGCTGTTTATTCCAGGTGCCGGTCGTAGCTAACTGATAGCTCACGCTAATACAGGGAATGTTCCGGGTCATACACAATTCGGGCCAGCCGTCCGACCAATCACAGATCTTAGATATTTTCCACTGTCTTTAGACAGTATTTACAACGTCTGACGCAATATTTAAACGCCCTGGTTCAGCCTGCGGCTAACTCCGAACCCAACCTGACCTAACCCGTCTCGGCGTCCACTAAACAAACATAGTACCTACTAGGTATGTCAAAAAAGTACGTCAAACGTAGAAGTTGTGTGTTTCTTCCTAAATAATCATAATAAGGCAGCCTATATACGTCGCACTGTAGGGCACACGGAGAGAGTATGGGTTTGATCACCACGCGTGCCCACCGCGGATTGGCGATTTCAAGCGCTGAGGTATGTTAATAGCTCAGACACTCAGCTTTCCTCACGATGTTTTAGCGAATGGTATTATATCTTCAGGTACTATTACTTCACAAATGTGAATAACTTAGAAAACAAAGACATAGGTACATGCCCGCACTGGGAATCGAACCTGGGTCTCTCGGTTCCTAGCCCAATGTTCTGTCCAATAGGTTACCACCGCTGCTGGAGCCTAATCATGCGCACCCAATCCTGAGCTATTCCATTCATCCAACTGTCAAACTTCACACTAATTTGACAGACGATTGGAATCGCTCAGGATTTGGCGCGCGTAACATAGGGGCAGGTCTGTGAGGCACAAGGCTTGCTGGTGGTCTGATGACGGTTCACCCAAGGCCCTGGTGGATGGAGAGCATCCTCACTCACCGTCTGCGGCTTCCAGAAGCTGGCACTTGGTCCAGACCAGGTCTGAGAGGCACAGGGCTTGCTGGTACACCGCGTGCTGGTACGGTTGCTCCGCGTCGAAGTTCCTGTGGAGAGAAAAAAACGTAAACTTTTTTTAAATATTGTACCAAAATAGTTGTAATGTAATGAAGTCGAGCCCACGAGCAATGGAGAGAGCTATGTTAGGAGTTTCACTGTGCGATCGAATCAGGAATGAGGAGATCCGCAGAAGAACCCGAGTTACTGATATAGCTCGAAGAATTGCTCAGTCGAAGTGGCAGTGGGCGGGGCACATAGCTCGGAGAACTGATGGCCGTTGGGGCGGAAAAGTTCGGACCTGGCGACTGCGGACCGGATGACACAGCGGGGGAAGGTCCGCCACCAGATGGTCTGACGACTTGGTTACTTGGCGTACAGATAGACAAAGACCTGAATTGAGACATAGCATACTTGATATCCCGGTAATGCGTTCCCGCGGGATAATATTTATTTTAAGTTTAAAATAGATGTCGTTGTGCGAGCGAACGTTGTGTTTTAAAAATAGATGGCGCTGTGCGAGAATCGTATAAACGGATTCCGTGACGGTACGAAGTTCGCCGGGACAGCTAGTGAAGAATATTCTTATCCTAGAATAAAAAGTCCCTCACTTGATGCCCCTTATGTGGTTTTCCTTCATGATGGCGAACCGCTGCGGGTCCGCCTTGAAGTTGACCACTTGGTCGAGGATCTTGTCCAGCAGCACGTGCTGCTTGTTGTCGTATCCGTCGATGGTGATCTGCCGACAACACGCTACGTTATGGGGGCACTGTTAACTCGTGACATCAAATAGAAAATAACAACCTCAATATCCGACTGCGGTAAAGCCCAAAAAGGGGTAACGTGTTGGGCTCGGATGTATGTCATCTTCATCACCATTTGATGCTGGACACAGGCCTCCCTCGTGGTTTCCCTAACCATGAAAGGTTTTGCCGTAATCGTCACGCTTGGCAGGCGGGTTGGCGATCGCAGTATGCGGTTGGAATCACCTCAGGAAGACGCTGCTGCCCGTCGCGTGGTAATTGATTTCCTTAGTCGCTTTCTACGACATCCACGTAAGGAAATGGAGTGACGCTATTCTTAATCCGGCGCCACACCAACTGATGTATGTCATACATACATCAATAACTCACACATACAAGACAGTGACAAAGATCTGTGACAATGTTCACGTTACCGCCGAAAAGATCTGTGCGGACTATATGTTGTGTGACGAAGCAGCTCGTGTCAGTAAGTCAGTGTAACGGCTATGGTCGGGTGATCTCTTAGGAGAAACTCGAACTCTTGTCAAACTAAAACTCAACTTTTATTTACAAACTTACAGCTAATATCAAGAACGTTTTACCCAATGGACGCGACACAGTTGACGTTTTCGCCTATTCCCCGCGTGCCACTTACCGAGGCTAATTGAACTCTGTTCTAAATTCTTATTGTCAGTGTGACATCAGACTTTCGAGGAAAAACGTCAAGAAAAAAGTGAGAAAATATGACGAAGTGCGCAGTGTTGTTCTGTAAAAATTACAGCAGCAAAACAGCTAATGTTTCTTATCACCCGTAAGTATGATTTTGTACTTATTAATGCGGTATTTCTTTAGTAAATTAATAGAAAGTGCAACATAAACAACATATAATACGCCGAAATTAAAAAGTTTCATGCTTCTGACAATATAATAGTATTGTGTATATAATAGTAATGTCACTTTGACATTCTGTAATTTATGGTACAATATCATTCATTCACACCTCATTCCCTTCTTTATGGGTATTTTTTTCTTGGAATAGGGCTTGACACAGTCGATAAAATATTTCGATATTTCAATCGACTTTACACCAGGGACTTGAACATTTTTTTTTTCTATAGATCGGTGTCGACTCCGTTGTTGATCTAGCGGTATCACGACTGATTTCGAAGCCGGAGGTCGTGGGTTCCGTTTCCACTGGGTGCCGCCGTACATTTGTACACATCTCGTTAGTCTGGGTGTATTTCCATGTTTGTGATGTCCTTGCCTGGTTACCACAGCACAGGGTATCCTAGTTTGGGACCGGGACAAGTGATTGTGTTGTGTGGAAGTTGTTGAATAATTAAAAACTAATATATATATAAGTATTTTATGACGATATTTTTTTTTACTCTATTGTATGTATGTTATTGCATTTGATTTAATTCTGCTGTACTGCACCACGGCACGCACTCCGTAGTACAATTATAGGTTACCGTAGGCACTGACTGTGAAATCCGTTGTGGTGAGGAAGTGATCCTCAGCGGATCACTTCCTCAGCACAACGCTGAGTCAGCTGCTTTTTGTGGCAACTTAGGTACACCACAGGCTACATCTATAAACCTGTTTTATTTATTCATTTTGTCTGTTGTGTATTTAGTTTTTTTTCTGTTTTTGTGCATATTATGTTACTTATCTGCTTATTTTGTTTCATAATGTTATTAGCTGTATGTACAACAATGTTCATCTCTTAATCCTGCTCCATACGTAGAATGATGTGGTGCTACCTGCTTCTTCCCTGCAGTTGGCGTGGAGTTTTTATGCCACATTATTCTTCATTCTTCATCTGATAGTGAAAATGGCCTTTGATGAATGTCGACTCTCAACAAGAGACTTTTATACATTATTGACTTTACATATCCGATACCTTTCATCATCATCAACCCATTATGTCCCCACCGAGGGGCACGGGTCTCTTCCCTGAGGAAGGTATAGGCCGTACTCCACCACGGGGGCCAAGTCCGGATTGGTGGAGGCTTGTAGACTAGTGGCTCGTCTACTGTCAGAAGTTGTCAAGCCGCCCTAAGGCCTCTGACTTGGCTTAACGACTGCCATCTATCGACGGCAGCCGGCACCAACAGCTTAACGTGCCTTGCGAAGCACGGAACCGCTCGGAAAAATGCCACTAGCGTTAGGCATAGACGGCGACCCATCCATGCACTGAACGCGCCCTGTGTTGCTTAACCTTCGTGATCGTTTAAGATCACTCAGGCAGCCGGGGCTACGAGCGATTCTTCCTAAGACATACCTTTATACCCTAAGATATACCTTTAAATAATATATATATATATATATATATATATATATATATATATATATATATATAGAAACAGTCAATGAAAACAGGCTGATTGATTGATTGACTCGTAACATAAAAACTGTCAGAGCAGATTAAAATTAATTGTATTGTAGATTCGCGTTCATTTCCAGCAAATCCAGCTATATACTCAGTTGAAGATGCCAAAACTTATTAAACGCTACCTACCTCACATCATGAATTCCGGGTGGCTTGGGAGTCATAGCAAAATAACGTGTCCTAACTATCGTATACCATTGTTTTTTTCTTAAATGCACTTTATGTGCATTTTACAAAAATATCTAGACACTAACTTCAATCTGTGGGAACCATTAGCCAGTCACAGAGGTGCATGCGTGCAGCAGATCCGCGGGTCATTATTCTGATAGACGGAGAGGCGGTACTAATGTCCTCCCCCCCCCGCCTTTGCATGGCTAACAATAATAGCCTATATTAATGTTTATCTCTGATAAATAAAAATAAAATGATAAAAAATTACTACGAAATTTAATAATTTATAAAAGGGAAGTGCACCCTGTACTAGGTATAAAATAATGTATCACAGAAAGTCCTGCACTTTCGATTACCGTGGTGGTAAAATAGTAGGATACTGTTCGATATTACTTTTCAACAAAAGCTTAAAAAAACAAAGAAATGAACATAATAATAAATTTCCGGCAAGATTAAGATTAAGCTAGGGAAAAGAAAATTGTGATCGTGGAATACTTATCTTGTCTGGGGATCTTGGGTAGCGGTTGACTGCTAGAAAATGTTTATGGCATTAAGTCCGTCGCATTGTACGATTTCTTTAAGTGCAATAAAAGTATCAATAAATAAATGTTTTTGTAGTTGTTAAATGTACAACCACGCTATAATTTCTGTTATTACTTGAGCCGCAGCTATGGTTGTAGATATGTCAAACATTGACAATATATAAATATGTGTTCTTTTTAGAAAAACTGTTATTGCTTGAGCCGCAGATATTTATTTTGTTGTTAAAATTGTCTCTGTAAATAAGTACATCATTTCAGAATTTATGTTACTGCAAGAGCCACAGATATTTTTATATTTCTTAAATTTTGTGTATTTGTAAATATATAACTAATTTTCTAATTTCTGTCATAAATTTTTGATAATCAGAGCAGCAGATACAATTTTTGTTGCTGTAATTTGCATAGCTAACTATAACTTATGCTATTTGCATATAACTTATGTCGCTAATAGCTTTCGTTGACACCAGATTCTTCAAAATAATTCGAGTACTTTTGTCATTTGTAAAAATAAAAAATAAACTAGAAATAGCAGCTCTTTATTGCTTGCATTCACAAACGGCAAGTAATAATTAGTTGTACTAAATGGAAATAAGACTTTTCTTACAGAAATAAATAATCTTAAACTACTTAACTAGTACTTCTTTATTACCTACGAACTACCTGTAACTGCATATAGTTTACCTTATTCTTCATCTGTTCATTTCGTTCATTCACCATTTATCGATAATATTTTTATCGACATTTGCAAGCTCTAAAGTGATGTTTTGACAGTAATAGCTTCCTCCCGCCCCCCAAAAGTTGGTCGCATGTGTTTTCCTACAAAACGTCAGCCATGTCATATCCCGTGGTTAAAACATCCTTGGCTAATATATACAGAATTTTTGCACAGACTTAGATGCTCGTGGCACCAGGCTTTAGCTTCAACCGATCACAGGCGAGCACCATCAAAAATGTTTGTTGTCGCTAGCGGCGCGGCTATCGGCGGGAGCCAGCGGCCGGGCTACGCACAGCCACGCTCCTTCTGATGCCATTCGATGCTCCACCACACCAGCAACTTACACTGAGGCCGTACTTGGCGTTGCCGATGCTCCAGCGCAGGCCGGCCAGCTCGGCGGCGTACGCCGTCTGCTGCAGCGCGTCCCTCAGCAGCAGCACCCACACCGACGTCAGGTTGCAGCACAGAGGGTCGCTGTACGCCAGCGGGCTGCGGGCAGACAGACAGACCGACATACAGCACCCGCACCGACGTCAGGTTGCAGCAGGGTCGCTGTAGGCCAGAGGCCCGGAGGCATACAGATATACGAAAGAATTTAGACAGACCGACTGACTGACTGACAGACTTCATTAATAGCGGCCTACACCGACGTCAGATTGCAGCACAGAGGGTCGCTGTATGCCAGCGGGCTGGAGACCGACAGACAAATGTACATAAAAAAATCGACCGACTGACTTATCTACAGGCCAGCGGGCTGAGGGCAGACATGCAGACATAATATATACAAGAAGATTTAGACAGACTGACAGATACACATACACAGAACAGACACACATCTTAAATGATATCTTAAAAAACCTATTTAGACTCGAACCCGCGACCTCTGGCTAACCGTGCCAGCGCTCTGCCAACTGAGCTAATGGGCAAGTGCAGGCATCGGTGAAATTTCGAGCCTCTTTACAAACTTCTCTGTATTACGTACAGGCAGCGACATCTGGCCGAAGCAATTTACATCACTTGCAGCCCCGAGCAACCCACTTTGCAGTTCGTTTGCAGTATTTTAGATATTGGCATGGGTGGAATTTTTAGCCTCTAAATAGGTTTTTTAAATTGTCCTCAGCACGGGTTAGTGCAACAAAAACAATATAACTACGAGTATGACAGTATTTCTTCAGTCTTTTTAACTTCAAGCTCACCTGACCAAGTCGAACGTCAGAACAGCCTTCGGCAGCAGGAACTCGGTGTCCCGCTTGTACCAGAGCCGCATTAGGGGCGTGTCCTTGACGATGGCGGGGGCGGGCCCCTCGGCCGCGGGCTCCGACCCTGGCTCCAGCTCCAGGCTGGCCGGGATAAACTCGTTGGCGGGCGGCAGGTGCAGCTCGGGACCGGGGCGGACTTCCTGCCACTCCTGGGGTGGACATTAGGACCGGCGGTGTTTCTCTGATTATCTCCTATGTCCGTGTGGCGCCGGATTAAGAATAGCGTCGCTCCATTTCCTCCCGTGGATGTCGTAGAAGGCGACTAAGGAAATCAATTACCAGGAGACGGGCAGCAGCGTCTTCCTGAGATTCCAACCGCATACTGCGATCGCCAACCCGCCTGCCGAGCGTGGCGATTATGGCAAACCCCTCATGGTTGAAGCTTGGAAAAACATGAGGGAGGCCTATGTCCTTCAGTGGGCGTGGAATGGCTGATGATGATGTCCTATGCCTGGTAGTTAATTTCTTGGACGACCTGGGGTTGACTGTCATTTTGTTCTATAAGGCAGCCTATGTGCGTTCGTTAAATTGAATTAAATTTAATTAGTTTAAAAAGAAGAACTATTAATAATAACTAGTGCAATATAATTAATTTATTGATACTGTAACAACCATGTTTTCCACCACCGCTCACTAGATGGCGCTTGCTAGTTGTGCATTGCGGTATGGTTATATCCGGACGCCGAATATATATAACTCCACCTGTCAATTGTGACAGTGATCAAGCGGTTCTCACCGCAGCCTCCAAAGGCAAAGTCCCCCCTCCCGTCTTCCTACGGGATAAATCCGCCTGGACATCTGTGTCCAAACTGTGCCTGGACCACAAGGTCCAGTACACTAAGGCACAAAACTGGGGCGACTCAATAAAAATTGAGGTCCCCACGACAGACAACTTCAGGAGCCTTACTAGGCTCCTTACACAAAATAAGGTCCCGTACCATACGTACGCGCTCCCCGAGGAACGCAAGGTACGGGCCGTCCTCAGAGGAGTTCCCTCCGAACTCCCCCTAATTTCCATAAAAGATGACCTTATTGCACAAGGTCACCCCGTAGAGGCTGTGCATCCCATGCACAGCTCCCGCGGAAAAATATATCCACTCGCCCTGGTGATTCTCACCAACACCCCCTCCGCGAAGACGATCTTCTCAGGAGAGCTCACCGTCTGTGGGCTCTCCTGCATAAAAGCTGAGAAGCCCCACAGGCGCGGCCACCCTGGCCAATGCCACCGTTGCCAACTCTATGGCCACGCTTCCGCCAACTGCTCCGCCCCCCCTAGGTGCGTGAAGTGCCTAGAGCCTCACGCCACCGGGGACTGCTTGCGCACTCGCGAGTCGGAGGGTCCTCCGTCTTGCGTACTGTGCAAGCAGCCCGGCCACCCGGCCAACTACCGGGGGTGCCCGCGTGCCCCCCGCTCCTCCCCCCCTAAGGCCCCTAAGGCCACAAAGGCGTCCCAGCCCCCTCCTCAAAGGAGACCAGCCCCACCGCCGGCTAACACCCCGTCCAACTTCCCCTCCCTCGGCCGCCGCGGCCGCCCCACCACCACCAATCCCAACCCCCCCAGGCCCCCGCGTGGGCCCCCCACCCCTCCCCCGCCGCTACAGCCGGGCCTGTAGCGCCGACCCAGCCCCTCCCCCCCGCTCCGCGCCCCGCCCCCTCGGGCGCCCTTCACTCCCAGATCGCGGATGACCTCTTGACGGTCAGCTCCGCAATCGCCAACATTAACTTAGCCGAAATTTCGGTCCTGGCGCGCAAACTGCGCGCCGCAACCTCCCCCACCGCGCGTTTGATGGCTGTGGCCGAACACAGCCATCTGCTCTCCCTTATATAAGTAAGTGAGTTAATGTCGCGCCCCCCGGTCCCTCAGACCACCCAGTCTCCCGTCAGCGCGGGTCGCATCAAGCCTAGGAGTGTCTCGCTCATCTCGTACAATGCTCGCGGCCTCCGCAGCAACGTACCTGAACTCAGAGAGTTCGTCAAAGAACTCGAAGTCGATCTGTTGCTAGTGCAGGAAACTTGGCTCAAACCCCATACCAAGGGCCTGAGTATTCCCAAGTTTTCTCTCGTTAGGAACGACAGAGCCGACGGCCGTAGAGGCGGCGGCACTGCCATTTACTTTAGGAAGTCCCTCCATTGCTCCCCCGTCCCCACTCCAGCCCTCACTAACATGGATCCTCCCTCTATTTACATACCCAGCGGAACACTACCCCTAAGGAGTGATTTCGAAGCCATCCTCGCTCTAGGCGCCCACACCGTTATGTTCGGGGATTTTAACTCCAAACATACGGATTGGACCTGCCTACAGACGAACCCCGTCGGTACTGCCCTCCTCGGCATAACCGAGGCGTTAGAATTGGACGTCTTATGTCCCTACTCCCCCACTCATTACCCCGATATCATAGACCACGCCCCCGACGTACTAGACTTTGCTCTAGTAAGGGGTGTCAATCTCAACCTCAGGGCGATCGAGACTCTCGACGACCTAGGTTCCGACCACCGACCGGTGTCCCTTCAGCTAGGCCCCCCACCGTCACCCTCCACACTCTCCACCAAAACCATCACCAATTGGGACAGTGTCAGAAGCTCCTTAGTCACCAACTTTGAAGCCCCCGACTCGCCTTATGCGCTCCCCCCTGGCCACTTCGACACGACAGACAAAATAGATAGCGCCGTAGAGTCCCTCACCCTTTTGGTCCAATCAGCAATTCGTGAGGGCGAGCGTGTAGTACCGGTCCACGACCGGAAACTGCCTCTCGCTATCAAGAACCTGATTAGGGCCAAAAGAGCCGCCCTCCGGAGGGCCTCCCTCTACCCAACTCCTGCCTACAGGAAACGCGCGAACGATCTCCAGCGGCAAGTCAGGTCCCGTCTCTCTGAGTTTAACAACGCCCAATGGGGCGATCTCATGGAGACCATCTCCCCCTCCCACCAGGCTTACTATAGAGTAGCCAGGGCCCTCCGGGCAGACGCGATCACTCACACACCACCTATGGCCCGCCCCGATGGCTCTACAGCCTTCGAGGACGTTGAAAAGGCCGAGTGTTTCGCCGACAGCATTGAGTCCCAATGCTCGCCCAGCACTCAGCAGTGCGACCCAACTCACGTCGGTATGGTCGAGGAGGAGGTCCATAAAAAGACCTCCCTCCCTCTTCCAACCGACGAAAATCCCATTGCGGTTTCCCCAGACGAAATTCAGTCTTTCATCAAAAGACTGAAACGTAAAAAGGCCCCAGGAGCGGATGGTATTGCCAACCTAGCGCTCAAGATGTTCCCCACCCAGGTGCTAACCCTGTTAGCAGTCATTTTCAATGCCTGTTTTGACCACTGCCACTTCCCACCCGCGTGGAAAGAGGCGACGGTCATAGGCATCCCAAAGCCGGGAAAGCCCCTCAACCTCCCCTCTAGCCATCGCCCCATCAGCCTCCTCAAGGCCATGGGCAAACTCTTCGAGAGAGTCATCCTCACTCGTATGAGGAATCACCTCTTCCCCTCAGAGGGGCCCCCCCTCATCATCCCCCACCAATTTGGTTTTCGGGCAATTCACTCTTGCCCCCAACAAGTCCACCGCATAGTAGAGTATATTCTAGGCGGGTTTTTCCCCAGACGTGAAAAGACGGTAGCCGTCTTATTCGATGTCGCCAAGGCCTTCGATAAGGTCTGGCACGCAGGGCTAATTTTTAAGTTGTATGAGCTGGGTCTCCCCGACCGACTTGTCCGCATCTTAGCTTCCTTTCTGAAGGACCGCTCCTTCCGCTATAGACACGAGGGCATTCTCTCTTCCCTCCGCCCCCTCAGAGCCGGGGTCCCGCAAGGCTCCGTGCTCTCCCCCCTCCTGTACATTTCGTACACAAATGACATCCCCATCCCCCGCAATGGGGTCCAACTGTCACTTTTCGCTGACGACACCGCACTCTACTGCAAGAGTCGGAAAATGTCAGTCATCCTTAATAGGCTCCAATCCGCGGTCGATGAGCTAGGTGCCTGGTTCAGGCTCTGGCGAATCGAGGTCAACCCGGAAAAGAGCACCGCGATCCGTTTCGACCATAAGGTCCGCCGCGGTCTCTCCGACCGACCTATCCGTATGTTAGGTACCGCAGTCCCCTGGCGTTCCACCGCCAAATACCTAGGTGTCACCCTGGACAGCAGACTGACATTTAGGCCTCACATCCGGAAGGTGACCCGGACCGCCCGTTTTTACCTAGGCCGCCTATCCTCCATGATAGGCCGACACAGTAGGATGTCCCCTAGGAACAAGCGAACACTCTATAAGGTTTGCATTCGCCCCGTGCTGACTTACGCGGCACCCGTCTTCGCCCACGCGTCCCCCAAAGCCCTGTACGAACTTCAGAAAGTTCAAAATCTTTTCATTCGTAGAGCTCTGAACGCCCACTGGTGTGTCAGAAATGCCGACCTCCATCGGGATATGGAGATTCCAACCATACAACAATTTATTAAATCTCTTTCAGAGACTTTCTTTAGCACGGCCGAAGTGCACCCCAACCCCCTTATCCGCCAAGCAGCGGACTACACTCCCCCCACGACGAACCCCCGTTACCTGGTGCGCAGGCCCAGGAACGCCCTCGTCGACCCCCCCGATAAACTTTCATCTGACCTGGACCGCCTACTAGAGGCCCAGTCCCAGTCAGAAGTAGCCCCCGCTCCCGCCTCCGCCGGTGTCCCCACCGGCGTCCCCACCTCTCCCTCCTAGCCGCGGTCACGATGTGACGAGCAGTCCCAAGCGGACGCTCCCTTAAGGAGCTCCGCTGTGCGCCCTCCTCGGCTTCGAGGTGGGTCGCTCATGACGTAGGTTTAGGGGTCCTTAGGACCAAACCAGCCCCCAGGTGGTGTTTAGTGGGTAGGCGCACTTACTGTGAGTCCCACATTGGCAGCACGGCCGGGTCCGTGCTGTTATGCATGAGCATTCACCACCTCCCTCCCCCGTGTCCTCCGGAGGGTGCCCTTTTTAGGGCTAAAAAAAAAAAAAAAAAAAAAAAAAATTGTGACAGTGCAGACCAAAATAAGGTCCCGAACCACACCTACGCGCTCCACGGGCAGTACTCAGAGGAGTTCCCTCCGAACTCCCCTTAAACTCCATAAAGGATGACCTTTTAGCACAAGGTCACCCCGTAGAGACTGTGCATCCTATGCACAGCTCCCGCGGAAAAATCTTTCCGCTCTCCCTGGTGATTCTCACCAGTAGGACAATTTTCTCAGGAGAGCTCACCGTCTGTGGGCTCTCCTGCATCAAAGTAGAAAAGCCCCACAGGCGCGGCCACCCTGACCAATGCCACCGTTGCCAACTCTATGGCCACGCGTCCGTCCGCCAACTGTTCCGCCCCCCCTAGGTGCGTGAAGTGCCTAGAGCCTCACGCCACCGGGGACTGCTTGCGCACTCGCGAGTCGGAGGGTCCTCCGGCTTGCGTGCTGTGCAAGCAGCCCGGCCAACTACCGGGGGTGCCCGCGTGCCCCCCGCTCCTCCCCCCCTAAGGCCCCTAAGGCCACAAAGGCAACTCAGCCCTCCCCTCAGAGGAGACCAGTCCCACCGCCGGCTAACACCCCGTCCAATTTCCCCTCCCTCGGCCGCCGAGGCCGCCCCACCACCACCAATCCCAACCCCCCCCAGGCCCCCGCGTGGGCCCCCCGCCCCTCCCTCGCCGCTACAGCCGGGCTGTAGCGCCAACCCAGCCTCCCCCCCCCCCGCTCCGCGCCCCGCCCCCTCGGGCGCCCCTCACTCCCAGATCGCGGATGACCTCTTGACGGTCAGCGCCGCCATTGCTAATATTAATTTGGCCGAAATATCGGTCCTGGCGCGCAAACTGCGCGCCGCAACCTCCCCCACCGCGCGTTTGATGGCTGTGGCTGAACACAGCCATCTGCTCTCCCTTATATAAGCGAGTTAATGTCGCGCCCCCCGGTCCCTCAGACCACTCAGTCTCCCGTCAGCGCGGGACGCATCAAACCTAGGAGTGTCTCGCTCATTTCGTACAATGCTCGCGGCCTCCGCAGCAACGTACCCGAACTTAGAGAGTTCGTCAAAGAATTCGAAGTCGATCTGTTGCTAGTGCAGGAAACTTGGCTCAAACCCTGTGCGCAGGCCCAGGAACGCCCTCGTCGACCCCCCCGATAAACTTTCATCTGATCTGGACCGCCTACTAGAGGCCCAGTCCCAGTCAGACGTAGCCCCCGCCCCCGCCCCCGCCGGTGTCCCCACCTCTCCCTCCTAGCCGCGGTCACGATGTGACGAGCCGTCCCAAGCGGACGCTCCCTTAAGGAGCTCCGCTGCGCGCCCTCCTCGGCTTCGAGGTGGGTCGCTCATGATGTAGGTTTAGGGGTCCTTAGGACCAAACCAGCCCCCAGGTGGTGTTTAGTGGGTAGGCGCACTTCCTGTGAGTCCCACATTGGCAGCACGGCCGGGTCCGTGCTGTTATGCATGAGCATTCACCACCTCCCTCCCCCGTGTCCTCCGGAGGGTGCCCTTTTTAGGGCTAAAAAAAAAAAAAAAAGGCCATGAAGAAAATCAGTTTCCGAAGCGAACGTGCTGCTTCCACCCCTGGGACGGCAACGGGCCTTTTCGGAGCTAATTGTAAAGCGTGAATAACCCTTCGGCATCGCTCCGGCGGTCTGAGGCGGCCGCTATAGGATTTTCCCTTGTAACCATTATTCGATTCTCCAACCAAATATACGGCAACGAAAAAAAAAACACCTCGGATTTTCCTCAATTTCCATTCGACCTTCGTCACAATACTTATTTTATGCTCAATAGATTATCTTAAATTATTTATACTATTTATAAAAACTATCGTGTTTGTGACGTCCTTGCCTGGTTACCATAGCACAGGGTTTGACGCTATGGACGGTTTGGGACCAGAACAAGTGATTGTACTGTGTGGAAGTTATTATTTTATAATGCATGAATATTTTTTAAGTGAAATTTATATTGTGTGAGGAAATAAAGACTTAAAATAAAATGTACGTCCCACTGTAGGGCACAGGCCTTCTCTCAGAAGGAGAGTGTGTGCTTAATCACATCGCGTGCCCACCGCGGATTGGCAATTTTAAACGGTGAGCTATGTGAACACCACAGGCACTCGGCTTTCCTCACGATGTTTTCCTTCACGGTTATCGAGCGGTATTGCTATTGCTAGTACAGTATTCAACCACATCGGCACTAACCGATTATAATTAGGAATCAATGTCTTAAGTCAAACCAGAGATAAAGTACGAACTCACCTTAATTTTCTCAGGTGCAATGTCTTCTTGCAGGTACTTGGTACCGTACCAGGGCTCCACCATCGCACATTTGTCGGCGAAGCGTCTGAAACCGCAAACAAACACTATTATACATTTAATTTTTTATGTAGGTACGTCTCATGTACGTACGTCGAGGTACGTACGGCAAATCTCCAATATGAGGTTGCCTGGAAGAAATTGCTATTAGCAATAAGGCCGCCAATTGTATCTTTTCTTTTGTCATTGCTGTTTCTGTAACATTTTTTTCCGGTATACAATAAAGAATATTCTTATCTTATCTTATCTCTTTAATGAACATGCAGAAACAGAAACATTAAAAGTTTGACGATGTCCACATACGCCTTTTTGCTGTTCGTACTGGTGCGTGCAAATATCGCAGAGCGGGAAGCAAATAAAATGGTAAGTATTCTGTGTCGTGGGCGACGGTTATTAGTATTCTGTGTCGTGGGTGACGGTAAGTATTCTGTGTCGTGGGCGACGGTAAGTATTCTGTGTCGTGGGTGACGGTAAGTATTCTGTGTCTTGGGTGACGGTAAGTATTCTGTGTCGTGGGTGACGGTAAGTATTCTGTGTCTTGGGTGACGGTAAGTATTCTGTGTCTTGGGTGACGGTAAGTATTCTGTGTCTTGGGTGACGGTAAGTATTCTGTGTCTTGGGCAACGGTAAGTATTCTGTGTCGTGAGTGACGGTAAGTATTCTGTGTCGTGGGTGCCGGTAAGTATTCTGTGTCTTGGGTGACGGTAAGTATTCTGTGTCGTGAGTGACGGTAAGTATTCTGTGTCGTGGGTGACGGTAAGTATTCTGTGTCGTGGGTGACGGTAAGTATTCTGTGTCGTGGGTGACGGTAAGTATTCTGTGTCTTGGGTGACGGTAAGTATTCTGTGTCTTGGGTGACGGTAAGTATTCTGTGTCGTGGGTGACGGTAAGTATTCTGTGTCTTGGGTGACGCTAAGTATTCTGTCTTGGGTTCTGTGTCTTGGGTGACCGTAAGTAGTCTGTGTCGTGGGCGACGATAAGTAATCTGTGTCGTCGGCGATCGTAAGTGTTGTGGACTATGGTAAGTATTCTGTGTCGTGAGCGATGGTGAATATACTGTATCGTGGACAATGATAAATATACTGTGTCGTGGGCGACGGTAAATTCTTAGGGTAGTATTGTATCAACAAGCCAAGTGTGGCGCCTAACTTGGCCACGATCCCGACGCGAACGTTCTCGGGGGTGAGCAGAGACAAGAGTTCGTCGATGAGGTCGGGCCGCCAGTCCGTCATCAGGTAGTAGGCGCTCAGCACGTCCTCTATCGGGAACTCCTGGAACATAAGGACAAATAAACCTTTTTCAAATTCAATTACTCACTACGTATAACAATGTTAATTAAAGAAAGAGACAGGACAGCTATTTTCATTTCGCTCATACAATATTGCCGTCTATATTGATATTTGATAGAAGCGGTGGTAGCCTAGTGGGTAGAACATTGGATTCGCAAGCGAGAGACCCAGGTTCGATTCCCAGTGCGGGCATGTACCTATGACTTTGTTTTCTAAGTTATGTACACTTGTGAAGTTATAGTAGCAATACTACTCGCTAACTGTGAAGGAAAACATCGTGAGGAAACCTGGGTGTCTGAGCTATTCACATGCCTCAGCGCTTGAAATCGCCAATCCGCGGTGGGCACGCATGGTGATTAAGCCCATACTCTCTCTCTGAGAGAAGGCCTATGCCCTACAGTGGGACGTATAAAGTCAAAGTCAAAAAAATTAATTCACTATAAAAACAAAATGTTTACTTAATGAACGTCAAAGCTGTTAGTTTCACAATTAATAGGTTATGCGGAGAAGAAGCCAACAAAGAAACTCCACATTTATTCTTTTCAAAACAGGTTTACTTAATTAACAGTTTTCAACTTAAAGTTACACTACACTAGATACAATCGTTCCTGTTAACATATTTAAATACCAGACATCCTTGTCTTCCAAATAATCCTTAATATTGTAATAGGCTTTTTTGCACAGAGTATGCTTAATAAATTTTTTAAACCGCGTCGGTGGTAACTCTAATATATCTTGAGGAATCTTATTGTAGAACCGTACACAGTGCCCCCATAAAGGATGTATTAACTTTTGCAAGTCTAAAACGTGGAAATGACAATTTATGTTTACTCCTAGTATCAATATTAATATTAGGCTGTTTATGATTGATTTATCAGTGTTATTCTTTCTATATTAAGTTATTTATTCCTATTCCGTGTATATTGAGTCATCAGAGCTGACTGGCAAGAGAGTAGCCGAGGACCGTGCTCAGTGGCGTGCAATAGCAGAGACCTGTGGCCAGCAGTGGACGAGCGCAGGCCGACGACGATGATGATGATGATGATGATGATGATGATGATGATGATGATTTATCAGTGACAATACTTATATTCCGTTACCGAAGCATATTCACTTCCCTCACTCAAGCGAACCGTGCTACGAGTACAGTAGCGTGTTTAGCAAACCTGCAGTAAGTGCACGTGTCCGACGACCAGGCTCCTGGGCTCCTGGGTGTCCTTGAACCGGAACTCCATGGCCATCAGGTCTCGCTGCTCCTCCCACACCCAGCGCTGGGCGCCCGCCTCGCGCAGCATGCCCACGTACTGTTCGAGGGCCGACGGACGGTTACACAACACACGGCTCGAATATTCATGTTCGTATTCATTTGCTAGCGTTCATAATGGTACATAAAATTATGTTAACATGTACAAGTCTCACATTAATTAACTAGTCTCACATAAGCGGCCTGTATCATTTTTGGACTTATCAATTTGAGCTTCGAGCTTAGAAAATGATGATGATAAAAGCACAGGCTACCTGTGAGCCCGGCTATGGCGGCGGACATTTACTCGAGTACATTTCATGTGACGTTTTTAAGTGAAGACACTTAGTACACTCGACCATTATTTTCTCAATAGACAATCTAACTTTTTGTTTATTAAAAAAATTCTATTTAAAAATATCTTATTTCAAATTTCTTTTTTAAGGTTCCGTACACAAAGGGTAAGGGACCTTATTAAGACTGTCATCAGGCTGTATCTCATGAACCGTGATAGCTAGACAGTTGAAATTTTCACAGATGATGTATTTTTGTTGCCGCTGTAACATCAAATACTAAAAACATAATAAAATAAGTATTAAAAGGGGGCTCCCAAACAACAAACGTGTCTTTTTCCCCTTTTTTGCTCGATATCAATAACGGCAACAGGTAGACGCTTGAAATATTCAAATGTCGTACAAATAATGGTACGGAACCCTTCGTGCGCGAATCCACACGGTGTGTTTCCAACGACCCGTCATCCCCGTGAGCCCCGGCGAGACCGACCTGGAAGACGAGCGAGACGATGTCGTCGGCGTGCAGCGCTCCGACCTCGGTGAGGTCGACCTGCACGCCGAAGAACGCGAACCCGCGCGCGCCCACGCGCGTGCCGCCCACCAGGCTGCCGACATCGGCAGGAATGTTACTGTCATTGTCACGGTCACGGTCACTGTCGCTGTCATTGTCATTGTCATTGTCGACACGATTATAGCACGTAGGTCAAAATATACAATGGCAACGTGGCGGTCTTGCGGTCGTGACGAACGCAAACGCAAAAAGCAAACTAGAGTATTCCATAGCTATTTTTAAGGCACGTTCATTTTGCTATATCTCTCTCTCAAACCATCCAAAATTCATGTATACGCTGGGGACTTATTTAAATAATAAAATTACGGACATTCAGGATATTATAATAGGCAATAATTAAAAAAAATATTAAGCTGAAATAAAAAAACCATTTGGAGATTAAGCTTCACAAAATACAAGAAAAATACTTAAAGATTTTTCTGTAGTTTTGTTTCAGAGATAATTGAAAAATTGCAAAATTAAAAAAAGCCGATACAACGGCTCAACGGCGTGGTACCTACGTCTTTGCCTTTGTCAGCAAAAAAAAAAGTCAAATGTCAACAATGTTTTTATAGTTTGTCGCATATCGAATCGAATTTTCATCTGTGAACGAAAGGTGAAAGAACAATTGTTAGCTAGCACGACCTATTCGAATCAACAAACAAACAACACAGATTATTATCTTGGACTTTTTTTTTTCAAGTAATGGCAAAGGTAGACGCAAAGATTATGTTTTTTTTGTTGCCTTCTAGCCTACGTCACTTCCGGCCCTAAAAGATTAACTTTAAAACCTAAAAATAACTATTATTTCCAAATAGCAATACGTGTCAAGAAATTAAAAAATACGTTTCGCTTATTTTTCTGTTTTCTTCTCAAAAAAGTGGACTCACCTATTGCACCACCCCTTGGCCTTGAGCGCCGACAGTAGACTGCCCGGCCCTTCGTGTCCCAACAGGTGAGACAGGTAGTGGCCTGGCTGCAAACAAAAAGAGCGCAATACAAAATACAACATAGCGATTCATCATACGATTTCACTTTAACTTCTTTTTTTAAACTTGACATACCTAATATATCTGTTCTAAGTGGCGGGCCTTAACTTTTGCACGCTATGTACTCTTGGTGAAACATGTTGGACCGAAATTAACACGACAATGTTATATTTAACACCTTAATAATGCATGTTATTGTACTATTATTGACACATGTTTATACAAATAAATTTATCTTATCTTATCTTAGCACCACACAGAAAAACACATAACAATAACCTAATACAGTTAAACGAGCAATTCTTGTATATGAATCTCAGAAACGGCTCCAACGATTTTTACGAAATTTATAAATCGATAAAAATGAAATCTAGGTAGGCGATAAATCGATATAGCAAGATTTCATTTTTCGAAAACGTTGTTTCATCCTGTGCTTTCAGGGAATGAAAAATTGCTACAATATCACAACATTATTACAATACGAAGGTATATTTCGCCACCATCTACAAAGTTGTAGTAGCTCAGGTGGAAAGCCGGGCGGTCCCAAAACCGGAAGACCCCGGTTCGAGTTCAGTGTCCGATTATTTTTTTTCCTTTCTGTCCCCTTTTTTTCGTCGTATCTAAACATAATTTCCCAAAAAACACGACTAACCAAAAAAAAAAAATGACGAGCTTGCTGTCATCCAGAATCACTTGACCTGGTCCCAAACTAGGATACCCTGAGCTATGGTAACCAGGCAAGTCCTTGCAAACATAGAAGAAGATAAACATTTGTCTATTTGGGGAGCCTCTTTACGAGGGATGGAAAGTGTGAAGGTGATATAGAAAGAAGAGTAAACGCGGGAAATTGTGTAAACGGTGCATTGCACTCCTTTGTGAGTGACCAAAACATCTCCAAAAGAGCTAGATTGGCTATCGATAATGGAGGCATCACAATCGATTCAAAATTGCAATGGGGTCCTCATATTGTAAAACTAGCACACAGGCTTAGTTCTGCAGCATATGCAGTCAAAAGAATTAGAGAGCTCACTGACGTTGCAACTGCTAGGCTTGTTTATTTTAGTTACTTCCATAGTATTATGTCCTACGGCATACTACTGTGGGGTCGGGCAGCAGACATTGAGACGATCTTCATCTTACAGAAGAGAGCCATCCGATTTATTTAAAAATTAGGTAGTAGGGATTCGCTAAGAGATTTCTTCAAAGAAACCAACATCTTAACAGTTGCATGTCAATACATTTATGAAAATATTATGTACGTTAGAAAAAATATCAAAGACTTCGAAAATGTTGGTGGCCACCATAATGTTAATACTAGAAATAAACATAAATTGTCATTTCCACTATTTAGACTTGCAAAAGTTAACACATCCTTTATGGGGCACTGTATAAGGTTCTACAACAAAATTCCTCAAGATATATTAGAGTTACCTCCAACGCGATTTAAAAAATGTGTTAAGCACATTCTGTGCAAAAAGGCTTACTATAACATCAAGGATTATTTAGAAGACAAAGATGTTTGGCATTAAACAGTAGATTAATATTATTTAAAGGACGATTGTGACTAGTGTTCAACACATTTATGACTAATATTTTAAGTTGAAAACTCTGTTAATTAAGTTAAAACGTGTTTTGAAAAGAATAAATGTGGAGTTTCTTTGTTAGCTTCTTCTCCACATAATCCATTAATTGTGAAACTAACAACTTTGACGTTCATTAAGTAAACATTCTGTTTTTACAATGAATAAAAATATTTGAATTGAATTGAATTGAGTGCTGGTCCCAACACTTACGTATGCTAGCGAGACTTGGGTATGGCAAAAGAAGCAAGAAAGTAGGATTAATGCAGTAGAAATGAGGTCCTTGAGAAGTATGTCTGGTGTTACTTTGAACGACAGGATACGCAATAGTTTGATTAGAGAACGTTGTGGACTGAAAGAGGATGTAGTGACTAGAATTGAGAAAGGAATGTTGCGTTGGTTTGGACATGTGGAGCGGATGAAGGAAGAAAGATTGAAGAAACAAATATATCGAGCGAATGTGGGTGGAAGGGCCGGTAACGGACGACCCAGACGGACATACTTCGACCAAATAGGGGATGTATTAGCAAAGGGCAAGATAAAAAGTACCCGAAACCGGCGTGCGTGCACGCAACGACTAATGAATGTTGAGGAAGCGAAAGTGATTTGTCAAGATCGTAGCAAGTGGCAGTCCCTGGTCTCTGCCTACCCCTCTGGGATACAGGCGTGAGTTTACGTATGTATGTATGTGTATGCAAACACTCAGACGAAGGCAGTTTGTACAGATCAAGCACGACGGTCTCCAGTGGCAATCGCACCCACGACCCGTGTTTTGGTAGTCAAGCGTGTTGACGGCTAGACCAACGAGGCAGGCATATCTTCTTCTACAGATCGTTTTTTTTACAAATATCACAGGGTATCCTAGTTCGGGACCACGACAAGTGATTGTGTTGTGTGGAAGTTTACTATAAACATTATTTTGGTTTTGCCCAGTCGAGTAACATAAATACTAACCCCACTCTTGTAGTGTTTCCGGGAATCCGGCACCGGGAAGTCAATCGACAAGGAGCGCAGATCCTTCACGGGTAGACAGTAGGCCCGCTTGCGCCGGAGAGGGGCCGGGAACGGATGATCCGGCCACGAGGGCGCCGTCACCGACAGGTCTTCTATAGAGGAGAACAGGGGCGCCACCAGCGCTTCCAGCTCGTCTAGGGATTCTGGGGAGAGGTGATTTTTACAGCTTCTTCTATCTATACAGCTATGTCTATCTATAGCCAAAGGTTGTCTGGAAGAGAACGCTCTAAGTCTAAGCGATAAGACCGCTAATTGTATACCACTACAGTGTATTTATTGGGTAATAGCAATTACTTGTCACACATACATTTTGCAGCTAAGGAGTAAACTAAATATTAAATTAAACTAATCAAATATACCGCCCCGGGACACGCCTGATCCAAAAGTTCCCATGACGCTAGCAGCGTTCCCCCGCTGCAGCGCCAGGTAAATCCTCTGCATCAGGTATGCCCCGGAACGATGGTCATACCCACGACTACATAGATATAAGAAATTATTTGTAATTCTTTCACCTGGTTGTGCAATAAAGTGTTCTCTTTCTATCTATAGCCCGGTGTCGAGAAGAAGAAGAAAGACATTTATTATACCAACAAGATACATCACAGAAACAAATAAGCAGATGAGTAACACAATATGCACAACAACAGAAAGAAAACTAAATACATAACAGACAAAACGAATAAATTTAAGGACCATAGATGTAGCCTGCGGTGTGTCTAAACTGCGAGACGGTAGAACGCTGGCCTCACAATCGGTAGGTCATCAAATCAAATCTTTTATTCAATGTAGCACAGAAACTGCGACTTAGTGAACGTTACAAGTTAAGCCAAGGTGTACATTGCAAAATCTAGATCATTTTAGAGAAAAAATAGACGAATAAACTCCAAACTTAGTCTTTTCAAGTCCTTAATGACAGAGTTTATATAAATATTTCAAAACCTGGAACTCATGCATTGAACTGGCTTTAATTCCAGACATCATTGTCATCTAAATAATATTTAATGTTATAGTAACTTTTTTGGCACAAAGTGTGCTTCACACATTTTTTGAACCGCGTTTCTGGCAAGCTTATTATATCCTCAGGGATCTTATTGTAGAAACGTATACAATGCCCCATAAAGGATGTATTAACCTTTACCAGCCTAAATTTTGGGAACGGAAGTTTATGTCTATTTCTAGTATTTACATTGTGTTGGCTACCTACAGTTTTAAAGTTACTGATATTTTTACTAATGCACATAATATTTTCATAGATATACTGACTAGCAACTGTTAGGATGTTAGTTTCTTTAAAGAAATCTCTTAACGAATCTCTACTGCCTAGTTTATATATTATTATGATGTATGAAGATTAACCAGTGAATTGCTCGCCAGCGGTAGTTCTGCACCGACTAGTCATAGTGCTCGTGTTTAACTTCCCTTTAGGAGCATTACTGCGTTATTCATACTCACAGTCGGACCAACCGTTTATTTAACTTTTGAAAGCTCGATTTAGTGACGTTCTATGAAGTTACCGATTCGATTTTTTACTATCATCATCATCAGCCACCCGACGCCCACTGCAGGACACAGGCCTCCCTCATGGTTTTCATAACCATGAGGGGTCAATTACCAGCAGACGGGCAGCAGCGTCTTCCTGAAATTCCAATCGCATACTGCGATCGCCAACCCGCCTGCCAAGCGTGCCGATTATGGCAAAACCCCTCATGGTTATTTGTACTATAACCTAATAAGGTTTAAGTGAAGCCTTTTGAAATTTAAATATAATTGTGTATTATCAATAAAAAAAAATAAAAAAAAATTAATTTTAATTATGTTGAAGTTTTATCGATTGAATGCATTGATATTTTATTTTGATATCTTTTATAGTTTTTCAGATTGAGCATGATAAGTATAAATCTTTGTATTAAGAGAGGTTTATATTTTTTATACAAAATTAACTTAAATAGTGTTCGCTGATCTATTCGTTATAATATTGTAGCAAAACACGTCGCATCACTATTGTGAAAGAAAATGGTGTCCATGCATTTTCGACTAAGGTTTACTGTATTTAACAATAAATTATTTCATATGCTCGATTAAAACAAGAATTACAAAATATCTCGGAAAATTTATCTCTTTTAGTCAATTACTAGTTAAAAGGAATTAGCGGCATGGTTTAACGTTACCTTACCCACAATATTGACTCACTTGCGTCAAATCAATAAAATAAAAAAATACGAAAAATGGGTGCCTCATGATTTGACTGATCTGCAGAAAGAAACGCGTGTTGAAACTTGTGTTGCCTTGTTGATATTTTATATATTCGATATTGAAATGTTTCACATTTTTTAAAAAAAGAACATAATAGAAACCATTTGAAAAAAGTTTCATTCGAAAACCTCAAACCATGAAGATTCTATGTCAATTCAAAGAACCTATTGCAATAAAACGGCAATTTCATACTTTAACCCCTATTATTTTCATACAAAATTCCGTTTTGAAAGTAAGTCATTTGATATTTTGTCAAATACACAATTCCGTCGTACAGATCTCTGACCTAGTTCAGGCTCCAGTCTTTCCACAAATTCTACTATCGCATGCACAATTTCTGTATCAATATAAACTGCACTAGATTTGTGGATTGACAAAATATAGCACATTGTTACCCTAGGAGTGAAAGTAACTTGTTTAATACCGAGACGAGATTTTCAATAGGTCGACGGGCTACATAAGTGTTTTACTCGAGGTAAACACTGTGCTTTTCATTACGAATATAAGGAAAGTAAAAATAAAAACATGGATTAGCTAAAATGTCAATACATCTCTGCAATACGTAAGTACAAACAAAACTTTACAACTGGAAAAAAAAAATTAAGATCGGATTGCCGCTTTCCCGCCTTTTTTTTTTCATCTCTGGCTCAAATTTGAAAAGTTGGCACAATGGTTTTGCAGAAATTTGAAAATAGAACTAATTTCTTTTTTTAAATAATTTGACAGCTATCAGTTGCAAACTATTCTCCCTAGGGCCGAAAAGTATTACTTTCCGACTATGAGTAAAGAAAAACATAATATTAGTATTGGTATTTGTCGTTATTGGACCGGAGGAGCGAAGTGTGCGCTCACCTTTCCCGAAGACGGCGAGGGTCATGATGTTGGCGGAGTACCAGGTGTGGTGGAACTTGAGCAGCTCTGCGCGCACGTCGATTCCCTTCGCCTTCGGGATCGTCTCCAGGGTCTCCTTGTTGCCTGGGGATCAGGAACACGTTGATTATTGTCAGGGTAGGACGTCCTCGGACTCGGTGGAGCGATGACCTCCGCAGGGCGGCTGGCGAGAGCCGGATGAGAGTGGCCGAGGACCGTGCTCAGTGGCGTGCAATAGAAGAGGCCTGTGGCCAGCAGTGGACGAGCGTCGGCTGATGATAACGATGGCCAATGTGCGCGGTTCTCGGGTGGAGACCGCGTACTGGCAACGCAGCCGCGGGCGCCCACCGGCTCGCTGGACCGACGGTCTGAGGCAGATCGCCGACAGCGGCTGGCTGAGGACGGCCGAGGACAGCCCCCAGAGGCGAGCCGCTGGGGGCTGTGCCCAGAAGTGGAGCTTAGGGTGGATAACTTAGACACACACAGACCACTGTTTTCTTTCTGTTGCTGTTTGTTGTTGTCATATTATGTTACTTATGCGCTATTTCTGTGATGTGTCTTGTTATCAACAAGGTAGAGCCGGGGTAAGCTACTGCCCCGTGCCGAACTTGTGGTAGGGGCGGTCGGCTGTGCTCTTGTCGAGCCGGTCGAGCCGTCGCGGGGTAAGTTACTGACCCGTGCCGAACTTGTGGTAGGGGCGGTCGGCTGTGCTCTTGTCGAGCCGGTCGAGCCGTCGCGGGGTAAGTTACTGACCCGTGCCGAACTTGTGGTAGGGGTGGTCGGCTGTGCTCTTGTCGAGCCGGTCGAGCCGTCGCGGGGTAAGTTACTGACCCGTGCCGAACTTGTGGTAGGGGCGGTCGGCTGTGCTCTTGTCGAGCCGGTCGAGCCGTCGCGGGGTAAGTTACTGACCCGTGCCGAACTTGTGGTAGGGGTGGTCGGCTGTGCTCTTGTCGAGCCGGTCGAGCCGTCGCGGGGTAAGTTACTGACCCGTGCCGAACTTGTGGTAGGGGTGGTCGGCTGTGCTCTTGTCGAGCCGGTCGAGCCGTCGCGGGGTAAGTTACTGACCCGTGCCGAACTTGTGGTAGGGGTGCGCGGGGTCGGCGGTACTCTTGTTGAGCTGGTCGAGCCGCCACGAGTCGGCCGACGAGTTCTTCTCGTGCTCCGAGTTGACTGCGCTCAGTTCGCGCGCCGCCGCCGACTCCGTGAAGAGAGGCGCGATGAAGAATTGCGCGAAGCTGCGGGGGTTCATTATAATAATATTCACACAATGCAAGCGCAGCGTAGGACGACCAGCCACAAGATGGACAGATGACCTCATCCAAGTGGCAGGGAGGCGCTGGATGCAGGCCGCTTCCAACCGGTCTTTTTGGAAATCCATGGAGGAGGCCTATGTCCAGCAGTGAACTTCTTATGGCTGAATGATGATCATGAATGCAAGCACTTTGAGAGGTTCTTGATGTAAAATATAATGTATACGACTTCCAGAAGAAACTGTGTTTATTTTAAAACTGTATAGACTGTAGGTAATGGCAACTGTATCGTTCCAAGGATAGAGCAGCAGTCCGAATCCAAAAGAACTCTGGAGTGGGTGGCGTGATTTTAAATTGTGTGTTTAAAAGTGATAGAGCAGAATGAAAAGAAATAACAAAAATGGAATAATAGTACATTGTACGCCGAGGGGAGAAAACCACCTATTTCTGTTCGAGAGTATGTTAAAGCTCGACGCGCAGCGGGACAAACATAGAACTTTCTCCCGAGTGGTACATAAAGCTAAGAAGAAAATCAATCTAGTACCTATAAAACAAAAATTTAACAAAACAAAACAAATTGCCGCGCTTGTTTTTTTTTCGTTGTGCAAAAGAATGTTTCCAGCCTACTTTCATTGAAAATCGAGTACAAAAAAAAATCCCACCTCTTTTTTCTAATTAATTGATATAAAACGTTTTTGAGATTTGACGTTCGTATTTTTTTATGTTCGCCGCTAAAAAACAAAAAAAAAAGCTAGCAGGGCAGAAATGGATTTGCTAAACAACATTCCATGAAATTCCATACAAATTTTCCCGTCGCACATGTATAAGGGAGAAATTATAAACTTTGTGACAAGTTCATGAACGAGCAATGAGACGTGGTGTAAAAAGGTTTACACCGTTACAACTTGTCCCGGTCTCAAACTAGGATCACCTGTGCTATGGTAACCAGGCAAGGACATCACAAACCTGGAACAACACCCAGATTGAGGTCATACATACATTAAAATATATATGTCGGGGAACGATCACGTGTGGGCAATCCTTTGTGTAGTAAGCAACATTCGTAACGAATAATTCGTTTTGTAAGTAACTGTCAGTCAAGAGTATTGTTGCACGCCTGTAATTGGGTGTTAGGCTAGATTCTTTGATTGCAATGCTGTGTTTATAATGCTGTTTTGTACATCTTTTAACAATAAAATAAAATAAAATTGCAAGTTCTATAACGTGTCTGTAATAGGAAGAAGAAGAAATACGACACATCACAGAAACAAAACAATCAGATAAGTAACATAATAATAATATGCACAACAACAGAAACAAAACTAAATACACAGGTTTACTAATGTATTGCCAAAAATCGTTTCCCAAAGTATTACTTCCCAAACTATTTTCCGCAAATTATCACTTGGCAAAAAAACATTTCTCAAAACAACTTAAAGCAAATAAACAGTTAGCAAAAGTTTAAATGTTACCTTTAAAATGGCAATAAATACTTTTTACTTTTTTTTTTTTTACTTTTTATTATGGCAAGTTATTGTTTACCAAACAAATACTTGGTCAAAATTCATTTTACCAAGCATTATTCAGTCAAAAGTATAATTTGACCAAATGAATAAAATGCGAAATGTAAACTAGAACAAAAAGTTTTTTGTTTGACTCAAAACTAAGTTTTTTAGTGAAATATTTTTTTTCGCTTTTATATAAAAAAAAGAACTAACACCCGAAGTTTCAGGATGGAGCGTCGCTGCGCTCCGCTCCATCTAGGAACTTCGAACCTATTTTTGCTTATGTGTACTGACCTAACAACCAACCCAAAATTTGAACAAAATGCGAAATATAAATTTAATCAAACAATTATTTGCTATATAACACTTGCCAAAATAAAACGTTAGCATAATAAACGTTTGTCTTAATAAAACTTGACGCAGTAAAATTATGCGAAATGATAATTTGACCAAATGAATAAAATGCGAAATTAAAACTTGCTAAAGTTTCATTTGGGAAATGAAACTGATGCCATAAGTTTATTGGGAAGTAAAATTTGGCGAAAAATACTTTGGCTAAACGGCGGTATCCCAAATACACAACAAAGCAACTAAATAAAACAGGACCAAAGATGTAGCCTGTGGTGAGTCTTAAGTTGCCGCAAAAGGCAGCTGACTCAGCGTTGTGTTGAGGAAGTGACCCCTCATAACCAATGGGCTGCTTACGTCCCACTGTAGGGCACAGGCCTTCAATCAGAGAGAGAGTATGGGCTTAATCACCACGCGTGCCCACCGCGGATAGGCGATAAGTGATCCCTCAGCGCATAATAAATGTCTTTCTTCTTCTTCTTCTTTGATATAAGGGAGACTCAATACGCACATGTCCAAGGCTTTGGGCAGGTGTTCGGGAAGCACGTCGAAGTAGTAGGTGGTGTGGTCCGACGAGGTGGACGCGTTGGACGAGCCGCCGTGCTCCGACAGAAACTTGTTGTACTCGTTCTCCTGGTGACCGAAACCGTCGCGTTGGAAAGTCACACGTTGAGAGAAGAACAATAATTTTCGAAGTAAAACTTTCGTAAGCACTACACATTATTCACTTAACACCGGATAAACTTACTTGGTTAAGCTCTGTGAATCAGAGCGAAACCTGGTCGGACTCTTCCGACAAAAAACCAAGTAAGTTTACCCGATGTTAAGTTAATAATAAGAATAATAACAATAATACATACAGCCCGGATAGTCCGACGTTTTCTGTCATTGCCGCCCTGACCTCCGGCCGCCTGGACTCCTCAGCCTTAGGGCGTCCGTCTGGCCACTTTGGTCAGACGAGACTATTATCTTTTTTACCCCAAAATAATAATAATAACTTCCCACATAACACAATCACTTGACCTGGTCCCAAACTAGGAAACCCTGTGCTATGATAACTGGGCAGGGACATAACGAACATGGGAACACACCCGGAATGAGGCCATTTGTATAAGTTTGCTAAGTTTGTGAATTTGCTTACCCGCCATTTTTAGGGTTCCGTACCCGAAGGGTGCCAAACGGGACCCTATTACTCTGTCTGTCACCAGGCTGTATCTCATGAACCGTGATAGCTAGTCAGTTGAAAATTTCACAGATGATGTATTTTTGTGGCCGCTATAACACCAAAAAACTAAAAAGTAAAATAAATACTATTTAAGGGAGGCTCGCGCTATGCCAGAACAATCAGCCAGCCTATCTCTTTCCAGAAGGCCAGCAGTGCTCTGATGTCACTGCCGGCCTCCTGAAGGGATCCCAGCTTCCCAATGATGGCGGTTCGTTGCTTTTCCACGCCTTCATAGTGAATGGTCACGAGACCACAGTGAAGAACTTTGCACTCACATTGATTGAAATAAAAGCGAGTGTTCAACGTTTTGATCAATCAGCACCGTACCTCTGGATACTTCTTGGTCCCCAGGAAGAGCATGTGCTCGCAGAAGTGCGCGAGGCCTGGAACCTCGTCTGGATCGCTGAGGTAGCCTGCCGGGAGGAAACAAATAATTTAATGGAAATAACGACTTCCACACACATGTAACAATAACGATTTATTTGCTTCGAACAACAAGATTCATATTTGGTTGGTATACATACATACTTTTACATACATAACTAATAAATGGAACTAACTAAATCATTTATGTTTCAGGATCTCAGTTTCACATCTACCCGCTCTTTTTAAAACTGTTGTTAATTTAAGTTTGCGATTGTAATTTGTTTGTTCAATACCTAAAGTGCGTTTCGTCGTAGACAGACGTGTGGGCACGCGTGGTGATTAAGCCCACACTATCTCCCTGAGAGAAGGTCTGTGCCCGACAGTGGGACGTGTATAGGCTGCTTATGTATTGTTAATTGTGTGTGAGCGCCATTTTAGTATAACCATTTTTACATATTATCCCAGTTACAAGTGTTTTAAAATGGATTTTCTACAACTAACGCTAAAGCACGGGCTAAAGCAAGTAAAAGTTGTCAAATTAGTTGTACAAACCAGCTAAGTGCGAGTCGGACTCGCGCACGAAGGGTTCCGTACCATTATCTATACAACATTTGAATATTTCAAGCGTCTACCTGTTGCCGTTATTAATACCGAGCAGAAAACGCCAAAAAATATAACGTTTGTTGTATGGGAGCCCCCCTTAAATAACATAACATAAACTCACGCCTGTATCCCTGAGGGGTAGGCAGGGACCAGGGACTGCCACTTGCTACGATCCTGACAGATCACTTTCGCTTCCTCAACATTCATTAGTCGTTGCATGCACGCACGCCGGTTTCGGGTACTTTTTATCTTGCCCTTTGTTAATGGGATGTATTTAAATATTTATTTAATTTGGTTTTTAGGTATTTGCAACAGCAAATAACAATATCGCTATACGCTATAACAATAGCGGCAACAGAAATACATCATCTGTGAAAATTTTAACTGAGTTTATGAGATACAGCCTGGTGACAGACGGACAGACAGCGGAGTCTTAGTAATAGGGTCCCTTACCCTTTTGGGTACGTCACCCAGAATGACACTTTTACTTCGATTTCCGTATCCGCTCTCTCTGGTATGACTAGGGCTCTAATTTATCTCTTTTTATTGTAAAATACTAAATTCAAATGCATTATTCCTTCTTTTAATTAATCTTTGTTCAGTACCGAACAATACGAATATACTTCTACCAAATAATTCCCATTAGCGAAGGGGACGATATAAAAAATCCGAAACCAGCGTGCGTGCAAGGGACGACTAATGAATGTTGATGAAATAAAGAGGTGTGGCAAAACCTAGTCTCTGCCTACCTCTCCGGGATACATGCGCGAGTTAATGTAATGTCCTCACTATACAGATTACCGTCTAGTGTGAGGTCCAACGGTAACCTCTCTATTGTCAATGGCAACCATTTTCTATACCAATTTAAGTAATTGAAGAAATGTTTATTTATTAGCAAGTGGTTTAAATAATTTTTTTATCTTTTATCTTATCTCTTTTAATGCAAATTTGCCATGTAGGAATTATAGACAGATAATACAGTAGAGGACATTTTGTGATACACGAAAAAGGAAAGCACGTGCCATATTCGCAAACAATTACATTTTAGGTTTGTCCGGAAGAAATTGCTTCCATTATTATTAAAAAACCGGCCAAGTGCGAGTCGGACTCGCGTACGAAGGGTTCCGTACCATTATCTATATGCACACTCTAAGTTCATTGAATGATATAATTTTCTTTGTTTTAATTTTTTTTAAGTTTAGATTTCACAGACCTTGTATTAATGAACATTAATTGGGAGAGCACTGCTTACTGCTTATCCTATATCACTTTTTTAGTGAGCTTATTACTAAGGTCATATTCTGTGCAATAAATTATCTTTATCTTATCTGCTATCCTACTAATATGATAAATGTGAATGTTTGTGAAGATGTTTGGATGTTTGTTACTCAATCACGCAATAACGGCTGAACGGATTTACATGAAACTTGGCGTACACATAGACAAAGACCTGAATTGAGACATAGCATACTTGATATCCCGGTAGAGCGTTCCCGCGGGATAATATTTATATTTATATTAAGAATAAAATAGATGGCGCTGTACGAGCGTTGTGTTTTAAAAATAGATGGCGTTGTGTAACAATCGTACAAACGGATTCTGTAACGCTACGAAGTTCGCCGGCACAGCTAGTTAGCATTAAGCCCCCCAAGTGTACTCTGCCTCTTTACAATTTTTTTATGTTTTGTGCTCTGGTGAAGGATATTCTTATCTTAACCAATATTTACTTCCACACCTAGTTTAACTTGTAACGTTGGTTAGCGCGCAGTATCTGCGTTACTTAGAACAAAAACACTTTGATCTCGATTTCACTTACCAATGTTAACATCCATGGCCGCCGCGGACTTGTCCGTGGTGGGGTCGCTGACTAGAAGCACTTTCAGTCTGTTTGACAGCACCAGTCCTCTGAGAATTAATTCAAATATTAGTTCACACTGTCTTGTTCATATGTTCTATCTATCTACCTATCTTTCTTGTAAAACGGCTCCTGGCGCTCAGGGTCTGTGCTTGAGGGAACGCTCGACTCAGCGACATTTTTTTTTTGCGTGAAACATCTAATTATGCGCATCAAACATACATTGTTGTTATAATAATTATTAAAAAACACGAACTTTCATATTAAAAATTAGTGGGACTCGTGTTTCATGGTTTGTAAGCTGGTATTGCTATTTTTGTTGTTTCTTGTAGTCGTTACTTACGCTACGGTATAAGAACGTGGTGTAGATAATAGATGCTATTAGTAACTATTGTAAAACACATATTATTATGTATTTTGGAAGAAGCCTGGCTACCCATAGCACAGGGAATCCTAGTTTGGGAGCCAGTAACCACTTTTTTAATCTTTTTCTAAATAAAGATTTTTTAATTTTTCAAATCCTGAGCGATTCCAATCGTCCAACTGTCGAATTCCATACTAATTTGACAGTTAGACGATTGGAATCGCTCAGGTTTGGTGCGCGTAATGTAGGGGCTGTTCGGTAGTAGGGATGACCCGTGCTGAGACATGCGGTCTCACGGAAACATGTCGCCTCGGCGAAACGACGATTTTCCGATTGCAATTCCATTGTTGCTGCAACATGCCAAGGAGAAGAATATACGTCGCTGGTATTGTGAGCCGGCTACCATGCGGAATTCCGAAAACTTCGAACGGAAAACTACTGTATGTGATAAGTCCATAGGTTTGTATGGTTTTACTGCGTTCGGAAACCCGAATTGATATTTCGAATAGAAATTCCGATAGGGAATTCAGACTGTATGTGGCCCTTAGGGCGAATTTTTGCTCAATTTATCTGTCGGGACTACTATCATAACTACTTGTTAATAAGCTTCTGAAATTATTACTTTCTATGTTTGCACATCTACTTCCTTCTCCCATGTATCCAGTCCATCCAAAACTTGTCTAGAAGATATAACTTTTAGTGAGAAGGCCGCCGTACTCTTAGGTTAAGAAAAATAGGCTATATCAATTCAGCATAAGGCCATAGCAGCAGTCGGGACCCAAATTCCACAATGAACGAGATACCTAGGTTGACCCAGCGCCTGCTTAGAGGTTAATCATGTGTTATGTAGAACAATACAGTGCTCTGAGTGTCTGTCAGGGTTATATAATAAAGTAAATAAACAAATATATAATTACCTATATATCCAAATAAAGGTACTAAAGTTACACACAAAATTAATACTTGGCTGCAGGTTCTGACGTATAGTACTGTTGAGGAGTTTTTGTGTATCACTAAATGATTCAGTTTCTTACACACACACACGCACAAACAAACAAAGAAACAAACACACACACACACACACGCACACACACACACACGCACACACACACACACACACACACACACACACACACACACACACACACACACGCACGCACGCACTCACACAAACACACACACAGAGACGCGCGCGCGCACGGTACGCGCACACGCACACGCACGCGCACACGCGCACGCACACGCACGCACGCACGCACGCACGCAGCAACGCATGCACGCACGCACGCACGCACGCATTTATTATTATTATTATCATTAATGCTCAGCAATCGGGTTGTTTGTTATTTTTTACATTCTTTTTTATGTACTATAAGTGTTCTCTACCTATACTTACCGATACTCCCTCTTGTCCTCCTGCGACTTGACAATGTTGTCGTAGCGCGTGACGACGTGGCCGGGGGGGGGCGACGGTGTGCGGGCGCCGCCGCCGGGGAGGCCGGGGGGGCCGGCGGGCGGGTGGCGGGGGGCGCGGCACGCGCTCGGGGACGACATGCCGGCGATGGAGCGCCGCTGCCACCAGGAGGGACTGGCCGGCGTTAGAAAACTGATTGTAGCGTTGTAAATATTCTAGGTACTCCATACTCTATGGATTTCTATCGCATAGAGTAACACCAGCGCCGCCGAGGGAAGGAATCATATCTTTTTTACAGATCGTATTTCCAAAAAGTGTCTGCACAATCTCTCAATAATGTTAATAGTGATTTTTAAGACCCACGGCCGTGAAGCTAAGGCAAGAAACCTAGGACTAGATAGCATTCACGCCAAAAAGGCCGTTTTTTGGCATTAATGCTATCTAGTCCCAGATCCGTCATCCTAGGTTCTCTGTTAGCAAATATGATCTGTAAAAGAAGATGTTTTTTTCATTGGTGACGCTAGTTCCCTAGAGCTTGTATAAAAAGTCTTTAGTGTTTCATATAAAATAACTTTGTGATGAGCAGGTAATATGCTTATACTGGAAACAAACAAGCGAAAGAAAGAAAGTATTAAGTAGGTATAACCCAATTACAAGTAATTTTTAGAAGATTGGTATCCAGAACTGCCCATATGTTTTTTATTTTATTCTATTTGTGTTTATCAAGGAACACAAATAACAGTGCCATAATAATTAAACAGAATAACTTAATTGAACCCTACTAAATAAACCTTAATTATTAAACCCTAGCCCAGCCAGTCTCCGATGTTAAAACAAAAACTTATTTGCATTAATAAAAAAAGCTAAAAAGGAAACACACTGGAGGAACCAAAACATATATTTTTTTAATCAAATTTGTCGAGTGCCTGTGCCCTATAGTGGACGTAAGTAGGCTGCACCAATTACAATCATAATATCAATAATTTGAATTTTGTATGCATTAGTTTAATGACCATATCATACATAACACACACTTTCAGCTTCAACATCCTAGTCTTCAACAGATTCAGAGCTGAGCTGGAGAGAAGCCAAAAGATTTACGGTCTTATCATTAAAAACACTGCTCAGAGACAGTTTAAATAGTCTGTGGCAAGTGGAAAGACGTAACGTAACCCCAGATTATATAAGCAGTCTTTGTTTTGAAGTAATGATCCTGCATCCTACTAAAAAGGCGAAGGAACGTACATCGTTATGCCAGTGATGGCGTCATACTTACCAAGCTATTACAAATTTTAAATCTATCTTCTATCTATACTAATAATAAATCTGTAAGGGTCGGTCATGGAGTAAGTTAGTTTGTTTTCAGAGATATTGTGTTTATAGGCTCAATATATGATACTGAAACTAATTTCACGATTTTTAGAATTTTTTTCTGTATGTGTGTATGTATGTATGTATGTTCCTCCATAACTCTTAAACCAATTATCCGAATTTGATGAAATTTGGTATAAAAACATATAGACATCTGGGACACAGGATAGGCTGTTTAAATTCTAGCTCCAGTTATGATAAGACGTGGCCCCCATACAAATGCTGCTTCGTAAAAATCGAAATGTACGCGAACGGAGTCGCGGGCACAGCTAGTACTTAATAAAAACAATAATGACATCGAAAATAAAGAAAAATTATTCCAATTAGTTTCCCATATTAGTCTATATTTTCGATTTCTAAAATAAAAAATCGGGGTGAACAATGCCCATTGACAACTCCCCTCCCCTCGCATGACACTGAGACTACGGGTGTGAACAATACATACCGCTCCATACAGAGTGCACTATAAATCCTACCAATATTATAAATGTAAAAGTTTGTGAAGATGTTTGGAGGTTTGGAGTACTCAATCACGCAATAACGGCTGAACGGATTTACATGAAACTTGGCGTACAGATAGACAGAGACCTGAATTGAGGCATAGCATACTTGATCTCCCGGTAATGCGTTGTCGTGGGATATTTATTTTAACTTTGAGCGAACGTTGCGTTTTAAAGATAGATGGCGTTGTGCAAGAATCGTATAAGGTGATTCCGTGGCGGTAAGGAGTTCGCCGGGACAGCTAGTGTTTTTGCAAATAGGACTGTTGTTTCTCTCAAACTGTGGCAATGTAGTGGTTTCTACTCCAGTGGAAAGGTAATCCAAGGATAAAATAGACGGAATAATCCTCATTGTACAGCAGGAATTGGATAAGAGCGATTGGGCAATTGGAGGAAGTCTAACTGTGAATTGATGTAAATGGATACAATGAGCTGTTTTCAGCACAAATTTACAAAGTATTCCATAGATGGCGCTTATGTCGTGCACATACAAGAACAAGGACACGTCTGTCAAATGGTTGCTTAGCGCAGATTAATTTTGACAGCCGCATTTCGGTTCTTCTATGGCCACGCCTGTAAGCGCCATCTATGAACTGCTTTGTGAATTTGTGCTGAAAACGGCTCATTGAAATTCAATGACTTAAAAATTCTTATGTTGGGGCCACACTACCGGGAAACGTCAATGCCTGTCATCGCGTTCAATATTGCGTTAATTATTAACGCGATAACTTTATGTGGCTACACTTGAATGTGCAACGTGAATGCCCATTCTTGGGGATAAAGTTGCAAGATGGACGTTAATGCTGGTAGTCTGTATTTGATGAGTGTAAATTTGTTTTATATGAATATATTTTATCATACCAGGAAAAAAAGAAGACAAAGAAAAAGAAGATGGTGGATGCTACAAATGCACAGGAAACGTACACTGCCAATGACGTTTAAAAGCCAAACATAGATATATTTGGTCAAAAGCGAATTAGATGGATAGTGTTCACGGTGCACACTAACATACGTAGTGTGGCCGCTTCAATGCATAATTCTAGCGTTAATCTCTTTGATGTGCCGCCACTGAGCTATTACCTAACGTCAAACTGCAATGTAAATGCCGTTGTCAAATTATCGCGTTAAGTCTTGGCTGCACCTAGTCCGGTTAGTGTGGCCCCAGCATTAGGACTCGAAAATTCATCACCAACGATTAATTGTATAGTTAAGTGGGGTGTGGACTGTATAGGTGGTGATGCAAACTT
Organism: Yponomeuta evonymella; assembly: GCA_963969515.1. Taxonomy (NCBI): domain Eukaryota; kingdom Metazoa; phylum Arthropoda; class Insecta; order Lepidoptera; family Yponomeutidae; genus Yponomeuta; species Yponomeuta evonymella. Next base: position 444,863 of record OZ018370.1, on the reverse strand, counting down.
CCAGTGGTTCTTGATAGCTGTTTATTTCTTCCAGGTTCAGGGTGGTGTAGTAGCTAACTGAAAGCTCATGCTAATGCAGAGAATGTTCCGGCTTATATACTATTCGGGCCAGCCGTTCGACCAATCACAGATGTCGGTGGAATTTTCCACTGGTATTGCACCATATTTACAAATGTTACATAACATTTAAAGGGCCTCGCTCAGCACACAACCATCCGCGAACCCAACCCAGACCAACACATTTAGGGGTTCGCCACATCTACACAATACAAAAAGGCCTCGCCCAGCCCACAGCCAAGTGCGAACCCAACTCCACCCAACCCGTCTCGGCGTCCACTACATTCCTCCCCCCGGCGCAGCACGCGTAGCCTCCTTTTCTAGGACGACGAGTCGGCTCGTAGGACGTTTGAAGACTCCTGTCTTCGTTCGGACGTCCGCCACTCGTACTCCGCCGTCTGGGCCCGGATAGGTGCGCTCGATGATGCCCATCGGCCAGGTGTTCCGAGGCAGGGTGTGGTCAACGATTACCACCACGTCGCCGCTTTCAAGAGGTTGCACCTTCTTGTTTGGCTCGCCGCGAGGTACCAAAGTTGGGAGATACTCGCGCACCCATCTCTTCCAGAAGAGGTCTGCGAGTGCCTGGCTAGCGCGCCAGGTTCGCCGATCTGCCTCGTCACATGGGCCCGTGGTTGGTAGACCCGTAGAGGATCCCAAGAGGAAGTGGTTTGGTGTGAGCGCCTCAGGATCGAGAGGGCTCACGCTCACGTGGGTTAGTGGTCGCGCGTTTACTGAGAATTCGGCCTCGGTCAGTAGAGTCCGCAGGACGTCTTCGGCTGGTTCTCGTTCTTGGAGCGTCGCCTTCAGCGCCGTTTTGACAGAGCGCACCAGCCGCTCCCAGGCTCCTCCCTGGTTCGGTGCTCCCGGCGGTATGAACCGCCACTCCATCCGATGAAACAGCGCTTCGTCGTGTAGGGCGGGTGCCCATTCAGCATAGGCGGTTCGTAGTTCTAGGTCTGCTCCTTTGAAGTTGGTGCCATTGTCTGAGTACATCAGACGTGGCCATCCTCGGCGCGCCGCCATTCTCCGTAGTGCCATTATTGCCGCATCTGTTGAGAGTGATGTGACCAGTTCTAGGTGCACAGCGCGCGTGGTGAGGCATGTAAAGAGCGCGCCCCACCGTTTCTCGCGTCGCCGTCCTACTTTCACCATCATTGGGCCGAAGTAATCGACTCCGCAGTTGGTGAATGGACGGTGGAAGGGATCTAGGCGGGCCCTTGGCAAGTCTCCAGTGGCCGGCGTTCGTGGTCTGGCACGCCGCACTCGGCAGAGGGCGCAGCTGTGCTCCACGGCGCGTACTGAAGGCCGTAGGTGTATGACCCAGTAGCGCTGTCGCAGGTCGTTCGTCACGCGTTCTCGGTTGGCGTGTCCAGCGGCACAGTGTTCACGTAGCACGAGGAGTTTCGTCAGGTGGTGACGGCCGTCCAGGATGATGGGTCGCTTCGTCTCGGTTGGCGCGGTCGCAGCTTCTATGCGGCCGCGGACTCGGAGGACGCCTTCTTCCAGAACTGGGTCCAGTTTGTAGAGACGACTGCCTTTTGTGATAGGGCGACCAGCCTCGATCTTTTTCAGCTCGGCATCGAAGCTCTCCTTTTGGGCCCTTCGTATGAGTGTTCACTCGGCACGTTCGATGTGCTGGTGCTCCATTCGAGTGGCTCTGCGCCGGCATATGTCAGTAAATGCCAGCACACGGGCGGTGGTTCGCACTAGCGTCTCATACTTGGAGAACCGAGCAGGATCAGGCAACCAGTCGTCGTCCCTTGCAGTGTCTTCGCTTGTGTGGAGGACCTCTTGCTCGTATTCTTCCTTGCCGACTGACCGTCGTGCGGGCCATTGATCTTCTGGTTCAAGTAAGAAGCGTGGCCCGCGGAACCACCGGTCGTTCTCACTGATTGGTGTTTGAGTGAGTCTTGTGGCGTCATCAGCCACGTTCTCTTCGGTCGGCAGCCATCGCCACTCGTCCTTGTGTGTGAGCTCTGCGATTTCGCCGAGCCGATGCGCAACGAAAGGAGTGTATCGGCGCGAGTCGTGGTTGATCCAGTGCACCACGGTCGTCGAGTCAGTCCAGTAGATCGTTCTGGAGATCTCGATGCGATGTTCCTTCCTTATTGTTTCCGCCAGTCGGGCTCCGATGACAGCAGCTTGAAGCTCAAGGCGAGGGATAGTCTGCGTTTGGCGTGGTGCCACCTTGGCCTTAGCTGCCACCAGAGTGACTCGGAGGCTCCCATCGCAATTCAAGATTCTCCAGTAAGCCACGGTTGCGTAGGCCTGCTCGCTTGCGTCACATAGCACGTGCAACTCTATGCGCTCGTAGGTGCCAAGCGCGTAGGAGCGGTTCAGACGCAGGCGGGCGATCTCAGCGAGTTGCTGTAGCCACCAGGTGAAAAGTTCGTCTTCTTCTGCAGGTATCGGTTCGTCCCATGGCATCTTGAGACGCCACAGGCTCTGCAGGATGATCTTCGCCCTTATGGTGTAGTGGCTCAGCAACCCCAGCGGGTCGTAGATAGACATGACCGCGCTGAGTGCTTCTCGTTTGGTGGGTGCGCGTGAGTGTGAGCGCACCTCAGCCGAGACTCGGTTCATGGACGTGTTAAAGCCCAGTTCGTCTCGTTCGTTGTTCCAGAAGAGCCCCAGTATCTTGTTGCTCAGCTCTTCTCCCCCCAGTTGTACAGGAGTTGTCGCATGTAGATCGGCTGGAACGTCGAGCAGCACTTCCCCACAGTTTGCGCTCCATCCTCGCAGTGTGAATCCAGCAGCGGCGTGCACCGTTCGGATCTCCTCGATGCTGCATCTTGCTTCCTCTTCGCCGTCATAGCTCGCCACCAGATCATCCATGTAATGGTTCTGCGTGATGGCCTCCAGCGCGCGCGGATGAGTTTGCGCATGCTGGTGTGCGTTGTGGTTGCGCACGTAGTGAGCTATGAACGGGGAGCTTGCTGCACCGAAGATCAGGCTCTTCATCTTGTAGAGGCGAGGTGGGTCGGTTCTGTTATCTCCTCTCCATAGGAATTGCTGTGCGGGTTGATCTTCAGCCCGGATCTTAATGCGCAAGAACATCTCCTGTACGTCGGCGGTGATAGCAATCCGTTTTTCTCGGAACCGGAACAGGATCCCCTGCAGTGACTGAAGCAGGTCCGGTCCCTCTAGCAGATGATCGTTAAGGCTCACACCGTGACTTTTGGCTGCCGCATCGAACACCAGCCGTGTTTTTCCCGGTTTGTTGGGATTTTGCACGGCGAAGTGAGGCAGGAACCAGCGGACGGCACTTGTTTGCTCGGAGCCGTCGCATGGTGCCGCATAACCTTTCTCCAGCAGGTTCTTCATCTGCTTGGTGTACTCTTGAGCGAAGTCAGGGTCGGCGTCCATCTTTTGTTCGATCTTCCGCAGTCGACGGAAGGCTTGGTTGTAGTTCGGTGGCATGTTCGTGTCGTCGTTTCGCCATGGCAATCCGACTTCATAGCCACTGTCGATCTTCCTTATTGTCTGTTCGACAATCAAGGTTGCTCGTTGATCAGCGCTGTTCACCCTTGGTTTGAGGGCAACGCCGAGAGCATCTATACGAAAGTGTGCCTCGAGTAGTTCATGAAGGCTGCGATCGTTTTGCTCGTTCTGCTCGTCTAGATCAGGTTCGGTGCGCCGTTCGGGCGCGTAGACGTGCAGTACGTTCTCGTTCTTGTAGATCACGCTGCTTGGCAAGGTCCCATGAATCACCCAACCGAGTTCTGTCTTTGAGGCAGCCGGTTCATTTGGCCTGCCGACACGTAACTCGCGTGAGACAATGTGCTCCCAGTGGTCGGTCCCCACCAAGATGCCTGGACGTGCTCGTTCGTAGCACACCTCGCTTTGTAGCAGATCTTGAAGATGCTCATGCTTCAGCAGTGTCTCCGGAATGGATTGTTGATGAAGCCTTAAGTTCTTGATCGTGCGCGCTCGTAGCTCGTGTAGCGCGCTATTGTGCTTACCTCTCATTTGCACGGTAACCATCTTGCTCTCTCCTTCTTGCTGGGACATGTTGACGCCTTGTAGGTTCAGTGGGCGTGGTGGCCCATCTGCTCCGATGCTATGCGCCAAGTCCTCGTCGATGAGCGTTATGGTAGCGCCTTCGTCCAGCAGTGCGTATGTGCTCATCTCCCCCCGTGGTCCGATGATGACAACTGGGCACACCTTCAGCAGCACAGATCGTGAGTCGGTAGCGTTAGTGGTTGCTACCGACAGTACTGCTTCAGACGGCATCGGTGCTGCAGGTGGATCTTGATGCAGCATCGGATGATGTGGGCGATGACAGTTGTTCACACCGCAGGGCTTAGCTTTGCAGGACCTTCGCTGATGCTTGCTTTTGATGCATCTGAAGCATATACTTTTCTCTCGTACGAAGTCCCAGCGTTGGCCGATGGTGAGTTTCTTGAAGCTCGAACACAGAGGTAGCGTGTGAACTTGTTCGCATTTCGGGCATCGGTCGATCTCCTCGCTTGTTTCCACGACGGTGTAGATGGCGCTTGACTTCTTCGGGGCTACGACGGGCCGTTGCTCTTTCTTGGCAGGCGTTGCGGCGCTAGAAGTCGCCGTGTATGCGTGCTTCAGTGCCCGGTCTGCCTCGCGCATGAGGAAGCGAGACAGAACGACGATCTCGGGGTCTGAGGTGACGTCGACATCTTCGGCGTAGTCGCACCATCGAGACCTGGTGTGCGGACTGACTTTGTCAAGCACCTCTCGCGCCAGCATCGGGTTGTAGAGATAACCGCGTCTGTCTATGTTCTTCAAGACGCAGGTTATGTTCTGAACTTTGACCGCGAAGGTGTTCATTTCGCTGGCCAATGTCCCAAATCGAGGCAGTTTCTTGATGTCTGCGAGGGCTTGTTCGACCATGACCTCTGGTCGTCCGTAGCACTGCTCCAGTGTTTTCATGATGGTCTCGGGATCAGACGCTGTGTAGAGAAGCGTTGCTACTGCATCCCGTGCACCTCCCTTCAAGGCAGTTCTTAGTCGAAGTAGATTCTCAATCGACGGGATGTCGTAGAGTTTCGTGGAGTCTCGCATAGCCGCTTGGAAGGGTAGCCATTCGTTCGGTGACCCCGAGAACGTCGGTAGTTCCGTATGGCGAACTCGTGGTCTGGCCATCTTCTCAAGCGCCGTTGCTAGTTGCTCCATCCCACCCCTTGTTCTGGTGGGAGTGGGAGATCTGCTGCGTCTCGGTGGTTCCTCGAAACGCAGAGTTCGCGATTCTTGGCGCTCGTGTGGTTGAGCGCCGCTCTCAGTTCGTGGAGCGTTCAGTGGGTTTGCTCGCAGCCATTCATCCACCTTCTGGCGTTGTTCTGCCGGCGAAGGTGCAGGATGTACAGGGGGTTGGTCCGTTTCATCCTCGATGATTGACATCTCGACTGCGAGCCTCTTCTGTATTAAGTCCGTTTGGATTTGGAGCTGTTGCTGTTGCTGAAGCTGTTGTTGCTGTTGGAGCTGTTGTTGGAGCTGTTGTTGCTGTTGGAGCTGCTGCTCTTTTAAGGCCGCGAGTTGTTCGGCGGCCTCTAGCTCGGCGCGGCGCTTTCGTGTGACAACGCTTGCCGTAGATCTCACTGACGCTGCCGGTGACATAGCGCACGTTCGTTCACGTTCCCTGGCGAGTTGTGACGTAGCACCAACGTTCGTTGAGGTGTCAGTCACGCCGGTAGTGGTTGCGCGGTCTTCAGTCGGGGGCATTGTCAGAGACGGCGATGCCGGCGGTTCAGCTTGCAGCCTTCTCCGGCGCTCTATCTCGACGCGGAGTGCTTCTTGACGCGCTTGTTCAGCCTCCATTTGTTCCCGTTCGATGTCCTCCGCAGGGTCTCCCATGCTCCGAGTGACAACCATTTTGTAAGAATGGTCGTGGGAGTTGCGACGGTACCTAGTTCGAAGCGGGTTCTTCCTTTTTCTTTGAGCCCGGACTTCACGGACTCGATCTTCTTTCTTCTTTGCTCTAAATTACTTATATTAAAAGACAAAAGGGTAGTATCGTTTAATTCAAAATTACAAAAGACAGTATTACAATGATATACAAAGGTTCCAGGTCACAGATTTAGTTCTAAGTTTTCCAGGTCGAAGTCCAAGTTTTCCAGGTCAAAGTCCAGGTCTTCCAGGTCCAAGTCCAGGTCTTCCAGGTCCAAGTCCAGGTCTTCCAGGTCCAAGTCCAGGTCTTCCAGGTCCAAGTCCAGGTCTTCCAGGTCCAAGTCCAGGTCTTCCAGGTCCAAGTCCAGGTCGTCCAGGTCCAAGTCCAGGTCGTCCAGGTCCTGGTTCAGTGGTCAGATGCGGCTCCAAGCCCAGGTTCGAGGGCCGATCAGGGGCCGATCAGGTCCACGTTCAGTACTTCCAGGTGCAGCTCCAGGCCCAGGTTCGAGGGCCGATCGCGAGCTGCTCCAGGTCCAATCTGCTCCAGGTGCAGTCCAAACCCAGGTTCGAGGGCCGGTTGATGACTGCTCCAGGTCTAATCTGCTCCAGGTGCAGTCCAAACCCAGGTTCGAGGGCCGGTTGATGACTGCTCCAGGTCTAATCTGCTCCAGGTGCAGTCCAAACCCAGGTTCGAGGGCCGGTTGATGACTGCTCCAGGTCTAATCTGCTCCAGGTGCAGTCCAAGCCCAGGTTCGAGGGCCGGTTGATGACTGCTCCAGGTGCAGGTTCAGATTTAGATTTAGGTTCACTTACAGTTTTTTCCAGGTGCAGCTCCAGGCCCAGGTTCGATGGCCGATCGCGAGCTGCTCCAGGTCCAATCTGCTCCAGGTGCAGTCCAAGCCCAGGTTCGAGGGCCGGTTGATGACTGCTCCAGGTGCAGGTTCAGGTCCGCTCCGCTTCAGGTGCAGCGCCAAGCCCAGGTTCGAGGGCCGTTTGATGCCTGCTCCAGGTGCGGGTTCAGGGACCGCTCCGCTTCAGGTGCAGCGCCAAGCCCAGGTTCGAGGGCCGTTTGATGCCTGCTCCAGAAGCGGGTCCAGTGCCGAAGGTTCTCGTTCAGATCCGACGCTCGGAAGACCACTGTGTGGGTGCAGCTCCAGGCCCAGGTTCGAGGGCCGCTTGGGGGCTGCTCCAGGTCCGCGTTCAGGTGCAGAGGGTGGTTCTCTCGTTCGGATCCGGCTCGAAGGACCAGACTAAGTGGGTGCAGCTCCAGGCCCAAGTTCGAGGGCCGCTTGGGGGCTGCTCCAGGTCCGCGTTCAGGTGCAGAAGGGTGGTTCTCTCGATCGGATCCGGCTCGAAGGACCAGACTAAGTGGGGTGTGGACTGTATAGGTGGTGATGCAAACTTCCAGTGGTTCTTGATAGCTGTTTATTTCTTCCAGGTTCAGGGTGGTGTAGTAGCTAACTGAAAGCTCATGCTAATGCAGTGAATGTTCCGGCTTATATACTATTCGGGCCAGCCGTTCGACCAATCACAGATGTCGGTGGAATTTTCCACTGGTATTGCACCATATTTACAAATGTTACATAACATTTAAAGGGCCTCGCTCAGCACACAACCATCCGCGAACCCAACCCAGACCAACACATTTAGGGGTTCGCCACATCTACACAATACAAAAAGGCCTCGCCCAGCCCACAGCCAAGTGCGAACCCAACTCCACCCAACCCGTCTCGGCGTCCACTACAATAGTGTAAAGGTTAATTAAGTTAGTTTCCTCTAGTAGTTAGGTATAAAGTTGTGCAATGTAACTGAGACAAAGAAAAATAAGTTTTTACAGTATTTTCTAAGCATATATTCTTCCCACTGCAGGGCACGGCCTTAATAATAAAAAACTAACCTATTGAAACTGTTCCGGTATGATATAGCGGGCGCAAGATGTGTATGGTCACAAACAGTAGTATCTTGATGCCAGTTTGACTATTTAATGAAATTGAATGCAAAATAAATTTTTCTTACAATAATTTCATATGCAAATAAAGCTTTTTCTATCTCAAAATGCCACATTAAACGACCTGGTACACCCTGGTTCACTAGAAACACAGAATTACAGTCACCTACAAATTAAAGGTCTTACATATAAAAACATGATTCCTCTAAAACACTAGTCAGAGGCACTCTAAATAACCTGTGGTTATATATTTCCCATAACCACAGACTATCTCTGCTGCATCTGAGGAGTGTTTTAAGGAATTGTGTTTTTAAAATAAGAATGGATCACTGTAGCAGAAAAAATAAAATTGCATGCTGACAGACACAAGCCGAAACTGGAAAACCACAAAAACCAGCTCGCAGCTCTACTCATTTAACCTGATTGCATAAGAAAACCTGAGTAGTTATCCACTAATGTTATTAATCCTAAAAACCGGCCACGTCCGAGTCGGACTCGCGCACAAAGGGTTCCGTACATAATCTATACATTAGACAAAGATCGAAGTTGACAACAGCGCCATCTATAGAAACCAAGAAAAAGCGTTTAACATTGACATTTTTACATAGATGACTGCTAGATGGTGAGTGCTGTCTTTAGACAATGTTTGTTGTATTTTTATATGTTTGTTGTACCTACTTTTAAATACTAAAAACAATGTTTGTTGTTTTTAGTATTTGTTATTATAGCAGCAATAGACATACATCATCTGTGAAAATTTGAACCGCCTAGCTGTCACAGTTCATGAGATACAGCCTGGAGACAGACAGACAGACAGACGGACAGTGAAGTATTAGTAATAGAGTCCCGTTTGGCACCCTTCGGGTACGGAACCCTAAAAACTACCTTCACTAAAGGAACATACTTTGGCAATCAATATAGACATCTGCTCACAGTTCTAGGACTGATTGCAAATCAAATTATATAAAAAAAACTTACTTGATTGTAAACTGACGGTCAGATGATATCTATGTAATATGTGGACCTACTGGTTGTAATAAGAGATACAGTTGACTTCTGAAACAATACAGCTAGCAGTTGCGATGTCAGAGCACACACGCTAATAATTATTTTTTCACTGTCGAACAAGGACGAAAGTCTAATTCAAGGACGAAACTTACCCGAATCGAACACAAATAGAACAAGCTTGCGTGACCACTAATGACGTTGAAATTAACTGTATGCCTAGGAACACGTAGTTGGTAAAACAAAAAGGCGCACGAGTCACGAAAATCAGTAACTTATTCAAAGAAAAATAAGTTTTGACAGTATTTTATAAGCATCTGCTTTCAGAGTACTTAGTGTGAGAAAAACTAACCTATTGAAGCTGGTCCGGTATGATATTGTCGGCGAAAAACTGTGTAATGTCACGAACAGCAGTCTTTTCGATGCCAGTTTGACTATTTAAAGAAATTGAATGCAAAATAATTATTCAATAAATTCACAAATTACAATACCGCAATGACAGCAAAGTTTTATAACTTTGACAAGTGGCAGGTTATGTATGTAAATTGTAGAAAACTCTTCAACGCTGGAACATGTTCACTAGCAAACAGATTACTTTCGCTTTTGGACGGGTAATGCTAACATGACGACAGAAACGTTCCTTTACACGCGGAGTAAGTATGAATGTCATTGTCAAGGATTTTTATTACCCGACTGCGAAAGCAAAGGAGGGTTATGTTTTTTTGCGCAGTACCTATGTGTGATGTATCTTTATGACCCCGCAGAGGCCAAGCCGCTGGACCGATTTTGATAAATGAGGTACCAAGTAAAAGGTATTAATGAGACGGGTGGTGCCACTGTCACAAATAATACAATATGGTGCATGGCAGCAGTCAATAGTACTATGTGTGATGTATCTTATGACCATGCAGAGGCCAAGCGGCTGGAACTGTAGGTAGTCAATAAGGAACCTTAAAGTTTCGCCATGTCCATCCGTCCTGTCTGTCTGTCGATGGCTTAGCACCTCAGAACACTGAGCTTAGCACAGAGACGACCAGTACTAGAAAGTTAAAATTTGGTATAGATATACCTACATATACACACGCAAAAAAAAATATAGGATACTATATAAAAAAATTGAAGTACCTCCCCAATCAATCAATCGTAGATTGTTTACCTAGGAAGCAAATAACTTTTTTTAAGGAGTGTTTCTTTGAATCCAGAGAGGAGCGACGGATTCTAAAGTAGAATCCTGATCGCAGCGAGGGATTCAGAGTACTTGTTATTACCACTCGAGCATAAAATAGTGTTGCTCCCGAGGTAGATACTCTACTTTTTATCACCCCTCTATGAAAAAATAAGTAGGTAAGTGCAACTTATGAATAAGAATAGAATAGAACGTCTGTAGGTACCACATTTTTAGCGCATTAGCGTAAGATACAAAGTTCTCTCGAGTTAATAGAATACTTTCATTCTCACTACTTGAAAACACACAATTTTTTTATAAAAAGTTAGTAAAATCCAAATTGAAGTATTAATCTGAGAGTATTCATTTCCATTGGAACTTTTAGACAAAAAATTAAAGAATATGTTGTCAGCGCGCAAATTAGCGGCGATTTCCCTTTTTAATGAATTTTTTGTATTATCAAGCATTAACATTAATACACCCTCACCTGCTTGCTCAAGGTCATTACGTATCAAGTGGGTTATTAAGAACTTAACTGAAATTAAAATGTACTCAGCTATAATAGAAACTTCAGAATTATATAGTTTAATTTAAACTCTATTGCACACCAGTAATTGCAAAATAAATATATTTGTAAAACAAGTCATCTTTTTCATCCATGGTTCGGTCTGAAAACCAGCGCCAAAGCCCTGCTTTGGCATCATGCTGAGACTGGCCCATTTTTGGCAACTTTGTGTGTCTAAGTTTCATGTAGGTACTTAGGTACAGGTATTTCGCCAAATGTGTCCTATGGTTTGCTAACTTAATTATGCACCTATTGTTTGTAATTCTTTGTAAGGATATTGGCTTGTGTGCCTACTGTATGTAATTCTTTGCAATGTTGTCAAATAAAGTTTATTCTTATTCTTATTCTATACCTAGGAATTAAGAACTAAGGCGGTGGAATACATTTCGCGTGCCTTTTAGTTTTTTCACAAACTTTTTTTTTGATTTGCAGGTTCTTTATCATACCATTAATTTAAAATTCAATTATCATGCCCACAGCCAGTTACTTGTTCATACATGTTCGTGATTGTTCTCTTTGGTGATTGAAACTTTAACTAGAAATATCCACATTCCAAATTCAAATCACTTTTCATCCCTAGGGATCAAATAGCTATTTTGGTCCCTCTTTACGAGGACTAAACTAGCTCTTTTTGAATAGATGCGACAAAAAGAAAACACACTGGCACCAGCCTCCTTTGATCTGCCTTCCTAATTTCACACAGCTCTCACCTCATGAAGGACCAGTGGAGTTGGATTATCATGAACCTTGCTAATAGACCCGCCAAGTTTGTATTCACCTACCATTATTCTTTACCTAGCTTTCACCACTTTATGGACCAGGGGAATTGAATCGTTACGAGCCTCGTGAACAGATCTGGTTTATATTTATACATACCATTGAAGTAACGCTTTGCAACAAACCCTCATCTTTGTCATGAACCAAACTTTTATCTCCATTTGGAACTGAACAACAACTTATATCTCCATTTGGAACTCTTAAAGCCAAGACACTAGCTTTTAGCTGCTCGGTCATCGAAGAAACTTAGATAATTTTCGGCAGAATTTACACTATGTTCACAAAATTTGTAGGTACTTCACGGTGCAAAACATTGACGGACGCTTTCCGAATGTCATTGTCAAACTTGCAGCCAATTCTTTAGTGTACCTACAATATACACGTTTCGCGACACATCGCGACACCCTGTGTGAATAATGAATGACAGAATGCCTAGTTTCAAATCGGCCGATAACCGTAACTGTAGTGTAGAAAAATAACTGCAAAAAACTAAAAAAAAAAAAAAAACTGGTGGTTTTATACACTTACTAAGGTTGTGCTAACTGCACCACCAGTCCGATCATGTCGCGTCGTTACGGTTATCGTGTAATGTGAAACCGGCCATTCACGATCACAATGACGCCTAGCAATGTTTGATACGCTTGAATTTCAGAATTGAAGCGGCAATTCAAAGAAATCCCACCAAAACATAAATGTAAACAAAACTGGCCAACTTCTCGTCCCAAAACAAATAAGAACTTGCAAAGTTCCTTGCCTTCGCGGAATTAGCAGTGTTATATGTAATACATAACGTCGCTTAGCAAACAACACCGCACAAGTAGTTTTTCCCAACTTTACGGGAGAGACAAATAACTTTATAAACAGTTTCTACGGTGTTCCATAGAAAGAAATATGTATGTGGTGTTCCAATTTTTTTAATAACGGTCGCTGATTAGTCTGAAGGCTTGAATTATAATAAAGGTAGATCGATTCGCGCTTAAAATCTGCGCTGCGGTGTTGTTTGCTAAGCGACGTAAGCAGCCTATTTACGTCCCACTGTAGGGCACAGGCCTTCTTTCAGGGAGAGAGTATGGGCTTAATCACCACGCGTGCCCATCGCGGTTTGGCGATTTCAAGCGCGGAGGCATAGGTATGAATAGCTCAGACACTCAGGTTTCCTCACTGTGTTTTATTTATGAATGCAGGAATGCATAGCGTTGATGAATAGAGGTTTCCTTATAAAGTTTTCTCTAATCAATACGGAAACAAAACGCAGTCTCAAATTATGACCCTGTATGACCTGGGCCTAGATTCTGTTAATGCATTGTAGTAACATGACAACTGCATGAACATGGCGGTTTTCATTTCGTGGCTGCTTTAAGTCTACGCGGGCACACCCATCAAACCTTCTAGGCGTCAATGGTACGAAAAAACACGTCACGTGACCCGACAGTGTACCTGTCATTATACTACAATGCACTAACAGAATCGAGGCCCTGGTCACCCTGTATGTTTTAAACTATTTTCGCTAGCAGGGTTCCGTACCTCAAAAGGAAAAAAAACGAAACCCTTATAGGATGACTTTATTGTCCGTCCGTCTGTCTGTCAAGACCCTTTGCCTCGGGAACGCGTAGAGGTATTGAGTTGAAATTAAAACCATGTATACACAAGTCCCTTGAAGCTGTGAAAAAATCAAACTTCAAAGTTAACGTAAAAAAAAACCGGCCAAGTGCAAGTCGGAATCGCACACGAAGAATTCCGTACCATTATCTATACAACATAGACAAAGTTCGAATTTGAGAACAGCGCCATCTACAGAAACCAACAAGAAGCGTTTAACATTGACATTTAACGACATGACATCAGCGCTGTGAAGGTTACATAGATAGTTTGTTTGCATGGGTACCCCCTTAAATATTTATTTTGTTTTTAGTATTTGTTGTTATAGCGGCAACAAAAATACAGCTGTGAAAATTTCAACTGTCTAGCTATCAGGGTTCATCAGATACAGCCTGGTGACAGACAGACGGACAGACGGATGGACGGACGGACGGTCCGACAGACATACGGACAGTTGTGTTAATAATAGGGTCCCGTTTGGTACGCTTCGGGTACGGAACCCTAAAAAAGATACGGCTGTTTATGCCGCACAAAACGTATATTATATTTCGACACTCAAGGAAATCAAAATTTAAAGGGTATCTACTTTCTGTTGACCTAGCACTATGTTTGTCAAGTAATTTCGTCTTTAGAAAAAACTGCGAGACTCGAATCGTGGACTATTTTTTATAATATTTAAGTACCTTCAACTTTGTACGGAACCCTCGGTGGAGGAGTCCGACCCGCATTTGTCCGGTTTTTTTTTATTGGTCTTAACATGTCTAATGAAGTGTAATAAGTTTAGAAATATGATCAGTGGCTCAATTATGCGCACCAAATCCTGAGCGATTCCAATCGCTTAACTGTCAAATTCCATACTAATTTGACAGTTAGACGATTGGAATCGCTCAGGTTTTGGTGCGCGTAATATAGGGGCTGTTGTCGCTAAGAAAGTAAAGTGTTATTTTGATTTTTTTGCAGTACTTTTTTTTCATTATCTGTAAATGCAAAATATACTTTAGGTACATTATTAATTAGGATAGGTCATCTAACAAACGTATTCTCTATCTACAACGGATTAGTTAGTTCCACTCAAATTATGACCCTGTATAACACGGTCTGTGTGGTGCCGGATTAAGAATAGCGGCACTCCATTTCATTCCGTGGATGTCGTAGAAGGCGACTAAGGAAATAAATTACCAGGAGACGGGCAGCAGCGTCTTTCTGAGATTCCAACCGCATACTGCGATCGCCAACCCGCCTGCCGAGCGTGGTGATTATGGCAAAACCCTTCGTGGTTAGGGAAAACCATGAGGGAGGCTTATGTCCTGCAGTGGGCGTCAAATGGCTGATGATGATGATAACACGGTCACCCTGTACCTATGCACCTTAATTATTTTGCAACTTAAAATGTAAAGGATGATATGCTGAGTTTTTCTTTTCATCGTTCGAGCTATAGATGCTACTAACATAAATATAAGTTTAAAATGTACTAACCAAATTATGAATCTTGTTGTTCGAAGCAAATAAATTATTATTATTTTTAAATCAAGTCGTAAGAAAAAATCTTCAAGAGCTTACTACGCACTACAGTTTACATAGAAGTAAGCAATAGGTTTTAAATACGATCAGCCAATATCACTGAGCCCCAAGATGCAATTTAGTATATTGCCAAGCGTGGCGATTATGGTAAAGCCCCTCATGGTTATGAAAACCACGAAGGAGGCCTATGTCCTGCAGTGGGCGTCAAATGGCTGATGATGATGATAAAATATTATTAAGTTTCTGTTAACGACGAATAGCGTACATGATCACTGTAAATACATTGTTAGAATTAAATAAGTAAAAATAATAGTTGTAAGACATTAGATTTAAGCGTTACGATAATAAATATATTTCTATTTTGTTGTTTTCATGTGTAGCCTGCGCGAACCGAGCTCCGATTGAAGCGACTCGGGGCGCGCAGGCACCTATATTTAATACCTCGGTGAGGCGGGGGACCGCGGGCCGGCCAAAATAGTACGAAAACCTTATCAGAAAGTCCGCGGTCACCCAAATCATTATGTAAATAAACACTTAGAGACCTAAGGTATTAAATAAGAATAAGTTAAGACAATAAATGTAAAATAAAAGCCCTTTTAATTGAAAATAAAGACTGGCGGGGAAGGAGGGGCGAGGAAGGGGGCGGTGTGCGGCGCGGGGGCTGAGGCAAACAAAACCGGTCTCAGGCGGCCCAATAAAAGGCGCGCGCGCGCCGCTGAAAATTCATTCCCGATCGAGCAGCAGATGAAGAAACAACAAGGCCTCCCTCTCGCCTCTCCGCCTGCAAACACTGAAGAAAACTGCGTTGTTATTTCAAGCCCTCTTCGCCATAAGAAAACCATACAGTCCACACCCTATGTACATAGCGTACATTGTTTGGTCCTCGTCGAAGCCGGATCACTGAAGCATCAAGAAAATTAAGAAGATGGTTGTAACCAGAAGTAACAGCGGAAAAGAAGACTCTACCGGCAGCGGCGGCACAACGACGGAAACCGAGACTACAGACACCACGACCGGCACCGGCACAACCGAAGATACCAACGCGACGACGGGCACGAACACGACGTCCGGCACGGACGCACGTAGTCACGCCACGACCTCCGGCACCACTAACGCCGGAGGCCACGTCGACACGTCAGGAAACAGAGCCACACCCGCCGCCAGCACAGACACGGTCATCGAACGCCACACCGCCGAGTTAATGCCGCCACCGACGAACACGAAAACGCTCAAGCCCGCTCGGTCGTGCCGATCCAAGGCCTCTAGCAAGAGACTCCTCGCGGAGTTGGAGGCCAAGGAGAGGCTAGCCGAGTTGGAGCTGAGGCGTATAAATGCCGAAGCAGAACTAGCGAAGATTCGACAGGAACGCATCAACGCGACGTCGTCGCCGGAAGAGTCCGAAGAAGAGGAAGACCTTGCCCCACAAAGAATAGCCGATTGGCTCAACCGAAAGCCAGAAACAGAAGCCGCGATAGAAATCCCCATCAATGAAGAACGACGGGAACTCACCGCGTGCGCTACTACATTGCGCAAGCGGCGGGAGCCGCAACAAGAAGCTCCCCTGAGACCCGCCGTGATGGACGTTACGTCGCTATCAACAGCCCTGGCCGAAGCCCTGAAAACAAGCAAATCAAACAAGAAGTACATACCAGACCTACCAGTCTTCAACGGCCTATGCAACGAGTGGCTACACTTCAAGGCCGCTTACATCGAGTCCTCATCAAGTTTCTCTGCGTGTGAAAATGTGGCCCGAATCCGAAGAAGTCTCAAGGGTGTCGCTTGGGAGGCCGTCAGCGCCCTCCTCATCAGCCAGCCGCACCCGGAAGACGTCATCAAAGCACTAGAACGAAGATTCGGAAGACCGGACGCGCTACTAATGGGAGAAACAGAGAAGATGAAGGGGCTGCCACGACTCACCGACAGCCCACGTGACCTATGCATATTCGCCGGCCGCATCGCCAACACCGTTGCCACAATCGAACTACTAAAGAAGCCGCAGTACCTCTACAACCCGGAGCTACTGCGAACGATTGTGGACAAGCTAACGCCGATATTGAAGAACAAATGGTATGACTACGCCATAGAAAAGGAAGACACGCCCGAACTTAAGAAGATCGCCGACTTCCTGAATAGAGAAGCAGACAAGTGCGCCCCTTACGCCCCGCCCGAACAAACGTCAGACTTCCGTGAAGCCCGGCCGACGGCGCGCAAGAAGACCGAACGCACCTACACTGCCACCACAGAAACTCCAAAGAAGAAAGAAGAAAAGCACGCGTGCCCACTATGCAAACACGCGTCGCATCTGCTCCCAGCGTGCCCTCAATTCAACAAGCTCACCGTGAACGAGCGCTGGGAAGTAGCAAAGAAAAACCACACGTGCTACCGCTGCCTGTCAAGCACACATCACCGCTTCACGTGCCGCGCAAAACCGTGCGGACACGAGGGCTGCCCCATGCGACACCATCAACTGCTGCATCACGAAAAAGCCGCTCCCACCGGAGCAGCCGCCTCGGAAGAGTCGCAAAAGAGAAAAGAAGAGGTGGTGGCGGTCACCAGCGAGCGCACGGCCGCGCCCGCAACCGCTACTGCACGAGGCTACTTGAAAATCGCACCTGTCATACTTCGGGGGCCCCGGGCCGAGATTCAAGCCTACGCCCTCCTTGACGACGGGAGCACCGTGACGATCGTGGACGCCGCACTCGCCGACGCCCTCGGCCTCGACGGGCCCACCGAACCTATGTGGGTCCAAGGCGTGGGCGGCAAAGAAATGGCACACAACGAAAGCAAGCGAGTCACCCTACACATCAGAGGGCAACACGGCGGCACAGAAAAGAAAATCACGAACGCGCACACAGTAGAAAGCCTCAACTTCGCCACGCAGTCCATAAGCAACCAAGAGATGGAAGATTGCACGCACATCGAAGATATCAAGCACGAACTCACCTACAACGAAGCTACGCCGAAGATACTCGTCGGACAAGATAACTGGGAGTTGATCGTATCACGAGACATAAGAAAAGGACGGCGCGATCAACCCGTAGCTTCGAAAACTGCATTGGGGTGGGTGCTGCACGGGTGCCGCACAACACGAGCGGCCCCAATAACATACTGCTGCGCTCACCTCACACGCGTCAAGCCCGCCGACAAGACAGAAGAAATGATGAAGCAATACTTCGCACTCGAGTCACTCTCAATTGAACCAAGAAGACAGAAGAGTGATCCCGAACTACAAGCACTGAAAATACTGCAAGAGAAAAGCCGCCGCCTCCCAGACGGCCGCTTCGAGACGGGCTTACTATGGCGTGAAAAAATAGACAAGATCCCAAATAACCGCAACGATGCACTGAGGCGCCTATACACGCTCGAGAGGAAGCTGGACCGCGATGACAACCTGAAAAAACAATATGAAGAACGCATCGACAATCTACTTACCTCTAACTACGCCGAGCGCGCCGACACGCCGCCTAGCGGAAGAACGTGGTACTTACCGCACTTCGCCGTCTGCAACCCGGAGAAAAAGAAGATTCGAGTGGTCCATGACGCCGCAGCCTCCTCACACGGCCGCAGCCTCAACGACATGCTCCTTCCGGGCCCAGACCTCCTTCAGTCGCTGCCCGGGGTCATCATGAGATTCCGACAACACAGCATCGCAGTAACGGCCGATCTGAAAGAGATGTTCATGCAGATAAAAATACGTGAAGAAGACAGAGATGCACTACGTTTCCTGTGGCGAGGCGATCGCCGTACGGGAGAACCAGAAGAATACCGCATGACCTCCGTGGTGTTCGGCGCATCGTCATCTCCGTGCACCGCTATATACATAAAGAACAGAAATGCACAAGAACACGCATCGCTGTACCCGCAAGCTGCGCAAGCAATAGAACGAAACCACTACGTAGACGACTACCTACAGAGCTTCAACACTATAAGCGAAGCAAAGAAGATAACAAAAGAAGTCGATCACGTTCACAAACAAGCCGGTTTCGAGCTACGCGGGTGGGCCACGAACAAACGCGACGCGATCAACGACGTTGTCAACAAGAAAGAGCGAGATGGCAACACGGTCCCCATCGGCGGGAGTGAGATAGAGAAGACACTCGGACTATTATGGGACACAAACGAAGACACCATCCGTTTTCGTCTCAATGTAAGAAGAGCTCCGCCCGAAGTCCTCAACGATCTCCGCCCACCGACAAAGCGGGAGGCCCTCAGCATCATTATGTCAATCTTCGATCCCCTGGGCCTCATCTCACCATTGACAACACCGGCGAAAAGAATCATGCAAGATACGTGGCGCTACAACACGGGCTGGGATGACGACATCGCGGAAGGCCTGCGCGGGCGCTGGAGCGAATGGCTAAGTCGTCTACGTGACCTAGGCAACCTAAAAATACCTAGATGTTACGACACGACTCCGGCCGCCCGCTACGAAGTCCACACGTTCGTCGACAGCAGCGGGGAAGCCTATGCCGCCGCGGTGTACTGGAGAATGATACGCGCCGACGGCTCCATCACAGCGACGCTCGCTGCCGGCAAGAGCCGCGTCACGCCCACCAAACCAATCTCCATACCACGGCTTGAACTACAAGCGGCCGTGCTAGGTGTGCGGATCGCCCAAGCCGTCATACAAGAACACGACTTCGAGATCGCCTCGAAGACGTATTGGAGTGATTCACGCACAGTACTAGCGTGGATACGTGCCGAGCCGCGCTCCTACAAGACATTCGTGGCCCACCGACTCGCAGAAATAGAAGACAACACTAAGAAAGACGACTGGAGGTGGGTGCCGACCGCACACAACGTTGCCGACGACGCCACCCGAGCGACGCCAGCGGACTTCGACTCGAACCACAGGTGGTTCAACGGCCCCTCGTTTCTATACTCACCCGAAGCGAGTTGGCCCCAAGAGCACGTTGTCGAAGTTGCCGCCACCGGCGAAGAAAAAGAAGTCTGCGCTGCAGCCATCTGCCCTCGGGAGCCAGAACATCCGCACCTACCCCAGTTCGAGCGCTTCTCCAAATGGACCCGTTTGCTGAGAGCGACAGCACGAGTACTGCAGTTCGTCGACCTACTCCGACACAGGCCTCCCCTCGAAGCGCCTCCGGCCTCCGAAACAGTAGCGGCGGCAAAAAGAAAACGGACCCGCGCCAACAACGAACGAGATCAAGCCTGGAACAAGCGAATGAACAAAACATGCAAGAGAACGCCCGTCGGCTCAGCGCCCCCCGGCGCGACACCTCCACAGAGAAAATATGTAACGCTAGAGGCGCCGTACCTACTCGCCGCCGAACAGTTACTAATTCGTGCCGCACAAGAAGACTCCTATGCCAGAGAGAGACAACGCATTCAGGAGGGCCGCACGCCAGACAAGGAGGACCGACTAGCAAAGCTGAGTGTGTACATGGACGAAAAACACATACTACGACTACGAGGCAGAATCGAGGCGGCCGAAGACTTCCACGAAGAAACAGTGCGACCAATAATACTACATGGGAAACATTATTACACAAAATTGTATGTTTCGCACGTACACGAGAAGCTACATCACGGCGGCACGGAAATAGTGGTCAACGAGCTCCGTCAGCGCTTACACATAGCGAAGATTCGCCCGACGGTCAAGGAAGCCATCGCCCGGTGCCCCAGCTGCAGACTGAAGAAGGCGAAGCCGGGGCAGCCCTCCACCGGAGACCTACCAGCGGCACGCCTGGCGCACCACGCACGCCCCTATACCTACACGGGCCTAGACTACTATGGGCCTCTGGAGGTCACCGTGGGCCGGCACCGTGAAAAGAGATACATCGCGCTGTTCACCTGTATGACTTCGAGGGCAGTACACCTCGAAGTGGTGACCTCACTCAGCACCGACTCTGCCATCAACGCACTGCGCCGTTTCATCGCACGGCGCGGGTGCCCCACAGAACTATGGAGTGACAACGCGACAGCCTTCCGGGGTTCCTGCCGCGAGCTGGCGGAGGCAATGAAGGACGCCGCTCACGCCCGCCGCATCAACTGGCGCTTCCTGCCCCCCTCTGCCCCTTTCATGGCAGGGGCATGGGAGCGTATGGTCCGCACCGTGAAGGAGGCGATGAAGGCCACGCTGCACGAGAAACACCCCAGCGACGAGACACTGCAAACGCTGCTGGCGGAAGCGGAGGCCACAGTGAACTCCCGCCCCCTCACCTACGTGCCCGTGAACCCAGAGGACCCTCCGGCGCTGACACCCAACATGATCCTGCTCGGGCCGGACTGCTACTCACCAGCGCCCGGCACGTTCACCGACAGCGACGCCAACGCCCGTCAACACTGGCGGCGCGCGCAGCAGCTCGCCGACACCTTCTGGCGCCGCTGGGTGCGCGAGTACGCGCCCTTACTCCAACATCGGCGGGAGCCGCACAACAAAGGGACACCCCCGGCCGTCGGTGACGTGGTCATCATCTGCGACTCCAACCTCCCCCGCAACACATGGCCGCGGGGTCGAGTGACGAGGACGTTCCCGGGCAAGGACGGCGTGGTGCGAGTCGTCGACGTGGCCACCAGCAACGGGCACATCCTGCGGCGACCGACCAAGAAGATCGTCGTTCTACCAGTGGATTCGCAAGGCGACGGCGGGAGAAATGTTAACGACGAATAGCGTACATGATCACTGTAAATACATTGTTAGAATTAAATAAGTAAAAATAATAGTTGTAAGACATTAGATTTAAGCGTTACGATAATAAATATATTTCTATTTTGTTGTTTTCATGTGTAGCCTGCGCGAACCGAGCTCCGATTGAAGCGACTCGGGGCGCGCAGGCACCTATATTTAATACCTCGGTGAGGCGGGGGACCGCGGGCCGGCCAAAATAGTACGAAAACCTTATCAGAAAGTCCGCGGTCACCCAAATCATTATGTAAATAAACACTTAGAGACCTAAGGTATTAAATAAGAATAAGTTAAGACAATAAATGTAAAATAAAAGCCCTTTTAATTGAAAATAAAGACTGGCGGGGAAGGAGGGGCGAGGAAGGGGGCGGTGTGCGGCGCGGGGGCTGAGGCAAACAAAACCGGTCTCAGGCGGCCCAATAAAAGGCGCGCGCGCGCCGCTGAAAATTCATTCCCGATCGAGCAGCAGATGAAGAAACAACAAGGCCTCCCTCTCGCCTCTCCGCCTGCAAACACTGAAGAAAACTGCGTTGTTATTTCAAGCCCTCTTCGCCATAAGAAAACCATACAGTCCACACCCTATGTACATAGCGTACAGTTTCGTTCTGCCAATAAACATTTTTGATTTTATTTGAGACGTCTTGACATGCAGATGTATATAATCATCACGTTATGATAAAATAAATAAGTAGCCTTCAGTTCCCTTCCTTCCTCCTGGTCTAACTCAGTAGTCAAACGAGGAATTTTAACATTCTTCGTGGTCAAAATGTGACTAAGTATATAACCTCTTTGAATATACTGTATACGATCCAAAACCATATCTCCTCGACGCCAAGAACAAATATTCCGAGACGAATTCATAACAAAGTGTCAAATGGAATAGGTGGCGATATAGGTGTAGGTTACTTTTTAAACTTTTGGCTACAACTGTACAATTCGATATAGGTGTAGGTTACTTTTTAAACTTTTGGCTACAACTGTACAATTTTATTTCAAGACTATCATCACACAGGGAGTAATCTATACTAATAATAAATCTGTAAGGGTCGGTCATGGAGTAAGTTAGTTTGTTTTCAGAGATATTGTATTTATAGGCTCAATATATGATACTGAAACTAATTTCACGATTTTTAGAATTTTTTTCTGTATGTGTGTATGTATGTATGTTCCTCCATAACTCTTAAACCAATTATCCGAATTTGATGAAATTTGGTATAAAAACATATAGACATCTGGGACACAGGATAGGCTATTTAAATTCTAGCTCCAGTTATGATAAGACGTGGCCCCCATACAAATGCTGCTTCGTAAAAATCGAAATGTACGCGAACGGAGTCGCGGGCACAGCTAGTTTTTTAATAAATTTGATAGTTTGACCGCGAAAAATGTCAAAATCAGTTTGACTACTAAATTTGCCCACGAGGAAGGAACGTTCAGTTCCAACGATGATAATTCGGTACCTAATAAGAAAAAACTCAATCGATGAACACATTTATTAGCCATTTTTCATAGTAATCAAAAAATTCAACAAATATATAAAACCTATTTAAGTATCGGTTTAGTGGCAAACCCTCGTTTCAATATTCAAAAATGTTTTATTCAAAATAGCACAAAAACTGCGACTTAACGAACGTTACAATTTAAACTAGGTGCCTATTTCAAAATCTAGATCATTTTGAAGAAAAAATGACAATAGCGATATGTAGGCACACAAAAGTAAATTTATTTTTAAAAAGACAACACTCGTACAATAAAACCAGCTTATAAAATAGGCAGTGAGTGTCGCAAAAATGTTGTGTCTTAGGGACTTTATAGGTATAAATAAAATCGTGCTTAGTAACTAGAATAATAGTAGAGGAAGTTATTTACAGCTAGGCTTGAACAGATTTCAAATTCAAATTGTTTATTGCCACTAAGTGTATGTACAAAAGTTCTTAATAATAAACAGAGTAGGTAATGGGAAAAATAGCTGCATTTTACAGGTATTGCGACATGGTTTAAGTTTGAAACTTACATGGTAGAAAATAAGACTGTATTTGTTATAATGGTAACTTATACGCTAGAATAAGAATGTAGTAATTAAAATCTACTAATAGTCATAAACAAATTTATATTTCATTCCATTAAATATTCTTCAATTATTATTGTATATTGGATATTTTAAAACAGCTGTCACATTGAGAACTTCCTGGTGCCATTTAACTAAGTTTACATTCGAAAAAAATGTCACATCTCATTCTCGTGTAACGTCTACACATCATGTCCACCTAAGGCGCGAAACACTGAGATGGGACGTGGGGCGAGGGCGCGGTAGTATGTATAGTCAATTAGTCACAGAGCAGTCGTTGCTCTGCGTTCGAACTTGGTCTGTGACTCTATCCACCTTACCGCGCCTTCGCCCCACGCCGCATTTGTGTGTTTCGCACCTAATACGTGGAGTAAAAAATAAGAGTATTCAAACGCAACAGAGGTGCACTCTACAATTATAGTCTTAAACTGCTTCTCTTTGACACAACATAAATTCACGCCTGTATCCCAGAGGGGTAGGCAGAGACCAGGGAGTGCCACTTCTCTTTACTTTACTTGCTACTATAATGCTCTTTAACTTCGCATGGACGTATGCCAGCCCCTCCCCACGTTAAATGCAATTAATTGCATTTATTTAATAATTTAGCCAACCTATGCTTTTAGTTTCCGATGCGCTCTAACTTCCAATAAGTTAAATGCTATTTCTTACAACTAAAACGTTTAAAAAGTCTGTATTTCTGACTTATTGCATTTAATTGTGACGCAATGTGAACGCGATAACGTCGAGAGTAGAGGGGCAGGTGTTGGCCAAATCTCATGAGAGGATGCTTAAAAAAAAGCTTACTCGTTCAATGCAAACTCATTGGACTAGTCTAGTCTAGTTATTTGCCGGGCACTATTGTCACAATAAAACATTGAAGTTCATGTTCCAGATTATTATAAAGTTTTCTCGGAATGTAGGTATAGTAGTATCCAATTTTCTCTTATAACTATAGGATCTTAAATAAACAGTAAATCAATAACGTAATTAGTAAAATTCTAAACTGGCCGATCGGACCACCATAACAATGGTTTTTAATTTTGTTTTTAATAGTTTGTGTCCCTTTATAATAAAATAAAAATTTGTTGTTTCAAGGTCATAATCTAACAGTTAACAAATTGCCTTACGTTGTATAGGTATTAAAATTCGGTTTTGGAAAAATCGAAATGAGATTTTAAAGAAATTCTTCATCCACTGCATGCCAAGAAAATATAATTTACTAGCTGTCCCGGCGAATTTCGTACCGCCTCGCCTCAGAATCCGTTTATACGATTCTTGTTACCATGACAACGCAATAAATAAGAGAGTTTGGCTTTATAAAAAGGTTACGTCGGGTAAACAGCGCGACAGAGTTAACATATATATATTTGTATGTATATATGAATGTGTATATACGAATGGGTGTATGTATATATGAATGGGTAGTACTTTTTCGTAACTCGGACGTTGGCAGAATCCTTAGGAAAGCCATCACAAAAAAAAAAAAGTTACGTATGGTAACAATAAAATATTATCCCACAGGAACGTATTACCGGGATGTTAAGTATCCTATGTCTCAATTCAGATCTTTGTCTATGATCTGTATGCCAAGTTTTATGTAAATCCGTTCAGCCGTTATTGCGTGATAGAAACTTTCACATTTATAATATTAGTAGGATTCCCCGATGCGCAGCATCCAACGAATGGAGAACTTGCACTAAAAATGTTTTAATATAATCGGAGAGACCATACATAATATTACTTAAACCGGCCAAGTGCGAGTTGGACTCGCATTATTATCTATACAACATTAGACAAAGATCGAATTTGAGAACAGCGTCATCTAGAGAAACCAACAAGATGCGTTGAAGAACGCTGTGAAGAACTTTCCACCTGAGTTGAGGAGCAGAGAAGTGTAAACAGAGAAGAACCTCGGTCTAAAATGAGGGTTAAAAGAAGCTTCAACTTTGCCTTAATCCTAAGAAACACACCAGCCGAGGATGTGAATGGACATAGACAACCGAAAAAGAAAAAACGGCAAGCAACCAGTGCTGTTATGTCCGTCTTGTAGAAGAAGAAGAAAGGGGAAGTCCTGAAAGCCACAAATCCTCCAGGACGTTCTGACAGCCATCCAGGCTGCCCGTCATCCTCAGAGGGCTCGCCGACCTTTACTCTGTTTAGTCCTCTGAGGATACTCCATTGGAGTGCCGACGGACTGTACTCCAAGAAGGCCGGGCTGTTGAAGACGTTGCATTCGCAGCAACAAGTCGACGTGACCCTCACCAACGAGACACACCTAAGGGCTTGGGATCGCCTACAAGTGTCAGGGTACCATTTGTACAGGAAGGAGGAGACATCCCCAGCAGGACACACTTACAGGGCATTGACTGTCCTGGTGAAACGGAAGCTTGTCCACCAACCGCTGCCGGAAACCTTTATACGATCTGGAAGTTTCAACAACACCTACTACAGTCCACAACACAGGACTTGTCTTCTAAACACGGATCAAGGAGTCTTGAATGTGGGCGATAAATCCAGGCTAAAAAACTGAAAGGCGTAACGAGAGTCGGGAGCGAAGGTGCAGCTCTCTGATGTTAAGCTTCTAATGACTAGAAGTGTAGTGACAGTGAAGCCCTTAGTAACAACGAAACTTAAAACTGGGTTTGAACGGATGAGGAAGGGGTGAAACCCCGCTCCGGCCGAATCGAAAAAGAGTGGCGCAGCCAATTATTGATCACGCAGCGTTACTTATTCTCAAATGAGTACGTAGTGATCGTGACGGCGTTTGTGGTAGACCACTTACTACAGTGGACCGGGCACTTTGCAGCCCTCACTTTGATCCCATCACGCCAAGGCCGTCGAGGATACCTCTCCCACGTCCAGGTGGTGCACCTGCACAACCAGCCCGGCTCTACACCACCACCGAGCTACTCAACATGCCCGGTGTGACGGTGGAGGGCTGGAGAGGGCGTGCCATCCCCAAAAAGCCATCGGTGCCAGGCATTCGGGCCCAGCAGTGAGACCTGCCACCGCGCCACCAAATGCGTGCCCTGCGGTGGCGACCACATGGCTGCTGACTGCCCACGCCCACGCGACGAACCCGCCGCTTGGACCAACTGCGGGAAGGCCTACCCCGCCAACGACCGCCGTTGCCCCGCCTACCACCAAGAGGCCAGCCAAGGCCGCCGCCCCAGCGCGAGCGCAGGGAAAGGGCTGCCCTCACGCCCTCGACCGCTGCCCCCCCGCGCGAACCCATGCCAGGGGCCGCTCCAGGCACCACCGCCGCCGCCCCCACTAGCGGCCCCTCCTCCTCCTCCACCGAGGGGCTAGCCCCCACCATCAGCGCCATGATGGTAAGGGTGTGCCGGGAAATGGAGGGAATGGAAGACGACCGCCGCAAACTCTACGAAGTTTTCCTTGTAGTTTGCCACCGCGATGACAACTGGGAAACAGGCCCCAGTCTGTCTCGCACTTGCTGCCATCTGCACCGCGTCGTCTTCACCCTCCGGGTGATTTACTGGAACCCGGGGGGTATCCTCGGGCATACCCACGACCTGCGCCTTCTCGTCCAGTCGCAGGACATCCTCCTGGGCGAGACAAAACTGGCAAACCATAAGGAGCTGCGCATCCCGAAATTCTTCATGTACCGTCGGGACGAGGTCTCTCCCGCCGGCGTCCCTTACAAAGGGACCGCCGCCCTGGTACGGAGGGACATCGTGCACGAAGAACTCGACCTCGCAGCGTTCCAAACCACGAGGACCATCGGGGTGCGCATCAACGCCGGTGGATCAGAGCTGCACTTGTACGCAGCATACAGGCCGCCCGGTGACGATCTCCAGCCCAGCGACTTTTCCACCCTTTTCGCCAGCGGCGTGCCGACACTGGTCGCAGGGGACCTCAACGCGAAACATCCTGCGTGGGGTTCTCGCCTGGTGTCGGCGGCCGGGCGGAAACTGTACGCGGATGCGGAGCGCTGCGGATACGAGGTCGTGGGACCCGCAACACCGACCCACATCCCTGCAGCCGCCCATCTGAGACCCGACGTGTTGGATGTGGTGGCACACAAGGGCCTGCCACACCCCCTAGACGTTGAGGTGCTGTACGAACTAAACACACAGCACCTCCCCCTTTTGATCACCGTCGGGCTCAACGCCGACTGCAGAGTCAAACGAGCGCCACGCCACAAGGTGGACTGGACCAATACCGAAGCGCCCTGGAGGGCTTCGACGCCGCCATGCCCATCTCCACCGCTGCCGACGTCGAGACTGCCGCCAGGCGCATCGGTGAAGCGATCCAATCCGCCCAAGAGGCGGCGAAAATCCCCGCTCCGTCTACTACCAATCGGAGGGAGGAGCTGCCCGCACATCTACAAGCGGCCCTTCGACGGAAAAGCGAGCTGCAACGCCTCTGGGAAGACTCCGCTGCCCGCGGGTTAAGAAAGACCTTAACCGCTGCGCACTGGACCTCACGACTGTGATGAGTCAAACCTGGGCCCGCAAGATCGACGAGGCCACAGACAGCGACTCCAATCTTCGCAGCCTGTGCAAACAACTATCCAGCGCGCTGACCCCAGTTTGTCCTCTCTACGACAGCGCGGGCGCGCGTCGCTACGCAGCCTCTGACCGGGCGGAGATTCTGGCAGATCACCAAGAGATACAATTCACGCCTCACCCCATGTTGCGAAGGGGAAGAGGGAAGAGGGGCAACACCCACCCCGCCGCGTCCTCCACCCCAATACCAAAACCGTCAGCCGACCCAAGGACCTCTACCTCCCACGAGCCGCCCAGACCCAAGCCCCAGTGCGAGCGCAGGGAAAGGGCTGCCCTCACGCCCTCGACCGCTGCGCCCCCACTAGCGGCCCCTCCTCCTCCTCCACCGAGGGGCTAGCCCCCACCATCAGCACCATGATGGTAAGCGTGTGCCGGGAAATGGAGGAAATGGATGCCCCCATGTTGCCGACCACCATGCGCATGTGGAGGAGAGTGTACGGGAATACCTCGGCAGGTCAGAGTCTCCACTTCCAGGGGACCTCATCTCACCTTCGGAAACCCGGAAGACGGTCATGAGCCTGCCAAAGAAGAAAGCGCCAGGCCCAGCTGGCGTTCCGATCGCCGCCCTCCAGCATCTTCCCCACCGGGTGCTGGTGGCGCTCACCCGGCTCTTCAACGGGATCCTGAGGACCTCCCACTTCCCGACGGAATGGAAGACAGGGAGAGTGATCGTCCTCCCGAAGCCCGGCAGGGACCGCCGATTTCCAGCGAGCTACCGACCGATCACGCTGCTGTCTCACACCGCGAAGCTATTCGGGCGTCTGCTGCTGCGGAGGCTGAGACCGCATCTCCCGTACCGGGATGAGCAGTTAGGCTTCCGCAGCGCCCACTCCACGACGCTCCAGCTGACGAGAGTCCTGCACCCCATGGCCTTCGAGCTCAACCGGGGTCGCCACACCGTCAGTGTCTTTCTTGACATAGAAAAGGCATTCGACCGAGTGTGGCACCCCGGTCTCCTCTACAAGCTCCAGAGCACCACCGCGCCACATTGCGGTGCTCTTGGACATGGAGAAAGCCTTCGACCGCGTTTGGCACCCCGGCCTGCTCTACAAGCTGTCCACCTCTACTACTCCCCGTCGACTAGTTAAGACAGTGGGCAGCTTCCTGGAAGGGAGGAGCTTTCAAGTGGCAGTTGAAGACGCCCTCTCAACCCCAAGACCCGTCAGAGCCGGAGTGCCCCAGGGTAGCTGCCTCTCACCCGTGTGCTACAGCTGGTACACGGACATCCCCGTGGAGGAGGGCGCGATGTTAGCGCTCTACGCCGACGACGCCGCCTACCTCGACTCCTCCATACGGAAAAAACACGCCGCCTGCAAACTGCAAAGCACCCTGGACGCCCTTCCTGCGTGGCTAAAGATGTGGAGACTGTCAGTCAACGTAGACAAGACTCAGGCGATCATGGTGACCGCGCAACGGAACCCTCTACCGCCGCTCACCATGATGCGGCAGAGCATCGAGTGGGCACCCACGGTCAAATACCTGGGTGTCACTATCGACCGCCGGCCGCCTCACGATGAAGCATCACGTCACCAACGTCGTGAACCAGGTGCGCGCCGCCCGCGCCCTCCTGCGGCCACTCCTCCAATCGCGCCTCCCGCTCCGCGCGAAACTCGGCGTCTACAAGGAGTACATGCGGACCCGCCTCACCTATGTAGCTCCAGCGTGGTACGCGCTAGTGAGAGCGCAACCGGCAGCGACCCAGAGCACAGCAATCGCTAGCCCTCCGGACCATCATGAACGCCCCGCGCTTCATGCGGAATGCGACGATTGCAAGATATCTGCACATGGAGAGCCTGGACGACTTATCCTACGACGACCCTACTTATCCCCAGATACACTACTGTTAACAACGAAAGCGACGTCACTGTTTAAATGATTACTGTAAATATATTGTTAAAATAAATAAATAAATATAATATCTGTAGGACATTAGAGTTAAGGAAAACCTAGTTAAGCAACTTATGTTTGTGTTCATATTCTATTCCTATTAGATTTAAGCATGTTATGAGAATAAAGATATTTTTATTGGTTGTTTTTTGATGTGTAGCCTGTGCGAGCCGAGCTCCGATTAAAGCGACTCGAGACGCGCAGGCACCTATATTTAATACCTCGGTGAGGCGGGGGACCGCGGGCCGGCCAAAATAATACAAAACCCTTATTAGAAAGCCCGCGGTCACCCAAATCATCATGTAAAAAGATATTTAGAGACTTAAGGTATTGAATAAGCATAGATTTAAGACAATAAATGTAAAATAAAACCATTTTAATTAGCAATAAAGCCTAGCGGGGAAGGAGGGGCGAGGAAGGGGGCGGTGTGCGGCGCGGGGCCTGAGGTAAACAAAACTACTCTCAGGCGGTCCAATAAAAGGCGCGCGCGCACCGCCGAAAAAAAAAAAAAAAGAATTCACACACAGTTCGTTTGCGATAGCGTTGAGAGCGACACGTCTCGCTCTCCGCTACTGGACCGCCCGCCCGCTTACACAGTGCGCCCGTGTACTGCCGGCGAGCTCTTATCGAATTGTTATCTTACTTTTCTTATCTCTTTGTTCCAGTGTTCGGGCTCTCCAGCCTGCCGCATTCCAACGAGTGAATAAGTATCTAGCCCCCGCTAGACTTTCTTTACTTGCTTTGTTGTTCAGTCCCCTTATCTCCATTCTGGTATTTAACCGCGCTCCCCCCGCCCCCCTGCCGCCGGCAGGGGTGCCGCCAGCCATTATGGCTCAGCCCAACTGCTCTCTTGAGCAACTCTTCTCCTTCATAAAGGAGCACGGGCTCCTCGATGCCCTTCAGGCCTACTGTAGGCCCCCGACCGCCGCCGCCGCGATCCCGGACTCTCCTGAGTCCCCCGCCTCCCCCGGCCCCTCCGGCCCCTCGTCCCCCATGGTGACCGACACCATCTCTGGCCCCTCGCGCCCACGGAAACGCTCCGTTTCTCGCGGCTCCGAGTCTCCTGACTCCGCCGCCCTAGTATACTCGTGCGCAAGCACCACCGCGGCCGAACTCTCCTCCGATGAAGGCCACGGCTTTAAAACCTTCGTCCCGAGGAAGAAGCTTTTGCGGAAGCAAGCTTCTTCCCCCAAGAAAGGCAACTCGCCTACCCCCCGCTCGTCCCCCGTGACCGCAGCCCCCTGTCCCCCCTGTCCCCCGCAACCGCCGCGGCGACCGCCCCCTCCCCCCGCCCCCTCATGTCCCTAGACATCCCCGCACTGCCTCCGGCAAAACCAGTTAAGCGGTTCTCACCGCAGCCTCCGAAGGCTAAGTCCCCCCCTCCCGTCTTCCTAAGAAACAAGTCTGCCTGGACATCTGTATCCAAATTGTGCCTGGACCACAAGCTCCAGTACACAAAGGCCCAAAATTGGGGCGATTCAATTAAACTTGAGGTCCCATCGACCGACCACTTCAGGAGCCTTACTAGGCTCCTCACTCAAAACAAAGTCCTGTACCACACCTACGCACTCCCCGAGGAGCGCAAGGTACGTGCTGTACTCAGAGGCGTTCCCTCAGAACTTCCTCTTGATTCCATCAAGGATGACCTTATCGCACAAGGTCATCCCGTAGAGGCTGTGCATCCCATGCACAGCTCCCGCGGAAAAACCTTCCCGCTATTCATTCCCGATCGAGCTACAGCAGAAGAAGCACCAAGGCCTCCCACTCGCCTCTCCGCCTGCAAATACTGAAGAAATAGTGCGTTCAAGCCCTCTTCGCCATCAACCTAATAAGAAAATCTACAGTCCACGCTGCGCCCCGCAATAAGTACACACAAATACGAATTGCGGGGTGCTCTATGTACATCACGTACAACTACCCTGGCGCCGCCGGCTGACGGGCGCCCAGTAGGGCTCGACCTCCCCGGCGGCGTGAAGAGGACTCGGACGTGACACCGAAGAGTCGTCGGCTGAGCATCACCTGCTGGGCTCCTCCCAACGGAGTTCCACCCGGCAGCGCTTGATCTCGCTGGCGACAGAAGCTTCGAAGACCCATGCCTCGAGCCAGGTGAGCCCGCCTGCCCAGCCCACCGCGGAAAGCTAGCCACCCTTCGACATTTACGTCGTACACGGGCCTGGCACCCATCTACAACCTGATGTAAACTGCGGGAAGGCACACCCTATGCCAACACGATTCCGTGTTGCCAACACGAGACCCTAATTCGACTGTAGGGCAGTATAAAGTGATAACTAAGTTAGACGACACAAAAGTACAAACAGAGCTGGCAAAAATTGACTGGAATGAAGGCTTAACTTATAAAAATCCTAACGATATTGTAAACTTTATAACTTCATATCATGTATATGAAAACTGCAAAAAAGTTATTAGTATTAATCTTATTTAAAGTTATTAGTATTGTCTTTTATTTAGACAACAGTGTATTTGGAAAACAGAAAAAGTTATGTCTATGTGTAACAAAAGAGACGAGTTGTTCTCAATCTGGAAAAGTGATGAAAGTAATTTAAGTAAAAGATTGTTAAGATGAATAAATATAGAAATAAAACAAATTTATTAACTATGTAAGAAATAAGTATTACCGATCCGAAATAAGTATTACCGATCTGAAATAAGTAATAATTTTAATAATTCTAAAAAAGTGTTGGAAATCATAAACTCACCAAGTGGTAAATTAAATAAATCAATAGATAATATAATTCTTAAAGCTTTTAAAACAGACGCGGGTTCTCTAGCAAATAATTTTGCTACAGAATTTCAGAATAATGTAAAAAAAGTTTGCTCTCACTGTGATATACCTCTGTTAAATCCTGAACAGTATATACAGCCCAGTAATGTATCAATAAGGCTTTCTAAAGCTACTGAGGAGATAATTTTTTCTATCATAAGGCACATGAACGATAAAAAAGCCCCGGAAATTACTGTATACGTATGAAAGATATTAAAGCCATAAACACTCATATAACTCCCCTTATGACACATTTAATTAACTCTTGTATAAACACTTCCATATTAATCACCATACTAACGTGCCTAGATAAGATTGTTGAAAGGTACTTAGGTAATGAACTGAACACTTTCTTCAATAAACATAAAATTATTAACGATAAGCAATACGGCTTTCATAAACAAAAAAGTACCTCTCAACTTTTGTCAAAATTCACTAACGAAATGAACGGACGCATGAACGATCATGAGCATGTCCTTGTATTTTTTATAGATTTTAGTAAAGCTTTTGATACCTTAAATTACAAGAAACTATTCTCAAAATTAAAACAAAATGGAATACAGGGTCCTTTTCTGAAACTGTTGAAAAATTATCATAGTATAGATACACTGCCGTCAAGATGGTTCTTGACAGAAGAGGGAGTGACCCAAGGGTCCATAACAGGTCCAACCGAGTATCTTACTTATGTTAATGATATGTGCAATGTACTCATCGGAGGGTCTGTGTATCAGTTTGCAGATGACACCTGTCTGATAACCACTGATAAAAACCTTCAGCAAAAAAGTCAACTTATTTTTATCACCCCAATCGTTTTTACTGCCTAGTCGGTATTCGAACCAGTAAAATCAAACTTACACTCGACCCAAAATACCTAAGAACAAAGCTAACGTGCTTATACTGAGTTGCGCAAAGTTGATCGAATGACTTAACCATCGCGTTAAGCGAGTAAACGTCAAACGCATCGAGAATCGGACTCACACACTTGAAAATGTCAAGTGAGACCGTTCCACTTAGGACAGCGTTTTGTTCAGTCAAGTTTGTGAAATTAATTGTCAAATTAGTATATTAAACTCGCAAAATGCTCCAAACTGAGCGATAACGCTGTCACTTTCGAATGATTGTTGATGGTCACTACTCGATATGGAGCGCGATAGATCTGGGAATCGCCCTTTTAGTTTCTCCAAGTGACAACTAGGTGGCACTTTATCACTCCTATACAAATTGAAAACGCTCTCGCTATCGAAAGTAAAATGAAAAACCCCAGTATAAGCACACTGAACCTAAAACATCCAAGGGCAAAGTTTACTAGATTTAAGCATGTTTTAAGAAAAAACTAAATAGACACGGCCGTGGAGTGCCGGCTTAAGCGGCCGTGGAGTGCCGGCTTAAGAATAGCACTCCCCCATATCTTCTCGTGGGTGTCGTAAAAGGCGACTAAAAGAATACCCGTGCATATTGCTACCCAGCACATACGGGTCGTACCGATGTCGGGCAGCAGCGACATTGGCACGTATACGGTCTGCGATTGCCAACCCGCCTGCTCAGCGTGGCAATTACGAGCAAAACATCCAATGGCAAGTCAGAACGGACCACGGCCCCCAGTTCCCGGTCACCCTGCTATTCCTGATCAAGGCGGCGGTCACGGTAACGGCAGGGCAGGGGGTGCGAAGAATCCCCGGGTTACGGAAGGCCGCCAAAAACAACTGACCTTGGCGACGTATAATGGACGCACGTTACGGCTGGACGAGCACCTGGCACAACTGGAAGTCGAACTCGAGAGGGTAAAGTGGCACGTTCTTGGGTTATCCGAAGTCCGAAGAGAGGGAGAGGACACTGTAACCCTTGAATCAGGCCACCTTCTATGCTTTCGAGAGGGAGACCAGTTATCTCAGGGTGGCGTAGGGTTGCTGGTCAATAGAGCTTTCTGCGACAACGTTGTAGAAGTGTCAAGTGTGTCGAGTAGGGTTGCGTACCTCATAATTAAATTAACTGAGGGGTATAGCCTCAATGTTGTGCAGGTTTACACACCGACCTCGACGCACTCGGACGATGAAGTGGAAGATATGTTCGATGTAGGGCATGCAGTACCGGTTTACCGGTTTTAATTTTTACCGGTAAACCGTCAATTTTGGCAGCCGGTAAATCACCGGTAATGAAACCAAAAACCGGTAAATTACCGTTGAAATTGTTCAGCTTATTAGTGTTCATTTTGACTGTGTGCACCGTTAGTCTGTGTAAGAAATGTCTAACAATTCAATTCAAATCTATTCAATATAGTTATTTCAGACTTTATCTAAATAAATCCATCTGATTTATACAAAAATAAAACAAAACTTCGCGCGGAAAAGTGCGCGCGACCGCGAGCTCGGGAACGTGCAGGCGGAGGGTGGGGTGTCCGATACATGCGCGCGCAGTGAGTTCGCTACTCGTTACTCGCTTTTGTTAGTAATGAGGGTAGTTTTTGTCTATGGTTTTCTTATGACATTATCCAAGGTGACAACTTAAAATTTTCGGCGGTTTATCATAATACGTTTTTTCACAATCTTGCTTCGAGTGCAACAAAATGGCGGATGCGATAATGTTGACCTTACTGCTCCACGACAACGCGCCCGTTCATTCAGCGCGTGTGGCCAAGGCTGCTATTCAAGAGTGTGGTTTCCAAGAAATTAATCATCCACCGTACAGCCCAGACCTGGCACCTAGCGACTATTTTTTGTTCCCTAACCTGGAAAAAGAGCTTCGTGGAAAGCGATTTTCGGACGATAAAGAGCTCAAAGCGGCCATAAATGATCATTTTTCACAGAAGGACGAAAATTATTTTTTGGGGGGTATGATAAAGATGATTTCGCGATCTAGTAAGTGTATTAAAATTGCAGTATCTAGAAAAATTAAATTATTTCAGGTTTTTCTATCTTTTGTTTCATATCTACCCTATACCGAGAATACTTTGAACGCCCCTCGTAACTATACAGTTATACCTTGCAGCTTGTAGCGTTCTAATGTATGCTAGGCAATAAAGTAAGACCTAAGGTTATGTTACAATTTTTTTATATTTTAATTAATAACTAAGAAGAAAGATTGTTAAACTGATTAATTTAAAGAAATGCGTAAAAGTTTGTTATCCGATGTGATCGTGATTTGTTAATTTTGTTAAAGGTAAAAAAAAAAATATATTTAAAAAAACTTTTGCTTAATTGATTTTTTAACGTCGTGCGTGTAAGTTGGTTTTATTTCCCTAAAAATTTAAAGTACTAAAAATAGAATGATTTTGAAGCATCTTTACAAAAATTTGTTTTTTACCGGTAATACCGGTTTACCGGTAAAAAATATTTAGAGACCGGTAAACTTACCGGTAATCAAAATGGCCGGTAATTGCAACCCCTAGTTCTATGACATATCGAAGGCCTTACATTCCACCACTAAAGCCCACTACAACGTTGTCATGGGGGACTTCAACGCCAAAGTGGGAGTACAGAATTGCAGCGAATCGATAGTAGAATTCCATGGTTATGGAAACAGGAATCATAGGGGGCAAATGCTAGTTAACTTCCTCGAAAGGGAGGGGCTATTCTTCATGAATTCATTCTTCAAGAAAAAGCCCCAAAGGAAGTGGACATGGCAGAGCCCCGACACTATGACGAAAAATGAGATCAATTTCATCATAACGGACAAGAAGCGTATATTCAGAGACGTCTCCGTGATCAATAGGTTTAATACCGGAAGTGATCACCGACTTGTGCGAGGCTCTCTGAATATCAATTTTAAGCTTGAACGTGTCCGTGCTCCGACCAACCCTGCTCCAAACTATAGTGGGGTCTGAAAAGTTCCAGTCTAATCTGGAAAACCGATTTGCTGCCGTGGAAACCACAAATGGCGTTGACATTGACCAGGCCCTCGAGAATGTAGTCGGAATCCTCAGGGAGGAAGGGATAAGATTTTGCGAATTGCAGCGTAAAGGTAGGAAGTCGAAATTTTCGGAAGAAACACTCAAGCTTATGGAAGAACGACGTGAACGCCCACCAGTCACTGCGTCAGAAAGGCATGCTCTAAACAAGAGAATTGGCAAACTAGTTCGACGCGATCTCCGATGCTCCAATATTTGTTCTATAGAACGAGCAATCGAGCAAAATCGGGGATCTAAAGTGTTTGTCCAATCTCTTGGGAGAAGCCATCTGACGAAGTTGACCACCACGGATGGAGTGGTCGTTTCTTCCATACCAGAGGTTCTTTCGGAAGTTGAAAACTTCTACGGCCAGTTGTACGCTGCGCACGCATCTCGGCCTGATCCCGAAAATGAGGATTCCAGAGCTACATTGACACGCCACTACACTGAAGACTTGCCAGAAGTCAGCCTGGACGAAATCGCGATGGCTCTTAGACAGCTTAAAAATGGAAAAGCCCCTGGAGAGGACGGTATTACAACTGAGCTCCTGAAGTCCGGCGGTAAACCTGTAATGAAGGAGCTCCAGAACATATTTAATGCTGTCCTTTTTAATGGCATGAAGTAACATAGCCATACTCCGGAGGCGTGGAGTAAGAGTGTTGTCGTGTTGTTCTTCAAAAAGGGTGATAAAACCCTCCTGAAGAACTACCGACCCATTTCACTCTTGAGCCACGTCTACAAGCTGTTTTCGAGAGTCATCGCGAACCGTCTTGCGAGAAGACTTGATGAGTTTCAGCCACCTGAGCAGGCCGGCTTTCGATCGGGTTACGGCACCATAGACCACATTCACAGAGTGCGGCAGATTATACAGAAGACCGAAGAGTATAATCGGCCCCTGTGCTTAGCGTTTGTGGACTATGAAAAGGCTTTGACTCGGTCGAGACATGGTCTGTTCTGGAATCTTTGCAGCGATGCCAAGTCGACTGGCGATACATCCAAGTGTTCAGAAGTCTGTACGACGCCGCTACTATAGCCGTCCAAATCCAGAACCGGCAGTCTGAGCCTATCCCCATACATCGTGGTGTGAGACAAGGGGATGTTATTTCCCCGAAATTGTTCTCAAATGCATTGGAGGATATGTTCAAGACGCTGGACTGGAAGGGGTACGGCATTAACATAAACGGTGAGTGCCTTTCACACTTGCGATTTGCAGACGACATCGTCATCATGGCGGAAACGCTGCAAGATCTGCAACATATGCTGAGTGGCCTAGCTGATTCTTCCCAACGTATTGGTCTCCGGATGAACTTGGATAAAACCAAGGTTATGTTCAATGAACACGTAAGTCCGGAGCCAATTGCAGTTCAAGGCAGTATTCTCGAAGTTGTTAAGGAGTATGTTTACCTAGGGCAAACCATGCAGTTAGGTAAAAACAACTTCGAGAAAGAGGCCAATAAAAGAATACAGCTGGGCTGGGCAGCGTATGGGAAACTACGTCGAGTCTTCACATCGCCAATCCCACAGTCTCAAGACGAAAGTCTTCAACCAGTGCGTCCTACCCGTAATGACATATGGTGCCGAAACGTGGACACTCACGGTGGGGCTGGTCCACAAATTTAAAGTCGCTCAGCGTGCTATGGAAAGGGCTATGCTCGGGGTTTCTCTGAAAGATCGAATTCGAAACGAGGTGATCCGACAGAGAAACAAAGTCACCGACATAGCCCACCGAATTAGCATGCTGAAGTGGCAGTGGGCCGGCCATATTATCCGAAGAACTGATAACCGATGGGGTAGACGAGTTCTCGAGTGGAGACCGCGGATCGGTAAACGTAGTGTGGGACGTCCTCAGACTCGGTGGAGCGATGATCTTCGCAGGGCGGCTGGCAAGAGCTGGATGAGAGTAGCCGAGGACCGTGCTCAGTGGCGTGCTATAGGAGAGGCCTATGTCCAGCAGTGGACACGCATAGGCTGATGATGATGATGAAATAGACACAACGAGTTTGACTTATTTATAGGCTGTCTTCACTGGGTTTCATGTGGTTATGTATAGTCTAAGTCTCTATCAGATTAAGTAAGAGCAAACTTACGCTATGGCCATTATTCAAAATACCCAAAGTCGAACTGACCAGACACCTACATGGTTCAGATCAAGTAAAATTAAAGTTGAACCCAAAAGATCGGCTCTTCGTTTTGAACGTCTACGGTACACGTTATGGAGAGTGCGCTCATAACTATTCTCTCGTCTCGAGTAACCGCAACCAATTTTTTTAACCGGTTACCCAGTTAAAAAAATTAAATTAAATTTATTTGTCTCCCAAAAACATGTTGCAGCTATCCTTAGTTCTAACCAAACTTGTAACAATTCAAGACTCGTTCAACTGCTGTTAACCAGGTTACTCTGTAACGAGTCACGTAGCTCGTAAAAGGAAAAAAAAAACATATTTATCACTAAGATACCGCCACCAACTGCTGGATAAAGCCTTTAAAAAAGGGTGGTATAATTGAAATTTAGAATTACTTGGACATGGACACCTAAGAGAACCAACTTATCTATCATCAAGTCCGTGTTAAAAAATATCATCAGCTTATTTGGCCACACAATGCGTATGCCCATATTTCGAACAAATTTGTAATTACTGGAAAAGCTTTTGTTTGGTATGGTAGAATACTAGGTACCTCATTCCTTAGAGTGCAGTTTAGCGGATGACTTATTAAATTATAACAGAGCTATACTGTACAGTAGCAGTAAAACCTTACGGTCTCATGGAGCCATTGAAAGTTCAACCCAGAATTCGTCATTGAGATACAATTTGTCCTTCGCAACAGCCTAAAAATCGACGATATGTTTCGATTTATAATAATAAAACATTTATTTCGGATAGAACAGATCCATAGTGTTGTTAGTAGCCAAACTGTACCAGGCAGAACACATAACTGTTACAATATGTCTATGTTAATATGAACTCATATTGTGTCCCTGCATAGTTTCGTAAGATTAGCTTAAGATTTGTAACAGAAAACTCTAACATGTATGTACCCATTTAACATTGTAGATTTGTTAGTATTAAGATCACTTTATATCTCCACATATAGTGATAAAATAAAACGATGTTAGTACGTAAGATGCCTTTTTTTTTAACCCTAAAAAGGGGTTAAAAAAAACCCTCCGGAGGACACGGGGGAGGGAGGTGGTGAATGCTCATGCATAACAGCACGGGCCCGGCCGTGCTGCCAATGTGGGACTCACAGGAAGTGCGCCTATCCACTAAACACCACCTGGGGGCTGGTTTGGTCCTAAGGACCCCTAAACCGACATCGGGAGCGACCCACCTCGATGCCGAGGAGGGCGCGCAGCGGAGCTCCCTAGGGGAGCGTCCGCTTGGGACAGTTCGTCACATAGTGACCGCGGTTAGGTGAGAGTGGTGTCCCCACTAGCGGGGACACCGGCGGGGGCGGGGGCTACGTCTGACTGGGACTGGGCCTCTATAAGTAGGCGGTCCAGATCAGATGAAAGTTGATCGGGCGGGTCGACGAGGGCGTTCCTAAGCCTGCGCACCAGGTAACGGGAGTTCGTCGTGGGCGGTGTGTAGTCCGCTGCTTGGCGGATAAGGGGGTTGGGGTGTACTTCGGCCGTGTACCGAGGGACCGGGGGGCGCGACATTAAACTACTTAGATGAGGCAGAGCAGATGGCTGTGTTCGGCCACAGCCATCAGACACGCGATGGGGGAGGTTGCGGCGCGCAATTTGCGCGCCAGGACCGCTATTTCGGCCAAGTCTAAGTGCTCAATGGCGGCGCTGACCGGGGCCTGAGAGTGAGAGGCGCCCGAGGGGGCGGGGCGCGAAGCGAGGGGGGGTGGCTGGGTGACGGGGGCGGGGTGGCTGGGTGACGGGGGGGCGTGGCTGGGTGGGCGCTACAGGCCTGGCTGTAGCGGCGAGAGGGGCGGGGGAGCCACGCCGGGGCCTGGGGGGGGTTAGAATTGGCGGTGGGGCGGCCGAGAGAGGGAAAGTTGGACGGACTAAGAGCCGGCGGCGGCACTGGTCTCCTCTGAGAAGGCTTAATCGCCTTTGGAGCCTTAGGGGGGGAGGAGCGGGGGGCACGCGGGCATCCCCGGTAGTTGGCCGGATGGCCGGGCTGCTTGCACAGCACGCAAGCCGGAGGACCATCCGATTCGCGAGTGCGCAAGCAGTCCCCGGTGGCGTGAGGCTCGAGGCACTTCACGCACCTAAGGGGGGCGGAGCAATTGGCGGACGCGTGACCATAGAGCTGGCAGCGGTGGCATTGGCCAGGGTGGCCGCGCCTGTGGGGCTTTTCCACTTTAATGCAGGAGAGCCCACAGACGGTGAGCTTTCCGGAGAAAATGGACCTACTCGAGGGGGTGTTGGTGCGAATCACCAGGGATAACGGGAAGGTTTTTCCGCGGCTGCTGTGCATAGGATGCAGCCTCTACGGGATGACCTTGTGCGATAAGGTCATCCTTGATGGAATCAAGAGGAAGTTCTGAGGGAACGCCTCTGAGTACAGCCCGTACCT
The DNA here is from genome assembly GCA_963969515.1 of Yponomeuta evonymella. Classification (NCBI taxonomy): domain Eukaryota; kingdom Metazoa; phylum Arthropoda; class Insecta; order Lepidoptera; family Yponomeutidae; genus Yponomeuta; species Yponomeuta evonymella. The sequence goes on along the minus strand of OZ018370.1, from coordinate 404,040 downwards.
TGCGCTCCTCGGGGAGCGTAGGTGTGGTACGGGACCTTGTTTTGTGTGAGGAGCCTAGTAAGGCTCCTGAAGTGGTCGGTGGATGGTACCTCGATTTTTATCGAGTTGCCCCAGTTTTGGGCCTTTGTGTACTGGACCTTGTGGTCCAGGCATAACTTGGACACCGATGTCCATGCGGATTTGTCTCTTAAGAAGACGGGAGGGGGGACTTAGCCTTCGGAGGCTGCGGTGAGAACCGCTTGACGGGTTTTGCCGGCGGCGGCGCGGGGATGTCTAAGGACATGAGGGGGCAGGGGTGGCGGGCGGTCACCGCGGCGGTTACGGGGGCTGCGGGGGGGCAGGGGGCTGCGGTCACGGGGGACGAGCGGGGGGTAGGTGAGTTACCTTTCTTGGGGGAAGAAGCTTGCTTACTCAAGAGCTTCTTCCTCGGGACAACGGTTTTAAAACCGTGGCCTTCATCCGAAGAGAATTCGGCCGCGGTGGTGCTTGCGCACGAGTAAACTACAGCGGCGGAGTCAGGAGACTCGGAGCCGCGAGATACGGAGCGTTACCGTGGGCGCGAGGGGCCAGTGTTGGAGTCGGTCTCCATGGGGGGCGAGGGGGCGGGAGAGGGGGTGGACTCAGGAGAGTCCGGGGTCGCGGCGGCGGCGGTCGGGGTCCTACAGTATGCCTGAAGGGCATCGAGGAGCCCGTGCTCCTTTATAAAGCGGAAAAATTGCTCAGGAGAGCAAGGGGGCTGAGTCATCGTGACTGGCGGCACCCCTGCCGGCGGCAGGGGGGCGGGGGGGGAGCGTGGGTAAATACCAGCAATAGTAAGACAGGGGGACAGAGCTAAGTAAGCAGAAGCAGTAGTCTAGCGGGGGCTAGACAATTACTTGTTAGACTCCGGCAGGCTGAAGAGCCCGAACACTGACGTAAGATGCCTAGTCTAAGCCTATCTTTGTATTAAATTCATTGGACTATTTTTGGGGCACGCCCCCTAACTAATAGCGTGCTTCACACGCGTCTATCTGCGAACCTAAACTATACTATATATATTTGTAAACCTGTCCGAAATAAACTCACTAATAACTTCTCTTCGATCAAGAACCGGTCTTTTCATTACCTCACTACCACAAGAAACCCCTTATGTGCTTAGGTAGACTCAACATAGCACACAAACTAAACTACAAATAAAAAGTAGGCTTGAAAATTACTTAATTTAAAAAACTTATTTACATTTTACTTACTTTTTTTTAAACATGTAAGTTATCCAGATGCTCCCACATTGGACAGTCCGACCTATCCCCCAATACCTGCAGGAGGCCGCTGGCACTGCCTCGGACGCGGCCTAGCAGGGACGCCGCACGCTGGCGCATTAGGTATGGCATGAAAGCAGTCCGTGCAGGCCTCCGGCAACACGCAGCACCGAGGCGGCCCCAACAGAATCCTAGACATTGTTATACTGTATGCGGAGAGCGCTGAGCGCAATCTGAGTACAGCGGGCCCACAGGCTGCACGTGTAAAAAGATTGACAGTGTCTAGCCCCCGCTAGACTACTGCTTCTGCTTACTTAGGTCTGTCCCCCTGTCTTACTATTTCTGGTATTTACCCGCGCTCCCCTCGCCCTCTGCCGCCGGCAGGGGTGCCGCCAGCCACTATGGCTCAGCCCCCGTGCTCTCCTGAGCAGTTTATCGACTTCATAAAGAAGCAAGGCCTCCTAGATGTCCTACAGGCATATTGTAGGACCCCGACCGCCGCCGCCGCGACCCCGGACTCTCCTGAGTCGTCGTCCTCCCTCCCCGTCTGCCCCCTCGCCCCCCATGGAGACCGACTCCAACACTGGCCCCTCGCGCCCGCGGAAACGCTCTGTATCTCGCGGCTCCGAGTCTCCTGACTCCGCCGCAGCAGTATACTTCTCCGCAAGCACCACCGCGGCCGAATTCTCCTCAGATGAAGGCCACGGTTTTAAAACGATTGTCCCGAGGAAGAAGCTCCTGCGTAAGCAAGCTTCTTCCCCCAAGAAGGGAAGCTCACCCCCCCACCCCGCTCGTCCTTCGTGACCGCAGCCCCCGTAACCGCCCCCCACCCCCACTTTTGTCCTTAGACATCCCCGCGCCGCCACCGGCCAAACCCGTCAATCGGTTGTCACCGCAGCCTCAGAAGGCTAAGTCCCCCCTCCCGTCTTCTTAAGAGACAAATCCGCATGGACATCGGTGTCCAGGTTATGCCTCGACCACAAGGTCCAGTACTCAAAGGCCCAAAACTGGGCCGATTCGATTAAATCGACGACCCTCCACTGACCACTTCAGGAGCCTTACTAGGCTCCTCACACAACACAAGGTCCCCTACCACACCTACGCGCTCCCCGAGGAGCGCAAGGTACGGGCTGTCCTTAGAGGCGTTCCCTCCGAACTCCCTCTCGACTCCATCAAGGATGACCTTATCGCACAAGGTCATCCCGTAGAGGTTGTGCATCCTATGCACAGCAGCCGCGGCAAGACCTTCCCGCTATCCCTGGTGTTTCTTACCAACACCCCCACAGCTAGGTCCATTTTCTCCGGAGAGCTCACCGTCTGTGGGCTCTCCAGCATTAAGGTAGAGAAGCCCCACAGGCGCGACCACCCTGGCCAATGCCACCGCTGTCAGCTCTATGGCCACGCGTCCGCCCCCCCTAGGTGCGTGAAGTGCCTCGAGCCTCACGCCACCGGGGACTGCACACGCACTCGCGAATCGGAGGGTCCTCCGGCTTGCGTGCTGTGCAAGCAGCCCGGGCATCCGGCCAACTACCGGGGAGGCCCGCGTGCCCCCCGCTCCTCCCCCCCTAAGGCCCCTAAGGCTCCAAAGGCGATTAAGCCTTCTCCTCAGAGGAGACCAGTGCCGCCGCCGGCTCTTACCCCGTCCAACTTTCCCTCTCTCGGCCGCCCCACCGCCAATTCTAACCCCCCCAGGCCCCCGCGTGGGCCCCTCGCCCCTCTCTCGCAGCCACAGCCAGGCCTGTAGCGCCCACCCAGCCACGCCCCTTCGCGCCCCACCCCCTCGGGCGCCTCTCACTCTCAGATCGCGGATGACCTCTTGACGGTCAGCGCCGCCATTGAGCACCTAGACTTGGCCGAAATAGCGGTCCCCCTCCTCCAACCGCCGTCCGATGGCTGTGGCCGAACACAGCCATCTGCTCTGCCTCATCTAAGTAGTTTAATGTCGCGCCCCCCGGTCCCTCGGTACACGGCCGAAGTACACCCCAACCCCCTTATCCGCCAAGCAGCGGACTACACACCGCCCACGACGAACTACCGTTACCTGGTGCGCAGGCTTAGGAACGCCCTCGTCGACCCGCCCGATCAACTTTGATCTGATCTGGACCGCCGCCTACTTATAGAGGCCCAGTCCCAGTCAGACGTAGCCCCCGCCCCCGCCGGTGTCCCCGCTAGTGGGGACACCACTCTCACCTAACCGCGGTCACTATGTGACGAACTGTCCCAAGCGGACGCTCCCCTAGGGAGCTCCGCTGCGCGCCCTCCTCGGCATCGAGGTGGGTCGCTCCCGATGTCGGTTTAGGGGTCCTTAGGACCAAACCAGCCCCCAGGTGGTTTTTAGTGGGTAGGCGCACTTCTTGTGAGTCCCACATTGGCAGCACGGCCGGGCCCGTGCTGTTATGCATGAGCATTCACCACCTCCCTCCCCCGTGTCCTCCGGAGGGTGCCCTTTTTAGGGCTTAAAAAAAAAGATTAGTTCGTCAGTGTTTCGTCTCATTTCTTCAAGACCATCTTCGAACCTGCCTACAAAATTGTGTTTTTCCTGTGTGGCTGTGTAGGCCAAGTCGAAAGGGCAGCCACAGTCCCTTTTAAATGACCACCCTGTATATCGCGTGGACAGGCAATAAATACAATGTTATATCTTTTTAAATTAAGCGAAAACATAAAACAACAAAGTGTATGTAAAATGCCTTATAGTATTAAAATGAAACGATTACTCGAGAAATCGTATTATAATACTGCGATGGCCTCTGCGCCGCGCAATGGAATAATTTTTTTTCATCCCAATAAAATATATATATTTCTATAATGTGGGTAAGTATGACTTTTGTTTTCTTTTTTTTTTATTTTATTTCGATATACCCAATAGTAAAATAATAAACGATGTTTATTTGCAAAAATGTACTTTGAGATTTTTGGTTTTCGTCAAATATTTTGGTTTTTTTATTATGAAATTTGTAGTTTTGTTTTAGATATGAGTTCCTCGTCCTTTATTTACCTAAAAATGATACCAAACTTGCCCTAGTAGCTTTAAGTAGGGAGGTAGAGAGCTTCAAAGGAGCGCGGCGGAAGCAAACTTCCCCTCCTCCCCCCGCCTACCCGCAAGGTGGTTCCGGATGGCTCCCGGTCTAAATCGACTCAGAACCACTCAAGGAACAACTGTGCCAAGCGGCTTCCTTCAATAAAAAAATGCAGGGTTCTGCCACTATTTCCCAGACTACCACCCCAATACCGAAGTTCGCCCCAGTACCGGCACCCGCCCCAAGGACTTTCACCGCCCAAGAGCCGCCCAAGCCCAAGCCCCAGCGTCAGCACATGGAAAGGGCTGCCCCCCAGCCCACCTCCTGACGAGCACCATTGCCTCTGCTGTACGCGCCGCAGCAAACGAGCCGCCCGCTGCTCAACGTACTGTAATACGCTACTTAGTAATACAGATTTAAGGGAAAATATAATATATTTTTATTATACTCTTTTTCATCGATTCCCTAGCCTAGCTGGGGATCGACTGACATCTAAAACAAAACGTAACGATTCGCTTCAAAATATTCAAATAAGACGAGAAGGCTCTGCCAGCCAGCTTCTATAAAGAGGAATCGTTACATTTCCCCCCCGGTTATCATAAAATTTTAATTGTAATTAAAATTTTATGATAACCGGGGGGAAATGTAACGATTCCTCTTTTCAGGTGACTTTGTCAACGATCTTCCTTTGCCTGTAGTACCAGTAGTCTCCTTTTGTTGTTGCTGTTGTGACTTGTATGGTGCACTGCCTCCACCAGTACCACCTGAACCACTTTGACCTCCAGGTCCTCCTGGCCCACCAGGTCCCAAGACCATAAGATTTAGGTTTGCATATAGGAGGATTGATGGGACACTATCCATAAGAACAGTTATCGTCTCGACCTTCAAGGATGTGGCAAGACCTGAGCTTATTGTAGATGAAAAACTCATAACAATGAAGCAGGCCACTTTGTTGGCAATGGTCACATTTTGTAAGGTGAGTGATTATGCTTATGCGAAGGATGCTTGTGTCATTATGACACCATTATGTGGCGCAATTTTCTCAACGGAGTCTATAAATGCTCTTGGAGAAGAACTTGCAATGGCACCTGTCGATGTCGTAAAAGCTATTAACTGTAGCACAGCACCAAATGGACACTACCTGCCACAAAGTGACATGGCATGTGCGATCGTGGCAGTTATTTCGGCAACACGCGGGATGACGGCTAAAGGAGCTAGAGATCAGATGATCAACAAGGTAATAAAACAATATGCAGCACAACACAAAGTTTATGATGCCAACAAATTTAATTGCTTTGCTGAGCATGCTCTAGGTGGGGTTCCTCAGGGATTGGACTCTGCATCGCTGATAGACAACTTCAAAAATATCCAGACATCAGCTAGGTTGAGGAGAGAGCCTAAAAAGGAACCTGGCAGCTCGAAGAAACCTCCAAGTGGTGGTGGAAGTGGGCAAGGACCTTCAAGTGGACCAGGTGGGCCAGGAGGACCTGGAGGTCGAAGTGGTTCAGGTGGTACTGGTGGAGGCAGTGCACCATACAAGTCACAACAGCAACAACAAAAGGAGACTACTGGTACTACAGGCAAAGGAAGATCGTTGACAAAGTCACCTGAAAAGAGGAATCGTTACATTTCCCCCCCGTTTATCATAAAATTTTAATTACAATTAAAATTTACCCTAGCTAACACACTTCGGTAACCTAACGTCAGTCATCTGTCCTACAGTATCGGGGAAATTGTACAATCCCGGCGAATGCATGACGCTCCGTTACTAATTCGGTCAGTGTGCCAGAACAATTCAAAGACCATCAAGACAATCTAGTCAACATTGATAAAACCTCAAAGTTATTTACAATTAAAACGCAAAAGAAAATTGGTCTATGACTGAACGGACAGACCCCCGTGTAACGATTCCTCTTTATAGAAGCTGGCTGGCAGAGCCTTCTCGTCTTATTTGACTCATGGCGAAGAATAATGACAGATAATTCACTGTTGACGGGAACTCTGATTTTAACCTATCAACTAAATCGACATACTTCATCCCTTCTTCATATATTTCTTTGTGTTGTAGTTAGGCAATAAAATGTGTGAAACTCTAAAGAGGATTAATTGTCTACTGCACTGTCTTGTTTGAAAATGGCGTAGTAAGCACGTTTTTACATTTTCTGTGTTTTTCACCGAAGCCAATAAACTCATCAGCTTGCAAGAAACAATCTTTGCCTTGAGTTCTAATAACAGGTTATGGGCCCAGTCGTTTTCGTGACTCTGTTTAGGTGAAGATTGGTGTTTTGGGAGGCAAGCTGATTTTCGTTGGAGGAGCGCTTAGTGACAAGGGACGGGCAGCTGCGTTTGGGGGCTGGCGGTACTGGAGTAAAAAGTACTGCAACTAACGCAACCTTGTTGCTTTCTACAACGAAAGGCGAGCTCAATCCAGGACGATGGATCAGCTCATGTCGGCGGGATCGGTGGGGGTTTTCAAACTCGAGGGGCAACGAAACTGGAGTCTGTGGAAGTTTCAAATGATAGTGCTATTCAGATCACTAGACTTGCTGTCAGTCGTGAATGGCACGGAAGTGAAGACTGGGGAAAATGCAGTTGGGTGGTTGAAAAAGGATGCGAAGGCTCAGGGATTGCTCGTCACTAGATTGTCGGAAAGTGCTATGGTCCACATTACCAACTGTGAGACGGTCACTCAAATGTGGAACAAACTACTGACTATATACGAGCAGAAGTCAAGCACGAGCATACATCTTCTTCAACAACGATTCCTCAGTTTCAAATATGAAGAAGGGATGGACATGTCAACGTTTGTCTCAAAAATTCAAGAGATGGCTAGTCAACTGAAACAAGCTGGAGAGTTTCTCATAACGAAGTTACTAATGTCGTTACCAGAAAAATATGGACATTTTGTCTCAGCCTGGGAGTCGGTTGATCCAGCGCGTCAAAACCTGGATGACCTAGTTGGAAGATTATTGTTGGAGGAAGAGAGGTTGAGGAGTAGATTGAGCACTTCGGAGAATAACAGAGAGAACAATATCGCTTTAGTTTCAAAAACCCAAGCAAAGTGCTTCAAATGTAATCGGGTGGGACATTTGGCAAAAGATTGCAGAAGTAACAAGGAAAACCGGAGATGTTTCCTGTGCAATAAAGCTGGTCATTTAAAATGGCAGTGTCCAAAGAATACGAATAATAAATCGAGCTATAAGAAGGATAATAATGCATTCCCAGTTATGACAGCAAATGCGATGACTACTGACAGCGGACTTCATGTAGTTCAAACAAGACAGTGCAGTAGACAATTAATCCTCTTTAGAGTTTCACACATACAACACCTCCCCTTAATAAAATACATATAACAAAACTAACTACACACATTGAAATTTCCCTTATATATATATATATATATATATGTATATATATATAAGAGGAAACTTCATCATGTAAAACTGATTGAGAGATCAGCAAAATGTACTAAAGACCCCAATCCATTGTCAACAGCGATGTGTTTGTTAAACAAGAAATATCCTCTTGTGGTGGATGAGAAAAAAGCATTGTATTACCAGATGCCCAAGCATTTGTTCCCTCCAGAGACAACAGGAAAGATTATGATATCAGTAAGTTGAATAAAGTGTTTGGAACGAGTGTATGGGTGCACATTCCGAAAGAGAAAAGGCGCAAACTTGATTCAAAGGCCGAAAAAGGCATGTTTGTCGGATATGAAGGTAGTAAGGGCTTCCGCATTTTTTATGAAAGAGAGAAACTGGTTCAGGTTAAGCGAGACGTTGTATTTATTTATAATACAGAGCCGGTGTCTGAGATCAATACTAAGCAGGTAGTGCACCTGGACCAAGAGCTCGAACAGACAGTACCTGAAGAGGTGGTGTATCTGAACATACAGCGACCACTCGAACAATCAGAGACATCGCAGGAAGTACTGAACATTGAAAGACACCAAGAGCAGGTAGACAGAGAGAATCTGCAATTAACGTCAGAGACAGAAAATGAGACTGGAAGTGTAACATTTGAGTCAGCGGAGGAGAAGATTGAAGAGCCGATAACGACAAGATCAGGGAGAGTAGTGAAACGTCCTAGACGATTGGATGATTACATACTCGTTGCAGGCAAAGGTGAACCTGAAAATTACAAAGAAGCAATGAAAAGAGAGGATGCTGATAACTGGAAAAAAGCGATAGACAAGGAGCTAGAACAACTACAAGAAAAGAATACCTGGACGTTTAAAGAGGAGGTACCAGAAGGTCAAGCGATCATCAGTACTAAGTGGGTACTACGGCTGAAACAAGATCATAAAGGAGAAATATTCTATAAAGCAAGGTTGGTGGCACGAGGATTCCAACAGAGTGATTTTGATGATCCTGATCTTTACGCCCCAGTGGTAAAACTTAATACATTTAGGATCTTCACGGCGGTGGCTACTAGGTTGAACTGTAGAATAAGTCAATTGGATGTATGTAACGCTTTTTTAAACAGCAAAATTGACGAAGATGTTTACTTAAAAATGCCAGAGGGCGTGGACATTAAGTATACTACTCTGTGTAAAAAGTATCGGGAATATGTCAATAAAAAGACCCGCGTAAAAGAGGTCGTCTTAATTTTTTTACTGCATGTTGGTAGCACTGTACTGATTTAGCGCGCAAAATTTGAGCGGGATCTGTCATTAAATTTGTTTTAAACTACACTTTTTGTTGGTCATAGTTTTGAGTCCTCGGCGATTTTTACAATGGAAAATATTGTTGAACAGAGTGTGCCTTAAATTTTGTGTTTCAAATGATATTTCATGTGGTGAATCACTAAAAATGTTGCGAAATACCTACGGCGAATCGTGTATATCGAAAACAAGGGGTTATGAATGGTATAAGGCTTTTAAAGAAGGCCGAGAAGTAGTAGTAGACTTGCCTCGTTCTGGTAGACCTTCAACCGCTATGACCAAAGAAAACATCGACAGAATCAAGAAGCTTGTCGGCGATCGACGACTTTTTAGATTTAAGTTCCTTAGTGATTAGATAGACATTAGATAGGTAGTTGGTAGATAGGTACCTTAGTTGTAAGAATACGTTTGTTTAGATTTAAGTCACATTTCTATTAAATAATTTTACATTGTTTAGTTTTAGGATGATTTCACTTACCTTTCATTTGTTTTCATAACCAGTACGATGCATATTATGTTATTTACTTTGTAAGCGATTGTAAACTAGATAGAATACCTCTTGCACCACAATTACTAGTGTATTAAATCTGCAGAACAGATTTTCTATGTAGAATTTTATCTCGTAAACCACATTAGAAGCACGTCACGGATTAGGATAAAACTGGTAAAACCACATAGATCAGCCTAAAATCTGTCGAAATACAACACATAGCACTCTATAGAATGGTGACATTGAGCCAAAATTAGCTAACAAAATCTTATGTTTCCGAAAGCGATAACTTTCGATTGGCTCAACCGATCTTGATGAAATTTGCACAGCAGGTAGTTTTTACTAATATCTAACCATTTTTATTCTCACTAATAAGATTTATTAATATTCTTCAGAGTTATTTCGATAGAAAAGTTCAGTCTATTTTCCTCAGTAAATCTGTACAAAATCCTATAAGAAACTTATTAGAATGCCAGAAACTTATTAGAATGTTACTTATTCCAATGAGAAAACATAATTTTAATGTAAATTAATGCGTAATTCCATGTAAATTCGCTAGGAAAGTAAATAAAGATAAGTAGGCTATCTATCTCGCTCGCTCACGCACCCCCCTCGCGCAGCCCCCGCCCCGGAACTAGGGCAATTTGCTATAAAAGGCGGCCGATCTCCGACGATCGGTCACAGTTCGTTTGCATTAGCGTCGAGAGCGACACGTCTCGCTCTCCGCTACTGGACCGCCCGCCCGCTTACACAGTGCGCCCGTGTACAGCCGGCGAGCCCTTATCGAATTGTTACTCACTTTTCCTTATCTCTTTGTTACAGTGTCCCGAACACCTGCCTGCCGCATTCCGAGTGAGTAAGTGTCTAGCCCCCGCTAGACTTTCTTGACTTGCTTTGTTTCTGTCCCCTTATCTCCATTGTGGTATTATTTAACCGCGCTCCCCCCGCCCCCCTGCCCCCGGCAGGGGTGCCGCCTGCCACTATGGCTCAACCTCCCTGCTCTAATGAGCAACTTTTCAAATTCATTAAGGAGCACGGGCTCCTAGACGCCCTTATGGCCTACTGTAGGCCCCCGACCGCCGCCGCCGCGATCCCGGACTCCTGAGTCCCCCGCCCCCGCCTCCCCCGGCCCCTCCGGCCCTTTGTCCCCCATGGAGACCGACTCCACCTCTGGCCCCTCGCGCCCACGGAAACGCTCCGTCTCTCGCGGCTCAGAGTCTCCCGACTCCGCCGCTACAGTTTACTCGTGCGCCGACATCTCCTCCGATGAAGGCCACGAATTCAAAACTTTTGTCCCTAGGAAAAAGCTCCTGCGGAAGCAAGCTTCTTCCTCCAAACGCAACTCGCCTACCCCCCGCTCGTCCCCCGTGACCGCAGCCCCCTGTCCCCCCGCAGCCCCCGCAACCCCCGCGGCGACCGCCCCCTCCCCCCGCCCCCTCATGTCCCTAGACATCCCCGCAATGCCTCCGGCAAAACCGATTAAGCGGTTCTCACCGCAGCCTCCAAAGGCAAAGTCCCCCCCTCCCGTCTTCCTACGGGATAAATCCGCCTGGACATCTGTGTCCAAACTGTGCCTGGACCACAAGGTCCAGTACACTAAGGCCCAAAACTGGGGCGACTCAATAAAAATTGAGGTCCCCACGACAGACAACTTCAGGAGCCTTACTAGGCTCCTTACACAAAATAAGGTCCCGTACCATACGTACGCGCTCCCCGAGGAACGCAAGGTACGGGCCGTCCTCAGAGGAGTTCCCTCCGAACTCCCCCTAATTTCAATAAAAGACGACCTTATTGCACAAGGTCACCCCGTAGAGGCTGTGCATCCCATGCACAGCTCCCGCGGAAAAATATTTCCACTCTCCCTGGTGATTCTCACCAACACCCCCTCCGCGAAGACGATCTTCTCAGGAGAGCTCACCGTCTGTGGGCTCTCCTGCATAAAAGTTGAGAAGCCCCACAGGCGCGGCCACCCTGGCCAATGCCACCGTTGCCAACTCTATGGCCACGCTTCCGCCAACTGCTCCGCCCCCCCTAGGTGCGTGAAGTGCCTAGAGCCTCACGCCACCGGGGACTGCTTGCGCACTCGCGAGTCGGAGGGTCCTCCATCTTGCGTACTGTGCAAGCAGCCCGGCCATCCGGCCAAATACCGGGGGTGCCCGCGTGCCCCCCGCTCCTCCCCCCCTAAGGCCCCTAAGGCCACAAAGGCGTCCCAGCCCCCTCCTCAAAGGAGACCAGCCCCACCGCCGGCTAACACCCCGTCCAACTTCCCCTCCCTCGGCCGCCGCGGCTGCCCCACCACCACCAATCCCAACCCCCCCCAGGCCCCCGCGTGGGCCCCCCACCCCTCCCCCGCCGCTACAGCCGGGCCTGTAGCGCCGACCCAGTCCCTCAGCCCCGCTCCGCGCCCCGCCCCCTCGGGCGCCCCTCACTCCCAGATCGCGGATGACCTCTTGACGGTCAGCTCCGCAATCGCCAACATTAATCTAGCCGAAATATCGGTCCTGGCGCGCAAACTGCGCGCCGCAACCTCCCCCACCGCGCGTCTGATGGCTGTGGCCGAACACAGCCATCTGCTCTCCCTTATATAAGTGAGATAATGTCGCGCCCCCCGGTCCCTCAGACCACCCAGTCCCCTGTCAGCGCGGGTCGCATCAAGCCTAGGAGTGTCTCGCTCATCTCGTACAATGCTCGCGGCCTCCGCAGCAACGTACCTGAACTCAGAGAGTTCGTCAAAGAACTCGAAGTCGATCTGTTGCTAGTGCAGGAAACTTGGCTCAAACCCCATACCAAGGGCCTGAGTATTCCCAAGTTTTCTCTCGTTAGGAACGACAGAGCCGACGGCCGTAGAGGCGGCGGCACTGCCATTTACTTTAGGAAGTCCCTCCATTGCTCCCCCGTCCCCACTCCAGCCCTCACTAACATGGAGGCTACCATCTGTAGATTAGCTCTGACGGGTCATCCGTCCCTAGTCATAGCCTCTATTTACATACCCAGCGGAACACTACCCCTAAGGAGTGATTTCGAAGCCATCCTCGCTCTAGGCGCCCACACCGTTATGTTCGGGGATTTTAACTCCAAACATACGGATTGGACCTGCCTACAGACGAACCCCGCCGGTACTGCCCTCCTCGGCATAACCGAGGCGTTAGAATTGGACGTCTTATGTCCCTACTCCCCCACTCATTACCCCGATATCATAGACCACGCCCCCGACGTACTAGACTTTGCTCTAGTAAGGGGTGTCAATCTCAACCTCAGGGCGATCGAGACTCTCGACGACCTAGGTTCCGACCACCGACCGGTGTCCCTTCAGCTAGGCCCCCCACCGTCACCCTCCACACTCTCCACCAAAACCATCACCAATTGGGACAGTGTCAGAAGCTCCTTAGTCACCAACTTTGAAGCCCCCGACTCGCCTTATGCGCTCCCCCCTGGCCACTTCGACACGACAGACAAAATAGATAGCGCCGTAGAGTCCCTCACCCTTTTGGTCCAATCAGCAATTCGTGAGGGCGAGCGTGTAGTACCGGTCCACGACCGGAAACTGCCTCTCGCTATCAAGAACCTGATTAGGGCCAAAAGAGCCGCCCTCCGGAGGGCCTCCCTCTACCCAACTCCTGCCTACAAGAAACGCGCGAACGATCTCCAGCGGCAAGTCAGATCCCGTCTCTCTGAGTTTAACAACGCCCAATGGGGCGATCTCATGGAGACCATCTCCCCCTCCCACCAGGCTTACTATAGAGTAGCCAGGGCCCTCCGGGCAGACGCGATCACTCACACACCACCCATGGCCCGCCCCGATGGCTCTACAGCCTTCGAGGACGTTGAGAAGGCCGAGTGTTTCGCCGACAGCATTGAGTCCCAATGCTCGCCCAGCACTCAGCAGTGCGACCCAACTCACGTCGGTATGGTCGAGGAGGAGGTCCGTAAAAAGACCTCCCTCCCTCTTCCAACCGGCGAAAATCCCATTGCGGTTTCGACAGACGAAATTCAGTCTTTCATCAAAAGACTGAAACGTAAAAAGGCCCCAGGAGCGGATGGTATTGCCAACCTAGCGCTCAAGATGTTCCCCACCCAGGTGCTAACCCTGTTAGCAGTAATTTTCAATACCTGTTTTGACCACTGCCACTTCCCACCCGCGTGGAAAGAGGCGACGGTCATAGGCATCCCAAAGCCGGGAAAGCCCCTCAACCTCCCCTCTAGCCATCGCCCCATCAGCCTCCTCAAGGCCATGGGCAAACTCTTCGAGAGAGTCATCCTCACTCGTATGAGGAATCACCTCTTCCCCTCAGAGGGGCCCCCCCTCATCATCCCCCACCAATTTGGTTTTCGGGCAATTCACTCTTGCCCCCAACAAGTCCACCGCATAGTAGAGTATATTCTAGGCGGGTTTTTCCCCAGACGTGAAAAGACGGTAGCCGTCTTATTCGATGTCGCCAAGGCCTTCGATAAGGTCTGGCACGCAGGGCTAATTTTTAAGTTGTATGAGCTGGGTCTCCCCGACCGACTTGTCCGCATCTTAGCTTCCTTTCTGAAGGACCGCTCCTTCCGCTATAGACACGAGGGCATTCTCTCTTCCCTCCGCCCCCTCAGAGCCGGGGTCCCGCAAGGCTCCGTGCTCTCCCCCCTCCTGTACATTTCGTAAACAAATGACATCCCCATCCCCCGCAATGGGGTCCAACTGTCACTTTTCGCTGACGACACCGCACTCTACTGCAAGAGTCGGAAAATGTCAGTCATCCTTAATAGGCTCCAATCCGCGGTCGATGAGCTAGGTGCCTGGTTCAGGCTCTGGCGAATCGAGGTCAACCCGGAAAAGAGCACCGCGATCCGTTTCGACCATAAGGTCCGCCGCGGTCTCTCCGACCGACCTATCCGTATGTTAGGTACCGCAGTCCCCTGGCGTTCCACCGCCAAATACCTAGGTGTCACCCTGGACAGCAGACTGACATTTAGGCCTCACATCCGGAAGGTGACCCGGACCGCCCGTTTTTACCTAGGCCGCCTATCCTCCATGATAGGCCGACACAGTAGGATGTCCCCTAGGAACAAGCGAACACTCTATAAGGTTTGCATTCGCCCCGTGCTGACTTACGCGGCACCCGTCTTCGCCCACGCGTCCCCCAAAGCCCTGTACGAACTTCAGAAAGTTCAAAATCTTTTCATTCGTAGAGCTCTGAACGCCCACTGGTGTGTCAGAAATGCCGACCTCCATCGGGATATGGAGATTCCAACCATACAACAATTTATTAAATCTCTTTCAGAGACTTTCTTTAGCACGGCCGAAGTGCACCCCAACCCCCTTATCCGCCAAGCAGCGGACTACACTCCCCCCACGACGAACCCCCGTTACCTGGTGCGCAGGCCCAGGAACGCCCTCGTCGACCCCCCCGATAAACTTTCATCTGACCTGGACCGCCTACTAGAGGCCCAGTCCCAGTCAGAAGTAGCCCCCGCTCCCGCCTCCGCCGGTGTCCCCACCGGCGTCCCCACCTCTCCCTCCTAGCCGCGGTCACGATGTGACGAGCAGTCCCAAGCGGACGCTCCCTTAAGGAGCTCCGCTGTGCGCCCTCCTCGGCTTCGAGGTGGGTCGCTCATGACGTAGGTTTAGGGGTCCTTAGGACCAAACCAGCACCCAGGTGGTGTTTAGTGGGTAGGCGCACTTCCTGTGAGTCCCACATTGGCAGCACGGCCGGGTCCGTGCTGTTATGCATGAGCATTCACCACCTCCCTCCCCCGTGTCCTCCGGAGGGTGCCCTTTTTAGGGCTAAAAAAAAAAAAAAAAAACGACGATCGGCACTCATTCAGATTCATTCAATCCAGGAGGATTCCCGCGAACGGACGAGCGAGCTGGAAGCTGAAGATACTCTCGAGAACAAGGTGTTTTCTTTGCGGCAGTCTACCCCCGAACCGAAGCTGAACCTAGGCTGTGCAGCTAGCCGCAGAACGAGCGGCGATAAGAATTCACCGGAGGAGAGGCAGCGTGAGCGACGAGGCGACGAGCGACGAGACTACTACGGCGGATCGACGTGACATCGAACTGAACGGGCGCTCGACTGGCCCTATACCTATAATACAGTCCACGTTTCTAATTCTTGTTTCTACGCACGTAAAAGAGAGGGGTTGAGCATTGAACTGAACTGAAGACGGGACGGGCTCTCTCTCTCTCTCTTTTTCAAAGCTAGTGCTCGAAAATCGACGTATGAGTCTGAGAGAGTTGGCTAGTGAGGTGAACATATCTTTTAAGTCCGTCCACAACATTCTCATTGACATTTTAGGCATGAAACGCGTCGCCGCTCGACTAGTTCCAAAAGAGCTCAATTTTGTTCAAAAAGCGCAGCGAAAGCATGTCGCTGAAGACATGGTTTCCCGAGCTTCTACGGATCCGACCTTTATGAAACGTATAATAACTGGCGACGAGACATGGGTTTATGAGTACGACATGCAAACAAGCCAACAGTCTTCAGAATGGCGTCTCGAAAACGAGCCGAAACCCAAAAAACCGCGGCAAAGTCACTCCAAAATCAAGGTGATGCTGACAGTTTTTTTTGACTACCGTGGTATGGTTCACTCCGAATTCCTTCCAGAGGGAGAAACAGTGAATAAAGAATATTATTTAGGCGTCATGAAGCGTTTGCGTGAGAGTATCCGCCGAAAACGTCCAGATTTGTGGCAACACAACTCATGGATGCTGCACCATGATAATGCACCATCACACACAGCCATTATAGTGAAAGAGTTTTTAGCGAAAAATTCAACAAAAGTTCTCGACCAAGCACCGTATTCACCTGATATGGCTCCGTCTGACTTTTTTTTATTTCCCAAGTTAATATTACCACTTCGAGGAAAACGTTTTGAGTCGATAGAAGCCATAAAAGAAAATTCGCTGAATGAGCTCAAGGCCATACTGCAAATAGCCTATGAAAAATGTATGGAAGACTGGGTGAAGCGGTGGAGATGTTGTATTGCAAGCGATGGAGCCTACTTTGAAGGCGATAAAATAAATTTAGATGAATAATTTGTATTTTTTGTTTTATTGGCAAATTCCCGATACTTAGTACACAGAATGTAAGTACTGCAAACTGAACAAGTCAATTTATGGTTTAAAAAGGTCTCCAAAATATTGGAACGAAACTTTTGATGCGGTTATGAGAGCGGAGGGGTATAAAGGCTCAGACAAAGATTATTGCCTGTATTCTAAACATGAAAACGGTAACAAAACCTTCTTGTTACTGTATGTTGATGACATTCTTTATTTCAGTACGTCTGAAAAAGAGTTCTTAAAGTTAAGAGAAAGTTTGAGTAACGCTTTTAAAATGAGAGACATGGGACATGTAGGCAACTTTCTGGGGATTGAAGTAAAGCAGGATTTGGTCAAGGGCTATACAACAATATGTCAAAAAGAGTACTTGAAAAAGATTCTATCCTATTATGGTATGACTGATTGTAAGCCTTTGTCTTTACCCATTGATAAGAATTTTCAATTTGATTTACTAAAAAAAGAAAAGTCTGACAGTCAGTTTGAATATAAGTGCAGAGCACTTATTGGGAAACTGTTATATGTAGTTACTGGTTCCAGGCCAGATTTATGTGTAGTAGTTAATATGTTGAGTAGATATGTTTGTTACGCTAGTCAACTACTCTATAAAATGTTACTAAATGTACTAAGGTATATACAGGGAACGATAGATTTGTGTTTAACATATTACAGGGATTGTAATGAGGGCATAACATGCCATGTTGATAGTGACTGGGGGGGGGGAGTGATCATAGAAAATCTACAACAGGGTATTTGTCGGCGATCGACGACTTTTTAGATTTAAGTTCCTTAGCGATTAGATAGACATTAGATAGGTAGTTAGTAGATAGGTACCTTAGTTGTAAGAATACGTTTGTCACATTTTTATTAAATAATTTTATCACCTTGTGTCTTATTTCCTTATGCTTAAGAGTCAGTATTCAATAATAATTTTACATTATTTAGTTTTAGGATGATTTCACTTACCTTTCATTTGTTTTCATAGCCAGTACGATGCATATTATGTTATTTACTTTGTAAGCGATTGTAAACTAGATAGAATACCTCTTGCACCACAATTACTAGTGTATAAAATCTGCAGAACAGATTTTCTATGTAGAATTTTATCTCGTAAACCACATTAGAAGCACGTCACGGATTAGGATAAAACTGGTAAAACTACATAGATCAGCCTAAAATCTGTCGAAATACAATACATAGCACTCTATAGAATGGTGACATTGAGCCAAAATTAGCTAACAAAATCTTATGTTTCCGAAAGCGATAACTTTCGATTGGCTCAACCGATTTTGATGAAACTTGCACAGCAGGTAGTTTTTACTGATATCTAACCATTTTTATTCTCACTAATAAGATTTATTAATATTCTTCAGAGTTATTTCGATAGAAAAGTTCAGTCTATTTTCCTCAGTAAATCTGTACAAAATCCTATAAGAAACTTATTAGAATGCTATAAACTTATTAGAATGTCACTTATTCCAATGAGAAAACATTAATTTAATATAAATTAATGCGTAATTCTATGTAAATTCGCTAGGAAAGTAAATAAAGATAAGTAGGCTATCTATCTCGCTCGCTCACGCACCCCCCTCGCGCAGCCCACGCCCCGGAACTAGGGCAATTTGATATAAAAGGCGGCCGATCTCCGACAGCGTGAGCGACGAGGCGACGAGACTACTACGGCGGATCGACGTGACATCGAACTGAACGGGCGCTCGACTGGCCCTATACCTATAATACAGTCCACGTTTCTAATTCTTGTTTCTACGGACGTAAAGGAGAGGGATTGAGAACTGAACTGAAGACGGGACGGGCTCTCTCTCACTCTCTTTTTCATGGTCCTTCGAGAACCGGATCACTGAAAGCAGTTGGGCCACGTCGAGCAAGCCACGTCGAGCAAGCCACGTCGAGTACAGAAGCCAGCCAACTGAGGGAAAGACCATAGTACCATCCGGTACGAGCTACGCGGGTCGGGAATACGTATAACGGTGACAACAAGACCCAAAAGCGTAGCACGCCGGTCGGAAGCCAGCCGTGGCCAAGACTAGCGGTGTGGTATATTCGGACGTATATCACCTATCCCACAAGCGGGATAGAAACAGTCCGGCTGTCCCGAAGTGGAGCCGTATTGGCATTGCAGACACCACTTGCGGTCCAGTTCCCCCCTATTTCGCTCTTGGGTGGCGTACACCGGTAGGACGTCACCCCGTAGGAAGTAGGTAGGGCGTAGGGATAGGGCCCGGTAGGAACGTGACCGACCCACTGACTGGACGATTAGTAGGGACATCCGTGACGTACGCACGACCGACTCACTGACAGACGGTAGGCAGGAAGAAAGAAGACGTCCGAAGAAAGAAGCCACGATGAAGCCCACCGCTACGAGAGGGAGCCACGGCGGCGACGACGAAGGACTGAGGTTGCGATCGGGCAGGACCACAACGCCGACTGAGGGTGCGCTGAGGACCCACGAGGAAGAAGAAGAACAGGAAGTCTCTACGAGGGAAAGTTCGAGCGTTGCGACATCGAAAGCATCATCGGGCACGGAGACTAACACATGGTCGGCGGGCACAGGGTTATCCGCCGCTGGCGGCACGAGCAGTGGCACGAATCGCACCGGGGATGAGGACACCACGCTAACTGAGGGCGAGAGTTAAGTGTGACGACCCTTCGGATATCACCTTCGTCAGCTCTTCTAGCAAGACACGCGCAGACCAAATTGGGGACAAGCGTCATTGCTGAGTAAGATGTTATTTAGATATAAATAGTTGTTACTTAGACTATTGAGATGATTACTATATTGTTAGATCTAGGAGAAACTCTGTCCGTTTAAGTTAATAAAGTATTTTTTTAACTTTATTCCGTCTCGACTCTTTAATTGGCGCAGCCGGTAGGATCTCAGCAGCTGGATCTATATCCATCGTCCGTTTCAACGGTTTAGTTGAGATCACCGAACAAATAAATAAATTAGTTAGAGCCGAACCAAAGTTCCTGCGGAGCCCAAGACCGACGCATCAGGACCAAGGAGAGGATCAGGACTAGAGGAGTTCCCGAAGGATCAACAACAGTATTCCAGTTACGAGGACATGGGAGCAGCTACGGGTCTGTGAGTAAATCTTTTTCACCTTCCTTGTATCTTTCCTTTATACTCCTTGTGATAAATTTACGTGTGTCATTAGGGATTAGAAATTGCCGTAATAACACTATAGGTACTTTTCATCGATATACATCTCGTGAAAAGTTATTTAAGTCATAGATAAAGATAAATATTGGGGATTTTTTTTCTCTCTAATAAAATGGAAAACGTTAACCGTGTACCGATGGAAATGGTGAAAATCATCCCACTGTTTGAGGGGGATGCTAGGCAGTTGCCTTTGTTTATTAAAAAGAGCGAATACATTTTGCAAGCTTACCAAGGAACGGAAGTGCAAAATGAGTATTTATTCCATGTAATAACAAGTAGGTTAGGTGGGGAAGCAGCGAATCTTGTGGGAGAAACAGATCAGATTACTACTTGGGAGGAGCTAAAAACATTGTTAAGCAGACACTTTGGCGACCCACGGTCCGAGGAATGTCTTGCTATGGAGTTAGAATCAATGAAGGTAAATAGGAACGAAAGTTATTTAGAATTTTGTCATAGAATTCAACAGATAAAAAGTGCCCTATTTGCAAAGGTGGGCGAAACTGTACGTGACGCTAACATACGATTAGCCAAACAGCAAATTTATAATAATACTGCATTGAATGTGTTCCTATACAATCTACCAGCTTACATGGTTAGGTTGGTGCGATTGCGAAGTGTTGTTGTCCTGGAGGACGCTTTGAAAATTGTTCTGGAAGAACAAAACTTCCAAACCGTGTATAACGCAAAAAATAATACGCGTAATGCTAACTATCCCAGTTCAAGGCCCAACTTTGGCGAAAATAATTACAGCGGCCCAAGATACAACAACTCGCAACGGTTACCAAGTGCATTTGCACCGAACAACACTAGGCTACCTTCTGATTTAGGTACACCAAATAGTGCATTCCAACCGCGTTTTAATAATAATAGAGCGAACAATAATCTAATGAATCACGGAAATCAGCCGAACCACAGCCAGTGGCAACAGCCTACTAGGTCACAACAACCGTTCAGTCAGCATTTCACGGGCAATGCACCGCGTATGACGCAACCTCCTAGATCGCCGCACGTAGCGCCGTCGCCGTCGGGTTCGAACACTGACGTCACGATGCGTACTGCTAGCTCTAGGCGAGTCAACTACACTGACAACTACAGTCAGGAACCAATGGGTTACGGCGACTTGAGCCACTATAACGAGGAAGCCGGGCCCTCAGTAAACGAACAAAACGTGGAAAATTTTTGCCTAACAGTCTCCCCAGTATGGAAAGGGTAATGTTAAATCTTAATAAACGGTTAAATCTGCCCCATATTTCAATTTCCGAATTAAACGCCGTTTTTATGATAGACACGGGCAGCACAAGGTCTTTTATTAGTCCACGCATAGCGGAGCAGTTTTATAAACATTGCAAACTGATCGAGCCGTTCGAGGTTATTAGTACTCACGCGTCGAGTAAACACAATGAGGTCGCAATTATTCCTTTACCGGACATTTTCAAAACACGCCAACAATACAAGTTCTATGTATACAGTGTAGACGAAAGATACGACGGTCTTATAGGATTCGATCTTATCCAGCTTTTAGGGGCTAGAATCGACGCGAGATACATGGCTTTGATAACTAAGGATGCCCAAATTCCTATAATATATAAGCCTCCCATGCGAGAGACTTACCATTTGCCTCCCCGCAGTGAGTTACGGGTAAAACTTCCGGTAAACTTATTAGACGGAGAAGCAATCCTAGATTATAAACAGTTTGGTGAAGGGATTCGAATGCCCGCTGCATTAGTACGTTGTGTGAATGGGTATGCAACCACAGTGATTCAGAATTGTAGTGAAAATATGGGCACATTAATGATTACATCCCCATTCCGGGTAGAACCGTATAATCAATCAGAGCCCATTAGTGTAAATTACAGCAACGATAAGGGAGACACTGATGCGTTGCTTATGAATAACTTGTCTAAGCTGAAATTTGATCACATGAACGAGGAAGAAAGGAGAATGATAGAAGGTGTTTGCAAGGAATATAGGGACATCTTTTCAGTTTTCAGTTTCATCAGAACAGCTCGTAGCCCCGGCTGCCTGAGTGATCTTAAACGATCACGAAGGTTAAGCAACACAGGGCGCGTTCAGTGCATGGATGGGTCGCCGTCTATGCCTAACGCTAGTGGCATTTTTCCGAGCTGTTCCGTGCTTCGCAAGGCACGTTAAGCTGTTGGTGCCGGCTGCCGTCGATAGATGGCAGTCGTTAAGCCAAGTCAGAGGCCTTAGGGCGGCTTGACAACTTCTGACAGTAGACGAGCCACTAGTCTACAAGCCTCTACCAATCCGGACTTGGCCCCCGTGGTGGAGTATGGCCTGTACCTTCCTTAGGGAAGAGACCCGTGCCCCTCGGTGGGGACATAATGGGTTGATGATGATAGGGACATCTTTTACTGTGAGGATATCCCATTGAGCTTCACAAATCAGGTGAAACATAACATTAGGACGAAAAATGAGGACCCTATAAATCTCAAAGCTCATAGGTTACCTCCAGCTCAAACAGCAGAAATAAAAAAACAGGTTGATAAAATGTTAAAGGACGATGTGATTACGGAATCACATTCTCCATGGAGTGCCCCAGTACACTTAGTACCAAAAAAAATGGATGCCTCTGGCCAGCAAAAGTGGAGAATGGTTGTTGATTATAGACGCCTGAATGAAATAACTATGGATGACAAATACCCCTTACCTAATATCAACGATCTATTTGACATGTTAGGAAAAAGCGTCTATTTCACTACTCTTGACTTGGCTAGTGGGTACCACCAGATAGAAGTTTCAGAAGATGATAGGTCTAAAACTGCATTTAGCACACCATTCGGGCATTATGAGTTTAACAGGATGCCATTTGGGCTAAAAACAGCGCCTGCAACATTTCAACGAGCAATGGACAATGTATTAAGAGGCCTTCAGGGCTTACATTGCCTCATTTATTTAGACGATGTCATAATATTTTCAAAAAGCTTACAGGAACATGTAACAAAGCTCAGGGCGGTATTTAAAAGATTCAGAGATACAAATTTAAAAATACAGCTGGATAAGTCACATTTCCTGAGAAAAGAAGTGCTTTATCTTGGCCATACAATAACTAATGAAGGGTTGAAACCAAATGATGACAAAATTGAAGCTATTCTAAAGTTCCCAATTCCAGAAACAGTAACACAAATTAAGAGCTTTTTGGGGTTAGTTGGTTACTACAGGAAATTTATCAAGGATTTCGCAAAAATTACAAGACCCCTCACGGTATGCTTAAAGAAAGGACGAAAGATAATAATAGATGATGAATATAAAGAGTGTTTTGAAGCGTGTAAGAAGCTTTTAACAAATGCACCGTTACTGCAGTTCCCAGATTTTAGCAAAGCTTTCATTTTGACCACCGATGCATCAAATTTTGCAATAGGTGCAGTGCTTTCGCAGGGCACGCTAGGATCAGATAAACCAGTGGCATACGCAAGCAGGACATTAAGCGACACGGAAACAAGGTACAGCACTATAGAAAAAGAGCTTTTGGCCATAATCTGGGCAGTGAAACATTTTCGTCCATATTTGTACGGGAATAAATTCACTATCTATACAGATCACAGGCCACTAGCCTGGCTATACTCGCTCAAGGAGCCAAACAGTAAGTTGACGCGTTGGAGGCTTAAATTACAGGATTATGATTTCGAAATTCGATATAAAAAGGGTAGTCAGAATACCAACGCGGACGCACTTTCAAGGATCAGGATTAATGTTACTAATGACGACATTGAATCTATGATAGTTAATTTAGACGATAGTAATGACAAGGTACAGGACATCGTAGAAGAGTTAGAAAGGGATTTGAAGGGAAATAAGGACGAACTAGATATCGAAACAATAGTCTTATCCGACTCAGAGCAGGAAGAGATAATGGAGATATCAGATTCAGATGATGGAGCAACAGCCCATTCAATATCAAATAGGGAACACAAAGGAATCCCGATCTTGAAGGAAGCCATAGATACAAAACCTAGGCAAATACTCGTTTACACGTGGTTCTTAAATAAATTCACTGTCAAGGACATTTCCACTAAAAAACAAAACATCCTTGAAGTTCACATGCCGGTAAACAAGGCTCACTTTGTGAAAAACTTCATGAAAGAGTATTTAGATACTAAGTATAAGTACCACATTTATTTTGAGGATACACAATTTCGTAAAACTTTTTCAGAAGTAGCTACAAAATTGTATAAAAAGGGGACCATGAATCTGATAGAATGCACAGAACGAATAGTAAATCTGACAGACAGTGAGGAAGATCAGATGTATGTAATAAAAAAGTATCATGAGGGTAAGACATGTCACAGGGGCATCAAGGAAACCCTAACCAAACTAAAAAGGGACTACTGGTGGGCCAGTATGAAAGAAACAGTAAGTGCGGTTATAAATGGGTGTGAAGAATGCAAAAAGATGAAGTACGAAAGAAAACCTATAAAACCACCCATTCAATTGACTCAGGATCAGAACACCCCCTTCCAAGAGGCCTTCATGGACCTTTTGTTTATTGAAGGAAAATATTACTTAACCATCGTAGATGCCTTTAGTAAACTAGGCCAAGCAATCAATATTCCGAATAGAAGTACTCCAGAAGTAGTAAGAGCCCTAATAAAGTATTTCAGTATGTACGGTTTGCCGACAAAAATTAACGCAGATTCAGGAACAGAATTCAAAAATGACCTTATTAAAGAACTCCTGAATTTTTACAAAATTGACATCCACATAGGGACACCTAACAATCCCACGTCAATGGCAATCGTTGAAAGGTTTCATTCAACAATAATCGAAATCTATAGGTTAGCCAAATATAATAAAACAGAATTTGACGCGGCAACCGTTATGACCTACGCTATTATGGCCTATAATAATACAATACACTCAGCGACGAACTACACGCCCTTTGAGATAGTGTTTGGCCATACGGACGCCGGGAATGTTTTTGACATAGATGGAGAACGAAACTTATCACAAAAGCTCCTGCAGGACCACAGAAAACGTCTTAAAGTCCTGTACGAATACGTAGCCGAGAAACTTCATGGAGACAAAGCGAAAGTTAGGGATAAGAGAGGCGGAGAGGAAGCCACAAAAGATTTCAAAGTAGGAGATGTGGTTTTCATGAAAAACTAGGAAAGCCAAGGAACTGCCACGCTATGAAAAAGCTATCGCGATAGGCAACGTAGACAAAAACATAATACCAGTCCAGTTAAATAAAAGAAAAACCAGGGTGGCCATAAAAAACGTAAAACGTCCTCCACAGATCATGCGTGACACTCCTGGCACTAGTTATTCAGGTGACCAGCCTGGACCTTCTAAACCTCAACAAGAACCCAGGAATAGCTCCACTACGGATGGGAGCAGCAGTGAAGAAGAATAACTTCTGGACTATTTTTAAGACTTTAGACTTAGAATCGTTAGTAATACAAATAGATAATAATATAATAGAATATGGTAAGTTAAAGGTTCTAATCAGAAGAGATAGTGAAGCACGTCGGGAATTTGCAGGACTGCAGGTTCAGATAGAATCTTTAATAGGATTAAATAAAGATAGGATACATCAAATACTACCTTTTCATAGAGTTAGGAGAGGGATCATAAACCCATTAGGAGCATTAATTAAATGTATTTCTGGTAATTTAGATAATAGTGATGCACTTAAATATAGCAGGGAAATAAGTAGTTTAAATAGGGAACAACACTCAGTACAGCGTAAAGTATCACTTATGCAAAAAGCGTTTGATAAGCTGGTAAATATATCGGACGACATAAATTTTAACGTCAAACACGTAGGGTTGCGAACGTCACAGTTGGAAACACTCTTGCAAAATGAAACTAAATTTAATCATGTCTGGTCCATAATGAACAGCCTTTACCAAATTCTAAATAACTTTCAAACCATGTTTAATATAATACAGGAAATAGAAACATCTATAGCATTCAGTAAACTACATATACTCCATCAGTCAATAATTAATTCTACTGAACTGCTAAGTATCTTAAGCGAAATAGAAGAAAACACTCACTTAATATACAAAGTAAACGTGCATAATTTAATAAAAATAGAACGTAATATAATTTTAAAATCTTATATGGATAGGAATAGTTTAGTTTTTGTTATGGAAGTACCCCTAATAGACGCTGACACGTATATTTATTACAAAATCATCCCTTTACCCATTCATAATCCTGTAAACCATAAAACCTTCACGATAGTCCCAAAATATCCTTACCTTATGGTGAATAGATTGAAATTCAGACCTGTACAACACCACTGCGAGGAGATTGAAAACAGCAAGTTCCTGTGTTCTGAGGAAAACCTGGCACCATACTACGTGGAGACTTGCATAGAACAAATCATGTTGGTGAAGAACAACTACAGCAGATGTCATCAAAGCTACATCAAGATCGAAAAGCTAAGGATACAAAGACTAGTTAACGACCACTGGATGCTGTATAGCGAAGATAACCTGATCATCACCGAACACTGTGACGCGGAAGTTCACAAACACAACGTACAGGGTACCTACATATTAACGCCAAGTCAACACTGCAAGACACAAGTTGGAGAGCTATTTATAGGTACTACAACAAACGCATCAGCAATTACCCTTCAATTACCTCTTGTACAGATCCCAGAGATTGGACACAGCATCACGAAAGGAAACAAGCAAATAGATCTGCGAGACATCGACTTCAACGACATCAAGGAAGTGTTGAATAGTGCCAAACACAGTGAGAGTGAAAATAACTCTGATCAGTTCACAGTGACGTACCAAGTTAGCATATGGACTTTAAGCCTTTATTGCATTGTAGTATTATGTGTACTTGTGACCATTTGGAAACTAAAATTGTATAACTTATGCCTAAAACAAAATTCTCCGAAGCCTACTTTATCACCTTCGGATAATTTTTCTCTTAGGGAGGGAGGAGTTAAGTGTGACGACCCTTCGGATATCACCTTCGTCAGCTCTTCTAGCAAGACACGCGCAGACCAAATTGGGGACAAGCGTCATTGCTGAGTAAGATGTTATTTAGATATAAATAGTTGTTACTTAGACTATTGAGATGATTACTATATTGTTAGATCTAGGAGAAACTCTGTCCGTTTAAGTTAATAAAGTATTTTTTTAACTTTATTCCGTCTCGACTCTTTAATTCGAGCAACACAACGTTACGGTTATGGAAAACGTCACTAGGGACGACTCCCGAGCGGGCACTGCGGACAGCGAGCAGAGAGCGAGGACACTCCAAGCGAAGATAAGATTCATGGAAGCCAAAAGACTTGAAGCCGAGAGGGAGCTACAGTTAGCTCAGACCGAGTACGAGTTGGCTATACAACATACTCGCTCAGAAACGACATTCAGCGTCGACGCGCGGTGCAGCGCTACGGCAGCGACCAACAGGGGCGGGCGCTGCGCGGGGAGGAGAGATATAGAAGATATGCCATACGGGCATCGCCGTAACGAAGCTCAAGCGGATAGCAGCGTGAACGAACTTACTCACGCGTTATCGAACGCGCTGAAGTATTTGAAGATGGAAACGGAATCAGAAAGCAGAGCGCCGCCGCCTAAATACCTACTTGATCTGCCGATGTTTGATGGGGAAATAAGCGAGTGGATAGCATTCAAAACTGTCTTTGATGATACCCGGCGCCTATTCAGTGAGACGCAGAACGTAGCCCGACTACGAAAATCACTCAAAGGCGTCGCGCGCGAATCAGTTAAAGCATTGCTATACTCGGGTTCACATACGGCAGAAATAATGGAATCATTGGAACGAAGGTTTGGGCGGCCCGAGATATTAATTATGAACGAGATGGATATTATAAAGAAGATGCCGCGTTTGCAAGAGGATGGAAGAAATATCGCCTCGTTTGCAAATAAGGTTGCAAATTGCGTAGCTTCTATTAAGGCGCTGGGGAAACCGCAGTATTTGTACTCACCGGAGCTCACCAGCCGCATTGCCGAGAAGCTCAATCTCATATTGAAGTTCAAGTGGAGCGAGTATTCGAACAGAAATCCAGACGAACCAGAACTAGAAAAGATGAGCGAGTTTTTGAACGAAATGACGGAGCAATGCGGCGCGATGGCAGCCTACGAGACGCGGAAAGAAGAAAAGAAAGAGAAAAAAGATTTGCGCCTTGGAAGGAAACGACGACCTGTACATTCGACACGATTATATGAAAGCGAAGATTCGGAATCGTGCAAGTCGAGTGACGAAGATAGCGAACGAGAAGAGTCGACTAGAATGATTGCAGCGATAAACAAGCCGGCTAAGAAGTTCAAGAGGGAACCAGGACCGTCCACACCGCGGCAAGTTACGAAGACTACTTGCCCCTTATGCAGCAACACGCACGGCCTACGAGACTGCGAAAAGTTCCGCGGGTTCTCATACGATGAAAAATGGAACAAAGCAAGAGAACTACGCGTGTGTTTTCGGTGTTTGAGCACGACGCACCGCCGTTTCAACTGCAGAGCTAAACCGTGCGGGAAAGGCGGGTGTAGAATGGGCCACCATGAACTTCTGCACAAAGAAGAGGAAACGAGGGCCACGGTCTCTTCGACAGTTAACGCTGTTGTCGGCGAACACACTACGTACCTGAAAATAGTGCCGATCGAACTATACGGCTCGCGAGGCAAGGTGGAAACGTTCGCTCTGTTGGACGAGGGGTCCACCCTCACGCTGATAGAAGAAGAGACAGCATTAGCCGTGGCACCTAGAGGAAAAGCAGAGCCGCTCAGCATAGAGGGAATCGGCGGAAAGCGCACCGACTTCAAGCAATCATTCAAGTTAACATTAAAAGTAAAAGGTCGATTCGAAAGGAAGCTAGAAAGCATGACGGCCTACACCATAGGGCCATTGAACCTTACGACGCAGGCAGTGCCACGGGGACTAGTGGCAAAGTGCGCTCACCTGAAGGATATCGAGGAGCAGCTGACTTATGAACGCGTCCGCCCTACTGTACTAATAGGACAAGACAACTGGCATTTGATCACTACGCGCGAAATAAAGGAGGGAGACATCGATCAACCAGTCGCGTCGTACACTTCGTTGGGATGGGTGCTACATGGGCGCGAGAAGAACTGCGGAAGAGGACACGCCATCATCAACCACCTGACGAGAGAGAAGGGCAGTGATCCACTGGACGCTATGATCAAGGAACACTTCAGCATAGAGAACCTTGGTGTAGAACCAAAGAAACCATCGAACGACATCAATCAGCGCGCACTCAACGTTCTAGAAAGCACAACGAAGCAGCTGTCTAATGGACGATATGAAACCGGTCTTATCTGGCGAACGGACGAAGAAATCATGCCAGAAAACAGACAACACGCAGAACGCAGACTGTACTCAATCGAACGGAAGCTAGAGAGAAATGACGATATGAAAGAAGAGTACAGTACACAGATAGAAAATCTGTTGATAAAGGAATACGCTGAGGAAGCTACGAACGCACCTGTCTCGCAAAGAACATGGTATTTACCTCACTTCGCTGTCCACCATCCGCAAAAGGGAAAGATGCGACTGGTATTCGACGCTGCAGCAAGAGTAGGAGGCCGCAGCTTGAACGACGCATTACTGCCAGGACCCGACTTGTTGCAGAGCCTATTCGGGGTACTAGCGAGATTCAGAGAAGGAAAAGTGGCGGTTATTGCGGACATCAAGGAGATGTTTCTTCAAGTGAAGATAAGAGAGGAAGACCGAGACAGCCTGCGATTTCTATGGCGAGCTAACAAGAACGAACCCGTCAAGGAATACAGAATGACGTCCTTGATTTTCGGCGCAGCATCCTCACCGTGCACGGCGATCTATGTGAAGAATAAGAACGCCGAGAACTTCAGAGATGTGTATCCCGAGACAGCGGCCGCAGTAGAACGACAATTCTACATGGATGACTACTTGCAAGCGTTCGAAAATGCCGAAGCAGCAAGCAAAGCCGTAAATGAGATGATACGCATCCACGAGAACGCCAAATTCGAGCTTAGAGGATGGGCTAGCAACGATCCCCATGCACTGAAAGGCGTAGAAGAAACAAGCGCGTCGTCAAGTACAGCCATACTGGCCGACAAGGAAGAACGAACATTAGGTCTCATATGGAAGATAAAGGCCGACACGCTGAGCTTCGCGCTAAATCTACGTAACACACCAAAGGAGGTCTTAGAGGGACAACGACCTCCCACCAAGCGGGAGGTCACGAGCGCGGTCATGTCAGTCTTCGACCCGCTGGGGCTCGCATCACCTATCACGATACAAGGCAAGAAACTTATACAGAACATTTGGCGAAGCGGCATAGACTGGGACACACAAGTGACAGAAGAATTAAAGGAAGAATGGAACAAATGGCTGAAGGACCTAGGAAAACTGGAAGGCCTAGAGATACCAAGGAGCATCACCCCGACCCCACACAGGGGGGAGGTGCATGTCTTCGTTGATGCAAGCGAACAAGCGTACGCGTGCGCCGCGTACTGGCTGGACGAGAAGACAAAAGAAGTATCGTTGATCGCAGCGAAGGCCAAGGTGACGCCATTGAAGCCCGTATCCATTCCTAGACTGGAATTGCAGGCAGCGGTCTTAGGCTGCAGATTAGCTGCTTCCGTCAAGAAGGAGTTGAACAGCGAAACGACGACCACTGTATATTGGACGGACAGCAAGACAGTACTGGCATGGATAAAGTCAGATCCGCGACAGTTCAAGCCATTCGTTGCACACAGGCTGGCCGAAATTGAAGAAAGTTCAACACCCCTGCAGTGGAGATGGATTCCAACCAAATTGAACGTAGCAGACGACGCTACAAGAAGTTCGCCAGCAGAGTTTTCGACAGCCCACCGATGGTTCACCGGACCGCCTTTCTTACAGTTGCCACCGAGTGATTAAGTTAAAACGTGTTTTGAAAAGAATAAATGTGGAGTTTCTTTGTTAGCTTCTTCTCCACATAATCCATTAATTGTGAAACTAACAACTTTGACGTTCATTAAGTAAACATTCTGTTTTTACAATGAATAAAAATATTTGAATTGAATTGAATTGAATTGAGTGGCCACAGGAAAAGCCTAAGGAAAAAGCCATCGTCGACGACTCAGAGCTGAGACGCCCGAGTGTTCACACAACGATCGCCACCGAACACAAACGCGATCCGTTGCCCGCGGTTGATAGGTTTAGCAATTGGGGTAGGTACGTTAGAGCCACTGCCCGTGTTATCCAGTGCGTGGAAATCCTACGCCGTAGATACCGACCCGACGAAACTGCTAAAAGCGGAGAATTGTATCCACTAACCGTAAATTACCTACAAGCCGCTGAAAACCTGATTATACAGAAAGCGCAAAGAGCAGACTTTGCAGACGAGATAGCCCGAATAAAATCGAAGCAACAACTACCGAAGTCTTCTCCACTACGAAAGCCATGCGTCGAACTAGATGAACATGGTCTATTGCGTGTGACTGGCCGTCTAGACCTCTACACAAATCTAGACGAGACTAAGAAGCGACCCGCCATCCTCAATGCGAGAAACGCAATCACAAGATTGTTGATTCAGCACACGCACGAGGCATTCATGCATGGGAATCACGACACCGTCATCAATGAGCTGCGACAGAAGTACTTCATACTCGGTCTACGAAGCGCCGTTAGAAAACTGATCTACAACTGTCAGTGGTGTAAGCTGCGCAAACTAAAACCTACAAAGCCACAAGAAGGCGCGCTACCACCAGAGAGAATGAACAGCGAATCTCCTCCTTTTAACTGCTCTGCTATCGACTACTTCGGCCCAATGACAGTCACAATCGGCCGACGTACGGAGAAGAGATGGGGAGCCTTGATAACTTGCCTTACCACCCGCGCCATACACATTGAACTCGCCGCTAGCTTGACGCCATCATCCGCTATTATGGCATTACGACGCTTCATGGCACGACGAGGAACACCGAGCGTAATCTACTCTGACAACGGAACCAACTTCGTAAAGGCGAACAAAGAACTAATGGCCGCAGCAGACGAAGTTAAAGATTACGCGACAGCGCGAGGAATCGTATGGAAGTTCATACCACCAGGAGCACCACACATGGGAGGTGCGTGGGAACGCATGATAAGAACTGTAAAAACATCACTATCTGCAGTTCTAAAAGAGCGAGCGCCCAGAGAAGAAACTCTTCACACATTACTACTGGAAGTCGAACACATCGTTAACTCACGACCGTTAACACCAGT
The DNA here is from genome assembly GCA_963969515.1 of Yponomeuta evonymella. Taxonomy (NCBI): domain Eukaryota; kingdom Metazoa; phylum Arthropoda; class Insecta; order Lepidoptera; family Yponomeutidae; genus Yponomeuta; species Yponomeuta evonymella. The sequence goes on along the minus strand of OZ018370.1, from coordinate 372,211 downwards.
CCAGCCAGACCTGAATAAAGAAGCGTTAACGCCAAACCACTTTCTCATCGGACGTTCTTGTGGAGTTACACCAACAGGCCACTTTAACGCCCGAGACGCAGATGGTCATACATGGAAAGCGGCTCAACACTTAGCCGATCAATTCTGGCGAAGATGGACCAAAGAATACCTACCACTCTTACTACCAAGACGACCATCCAAGTCACAGCACCACCGTGAGCCAAAGATCGGGGATATAGTACTTATTTCCGATGGCACAACGCCCAGAGGACTGTGGCAACGAGGCGAAGTAATAAACGTCAACCCAGGTTCAGACTCGAAAATACGAGTGGTGGAAGTGCGGACTAGAACCGGCATCCTGCGAAGACCAACATCGCGCTTGATCATCCTGACCTGACCTGGCCCGATCGCAACCTCCTCTTCAGCAACACTGCAAGATCGCCTTCGACTTTATGGTGTTGGCACACAGGGGGGAGACTGTCGGCGATCGACGACTTTTTAGATTTAAGTTCCTTAGCGATTAGATAGACATTAGATAGGTAGTTAGTAGATAGGTACCTTAGTTGTAAGAATACGTTTGTCACATTTTTATTAAATAATTTTATCACCTTGTGTCTTATTTCCTTAGGCTTAAGAGTCAGTATTCAATAATAATTTTACATTATTTAGTTTTAGGATGATTTCACTTACCTTTCATTTGTTTTCATAGCCAGTACGATGCATATTATGTTATTTACTTTGTAAGCGATTGTAAACTAGATAGAATACCTCTTGCACCACAATTACTAGTGTATAAAATCTGCAGAACAGATTTTCTATGTAGAATTTTATCTCGTAAACCACATTAGAAGCACGTCACGGATTAGGATAAAACTGGTAAAACTACATAGATCAGCCTAAAATCTGTCGAAATACAATACATAGCACTCTATAGAATGGTGACATTGAGCCAAAATTAGCTAACAAAATCTTATGTTTCCGAAAGCGATAACTTTCGATTGGCTCAACCGATTTTGATGAAACTTGCACAGCAGGTAGTTTTTACTGATATCTAACCATTTTTATTCTCACTAATAAGATTTATTAATATTCTTCAGAGTTATTTCGATAGAAATGTTCAGTCTATTTTCCTCAGTAAATCTGTACAAAATCCTATAAGAAACTTATTAGAATGCTAGAAACTTATTAGAATGTCACTTATTCCAATGAGAAAACATTAATTTAATATAAATTAATGCGTAATTCTATGTAAATTCGCTAGGAAAGTAAATAAAGATAAGTAGGCTATCTATCTCGCTCGCTCACGCACCCCCCTCGCGCAGCCCACGCCCCGGAACTAGGGCAATTTGATATAAAAGGCGGCCGATCTCCGACGATCGGCACACAGTTCGTTTGCATTAGCGTCGAGAGCGACACGTCTCGCTCTCCGCTACTGGACCGCCCGCCCGCTTACACAGTGCGCCCGTGTACAGCCGGCGAGCCCTTATCGAATTGTTACTTACTTTTCCTTATCTCTTTGTTACAGTGTCCCGAACACCTGCCTGCCGCATTCCGAGTGAGTAAGTGTCTAGCCCCCGCTAGACTTTCTTTACTTGCTTTGTTTCTGCCCCCTTATCTCCATTGTGGTATTATTTAACCGCGCCCCCCCCGCCCCCCTGCCCCCGGCAGGGGAGCCGCCTGCCACTATGGCTCAACCTCCCTGCTCTAATGAGCAACTTTTTAAATTCATTAAGGAGCACGGGCTCCTAGACGCCCTTATGGCCTACTGTAGGCCCCCGACCCCCGCCGCCGCGATCCCGGACTCTCCTGAGTCCCCCGCCCCCGCCTCCCCCGGCCCCTCCGGCCCCTTGTCCCCCATGGAGACCGACTCCACCCCTGGCCCCTCGCGCCCACGGAAACGCTCCGTCTCTCGCGGCTCAGAGTCTCCCGACTCCGCCGCTCCAGTATACTCGTGCGCCGACATCTCCTCCGATGAAGGCCACGAATTCAAAACTTTTGTCCCTAGGAAGAAGCTCCTGCGGAAGCAAGCTTCTTCCTCCAAAGGCAACTCGCCTACCCCCCGCTCGTCCCCCGTGACCGCAGCCCCCTGTCCCCCCGCAGCCCCCGCAACCCCCGCGGCGACCGCCCCCTCCCCCCGCCCCCTCATGTCCTTAGACACCCCCGCAATGCCTCCGGCAAAACCGATCAAGCGGTTCTCACCGCAGCCTCCAAAGGCAAAGTCCCCCCCTCCCGTCTTCCTACGGGATAAATCCGCCTGGACATCCGTGTCCAAACTGTGCCTGGACCAAAAGGTCCAGTACACTAAGGCACAAAACTGGGGCGACTCAATAAAAATTGAGGTCCCCACGACAGACAACTTCAGGAGCCTTACTAGGCTCCTTACTCAAAATAAGGTCCCGTACCATACGTACGCGCTCCCCGAGGAACGCAAGGTACGGGCCGTCCTCAGAGGAGTTCCCTCCGAACTCCCCCTAATCTCCATAAAAGATGACCTTATTGCACAAGGTCACCCCGTAGAGGCTGTGCATCCCATGCACAGCTCCCGCGGAAAAATATTTCCACTCGCCCTGGTGATTCTCACCAACACCCCCTCCGCGAAGACGATCTTCTCAGGAGAGCTCACCGTCTGTGGGCTCTCCTGCATAAAAGCTGAGAAACCCCACAGGCGCGGCCACCCTGGCCAATGCCACCGTTGCCAACTCTATGGCCACGCTTCCGCCAACTGCTCCGCCCCCCCTAGGTGCGTGAAGTGCCTAGAGCCTCACGCCACCGGGGACTGCTTGCGCACTCGCGAGTCGGAGGGTCCTCCGTCTTGCGTACTGTGCAAGCAGCCCGGCCACCCGGCCAACTACCGGGGGTGCCCGCGTGCCCCCCGCTCCTCCCCCCCTAAGGCCCCTAAGGCCACAAAGGCGTCCCAGCCCCCTCCTCAAAGGAGACCAGCCCCACCGCCGGCTAACACCCCGTCCAACTTCCCCTCCCTCGGCCGCCGCAGCCGCCCCACCACCACCAATCCCAACCCCCCCCAGGCCCCCGCGTGGGCCCCCCACCCCTCCCCCGCCGCTACAGCCGGGCCTGTAGCGCCGACCCAGTCCCTCCCCCCCGCTCCGCGCCCCGCCCCCTCGGGCGCCCCTCACTCCCAGATCGCGGATGACCTCTTGACGGTCAGCTCCGCAATCGCCAACATAAATCTAGCCGAAATATCAGTCCTGGCGCGCAAACTGCGCGCCGCAACCTCCCCCACCGCGCGTCTGATGGCTGTGGCCGAACACAGCCATCTGCTCTCCCTTATATAAGTGAGATAATGTCGCGCCCCCCGGTCCCTCAGACCACCCAGTCTCCCGTCAGTGCGGGTCGCATCAAGCCTAGGAGTGTCTCGCTCATCTCGTACAATGCTCGCGGCCTCCGCAGCAACGTACCTGAACTTAGAGAGTTCGTCAAAGAACTCGAAGTCGATCTGTTGCTAGTGCAGGAAACTTGGCTCAAACCCCATACCAAGGGCCTGAGTATTCCCAAGTTTTCTCTCGTTAGGAACGACAGAGCCGACGGCCGTAGAGGCGGCGGCACTGCCATTTACTTTAGGAAGTCCCTCCATTGCTCCCCCGTCCCCACTCCAGCCCTCACTAACATGGAGGCTACCATCTGTAGATTAGCTCTGACGGGTCATCCGTCCTTAGTCATAGCCTCTATTTACATACCCAGCGGAACACTACCCCTAAGGAGTGATTTCGAAGCCATCCTCGCTCTAGGCGCCCACACCGTTATGTTCGGGGATTTTAACTCCAAACATACGGATTGGACCTGCCTACAGACGAACCCCGCCGGTACTGCCCTCCTCGGCATAACCGAAGCGTTAGAATTGGACGTCTTATGTCCCTACTCCCCCACTCATTACCCCGATATCGTAGACCACGCCCCCGACGTACTAGACTTTGCTCTAGTAAGGGGTGTCAATCTCAACCTCAGGGCGATCGAGACTCTCGACGACCTAGGTTCCGACCACCGACCGGTGTCCCTTCAGCTAGGCCCCCCACCGTCACCCTCCACACTCTCCACCAAAACCATCACCAATTGGGACAGTGTCAGAAGCTCCTTAGTCACCAACTTTGAAGCCCCCGACTCGCCTTATGCGCTCCCCCCTGGCCACTTCGACACGACAGACAAAATAGATAGCGCCGTAGAGTCCCTCACCCTTTTGGTCCAATCAGCAATTCGGGAGGGCGAGCGTGTAGTACCGGTCCACGACCGGAAACTGCCTCTCGCTATCAAGAACCTGATTAGGGCCAAAAGAGCCGCCCTCCGGAGGGCCTCCCTCTACCCAACTCCTGCCTACAGGAAACGCGCGAACGATCTCCAGCGGCAAGTCAGGTCCCGTCTCTCTGAGTTTAACAACGCCCAATGGGGCGATCTCATGGAGACCATCTCCCCCTCCCACCAGGCTTACTATAGAGTAGCCAGGGCCCTCCGGGCAGACGCGATCACTCACACACCACCCATGGCCCGCCCCGATGGCTCTACAGCCTTCGAGGACGTTGAGAAGGCCGAGTGTTTCGCCGACAGCATTGAGTCCCAATGCTCGCCCAGCACTCAGCAGTGCGACCCAACTCACGTCAGTATGGTCGAGGAGGAGGTCCGTAAAAAGACCTCCCTCCCTCTTCCAACCGACGATAATCCCATTGCGGTATCCACGGACGAAGTTCAGTCTTTCATCAAAAGACTGAAACGAAAAAAGGCCCCAGGAGCGGATGGTATTGCCAACCTAGCGCTCAAAATGTTCCCCACCCAGGTGCTAACCCTGTTAACAGTCATCTTCAATGCCTGTTTTGACCACTGCCACTTCCCACCCGCGTGGAAGGAGGCGACGGTCATAGGCATCCCCAAGCCGGGAAAGCCTCTCAACCTCCCCTCTAGCCATCGCCCCATCAGCCTCCTCAAGGCCATGGGCAAACTCTTCGAGAGAGTCATCCTCACTCGTATGAGGAATCACCTCTTCCCCTCAGAGGGGCCCCCCCTCATCATCCCCCACCAATTTGGTTTTCGGGCAATTCACTCTTGCCCCCAACAAGTCCACCGCATAGTAGAGTATATTCTAGGCGGGTTTTTCCCCAGACGCGAAAAGACGGTAGCCGTCTTATTCGATGTCGCCAAGGCCTTCGATAAGGTCTGGCACGCAGGGCTCATTTTTAAGTTGTACGAGCTGGGTCTCCCCGACCGACTTGTCCGCATCTTAGCTTCCTTTCTGAAGGACCGCTCCTTCCGCTTTAGACACGAGGGCATTCTCTCTTCCCTCCGCCCCCTCAGAGCCGGGGTCCCGCAAGGCTCCGTGCTCTCCCCCCTCCTGTACATTTCGTACACAAATGACATCCCCATCCCCCGCAATGGGGTCCAACTGTCACTTTTCGCTGACGACACCGCACTCTACTGCAAGAGTCGGAAAATGTCAGTCATCCTTAATAGGCTCCAATCCGCGGTCGATGAGCTAGGTGCCTGGTTCAGGCTCTGGCGAATCGAGGTCAACCCGGAAAAGAGCACCGCGATCCGTTTCGACCACAAGGTCCGCCGCGGTCTCTCCGACCGACCTATCCGTATGTTAGGTACCGCAGTCCCCTGGCGTTCCACCGCCAAATACCTAGGTGTCACCCTGGACAGCAGACTGACATTTAGGCCTCACATCCGGAAGGTGACCCGGACCGCCCGTTTTTACCTAGGCCGCCTATCCTCCATGATAGGCCGACACAGTAGGATGTCCCCTAGGAACAAGCGAACACTCTATAAGGTTTGCATTCGCCCCGTGCTGACTTACGCGGCACCCGTCTTCGCCCACGCGTCCCCCAAAGCCCTGTACGAACTTCAGAAAGTTCAAAATCTTTTCATTCGTAGAGCTCTGAACGCCCACTGGTGTGTCAGAAATGCCGACCTCCATCGGGATATGGAGATTCCAACCATACAACAATTTATTAAATCTCTTTCAGAGACTTTCTTTAGCACGGCCGAAGTGCACCCCAACCCCCTTATCCGCCAAGCAGCGGACTACACTCCCCCCACGACGAACCCCCGTTACCTGGTGCGCAGGCCCAGGAACGCCCTCGTCGACCCCCCCGATAAACTTTCATCTGACCTGGACCGCCTACTAGAGGCCCAGTCCCAGTCAGAAGTAGCCCCCGCTCCCGCCTCCGCCGGTGTCCCCACCGGCGTCCCCACCTCTCCCTCCTAGCCGCGGTCACGATGTGACGAGCAGTCCCAAGCGGACGCTCCCTTAAGGAGCTCCGCTGTGCGCCCTCCTCGGCTTCGAGGTGGGTCGCTCATGACGTAGGTTTAGGGGTCCTTAGGACCAAACCAGCCCCCAGGTGGTGTTTAGTGGGTAGGCGCACTTCCTGTGAGTCCCACATTGGCAGCACGGCCGGGTCCGTGCTGTTATGCATGAGCATTCACCACCTCCCTCCCCCGTGTCCTCCGGAGGGTGCCCTTTTTAGGGCTAAAAAAAAAAAAAAAAAAAAAAGACGATCGGCATTCATTCATTCGGACTCATTCAACTCAAGAGGATTCCCGCGAACGGACGAGCGAACTGGAAGCTGAAGATACTCTCGAGAACAAGGTGTTTTCTTTGCGGCAGTCTACCCCCGAACCGAAGCTGAACTTGCTGGCTGTGCAGCTAGCCGCAGAACGAGCGGCGATAAGAATTCACCGGAGGAGAGGCAGCGTGAGCGACGAGGCGACGAGACTACTACGGCGGATCGACGTGACATCGAACTGAACGGGCGCTCGACTGGCCCTATACCTATAATACAGTCCACGTTTCTAATTCTTGTTTCTACGGACGTAAAGGAGAGGGATTGAGAACTGAACTGAAGACGGGACGGGCTCTCTCTCACTCTCTTTTTCAGTATTGTTTCAAATTATTTGGGTGTTCTGTCATCTGGGTATCCAAAAAGCAACAATCTGTGTCTCTGTCATCAACAGAAGCTGAGTATATTGCTCTAAGCCATGCTACGAGTGAAGCCTGCTGGCTGAAATCAATATTAAAAGATTTAGACTTAGATTTGGGGCCTATTGTAGTTTATGAAGCTAACCAGTCTACTATCAAAATGGCTCACATGGCTACTGGAAATACACGAGTTAAACACTTAGATATTAAACAAAGATTTGTAAAAGAAAAAATCGACAATAACGTTATTGTATTGAAGTACGTAAGTTCCAGTAACCAAATTGCCGACATTTTAACTAAACCCTTGGGTGGTGTAATGTTTAAAGATTTAAGAGGAAGGTTGTTTAATTAGATCGATTTTGTTTACCAAAATTAGTTATATTAGAGTGTTTTAATTTTATTTGTAACTTGTGTGTTACGTTGTTTGTGTTTGTTGTTTATTAAGGGTAGATTAGCCTGTTAAGGGGAGGTTATGTTTTAAAGGAAGATTTTGTTATGTTAAGGGCATGTTAGTGTATTAAAGGGAAATTTCAATGTGTGTAGTTAGTTTTGTTATATGTATTTTATTGAGGGGAGGTGTTGTAGTTAGGCAATAAAATGTGTGAAACTCTAAAGAGGATTAATTGTCTACTGCACTGTCTTGTTTGAAAATGGCGTAGTAAGCACGTTTTTACATTTTCTGTGTTTTTCACCGAAGCCAATAAACTCATCAGCTTGCAAGAAACGATCTTTGCCTTGAGTTCTAATAACACTTTGTAAAAATAAAGTGCCGGTCCTGACAGATATGCAGCAACCACAATCTTTTTCTCCTCCTCCGTCCATCTTTTCAGAGCAGCAATGACTTCAAATTGACGAAAAAAATTCGTCAGTATCGGTTGTCAAGCCATCGAACGTGGATAATAATAGACCACTTAACTTTTTTTTCTTTCTTAAGGCTTGGTAGCCCGGGGTGGCGTGGTCCACGCAAACTTTCGCCTTTTGCGCGTACAAAATTACGCCTTAGTGCTCTACACAGTGGGTGAGCACTATCCTGATGGTGCTCCTCTTTGCGCGACTCGCCTGGGTGCAAGAAAACTCGGGTATCTTCTTCCCTATTCGTACGCGAGGCACCAACTCGTGCACACTTCACACAAATTTTTCGCTGGGGACTTTAGGCGCCTCCACCAATATGTAATACGCTACTTTAGTAATACAGATTTAAGGGAAAATATAATATATTTTTATTATACTCTTTTTCATCGATTCCCTAGCCTAGCTGGGGATCGACTGACATCTAAAACAAAACGTAACGATTCCCTTCAAAATATTCAAATAAGACGAGAAGGCTCTGCCAGCCAGCTTCTATAAAGAGGAATCGCCCGCTGCTCAACCTGCCGCCCGCTGCTTTACGCGCCGCAGCCGCCGTGCTACTACCAGGGGTTCTGTTCCACCTCTCTTCGGCCAGACCCCTGACGAGCACCACTGCCGCTGCTCTACGCGCCGCAGCCAACGAGCCGCTCGCTGCTCTACGTGCCGCAACCTTCGTGTCGCCCGCCCGGTCGGTGTCCGACCGCCTCACCTCGGTCAGTTCACTGGGGGGTGTCTGTTGGCCTGATCCACAACAGCCCTATTACGCGGTAGAAAAAAGAGTGATAATTGCTAAAGTAAATCGAGCGCGGCCAAGAACATGTAACATACTTATTACGAGTATGATAGGTAGTGTCAGTGCGTTAGTGAGATTTATTTGGAAATAAGAATGGGTGCGCGCCGCAGCTATGAGAAAAAATGGCGTCGCTATTGCGTGTGTTGTAAATGAAAAATTTGAGTTTTTTTAATAATGTGAGCATGGTGATGAGTGATGAGAAGAGGTATCGGGGAGTAGGACCAAACTTGGACGTGGTGGCCGGTCCGGCCTGCAGAGCCTATCGAAGAAACATCCGGGTATGTCCCTATTCCTAGTCCACTATGTCAATAAATTCTAAATTATCATAATTCTTTTACACCCTTTTAAGACCGTCCGGATTCGCACATTATAGACATTTGACACAAACATTTTAAAATTAGAAACGAGACTCAAAATAAAAATATTTCACTTCTTATAGAATCTCCACAAAACGATTGGTAAAATGTCATGAAATGACTGTTTTATGTAAATTGCAAAATATGTGAAACTATCGCCAGTTTCCAATACATAGACAGATAAAATATTTCAAATAAACCATTCATTTCCAATAAATTATTTATGATCTGTCAGGATTGTAGCAAGTGGCAGTCCCTGATCTCTGCCTACCCCTCTGGGATACAGGCGTGAGTCCGAGTTTATGTATGTAAATAATTTGTACATAAATAAGCTAACCGACAGTTTACAATTTAACAGTATGTACTCCAATACAGCTTACGTCAGATATACAATACTGCCAGTACATAGACGATCAGCAGCGTCTTCCTGAGATTCCAACCGCATACTGCGATCGCCAAACCGCCTGCCAAGCGTGGCGATTATGGCAAAACCCCTCACGGTTATGAAAACTACGAAGGAGGCCTGTGTCCTGCAGTGAGCGTCGAATGGCTGATGATGAAAGATGATCAATTGATGGACTGAAGATAGGTAGCGGGCACAACATATCAGGTTTAGACATTCACAAATTGGAAAATAATCAACAGCCTTCCAGGAACCGCAGTAAAAAACTAAACTAAATCCACTTATCATCTTTCTTGAGCAGCAGAGTAGACTCCAACACCTTTGAGCGGGCTAACATCTCATTTCCCGTCGACATACTTGACTGCACTGGAGACGATGATAGGGACTCGCGAGGATGCTGAGGTCTGACGTTAGAGAGTCGTAGAAGCCGCGTAGTGAACCCATGATGATGTCTGGAAAATGGAGATAGTCGGAGGTTAGGTATAATAATAATAAAATAACAACACAATATCAAGACATTTATGAAAATAATATGTATGTAAGAAAAAGTATCGAAAATGGAGCCATCATAATGTTAGTACTAGAACATAAACATTTAAACATTTACATACAGACACATACATTGCTTCTGGCCCCACACTAGGATACCCTGTGTCGTGGGAACCAGAAACAACGACATCACAAACATGTAAACATCCAAGACCTGGGTTTTTTTTTGTCCCCAGCCGGGATTCGAACCCGGGACCTCTCGCGTGGTAGGCAGATGCACTACCGCTGCGCCACGAGGTCGTCTCATACAGAAACTCACGCCTGTATCTCAGAGGGGTAGGTAGTGACCAGGGACTGCCACTTGCCACAATCCTGACAGATCATTCGCTTCCTCAACATTCATTAATCTTTGCCTGCACGCACGCCGGTTTCGAGTACTTTTTATCTTGGCCTTTGCTCGTTCGATATATTTGTTTCGTCAATCTTTCTTCCTTCGTCCTCTCCACATGTCCAAACCAACGCAACATTCCTTTCTCAATTCTAATCGCTACATCCTGTTTCAGTCCAAACGTTCTCTAATCAAACTATTGCGTATCCTGTCATTCAAAGTAACACCAGTACTTCTCAAGGACCTCATTTCTACTGCAGTAATACTAGAAATAAACATAAACTGTCATTTCCACGATTTAGACTTGCAAAAGTTATTACATCCTTTTTGGGGCACTGTATAACGTTCTACAAGATTCCTCAGATAAAAATTTTAATTATAATTTCTAGTCGGTGCCCAATATATATGTGCCAATTGTACTGCGATTTATTGAATTTCTGTTAATGTAATCTTTGTGTACAATAAAGAATATTCTATCTATCTATGTGCTGGTCATGAAACTGGGCACCGACTACAAATTATTCATCTACAATACCTACATGTATACATACTTCTAATTATTTACACGGCACGAAAATGTCACACCCACGGCAGTCACAACCATAGTTCTTAAAGGCCATGCCTGTGACATTTCAATGCATGGTTGTGACATTTCCAATATTATAATGGGGGCACTAGATAGTACGACTACTCTAAGGAAAAAGAAAGAAAAAAGAAAAACATATTTCACTAGTGAAGGATTTTACGCTGAGGCAACAAAGAAACGAAAAAACACTCTCATTCTCTCCACATGTCCAAACCAGTGCAACATCATTCCTTTCTCAATTCTAGTTCGTCGCTACACCCTCTTTCAAAATCTGAAAATTAACAATGTTTTTTTATTGTAGGTCACTTTGACACCTCATTCACAAGTTTCCACTTAGATTTCCCAAGTGGCTGATGGTTCGCAGTGAGCAGGCTACCAGTCCGGCCGAATATATTGTGTAGGCGGCTGGGATACTTTACCTAGACAACACTTGCAAAGGACCTGATGTGTTGCTGTCAAAGAGAAGAGTCCTATGCCCCACAGTGGCCTCTGTTTATGGGCTGGTTATATAGAATACCAGGACAAAAAGTAGGAGCCCAGAAAACCGATTTAGGGTACCTACTAGTAAAGCTAATAAAAGTGAGTTACAATGTATCCTTCATCATCAGCCATTCGACGCCCACTGGAGGACACAGGCCTCCCTCATCGTTTTACATACCGTGAAGGGTTTTGCCATAATCGCCACGCATAATCGGCAGGCGGGTTGGCGATCGCAGTATGTGGTTGGAATCTCAGGAAGACGCTGCTGCCCGTCTCCTGGTAATATATTTCTTTAGTCGCCTTCTACGACATCCACGGAAGAAAATGGAATGACGCTAATTCTTAATCCGGCGCCACACGGAATGTATCCTTACCAACTATTAACTTCGTTATGTTTGTGAAGAAGCTTGTTAGCCCCAATACCGGAGATCACACCAGCAAACCCTGAAAAATGAAATTTTTATTGTAATAACTTTGATTCATAAGTTTCCACTTAGATCCCAATCTGATGTAAGTTAGTTTCAGAGTTGAGAATTTCTCAAAGGGCTGATAGACTGCAGTGAGCAGAGCACCAGCCCGGTAGGCCAAAAACATTTTGAAGGCAGCCGGGATATATTAAACACTAGCAAAGGATCATATTCTAAGTTTGGAGTATTTTTGTCCATTTTTTCTCCAAAATGATCTAGATTTTGAAATGGACACCTAGTTTACCTTGTAACGTTCATTAAGTCGCAGTTTCTGTGCTACTTTGAATAAAAAAAATTGATTTTGATTTTGATCAGTTGTTGGTTGCTGTAAAGAAGAGGCCTTTGCCCAATAGTGGGCGGTTTATATAACTAGAATACCAGAGCATCCCAAGAATATTTTCATTTAGGGATAAACAGAATTCGTATAAAATTCTAATAAGAAGGAATATGTACTTGTGTATGATGCTGCGACTGAACTCGCTAGAAGAGGGTCAGAAACTACAGTGGAAGGACCCGAACCCCGGATCCCACTCCCAAACAACCAGTTTAGGAAATGGCTGAGGTCGCGAACTGAAAGCCATCATGCTGAACTTTGGAGAACAGAAACCAAATGCAGACAAGCCAAGGAGGCTCTACCAACAATCTCGAAACATCTTTCACATAGCCTACTGCGTTTGAGAAGGGATAATCTGCGCAAAGCTGTGGCAAACGTAACAGGCCACTGCGCACTAAATAGACCTTTTCACAATATGTGACTTGCCGGGGATGCCTCAAATAAGAGGAAACACCCGCCCACGTGACCATTCACTGTGAAGGTGTGGAAAAGCAACGGACCACCATCGTCGGGAAGCTGGGAACCCTTCAGGAGGCTTACAGTGCCATCACAGCACTGCTGGCCTTCTGGAAAGAGATAGGCTGGCTGGAGTGAGCTCACAGCTTTGCTATGTACAATGGCCCAACCATGAGGCTAAGTGCGGAAATCTCAGGTCTAACTAACTCGAGACCGGAAAGCTTAGAAAACCATGAGGGAGGCCTATGTCCTTCAGTGAACGTCAAATTACTGATGATAATGATGTACTAAAAGCATATTACCACTCATAGGCAGCAGTCAACAGAGGGCCTGTGCATGTGGGTGGCGAGACAGCGAAATGATGATGGAGAAAGGCCTATGAGTATAATAATTATGATCAACAGCCGGTGTATATTTGGTGCTGTGTAGCAGAGAACAGGGACAGGCTGATGATCGTATTGCCATTAACTAGCCACTGTACCATTTAAGTTCTTTTTCTTAATGAAGGCAGGATGATCTTGACAAGTTCTTGCCAGTTAGGCACGTGTGCCAACTGCAGCCGTCGACCCGCTGATGCGTATATTCGACGCTGACGCCGTCGGCACTCTGGCGTTGACGAGTGTCGACGACTGCAATTGGCACACGTGCCGCCCGTGTATAAGCATCCTTAGCAAATGTCCACCTGGCAAGAACTTTATACAGTTAGATAGAAGAGGCAAGTGACCAAAAATCTTAGTCTGAAAAGGGGACGTCTCTGCCTTGCAATAGGACAACCATGTAGTGGAGGCTACATGAAAAAGTACCTTTCTGAAACGCCTATGACCAACCATTTCTGTGGCTTGGCTACTGAACATCAGATGAATCTGTTGGTGGGTATTGTATGTTGAATCGAAATAAGTACCTACATACTCGAGGTGGCGAGTCTTTGTAACAGGAACACTCCGACGCCGCGTTCTTCACCAGAGCCCTCTACCGAAGTAGGTACACTTTGCACAGACCTTCCAGATTAGACTTGGCCTACAGAGCAGAACCCCAATAAATTATACCTATTTACTACTTACTTATCATTACCTCAGGGGCAGAGGGCCTTTATAAAATATCTCCACTTGCTGCGGTCTTGCCTGGCGACTTCGAGGACCTCCTATCTCAGCCCAGGTGTTTTCGCCTCAAACGACACTTATCGGCGCCAGGTAAAAAGAAATACGCGCTAACGCAATGTGGGTTGTTTTGAGAAAACTGTTCAGTTCAGAACGCAAGTTCAGAGAAAACTGAACCCCGAACAAAAGCTGCTGCGGCGTTGGACAGCTTGGGACGTCACTCTTATGCAAAGCCACAATACAAGCTCTTAGTGAAAAGTTATATCTCTTTCAAAGCATTCACAAAAGTAGGTACTCACAAAAGCCATTTCTCCGAAAACATGGTGGAAATCGCACAGCCCACGCCGGCCGGCATTTTCCAATTTCGTATTAGACTGAAAGTACACGCAGTCTTTACCGGCGACTTCGAGGCGAGGACCTCCTATCTCAGCCCAGGCGTTTTTGCCTCAAACGACACTTATCGGCGCCAGGTAAAAAGAAATACGCGCTAACGCAATGTGGGTTGTTTTGAGTTAAGATCAGAGAAAACTGAACTCCGAACAAAAGCTGATGCGGCGTTGGACAGCTTGGGACGTCACTCTCATGCAAAGCCACACAATACAAGCTCTAACTGCCGTACTCAGAGTCGTCAATTAAGATTTAATGTCAATTAAGTATCATGTCATCTCTTTCATTTCAATGACATATGAAAGGGATAGCACGACACTTAATGAACATTAAGTTTAATTGACGACTGTGAGTACGGCAGTATATAACTTTTCATATCTCTTTCAAAGCATTCACTTAAAAGTAGGTACTCACAAAAGCCATTTCTCCGAAAACATGGTGGAAATCGCACGGCCCACGCCGGCCGGCATTTTTCAATTTCGTATTAGACTGAAAGTATACGGATCTCTAAAGCATAGTATGGATATTTTGTTCCCAAAACACAATTTTGATCGTCCTTTGCGACGAAATTTCAACGATGCTATTATAAAACACTAGATTTCTCAATGAATACAAATTGCGCAAACCCGTGTTACCCGTGGCACCGAGAAAAAAAAAAACAGAAAGAAAAGAAAAAACTTAAGAACAGCGGAAGTGTTGCCAGGTCGTAGCCGGAAAATGTCGCCAAGCACGCCACGCCAATATTTTATTTTATTGTTTAATACTTTTATTGCACTATTGCACTGAACCTAATGTACAATACGGCGGCCATAAGGATTTTCTTCAAGACAACCGCAGGAGGTGGAAGAAAGATTGGTAGGCGTACAAATAAAAGGAGAGGGGGAAAAAGTAGAAATGCAATTTAAAATATACTTATACATGTAAGGCATAAATATCTTATGTGCAATAAAGTATAAAGGCTATTAAGGAAAGATTGAATAGACCTACATATTAATATAATGCTGCATAACAGCAACGTTTTTCAATCCCGCGTGCCTATATGTAAAACGGCGTGTTATACGATATGGCTTCGACATACACACTAATTGTAAAGTTGTAATGTTCGCTTATACAGAATATTATGCAGCAATGCAGTCTAATATCACCTCATTAAAGCAATGTTTTGGAAAAATATAGGTAGGCTCTCTCGCGTGTTATAGGTTGGTACCTACACATTAAATAATCTGCTTCTAAATTGCAAGACAAAATAAATCGATGCAAAAAAATACTGTCTTTTTGACATGTGCCGGGGTCGTCAACCATCACAACCCATTACATTTGTTGATGTATTCTATATGGTCATAAATACAAGTTTGTTTTTAAGGGTCGTGGCAGAAGACGGCTATAAATAATAATAATACTTATCGCGCGATGTTTTGTTCTATACTAAATCCAACCACAGTCGTGTGTAGACGAGGGTTGTATGTTGGATATTGTGTGGAAAAAATATTGTATTTATTAACGCCGTCGTTTGTGACTGCCGGAAATCTAAGATTCCAATGAAATCTATGCCAATAAAAATCTCTGTTATCAAAACAAAAGTAAAAAGATCTCTTATTTATATAAAATATATCTCTTTGACATGTTGCATCTACTAGTGCGGACTCGAAAAACTACCCAACATTCGCGTAACCAAGAAAAAACGGAATGTTTGAAAATAACGTCTTCATAAGTGTCAAACAAACCCAAGTGTTGCCAATACTTAAAAAAACAATAATACTATTTTACTTACAAAGAAAATTTGTATGTTACGATAGTTTTTTTTATTTTAAATAAGTTTCTTCTTTTATGAGTAACTGAATATGTTTTCGATGCAATAAGTTTTTTGGTCAAACGAGTCTACTTTTTTACAGTAAAACAAAAATTTACCGAATATAACGATATTGACTTTTTTTGTATCGAATTAAAAAACAGACTAGATACATTACCAAATGTAAAATTAGTCGAATAAACACTGTACTTGGAAAAGAAAAACTAGAGTTTGTAGAATATACCGTATTTCTAGGCATCACAACAGAGCTACCAAATAGAAATTAGCGCAAAATGCTAAGGCCTAATTTATAAAGGCCACAGTATTCAAGCTTAAGTCATCGCAATCTAAACATAGTTATGATTACTTTTTTAATACTCAGACAAACTGTTAAAATTTGTAGGGTACTTCCACCGACCTTCAAAATTAATTGGCAAGAAGCAGTTTAAGAAAAATAAAGAAAAAATATTACATAACAAATCTTTTTTTTAGCTTACCTATTTTATAGTTGGATTGTATGAGAGAATACTTTTTTATACCGCAAGAATAAGATCGAAATAATTTGATCGGAAGCCTCGGGCGTCAGAGCGCGAGTCCTATTCGCACTGTCCGGGTGTTTCACACATTACTTCCTTCCAAAGAAAGTGTATGTACTTTTATATCTCACAAACATTTGTTGGTACTGTGGCGAGCACATGTCAACTCTGCACGCGCACTATAAACTCCAACATTCCTGCATCACGCAAGCAAAAATGTTTCACATGACATACCATAAATATAACGTCCGACAAACATTAGTTGGACCGCCGTCCCCAGGCATACGATCTGCCTGGCGGGAAATTTCTGTTTATAGTGGAAGAGCACGATCACCCACCCGCTCTTCCCTATAGTACCAATAAAATTTTAAGTACGTAAGTGAACAACAAAACAATTGTCCTCGTAATTTTGTATGCTTATGTCATTAATATACCTTATTAATAATAATAATGATATATTAAGCCACCGAATCCGCTAGCTTGGTCACTTAGAAAGGATGGAAGAGGATTGAGCAGTGAATAGCGCATACCTGGGACCACCAAGCAGCCAAAGACCGGTTGGCAGCTGGAAGGATGAAGTGACCAAGAACCTACGTGAGCTACAGGCAGGCGACTGGCAGGAGATCTCTCAAGACAGAGGCAAGTGACGACTTTTTGCACGGGGTTGGCAACTGTCAAAAACTTCAAAATGGAGGATGTCCCGTTTTCTTTACTATTTGTATGGGAAAAGCACAATATTTGTGATTACATAGTGTCTTTTTTCAAAAAAATCTGTGCCTACGCATTTAAGGCTTAGTTTGCAATAGAAAAACTGTGGCTCCCAAACCATTTGGAGGAAGCAAATCAATTATTAAGGTGTCTAAAGGTTATGATTGTGGTAAACAATTACCAAAAAAATATTTCTATGCAGAAATACCATT
The DNA here is from genome assembly GCA_963969515.1 of Yponomeuta evonymella. Taxonomy (NCBI): domain Eukaryota; kingdom Metazoa; phylum Arthropoda; class Insecta; order Lepidoptera; family Yponomeutidae; genus Yponomeuta; species Yponomeuta evonymella. The sequence continues at coordinate 354,959 of OZ018370.1, read as the reverse complement.
AGCATTAAATAAAAATAATGCTAATGAAATACATTCAGAATCTTAGTTAAAAGTTAGGTTTTATCATTCTTGTTTGTGTTCACGTCTGCATCTTTCACACTCGTTAAAAACGGAGGCAGTGTTTAGGTATCTAGACTGTTAAACCTAAAACTAACTAAAAACGAGAGATACAAGCCCTGATATCAATGATGCAACCCATTTAGCAAATGTACAGCCAGCTATTATTGCTGCACTTATAAGTGAAGTAAAACAATGTTCCTGGGTACTTATAAACATTGGCTTCATACATTAAAATAATAATCATACATTGTAATACGCATTTTTTTAGGCCTAAGCCCGTATCTCAAAATAGGTAAGCAGCAGCACTGAGTTACTGAATAGATATCAATACTTCTGATGTGATAATTTAGTTGTTGGTGATAGGAACCTTCAAGTAGTAGTCCCGCAGCACCATTTTATGCTCATAAAGCTGCTTCGTCTCCAACTGGAATAATACGAAGAGTTCATGTAGAAATAGTATGATTTTATGAGTAAATTTATAAACTTCTTGCAGAAATAATCGCAAATTATCCACACTATGTACGATTTTATATGTTTCTGGGTAACATTCTTAACTAAATTTAATATTTTACACTTTATTATAGTAATTTATAATTTAAGACAAAAATGTCAAACGGAGGTTATTGAAAGTGCTCTATCAGATCACACAGCACAATTGCTACGATGCCCGGTGAAACAAACTAGCTTGATTGATAGTTGGAGGATTATAAGACGCGACTATTGCGACGAAAATCTAGAAAAATTTAAAGATTGCATAAAAAGTCTATCCTTTTCAGAAATTTATGGAACAACTAAACCTAATCACGCATACAGTCAGTTCTTAGAGTTGTTCAAGCTAATGTATGAGTTGTGTTTTCCACAAAAAATTATCAATATTAAACTTCGTAAAAAACCTAAATGGCTAACTAAAGGCTTAAAAACGTGCAGCAGGAAAAAAAAGGGAGCTTCTATGGCAGCATAGACTAAACCCTACGAACATAACTAAAAGTAAACTAAATAACTATAGCGAGCGCTTTAAAGTACTAACAAAAGCTACACAAAAAACTGAATAATCACAAGGTTAATACATCTAAAAACAAATCACAGGTGATGTGGAAAATAATAAAGGAGTCCAAGGAAAACAAACCATGCGAGTCTATAACTGAAATTACAATAGCGGGAAACATAATTTACAGTCCACAATAAAATGCAGACGAATTCAATAAATATTTCGTAGACAAGGTAACACCTCTGAACAAGAAAAAAACAAAAATCAACAATCTAAGTTAAGTAGAGATTGAATGTTTCTGTTACCATGCTCTCCGTATGAAATACACAAAATTATTCTTTCTCTAAAAAATAGTTATAGTACTGGGTACTATCTCAACAAAGGCTGTTAAGTATGTAGAAAGTTATCACTTAAGCTATATAACTAATCTCTGTATAGAAAAAGGAATCTTCCCAGATCAGTTAAAAATGGCTGTTATTAAGCCTCTATTTAAAAAAGGTGACAGAGAACGCATGGAGAACTATCGCCCAATTGCCTTAATTCCTGTTTTTTCCAAAATTATTGAAAAATTTCTCTGTGCACACATCAGTCTTAGAAATAAATAATTTACTGGTAAAGGAACAAAAAGGATTTCGAAAAAATAAAAATATAAATATGGCAGTATACGATGTTCTTAACGTTATTATTGAAAGTGTAGAAAAAAGAATTCCCATATGCTCTTTGTATACTGACCTTAAGCACGATATTTTGCTACGTAAATTAGAACTCTACGGTCTAAGAGGTAATATATTGAATTTGATAGATTCGTACCTAAATAATCGTAAACAGTCCACGGTTATCACAAAAGTTAATTCCAAAACAAAACTGGAAGAGTAATACTTATCAAAAGTAGAGACTGTCAATCATGGAGTGCAGCGTAATGGAGCCGTTACTCTTTATCGTTTACATAAATGACCTTCCGATTCATGTAGAGTACCCTATGTCACTTTTCGCTGATGACAGCACCATAACTGTACAATGTAAAGATAGATTAACATACGAACACGACATAAATGAAGCGCTTAAAGCTATGATAGAATGGTTAGATAACAACAATTTAAAAATAAACCTTGCCAAGACCAATATAATGCAGTATAGTCAAAGGAATTCACCAATATCAGACCTTAAAATAAAATACCAAGACCAAGCTATACACAACATAGAGTCATCTAAGTTTCTTGGGTTAATAACTGACAGTAAATTATCATGGAAAATTACACATAGAAGAAACATGTAAAAAAATTTGTAAATCGGCATTCCTACTCTACAAACTTTCATCAATAGTTAACTTACATACTTTATTAACAGCATACTATAGTCTTGTGGAGTCTGTCTTGAGGTATGGCATTATATTCTGGGGCAATGGTACTGACCGTGAAGAAGTACTCAGAATGCAGAAAAAATGTTTGCGAGCAATGTTTAGCTTAAAATCCACTGAATCATGCCAACCCTATTTTAAGAAATATGATATACTTACATTTCCATCTCTCTATGTATTAGAAGTACTAATGTTCGTCAGAAAAAAAACCTACTCTGTTTCCACGCATCTCAGAAGCAAATGGTATGCGACTCCGTAGAGACCCTACACGCCTGAGTACTAGAATATCCAATACTGCTTTCATTTATGCATGAGTCCAAAAATATATAATAAACTGCCAATGAGTATTAGAGAATTGGGTGACGATAATATGTTCAAAAGACAGGTGAAACTAATACTCATCAAGAAATGCTGCTACAATTTGAATGATTATTTTAATCTGACATTTTAATTAATTGCCAATAAATTTATATATTTTTTTTTATCTTATTTTCATATTTCTATACAATTCTAACTTAAGAAAATAATAATCTTGTAAACAACGCGGTAAATATTGAATTATTTTTAGATGTAGATATTAGATATTTCTAGGGCCAAACATGCTGAAACTTCATTATTTATCTATAAGAACTTTTATGTACACGCATGTTTCACAAATAAATAAATTTGAATTTGAATTATGAATAAATCAGCCAGTAAAGAGGTATTTAATCAAAGGTGTGCGATTATTTCTGCAAGAAATGTTTAAAAAGTATTTTTGGGGTTAATTTTGTATTTAAGTCTGTATTCCTTTCGCGGTATACAAAACTTAAATTTTTCAGTTTTGGTATAAACTATAGCTTTCCTTTTTTAGTGAAAAGCATTTCATAACGTTTTTATGTTTAATTTCCATGAAAAAATCCGAAAATAAGCAACACTTAAAAACAAAACAAATATTGTCGGGGCAAATCTCAGTGGCGCCATCTGTGATTAGTTTCGTGTTGTCATCCCCATTGGAGGCCAAGACCCTCTTCAGGTCACTAAGCTTGCAAAGAAAGTAAATGTGCTTAAACAGGCACGCAATAAATAAAAGATTATCCTCCTAACGCAACAAGAAGTAAGCAACACAAACACGCGCGCCGCGGTGTTATTTTATTTATATTATCACATTTTTTCTTGTTAACTATAACCGCCAACATATTTATTTCAATGTAAGATCGAATGTAAATAAAAATATTTTTTTGACATCGCTTATCACTAACACGAAATAACCCAAATGACAATGTAACTACGAATCTGGCAACACTGAAGCACGTCGGGCCGGATCCCGGAAGTCAGAGCAGCCAACCTTGAGCCAACCATAGAGGCGAGCGCTGCCTGATGGCGCTTTTTGGAACGTGCCGCTATTTTATAACCCACCTTACCTACCTAGTTACTTATTGTCTGCATTTACACTTCTACATTTATTTACTTCTACAGTAATCTACAACTACAGAAATCAGAAATCAATAATTTATTTCAACGTAAAGAATTTACATTCTGTTTGATGAATGTCAATGTACTATGTTAGCCGCTGCCTTCGGGCCGTATTTGTAGTGGAGAAAAAGGCAGCGGGAAAAAAAACTCCACTCTGACCATCTTTTCTCAAATCATCTTAAACTTACACTAATCTAATCGATTATTTGTTGGGGGGTGAATATTTTCAGGGGTCTTTTGTGTGACTGAAGATTTCTCTCCATCGCATCGGTTGAGTACGTATATATGAAACAAAATTATTAATTAAAATCCCTAGATAAATTATGGATATGTCCTAAGTAGTCTCTTGGGCTTGTGATGTTGGTAAAAGCAGATAACTTAAAAAACCGGCCAAGTGCGAGTCGGACTCGCGCACGAAGGGTTCCGTACCATTATCTATACATTAGACACAAAAATCGAGCGAATTACGACAACGTTTCTACATCATTGGAGGCCATCTGTGTGAAGTTTGCCGATACATTGTCAGCTCTGCCGGAACATGGAGGTTAAGCCACAGGTGCCGCCGATCGGAGATTTACCTGAAGCCAGGATGGCTCATCACGTTCGTCCCTTCGCTTTCGTCGGTGTCGACTATTTTGGCCCGTTGAACGTCACATCAGGCCGACGACCCATGAAGTGTTAGCAGGTAGCACTGCCTGATAGTCACAGCTATCCACATTGAAGTAGTGGAATCGCTATCAACAGACTCAGTCTTGTTGGCCCTACGACGATTCATATCACGACGTAGCTGTACCACATGCATCTACTCTGACAACGAAACTACTTTTTCATTACTCATACTCTGAAAGGGGGTCATTGTTCATCCAGGCACCGTGCTGAAAGTGGTACATGCCTGCTCTAAAGCAGAAAAGTATAAAAAAAAATATATGAATGGTAGTTTATATTGAACAACGCAATGGTAGTAACCTATACAGCCATAAAACGATTAATTCTTCATTTATTAGTTTTGTTGACATTTAAATTCTTTTTGATGTTTATAATTAATATAATGTACTTTATGTATTTATTAGTCACTTTCAAGGCGAGATGTGATTTGCAAAATAAATTAAAATATTGTTCAAGACACAGATAAAACCACCAAATACGCAAATTCAAAATGGCCGTCTTTCGCGGTCGCGCGCCATCTTGCGAATTGTGATGTACGGCTAGCACAAGTTGGCGCGCGAGCTATCTCGCCGCGAGCTAGACCATCCGTCTGTTTCGGCGTGATTTCCTTAAGTTTTATATTTTGATTTTAACTGGCTTGTGTTTACTTTCCTCGTATTCGTAATGAAAAGTAGAGTGTTTTACTCGGGTGATAGCACCCATTTCTGCCTCGAACTATTGGCGCTCTCACTTCGTTCGAGCGCCAAAACTTCTCGTCAGGAATGGGTGCCTTTCAGCCCTCGGTTAACAATCTACTATTTCATTACTCATACTCTGAAAGGGGGTCATTGTTCATCCAGGCACCGTGCTGAAAGTGGTGCATGCCTGCTCTTAAGCAGAAAAGTATTAAAAAAAAAAATATGAATCATAGTTTATATTGAACAACGCAATGGTAGGTAGTAACCTATACAGCCATAAAACGGTTAATTCTTCATTTATTAGTTTTGTTGACATTTAAATTCTTTTTGATGTTTATAATTAATATAATGTACTTTATGTATTTATTAGTCACTTTCAAGGCGAGATGTAATTTGCGAAATAAATTTTATTAAAATATTGTTTAAGACACAGATAAAACCACCAAATACGCAAATTCAAAATGGCCGTCTTTCGCGGTCGCGCGCCATCTTGCGAATTGTGATGTACGGCTAGCACAAGTTGGCGCGCGAGCAATCTCGCCGCGAGCTAGACCATCCGTCTGTTTCGGCGTGATTTTCTTAAGTTTTATATTTTAAACTTGTTTTCATCTTTTATTTATAATATAAATTAATTATTATTACATTAATAATTAATTTATATTATTTCTCTAACGCTCAATAACTGTACAAACGTTAATATAAATTTTAAGTGACTTTGTTTTTTAATAAAATAATTTTGATTTTAACTGGCTTGTGTTTACTTTCGTCGTATTCGTAATGAAAAGTAGAGTGTTTTACTCGGGTGATAGCACCCATTTCTGCCTCGAACTATTGGCGCTCTCACTTCGTTCGAGCGCCAAAACATCTCATCAGGAATGAGTGCCTTTCAGCCCTCGGTTAACAATCTACTATTGTTGGTGCTTCGAATATACTACACGAGCTGTACGACTTCTCGAGTTTATTCCACCGTCGGCCCCATTGTGGAGGTCTGTTGGGAGCGTCTATTACGCAGCGTGAAAGCCGCATTCAAAATCACTCTAAAAGATCGATCACCCCGCGTAGAGGTCCGGAACACATTGCTTGCAGAAGTAGAAGCCATTCTTAATTCCCGACCACTGAACCACGTGTCCGTGGGCGAGGACCGCCAGTAAGCACTGACGCTCTTCAACTTCCTAATTGGCACCTCAAGTCATTACCAGTCTTCGAGAATTTGACGAAGCTGATCTATCGCGATGCGCGCAAACTTGGCTAGTCTGTTAGCAAGGTTCATGATAATCCAACTCCACCGGTCCTTAATGAGGTGAGAGCTAAATGAAGTACAGGGTTGGATCAGATGTGGAGACCATAGTAGTATGTAAGTTCAAGACAATTAGAATCCAACTCCACCGGTCTTTGATGAGGTGAGAGGAAGGGAAATCAAAGGAGGCTGGTGCCAAAGGAAGCCCCAGTATAAGACTATTAGTATTGTTCAAGTGTATACCTACCAAGCCAGTTCGTAATTGTGACTGATAATCTAAACAAACCCACCGGTCCTCAATGAGGTGAGGATTCTAAACAATGTGAAAACCTAATTCCAGAAAGAGCCATCAACAAGGATGTACTTTATGATAATAAATAAATTCAATTCAATTCAAATATGTTTATTCATTATAAAAACAGAATGTTTCAAAATTAATGGATTATGTGGAGAAGAAGCAAAAAAAAAATCCACGTTTATTCTTTTCAAAACACTCATCATCAACCCATTATGTCCCCACCGAGGGGCACGGGTCTCTTCCCTGAGGAAGATATAGGCCATACTCCACCACGGGGGCCAAAAAAACACGTTTTAACTTAATTAACAGAGTTTTCAACTTAAAATACTGCTAGAGGCTACCTTCAAAACATCCTCTAATATTGATTCAAATGAACTGTTATCGCTGGTAGGGGGCCTGTATGTATATGGTTACTACAATGTGTCTAGACAGTTCAACACATGATATTTCAATTACTTTTTCAACAGAAAGTCTGCAAATGTCATTCCGTTCTTTTAATTTCAAACAATTTTTTGCTAGTATCACGGATCCCCCATGCCTTGCAGACTTTCTATTGAAGCAACTGGCTATTTGATAGTTATTCACAGAAAAAATAATTTGTGTTTCTGGTAGCCAGCGCTCTGTGACGCAAAGTATGTCCACTCTTAGTATATTGTTCTAAGAACAACTCTAATTCTAATAACTTTCCAGAAAAGCCACCCTGTATATTCTGATTAGCTAAAATTAATTTATTTAAGGGGGGCTTTTCTTTTGTCTGCGCTGACAGTTTAAATTTGCGGTCAAGTTTAACCTACTTAAACTAGGTTTTTTCACAACTTCAGAGTACAGAGGTTGGGAAGTATCAATTGTCTTACATTTTGTATAGCCTAGAGGTCCCTGTGCTATTGTCTTAACAATAAGGGGGTCATATACATTGAATGCCAATAATTTGGCAATATGTCGCTTAGAAGAGAGGGGCACATACAATGTGTCCCTAGTTAATATAAAATTTCGAATAAATTTATTCGTATGTGTAGGTACCTAATTTAACTACCTACTTAAATAGACTCATGAATCATGATACACGACAGGAGGCGGACAACCAATGCTAACATGAACATTGCAATTACTATGAGGCTGATGATTGTGCCAGGGAAGGAAGGCTAATATCAATATCATCTTTGATATGATGTCTCCAGGATAAAAGTATTTTTTGTCATGTATACCTATAGAATTGAATATCGACGTTTCCTCCTTGATGTGAGTTACACTTGAGATAATATTAATCAATATCTCGGGGAAACGGCGACATGGTGGAGGAGCTGGATGGGATAATTAGACACACCCAGAATCTGGTTCTCATAGTAAAGTCTGGAGTGAAGATAGTACATAGTACCTAGTTCATAGTAGGTAGACATTATGTGCAGTTTCATGTCTTGCAGCGACAGCTAGTGACGTTTAGCGGAACTTTCCGTGCCATTTTAATGTTCTATAAGACACAGTTTGAAATACCAATATCACGTTTCATTTCACGTAGTTGGTAATTTTCATTATATAATTTTATAGATATAATAACAAGAATGCTTCAATGTGCAACATAGCACTTCGAATGTGTAGGTAGATCTCGTATTCGACTTTTAAAACCGGAAACCATTGGCTATTGTCTTAGGACCTTTAAAATTATCTGTCGAAGTAAATCGACACCCTAGTCGATAAATCTATAGATTTACCACAGGTAGAGTGCGATTTTCGAAATTGTAGCATGTCTATTTAATAATATTTCCATGTTGCTGTCACCAAAACAAAATAAAAATCATTAATCGGAAATGACGTAAGGTCCGAGAGATATAAACTATGCTTCATTTGTTTCTCTTTTATTTGATATTGTATTGTAATACATTGAATAAATACAAGACAAGCGATAAACATTATGTGTATTTCATATGAATTCCAGTGCAGTTCAAAAGGATCTCTCTTATATTGAGGACAATTTTAAATAGGTTTCTAAACCTAGTGCTGGGTTAGTGCAACAAAAAGAATATAAACATGTTTAATTCTAAAGTATCAAGCTTCCTAATTGTTTCTATTGATTCATACCATTTATTTCCTGAATTATTGTTAACTTTTATCGTTATAATAATTTAAGGTCCTACATACACAGCCTAAAATACAGGTTTATTCCTAGTTTAGGCTACGTACTTACTCTTACTTATGTTAAATTTAATTCTTATGTACACTTTATACCTAAGATTTTATGAATAAATTTTATCTTACCATTGTCTTATCTTATTGTATGACGCAATAAAATTCGCCCGCCATCAGTGTTGTCACCTTAGACTGGTGCTTTCTCAATGCTTCTGGTTGTATTTTTTTTATTTCGTTTTTATTTTATTTAGTGGTAGGTATTTAGCGGTTTTTTAATGTGGAATTTGGCAACACATTTTCGAAAGGGAAATCCCCCTTCCGTTCCGGATTTTCATAATATTCTATTCTTACTCTATGACTGGGAAACCCGCAGGCGCACTCATAAGTTGATGTTTTCTTTTTAGCTGACTTTCTATGTCCCGCCTGACTTTGAACAGTGTGTGTTGTGTTTTTGAAAGGGCTTAAAGTTTTATAGAGTTATGTTTTGTAACAGTAACACTGTTAGCAACTCTATCAAACACAGAACAGAGAAAATAAGTTAGAATTGCCCTAACGCGTATTTTGTACGGGAACCGCTGTCGCTGCTTCAACCCCTACCGTTCTTTACTAGGGTGGTACTACTAATTTAAGCAATACGCACGCAGGCGTGTGTCACATGCGTGCGTGAGTCGAAGGCCGCGAAAGCGTCACACCAACGCAACTTTTGATGTGTGCGAGCGCCTGTACAGCGGTAGGGATTGAAAAAAAGTTAAATTAATGAGGGCTTTTCAAATCGTCATTAAAAAAAAATACAGTACCGCAAGTTACCGATAGATGGTGCTGACGTCACATAATATGTTAAAATTGACATAACATCACTGTAGCTTCTCTGTGGTTTCTGTCACGTTGCTCGCTCCTTTCATTGACGAGAGGAGAGATGTTTTTTTTTTTTTTTTATAATAGGTTTAACGGCTCTGGATACTAGTCCTTTTGAGCCTTTTCGTTTAGTTTATAAGTTACTTTAACACTTTCACTATTTACAAGGTATTGATCGTATTCACTATGTATTTATAAAGTGGTGTGAAGGATCTTGGATCAGCAAGAAGTTCTTGAAGGCGCGTTGGAATATTATTTCCATAGATTGATTCGAGTTCTGTTATTAGAGTTAATCTGTGCAGGCCAAATTTTTGACAACTCAAGATATGGTGAGAAAGGTCAGCGTTATCCGTGCCACAATGTAAACATTTAGCGTCTTCAGCCAGATTGAGTCTATGGAGGTGAGTGCGAGTTTGACAGTGTCCAAATCTCATTCGGTTCACAATGGTTATATATTTACGGCAGTTAACTTCCTTGTTTTTGTGATACCAAGGTTGGGCGGGCGGGCTTCCTTGAATATCTGCATACCAGCTCCCTTTATCTTTGCTGGTTTCTTTCCAATAATCGCACCATAATGATTTCAGATGTTCATTCAAAGGTGCGTGCAGATCAGTAAACGGCGTCTTCAGGTCGGTGGAATGGTCCTCGTCGGGTTCCATGTTTGCGGCTCGATCAACAACTTCGTTCCCTGTGATACCTCGGTGCGAAGGTACCCATAAAAACTTAACCTTTTTACCTCTAACATCTAAACTGTACAAAATATTCCTAATTTCATACACTAAATAATTTACACTATATCTGAAACAGTTACCTTCCAGAACTGATAGGACACTTAATGAGTCAGATAATATAATAATCTCAGAGACATTAATATCTTGCACATGAACAAGAGCTTGGTAAATAGCATAAGCTTCAGCTGTGAAAATACTACAATTACCATCAATTTTAAAGCATTTTGTTCTTTTTAACTGTGGATCATAAAAAGCTGAGCTTACTCTACTTCCTGACTTAGAACCATCAGTATACAATGAATAAAGATGTTTATCCTCCAAAAATTCCAGCAGACTGTTTTGGTTAGTTATTGAATGTTGCTGTATAAAATCATATTCTAAGAGTATCTTGAAATCAGTCTTATATAGAGGCCATAAACTTTCTTTATGCATATTTACAGATATACTATTTAGATGGATTATAATTCGTAGCAGAGTTGGAGTGTTACCATTTAATATTTGTGTAATATTTGCATATGGGCCAACTGAGTGGTGTAAGATATCAATTGCTTGGTGTGGCACAATGTGGTCTAAGACACATCTATTGTTCTGAGCAATAAGTTTTAAACAAAATCTCTCAGCTAGTTGCAAACGTCTGAAATGTAGTGGAAGAATGCAGGCCTCGCATTGCATAGCATTAATTGGTGTTGAACACATAGCTCCAGTAATAATTCTGAGTGCTTTATTCTGAATAACATCTAGTTTTCTTAATGATACGAGGCTTGCATCCATGTAAGCAATACAACTATAATCAAAGTGACTCCTCATGATACTTTTGTACAACATAGACAGTATTTTGGGATCTGATCCCCAATGCACTCCGGCCAGAGACCGAAGTAAATTCAGTGCTTTAGATGCATTTTTAATGATATAATTTATATGACTTTCAAATGTTAACCTTTGATCTAGCAATATACCAAGGAATTTCTTTTCATTTAACCAGGGTAAGGGGTTATTATTATATGTTACAAAGTTGTCACTAGCAGTATTTTTCTTTGAAAAAACCATTGCTCCACTCTTACTAGGGCTAATGTCTAATTTAAGTTTATTAGAGTAATAGTTGTTTATCTGTACAAGAGCTTGGTTCAGATTATTTACAGCTATATTTACATCTTTATGTACAGAATATATTAATAAGTCATCTGCAAATTGCAGAAATTGAACACCCCTATGTGTCAGATAATTATTAATTTGACATGTATAAATGTTGTATAGCAAAGGAGATATAGTGGCTCCTTGCATAGTTCCTTTAAAGACTTGACCTGGTCCGTGTAAAATATTATTAAACTTTACATACATTGTTCTATTGTACAAGAATTTAAATATCCATTTACAGACACAGCCTGGGATACCAATCTCTGACAAGATGCTTACCAATATGGATGGATCAACATTATCAAAAGCACCTTGCACATCCAAGAATGCACAAACAGTGACCGATTGGCTATGAAATTAATTCTTCGCTGCGACCTTTCCTAAAACCGAATTGTTGGTCAGGTAAGATTCTCTTTGATTCTACAAAATGATCAAGTCTCGTTTTAAGCATAAATTCTAATATTTTTCCCACACATGAAGACAAAGAGATTGGTCTGTAAGAATTGCAGTCGTCACTTGGTTTATTTAATTTTAAAATTGGTATGACACATTGTGTTTTCCAAGAATCTGGTATAGTCTGAGTTTCCCATAACAAGTTAAAGATGTCTAACAGGGTTCTTTGTGCATCTATGTGCATGTTCTTAATAAGTTTATAAGGAATATCGTCTAATCCGGGTGCAGTGTCTTTTCTAGACCTAATTGCAATAGTAAATTCTTGCATAGTAAAGGCACAAGAGAGAAAAGTACAATTTTCATTTCCATTTTGACTAAAGAAGTTATTTAATGAATCAATGTCTATTGCATTTACAGAAGGGGACGATGGTGCATACTTATCAATAAAAGCGGGAATCCATTCATCATTCTTTGGAGTCTTAGGTAATCGAATACGCTTAAATATTTTAATATAATTCCAAATAGTACTAATAGGTGTATATCTGTTGAAAGATTCTACTAATTTAACCCAGCCATTTTTCTTTTTTTCCTTCAATAATCTCTATTTAAATGCATCTAACTTTTTAAATTCAATGTAACTCGTTGTTGTGGAATCAGATCTATATGCATTTAAAGCTTCTTTGCTTTTTCTAACAGCGTCTGAACACTCACTGTCCCACCAGGGAACAGGTTTCCTTAAAATATTTTGATTAACTTTCTTAAACTTTGGTATGGTTAAATCCTTAATTTCCGTCAATTTTTCACAAAAAACATCGTAACTTTTAATTGGGTTAGAATAATCTAGGCTAAGTTGACCTAAGATCTTTTCTGTTTCAGATTCAAAGGTGGGCCAGTCGGCTTTTCTGTAAAGATAACGCTCTGCTTGGATACCAGTGTCATATTTCTCTACTGTGGTGTGGATATCAAGAATAGTTGGGAAATGATAACTACCCATGGCATCATTGTGTACTCTCCATTCACAGAGGGGAGCTACAGAAGGACTTATACAGGAAATGTCAATTGCAGAAGGTCTTTTTGTAGGACTACCTACTGTAGTAGAGGAACCTGAATTCAAAATGCATAAGTCATATTCATCTAATAAGTTATAAATGTCATTACCTCTTGAATTGGATCTAAGGCATCCAAAAGCAACATGATGTGCATTGAGATCACCTGACAATAGTATTGGACTTGGCAGCATATTTAATATTTGTTTGAGCCTCCTACATTGAAATCTGTGACGATTAGTATCCGGAGGATGAGCATATGTACAGAGTATCGATAAATTGCCAACATTGGTGGACAAAACTATAGCTGTTGACTGCAAATAATCATAAAAGGGTGTAGGAATTACTGAATATTTCAAATGTGATTTTATTAGAATTCCTACTCCTCCTCGTCCATCTTTTCCATTTTGAAATATAAAGTCGTAATTGGTAATTTTAAATGTACTTCTCTCTCTTAACCAAGTCTCATTTAAGAGACAAATGTCAATATCATTATCTTTTAAATAATTAATAAGCAAAGGCTTTTTGTTAACAGCTCCTTCAACATTAAATTGTGAAATTCTAATAAAAACTTTATCCATTTTGTTGCAGTGATTTAATTAATACTTCTTGGACAACAGAAGCATTGATGTTCAACGCCAACAGCAACCGTGTAAACAATATGTTTATTACAGTAATTTAGTTTGTGAGTAAACCACTAGATGTCGCTTAATGTACCGTGAATCGCGGCATGGTTGTCTTCCTTTTGTATGTATATAACCTTTGTAAATCTATTAAAACCTCTCAGAGTCTCCCGACTCCGCCGCTCCAGTATACTCGTGCGCCGACATCTCCTCCGATGAAGGCCACGAATTCAAAACTTTTGTCCCTAGGAAGAAGCTCCTGCGGAAGCAAGCTTCTTCCTCCAAAGGCAACTCGCCTACCCCCCGCTCGTCCCCCGTGACCGCAGCCCCCTGTCCCCCCGCAGCCCCCGCAACCCCCGCGGCGACCGCCCCCTCCCCCCGCCCCCTCATGTCCCTAGACACCCCCGCAATGCCTCCGGCAAAACCGATCAAGCGGTTCTCACCGCAGCCTCCAAAGGCAAAGTCCCCCCCTCCCGTCTTCCTACGGGATAAATCCGCCTGGACATCCGTGTCCAAACTGTGCCTGGACCACAAGGTCCAGTACACTAAGGCACAAAACTGGGGCGACTCAATAAAAATTGAGGTCCCCACGACAGACAACTTCAGGAGCCTTACTAGGCTCCTTACTCAAAATAAGGTCCCGTACCATACGTACGCGCTCCCCGAGGAACGCAAGGTACGGGCCGTCCTCAGAGGAGTTCCCTCCGAACTCCCCCTAATCTCCATAAAAGATGACCTTATTGCACAAGGTCACCCCGTAGAGGCTGTGCATCCCATGCACAGCTCCCGCGGAAAAATATTCCCACTCGCCCTGGTGATTCTCACCAACACCCCCTCCGCGAAGACGATCTTCTCAGGAGAGCTCACCGTCTGTGGGCTCTCCTGCATAAAAGCTGAGAAGCCCCACAGGCGCGGCCACCCTGGCCAATGCCACCGTTGCCAACTCTATGGCCACGCTTCCGCCAACTGCTCCGCCCCCCCTAGGTGCGTGAAGTGCCTAGAGCCTCACGCCACCGGGGACTGCTTGCGCACTCGCGAGTCGGAGGGTTAGGGAAGCTTGTTAGCCCCAATACCGGAGATCACACCAGCAAACCCTGAAAAATGAAATTTTTATTGTAATAACTTTGATTCATAAGTTTCCACTTAGATCCCAATCTGATGTAAGTTAGTTTCAGAGTTGAGAATTTCTCAAAGGGCTGATAGACTGCAGTGAGCAGAGCACCAGCCCGGTAGGCCAAAAACATTTTGAAGGCAGCCGGGATATATTAAACACTAGCAAAGGATCATATTCTAAGTTTGGAGTATTTTTGTCCATTTTTTCTCCAAAATGATCTAGATTTTGAAATGGACACCTAGTTTACCTTGTAACGTTCATTAAGTCGCAGTTTCTGTGCTACTTTGAATAAAAAAAATTGATTTTGATTTTGATCAGTTGTTGGTTGCTGTAAAGAAGAGGCCTTTGCCCAATAGTGGGCGGTTTATATAACTAGAATACCAGAGCATCCCAAGAATATTTTCATTTAGGGATAAACAGAATTCGTATAAAATTCTAATAAGAAGGAATATGTACTTGTGTATGATGCTGCGACTGAACTCGCTAGAAGAGGGTCAGAAACTACAGTGGAAGGACCCGAACCCCGGATCCCACTCCCAAACAACCAGTTTAGGAAATGGCTGAGGTCGCGAACTGAAAGCCATCATGCTGAACTTTGGAGAACAGAAACCAAATGCAGACAAGCCAAGGAGGCTCTACCAACAATCTCGAAACATCTTTCACATAGCCTACTGCGTTTGAGAAGGGATAATCTGCGCAAAGCTGTGGCAAACGTAACAGGCCACTGCGCACTAAATAGACCTTTTCACAATATGTGACTTGCCGGGGATGCCTCAAATAAGAGGAAACACCCGCCCACGTGACCATTCACTGTGAAGGTGTGGAAAAGCAACGGACCACCATCGTCGGGAAGCTGGGAACCCTTCAGGAGGCTTACAGTGCCATCACAGCACTGCTGGCCTTCTGGAAAGAGATAGGCTGGCTGGAGTGAGCTCACAGCTTTGCTATGTACAATGGCCCAACCATGAGGCTAAGTGCGGAAATCTCAGGTCTAACTAACTCGAGACCGGAAAGCTTAGAAAACCATGAGGGAGGCCTATGTCCTTCAGTGAACGTCAAATTACTGATGATAATGATGTACTAAAAGCATATTACCACTCATAGGCAGCAGTCAACAGAGGGCCTGTGCATGTGGGTGGCGAGACAGCGAAATGATGATGGAGAAAGGCCTATGAGTATAATAATTATGATCAACAGCCGGTGTATATTTGGTGCTGTGTAGCAGAGAACAGGGACAGGCTGATGATCGTATTGCCATTAACTAGCCACTGTACCATTTAAGTTCTTTTTCTTAATGAAGGCAGGATGATCTTGACAAGTTCTTGCCAGTTAGGCACGTGTGCCAACTGCAGCCGTCGACCCGCTGATGCGTATATTCGACGCTGACGCCGTCGGCACTCTGGCGTTGACGAGTGTCGACGACTGCAATTGGCACACGTGCCGCCCGTGTATAAGCATCCTTAGCAAATGTCCACCTGGCAAGAACTTTATACAGTTAGATAGAAGAGGCAAGTGACCAAAAATCTTAGTCTGAAAAGGGGACGTCTCTGCCTTGCAATAGGACAACCATGTAGTGGAGGCTACATGAAAAAGTACCTTTCTGAAACGCCTATGACCAACCATTTCTGTGGCTTGGCTACTGAACATCAGATGAATCTGTTGGTGGGTATTGTATGTTGAATCGAAATAAGTACCTACATACTCGAGGTGGCGAGTCTTTGTAACAGGAACACTCCGACGCCGCGTTCTTCACCAGAGCCCTCTACCGAAGTAGGTACACTTTGCACAGACCTTCCAGATTAGACTTGGCCTACAGAGCAGAACCCCAATAAATTATACCTATTTACTACTTACTTATCATTACCTCAGGGGCAGAGGGCCTTTATAAAATATCTCCACTTGCTGCGGTCTTGCCTGGCGACTTCGAGGACCTCCTATCTCAGCCCAGGTGTTTTCGCCTCAAACGACACTTATCGGCGCCAGGTAAAAAGAAATACGCGCTAACGCAATGTGGGTTGTTTTGAGAAAACTGTTCAGTTCAGAACGCAAGTTCAGAGAAAACTGAACCCCGAACAAAAGCTGCTGCGGCGTTGGACAGCTTGGGACGTCACTCTTATGCAAAGCCACAATACAAGCTCTTAGTGAAAAGTTATATCTCTTTCAAAGCATTCACAAAAGTAGGTACTCACAAAAGCCATTTCTCCGAAAACATGGTGGAAATCGCACAGCCCACGCCGGCCGGCATTTTCCAATTTCGTATTAGACTGAAAGTACACGCAGTCTTTACCGGCGACTTCGAGGCGAGGACCTCCTATCTCAGCCCAGGCGTTTTTGCCTCAAACGACACTTATCGGCGCCAGGTAAAAAGAAATACGCGCTAACGCAATGTGGGTTGTTTTGAGTTAAGATCAGAGAAAACTGAACTCCGAACAAAAGCTGATGCGGCGTTGGACAGCTTGGGACGTCACTCTCATGCAAAGCCACACAATACAAGCTCTAACTGCCGTACTCAGAGTCGTCAATTAAGATTTAATGTCAATTAAGTATCATGTCATCTCTTTCATTTCAATGACATATGAAAGGGATAGCACGACACTTAATGAACATTAAGTTTAATTGACGACTGTGAGTACGGCAGTATATAACTTTTCATATCTCTTTCAAAGCATTCACTTAAAAGTAGGTACTCACAAAAGCCATTTCTCCGAAAACATGGTGGAAATCGCACGGCCCACGCCGGCCGGCATTTTTCAATTTCGTATTAGACTGAAAGTATACGGATCTCTAAAGCATAGTATGGATATTTTGTTCCCAAAACACAATTTTGATCGTCCTTTGCGACGAAATTTCAACGATGCTATTATAAAACACTAGATTTCTCAATGAATACAAATTGCGCAAACCCGTGTTACCCGTGGCACCGAGAAAAAAAAAAACAGAAAGAAAAGAAAAAACTTAAGAACAGCGGAAGTGTTGCCAGGTCGTAGCCGGAAAATGTCGCCAAGCACGCCACGCCAATATTTTATTTTATTGTTTAATACTTTTATTGCACTATTGCACTGAACCTAATGTACAATACGGCGGCCATAAGGATTTTCTTCAAGACAACCGCAGGAGGTGGAAGAAAGATTGGTAGGCGTACAAATAAAAGGAGAGGGGGAAAAAGTAGAAATGCAATTTAAAATATACTTATACATGTAAGGCATAAATATCTTATGTGCAATAAAGTATAAAGGCTATTAAGGAAAGATTGAATAGACCTACATATTAATATAATGCTGCATAACAGCAACGTTTTTCAATCCCGCGTGCCTATATGTAAAACGGCGTGTTATACGATATGGCTTCGACATACACACTAATTGTAAAGTTGTAATGTTCGCTTATACAGAATATTATGCAGCAATGCAGTCTAATATCACCTCATTAAAGCAATGTTTTGGAAAAATATAGGTAGGCTCTCTCGCGTGTTATAGGTTGGTACCTACACATTAAATAATCTGCTTCTAAATTGCAAGACAAAATAAATCGATGCAAAAAAATACTGTCTTTTTGACATGTGCCGGGGTCGTCAACCATCACAACCCATTACATTTGTTGATGTATTCTATATGGTCATAAATACAAGTTTGTTTTTAAGGGTCGTGGCAGAAGACGGCTATAAATAATAATAATACTTATCGCGCGATGTTTTGTTCTATACTAAATCCAACCACAGTCGTGTGTAGACGAGGGTTGTATGTTGGATATTGTGTGGAAAAAATATTGTATTTATTAACGCCGTCGTTTGTGACTGCCGGAAATCTAAGATTCCAATGAAATCTATGCCAATAAAAATCTCTGTTATCAAAACAAAAGTAAAAAGATCTCTTATTTATATAAAATATATCTCTTTGACATGTTGCATCTACTAGTGCGGACTCGAAAAACTACCCAACATTCGCGTAACCAAGAAAAAACGGAATGTTTGAAAATAACGTCTTCATAAGTGTCAAACAAACCCAAGTGTTGCCAATACTTAAAAAAACAATAATACTATTTTACTTACAAAGAAAATTTGTATGTTACGATAGTTTTTTTTATTTTAAATAAGTTTCTTCTTTTATGAGTAACTGAATATGTTTTCGATGCAATAAGTTTTTTGGTCAAACGAGTCTACTTTTTTACAGTAAAACAAAAATTTACCGAATATAACGATATTGACTTTTTTTGTATCGAATTAAAAAACAGACTAGATACATTACCAAATGTAAAATTAGTCGAATAAACACTGTACTTGGAAAAGAAAAACTAGAGTTTGTAGAATATACCGTATTTCTAGGCATCACAACAGAGCTACCAAATAGAAATTAGCGCAAAATGCTAAGGCCTAATTTATAAAGGCCACAGTATTCAAGCTTAAGTCATCGCAATCTAAACATAGTTATGATTACTTTTTTAATACTCAGACAAACTGTTAAAATTTGTAGGGTACTTCCACCGACCTTCAAAATTAATTGGCAAGAAGCAGTTTAAGAAAAATAAAGAAAAAATATTACATAACAAATCTTTTTTTTAGCTTACCTATTTTATAGTTGGATTGTATGAGAGAATACTTTTTTATACCGCAAGAATAAGATCGAAATAATTTGATCGGAAGCCTCGGGCGTCAGAGCGCGAGTCCTATTCGCACTGTCCGGGTGTTTCACACATTACTTCCTTCCAAAGAAAGTGTATGTACTTTTATATCTCACAAACATTTGTTGGTACTGTGGCGAGCACATGTCAACTCTGCACGCGCACTATAAACTCCAACATTCCTGCATCACGCAAGCAAAAATGTTTCACATGACATACCATAAATATAACGTCCGACAAACATTAGTTGGACCGCCGTCCCCAGGCATACGATCTGCCTGGCGGGAAATTTCTGTTTATAGTGGAAGAGCACGATCACCCACCCGCTCTTCCCTATAGTACCAATAAAATTTTAAGTACGTAAGTGAACAACAAAACAATTGTCCTCGTAATTTTGTATGCTTATGTCATTAATATACCTTATTAATAATAATAATGATATATTAAGCCACCGAATCCGCTAGCTTGGTCACTTAGAAAGGATGGAAGAGGATTGAGCAGTGAATAGCGCATACCTGGGACCACCAAGCAGCCAAAGACCGGTTGGCAGCTGGAAGGATGAAGTGACCAAGAACCTACGTGAGCTACAGGCAGGCGACTGGCAGGAGATCTCTCAAGACAGAGGCAAGTGACGACTTTTTGCACGGGGTTGGCAACTGTCAAAAACTTCAAAATGGAGGATGTCCCGTTTTCTTTACTATTTGTATGGGAAAAGCACAATATTTGTGATTACATAGTGTCTTTTTTCAAAAAAATCTGTGCCTACGCATTTAAGGCTTAGTTTGCAATAGAAAAACTGTGGCTCCCAAACCATTTGGAGGAAGCAAATCAATTATTAAGGTGTCTAAAGGTTATGATTGTGGTAAACAATTACCAAAAAAATATTTCTATGCAGAAATACCATTAGCATTAAATAAAAATAATGCTAATGAAATACATTCAGAATCTTAGTTAAAAGTTAGGTTTTATCATTCTTGTTTGTGTTCACGTCTGCATCTTTCACACTCGTTAAAAACGGAGGCAGTGTTTAGGTATCTAGACTGTTAAACCTAAAACTAACTAAAAACGAGAGATACAAGCCCTGATATCAATGATGCAACCCATTTAGCAAATGTACAGCCAGCTATTATTGCTGCACTTATAAGTGAAGTAAAACAATGTTCCTGGGTACTTATAAACATTGGCTTCATACATTAAAATAATAATCATACATTGTAATACGCATTTTTTTAGGCCTAAGCCCGTATCTCAAAATAGGTAAGCAGCAGCACTGAGTTACTGAATAGATATCAATACTTCTGATGTGATAATTTAGTTGTTGGTGATAGGAACCTTCAAGTAGTAGTCCCGCAGCACCATTTTATGCTCATAAAGCTGCTTCGTCTCCAACTGGAATAATACGAAGAGTTCATGTAGAAATAGTATGATTTTATGAGTAAATTTATAAACTTCTTGCAGAAATAATCGCAAATTATCCACACTATGTACGATTTTATATGTTTCTGGGTAACATTCTTAACTAAATTTAATATTTTACACTTTATTATAGTAATTTATAATTTAAGACAAAAATGTCAAACGGAGGTTATTGAAAGTGCTCTATCAGATCACACAGCACAATTGCTACGATGCCCGGTGAAACAAACTAGCTTGATTGATAGTTGGAGGATTATAAGACGCGACTATTGCGACGAAAATCTAGAAAAATTTAAAGATTGCATAAAAAGTCTATCCTTTTCAGAAATTTATGGAACAACTAAACCTAATCACGCATACAGTCAGTTCTTAGAGTTGTTCAAGCTAATGTATGAGTTGTGTTTTCCACAAAAAATTATCAATATTAAACTTCGTAAAAAACCTAAATGGCTAACTAAAGGCTTAAAAACGTGCAGCAGGAAAAAAAAGGGAGCTTCTATGGCAGCATAGACTAAACCCTACGAACATAACTAAAAGTAAACTAAATAACTATAGCGAGCGCTTTAAAGTACTAACAAAAGCTACACAAAAAACTGAATAATCACAAGGTTAATACATCTAAAAACAAATCACAGGTGATGTGGAAAATAATAAAGGAGTCCAAGGAAAACAAACCATGCGAGTCTATAACTGAAATTACAATAGCGGGAAACATAATTTACAGTCCACAATAAAATGCAGACGAATTCAATAAATATTTCGTAGACAAGGTAACACCTCTGAACAAGAAAAAAACAAAAATCAACAATCTAAGTTAAGTAGAGATTGAATGTTTCTGTTACCATGCTCTCCGTATGAAATACACAAAATTATTCTTTCTCTAAAAAATAGTTATAGTACTGGGTACTATCTCAACAAAGGCTGTTAAGTATGTAGAAAGTTATCACTTAAGCTATATAACTAATCTCTGTATAGAAAAAGGAATCTTCCCAGATCAGTTAAAAATGGCTGTTATTAAGCCTCTATTTAAAAAAGGTGACAGAGAACGCATGGAGAACTATCGCCCAATTGCCTTAATTCCTGTTTTTTCCAAAATTATTGAAAAATTTCTCTGTGCACACATCAGTCTTAGAAATAAATAATTTACTGGTAAAGGAACAAAAAGGATTTCGAAAAAATAAAAATATAAATATGGCAGTATACGATGTTCTTAACGTTATTATTGAAAGTGTAGAAAAAAGAATTCCCATATGCTCTTTGTATACTGACCTTAAGCACGATATTTTGCTACGTAAATTAGAACTCTACGGTCTAAGAGGTAATATATTGAATTTGATAGATTCGTACCTAAATAATCGTAAACAGTCCACGGTTATCACAAAAGTTAATTCCAAAACAAAACTGGAAGAGTAATACTTATCAAAAGTAGAGACTGTCAATCATGGAGTGCAGCGTAATGGAGCCGTTACTCTTTATCGTTTACATAAATGACCTTCCGATTCATGTAGAGTACCCTATGTCACTTTTCGCTGATGACAGCACCATAACTGTACAATGTAAAGATAGATTAACATACGAACACGACATAAATGAAGCGCTTAAAGCTATGATAGAATGGTTAGATAACAACAATTTAAAAATAAACCTTGCCAAGACCAATATAATGCAGTATAGTCAAAGGAATTCACCAATATCAGACCTTAAAATAAAATACCAAGACCAAGCTATACACAACATAGAGTCATCTAAGTTTCTTGGGTTAATAACTGACAGTAAATTATCATGGAAAATTACACATAGAAGAAACATGTAAAAAAATTTGTAAATCGGCATTCCTACTCTACAAACTTTCATCAATAGTTAACTTACATACTTTATTAACAGCATACTATAGTCTTGTGGAGTCTGTCTTGAGGTATGGCATTATATTCTGGGGCAATGGTACTGACCGTGAAGAAGTACTCAGAATGCAGAAAAAATGTTTGCGAGCAATGTTTAGCTTAAAATCCACTGAATCATGCCAACCCTATTTTAAGAAATATGATATACTTACATTTCCATCTCTCTATGTATTAGAAGTACTAATGTTCGTCAGAAAAAAAACCTACTCTGTTTCCACGCATCTCAGAAGCAAATGGTATGCGACTCCGTAGAGACCCTACACGCCTGAGTACTAGAATATCCAATACTGCTTTCATTTATGCATGAGTCCAAAAATATATAATAAACTGCCAATGAGTATTAGAGAATTGGGTGACGATAATATGTTCAAAAGACAGGTGAAACTAATACTCATCAAGAAATGCTGCTACAATTTGAATGATTATTTTAATCTGACATTTTAATTAATTGCCAATAAATTTATATATTTTTTTTTATCTTATTTTCATATTTCTATACAATTCTAACTTAAGAAAATAATAATCTTGTAAACAACGCGGTAAATATTGAATTATTTTTAGATGTAGATATTAGATATTTCTAGGGCCAAACATGCTGAAACTTCATTATTTATCTATAAGAACTTTTATGTACACGCATGTTTCACAAATAAATAAATTTGAATTTGAATTATGAATAAATCAGCCAGTAAAGAGGTATTTAATCAAAGGTGTGCGATTATTTCTGCAAGAAATGTTTAAAAAGTATTTTTGGGGTTAATTTTGTATTTAAGTCTGTATTCCTTTCGCGGTATACAAAACTTAAATTTTTCAGTTTTGGTATAAACTATAGCTTTCCTTTTTTAGTGAAAAGCATTTCATAACGTTTTTATGTTTAATTTCCATGAAAAAATCCGAAAATAAGCAACACTTAAAAACAAAACAAATATTGTCGGGGCAAATCTCAGTGGCGCCATCTGTGATTAGTTTCGTGTTGTCATCCCCATTGGAGGCCAAGACCCTCTTCAGGTCACTAAGCTTGCAAAGAAAGTAAATGTGCTTAAACAGGCACGCAATAAATAAAAGATTATCCTCCTAACGCAACAAGAAGTAAGCAACACAAACACGCGCGCCGCGGTGTTATTTTATTTATATTATCACATTTTTTCTTGTTAACTATAACCGCCAACATATTTATTTCAATGTAAGATCGAATGTAAATAAAAATATTTTTTTGACATCGCTTATCACTAACACGAAATAACCCAAATGACAATGTAACTACGAATCTGGCAACACTGAAGCACGTCGGGCCGGATCCCGGAAGTCAGAGCAGCCAACCTTGAGCCAACCATAGAGGCGAGCGCTGCCTGATGGCGCTTTTTGGAACGTGCCGCTATTTTATAACCCACCTTACCTACCTAGTTACTTATTGTCTGCATTTACACTTCTACATTTATTTACTTCTACAGTAATCTACAACTACAGAAATCAGAAATCAATAATTTATTTCAACGTAAAGAATTTACATTCTGTTTGATGAATGTCAATGTACTATGTTAGCCGCTGCCTTCGGGCCGTATTTGTAGTGGAGAAAAAGGCAGCGGGAAAAAAAACTCCACTCTGACCATCTTTTCTCAAATCATCTTAAACTTACACTAATCTAATCGATTATTTGTTGGGGGGTGAATATTTTCAGGGGTCTTTTGTGTGACTGAAGATTTCTCTCCATCGCATCGGTTGAGTACGTATATATGAAACAAAATTATTAATTAAAATCCCTAGATAAATTATGGATATGTCCTAAGTAGTCTCTTGGGCTTGTGATGTTGGTAAAAGCAGATAACTTAAAAAACCGGCCAAGTGCGAGTCGGACTCGCGCACGAAGGGTTCCGTACCATTATCTATACATTAGACACAAAAATCGAGCGAATTACGACAACGTTTCTACATCATTGGAGGCCATCTGTGTGAAGTTTGCCGATACATTGTCAGCTCTGCCGGAACATGGAGGTTAAGCCACAGGTGCCGCCGATCGGAGATTTACCTGAAGCCAGGATGGCTCATCACGTTCGTCCCTTCGCTTTCGTCGGTGTCGACTATTTTGGCCCGTTGAACGTCACATCAGGCCGACGACCCATGAAGTGTTAGCAGGTAGCACTGCCTGATAGTCACAGCTATCCACATTGAAGTAGTGGAATCGCTATCAACAGACTCAGTCTTGTTGGCCCTACGACGATTCATATCACGACGTAGCTGTACCACATGCATCTACTCTGACAACGAAACTACTTTTTCATTACTCATACTCTGAAAGGGGGTCATTGTTCATCCAGGCACCGTGCTGAAAGTGGTACATGCCTGCTCTAAAGCAGAAAAGTATAAAAAAAAATATATGAATGGTAGTTTATATTGAACAACGCAATGGTAGTAACCTATACAGCCATAAAACGATTAATTCTTCATTTATTAGTTTTGTTGACATTTAAATTCTTTTTGATGTTTATAATTAATATAATGTACTTTATGTATTTATTAGTCACTTTCAAGGCGAGATGTGATTTGCAAAATAAATTAAAATATTGTTCAAGACACAGATAAAACCACCAAATACGCAAATTCAAAATGGCCGTCTTTCGCGGTCGCGCGCCATCTTGCGAATTGTGATGTACGGCTAGCACAAGTTGGCGCGCGAGCTATCTCGCCGCGAGCTAGACCATCCGTCTGTTTCGGCGTGATTTCCTTAAGTTTTATATTTTGATTTTAACTGGCTTGTGTTTACTTTCCTCGTATTCGTAATGAAAAGTAGAGTGTTTTACTCGGGTGATAGCACCCATTTCTGCCTCGAACTATTGGCGCTCTCACTTCGTTCGAGCGCCAAAACTTCTCGTCAGGAATGGGTGCCTTTCAGCCCTCGGTTAACAATCTACTATTTCATTACTCATACTCTGAAAGGGGGTCATTGTTCATCCAGGCACCGTGCTGAAAGTGGTGCATGCCTGCTCTTAAGCAGAAAAGTATTAAAAAAAAAAATATGAATCATAGTTTATATTGAACAACGCAATGGTAGGTAGTAACCTATACAGCCATAAAACGGTTAATTCTTCATTTATTAGTTTTGTTGACATTTAAATTCTTTTTGATGTTTATAATTAATATAATGTACTTTATGTATTTATTAGTCACTTTCAAGGCGAGATGTAATTTGCGAAATAAATTTTATTAAAATATTGTTTAAGACACAGATAAAACCACCAAATACGCAAATTCAAAATGGCCGTCTTTCGCGGTCGCGCGCCATCTTGCGAATTGTGATGTACGGCTAGCACAAGTTGGCGCGCGAGCAATCTCGCCGCGAGCTAGACCATCCGTCTGTTTCGGCGTGATTTTCTTAAGTTTTATATTTTAAACTTGTTTTCATCTTTTATTTATAATATAAATTAATTATTATTACATTAATAATTAATTTATATTATTTCTCTAACGCTCAATAACTGTACAAACGTTAATATAAATTTTAAGTGACTTTGTTTTTTAATAAAATAATTTTGATTTTAACTGGCTTGTGTTTACTTTCGTCGTATTCGTAATGAAAAGTAGAGTGTTTTACTCGGGTGATAGCACCCATTTCTGCCTCGAACTATTGGCGCTCTCACTTCGTTCGAGCGCCAAAACATCTCATCAGGAATGAGTGCCTTTCAGCCCTCGGTTAACAATCTACTATTGTTGGTGCTTCGAATATACTACACGAGCTGTACGACTTCTCGAGTTTATTCCACCGTCGGCCCCATTGTGGAGGTCTGTTGGGAGCGTCTATTACGCAGCGTGAAAGCCGCATTCAAAATCACTCTAAAAGATCGATCACCCCGCGTAGAGGTCCGGAACACATTGCTTGCAGAAGTAGAAGCCATTCTTAATTCCCGACCACTGAACCACGTGTCCGTGGGCGAGGACCGCCAGTAAGCACTGACGCTCTTCAACTTCCTAATTGGCACCTCAAGTCATTACCAGTCTTCGAGAATTTGACGAAGCTGATCTATCGCGATGCGCGCAAACTTGGCTAGTCTGTTAGCAAGGTTCATGATAATCCAACTCCACCGGTCCTTAATGAGGTGAGAGCTAAATGAAGTACAGGGTTGGATCAGATGTGGAGACCATAGTAGTATGTAAGTTCAAGACAATTAGAATCCAACTCCACCGGTCTTTGATGAGGTGAGAGGAAGGGAAATCAAAGGAGGCTGGTGCCAAAGGAAGCCCCAGTATAAGACTATTAGTATTGTTCAAGTGTATACCTACCAAGCCAGTTCGTAATTGTGACTGATAATCTAAACAAACCCACCGGTCCTCAATGAGGTGAGGATTCTAAACAATGTGAAAACCTAATTCCAGAAAGAGCCATCAACAAGGATGTACTTTATGATAATAAATAAATTCAATTCAATTCAAATATGTTTATTCATTATAAAAACAGAATGTTTCAAAATTAATGGATTATGTGGAGAAGAAGCAAAAAAAAAATCCACGTTTATTCTTTTCAAAACACTCATCATCAACCCATTATGTCCCCACCGAGGGGCACGGGTCTCTTCCCTGAGGAAGATATAGGCCATACTCCACCACGGGGGCCAAAAAAACACGTTTTAACTTAATTAACAGAGTTTTCAACTTAAAATACTGCTAGAGGCTACCTTCAAAACATCCTCTAATATTGATTCAAATGAACTGTTATCGCTGGTAGGGGGCCTGTATGTATATGGTTACTACAATGTGTCTAGACAGTTCAACACATGATATTTCAATTACTTTTTCAACAGAAAGTCTGCAAATGTCATTCCGTTCTTTTAATTTCAAACAATTTTTTGCTAGTATCACGGATCCCCCATGCCTTGCAGACTTTCTATTGAAGCAACTGGCTATTTGATAGTTATTCACAGAAAAAATAATTTGTGTTTCTGGTAGCCAGCGCTCTGTGACGCAAAGTATGTCCACTCTTAGTATATTGTTCTAAGAACAACTCTAATTCTAATAACTTTCCAGAAAAGCCACCCTGTATATTCTGATTAGCTAAAATTAATTTATTTAAGGGGGGCTTTTCTTTTGTCTGCGCTGACAGTTTAAATTTGCGGTCAAGTTTAACCTACTTAAACTAGGTTTTTTCACAACTTCAGAGTACAGAGGTTGGGAAGTATCAATTGTCTTACATTTTGTATAGCCTAGAGGTCCCTGTGCTATTGTCTTAACAATAAGGGGGTCATATACATTGAATGCCAATAATTTGGCAATATGTCGCTTAGAAGAGAGGGGCACATACAATGTGTCCCTAGTTAATATAAAATTTCGAATAAATTTATTCGTATGTGTAGGTACCTAATTTAACTACCTACTTAAATAGACTCATGAATCATGATACACGACAGGAGGCGGACAACCAATGCTAACATGAACATTGCAATTACTATGAGGCTGATGATTGTGCCAGGGAAGGAAGGCTAATATCAATATCATCTTTGATATGATGTCTCCAGGATAAAAGTATTTTTTGTCATGTATACCTATAGAATTGAATATCGACGTTTCCTCCTTGATGTGAGTTACACTTGAGATAATATTAATCAATATCTCGGGGAAACGGCGACATGGTGGAGGAGCTGGATGGGATAATTAGACACACCCAGAATCTGGTTCTCATAGTAAAGTCTGGAGTGAAGATAGTACATAGTACCTAGTTCATAGTAGGTAGACATTATGTGCAGTTTCATGTCTTGCAGCGACAGCTAGTGACGTTTAGCGGAACTTTCCGTGCCATTTTAATGTTCTATAAGACACAGTTTGAAATACCAATATCACGTTTCATTTCACGTAGTTGGTAATTTTCATTATATAATTTTATAGATATAATAACAAGAATGCTTCAATGTGCAACATAGCACTTCGAATGTGTAGGTAGATCTCGTATTCGACTTTTAAAACCGGAAACCATTGGCTATTGTCTTAGGACCTTTAAAATTATCTGTCGAAGTAAATCGACACCCTAGTCGATAAATCTATAGATTTACCACAGGTAGAGTGCGATTTTCGAAATTGTAGCATGTCTATTTAATAATATTTCCATGTTGCTGTCACCAAAACAAAATAAAAATCATTAATCGGAAATGACGTAAGGTCCGAGAGATATAAACTATGCTTCATTTGTTTCTCTTTTATTTGATATTGTATTGTAATACATTGAATAAATACAAGACAAGCGATAAACATTATGTGTATTTCATATGAATTCCAGTGCAGTTCAAAAGGATCTCTCTTATATTGAGGACAATTTTAAATAGGTTTCTAAACCTAGTGCTGGGTTAGTGCAACAAAAAGAATATAAACATGTTTAATTCTAAAGTATCAAGCTTCCTAATTGTTTCTATTGATTCATACCATTTATTTCCTGAATTATTGTTAACTTTTATCGTTATAATAATTTAAGGTCCTACATACACAGCCTAAAATACAGGTTTATTCCTAGTTTAGGCTACGTACTTACTCTTACTTATGTTAAATTTAATTCTTATGTACACTTTATACCTAAGATTTTATGAATAAATTTTATCTTACCATTGTCTTATCTTATTGTATGACGCAATAAAATTCGCCCGCCATCAGTGTTGTCACCTTAGACTGGTGCTTTCTCAATGCTTCTGGTTGTATTTTTTTTATTTCGTTTTTATTTTATTTAGTGGTAGGTATTTAGCGGTTTTTTAATGTGGAATTTGGCAACACATTTTCGAAAGGGAAATCCCCCTTCCGTTCCGGATTTTCATAATATTCTATTCTTACTCTATGACTGGGAAACCCGCAGGCGCACTCATAAGTTGATGTTTTCTTTTTAGCTGACTTTCTATGTCCCGCCTGACTTTGAACAGTGTGTGTTGTGTTTTTGAAAGGGCTTAAAGTTTTATAGAGTTATGTTTTGTAACAGTAACACTGTTAGCAACTCTATCAAACACAGAACAGAGAAAATAAGTTAGAATTGCCCTAACGCGTATTTTGTACGGGAACCGCTGTCGCTGCTTCAACCCCTACCGTTCTTTACTAGGGTGGTACTACTAATTTAAGCAATACGCACGCAGGCGTGTGTCACATGCGTGCGTGAGTCGAAGGCCGCGAAAGCGTCACACCAACGCAACTTTTGATGTGTGCGAGCGCCTGTACAGCGGTAGGGATTGAAAAAAAGTTAAATTAATGAGGGCTTTTCAAATCGTCATTAAAAAAAAATACAGTACCGCAAGTTACCGATAGATGGTGCTGACGTCACATAATATGTTAAAATTGACATAACATCACTGTAGCTTCTCTGTGGTTTCTGTCACGTTGCTCGCTCCTTTCATTGACGAGAGGAGAGATGTTTTTTTTTTTTTTTTATAATAGGTTTAACGGCTCTGGATACTAGTCCTTTTGAGCCTTTTCGTTT
The DNA here is from genome assembly GCA_963969515.1 of Yponomeuta evonymella. Lineage (NCBI taxonomy): Eukaryota > Metazoa > Arthropoda > Insecta > Lepidoptera > Yponomeutidae > Yponomeuta > Yponomeuta evonymella. The sequence continues at coordinate 324,832 of OZ018370.1, read as the reverse complement.
AGTTTATAAGTTACTTTAACACTTTCACTATTTACAAGGTATTGATCGTATTCACTATGTATTTATAAAGTGGTGTGAAGGATCTTGGATCAGCAAGAAGTTCTTGAAGGCGCGTTGGAATATTATTTCCATAGATTGATTCGAGTTCTGTTATTAGAGTTAATCTGTGCAGGCCAAATTTTTGACAACTCAAGATATGGTGAGAAAGGTCAGCGTTATCCGTGCCACAATGTAAACATTTAGCGTCTTCAGCCAGATTGAGTCTATGGAGGTGAGTGCGAGTTTGACAGTGTCCAAATCTCATTCGGTTCACAATGGTTATATATTTACGGCAGTTAACTTCCTTGTTTTTGTGATACCAAGGTTGGGCGGGCGGGCTTCCTTGAATATCTGCATACCAGCTCCCTTTATCTTTGCTGGTTTCTTTCCAATAATCGCACCATAATGATTTCAGATGTTCATTCAAAGGTGCGTGCAGATCAGTAAACGGCGTCTTCAGGTCGGTGGAATGGTCCTCGTCGGGTTCCATGTTTGCGGCTCGATCAACAACTTCGTTCCCTGTGATACCTCGGTGCGAAGGTACCCATAAAAACTTAACCTTTTTACCTCTAACATCTAAACTGTACAAAATATTCCTAATTTCATACACTAAATAATTTACACTATATCTGAAACAGTTACCTTCCAGAACTGATAGGACACTTAATGAGTCAGATAATATAATAATCTCAGAGACATTAATATCTTGCACATGAACAAGAGCTTGGTAAATAGCATAAGCTTCAGCTGTGAAAATACTACAATTACCATCAATTTTAAAGCATTTTGTTCTTTTTAACTGTGGATCATAAAAAGCTGAGCTTACTCTACTTCCTGACTTAGAACCATCAGTATACAATGAATAAAGATGTTTATCCTCCAAAAATTCCAGCAGACTGTTTTGGTTAGTTATTGAATGTTGCTGTATAAAATCATATTCTAAGAGTATCTTGAAATCAGTCTTATATAGAGGCCATAAACTTTCTTTATGCATATTTACAGATATACTATTTAGATGGATTATAATTCGTAGCAGAGTTGGAGTGTTACCATTTAATATTTGTGTAATATTTGCATATGGGCCAACTGAGTGGTGTAAGATATCAATTGCTTGGTGTGGCACAATGTGGTCTAAGACACATCTATTGTTCTGAGCAATAAGTTTTAAACAAAATCTCTCAGCTAGTTGCAAACGTCTGAAATGTAGTGGAAGAATGCAGGCCTCGCATTGCATAGCATTAATTGGTGTTGAACACATAGCTCCAGTAATAATTCTGAGTGCTTTATTCTGAATAACATCTAGTTTTCTTAATGATACGAGGCTTGCATCCATGTAAGCAATACAACTATAATCAAAGTGACTCCTCATGATACTTTTGTACAACATAGACAGTATTTTGGGATCTGATCCCCAATGCACTCCGGCCAGAGACCGAAGTAAATTCAGTGCTTTAGATGCATTTTTAATGATATAATTTATATGACTTTCAAATGTTAACCTTTGATCTAGCAATATACCAAGGAATTTCTTTTCATTTAACCAGGGTAAGGGGTTATTATTATATGTTACAAAGTTGTCACTAGCAGTATTTTTCTTTGAAAAAACCATTGCTCCACTCTTACTAGGGCTAATGTCTAATTTAAGTTTATTAGAGTAATAGTTGTTTATCTGTACAAGAGCTTGGTTCAGATTATTTACAGCTATATTTACATCTTTATGTACAGAATATATTAATAAGTCATCTGCAAATTGCAGAAATTGAACACCCCTATGTGTCAGATAATTATTAATTTGACATGTATAAATGTTGTATAGCAAAGGAGATATAGTGGCTCCTTGCATAGTTCCTTTAAAGACTTGACCTGGTCCGTGTAAAATATTATTAAACTTTACATACATTGTTCTATTGTACAAGAATTTAAATATCCATTTACAGACACAGCCTGGGATACCAATCTCTGACAAGATGCTTACCAATATGGATGGATCAACATTATCAAAAGCACCTTGCACATCCAAGAATGCACAAACAGTGACCGATTGGCTATGAAATTAATTCTTCGCTGCGACCTTTCCTAAAACCGAATTGTTGGTCAGGTAAGATTCTCTTTGATTCTACAAAATGATCAAGTCTCGTTTTAAGCATAAATTCTAATATTTTTCCCACACATGAAGACAAAGAGATTGGTCTGTAAGAATTGCAGTCGTCACTTGGTTTATTTAATTTTAAAATTGGTATGACACATTGTGTTTTCCAAGAATCTGGTATAGTCTGAGTTTCCCATAACAAGTTAAAGATGTCTAACAGGGTTCTTTGTGCATCTATGTGCATGTTCTTAATAAGTTTATAAGGAATATCGTCTAATCCGGGTGCAGTGTCTTTTCTAGACCTAATTGCAATAGTAAATTCTTGCATAGTAAAGGCACAAGAGAGAAAAGTACAATTTTCATTTCCATTTTGACTAAAGAAGTTATTTAATGAATCAATGTCTATTGCATTTACAGAAGGGGACGATGGTGCATACTTATCAATAAAAGCGGGAATCCATTCATCATTCTTTGGAGTCTTAGGTAATCGAATACGCTTAAATATTTTAATATAATTCCAAATAGTACTAATAGGTGTATATCTGTTGAAAGATTCTACTAATTTAACCCAGCCATTTTTCTTTTTTTCCTTCAATAATCTCTATTTAAATGCATCTAACTTTTTAAATTCAATGTAACTCGTTGTTGTGGAATCAGATCTATATGCATTTAAAGCTTCTTTGCTTTTTCTAACAGCGTCTGAACACTCACTGTCCCACCAGGGAACAGGTTTCCTTAAAATATTTTGATTAACTTTCTTAAACTTTGGTATGGTTAAATCCTTAATTTCCGTCAATTTTTCACAAAAAACATCGTAACTTTTAATTGGGTTAGAATAATCTAGGCTAAGTTGACCTAAGATCTTTTCTGTTTCAGATTCAAAGGTGGGCCAGTCGGCTTTTCTGTAAAGATAACGCTCTGCTTGGATACCAGTGTCATATTTCTCTACTGTGGTGTGGATATCAAGAATAGTTGGGAAATGATAACTACCCATGGCATCATTGTGTACTCTCCATTCACAGAGGGGAGCTACAGAAGGACTTATACAGGAAATGTCAATTGCAGAAGGTCTTTTTGTAGGACTACCTACTGTAGTAGAGGAACCTGAATTCAAAATGCATAAGTCATATTCATCTAATAAGTTATAAATGTCATTACCTCTTGAATTGGATCTAAGGCATCCAAAAGCAACATGATGTGCATTGAGATCACCTGACAATAGTATTGGACTTGGCAGCATATTTAATATTTGTTTGAGCCTCCTACATTGAAATCTGTGACGATTAGTATCCGGAGGATGAGCATATGTACAGAGTATCGATAAATTGCCAACATTGGTGGACAAAACTATAGCTGTTGACTGCAAATAATCATAAAAGGGTGTAGGAATTACTGAATATTTCAAATGTGATTTTATTAGAATTCCTACTCCTCCTCGTCCATCTTTTCCATTTTGAAATATAAAGTCGTAATTGGTAATTTTAAATGTACTTCTCTCTCTTAACCAAGTCTCATTTAAGAGACAAATGTCAATATCATTATCTTTTAAATAATTAATAAGCAAAGGCTTTTTGTTAACAGCTCCTTCAACATTAAATTGTGAAATTCTAATAAAAACTTTATCCATTTTGTTGCAGTGATTTAATTAATACTTCTTGGACAACAGAAGCATTGATGTTCAACGCCAACAGCAACCGTGTAAACAATATGTTTATTACAGTAATTTAGTTTGTGAGTAAACCACTAGATGTCGCTTAATGTACCGTGAATCGCGGCATGGTTGTCTTCCTTTTGTATGTATATAACCTTTGTAAATCTATTAAAACCTCTCAGAGTCTCCCGACTCCGCCGCTCCAGTATACTCGTGCGCCGACATCTCCTCCGATGAAGGCCACGAATTCAAAACTTTTGTCCCTAGGAAGAAGCTCCTGCGGAAGCAAGCTTCTTCCTCCAAAGGCAACTCGCCTACCCCCCGCTCGTCCCCCGTGACCGCAGCCCCCTGTCCCCCCGCAGCCCCCGCAACCCCCGCGGCGACCGCCCCCTCCCCCCGCCCCCTCATGTCCCTAGACACCCCCGCAATGCCTCCGGCAAAACCGATCAAGCGGTTCTCACCGCAGCCTCCAAAGGCAAAGTCCCCCCCTCCCGTCTTCCTACGGGATAAATCCGCCTGGACATCCGTGTCCAAACTGTGCCTGGACCACAAGGTCCAGTACACTAAGGCACAAAACTGGGGCGACTCAATAAAAATTGAGGTCCCCACGACAGACAACTTCAGGAGCCTTACTAGGCTCCTTACTCAAAATAAGGTCCCGTACCATACGTACGCGCTCCCCGAGGAACGCAAGGTACGGGCCGTCCTCAGAGGAGTTCCCTCCGAACTCCCCCTAATCTCCATAAAAGATGACCTTATTGCACAAGGTCACCCCGTAGAGGCTGTGCATCCCATGCACAGCTCCCGCGGAAAAATATTCCCACTCGCCCTGGTGATTCTCACCAACACCCCCTCCGCGAAGACGATCTTCTCAGGAGAGCTCACCGTCTGTGGGCTCTCCTGCATAAAAGCTGAGAAGCCCCACAGGCGCGGCCACCCTGGCCAATGCCACCGTTGCCAACTCTATGGCCACGCTTCCGCCAACTGCTCCGCCCCCCCTAGGTGCGTGAAGTGCCTAGAGCCTCACGCCACCGGGGACTGCTTGCGCACTCGCGAGTCGGAGGGTCCTCCGTCTTGCGTACTGTGCAAGCAGCCCGGCCACCCGGCCAACTACCGGGGGTGCCCGCGTGCCCCCCGCTCCTCCCCCCCTAAGGCCCCTAAGGCCACAAAGGCGTCCCAGCCCCCTCCTCAAAGGAGACCAGCCCCACCGCCGGCTAACACCCCGTCCAACTTCCCCTCCCTCGGCCGCCGCGGCCGCCCCACCACCACCAATCCCAACCCCCCCCAGGCCCCCGCGTGGGCCCCCCACCCCTTCCCCGCCGCTACAGCCGGGCCTGTAGCGCCGACCCAGTCCCTCCCCCCCGCTCCGCGCCCCGCCCCCTCGGGCGCCCCTCACTCCCAGATCGCGGATGACCTCTTGACGGTCAGCTCCGCAATCGCCAACATTAATCTAGCCGAAATATCGGTCCTGGCGCGCAAACTGCGCGCCGCAACCTCCCCCACCGCGCGTCTGATGGCTGTGGCCGAACACAGCCATCTGCTCTCCCTTATATAAGTGAGATAATGTCGCGCCCCCCGGTCCCTCAGACCACCCAGTCCCCCGTCAGCGCGGGTCGCATCAAGCCTAGGAGTGTCTCGCTCATCTCGTACAATGCTCGCGGCCTCCGCAGCAACGTACCTGAACTCAGAGAGTTCGTCAAAGAACTCGAAGTCGATCTGTTGCTAGTGCAGGAAACTTGGCTCAAACCCCATACCAAGGGCCTGAGTATTCCCAAGTTTTCTCTCGTTAGGAACGACAGAGCCGACGGCCGTAGAGGCGGCGGCACTGCCATTTACTTTAGGAAGTCCCTCCATTGCTCCCCCGTCCCCACTCCAGCCCTCACTAACATGGAGGCTACCATCTGTAGATTAGCTCTGACGGGTCATCCGTCCCTAGTCATAGCCTCTATTTACATACCCAGCGGAACACTACCCCTAAGGAGTGATTTCGAAGCCATCCTCGCTCTAGGCGCCCACACCGTTATGTTCGGGGATTTTAACTCCAAACATACGGATTGGACCTGCCTACAGACGAACCCCGCCGGTACTGCCCTCCTCGGCATAACCGAGGCGTTAGAATTGGACGTCTTATGTCCCTACTCCCCCACTCATTACCCCGATATCATAGACCACGCCCCCGACGTACTAGACTTTGCTCTAGTAAGGGGTGTCAATCTCAACCTCAGGGCGATCGAGACTCTCGACGACCTAGGTTCCGACCACCGACCGGTGTCCCTTCAGCTAGGCCCCCCACCGTCACCCTCCACACTCTCCACCAAAATCATCACCAATTGGGACAGTGTCAGAAGCTCCTTAGTCACCAACTTTGAAGCCCCCGACTCGCCTTATGCGCTCCCCCCTGGCCACTTCGACACGACAGACAAAATAGATAGCGCCGTAGAGTCCCTCACCCTTTTGGTCCAATCAGCAATTCGTGAGGGCGAGCGAGTAGTACCGGTCCACGACCGGAAACTGCCTCTCGCTATCAAGAACCTGATTAGGGCCAAAAGAGCCGCCCTCCGGAGGGCCTCCCTCTACCCAACTCCTGCCTACAGGAAACGCGCGAACGATCTCCAGCGGCAAGTCAGGTCCCGTCTCTCTGAGTTTAACAACGCCCAATGGGGCGATCTCATGGAGACCATCTCCCCCTCCCACCAGGCTTACTATAGAGTAGCCAGGGCCCTCCGGGCAGACGCGATCACTCACACACCACCCATGGCCCGCCCCGATGGCTCTACAGCCTTCGAGGACGTTGAGAAGGCCGAGTGTTTCGCCGACAGCATTGAGTCCCAATGCTCGCCCAGCACTCAGCAGTGCGACCCAACTCACGTCGGTATGGTCGAGGAGGAGGTCCGTAAAAAGACCTCCCTCCCTCTTCCAACCGGCGAAAATCCCATTGCGGTTTCGACAGACGAAATTCAGTCTTTCATCAAAAGACTGAAACGTAAAAAGGCCCCAGGAGCGGATGGTATTGCCAACCTAGCGCTCAAGATGTTCCCCACCCAGGTGCTAACCCTGTTAGCAGTCATTTTCAATGCCTGTTTTGACCACTGCCACTTCCCACCCGCGTGGAAAGAGGCGACGGTCATAGGCATCCCAAAGCCGGGAAAGCCCCTCAACCTCCCCTCTAGCCATCGCCCCATCAGCCTCCTCAAGGCCATGGGCAAACTCTTCGAGAGAGTCATCCTCACTCGTATGAGGAATCACCTCTTCCCCTCAGAGGGGCCCCCCCTCATCATCCCCCACCAATTTGGTTTTCGGGCAATTCACTCTTGCCCCCAACAAGTCCACCGCATAGTAGAGTATATTCTAGGCGGGTTTTTCCCCAGACGTGAAAAGACGGTAGCCGTCTTATTCGATGTCGCCAAGGCCTTCGATAAGGTCTGGCACGCAGGGCTAATTTTTAAGTTGTATGAGCTGGGTCTCCCCGACCGACTTGTCCGCATCTTAGCTTCCTTTCTGAAGGACCGCTCCTTCCGCTATAGACACGAGGGCATTCTCTCTTCCCTCCGCCCCCTCAGAGCCGGGGTCCCGCAAGGCTCCGTGCTCTCCCCCCTCCTGTACATTTCGTACACAAATGACATCCCCATCCCCCGCAATGGGGTCCAACTGTCACTTTTCGCTGACGACACCGCACTCTACTGCAAGAGTCGGAAAATGTCAGTCATCCTTAATAGGCTCCAATCCGCGGTCGATGAGCTAGGTGCCTGGTTCAGGCTCTGGCGAATCGAGGTCAACCCGGAAAAGAGCACCGCGATCCGTTTCGACCATAAGGTCCGCCGCGGTCTCTCCGACCGACCTATCCGTATGTTAGGTACCGCAGTCCCCTGGCGTTCCACCGCCAAATACCTAGGTGTCACCCTGTACAGCAGACTGACATTTAGGCCTCACATCCGGAAGGTGACCCGGACCGCCCGTTTTTACCTAGGCCGCCTATCCTCCATGATAGGCCGACACAGTAGGATGTCCCCTAGGAACAAGCGAACACTCTATAAGGTTTGCATTCGCCCCGTGCTGACTTACGCGGCACCCGTCTTCGCCCACGCGTCCCCCAAAGCCCTGTACGAACTTCAGAAAGTTCAAAATCTTTTCATCCGTAGAGCTCTGAACGCCCACTGGTGTGTAAGAAATGCCGACCTCCATCGGGATATGGAGATTCCAACTATACAACAATTTATTAAATCTCTTTCAGAGACTTTCTTTAGCACGGCCGAAGTGCACCCCAACCCCCTTATCCGCCAAGCAGCGGACTACACTCCCCCCACGACGAACCCCCGTTACCTGGTGCGCAGGCCCAGGAACGCCCTCGTCGACCCCCCCGATAAACTTTCATCTGACCTGGACCGCCTACTAGAGGCCCAGTCCCAGTCAGAAGTAGCCCCCGCTCCCGCCTCCGCCGGTGTCCCCACCGGCGTCCCCACCTCTCCCTCCTAGCCGCGGTCACGATGTGACGAGCAGTCCCAAGCGGACGCTCCCTTAAGGAGCTCCGCTGTGCGCCCTCCTCGGCTTCGAGGTGGGTCGCTCATGACGTAGGTTTAGGGGTCCTTAGGACCAAACCAGCCCCCAGGTGGTGTTTAGTGGGTAGGCGCACTTCCTGTGAGTCCCACATTGGCAGCACGGCCGGGTCCGTGCTGTTATGCATGAGCATTCACCACCTCCCTCCCCCGTGTCCTCCGGAGGGTGCCCTTTTTAGGGCTAAAAAAAAAAAAAAAAAAAAAAAAATTAAAACCTCTCTTCGTTCGGAACCTATTGTTTGGATTCATCGACCCCCGGGGTAAAAAAGGGATGTATTGTACCAGTATTGTACAAGGTCCTTCGTTCCGGAACGACTTTTGAAAAACACGCGAACAGTCGGATTGACTGGCGGAGGCGAGCAAGCGGTGTGAAGCTGAGCGAAGCGGTCTTGAAGCAAGCGGCTGTGGAGCTGAGCCAAGCGGTTTGAAGCTGAGCGGTGTGGAACTGGCTGAGTCAAGCAGCGCAACGGAAAGGTGCTGTGGCCTATGACCAGGCTGAGGACAGCCGGTTACCTGGTGGAGCTGCAAGTGATCAGTGGTAAAGTTAAAATAAAAAAAACAGTGAGTACATTTTCAAAGTGTTCAAGTAAGGTTGAGGCATGGACTTGTAAAAATTTTCAATTGTGGCATACTAACACTTAGAATAATTCCCCTGAAAGTGACCAGACGGGGAACCTATGCCCAATTTTGTCAAATTTTTAAAACACTTAGAAAATTTGGTGCAATTGCGGACTCTTGGCTGGACTTGTAAAATTTCTATCTGTGTTCATCTGAAGAAGAAAACTGTCTTGAACGGTTGTGGTGACTTTGTTTAATTTAAAAACTAGTTATTACTTTGTACAAATGGAGTCTAAAATTAAGGTTCTGACTCATCTCAAGTCAAGTTTGGAAAAGGCAAAAACTAATTTTAAGAAAAGTCCAAAAGAAAGGCTTGCTGTAGTAAGTTATATAGAAACTAGATTGGAATCTTTGGAAACAAGTTATGCCTCATTTGTTACAAAACATGAAGAGCTACTATTAGATCATCAGGGTAAAGAGTTGGACGCGTCACCATATATTCAAAATGATGTATACCAAGATGTCACAGAGATATACCTAGATTACAAGGCTGAGTTAAAAGATATTTTGGCAAAATTGCAAAGTGTACACAAACGGTCACAAGCGACGACTTCTTCTGGTAATGTGTTTGAAAAGGAGTCTAACATAAAATTACCGAAGATTACCATTCCAACGTTTAGTGGTAAATACACTGAGTGGTCCACATTTCGCGATCTCTTTATATCACTGGTTCACAAAAATAACAGCTTGGACGATGTGCAAAAATTACATTATTTAAAAACACAATTGTCAGGAGAAGCCGAGCAGCTTGTAAAGCATGTAACTATTACTCAGGCAAATTATATGCAGTGCTGGAATTTATTAGATAAAAGATATAATAACAAAAGGTTTTTAGCGAACTGTATTCTAAAGCGACTATTCAGTCAACGTCAAATGACAAATGAGTCATCCAATGCACTCAAAGATTTATTAGATACGACATCAGATTGTTTGCACGAAATATCTAATTTGGGTATCGATGTTAAATCGTGGGACATCATTGTCATTTATGTAGTTAGTTTGAAATTGGACGCAGAGTCTCGGAAGCAGTGGGAACTGCAGGTAGCTGAATCATCCGATGACTTACCCAAACTCGTTGACTTTAAAAAGTTCTTAGAAACTAGGTTCCGCGCTTTGGAATCTCTTGAACCCAGAAACCGACTCACTCACTCACACTACAAACCTAGCGCTGGCATCAATGCTCCTAAGGTACTGCACGCGACTGCGACTGTATCTTGTCCTGTTTGCTCACAAAATCACAAGCTTTGTAACTGTAAAAGCTTTACAAAGGAAGATACGGATCAACGTCGCAATTTAGTGCAGTCCATGGGATTATGTTACAATTGCCTGGGTGGGAATCATTCAGTGAAAAATTGCCGCGTGTCTACCAAATGTCGTATATGTCATAAGAAACACCACTCTTTATTGCATCCCAAAGTCAATGCTGATGAACAAGTTGCGGATAGTATTGAAAACAACAGGGTAGCGATTGCATCAACATCAGCAGAGATACAAAACGAGAGCAAACCATCAAACATTTCATCCCATTTTTCGTCAGGAAATGCCAATCAAGTATTATTGGCCACGGCTGTGGTTAAAGTCGAGTCGAAAAATGGGCTACCGATGTTAGTAAGAGCGCTGTTAGATCAGGGATCTCAGGCGTCTTTTATATCGGAGGCAGCAGTTCAATTACTGCAACTGAAAAGGGAAAGAAGCAAAAGCATTATTTCAGGATTGGGAGGAAATTCAGGCGGCTTGACCTCAAAGGCTGTGGTCATGGTGAATATTCAGTCCCTGCATGATCCTACATTCACCCTTCAGGTAAAAGCACATGTGCTGGGAACTTTAACGTCAATTTTACCTGAAAGAAAATTCACCTTTTCAGAATGGTCATACTTACAAGAAATAAGGTTGGCTGATCCATCATTCAATACACCAAATAAAATAGATATTTTATTGGGGGCCGAAGTATATGGTCATATTTTGAAAGAAGGCTTGATGAAAGGTCCGCAGGGTTCTCCAATGGCGCAGGATACTTACCTGGGCTGGGTTCTGTCAGGACAAGTAGGTGAAAAAGATAAAAATTCCCGCAACTCCATTGTCAGCATGCACACAAAGGTCGAAGAGGACATCCAACTTAGAAAGTTCTGGGAGATGGAATCTGAGACTAATGTTAAAAGGATTTTGACACCAGAAGAACAAGCCTGCGAGGAACACTTCATCAAGAATACAACACGGGATCCTCAGGGGCGTTATGTAGTCCATCTTCCATTCAAACATGCTGACCCACTTTGCAAATATGGTAATTCAAAAGCCATAGCTGTAAAAAGACTAATGGCTTTGGAACGCAAATTTTCAAATGATTCACAATTAAAACAGCGCTATACGGACGTACTACACGAATATTTGCAAATGGGTCACATGGAAAGGATTCCGGAAGAAGAAATAGACAAATCTGATTCTGTTTACTTACCACACCACGCAGTAATCAGGGAAGACAAAAGTACAACAAAGACTAGAGTGGTGTTCGATGCGTCTTGTAAGGGAACCAATGGAGTTTCTCTTAACGACACGTTGATAGTTGGTCCTGCCTTGCAGGCAGACTTAAGACATATCGTGTTGAGGTGGCGAAAACACCCGATATGCATAGCAGGTGACATAACAAAAATGTACCGTATGGTCAAAGTCACGGAAGATCACACCGATTTCCAAAGAATTGTCTGGAGGGAAGATATTAATTCTGAAATAAAGGATTACAGACTTCTTAGGGTGACATTCGGTACATCAAGCGCCCCTTACCTGGCAGTCAAGGCGTTGCAGCAAACAGCTCATGACGAAGGTTATTTGTTTCCATTGGCTGCTGAAAGAGTGCTTAATGACTTTTATATGGATGACGTATTGACGGGCTGCCAAACTGAAAAAGAAGCCGTAAACGTCTGTAGTCAACTAAAGGAGCTATTAAGGAAAGGGGGATTTGAGTTGCAAAAATGGACAAGCAATAAAGAAGAGTTGTTGGAAGGTTTGAGGGAAGGTACAGGAAGGGATCTGGAAATAAAAACAGAAGACAGGATAACGAAAGTTTTAGGACTTATCTGGAACCGAAGTACTGACGAGTTCTTCTACACTGTGCAGCTTACTCCAACGCTCGAACCTGAAACAAAAAGAAAAATTATTTCGGAAATCTCCCGTCTATACGATCCATTAGGCTGGATCGCTCCGTGCATTATCACAGCAAAAGTATTCATACAAAAACTGTGGATTGCCGGCTTAGAATGGGATGAAGAATTAACACAACAACTTCTTAACGAATGGAAAACTTACCGCGAAGAATTGTTCAAGCTGGTTAATTTTCAAATTCCCAGGTGGCTTCAGACAACTGATGATGATGTACGGGTGGAACTTCACGGCTTCTGCGACGCGTCTAATGTCGCGTATGCTGCAGCTGTTTACATCAGAGTGGTTGATTCGAATGGTCAAATTCATTCTTCACTGGTTACTGCCAAAACGAAAGTAGCTCCAATCAAACAATTATCTATTCCACGCTTGGAATTGTGTGGCGCCGTGCTACTGACCAAATTGTTGGTTGAAGTGGCTGATGTTTTGGCGATTGACAAGTCCAAACTGCATGCGTGGACAGACTCTACAGTGGTGTTGGCATGGTTACGAGATCACCCGAGTCGATGGAAGACGTTTGTCGCCAATCGCACTTCGGAAATATTGGAGAGTATAGAGTTCTCACAATGGTCACACGTGCAGTCAAAAAACAACCCAGCCGATCGTGCATCTAGAGGGTTGCTACCAAATGAGCTTCTCGATAACCGGCTGTGGAAGGAAGGACCATTGTGGTTACAAGAGGAACCTATACCATATTCAAATCCAAAACCTGAAACCACAGATGTTGAAAGGAGAGTAGTAAAGTCACATCACACTGTTGCTCTCGATGATTGCGAAGATTTCGTGAAGAAATTTTCTACTTTAAGGAAGCTTTTACGAGTGATGGCCTTTTGCAGACGCTTTCTGCCTTCAAAACATAGAGGTGTGATTGAAAAACCTGCTTACCTGTTAGCGTCGGAAATAAAACAAGCCTTGGATTCTTGCATCCGTCAAAGCCAGTTTCGATGGTACGGTAACGAAGTGAAAGAGCTGTCGAAATGTCGTGCAGTGAGTAAAAAGAGTACAATCTCATCACTAAATCCTTTTCGTGACGAGAAAGGGATCTTGAGAGTTGGCGGTCGACTGCAAAAAGCAAAGGACTTAGCAGAGCATAATAAGCATCCTGTTATAATTCATCAAGGCAGCTATTTAGCTACATTGATTATAGCTGATTCCCACGAGAAGACGCTACATGGGGGTCCTCAATTGATGCTTCATTACGTGCGCTCAACATATTGGATTCCGCGGGTTAAAAACTATATAAGAAGTTATGTGCATAATTGCGTTACCTGTATCAGACACGCAGCCCTACCGCAACATCAACTGATGGGCGAGTTGCCGTCTTGTAGAGTGACACCGAGTAAGCCATTTCTCAAAAGCGGTGTTGACTTCGCAGGCCCGATCAACATAAGAGTTTCAAAGGGTCGCGGAAATCACTCATACAAAGGCTATATATGTTTGTTTGTGTGTATGGCAACACGTGCCGTACACATCGAGGCTGTTTCAGATTACACCTCTCAGGGTTTTCTGGCAGCTTTTAAACGTTTCGTGGCTAGGCGTGGCCATTGTAGCGACATGTGGAGCGACAATGGCACGAATTTCGTTGGTGCCTCTCGGGAATTAAAGATTTTACTAGCAAATGAAAAATCGCTGGTTGCACAAGAGATTGCAGCTTGTTTGGCGAATAGTGGAACTGAATGGCATTTTATTCCTCCCCATGCTCCAAACTTTGGTGGGCTTTGGGAGGCGGGTATAAAAAGCACCAAACACCACCTGAAACGAGTAATTGGAGACTCAACGCTGACATTTGAAGAGATAGCAACCGTCTTATCACAAATAGAAGCATGCCTGAACTCAAGGCCTCTGTCACGAGCAAGTTTCGATCCCGACGAGCCAACACCTTTGACTCCAGGACATTTTCTGGTTGGGCAACCACTCGTTATTGCCCCTGACCACAACTATGAGGACTGCAATATCACTAGTTTACGGCGATGGCAATTGACGCAACGTATGGTGCAAAACTTTTGTTCTACTAAACTAGGTGGTCTATGGAATACTTGGCCCAGTTTTTTCACAGGTACAAATGGGCAAGCACAACAACTCAACCTAAAGTAGGCGACGTTGTTGTTGTTAGAGATGACAATTTGCCTCCAGCCAAATGGCTGCTGGGCAAAATCACGCAATTGCATCCTGGTAAAGATGATATCACCAGAGTAGTTACCCTACGTTGTAAGGGTTCCGAGATTAGGCGTCCAATTTCAAAATTGTGTCCCTTACCAACTACTTAATTTGTATAATTTTAAATATAGTTAGCAGTTAAGCATATTCAACTCCTAAGGTATAACATGGTTATTTTCATAGGTTATTCCACTTAATTTAAGTACTATCATATTGTTTGTACTTGTCATTAAATGTATGGTTCTGATTCCTTCATGGTAAGCGGTAAAGGAACAGGTCCTTGGTGGGCGGAATGTTCAACGCCAACAGCAACCGTGTAAACAATATGTTTATTACAGTAATTTAGTTTGTGAGTTTACCACTAGATGTCGCTTAATGTACCGTGAATCGCGGCATGGTTGTCTTCCTTTTGTATGTATATAACCTTTGTAAATCTATTAAAACCTCTCTTCGTTCGGAACCTATTGTTTGGATTCATCGACCCCCGGGGTAAAAAAGGGATGTATTGTACCAGTATTGTACAATTGAGGAGGTGAATATCAAAAGGTACTTTTGTCCACCATTTGGTTAAAAGTGTTTTTTTTCAAAAATCGCACCTCCATGATAATCTGCACGTCTAGTGTAGTCCAATTGGTTCAAAATGTGATCACGTCCTATACTTACGGAGGCCTAAACATGACCATTATATTCAAAAAGTGAACATGTCCGCGCGCGCATGGTAAGAGGTTTTGTTTATTGTTCAAAAAGTAATCATGTCCCTTATATTTTTTCATTGTTCTGAACAAAAAGTATACGCGTCCCAAGAATCAACGAAATAAAAAAAATACTTTAATAAACTAGGCTGCATGGGCCTAAATCTTTACCTTTACGTTTTCCAATAAAAAAAACTTTATAGCCTGTGACAGTTTTCGCTGTTTTCGATAAAAAAAACAACCTGTCACTTGGAAAAAAACGGGTAGCACAGAGAAAATTATCACGATTACGATCTTGTGTTTGAAATAATACCGAGTTGAGTTATTTATTTCGCCCAGGTTTTTAGCTTTTTATATGTTTATGTTTAAATAATTTAAAGGAACTACCCATAAACAAAAGGACACTAAATACAGAAAAAAGGAAAGATGTGATCAAACTTTTGGAAAAACAGTTCGGGCAAGATTGGATAGATCAAAATGATTTAAAGTGGTACAAAGATATTCTCCTAGAAGAAGGTGAAGATGTTGCAATGGAAGAGACTCTCGAAGAATGTGACTGTTTGGAGCCCGATGTAGGGTTACATATTTAATATTAGATTTTAAGGGGCTTACTTAGTTTGTAATAAAAATATGTAAATTAACACATTGTTTTATTATTATCGCCAAAACACCTTCATCAAAAAGTGACATGTCCAATTATCATTATTTCAAAAGGTGACATGTCCTCTATCTGTTGCTTCAAAAGGTGACGTGTCCATAGGTCCGTGTCAAAAGGTGACATGTCCATTTGTTTTTTTTTTTTATCGATGTAGTTTTTCGAAAAAAATCCCTAGATTTTTCTTATTAAGAGATAAAATTTATTTTCTACAACATATAATTTTTTCAAGCAAATACGTATTTAGACTTCAAAATTAGGAGGTTTTTTTTCATTTCTGTAAAAAAATTAACGGCGGACGTGTCTCCTTTTGATAATCACCTCCTCAATTGATCTTGCCCATATTACCGTTAGCTAATGTCACCAAGGCTCCAACCATGCCATTTAGAACAAAGTTGCTCTTTAATACTTCATCAATTAGTGTTGCATTTGGAATCGATTTGGGATTGGGTTTGGGAATGTCTTTTGAAACGTCCTTGTCTAATGGCAGTGTTATAGCTTTATTGTGTGTTCGTGCTTGTTTTAATGGGGGAAAATTTGTATTGTAATTTCTCACAATATTTTTGTCTTGGTTTCTGTGAGAGAAAGATGCAGCAATTTTTGCATAATTTTGTTTATTATTATTTTCTTCCATTTTGGTTTTTTTAATTGGACAGTCACGGGAAATTGCTAAATGAGGTCCATGACAATTGATGCATTTAATTTCTCCATCTTTCTTGCACTCCGAGAAGTGGTGCTCTTCAGAGCAGATCGAGCACTTTTGTGTAGATTTGCAAAACTTGGCTCCATGGTTAAACCTGAAGCATTTGAAGCATTGTAAGAGCGGAGCTCTGTATTCGTTCACCCTAAATCTATACAAGTCTAGGTAGACATAGGTAAGTTCTGCGACATAAATGTCACCGAGACGGAACTGTATGGAACCACCTCGCCGTTTACTTTGCGTGTGAAGCGACGCACGGTGATGATTTCGCATTCAGCCGAGAGTTGCTTGAACAGATCTTCGTTGCTGATTGTGGTAGGGACAAAACGAAGAACCCCGATTGTCTCCACCGACCTTGCTGGTATGTGTGCCTTAAAGAAGTGACTCTGCAGGAAATCCGTGTTCATCAAGAAGTTGTTTGCATTGATGGACTGACCGAAACAAACTCCAATCTTATTGGCATTGATGCGCTTAATGCCCACCACGCCCTTCACTGCCTTTTTAAATAAGTTGTTGATGAAGTCCGGGTTTTTATTCCCTAGTCGTTCACCGTCTTTCTCAGATTCAACAAAAACCATGTATTCTGCACTCACCATGTTATCTGGATATACTCTCTTGTACCCTGGTTTAGTGTAGGGTTTGTACATATCCTTGAAACTGGTGTTTTCTTTCTCACCCTCCGAACCGGAAGCTAATCTGGTTCTCTTCTTGCTCCGAGGAGATGGGTCGGTAATATTCCCAGGGGGCAAAGCCCCCGGGGCATTACTCATATTGATGATCTTATTCGCAGTGCTTTTGGAGACTTAAAGTAAAAGAATGAGCAAAAGAAGTTGAAAAATTAATTATTGAAAAATTAATTTGTAAAAACGCGCCCTTTCTTTTCAAATGCCCGCCAAAAAGTCCAGAGGAGAGATGATTAGATTATCACAGATTAATGACGATGCACGATGTGCAACATTTAAAACGTATGATCAAAGAGGATGTAAATTACTTGCGTATGATGACATTTGTTCTCCTTGCAGCGCCATATAGTTTTTGTTAATGAAACTCAACTGCCAGCTGTCATTGAAAAGCCCTCATTACCTATTAACTTTAATATGTTTGATCAAGGATTATTAAAAGACAGGAGTGATCATCGCCATACCTGTGGCCATACTTTGAAGTGTAGTTCGAAATTTAGTTACAGGGTGTGAATCTAAATGAGCGTAATTTTTTTTTTTTTTTTAGCCCTAAAAAGGGCACCCTCCGGAGGACACGGGGGAGGGAGGTGGTGAATGCTCATGCATAACAGCACGGGCCCGGCCGTGCTGCCAATGTGGGACTCACAGGAAGTGCGCCTACCCACTAAACACCACCTGGGAGCTGGTTTGGTCCTAAGGACCCCTAAACCTACATCATGAGCGACCCACCTCGAAGCCGAGGAGGGCGCGCAGCGGAGCTCCTTAAGGGAGCGTCCGCTTGGGACTGCTCGTCACATCGTGACCGCGGCTAAGAGGGAGAGGTGGGGACACCGGCGGGGACACCGGCGGGGGCGGGAGCGGGGGCTACGTCTGACTGGGACTGAGCCTCTAGTAGGCGGTCCAGATCAGAAGAAAGTTTATCGGGGGGGGTCGACGAGGGCGTTCCTGGGCCTGCGCACCAGGTAACGGGGGTTCGTCGTGGGGGGAGTGTAGTCCGCTGCTTGGCGGATAAGGGGGTTGGGGTGCACTTCGGCCGTGCTAAAGAAAGTCTCTGAGAGAGATTTAATAAATTGTTGGATGGTTGGAATGTCCATATCCCGATGGAGGTCGATTTCTGACACACCAGTGGGCGTTCAGAGCTCTACGGATAAAAAGATTTTGAACTTTCTGAAGTTCGTACAGGACTTTGGGAGACGCGTGGGCGAAGACGGGTGCCGCGTAAGTCAGCACGGGACGAATGCAAACCTTATAGAGTGTTCGCTTGTTCCTAGGGGACATCCTACTGTGTCGGCCTATCATGGAGGATAGGCGGCCTAGGTAGAAACGGGCGGTCCGGGTCACCTTCCGGATGTGTGGCCTAAATGTCAGTCTACTGTCCAGGGTGACACCTAGGTATTTGGCGGTGGATCGCCAGGGGACTGGGGTACCTAGCATACGGATAGGTCGGTCGGAGAGACCGCGGCGGACCTTATGGTCGCAGCGGATCGCGGTGCTCTTTTCCGGGTTGACCTTGATTCGCCAGAGCCTGAACCAGGCTCCTAGCTCATCGACCGCGGATTGGAGCCTACTAAGAATGACTGACATTTTCCGACTCTTGCAGTAGAGTGCGGTGTCGTCAGCGAAAAGGGACAGTTGGACCCCATTGCGGGGGATGGGGATATCATTAGTGTACGAAATGTACAGGAGGGAGGAGAGCACGGAGCCTTGCGGGACCCCGGCTCTGAGAGGGCGGAGGGAAGAGAGAATGCCCTCGTGTCTAAAGCGGAAGGAGCGGTCCTTCAGAAAGGAAGCTAAGATGCGGACAAGTCGGTCGGGGAGACCCAGCTCGTACAACTTGAAAATGAGCCCTGCGTGCCAGACCTTATCGAAGGCCTTGGCGACATCGAATAAGACGGCTACCGTCTTTTCGCGCCTGGGGAAAAACCCGCCCAGAATGAACTCTACTATGCGGTGGACTTGTTGAGGGCAAGAGTGAATTGCCCGAAAGCCAAATTGGTGAGGGATGATGAGGGGGGGGGCCTCTGAGGGGAAGAGGTGATTTCTCATACGAGTGAGGATGACTCTCTCGAAGAGTTTGCCCATGGCCTTGAGGAGGCTGATGGGGCGATGGCTAGAGGGGAGGTTGAGGGGCTTTCCCGGCTTGGGGATGCCTATGACCGTCGCCTCCTTCCACGTGGTTGGGAAGTGACAGTGGTCAAAACAGGCATTGAAAATTACTGCTAACAGGGTTAGCACCTGGCTGGGGAACATCTTGAGCGCTAGGTTGGCAATACCATCCGCTCCTGGGGCTTTTTTTACGTTTCAGTCTTTTGATGAAAGACTGAATTTCGTCCGTGGAAACCGCAATGGGATTTTCGTCGGTTGGAAGAGGGGGGGAGGTCTTTTTACGGACCTCCTCCTTGACCATACCGACGTGAGCTGGGTCACACTACTGAGTGCTGGGCGAGCATTGGGACTCAATGCTGTCGGCGAAACACTCGGCCTTCTCAACGTCCTCGAAGGCGGTAGAGCCATCGGGGCGGGCCATAGGTGGTGTGTGAGTGATCGCGTCTGCCCGAAGGGCCCTGGCTACTCTATAGTAAGCCTGGTGGGAGGGGGAGATGGTCTCCATGAGATCGCCCCATTGGGCGTTGTTAAGATCAGAGAGACGGGACCTGACTTGCCGCTGGAGATCATTAGCGCGTTTCCTGTAGGCAGGAGTTGGGTAGAGGGAGGCCCTCCGGAGGGCGGCTCTTTTGGCCCTAATCAGGTTCTTGATAGCGAGAGGCAGTTTCCGGTCGTGGACCGGTACTACACGCTCGCTCTCACGAATTGCTGATTGGACCAGAAGAGTGAGGGATTCTACGGCGCTATCTATCTTGTCAGTACAGTCGAAGTGGTCAGGGGAGAGCGCATAAGGCGAGTCGGGGGCTTCAAAGGTGGTGACTAAGGAGCTTTTGACACTGTCCCAATTGGTTATAGTTTTGGTGGAGAGTGTGGAGGGTGACGATGGGGGACCTAGCAGAAGGGACACCGGTCGGTGGTCGGAACCTAGGTCGTCGAGAGTCTCGATCGCCCTGAGGTTGTGATTGACACCCCTTACTAGAGCGAAGTCTAGTACGTCGGGGGCGTGGTCTATGTTATCGGGGTAATGAGTGGGGGAGTAGGGACATAAGACGTCCAACTCTAACGCCTCGGTTAATCCGAGAAGGGCAGTACCGCCGGGGTTCATCTGTAGGCAGATCCAATCCGTATGTTTGGAGTTAAAATCCCCGAACATAACGGTGTGGGCGCCTAGAGCGAGGATGGCTTCGAAATCACTCCTTAGGGGTAGTGTTCCGCTGGGTATGTAAATAGAGGCTATGACTAAGGACGGATGACCCGTCAGAGCTAATCTACAGATAGTAGCCTCCATGTTAGTGAGGGCCGGAGTGGGGACGGGGGAGCAATGGAGGGACTTCCTAAAATAAATGGCAGTGCCGCCGCCTCTACGGCCGTCGGCTCTGTCATTCCTAACGAGATAAAACTTGGGAATACTCAGGCCCTTGGTATGGGGTTTGAGCCAAGTTTCCTGCACTAGCAACAGATCGACTTCGAATTCTTTGACGAACTCTCTAAGTTCGGGTACGTTGCTGTGGAGGCCGCGAGCATTGTACGAAATGAGCGAGACACTCCTAGGTTTGATGCGTCCCGCGCTGACGGGAGACTGAGTGGTCTG
This sequence comes from Yponomeuta evonymella, assembly GCA_963969515.1. Classification (NCBI taxonomy): domain Eukaryota; kingdom Metazoa; phylum Arthropoda; class Insecta; order Lepidoptera; family Yponomeutidae; genus Yponomeuta; species Yponomeuta evonymella. Next base: position 304,148 of record OZ018370.1, on the reverse strand, counting down.
AGGGACCGGGGGGCGCGACATTAATTGGTGTTACATTAATTAATTGAAACATTGGCGCTACAGGCCCGGCTGTAGCGGCGAGGGAGGGGCGGGGGGCCCACGCGGGGGCCTGGGGGGGGTTGGGATTGGTGGTGGTGGGGCGGCCGCGGCGGCCGAGGGAGGGGAAATTGGACGGGGTGTTAGCCGGCGGTGGGACTGGTCTCCTCTGAGGAGAGGGCTAAGTTGCCTTTGTGGCCTTAGAGGCCTTAGGGGGGGAGGAGCGGGGGGCACGCGGGCACCCCCGGTAGTTGGCCGGATGGCCGGGCTGCTTGCACAGCACGCAAGCCGGAGGACCCTCCGACTCGCGAGTGCGCAAGCAGTCCCCGGTGGCGTGAGGTTCTAGGCACTTCATGCACCTAGGGGGGGCGCAACAGTTGGCGGACGCGTGGCCATAGAGTTGGCAACGGTGGCATTGGCCAGGGTGGCCGCGCCTGTGGGGCTTTTCTACTTTGATGCAGGAGAGCCCACAGACGGTGAGCTCTCCTGAGAAGATTGTCCTACTGGAGGGGGTGTTGGTGAGAATCACCCGGGATAGCGGGATGGATTTTCCGCGGGAGCTGTGCATGGGATGCACAGCCTCTACGGGATGACCTTGTGCGATAAGGTCATCCTTGATGGAGTCAAGAGGAAGTTCTGAGGGAACGCCTCTGAGTACAGCACGAACCTTGCGCTCCTCGGGGAGTGCGTAGGTGTGGTACGGGACTTTGTTTTGGGAGAGGAGCCTAGTAAGGCTCCTGAAGTGGTCGGTCGATGGGACCTCAATTTTAATGGAATCGCCCCAATTTTGGGCCTTTGTGTACTGGACCTTGTGGTCCAGGCACAATTTGGACACAGATGTCCAGGCAGACTTATCCCTTAGGAAGACGGGAGGGGGGGACTTAGCCTTCGGAGGCTGCGGTGAGAACCGCTTAACTGGTTTTGCCGGTGGCATGGCAGTGCGAGGGCGGGGATGTCTAGGGACATGAGGAGGCGGGGGGAGGGGGCGGTCGCCGCGGCGGTTGCGGGGGCTGCGGGGGGACAGAGGGCTGCGGTCACGGGGGACGAGCGGGGGGTGGGCGAGTTGCCTTTCTTGGGGGAAGAAGCTTGCTTACGCAAAAGCTTCTTCCTCGGAACGAAAGTTTTAAAGCCGTGGCCTTCATCGGAGGAGATTTCGGCCGCGGTGGTGCTTGCGCACGAGTAAACTAGGGCGGCGGAGACTCGGAGCCGCGAGAAACGGAGCGTTTCCGTGTGCGCGAGGGGCCAGAAATGGTGTCGGTCACTATGGGGGACGGGGGGCCGGAGAGGCCGGGGGAGGCGGGGGACTCAGGAGAGTCCGGGATCGCGGCGGCGGTGGTCGGGGGCCTACAGTAGGCCAGAAGGGCATCGAGGAGCCCGTGCTCCTTAATGAATTGGAAAAGTTGCTCAGGAGAGCAAAGAGGCGGAGCCATAATGGCTGGCGGCACCCCTGCCGGCGGCAGGGGGGCGGGCGGAGCGCGGTTAAATACCACAATGGAGATAAGGGGACTGAACAACAAAGCAAGTAAAGAAAGTCTAGCGGGGGCTAGACACTTATTACTCACTCGTTGGAATGCGGCAGGCAGGTGTTCGGGACACTGGAACAAAGAGATAAGAAAAGTAAGATAACAATTCGATAAGAGCTCGCCGGCTGTACACGGGCGCACTGTGTAAGCGGGCGGGTGGTCCAGTAGCGGAGAGCGAGACGTGTCGCTCTCAACGCTATCGCAAACGAACTGTGTTGAGCGTCATTTAGACTAGTCATCAAACGAGTACTTTAAATCTCATCACGTCTTCATCTTTTTCTTTAAGTTAGCTAAATCGATAAATAAGTGGTTAAGGTAATACACGCGAGATGGCGCTTCCTCGCTCGCATATTTTGCAGAAAGCACTTACGTTCCTTGTCAGGCAGATGGCCCGAGTTTATTTTGCTTTTAGTAATATTTAGGTAAATGAAATAAAAAAGTTACTTTCAAAGATGCATCGAATAGATACTATGTTAAATAAACTGATAACGCTCATATATTATGTTAAATAAACTGATATCGCTCATATACTCGACGAAGTTCTTCAGTAGGTACCTAACTCCTTTTCAACCACAGCCGTCCGACTGTGGAATGAATTGCCATGAGCAATAAGACAGTCCCCTTCTTCACCAGCAGTCTTTAAAAGCAGAGTGAAAGAATATTACCTGTCTATAGATTAGGTAATATATCCAATATTACGTAGGTATATTATATTATTTCCTCTCCCCATATATAATTTGATTATTAGTATGTATTTATGTCTATTTGTTTAAACATGTATGTATGGTTTAAGTAAGTTTATATACTTTTCAACTTATAGTTTTTAATTGCACCGACTCAGAAAAAAAGGATTTTTTAAAATAAGACCGACCATTTTCTCAAAATATTTCGTAATTTCAAAAAAATATTTATTCGGATTAAAATTGTTTTATTGATAGAAAGATACCCATGTTATCGTTCTAATATTATTATATTCTCAATATTTTTCTGATTTCAATTACATCAACAAAAGGAACATATCTTTATTTCAGTCTAACTGTCAAATTCCATACTAATTTGACAGTTACACGATTGGAATCGCTCAGGATTTAGTGTGCGTAATATAGGGGCTGAACTATGAAATCTCTCGAAACAAACAAACTATCTTGAGTTAAGATTTTGTATTCTCAAGTCATAACTATTCTAAAACTAAGACATTTTTTTATGAAGAGAAATATTTACTCATACCAAGATTTTTTTATTTAATTAATAAACAGAAGTTTTTCTAATCAAACACTTAAAAATTTCTCAAAGCAAATGAAGTATATTGAGTTAAGAAGTGGTGTTCTCAAGTGATAATCATTTTAAACCCAAGATATTTTTTATTTATTGTGAAGAAAAGTATTTACTAATTCTAAGAAGTGCTCAATTTAATCAATAAACTAGGCGGGCTTAAATCAAAAACTTCGAATCTTCTCAAAGCAACTAAAGTATCTTAATTCAAGATTTTGAGTTTTCACGTAATGACTATTCTAAAACCAAGATATTCAATAAATTTACTGTGAAAATGAATTTATAGTTAATCCAAGGAGGTTTTGGTTCAATCAAGTACTTAGATTTGGCTTGAGGAAGTGATAGCTTTTCTAGAACAAAAAAAAAACATTTTCTTTTTTTTAAGAACAATAGTTAGCAGTTATAAGAAGTGTTTGATTCAAGCAATGAACAAGTTTTATTATTTTAATCAATAAATTTTATTACTCTATGAATGATAATGACATTTCAAGGAAATAGGGGAGGCTGGGAAGAGTTGAACCGCTTTTTATTCGCCAAGTCAGTCTATTTATTTAAAAAATAAAAGATTTTTAATATTGACATGGTCACTATAAGATGTTGTTAAATAGTCCTACTTTTTCCTTTGCGGTAGCTTCTACTTTTAAATAACTATATCTAGGTACCTATACCTATCTACGCCCATTATTCCGTTATATTACACATATACAGGTCACAGATTCATGCACTGTAAATGTAACTTAATAATCATATGTATTTATATTGTATTAAAAGTAATCTCGTCAGATGGTGTAACTTGAAAACTGGACCAAAATCGCAAAAAATTGTAGTTTTTCCTTGATTTATACACTAAACACAAAATGTATTCTAAATTTGAAGCTTCTATGTCTGCTAGAAATGCCTTAGAGTGTTGATGATCGGTCAGTCAGCGAGTGAGTGAGTAACAAAATTAAGAAACTTCGACTAGTTATAGTTCTTAAACTTGGTTCAAATTGGATGAAAATGAAATTTAATGAGATGAAATGAAATGAAACCTAACCTAACTCATTGAATTAAATCTGATATTGAAACAAATTAGTAGCTTCTTTTTAGAAATATTTGCATGAATCATAAAAACTTCTATGAATTGTTTTTAGTAAAAACTTCGTGGTTGGTTTTTCTTTTTAATAGACATTATTTTGACAGTTGGGAAACTAAATTTAAACTGTTTATTTTATAAAGATGAACGTACGAGTTCGGAAAAGGTAAAGAAAAAGCTCGAGTATGTAATAGCCCATATCCCGAACGCTATACGTCCCTGCAATATGCCACTTTTTGAGCAACTGTATTAACACGCTACGCGTACGGGATAACCCACGTTGAGGCCAAGTGACGACATAAAATTGTGTACACAACACGGACTGTAAAATAGAAAGCCCTCTATCGTATATTTATGACCCTCGCCTGCGGCTAGGGCATTAAACTTCTGCAATATCGGCCTTTCTTTTACGGCCCTAGTTATGTAATATACTATTATGCCACACCTGACCAAAAAGCAGGTTTTTCTGCACGCTACGCTTACGGTAAAACCCACTCTGTGGCCAAGTGACTGCATGAAATTGTATATACAACACGGTCTGTAAAATAATGAAAGGCCGATATCGCAGAAGTTTGGGGCCCAAGCTGCAGGCAAGGGTCATAAATATGCGATAGATGGATTTCTTTTTTACAGCCCCTAATGCACTATATGAATTTTGAGTATTACGCGGGCGAAGCCGCGGGCAGCAACTGGTTTATATATAATTATTACATACCTAGTGTAAAACAAATTCGCTTCCCGCTCTGTCTGTCCATATGTATGCTCAGATTTTTAAACCTACGAAACGGATTTTGATGCGGTTTATTTAATAGACAGAGTGATTTAAGAAGCTTTGTATGTATAATACATAATACACGCATAATACAGTAGAGAAACACTGATAATTTGCACCCGTGCGAAGCCGGGGCCGGTCGCTAGTGTTAAATATTTGTAGAAGAGATATATCCATTATCCCCAGCCTCCCCTATAGTTCTCTAATTTACTTCAGTCTAACACCTTACCATTTTGATTGAACACTATTGAAAACTAAGATTTAGAAACATTTTACTTGACCCAAAATAATTTAAAACTGTGTTGCATATTTTTACTGGCTTTAAGATTATTTTTCTCATAACAATATTTTTTCTCTAATATCAAGCGTCAATGTAATATATTGTTTTCAATTAAGAATTTTTTGCGTTGGCAATACTTATTGACTGACGCCGCGCGCACAGAGAATATAATCACTACGGCCGCGCGCGCAGCCAAGCTGCGAGCAAGCAACGAGCAAGTCGTGACAAGTTCGTCGTTTATTTAAAAATCGTTCAGCCGGTTCAGTGTGTTTTCGAAGGAGAGGTTTCTTTATTGATCTTTGTGATTGATTGAAGTAACAGCAGAATAAAATTAATAGACCGACCGAATAATAATTGTGATGGACGTTGTGAGTGTGGCTGTAGCCGAAGTGCTGGGGTCATGGGGTATACCCCACGAAGTTATAAACAACTTTATAGGTAAGAATTACATTTATATTAAATAATTTAGTCGTAGAACGAAAATCATCTATCTAGATTTGATTTCACCCTTTCTCTGCATTATATCTGTACTGTAATTGTAAACGGATAAAGTTCGTGCTTGAACAGTGGTATAGGTTCATAACTCTTATTCTATATTTTCTAGCAAATGGCATAAGTCTCGAACACTTTCCAAAAGTGACACCAGAATGTCAAAGAATTGTGCCCACATTAAGGCACACGATTAGTGCTCCAAGAGCGAATATCGGAATTGATAACAGCACAGGTAATGTACTAAACGATCACACGGTTGTCTTTGTCTTAGTTGGTACTTGTGGTAGCTAGTTGCCACACGGAAGAACGGTGTAATGTTTGTAGTCTAATCATGGCTGTACATACATATAACTCATGCTTTATTTCCTGTGGGGTAGGTAGAGACCACTTCTTTCCACTTGTTCATTATTTGCAATAAGTATTTTGGTGACTTCACAGGCCTCAACGGAGGGAAACTCCAACACATGCACTCCATCGAATAATACGTTGCTTATAAACCTCGATGATATAGAAGTTACCAGCCTAATTGAGACTCCCAAGACAGTCGACTGTCAAAGCAGAAAAACTTTCCCACAGTTCGATTTAGAAACACTATTACAAACCTCACCAGGTGGAAATAGCATTCTAAAATATTATCAAACCTACGGTTGTCTCGATAACAGCAAGCGAAGTCAATTAAATGACATAATTATAAAACATATATACATATATACATACATTGTTAATTGGTAAGTTGATACAACTAATAAGTAACTCATCAAGCTCATTGTATCATTCATTTACCATACTATTAACATTTTGGCAATAATGAAACTATATTACTTTTGTTTTTAGCCGTATAACGTACGAAGAATACAATGTGCTAGCGGCGAATATAATAACACTGTTTCCTAAAGAGTCAGTCGGCACATATTTTACAAAACCTCTAAAAAAAGTTGTGTCAGTAAGTGGACGTTCCACAGTCGCCCGAGGAAAATTAGTTGACAAGGTCCGCAACCTCTTATACAAGTATGGGGATCGCAAGAGAGGTTCAATTACCGAGTCTGAGAATACTCCGCCTCCAAAGAAAAATTGTGATGATGACTTACAGGGTAAGTAACTAAACATCATTTAATCTAGGTACTTGAAAAAAAGATCTCAACTCATGATAATCTTTATTTAAGTATTATAAAAATAAATTATTTATCCTGCCACCTTTGACAAAGTTTTGAGAGTTGTCAAATCAGCAATATTGTAGATAGCAGATATTGATTGGCATGTAGTGATAGGTTGTCAGCCCAACACCCTCGATATAACAATACCATTGCATCCCTTTACTATCTTTTACATTATGCCTGGGATGAGAAGCAGCCGAAGGATTCTATATTTGTCGAAGGTGGCGTGACGTAACCTTGAATCTTACTAACGCTCTGCCTGCCCGGCCATGGAATACAGGCGTAATGATATGTATGTATGATTTATGTATGTATTTATTCTGTAGATCGATTAAGTTGATTTTTTTTAAAGAATGGGTGGTCCCATGTAATTTGGGTAGAATTAATTCATGGGAGCAACATGGTACTATAAATATTATTAGTTATTACTGTCAATTATGCCTTGTTTTCTATAATAACTTCAATGCATTTTTAAAGTAGTTCTTAAATTTTTTAATATTTCATGTATTTTTTATATTATCTGATCTTATCTTGTTTTCTTATCTTATTTCCTTGAACTTTATAAAGGTATCTTATTTAATAGTCTCTTAATTTCAGAATTACACTCGAGGGATGTATTGTGGCTAAATAACAACTCTGAACCTTGGGACGAGGTAATAATCAAGTGGAAGGCCACATATAATCTAAGAAGGGAAGGTGAACAGAAAAATATCCACGAGTTTCTACAAGACTGGAAAATATTGTCAGACGCTAGAAGTGAAATATTGGTATGTAAGGATTTAAAATTAAGAACAACTACAAGCGCCGTTAGGTTATGAGCGCTTCAGGTTTTTATGTTCCACTGTATGTATAGTTTTTTAAACGAAGTTGCTTATCGCCCGTTACACTCCAGAGAGTTTGGCCCATGGGGGCTAGAATTTGTGCGTAACGCAAAAACCGACACCAAGATACGATTACTGTTATTACCGAACGTTACTAGAATATTACTTTTTTTTTCAGATAAATATTGACTTTGAATTGTTATATCCTGAAAAGGGATTAAACTTATACTTAAATTGGGATACATTTTTTGAAAAACTAATTGGACTGAAACAAACACAAGATGAAAGAATTACAAACCTTGTTGATTCTTTGAAGAACATTGAAGGCGAATGTATGCATAATAAAACTTATAAGTAGTTTAAGTTTATTAAGTTACCATAAGTTGCATTAAGTTTAAAGTGGACGAAAACTCAAATAATGAATACACATTATTTTATTTATTTCAGTAAAACTTCCTACCCAGCTGAAGATCCTAGCAAAGCCGAAGACTTTCAAAGAAAGTAAAATTCACAACAGAAGAAGCCATCGAATCGCTATTCAGCTGCGTTCCGGTAAGTGTTAAATTTCTTGAAAAAAACTCTTTTCATAATTTTAACAGATTTTATTGATTCATTTCTTATTTGATCTTTATTACACAAAACCTTACCGTAAAAACAATAATATTATGAGTGTTCTCTACCGTCAATCTCAGGCTAAAACTTTTAGGTTGTGCTGATAATATCACAAGAATATATATGTATAATAATAAATATCATAGGGCCTCTTACACAGTTTGACCTAGTCCCAAATAAAGCTTAAGATAGGCTTGTATTACGGGTACAAGATAACGATATGCATACTTGTATAGATACCAGTGGCGAGGCGACCATAGAACTCGATTCACACCGGCCTGTCTAATTCTAGACAGTTGACTACAGTAATTGAAGAAAAAGCAAGCTTTAATTAGCTCCGGCTTGCCTAGGGGTCTTTTTGACGTCACGCCACTGATAGATACTATAAATACTTAAATAGATGTAAAACGTCAACAACTAAGGAACAAATGTAGATAGATAATAGTGTAAGTATATATGTATATGTAAGTATATTATCTTATTATTACTTATTTATGTAGTAATAAATATTTCTCCCTTCCTCCCGTTATATAAATTTAAACACCCTGTGCTTAGGTTGGCTGAAAGAGATCTCTCTTAGAGATAAGTTCACCTTTGTAACAATGCTATGTAATTAATTTTCTAATTTATGATTTGCAATAAAGAATATGTTATGTTCGTGCTCGGCACACAAATATTTGACCTTACCAGCAACTTTAGCTTTGTAAGCAGGGGCACTACCCACTTAGACTAAGACTAAGTTAAAACTTATTAGAGCCTGGCCAAGCAAAGTCAGCATCGAAATAATTTGGCAATATCACTGTAACTGTCACATTTCCATACGATTTGACATGGCTTTGGCGGTTGCAAGGTTATGCAAGTTATTTCACTGCACACTTGCTTGGCTTGACCAGATTCTAAATTAATAGATACACTAAAGACTGGATTTCATCAAACTATCATTTCGAGATCGAGAATAATCCTTATTTTCAGATAAAATTACTATGACGAGTTTTGACATTACTATGCAAGGATAAGTGATATGCTCGGAATGAAAGTTGGGTGAAATGCAGCCTAAGATCCTTATTTCTTATTCTTTGAAGTTAATTTTTTTTACTAATTTACAACTTTTTCCTGCTTTGTAGAATGCTGGTGACATTAAGGAAACCATAGCTATCCAAAAAGAAAAAGCCTTAGCAAAGAAGATCTCCATCCAACATTATACTACAAGAGTCGTTATCAGAGTGTGCCTCACCATTACTGATAGTTGATGATGTTTAATATCAGTTTCAAAGCATCAGGAAAAGTTTTGATACCCTTTTTAAGCTGTATCATACGTTTAACGCTAGGTACCCTTTTGGAAATGAAAGATGCTTGCGGACTTTATAGCATTTTATTTAGCGGAGCCCATGCAGACGGCAGGCTGCCTTGACAGACGCGAGCACAGAACAATATTACATAGAGTAATTCCAATACCCCCGCTCAAGTTCAATACTCCTAAATTATAAATAAAACTTGAACTTGCATAAACAAACATAAAACTTAAAAGTAGTTTTCTAACTTTTAGAAACTTGCAACCCTTTTAAAAATGTTAGAAAGCAAAACATGTCAATGTCAATAACCTGTCACTAAATAAGTAACTGACAAAATAAACAAACCTATCTTATGAAAACAAATATGAACCTAACAAAAAAATCTTCTCCATTCTTAGTAAAACTTAACAAAAAAAAACACATTTAAGATTTACTCAAATGGTTCAGTGAAAGTTTTTGACATAAATACTCATGTTGGTACTTAGATAAAGACTTCGTCATTATGTCCGCCCGATTTTCAGTACTGCAAACATACTTGGGCAAAATCAAGCCCTTATTTACATAATCTTTTATAAAATATACTTTTATATCAATATGTTTCGACCTTTTACTATTTTCGTAGCTTTTGATCATTTTTATGGCGCTTTGATTGTCAATTAGCAATTCACAATTAACAACACATTTTAAATCTTTCAAGACTCCGACAACGTATACGACTTCACTGACGGCCGCTGCTGCAGCTACGTATTCAGCCTCTGCAGTTGACAACGCAACTGTTGACTGTTTCTTGGAAGTCCAGCTGATTAGACAACCGCTGTGAAATATAGCGCTTCCGCTTACGCTTTTTCGGTCCATGCGGTCAACAGGCCAATCTGCGTCTGAAAAGGCGTCTAAAATGTTATCATCCCTTCTTCTGAACAAAAGTCCAGTGTCTTTAGTCTGTTTCAGATAACGCAGGATTCTTTTCCCGGCATTCCACAGAGTTGCTGTAGGACGATGCATATATCTGCTTAAGAATCCCGTGGCGAATGCTATGTCTGGTCTACTAACCGTGGCTAAGTACATAAGTGATCCAACAAGTTCTCTGTATGGAATGTTGGTCAGGTTTTCTTCTTTTTCATCGACATTCAGGCCAACTTCCATCGGTGTACTGATGCCCTTACAATCTTTCATGTTAAACTAATAAAATCTTCTCTATGATAACTTTTTGTTTTATTTCCATTCCGTCCTTGGTTCTCTTTATCTCCATTCCTAAAAAATTATCCACCTCCAAATTCTTTTGCTTGAAATTCTTCCTTCAATTTATTGACAACATTAATTCCATTGCCAAGTACTAATATATCGTCTACGAATATTACCACATATACATTTTTTGCTGTATAAAGACAAAAATCATGTTGAGATTGTGTGAATCCGATTTTCAACAAATAATTGCTCAACCTCTCATTCCAGCAATGGCGTCTCTTTGAGTCCATATAACGCTTTTCTCAGCTTCAAGACTTTTCCTCCTTCTTGTTTTAAACCTTCTGGATATTTTATGTAAACATCTGACTTTAATTCACCGTTAAGAAAAGCTGTTGGTATGTCCAGTTGTACAATAGGCATATCCTCCTGTACAGCTTTGTTCAGAAACAATCTGATGGTAGTCATTCTGGCTACTGGTGAATATACATTCAGCGTAGTTTCTTCCTGCAATCCTTTAGCAACTAATCTGGCCTTTTTTGTATCATCCTGTTTGGTACGAAATACCCATTTTGTGTCTATCGCTTTATGACCTGCAGGTAACGTAGCAACTTCCCAAGTACCTAATGTCTTATGTGCTTCCAGTTCTTTTTCTATAGCTTCTGGCCAACCTGCTTGTTGTATAGCGTCTTTGTAAGTTGTGGAATCTTCTGATACTAGTGCATAAGCTATATTCGACAAGTCATAATCATTGAACCTTACTGGTGGTTTTATTTGCCTTTTTGGTAAATTTTCTTGAACTTGTTCAGTCTCAGTATCCTCGTAATTTGACAGTTCCAATTCTTGTTCTTGATTGGTATCTGATTTTTCTTCATTGTCTTCATTGTGGTATGAGCTTTCTTCTTCATAATATTTATACGCTTCCATTTTATTTTCTTCATTATATCTAAACTTAGACTCATCAAACTTCACGTCTCTTGATATTACTATTTCGTTTGTTTTTGGATCCCATAGTCGATATCCTGCTTCAGCATATCCTACCATGATCATAGGCCTTGCTCTTGCCTGTAGTTTCTTGGGTCGAGGTAAAATCACACTCCACGCTTGTGATCCAAATACTCTCAACTTCTCAAGTTGGTTTTTCCCGTATCTTACCATGGCTGGGGTATCTCCATAAAGTGCTTTTGTCGGCGATCTATTTATGACAAATGCTGCGCATCTCATTGCTTCTGCCTATAAATATTTTGGAAGATTTGTCTCTAATAACATGGCTCTTACTTTATCACCTAATGTTCTATTCATTCTTTCACAAACTGAATTTTGTTGAAGTGTGTAGCTGCATGTAGTTTCCTGTTTTATGCCAAATTCTTCATAAAATTCTTGTAATTCTCTATTTACAAATTCTCCGCCATTATCTGTTCTTATTTTTGTGACACGAATTCCGTTATTCCACATTCCCTTGATGTATTGTTTTATGTACTTCTTTGCTTCACTTTTTTCTTTCAAAAGATGTACTTCTAGAAAGTGTGAGTAGTCATCTATAATTGTCAAGTAGAATTTTTCACCATCTTTACTATTTGGGGTTATTGGCCCTCCAATATCACAGTTTATCAATTCTCCAATACCTTTTGTCCTAGGGCGTGGTACAGGATTAAAAGAGTTACGTGTGGCTTTCGCTTCCTTACAAGTTGTGCACTGGTTATTGGATACTGGCACACCAAGTGCTTTAGTGCTGACTCTGTTCAAATGACATAGTCTTCTATGCCATAGGTTCGATTTCGACTCTTCTTCATTTGTCAGGGCTTCACCTGTTTTTGTGTTGACGCTCAGTATGTATAGTCTACCATTATTTTCCGCTTTGATTTGAGTTTTTCCTTTCTTTATTATTGCTGATCTGTTTGAAAATGTCACTTCTATTTCTCGTTCATTTAGTTTTAGAACTGATATAAGATTGTGAGATATATTTTTCATAATCAGACAAATGATTGTCACTTGCACACCTTCTCTGGTTGTTGCTATTAACTTTCCTCTTTTTGTTGTTGATATAATATTTCCGTTAGCAACCTGTATGTTCACTTTTTCAATTTCTTCTATTTCATTCATTAATTTACCATATTTCTCATTTATCATATTATGTGTTGCTCCGGAATCTATCACGAATTCTATCTCACTGTTTGTTACGTTCTTTGACATTGCTGCATTTGCTTGCTCAGCTATAAACATCATATTAACATTTTTTTCTTCATGTCTTTCATCTCCTTCATAAGTTCTTCCAATATAAGCATGGTTCATACTGCGTCCTCTGTAACCTCGTCCTCGTGCTCTACCTCGGCTTCGATTTCCACGATTTCCTCTACTTGTGTAGCTAGATTTTGGACAGTTTCTTGCTAAATGGTTCGGACTTCCACAATTGAAACAATTCATGGTACTTCCTTGAAATGAATACTCATTGGTATTACTATTGCTTGGCCCTTGCTCGCTATTCCTGTCTTTTAATTCAGCGTCGAGCAGTTTACTTTTGACATAATCGACTGTCAAGTCCATGTTTGTGGTTTCGAGCGCAGTTATAGTTGTCTCGTAAGACTCATCCATAGTTAGTAATAAATGGCAAACTTTGTCTTTCTCTTCCATTTTACTTCCAGTTTCTTCCAGTTGCCGTATTAGGCAATCAAATTTATTGAAGTGGTCACTAAGTTCCTGTCTCTTATTCACCTTTAGTTGTAATAATTGCTTCCTTATATAAAGCGACGTTAATGTGCTCTTTCTTTCAAATACCTTTTAGTCCAGTAACTTTGTACATTATAGTATGCGTCAAATCTGGTAGTTATGATTTTTTGCAGACTTGTTTATGATGTTGGCCCAATGAATAATCCAAGTTTGTGACCTCGAGCGCCGAACGCAACTTTGTCAAAAATCGTAAAAACTGCGAAATAATCGTTTTTTTTTTTTATTTTGGCGATTATAACCCTAAAGGACTAGTTTTTGAAAAAACTTTCTTAGGTCGTTTTTAAAGTAGACTAAATTTGCAACAATATGATACTAGAACTACCTCTGTAGACCCAATAGTTTCTGAGATTAAGCCTTCCAAAGTTTATAATTTTTTTCGAATTTCGCAATTTTTTGCGATTCTGTCGTTTTAAATGAATTTTGACCCTCATTATACTATCGAAGCCCTATAATTTTATGATCAGATGTTAAAAAAGAAAATGAGAAGTGTGAACGATGATGTTTAAGCTAAGCTACGAATAATGAAGTAAAAAAGATAGGTACTACAAAAGTTAATAAATTTATTTGTTAGGAAATTGAGTAATATTCAAAATCAAAAAATTAAATTAATTTAGCCCTCTTGGAAGGTCCCGGTTGAGGTTCGTCCGTATCTGGATCGACGTATTGGGATGGCATATCCCCATCAGGGGATGGTGATGAATTGTCGACGTCTTGTGCCCACAAGTCATTCTCCATTTCGACATCAGACAGATCGTCGCCTTCTGGGATATCTACTACTGCAACATCAGGTATATCGTCACAAGAGGCCCCGCTGCAGTGCCTGCAGACTAATGAGCATTTTAATCCTGCCTTCCTGCAGCTGCACGCGTTCCCACAACCCTTCGTGCAGCCGCAAGAAATCATCCGCAAGAGGTGTTGTGGGGCTGCATCTCTGGTCATCATTTTTGGGTTGAGGCCTTGTGACGTAGATATCCACCCCCAGGAGAGAGGGTTCAGTGTGACTCCCAACCACGCCTGTACCTGTAAAAAGATTGTACATAAGAATAGAAAATGATGAATGATATGTGTATTACTGATGCAAGGACAAATTTTTACCTGATGGTATGTCCGCAAGGAGTGAAATCGAGCAGAGTCTCGTGTAGGAGGTAGCCTGGCTAGATTGAAGCTGATTTTCGTCGCAGCCCTGGCGAATAGTTGGTACCGCAACTCGTCAAGGTTATAGGTGTTGGGGTTGCCTCCGTATAGAGCAATTATGACTCGCTCTCCTGCTGCTGCTATCTCGTCAGGTGTAGAGTTGGTGTCGAGAAAAATCGCAGCTTGCTTTTCAACGTCCGGATTTTTTTCGACTATGGACATCATTTGCTTCTTCCCTAAGCCAAAGAAGCAGGATGTCGAGTCACAACCACTAAAGGCATGGATGAAGAGGAAAAGCTCTGGTTTCAAAGAAGATTTTGAAGAAGCGATGCTGGAATACATGACATCTGATGCTTTGCCTCTTCCACATTTATTGTAAAATAATTCACGTTGGTTTGAGATCGCAGTAAGGATGATCAGCAAGTCAATGTCCTCACCAACGACTACCACTCTATCATAGGTAGAGGCAGCAGTTACAGCTGTAGTGATGATGAGCCTATCAGCATCTTCCTCTGCTTGGAGTACTTGAAATTTAAAAACTTTGAAAGGCTTAATCTCGAAAACTATTGGGTCTACAGAGACAATTCTAGTATCATATTGTAGCAAATTTAGTCTTCTTTAAAAACATCCTAAAAAAGTTTTCCAAAAACTAATCCTTTAGGGTTATAATCGCCAAAATTTGAAAAAGAACCGATTATTTCGCAGTTTTTACGATTTTTGACAAAGTTGCGTTCGGCGCTCGAGGTCACAAACTTGGATTATTCATTAGGCCAACATCATAAACAAGTCTGCAAAAAATCATAACTACCGGATTTGACGCATACTACTCCATACTTTCAGGCGACAAAGTTACTGGACTATTTCTAAGATTCAATTCAATTCAATTTTGTGTAATGGCAATCAGCCGATGGCGACTATTTCTGCCAGTTTCACGCTTTGACATGACATGCGTTTAGCCACATATTATTCTGTGGCCGACCGAATCAAAACTTATTTCCAACAAATTACTTACCTTTTATAGGCTCTGAAATAAATAAATACTAAAAATACCAATAGGTGTAGGGAGAGCAGCTTTTTGGTTAAATTTTAATTTCATTTTCACTAATAAATTTAATAAGCAGTATGAAGAGATCTTTACAGGATATCATATAAGTTAATAGGGATATAAAATTTATCGGTAGAGGAATATCAATTTGGGGGAGAAGGCTGTACAGGTTTATGGAGCGGTTATTGTTGGGGCAGGCAAAAAATATGTGATCCAGGTCACCTTCCTCCAGACCACAATCGCACACAGGGCTGTCCCGGACTCTTATCTTATTGAGAAATACGGGGGTACAGCAGTGCCCGATTCTTATACGGCAAATAACTGAAACAACTCTCTTCCCGACTTTTTTGTAGTGGTAAAACCATGGTTTGGGCCTGATATTTGGCTGGACGGCAAAAAAACGAGACGCCTTCACGAGGCTGCTCTCCTGCCACAGGCGCTGCCAGGATCCGGACAGATGTGTTTTGGATAAAGCTAGCAAGTCGTACGGTTGGTGCGTGTAGTGCCCTTGGTCTGCTTCATGTTTACAAGCATGCTTTGCTATTAAGTCAGTGTTCTCATTACCTACTATCCCAGAGTGCCCTGGTATCCAGACCAGATATACTTTTAGTTTTTTCTTGGCACAGTTATAAAGGGCCTTTTTAATATCCAGAATAATCCGGCTACTCAGTTTGCTTTTAAGTTGGTTCTGGTCCAGAGCCTGAAGACAGCTTAGTGCGTCTGTAAAAATGAGCCTTTCTAAGATTGTCCATCATTTCCTTCGCTGATGATGCGTTCCTGACATATTCCAGGTGCTTGTCACTTAGTGATGTGATGACACTATCACGTTTTTGGCTCGTGCGTCTTTCTCATTGAACAATTTTACCTATGTTTCAGTTCCCTCTGGCTTTGCTTTTAATGCTTGTTTGCATCCTTTCTCTTCTAAGAGACACTCTATTCTAAATAGCCAACTGCTTAAATTTGTTCCATTGAACTGAGGTACATTTATTTGTGACGACATTTCTTTTTTGTTTTGCTTCTTGTGCACTTTACAATTAATTTCCTTTCTCACTTTTCAATTCAATTCTGTCGTTTCACTTTTCCATTTTCGAGTTTTTTTTTTTGACAGCCTTTTTTCCGTTATTTTTTACTTTTGGTTTAAAATTTTTAGTATTTCTTTATTTCCCTTTTGTAATCCTCTACCATCTGGCTTATGGGGCTTCCTGGGCCCATAACCTTTTGGAAATGAAAGATGCTTGCGGACTTTATAGCATTTTATTTAGCGGAGCCCATGCAGACGGCAGGCTGCCTTGACAGACGCGAGCACAGAACAATATTACATAGAGTAATTCCATTATACCCAAAGGCAGGTGACTACTTGTATGTAATAATTCAAAGGTGCGTGTACAAAATTGAAACAAAATATGACAATCTTGTGTGCTACATAATGGATGTATCAAAAATGTAAGTTAGTTATTACCAGTCACAATTTTCAATAAAAATATTCTCACCTAAGAAACTATACATACTGGTCAATATGGAATTGAATTGTAATTACTGCCAAGTAAGATTAAATGATTTTAAAAAATACATTTTTCATTTGGAAACGGCACACAAGATTGTCAACTACTTTGTTTGCCCTAATCAAAATTGTAAAAGAACATTATGATAAAAAAAGTCGTTTTAAAAGTCATTTAACCACGTGCAGTTCAAGTAATAAGTATTGAGACAAATTCATGCATCAGTAACATCAATGCCGGTAAAAATGTGATGGGCAATCATGTGGATGACACTGTATTGCAAAGTAGCAATGGTGTAAATAAAACTTGTGACACTACCAAAGATATAGATGGAAACCATGTCAATGTAGCCTTTATAGAGTCTGTGAAGTCGTACTTAAATATATTTATGTGCAATTTATATAGCCACGAGAGCTTACCAAGGTCTTTAATACAAATTTTGATAGAATCAGTTAAAACCTTGATCTGTGATATTGCTTCTGATATTCATAAAAGGATTTTAAACGAGCGTATAGATTTAAATGAAAGATTAACTACTGTGAAAGAAATGGTTTCAGCATTACAAGACATCTTCAAAGATTATGACACAGAGGATAAAAGTTTAAAACAATTAGTTGACAAAAAATATTACGTAGCCCCCGTAGAAGTTAAGATTGGTAACAGCAAAGAAAAAAAATAATATAATTATGACACTAAAAGAAAAAAAACTGTACATGTCCCCACTCAGGCAAACTTTAAAATCGTTTTTGGAATTACCTGGAGTTCTTTCTGCCATTCTTGAGTATCAAAAAAATCTTATTGATGAAAGTAATGCAAGTAATAGTGATGTGATTAGGAATGTGATTCAAGGATCGCTGTGGAGAGAACTTATAGCTGATATGGATACAGATAACATTGTTATTCCTTTGATCTTGTATTTCGATGATTTTGAAAGTGGTAATGCCCTAGGGAGTCATGCAGGTGCATATAAGCTAGGTGCAGCTTATGTTTCGATTGCAACTATTCTACCAGAAAAATCTACCTACATTGGAAAATATTTTTGTTACTCAAATTTTTTACTCAAATGACTTATTTGGCAACTATGCTATTTTAAACAAAATAATTGAAGAACTTAAGTTTTTGGAAGAGGTCGGTATTAATGTTGTTAGGACCAAAAAAAAAAACGTAACAGTAAAATTTGTCTTGGTTACTTTATCTGGAGATAACTTAGGACTCCACGGTATATTAGTATATTTTGAAAGTTTTATGGCTACAAATTTTTGCAGATTTTGTTTAACTACTAAGACAGATTCTGAAACACAAAAATTTGCGGAAGCCTGTTGATTATGACACTCATCTTAAATAGTGTCGGCATTAAAGAACAATGCGTTTGGAATAATTTAGAAAAATTTCATGTTTACATAAACATAACATGTGATGTGATGCACGATCTTATGGAAGGGGTTTTAAGGTACGGAATGGAGCTTGTGGTCCAGAATCTTATAGATAAACAATACTTTACCCTTGATCGTTTGAACTCCAGAAATTTTCAACTTGTGAAAAAAATTTGCCGCCACCAATAAATCGGCAACACTTATTAAATAAAAGCTTAACTATGTCTGCCTCTGAAATGTTGTGCCTTACTAGAAATTTTGTTTTTATAGTGGGGGATTTAGTTGAAGAAAATAGAAGAAGAAGAAGAAGAACATTTATTTTAACAACAGAAACACACACATATATTAACAAGTTACAACATAAAATATTAAATTACAATATAAAAGGTAGAAAAAGAAAGAAAACAATAAAAACATTTTATATTAACGTAAGTTGCGGTGTGTCCCTGTTGCTGGAAAATGCTGGCTCAGCATTGTGCTGAGGGTATTCACCCAAAGCGCTGATTTTCAGCCAGTGCCTGTCCGTCTCACAAATATAATAGGTTGCGGTGCAGTGCATAACAATAATAACATAGTTAAATAAATGAATGAATAGATGATTAAATAAATAAGTAAATGAATAAAATTACATAAAATACAAATAAAGTTAATGACTTACAAGGTTAATCAAAGATTATGATGCGTTCACATTGTCAGTCACTTGCGGCGAGAAGTTGGGACAGGATGGGAAAGTCTCTGCTGCTCAAGTAAATATGCCCTGAGCTTGCGCCCAAAGGCAAATCCACTAGGCGCTTCACGGACTGGAGGAGGAATATCATTCCAACACTTGGACGCCGCATACCTAAAGCTACCACGGAATGCCATAGTTCGGTGCGCGGGGACACAGATTTTATTTTTATGCACGGATCTCTGTCGGGACGACCACTCCAGCTTTTTATAAAGATAGTCCGGTGATTTAGAACGGACTACACCAAAAAGCAGTGTGGCAAGGTGAAGTCGTCGCCGAGCCTCCATGTTTAGGAGCTTTGCAGCGTTCAAGTATGGAGTAACATGGGATCTAGGTGGGACTTTGAAACAAAACCGAGCGCATGCGTTTTGCACTCGTTGTATTAATCTCTTTGTCCGGCCAAGTATACAACTACCATAGACAGAATCACAATAGTTTAATCTAGATAATATCAACGATTCACTCAGCCTGACACGCAAATCAGTGCTGAGGTAATCGCGAATATTATATAAAATCTTAAGGCGGTAGAAGCAGTTGCTAACATTTCTAATGTGGTTTTCAAAACGGAGCTCACCGTCCATCAACACACCAAGATTTTTGACTTCTACCACCCTTTCCACTGGTACGCCCATGATGGCTATATTATTGTCAGTGAGAGTTTGCACCGTATTATGGATTTGATTTTTAGTCCCGAGCACCATGTCCGACCTCCTGTCCGACCATGATGCAATACGATCCAGATCCCTGTTGATCAAGCTGGCTGCATCAACTGCATTTGATGGCAAAGTGGATAGGTACAGCTGTGTGTCATCAGCATAAAGGTGGCACTGGCTGTTTTTGATCCCACTCCGCGCATATCCGCGCTATAGAGAATGAACAAGGGCCCCAGTATGGAACGCTGTGGCACACCCCTACATAGTGGCTTTGTCGATGAAAACTGCGTTGTGCCGTTATCTTTTTGTATCCCTACTATTTGCGTACGGCCCGACAGATAGCCGTCGAACCACCGAACCGCAGCACTGTCAAATCAAATGATCCCGTTTGGGATTATTATTTATTATTGCTTGAAATAACAAATGTTCTTACGTCACAAGCGTTTACTTCGGATCTAATAGATTACTTGAAGGTTATTATCGAAGAACATCACAAACTGTACCTTCATCTATTTCAAAGTAAATTAAAACCAAAACACCATTTCTTAATTCATTATCCTACCATAATAAAAAAAATTGGTCCACCTATACTTATTAGTGCTTTCAAATACTTTTATAAAGTGATTTAAACACGTATTTAGTGGAAAATATGCAATAGTATTTTATTCAGCACAAGAAGAAAAAACAGAGTACTACATAAAACATCATGTCAATCAAACAATGTCGAGATGCGATCGGCCAGGATTAAAACAAGGTTCAGCCAGTCGGTGATGAAACCTCTAACAAATACGAAGCAAAACACAAAGAGTTAAAAAAGGTTTGTCAATCAATAACATCGCGTATAGATCTTCCTCTGTCTGTAATGAAGCGTTGCCAACTCAAGCAAAGTTTTCGTTACGCAACAGACAAAGGGTTGATAAAGAATCTTCGATATGGTAAATTTGATTTTGATAACGATAATCTTAATGGAAAAGATTGCATTTATGTTGATTGGTGTGAATTAAATGGCATTAGGTACAACGTAAATAATGTTGTGCTACAAGATGTTAATGATGATATTCCCAAATATTGTAAAATAAACAAAATTGTTATGAATCAGTATAATAATGACATATAATTTGAATGTTTCGTTTTAGATGTTGTAACTTACAGTGCTCATTTGAAAGCATATCAAGTAGTACAATCAACACGTAAGTGCACCATACACTAATTTAGTGTCAGTAATATATAAAGTTAATTTAGAATCATACGTTAAAGTGAGCACTCTTGAACAGCCGACCAACGCATGATGTTCATGAAGCAGTTGCTGCAGATCTTGAAGAATTGCTCTTTTCGTTGCTGTATTAATCTCTTGACGTCGATCAAGTTGTTCCTCTGTGTTGCCCATGAAGTATATTTGTAAAAATTTATGCTGTCCATTATCGAGAGGTTGCAATGATCCAATTCTATGGTGAATCTGTCCTTGTATCTACAAAATCAAAAGCAGTCATTATTACTGATTTACAAACACTTCAGGAATAAATATAAGTACAAAAACAAATAAATACCTTGAATATTGATTTTAGTATTACGGGGACTTAATCGCGTGTAATGTTATGATAATCATTAAGGTTTAAATAAATATAAATACCTTGAATGTCGGATTAAATCCTCGTCTGCCCCAAATGAGGTCATTTG
This sequence comes from Yponomeuta evonymella, assembly GCA_963969515.1. Classification (NCBI taxonomy): domain Eukaryota; kingdom Metazoa; phylum Arthropoda; class Insecta; order Lepidoptera; family Yponomeutidae; genus Yponomeuta; species Yponomeuta evonymella. The sequence goes on along the minus strand of OZ018370.1, from coordinate 282,802 downwards.
GAAACAAGTATTGTATTTTTGGGTGTTTCCAAGAAAATGACGGGATTCGGGTGTTTCGCCACGAAGCAATGAATTTAATGGCTCAGGTGGCGGAGTCAATGATGGCAATTTCACTTTGCCACTAAGGCAGCACAATCCTGGCGGTTCTCCGGAAAACTTTAATGCGCCACAATACTCGCAAACAACGTCCATTGGCCCAATGCGAACGCTAGCATGCAAGCACTAATCAGTGCTACAATTGTATTGAAACGCTGCCCGATTCAAATAAGTATTTGATGAATTCTGTTTCGTAAATTATCTAGCTGTTGATCTCTGAGGTTTGCTCGACGATTTCGCATTGCCAACCGAGCCGTTTCACGGGCTGCCTCCCTTTGCTCTTGTGAATGAGAAGCACGAAGTCGAGCCATACTAAGGCGGCGCTCTTCACGTGCAATTTCTTGCTCTTCTTCAGTGCTTTCATTCGCAATGTTTCGATTTACTCTTGCATTACGGCTTTGTCGAGAAAGATTTGATCGTCTTGGCCGCGGCATGGTATTTTTATAACGGCACATTTTATTTTAACGGCACAGCAATACAATATGTACACGTGATATCGGACAGGGTACCATTTTAACTTTGTTGGACTTTTCCAGAGCCTTTGACTGTATCAATATAGACCTTATGCTTTCTAAACTTTGTTATTATGGATTTGAGATTGATACAGTCAAGTGGTTTCACAGTTACCTTACAAATAGACGGCAGCAAGTGGTCTTGCATAAGCGGGATGGTGACTGTATAAAATCACAGGTTGCTGCTGTGGATCGTGGTGTGCCACAGGGTCGATTCTTGGGCCGTTACTCTACGCTCTCTATAGCAGTGACATCATACACAGTATTCACAATTGTCGGTACCATTTATATGCCGACGATTTACAATTATATATCCATTGTACACCTTCTGAAGCCGACAATGCTGTAACCTTAATGAATGCTGATCTTGCCCGTGTTTCAGCTTGATCAGCTAAGAATTCGCTAGCACTTAATCCTTCCAAGTCGAAATATATGATCATCGGTAGTCGCCACCAAGTTAGTGCCATTTCTGCTAAACCTCTTTCAGTTTGCATTGGCGACAAGCCAGTAGAGAGAGTCTTTGAAGCTAGAAATCTTGGAGTGATTTTTGATGAAGAGCTTCGCTTTGAGAGTCACGTTGCGGAACTTACACGTACATGTTTCTATCGTCTTAGTGTTTTGTACCGAATTCGTGGCTTTCTAAGTGAGGAACTGCGTGTGAGGCTTTGCGAGGCGCTCGTCCTTTCAAAGCTTAACTACTGCATTGCCGTATATGGTCCCTGCCTCTACGCGAAGACGCATCGCCTCATTCAGCGAGTACAGAATGCTTGCGCCCGTTACTGTTTTATAAATAAATACAAATATCATACCGCCTCGCTCTCACGTCACACCTTTTCTCAATAGCGCAGGTATTCTAAATATGGAGAGTAGACGTAATTATCACCTTGCTTGTCTACTGTTTGGCGTGATCAAGTCGGGTTCCCCCAAATATTTGCATGAAAAACTCAAGTGGTCCACGGAGTCTTTTTCGTCTGCATATAGTCAACGTAGAACATGCTATATTATCTGTCCTTCATACAGAACTGGTGCTTTTCGTGGGAGCTTTAGATACGCAGCTACCAGCAGATATTTTTCACTTTAAGAATCACTTTTCTTAATTCAATAAAATTGAAATGCTTAACTTCAGTAAACAAATTTCAAAATTGAAATTTTAAAATAGCTCCTTTGAATTCGACAACTTCTTAAAACAAGAAATTTTGTTTTTCACTTTAAATAGTATAGTCTTACAAACAATTAAGAATAGCTGTTATTGGAAGAATAACTGTTTTTAATTATATAACACTAAGTTGCTTAACTTGATACCCAAAATGTCAAAATTAGAATTCTAAATGTCTCTCTCGAATTGAACCAGTTCTTAAAACAAGAAAACTGTCGTTTACCTTTGAGTAATGTGAATCTTTCAAGGAAGTACCAATAAAATTAAATCTAAGAATGCTTCTCTTATTGATCAATAAAACAGTTTTTCTTGAGTGAAATGATTTTATAATTGATTTAAACATTTTTTACTTGTTACAAAGAAACTAATTTAAGATTTTTTTTACTGATCCGAAGTAAAAATTCTCTAACGTCTATAGGGAGAGCATAATTTTCTTAAAGTTAATAAATTTGCTTTAGAACAAGCCAATTTGCTTATTTTTAAGAATTCCTTTTTTTTCGTGTAGTGACTACTTCCGCCATCAACGTGGATAGCGTCTCCTCATCCTCATGCGGGACTCGATCCTTGAGTACCACTTTCAAAGCTGTTTTGACAGTACGTACCATTCGCTCCCAGGCGCCACCCATCTCAGGAGCACCGGGAGGTATAAAACGCCATTCTATCCCTCTCACCGTTCCGTCTTCTTGTAGCCGACTTAAATTTAGCTCCTGAAGACTATGTTTCAGTTCCGCATCAGCACCCCTAAAATTAGTACCATTATCAGAGTATATTACCTCAGGGGTACCTCGGCGAGCTATCATGCGCCTAAGGGCCATAATAGTTGAGTCAGTCCACAGGCTTTCTGATAACTCGATGTGCACGGCTCTTATTGTTAAACATGTGAAGAGTACGCCGTAACGTTTTAAACGTTTACGACCTTGAGTTACCTCCATTGGTCCGAAAAAATCGACCCCTGTGAAGGTGAATGGGCGTCTGTAGTGTTGTAGTCGTGCATGCGGAAGGTCGGCCATGCGCTGCGGCTGCGGCGCGGCGCGGCGACACTTGCAAAAGAGACAGCGGGCGGACACGCCTCGCACAGCTGGTCGTAGACGTATGATCCAGTACCTTTGTCGTAACTCATTTACGACCATCTCGTTCGCTCCATGTAGTGCTCGCCGATGGTAATACTCCACTAACAGCTGAGTTACCTTGTGACGAGCGTCGAGGATCACTGGTCTACAAGTCGCACTACCGACACCATCCGCCTTATCAATGCGACCGCCAACACGCAACAATTTTTTTTCATCTAGATAAGGGGTTAAAGTTAATAATCGGCTATTCGGGGACAGCTGTTTGTTTTGTTTTAAACAATTAACTTCTAATGAGAAACAGTCTAACTGAACTTTTCTCATCAGCAGTTCTTCTGCCCTTGACATAAAGTCCATATTCAAATGTACATCTCGGCCACGACGACATTTATCTATGAATAATAGAACATAAGCAGTCGCGCGGAGTAGCCGTAACCACGATGAAAACTGGTCTTCATCTGGTAGGCACGAATTGATGTTTTCTGTGAGTGACATTATGGTAGTGTGAATGCTTTTCCGCTCGCAGCTTGCTTCAGCGCTTACCTTCTCGGAACTACTAAAGTCTTTCGGCCAGTTATCCTCGGGAGTGCGTAAGTAGGCCGGTCCTTGGAACCATACACTGTCAATTTGCAGCGGCGGCGAGTCCTCGCGAGTAGCTACATCGGCAGCATTCAAACTAGTAGGTACATACCTCCATTCTGGTAGACGTGTTAACTCGTCAATCTTGCCCAGCCTGTGGGCAACATAAGGTTTGCAAGTTCGCGGGTCGCTCCTGATCCACTGTAGTACCGTCTTGGAGTCAGTCCAGAAGTAACGTTTCGACAGCGCTATATCAGTGTGGTTCCTCTGCACAGTGTCAGCTAAGCGAGCAGCTAGTAATGCTGCCTGCAACTCAAGCCGCGGCACGGAGCACGGACACGGGGCGCACGCAACGGGGTCACGCGACTCTTACTAGATACCAAGCAAATTTTTACCGTACCGTCATCGCGTATAAAACGCCAGTAAGCGACAGCAGCGTACGCTTTTATAGAAGCGTCACAGAAAATGTGCATTTCTGTGCTGACTGTACACAGCTGTGACGCGATTTGCTTCAAAGCATCGAGCCACTTTAAAAAACACTCGTAGTCGCTCGGATGGATACGGCTGTTCCAACCCACTCCGCTCCTGTGCACACTCTGTAAAATAATCTTACCTTTTTTTGTGATCGGACTTACGAATCCTTGCATGTCATAAATTGACATAATTAAACTCAGCATTTTAGCCTTAGTAGGAGCTTCACGTCCGTTGAGAATTTCCTCGGACAGGCGATTAAATGAGATTTTAAACGCGAATGTATCATCGCTCGGATGCCACATCAATCCCAATGCGCGCTCAGTAATATTCGTAGCTCCGCCCTTCATCTTTATCGCGCTTTGCGCCAATGAGTCAGCTGGTATGTTATCTAAAACCATCTTACTATTACTTATCCAACCTCTAATTTCAAAACCGCCACTTTTATGGATTTCGGTAATTTCTTTAACGAGTTTTATAGCGTTTTCCGCCGTAGAAGTGGAGTACAAACAATCATCGATATAGTGACTGTTTACGATCACACTTACCGCCTCTGGATACAAATCTTCGTATCTCAATGCATTTTTGTTTTTTACGTATTGAGCCACAGAACACAGGAATAAGGTAGAAAGCGCATGTAGGCGGGGCGCGCGTGCCACGAACTTGTACAAATGATCATATTTTACAAAAACATACCCAGTCGGCCGCGTAGTCTTACCGAGCATGTTACTGAAGAAAAACTGTTAAAAAAAGGGTAAAAATGCCATCGTGTGCAATTATCACCTGCAGAGCTCGAAGCAGAGACGTTAGTCAGACTAATGGAGGAATTTCTTTTCATCGGTACGTAAATTAAACCTTTATTTTGAGTGATTTGATCGAAAATATTGAAAGAGTATGTTTTCCAGCAATAGTGGAAAATATCGCAAGATGAAGTATACATTGCCTGTGTTGTACGCAAATAATTGCTGCGCCAACGTTAATACGTGTTAATACATAATATGTACGCGAAGAGCAATGCAAAGCATGTGGGTCTGCGTGAACGATTGACTTCCAAAAAGAGTAGCGAAGGGAATAACTTATCGATAGTGTTGGGTCAGGTGTCGATATTGTTCAACTTTGTTATTTACGGAATATTTCATTGCTCTTAGAAACCGGCTAAGTGCGAATCAATATCGCGCACCGAGGGTTCAGTACAGACTTGTAGGTTAGTGTAATTAGTTCGTCCATTGCAGGAATCTAGTTTCCAAGATATATTTTTTGTAACTACTAATTTACGGATTTCGGATTTTTTCCCTTTAATTTTTTATTATAAATACATTTATTTGCAACTACAGTCACACGCACAAAGCGAAATAACACAACATGAAATAAACATAACAAAAAAGAAGAAAAAAAAATAGGCAGACGTTAAAATGTAAATTTCTTTGCACATTCTGAGACCTACAATACGCCGAAATTTGGTTTTATGACTTTTGAGGCGAGTTCCCCATTTAACCACTTCTGACACACTTGCCACAAGTATTTACGATAAAATTTCCATAAGTAAATAATGAAACCTAATCTGATAGAATTAAGCGCGAAAGAAGAGTAGAGACACTCCAGTACATGCAACAATAAATAATTACACACAAAATATCAAAATTTTAAAATTACATTCATTCGCAAAAAGCTTCGCCAAACTAATAATATCGATATCTTTTAACTTTTTGTCAATCCCTATTGCTTTGCTTGTACGTACAGGCGCACGCACACATCAAAAGTTGCGTTGGTGTGAACTGCATTGGCCAATTGCAACGCTTGCTTTCGCTTCGGCCTCGGACTCACGCACACATGTATAAGCCTGCGGGCGTATTGCTTACATTAGTAGTAGTAAAGAACGGTGGGGGTGAAGCGGCGACAGCGGTTCCCGTACAAAATACGCGCTAGGGCAATTCTAACTTATTTTCTGTGTTCTGTGTATTGAGCTACGAAAGGCGAACAAGTAGCACCGAATATTAAGCTTTGCATGGTACACACCTTGAGCGGCGCGCCCTCCGTAGGCTCCTGCCACAAGAAGCGTAGAACATGCTGGTCCTCGTGGCGTATTTTGATACGCAAAAACATATCTTTTATGTCTCCAACAATTACAAAGGGGTTGGTACGAAATCTAAGCATTATACCAAATAATGAGTTGTACAAGTCGGGTCCTGTTAAAAGAAAATCATTTAAACAGATTAGACGTGCGCGCCGGTCGAAAAAAATCGGGCGGCGGCGCGCCGCGAAAAAATCCACGGCGGCGGCGTAACGCCGGCGGCGTGGGATTTTTCGACTTTGCAATAAACGTAAACGTATAATGAAAAACCACGCTTAAACAAAAGAACTTTATTAAAAAGATGATAGTCACTTTTCTTGACAGAAATTGTTTGCAATTTTTATAGTTGTCGTGCACAAAAATTATTTTGTTTACCCTAAATGGACTCAGCCGGGACCTTTTGGCTGTTAAAACCAATCCAGCAACCGAAAACACTCTTTCGCTCGGAGTGCTGGAATGCATAACAGAGCCTGTGCTAACGATGATAAACGCGGGTAGGCAGATTGTCTGGTTTGCCAGTAGGACAAGATGATCTTGCGGGTTTTGTCTCGGCGCGAATTTTAAACTACCGGCGGCGGCGGCGGCGGCGCGGTGCCTCCTTATGGCGGCGGCGCGCCGTGGCGGCGCGCACGTCTAAACAGAGGTCTTTCACTCTAGCTGCCGCGTCAAAGACTAACCTGAGTTTCCCGGGTTTGTTCGGGTTTTGTACCCCAAAGTGCGGCAAGTACCAAGACTGGCCGTGAGCAGGCGTGAGCTCGTTACCTGACAGTTCTCGAGCGTATCCCTCGTCGAACAGCTTGTGCATCTCTATGGCGTACCTATTGGCGTACGTGCTGTCCTTGCTTAATTTCCTGTTAAGCGAATGTATGCGAGATAAAGCATTATCATAGGAATCAGGCATTTGAGCGTTATGATCCTTAAAGGATAAGCCCACCTCCCACTGGTCGTTGATCTGGCGAAATGATGAGATCCGTAGATGAACGAAAGTCGTCGACATAGCCCAGCGGATTAGTAAGTTGAAGTGGCAGTGGGCGGGGCACATAGCACGCAGAACTGATGGCCGATGGGGCCGAAAAGTTCTCGAATGGAGACCACATATCGGCAAGCGCAGCGTAGGACGACCAGCCACAAGATGGACAGATGACCTCATCCAAGTAGCAAGAAGACGCTGGATGCAGGCCGCTTCCAACCGGTCTTTTTGGAAATCCATGGAGGAGGCCTATGCAGTGGACTTCTTGTGGCTGAATGATGATGATGATTGTGGCCGAAGAATTGTCAGTGTTGGACATTTTTTTGACAAAATTCAAGAAAACTCTAAACACGGACTAATCTGTAGTGTAAATGACCTCGTGTTAGTAGGTGAAACAATAAAAGGATTGACATCGAAATTTACGTGTATATTGACAATGATAACTGCGAAGATAATTATTTAGACATGAATAGTTGCCTGGTAGCGGGGACGATCGCTATAGGGTGTGGACAATCTCAATTGGTAATTGGCGTAAATTTGCCAATCATTGATGAAAAAACACTGGAAAAATACTGTTTATTTGTATAAAAAACAAATATTGCCAGATGTGTGCGAAAACAGAAAAGGAGAAGACCGAGCCAAAAGAACATCTCTGTTTCAAAAATTATGATGGCCTTTCTACAGGTATGGAAAACCAAATCATCGTTGAAGGATTCAAAACTTCAATTGAAATGCACAATTTAATTTATGGCAGGCTCATTTCTGATGGTGACTTACGCTAAAATGTTAGAAGCCCGTCCCTACCCAGATGTTACTGTCGAAAAAGTTGAATGTCGGAATTGTGCTAAGAAATTTTTGTAACTTTGTCATCCGATACCAAGTTTCTAATCAGGTTCCGCAAGATTATATAAAAAATTGAGTTTTTATCAATTAGAGCAGCAATTTGCAAAATCATTAAAAAACACAAAGATGGTTCCGACATTCAACATCTTTTTGAAGACCTGTTATCAAGTTATCTACATGGCTTCGGAAACCACGAAAAATATCAGTCCTATTTTTGTGACAAAGTCGGGGTCTTTTTGAGTCAACTATGGCAAAGAGTATGTTTTGTTACACAAAGTGTGGCTGCACATGCACGTAGGTCGACAGCAATGTAGTGGAAAATTTTCACAGCATTATTGCAAAATTTCTAGGAGGAAAACGTATTAATTTTTCGAAAAAAAATTCCTACAGTACAAGATGCTACACCGCTGCTGTTGCATTCAATACAAAAAATGTATTTCAAGGCTGTATAAGTCTTTGAAAAAGGGTAAAAGCCCTTCAGGGAAAATTAAAAAACTAGGAGAATCAAGTACACTCAATTTACTTCGAAACAATAGTAGATTGTTAACCGAGGGCTGAAAGGCACCCATTCCTGACGAGATGTTTTGGCGCTCGAACGAAGTGAGAGCGCCAATAGTTCGAGGCAGAAATGGGTGCTATCACCCGAGTAAAACACTCTACTTTTCATTACGAATACGAGGAAAGTAAACACAAGCCAGTTAAAATCAAAAAATATAAAACTTAAGATTTTTCCCTGTGCCGATGACCTTGAGCGTTTGACACAGGTGTGCAGCACTTCAACATTTCACCGCTAGATGACACGACTGAATTAATTCCTAGTAGTAATCTCCATAGAAAGACGCGCGCGCGGCCCCACACACACAGTCTCATTCCCTTCGCGTAAGCACACGCCGCCAAACGCACGCATATATAGCCGAATTTCGAACGCGTCGAGCGAGCCGAGCGGTTTCTACTTTTCTAGCCGGCTCGCCAGCCCGCCCGCGTACGCGTAGATTGAATAGACTTCAATCTAATGCTTTCTTGTATAGCATGCGCCATTACAAACAAAAAAGATAAAGGTAGGTACATCTCTTCAAAACTTATCTATGCTTTGTAGAAAGAATAGCTTTCAAACAAAAATCACATGTTTAGTACTTTACCTACCTACTTACGAAATAGTACATGTTTTTTCACAACAGGTTTTTATGTCAAAAAGTGAAAAAAAAATCATCTTACCTTTTTTCAATAAAGTGAATTTGACTTTGATTTCACATGGATGTATTTAGGGACTCAGTGGCAAAATTGGAACGTAGGAAGCGACTTCCCCATATGAAATAAAAAATATATTTCAAATGCCAATTCCATGGAAAGTAGAAATTACGACCATTTTAATTGTTATCCGGATTTTACGTCGTTAGGGTTGTCACGCTCTCAGATAGTAATTTATAATCCGGATCTGATTTGATTTTGAACAAAATATGTAAATACCTGGTGCCATTATTATTGATATATTAATTAAAATAGTAACATGATATACATCGCATATAACAACTTTATGTACACGGTGTGACGTGAAGAATGTATATACCTACATAAAGTTGATCAGCGAAAAACAGCTAGATAAAATTGTTGTCCCATTTTGATGTTACTAACTTGAAATTTTCTATACGATTAGTTTTTTTGCTAAAACTGACGGAGAAAATCGAAAACTTGGAGAAGCTTCTTTTTTTTTCAACGGCTTAGGATAATGGTAACACTTAGGGGTGGTCTTTTAAAACAACATAAACTCGTTGCATAAACCCTAGATAGGACGGTGACGTCAACTAATTTTTATGGCAAATTTAATAGTGCCGATTGAAAAGTAAACTTGCTTAAATTTTCAACCAACACCTAATGCAGGTTTTGCCACCGGGCCCCGCTGGTCTAGCGGCTGGACTAATATTGTATCAACTTTATAGTCACACAGCATTTGAATGCTAAAATAACTAGACGTGCAAAAATTCTTGAATTTTTGGTTGTTCTAATTTCGGTCTTATCAGGTGCTAAAAGATTTTCAAATTCCACATATGGTATAAACTTGGAATTTTCCATCCTTACAGGGTGATCCCTCAATCCGATAAGAAAAATCTGACTTGGAAAATCCGGTCTTTACAGCTTTTTTGTCAAAGCCTGAGAAAACGGTAACATTACGGGGTAGTCTTGTCGAACAAATGTTGAATAAGACCTTGGGTTGGATGACAACGTTAACTTACTTTTTACAAAATAGCGTAAGTCGAATTTCAAGCTGGCTCCTAAAAATTTAAAAATTCTGATTTTTATCTCTGGCTCCGTTTTTGTATGAAAATTAGTATTGGAGGTTTTTGTGGTTACTGATGACTACTCTGCGCCATGTTTATAAGCTGTTTTCGAGGTTCCTCACGAATCGTCTTGAACGTAGGTTTGATGACTTCCAGCCTCCCGAACAAGCCGGTTTCCGAAAGGGCTTTAGTACCATAGACCAAATCCACACGTTGCGGCAAATTATACAGAAGACTGAGGAGTATAATTTGCCATTATGCTTTGCGTTTGTGGACTATGAGAAAGCCTTCGATTCGATCGAGTTATGGACAGTGCTCGAGTCTCTCCAGCGTTGCCGCATTGACTATCGGTATATCGAGGTGCTGAAATGCTTGTACAACAGTCCACTATGACCACAGAACCACTATGTCGGTCCGAGTACAGGAACAGAATTCGGAGGCAATTCCATTGAAAAAGGGCGTAAGACAGGGATACGTTATCTCTCCAAAAATGTTCACAAACGGACTGGAAGATACCTTCAAGCTTCTGGAATGTCAGGGACGCGGCATCAATATCAATGGCGAGTACATCACTCACCTTCGATTTGCCGACGATATAGTAGTCATGGCAGAAACGATGGAAAACCTCGGCATAATGCTCGAAGACCTCAGTCGAGTTTCCCAACGGGTGGGCCTTGAAATGAACATGGACAAAACGAAGGTCACATCGAATACTCGTTTCGTGCCCACCCCAATAACATTGGGGAACTCGACTCTCGAAGTTGTAGACGAATACGTCTACTCAGGACAAACAGTCCAACTAGGCCGGTCCAACTTTGTGAAAGAGGTCAATCGTCGAATCCAACTCGGCTGGGCAGCATTCGGGAAACTTAGAAAAGTCCTTTCGTCTAATATACCTCAATCGCTCAAGACAAAATTATACAACCAGTGATGACTTATGGCACTGAAACGTGGTCTCTCACTATGGGCCTCATAAGAAAGCTCAAGGTCACGCAACTAGCTATGGAAAGGCCTATGCTTTCTCTACGATATCGAATCAGGAACGAAATTCGTCTACATGGCCGAAAAGTTCTCGAATGAAGACCACATATCGGCAAGCGCAGCGTAGGATGACCAGCCGACAGATGACCTCATCCAAGTGCCAGGAAGACGCTGGATGAAATCCGCTTCCAACCGGTCTTTTTGGAAATGCATGGAGGAGGCCTATATCCAGCAGTGGACTTCTTGTGTTTCCATGACTCAAGAGGTTTATTTACAAAAGCTGTTGAAAATCTTTAAATATAGTGTAAAAATACAGAGGATTATAAATATTTTAAAAGAGTGGAAATTTTGATAAATTTGAAGCTTGGATTAAGATTTTGGCTCAAAATCTTTGAATTTAAATCATCGACTTTACGCAATTTTTTATTTTATTTTACACTACGCGCATTCACTGAAGCGATTTTAAAAGGGTGTCATCGCTTCCGTGCCTGTGTGACCACATAGTCCATTAAGCGAATCTGACAGGAGTATTTTTTTTTCTATGGTATAACACAAACAAAATAATAAAAATTTTAAGAACAAAAGCAAAATAATTTATTTTTACAGAAGAAAAAAAAACATTTCAAAATGGATATTGACCAAAGAAATAAAACAAAAATTATGCCAGTGTTATGGGTACCTTTGGGTCGGACATGTCTCGGGGCGGTTTATTTAATTGACTGTACTTGTGTGTGTGTGTTTTTTTTTTTTTTTTTATTGATATTATATTGTATTTTAAAGTGACATTTCATTGGTTTGGAAATACCTTTTTTAACATTTAATTGAATTATTTTTATTTGACATAATAGAATTGTATGTGACATGTATAATAAAATGTTTCTCCTATTTGCGTGTTATGTAAGTTTGATAATGATTGTACACACTTAGACGATAACAGTACAAGAAAGAATTAACTTTGTGAGATGTAAGGTTTGTGAAGCGTTTTTATATGAAATGCCGAGTTGTGAAATGATACAATTAAAATTATGAAAATGGATAAAGACTTCGTTGCTAAGGATGTTGGCAAAAGAGCTACAAATGGATTTGAGTGCTTATTTGGCCTGCATCCTTGTTTCAGCACAAAGACTGATAAATATAATTATTAATAAACAGTGCCGCCTCGTCTTAACTTATATTGGTATATTATAACAGATTAATCTGTTGATAATCGTATTAATAGTGTAATTCATACCATTTCTATTATTTCATTCCAATAGCACAGGAAACATACAGCATTTAAGTGATTTTTGTCATTAAAGCTGATAGTTAAAAACTATCCATACCATAGTACAGGGAATTCTAGTTTGATTGCGTTGTGTGGACGTTATTATTATTATTATAATTTTGGAACTCCCCACCGACAAATATTTTCAAGATACATTAAACTATTCATTGTGACACTTAAATAAAAATATGTAATATCGGTAAACCAGGAACGCAGATTTTTATTTAATCTATTGTGTGATACAGTACTTCTATTTCTATTTGGTTACTTTTTGTTACACTTTTCCTTTTTGTTAAGGTTTCAGTTGTTTTTTTTTGTTACGTGTACAAAAAACCTACCTACTTTCTTTTGTTGTCATTATGATTACGGAACCCAAAAAATATTATGAGCGTTAAATTATATATTTAAATTACGTTGTACCTAAAAATGAGCATCGAATAAATCATGAATAAAAAAACCCGGATTTTGTGACAACCCTAGCAAAAACAATTGAATAGGATCAACTTATACATGTCATGGAAGTGTGATTTATATTACATGTAGGGAAGGTAAAGAGCATAATTATTGCAGTGTAGATAACTTATCCCAATACGGCGGAATTTCGAGAAAATAAAAAAACTAAAAACAAGTACACACGTATATAAATTATAATTGCTTTAAAATTTTTAGCATTACGCCATTGATTCTTCTAACAATACTTCCGCATGTACAATAAAATGCGTGATAAAAATATACAGCGTTTTATTTTATTTAAAACAGAAAAACATGTCAGGCAGATAGAAAAAAAATTCACAGACGAAATCTACACAGATTCGTTTATGAATCAAGTATTATTCGTAACGCCAATCGAAGTTATTATTTACCAACACATCGCACTCCCAGAACAACACTGAATTAAGTCAAAAAATTCCAAAATCGACTTATTTATTTAGTTCAATAGGCAATTTTTTTCTGCGTATACCACAAACACAGTCATATTCGTATTCCCAGAAACAGCCAACAGATGTCGCGCTAAATCTCTTTTAGTGAATGAATGACTGCCGGGTCGTACCACGAATATGAATCTAATTCTAGTTGCGACAGTCCGTCTGTGGGAGCAGTACGTAGTCACGTTGCCCAACAGCGACTTATTTCGTAATAATGCAGTATTGTTAAGTGTGACTAGAAAATTACTCCGAATTATTTAGTTTTAATACAGTGTTGGTGACTTTCCTGTTTCTGCAGTTTTGATATTATTTCGAAATAATTCTCTATTGTTGACGAAGGTATGTTATATTTTTTTTATTATTCCAAAATAGTACAGTGTTGTTTGATATAGGTGAAAAATAGTTAAATAATGCACTGTTGATGGTAGATCTGAATAATGTTCTAATTTCTGTAAATATCGCAGTATACTATTTTTTTATACTCAGAATCATTACTTATACTCTTAACTAAAAGAAGAGTTTTTATTATTTGTCTTTTTATTTTTTTACAAAAAGATCTAATATGTTTTTTGAGATAATGCAGTATTAGTGAATGAGTTCAGATATTTTTTGTTATCTCGCAGATGATGAAGGGCCGGAGTCTATTGTTGCTTGAAAAAGCAATGGAATTAACCATAAAAGAAGCTCGGCTTCTTTGCTCAACAAAGCAGAATGGAAATTTGGGCTGAAAATGAAGTGGAAAACTCGAATGCATCATCAGCCCTCGCGTTATCACCTGTTACACCATTAGCTATCGAGGTATCACCTGTTAAAGCATCAACTCTCACCATAACACCTATTGCGCCATTAGCTACTGCGGCATTACCTGCAGCGGCATCACTTGTAGCAGCATCAGCTCTCGCGGTATCTGATCAGATGCCGGATGCCTATTCGGATGCCGATACTACTTACACTGTGCCTAAAAGACAACAATCTCGACCATCTGTAATACCTAGACGAGTGTCTTCGTCTTCCTGCTCGAGCACCTCATCTTCCAGCTCATCGTCATCAAGCTCCAGTGACTCAAGCAGCTCATCTGATGATGAATCCAACAGACCAGGCCCATCCACAGCAGATACCCAAGTTGTTTCCAATTCTACCCCGACGCACGAACCTTCAACATCTGCTGTCATTGACGCTGCACCAACAGCTGCAACTGACCCCAAGTTGAGAAGAAAACGAGTACGAAATCCTGCTGGCTGGAAATCAAAGCTTGCTAAAACATTGCGCAATACAGAAAATACGTATGTTTCTCTATCAAACCCCACCAAAGAGATTGCTGAACGTAAAATCCGTCCACCTTGTGGCGATAAATGTAAGTTAAATTGCAATTGGACGAGGACAATAACCAAGTCAAGTGGATTGACATCAAGCAACTTCGCGTTGAAAAGCAACGTCCTTTGACTTTCTTTTATAAAACATCATACAGCAAGACTGATTTTAAGAAAGTTTGTGTTCGAAATAGAACAAGGCGCTACAGAGATCAAAACTTTTCTCCTCAGTTGCTTTTGCCATACACAGAAAAACAACCTCTGGCTGAAAACAAAAAGAGAGATATCCTGGAATTAATTGAAAAAAAATATAATTCCCACGAATTATGTCAACTCCTATTACAAGACAGCTTTAAATTTAGAGTACCACAGCACTAACAGTATTTTGAAAACTATCCTCGCTTTTTATATTATTATCATATTTTTTATGGTAATTTTTAAGTTCAAGGCAGTAAATAGATAATCATATTTTTGATGGTAATTTTTAAGTTTAAGACGGTAAATAGATAATTACGAAAGTTAAGCTGTGATGATACATTGATGTGATTTAAATAAGACTTGTTAAACAAAAAAGACTGGTTATAGTAGTGTATGCTCTTAGAGTTCTATCTAAAAAGACTGGTTATAGTAAGTAGTGTATGCTCTTAGAGTTCTATGTTCTAGGTATTTTATAGTACATATTTTTAACAGATGTTATGTTCCTAATATGCCAACGTTTTCTTGCAACAATGTCTAGTCCAGTTCTCTGATTCCTTTTGGTGGATAGGTAAGCCATTATCTGTTAACAAAGTACCTACTACTACTAATAGTAGTAATGGCAAAAAATTTGAAAAAAGTATTACGTATGTAAGTAGGAAATTGTAGTTTGTGCATTTTTAGAACAACTTTCGAATCTTTTTATATTTTTTAAATATAGGTTGTGTTTTTTATCTATAGGTCCCAAATGACTACACATTTAACATTGTTTTTGTTCAAAACCTAGCTGATACTGCAGCGAATAATAAAAGTCCTTACTGATTTTATTTCATTCCTTTAGGTGGGTAGGTAAACCAAAATTGCAGCCATGTTTACGAGTAAAACAAAGTACCTACCACTTGAAATAAGTAAAGTAGGAAGTTATAGTTTGTGCATCCTTTCAAAACTACTTTGAAAATTTTGTTTATTTTTTTTGTTATAGATTGTGTTTTTTTATTTATGCTTCCCAAACGACTCGGACATGTAATACTGTTATTGTTCATAACCTAGCTGATGACACAATAGCAGCGAATAATAAAAGTTCATAGTGATTTTCGTAAACTTAGTTGTTTTATTTACCATTTTATACATACGTTCTTGAAATTTATACAGATGAGTCTTTGTTGAATATTTATAGTGAACTATTATACGACAGGATAACACTGAATTATTTCAGAATCAATCAGTTAAAACCGAGTAATTCGAAATAATTTTCTCTTTATTAGTTCAATAATTTTACAACACTGAATTAACTTGAAAATTCAGTATTTACTCTTTATGTAAATATTATAACAGTGATTAACTTTTTTAAAATTGATAAGCATTTGATTTATCACATAATACCTAAAGACGTTAGCAATGACTTTTCATAATACCATGAGAAAACAGTTTTTAGTCGATTCTCAAATAAGTGCTATTTTGACTTAGTGCAGTGTTGATCTGGGCGTGCGACATTATTTACCGCCTATGTACCCTACAATCTAACGAGGAGGCGAAGTGCGAGCGCGAGGACTGAAACAAAACTTCATCAAACTAAAATGAACCTTAAATGCTAGGTATTAGAGACTACAATACTCGAGCAGAAAGTCTGGCCGCGTGCGGCCGACCTAATCGCGACAATAAATGGATTATAATACATATGTAGTTAGGTTTCATTTTAGTGAACCTCGCTTTTACCGTGATTTAGGCACAAATAATAGAACGATGTTTCGCTTAGATTCGTAATGTTACAATAGCTCGGATGGGAAGAGGCGTCCCTTGAGCGGCAGAGAGCTTTTGGTTCGAATAATGATTATAATAAATGATCGGTTTCCTTTTTACTGTTCTTCTTTTTATTTTATTTTTTAGTTATTTACTAAAAAAATACAGGAAATGGGAATTTACATTTTATGTTTTTCTAACGATTGAAGCTCGATCACTACTACAAAAATCAGTCGCCGTGCGTTGGTCTTGCAAAAACTCGAAAATGTCTCCACCGATTGGACTAATAGGTAATAATATTTTTTGTTTTGTTCGGACATGGGACGTGGGGCGAGGGCGCGGAAAAGACCCATCCCTTCAGGAGCCTGTTTCATAGAACTACAATTCATTGTGACTATGACCGAAAGCCAATTAACCCACAGATTAACAAAAAGACTCTGCTGCGCAGTGTACCTCGAATTGTCATAATAAACTACGAAATTATAGTTTTATGAAACTTGACCCAGTACATTTTGTACGAAAGTGAATTGGAAAGATGCGGCGTCTTTTTCGGTCCCTCACCCCACGTCCTTGGCCTACAATCGGTAATTTTGTATGAGAATTGCTACTTTGAATTAATTTCACTATATGGCGCTCGAGGTGAACTTTGGAAGGTTGATTTATGATTGATGAATCGCTTATGAAAAGTTACAATCAAATCAATGGTGATGCGAAGAGCGCCTGATCACAGACAACATGCAACGAGTAGCTAGGGCTTTCTTCGTAAGGCGTAATGTGATAAATTGATGAAAACGTTTTTTCTGAATGAGTAACTATTGTTCCTGTTAGTTTTAAACATTAACATACAAGATTTCGATATTGCCCGTAAGACTGTATAAGCTTAAACGTAATCCACTGCGCATTTAAAATGGTACATAAATTCTTAGGTTTGTTTTAAGCATTCTTACGGAATATATTTACTCATAGAAGGCGTAAGGTTATGACAGTTGTCATACATGCCATAGGGAATCGAGGAGTTAAATTATATCATATATTAATTTCAAAGGTCTGCCATCTTCCTAGAGGATGTCACAAGCGATTCAAAAGCGTCTTCCAGCCAGTTCCAGCACACTGTAGCCCCTTAAGAAAATCACGCCGAAACAGACGGATGGTCTAGCTCGCGGCGAGATAGCTCGCGCGCCAACTTGTGCTAGCCGTACATCACAATTCGCAAGATGGCGCGCGACCGCGAAAGACGGCTTTGCGTATTTGGTGGTTTTATCTGTGTCTTAAACAATATTTTAATTTATTTCGCAAATCACATCTCGCCTTGAAAGTGACTAATAAATACATAAAGTACAATAGGTATATTAATTATAAACATAAAAAAGAATTTAAATGTCAACAAAACTAATAAATGAAGAATTAATCGTTTTATGGCTGTATAGGTTACTACCATTGCGTTGTTCAATATAAACTACGATTCATTTTTTTTTTAATACTTTTCTGCTTTAGAGCAGGCATGTACCACTTTCAGCACGGTGCCTGGATGAACAATGACTCCCTTTCAGAGTATGAGTAATGAAAAAATTTAAAAAAGCCTAGGAGGCGAATCAATTTTGGGGGAACCCAGAAAACTGACAAGTACTATGGTGAAAAATGTGTCAAGGAAGATCTGGACAAAGTAACATTAGAGAAATTTACAATAAACTTTTTGGAAAGTTTAAAAAAAATAGACGAGGAAAGGGTCAGTATAGAAAAATCTGCTATAGGTACTGCAAAGTGATAGCAGCGAGTGACTAGAATTGCGCCGGTCAAAGTTAACAGCATCAAATTTTGGGAAAATAATTTAAAAAAAAACCCGAAACTAGCTTCTTTGGACCACGTTCTGTTTGTAAAACATGGTCGTGAAAATGAGAAACGCGCTTTGCAACAGTTAGAACAGCAGGAAAATATTTAAATCGCTCCATGTGGTTTAATTATTATTGACAAAGAGCTGCCCTACCTCGGAGCAACGCCAGATGGGCTTTGTGGGCAGGCCCTCGTCACTCCATACAAAAAATATTATGAACGTACTTTGTGCCAACATTGAAACAAAAAATATAATCCTGCTAAAACAAAAGGCATTAACTCCGCAGTGAATCACGTAGATGTATCATGATTTAAAATTAAGTCGGGTTATATGTGAAATCTAATGTTGGTAATGTTGGTATTACGTATTTTGCAAATGGCCGGTAATTTTGTTCGTTTGTCGTTTTTGTGTGGCATTATTTTATTTATTTTAACTTTAGCAATAGGTGTAGTGCGTGAAAAGTGATTAAACAAGAAATATGGGAGGAAAAGCATTGAGGAAATGTGAAATTTGTGGCATTAGAAGAGTCAGAAATTAATGTACGTCTGGCATATTCTTAACCAGATATCCATTGGAGCCAAACAGGTAAAATTAGCAAGTTTATCATAATAAATGTACGCAAATTTTGATATTTATTTAATGCGCTTGGATAAAACAACTGAATTATTTAGAACAATTTACGATTTTGACAAATTTAAATTAACGCCGGTTGTAGTGCGGTACCCATGTGGCACTTTTTTTTATCGATATTTTGGACGATTGATTTCTGCCAGATATTTCTACATGCTGTCTAAAATTGATCACAACTACTTAATTTTAAACGTCGAACACCACACAGAAAGAACAGAAATGATTTATGTTGTTTTATTTTGCTCAATTTTGCGGTATGGATAATATATTTTTTGACTTATTATTTTGTTTGTTGCAGACTCCAAAGATCTGAAATTCGACCAAAGTGCAAAGTTTTGATAGCGACGTGACGCATTGGTGACATTGTTTTCTACACCTGATGCTAAATAAATGATTTGATTTAAAAAAATGCCTTTTTCATTATGAAAGTAAGCGATAATCCATTCACACCATGTCATACTCGAAATAATTGAGTTGACCTACTGTGTTGGGATTTATCGCCTACTTTAATTTTCAAAGCATGAAAATGAGGTAAGGGGAGAGACGTCTCGAATTTTTTTTATCGATATCGATAAGCAGTCCATCACTAATGTTTTGCAATTTCATTCTCATGTTGGTATTATACTATTTTTTGTTAGGTTGGTACAAACTACGTTCATAATTTTGAAAACGTGTTGTTAGCAAGTGCCGACTCTTATAACGTAGTGATTACATACTCTTTGTTTGTGGGGAGGATAGAGATGTAAATAAAAAAAACCCAATTTGTTTTTTTTCAAAACTTTGAAAAAAGACATGAAAAAAACGGCACTGTTGATTTTTACTAAATTTGGTTTTTTTTTAGAAAAGGTGTTATTCATTAAATGAAATAGAACAACACATTAAAATGTTATCGTTTTATTTTAGTAGTTGCTTTATTACACACGTAGTAAATAATTTGCGCAAAACAGCAAAACTACCAAGCAATAATAGTCATTAATCTAATACCCTCCGTGTGGCGCCGGATTAAGAATAGCGTCACTCCATTTCCTTCCGTGGATGTCGTAGGAGTCGACTAAGGAAATAAATTACCAGGAGACGGGAAGCAGCGTCTTCCTGGCATTCCAACCGCATACTGCGATCGCCAACCCGCCTGCCAAGCGTGGCGATTATGGCAAAACCCTTCATGGTTAGAAAACCATGAGGGAGGCCTATGTCCTGCAGTGGGCGTCAAATGGCTGATGATGATGATGATGATGAATCTAATACCCATAAAAACTCTACCGGACCAACTTGAACACAGTCTCTCGACTAGCCGAGCATTGCGTTCGGTTACTTTCACGCACAATTGGTACTACAGATTATAATTGGGGAAAGTAGATATCATACAACAAACACGGAAAATGTTATAAGACCTTACTTACTCTAGCCTAGCTAGCTCTGCGTTCAAAATCTTGGATATGGAACGTAACAGAGAAAGTAATTTTCAAGTATGACACCGGTCAGAGGCAGATTTATATCTAAAGCCTCCTCTACACGTCAACAGATGCGTCCGCGGACTCTGGCAGACAGTGGCGTAGCATAGGTCACTAGTACCCGGTGCGGATTCCAAATTTGCCGCCCTCTTATTTTTGTAATCCATTATAAAAAATTTGGGCATGGTAAAAAAAACTTTTATTAGTTTTATTGAATGATTTATTGAATTGAAAAGTGAAATTAACATTTTTTGACATAGGTAGAAACAATCACAGAAAAATTACAGAGAAAACGTAATAGAATAATGGAGAAATCGCCTACTTCACGAACGCTCTTTTGCGCACGAGTATCATTCTAAGCTCAACTCCTCAACTGAAAGATTAAAATTTAACTTTTCTAGTCTTCCTTTCAGCAAAGTTTTTGATCACACTTTCAATATCGATTGCATCAGTGAGGTCTTGTTCGATCGACAATATAGCGAGATTAGTTAATCTCAGCGTACTCATTGTAGATCGCAAGTAATTTTTTATCAATTTCAGTTTCGAAAAGCTCTAAATCTGAGGCGTTGTCGCGTTTCACGATCTCAAATATTAAACATATTGAAAAATAATAAAACACTCACCTTTTTGCTTCAGTTCAGTAGTAATCTATTTCGCACGCAGGACGTCTTCGATAGTCACTGAATCACTAATACGTTATGTTATTACATTGTCTTCTATTACTATGTAATAAGTGCAATAGGCTCTCCAGCTGCCGCCCACCAAAGGAGTAAAGGACTCGTTCCGGGTATCTAACTTTTTGAGCAGTAGTAGTTGACACGAAACACCGTTTAAATTTTTTTTTTTAATCTTTTTACTCGCTAACTTTGTGAATATATCCAATGAAACGGTCATCGGTAATCGTTGAATCGTTATTTTCGGTAAGCAAAAAATGCTGTCGATTGCCTCCAAGTTGTAATTCGTGTTGCAACAATGTACGCGTAACGCGTATCTTCGCTGTTTTTTTACCAGTAGCTTTTAGCTCAAAAGGCCGTTTACCAACTATTATATTAATATATACTGCCTAAGTATTCATCAAAGGATTTATACTGCAAACTAGATACGCAGAATATCAATATATACCTACGTAGTTTCATACGAGAAGCCGCGAAATCGACAAATTGGGGCAACAATCCGCAAGCTTGTTTTTATATCTTGCTTTTTACTCAAAGTCATCAATGCCTTGTGAAACGACGGTCTGTCATTACCGTATTACGGTGAAGTACAAAGAATGCGTAAGGAGACATATTTATTTAAAATAACATTGAAACGAAATAAGTTTCCTAAATAATAGTTATTGAGAAACCTTGCGCTTGCATAACCCATGCATAGAACCTGCATAAGTACCTGGGTATTTGGTAACATAAAAAAAAGACGAAAAAAACACTGAAAGAATTTCATTTTTTATTTTGATTTTTTTTTCTAACTGCCACCTCCGCAGCGCCGCCGGAAGAAGAAGGTGGTGGCTGCTGGCTATACACAGAAACAGAACAAAGTAAGTGGAATAAAGATTAGATTGGGTAAGAACATTTAGATTTAGGACTTTCAAATCGGTACGGGAATTAAACCAAAAGAAGCACGCGTGCAATCTCAATCGCAACTCCGATCAAAGTGATGCGTCGGCAGACGTGTGGACAGACGCCGGGCGTTCGCGCCGAAACCCTTTGAAGTGTGCCACAAAATCCGACAAAAACTTCCCCGTGAAAAAAAACCGTTTTTTTCACGTTTTTTTTTCAATGTTTTTTTCCACTTCAGAAAAAAACTGTTTTTTTAACATCTATAGGGGAGGATACAACTGTCAAAGTGAAAGGTCCGATTTCATCCCATAACTTAGGGCTTGAAGAAGCCATAAAAGCTAAAAAGTTGTCTTTTTGGAAATTGAACCAAAACGGATTACTTACAGTTAATCAAAGCCTCAACTGGTTTTACCAGTTTGGCATAGCGATAACGCGCCCTCAAAAACTGAAATCATTCTAAAGAATAATAATTTCTGGTTCCAACAAATGGAACCTAAACTGACGAAATTATACATAAACTGCATATTGCCCGAACTAATAGACATTCACACAGTTCGTTTGCGATAGCGTTGAGAGCGACACGTCTCGCTCTCCGCTACTGGACCGCCCGCCCGCATACACAGTGCGCCCGTGTACAGCCGGCGAGCTCTTATCGAATTGTTATCTTACTTTTCTTATCTCTTTGTTCCAGTGTCCCGAACACCTGCCTGCCGCATTCCAACGAGTGAGTAAGTGTCTAGCCCCCGCTAGACTTTCTTTACTTGCTTTGTTGTTCAGTCCCCTTATCTCCATTGTGGTATTTATTTAACCGCGCTCCCCCCGCCCGCATGAGCATTCACCACCTCCCTCCCCCGTGTCCTCCGGAGGGTGCCCTTTTTAGGGCAAAAAAAAAAAAAAAAAGAACTAATAGACCCACGACATCCCCGCAACTTACCGATAAAAGACCCAGATTACATAGGTACTAAACGCGATTATAAAAAAAAGGAACTGGTAAAAATAAATAAAACAAAATAAAATTTTTAATGATTTTTTTTTATCATCTTATAAATAAGATTTTTCATCGGAACGATTACTTTGATTTAAAATTAAATCATCGAGCATTCAACCATGTTTTTTTTCAGTAGATATCTTGAAAATAATTCAGTATTTTTAGTAGATACCTTGAAAATAACAATCGAAAACTATTGTTATTTTCAAGGCCAGAGGCATAATTATGCGCACCAAAACCCGTCGGATTCCTGACGTTTGCGAGAGCAATTTGTATGGAATTTGGCAGTTACACGATTGGAATCGTTCAGGATTTGGTGCGCGTAATATAGGAGCAGGACTTAGAATGTTAAAGGATGTTAACTATATAAATGACCACGCATTTTATCGAAGTTATCATTGTCAGTCTGAACTCGAAGAGACATTAGACAGGTACCAATGTACCATACCATACTTTTAAGCTCCAATGGTCTGCAAGCTGTTGCTTCCATGAATACAAACATAACATAAACTCACGCCTGTATCCCAGAGGGGTAGGCAGAGACCAAGGACTGCCACTTGCTACGATCCTGAGGGCCAGTTATCTTGATTGCTGTTAATGAAAGATTGTAAGTACTCTTTTAGAGTAGAGTTGTCGCGACTATTGATATATCTATGAAGAAATATACATATAGGTATTGATTGCGACATAAGATTACAGATAATTCAGTATGTTATTGTAACGATTCAGAATGAGTGTATTGAAACCATTAAATACATGTTCGTTAGAGCCCGCCATTCTGGGCGGTACAGTAAGTATTATTAATTCTACCCACTCTCATATTATTATTCACAGGAGCCCGCCTTTCTGGGCAGTATAGAGCCTGAATATTCTATCAACTCCTCTAGGATTGTAGCATGTGAAGAGCCTGCCGTCCTGGGCAGTATAGAATCTGAATACTCTAACAACTCTTCTGAGGAAGTGTAAACGTACAAGGAGCCTGCCATTGTGGGCAGTCTAGGGTCTAATCTAATCGTGTTCTGACACATGTAACACATTCATAAGAAGCTGCCGTGTAGGCCGGCACAATGCATCTCTCCATGCCACTCATATCGAGATAGAAGGCCTGCCATTCTGAGCAAGTCACGACCTCTCAGTCCGTCTGCCTTCTATCGCGCCCATACATATACATATATATAGGGGGTGAGTGTACTCACCCCACAGGACCTCCACATCACCCCTTATAGTCCTGCCACTGCCGCCAAAGCATGACACTGTCCTCATTCTTATCCATACTATACTCGAGCCCGCGGAGCAACAAATCGCGGCTCATGAATCAGGAGACCTCATCTCCGAATCGCCACAACACACATGAGCGTACCACGTAATAGACAGGCGAGTAAGATGAACAAATAGCGACTCACCGGTAACGACAGGACAGGCAGCGGGTAGCGCAGCTACGAGTTTTATCGTGGCTCGCTGGCTTCCACAGCCTGCTCCCTCTCACCGTCAAATCATAGCGCCCGAATTCTTGTTCGCGCCATTTTGTTGTCTACTCTTATCATATTTTTTAAATGTGGCTCCTCATACTGTCAAACCAAAGGGTTGCGTTCAGAAATTGGTAACGTATATATCAACAGGTAAAATAATGTTAACGGCACGTTCACACTTACCAAATGTGAAGCCTGACATCGCGGTATCCGCGACAAGAGTGGCTGCGCTCTAGTGCGCCTTGAGTTTGGGGATGGTAAGGAGATGACCATAATTGTCGAATTTTGAAAAAAATACACGTAACCTTAAAAAGGTGTTCCCAGCAGTTAAGCTAGTTTTAGTTTAAGTTGTAAATAAATCTGTATGCCCTAGTTATATAAGTAATAGCCCGTAAGTTTCTTGTATATAGTTAAATAAACGATATTTTGCGCCGTCCTTTAATTGGTAGAGTCTTGAGAAATAGGTTAGGTGTGAAATCTAGCAGAGCAGTTGCAGCAGTCAGTGTACGGCACAAGGATCGTAGTCTAGGCTTCAGGATTATTGGTTAAAATTAAAATGCACTCGGATGATGAGCAAACGTTGTATTCCGGTTGACAGCAGACAGGGGAAGAAAAAAAGTGTTGCAAGTTCAAACCTAAAAATGTGCAGTGAAACCAATATTATAGGGATACCATTATTTAATCTTATTTCTAACACTTCCCCTTATTCCTATAATATACACAGGAATAAGGGGAAGTGTTTTTTTTTTTTTAATCTATTTTATTTTGGGAACTTTTGTCACAAGGTGACGATGACAGTTCCATCGTACCCGTTATGAAGTTATATCCTAATTAACTATATACAATACATAACAAAAATAACTTAACTTTAGATAAGGAACATTAGATCAAAAACAAATTTACTCTCTTAGCCTGAAATAGAATAATAATTTAGCTGAGTCCGGCAAAGGCTCAGCCAATATACTCTGAACAAGTCCCACGTGTAGCCTATTAAGACAGAACTTATCTACCAGTACTTGCCTTTTCTCTCCGTTCCGAACACATTCCATCAAAAAATGGTAAAAAAAGTCTTCTTCAGTACCACACAATTTCACAATTTGGCGAAGTAGCTTTTCTCATCATGTATGCGAATTTATTCAATGGAATGTGTCCGGAACGGAGTCTTAGTGCCATTACAATTTGTTGTCGTTGCAGTTTACTAGCACCAAACCATGGTATACGAGGAGGTTCACTGACTATTGTTCTATACCAAATTCCCTTTTCCTTTGAGCTTTCATCAAAATATTCCTTCCAATTTTCCCTACCATGTCTCCTGTATTTACTTAAAATCTCCGACCAATTTGGAAGAATATCAATTACGTTCCCGTCTGTAACAGCTGTTTTAGCAAGTCGGTCAGCCTCTTCATTGCCACTCAACCCAACATGCGCTGGGACCCACTGCAGAGTAATAGTAATATCATTATTATATAATTGTATAATTTTTCTTATAATCGAGTACGAGATAGATATTCCTCTACCACCAGTAACACATCCAACTATGTGTTGTAAAGCGCTTTTGCTGTCAGATAATATCACAATTTTACAACTACCCACAGTTTCTGCATATTGTATTGCCTTAAAAATAGCTAACAATTCAATTGACATAATAGAAATACATGAGTTCACTTTAAACATTCCATTTAATCTGCGATAAGGATCATAATATGCTGCGCCTCTACCTGTACTATTCTTAGAGCCATCTGTGAAGATAAAATACCAACCATTATATTTTTGCTGTAATTCCAATAACACATTGTTTTTTAAGAGGTTGCTTTCATACGAACTTTTAGGTTCAGTTACACATTCTAGGTTATGTTTAACGAACCGGTTTATTTCAACATAGGACATCCATGTCTCTAAACTGAACATGTCTAAAGGATTTGTTGCATAGATATTTTCAGAACTAGTTTTTAAGTATGTAACGGATAGTAATGGTTTCTTTTTTCTAGCCCAATAACTATTACTGCAAAGTTATGACAATTTGGAAAGGTATACAATTGTTGGATTTTCCTGAACCGCTAATGATTTCAAGCAATATTTTGTAGCTAGATACTGTCTTCTTAAACCAAGTGGAGGAATACATAAGTCACTCTCCATAACATAAATGGGAGTGGACCTTATATATCCGCCGATAGTTCTCAACGCCTGATTTTGTAACTTATCCAGCTTATACAAATGTATTTTTGCGCTGTTATCGTAAAGGAAACATCCATAATCTATCCTACTTCTAATAAGAGCTATATACAGTCTTCTCAAGTGAATAGGGTGGACGCCCCATCCTGATCCAGCTAAAACCTTTATAATTTGTAAAAACTTACATGATTTTTCGTAAGTTTCTTTAATATGTTTCGACCAACGTAGTGTCCTATCCAACCAAACCCCCAAATATTTAATGCATTCTACTGACATTAACTGAATGTTGTTAACGGAAATATTGACGTTTTGCCGATTATGTCCCCTGCTAAATACACAAAATTTTGACTTTGAAAGTGATATATCTAACCCTAAGGGTGTTAGTAACCTAATAAGGCAATTTATGGAATCCTGAATCATTGTAACACTGTCACTAATTTTTTTATGGTTGCTGTACAAAACGAAATCATCTGCGTACTGACTAATAAATATACCCTGTATACTACGACAGATATCTATAGTTGCTACGTTAAAAAGCAAAGGGGACAAAGGATCACCTTGGGCGATTCCTTTGCTTGCCCACCGTACTGACCCATGGCTGTTGTCATCGGTTTTAATTTTTAGATATCGACTGTTCAAGAATTCCCAAATATATTTACACATAAGTGAGCCAACTTTTAAACGATCTAAAATGTTAATTAGAGCCTCGATAAAAACATTATTATACGCGCTATCTATATCAATAAAACATGCAATTGTTGAGATATTTTTGGAAAATCCTACCTGGATATTTGTAACTAATCGAGCTAGATTATCTAAACAAGATTGTCCCTTCCTAAAACCAGTTGTATGTGCGGAGATGATTTTGTTTTTCTCTAGGAACCACTCTAATCGCTTGTTTACCATGGTATGGAAAAGTTTACAAATGCATGATATTAAAGAAATAGGTCTCAGCCTTGTATCATTGGCGTTACTTTTAGGAATCGGAACAACTAGTATATGTCTCCATTGTAATGGTACGTAACCTGTTTGAAAAACTAAGTTAAATATTTTTAGAAGGTATTCCTTTGCATTCGTAGAAGTGTAAAACAACATAGAATATGAGACTCCATCGTCTCCTGGTGAAGTATTTTTTAATTTTAAACTATTTAAAAGCTCCACGATACTAAAATCTGCTTCTAATAATACATTTGACGAAGTGAAGGTCGGGCGAATATTAGGTGCAAAGTCAGGCGTCAATGATTGTAGTAACTCTTTTTTCCTTTCTTCTGAAGCATATCTTCTAACCTCCCTATATTCCTTCATCCACCTCATCTTTCGCCACATATCGGATAGATTTGTGGATTCATCAATTCTACTGCAGAAAGAGAACCAACTAGCAGATTTCGCGCGTCTAATCATGCGCTGAGCCTCAGCTATTTTTCTCTGTAGAACATGTAAATTGTCAGGAGTAGGATTCTGTCTGAACATCTTCAATGCTAATCTTCGTTCAGCCACCACTTTCGATAGTCTTTGATTCCAGTACTGCTTAGGACAAAATTTTCGAATAGGGTTGGTACAAATTTTTACTATTGGAATACATTCAACTGCTGCTAAGTTAATTTGTTCCAAAAACCAATTATACATGTCCTGAATTGTTTCAAACATTACAGGTTTAGAGAATAATGTATTTGTATAATCGGTAAACTGCTCCCAATTAGCTTTTGCAAGATTTCTTTTTTCTATAAAATGTAAGCTATCTCTGTAACTTAGAGAATATTTAATAATTAAATTGTCACTTCCTAGATTTTCATTTGTAACATCCCAATTCACATTAACAGCAATATCCGTTGAACAGAACGTTATATCAGGTGACGTTTGCTGTAAAATTCCGTTAACTAGCTTTATTCTTGTAGGTTTATTATTGTTAACTGAAACATAACCGCAGTCTAAGGAGCTATCGAATATTTGTGTCCCTCTAGTATCGGTTTTGTTGGACCAGCAGATATGGTGGCCGTTAAAATCACCAGCTATCACGCAATTGGATTCGGATAACGAAAATATTTCATCCCAATCAGCAGATGTAACCCGTACATTCGGAGGGCAATAAATAGAATATACATTTTTTAACAGTTTACAGTTTGTTATAGAGATTCTGATGATTTCAATATTCTTATTATTAATACTAATAGGGTTTATAAAAGTTTTGATGGACTTATGGACTATAATAGCAACACCACCATATGAATCGTCTCTGTCTTGTCTGAATATGTTATATGAGTTAATATTAAGTCTACTTTCTGGTTCTAGCCAGGTTTCACTGACTAAGCTTATATGTATATTTTCTCGATTCATTAAAGCTTCAAAATCTGTAACTTTAGGCCGAAAGCTTTGCGAGTTCCACTGGAAAATATTAATCACATGGTCCTTCACTGCACTAGCCATTGTTAATCATAGAAAATATACGCTGAACTAACTGCCCTTCCGTAAAAAAAGTAGAAACAAACGCAATCATCTTCTCCATCAATATCTGGATAATACTGTGAATCATGTCTTCAAATGATTTCCTTGAAAGTATAATCTCCTTTAGTCTTTTCAATAGATTGGGATCTTTATCCTCGCGATCTTTTGAGCATGTTTCCTTTTCTTCCTGATGTATCTCCACTTCTATTTCAGCCTCATATTCTCGTGAACTATGGCACACATCTCTCTCTGGCTTCTTTTTACTTCCTGATCTTTTCAGGTCCATCTTACTCAAAGGGTTTACTGAAGGAAAAGCTTCAGTTTCCATCTCGCTACCAACAGGGCATTCCTCCGGCACGAAATTGGTCACATCTTCACTTCTTAATAGTGCATCTCTGTATGATCTAATACCAGGACCTCTTGAGGAGGTTTTTACCATTTCCTTATCATTCTCTCTCAAAATTTCTTTATTCGCAGTGCCCTTTATCGTAGGTTTGTTTTTTGCACAGTATATATCCAAAGCTTTTTTATATGTTGTGTTTTCTTCACACATTATATGTCTAATATTGCTCTCTTTGGCAAATACAGGACAATTTTTATCCAAGGCCATGTGAGGCCCACCACAGTTTATGCAGACATATTCTTGCGTCGTGCAATTGGCATGATCCTTACCGCATTTCGGACACTTGATTTTTTTAGTAGGGCAAAAACCAACTATGTGGCCGTATCTCCAGCAACCGGAACACTGGGTCACCGGAAATGTGTATGGATCAACCTTGAACGACATACCGTATGCTGTTACATACGGAGGCAAGGCCGAACTCTTAAACGCAATACGGATAGATCCACTCTCAACCCATTCACCCATGTCATTCTTGCGTTTAAGTCTTCGGACAGACACAATTTCTTTGTCACATGAAAAATTTGCAATAATTTCTTTTTCGTCGATATCTAAGTCAACTTGCCTCACAACACCGTAACAAAGTCTTATCTCACTAGTCAGTTGGCATCTATAGTTTAATTCCAAAAGTTTTTCGTTATTCATCAGCTTCTCAGCATCTGTTTTCATTTCAAATCTTATAAACGCTTTATATGGGCCTTTCGACTTAATTTCCTTAACATTTTGTACATCTAAGGATTGTAGAAGTTTTGCCAGACCAAATTGTTTGGGCAGATCAGTTTTTGACGTTAAAACCACCTCGTAGTTCGAACTCGCTTGAATTGTGTCAGCTAAACCCCCTCCAGATGTCTCAGACAAGAAACGTTTTGCCTTCCTTCGTCGTTCGACTACTGTAAAACCCTCATTACCCTCAGTACCTTCAGTTTCGTCGCTTAACGACCTAGGACGTTTTTCGGGCAACCGTGAACCACTAGCCTCACAATCCATTTCTCCACTCCTCAATTAACCTCTGAACCTCCTCACTTAAGTCACTAGAACTAGATGAGACGTTATCGTCAGACATGATCGCTAGATTCACTCATGGGTAAAACAGTACACGCGGGTAAACCTTGCTGTTAGTAGGCAGAAAACAATATCGCCTGATCGTAAACAAACAGCGAAAAGCGTGCGTCGGACTCCGCTAATCACGCGCGACTGAAGGGGAAGTGTATTATGCTCTAAATATCATAGTATGCATACAAATTATGATATTTAGAATAATATGCTCTAAATATCATAATTTGTATGCACAACTTTATATAATTCAATATCAAAATGAAAACAAATGCAATTCACAAATGCAACACAATGCGAACAAAAAAAATTGTATACAATGCATCAAGATTCAATTAAAAAATGCAAATAAAAACATCACACAATGCAAGCAAACTGCAATCAAGTCTCATACAATTTTGTTGTGCAAATACAAACATTATGTTCACAATTATATTTTTTTAAATTTATATGATCTTTAATTCAAATTCAATTCAATTCAAATATTTTTATTCATTGTAAAAACAGAATGTTTACTTAATGAACGTCAAAGTTGTTAGTTTCACAATTAATGGATTATGTGGAGAAGAAGCTAACAAACAAACTCCACATTTATTCTTTTCAAAACACGTTTTAACTTAATTAACAGAGTTTTCAACTTAAAATATTAGTCATGAATGTGTTGAACACTAGTCACAATCGTCCTTTAAATAATATTAATCTACTGTTTAATGCCAAACATCTTTGTCTTCTAAATAATCCTTGATGTTATAGTAAGCCTTTTTGCACAGAATGTGCTTAACACATTTTTTAAATCGCGTTGGAGGTAACTCTAATATGTCTTGAGGAATTTTGTTGTAGAACCTTATACAGTGCCCCATAAAGGATGTGTTAACTTTTGCAAGTCTAAATAGTGGAAATGACAATTTATGTTTATTTCTAGTATTAACATTATGGTGGCCACCAACATTTTCGAAGTCTTTGATATTTTTTCTAACGTACATAATATTTTCATAAATGTATTGACATGCAACTGTTAAGATATTGGTTTCTTTGAAGAAATCTCTTAGCGAATCCCTACTACCTAACTTGTAAATAAATCGGATGGCTCTCTTCTGTAAGATGAAGATCGTCTCAATGTCTGCTGCCCGACCCCACAGTAGTATGCCGTAGGACATAATACTATGGAAGTAACTAAAATAAACAAGCCTAGCAGTTGCAACGTCAGTGAGCTCTCTAATTCTTTTGACTGCATATGCTGCAGAACTAAGCCTGTGTGCTAGTTTTACAATATGAGGACCCCATTGCAATTTTGAATCGATTGTGATGCCTAGAAAAACGGTATCTTCTACAAATTCTCGTTTTTCTTTTCCGAGTACAATGTTGTTTTTAACTAATCTTACGTTTGGTAAGGTAAACTTTATACATTTTGTCTTTTTGGAATTTAGAAGCAGATTATTTGCCGTGAACCAATCCAGCACACGCGAGAGAGCATCATTTGCATCGTCAAGATTATTTTCTTGTCTCTTAATTTTAAAAATAAGTGACGTGTCATCTGCAAATAATACTATCTCGGACATGTTTTGTACCATAAACGGCAAATCATTTACGTATACAAGGAAAAGGAACGGCCCCAAAATTGATCTCTGTGGTACTCCCATTTTTATTTGTGAACCTGTGGATTTTATACGATTTATGTCCGCTTTTTGAACCCTTCCTTTTAGATAAGATCTCATCAGTTGTAAACCTTTCCCCTTTACTCCGTAATGCTCTAGTTTTAGCAAAAGTGTCTCGTGGTCCACGCAATCAAATGCCTTTGACAAGTCACAAAAAATACCTATAGCATCCCTACAATCCTCCCATGCACTATAAATATGTTTAACTAGCAAGACACCAGCGTCCGTCGTCGACCGTCCCTGCGTGAAGCCGAACTGCTGGTTATGGAGAAGTTGATAATTATTAAAGTGCGTAAGTAGTTGAACTAAAACAATCTTTTCGAATATTTTGCTCAATACGGGTAGGATCGAGACTGGTCTGAAATTTGTGGGATCGTGTCTATCGCCACTTTTAAACAACGGAACGAGCCTACTGTATTTCATTAGGTCAGGGAATGTACCCTCACCTACACATTTATTAAAAATTTTTGCTAAATGAGAAGCGAGGACATCTATTACTGAACTAACTATGATTACTGACATTCCCCACAAATCTTCCGTTTTTTTAAGATTTAATAGTTTAAACGCTTTAATTACGCTATGGGGATTAATGAAGTCGAACGAAAACTCGTAATCGCACGAGGGGACATTGTCTTTTAATAAACTTGCAGCAAGATCAGGAGACGAGTCTAAAGGAGCCGTAGTTTCAATTGGAACATTTGTAAAGAATTGTTCAAAGGCCGCAGCAATGTCCTCATTTGATGTTATTACTTTATCATCTATCTTTAGAGAAAATTCGCGATCCCCTGATTTGGCTTTACCAGTTTCCCTATTTATAATAGTCCAGATTGTTTTAGATTTATTTGAAGACTGGAAGATACATTCATATCTCTGATGAAGACATAATGCTTTTCAGAAGCTAAGGGTTTAGTCAGGATATCTGCTGGCATACTGCTGGTAGGCAAGTATTTAACAGTTACATTACGTTTCTGATATAAATCCTTAATGAAATGATAACGCAAATCGATATGTTTGGTTCGCATATGTGAATATTCTTTTGATTGCAACAATCTTTGTGCACTTTGGTTATCGTTATACACAATCATATCAATCTGCATTAGATCAATTTCAGACAAAAAGTTCTTAATAAAACAAAGTTCTTTGCATACATCTGTCATAGCAAGGTACTCAGCCTCGGTGCTAGACAGTGCAACACAACGTTGTTTTCTTGCTTCTCAACTTACAGTATTGTTGCCTAATTTAACGAGAAACCCTGTATATGATCTTCGATCAAAAGGATCGTTAGCCCAATCAGCGTCTGCATAAGCCACGATATTTAAGCTTTCACTTTTATGAAAATACAATCCATAATTAATAGTACCAGCTAGATAGCGTAGCACACGTTTTGCAGCCATCCAATGACTTTTATCAAACTTTATTGACTAAATTGGCTGCAGACAAAATAAATATCTGGCCTAGTGCAAACAGACAAATACATTAGGCATCCTATAAGCTGTCTATACTGATATACATCATCTATATCTATCTTATCTTATCTTATCTTACTAATAATAAATCTGTAAGGGTCGGTCATGGAGTAAGTTAGTTTGTTTTCAGAGATATTGTGTTTATAGGCTCAATATATGATACTGAAACTAATTTCACGATTTTTAGAATTTTTTTCTATATGTGTGTATGTATGTATGTATGTTCCTCCATAACTCTTAAACCAATTATCCGAATTTGATGAAATTTGGTATAAAAACATATAGACATCTGGGACACAGGATAGGCTATTTAAATTCTAGCTCCAGTTATGATAAGACGTGGCCCCCATACAAATGCTGCTTCGTAAAAATCGAAATGTACGCGAACGGAGTCGCAGGCACAGCTAGTCATCAATACAATTACTGTCTGACTGTGAACTAAGTTTACAATTTAGAGGCATAGGGATAGATATTGTTTTACATTGTGACATTCCAAATCTAATTAAAAGCTTTTTGATATAATTTGGCTGATCTAAAATCAAAGTATCTTCAGTCCTAGTAACATTAATGCCTAAACAACTTTTTAACAGGCCTAAATATTTTACATCAAATTCCTTTTTCAATAAATGAAAGAAATTCTGATTTTTACAATTTGAAAACAAATAAAAATCATCAACATAATAGGGGTTAAAGTATGAAATTGCCGTTTTATTGCAATAGGTTCTTTGAATAATTGACATAGAATCTTCATGGTTTAAGGTTTTCGAATGAAACTTTTTTCAAATGGTTTCTAAGATGTTCTTTTTTTAAAAAATGTGAAACATTTGAATATCGACTTTCAATTGTTTTTGTTATTCAATTTAGACAAGAAAGATGAATACTGCGAAAATTCGAGTGATTTTTGAATACTGTTGTGGCATTTGACCTGGGGTCAGCCATTGCATTTTTCTTTTCCGGTTATCATAAAGAATCCACTTTTCATCACATGTTACAATTCGATCCAATATTCCTTCATTTCTGTACCGGTTCAACAAGGCAATACAAGTTTCAACACGCGTTTCTTTCTGCAGATCAGTCAAATCATGAGGCACCCATTTTTCGTATTTTTTTATTTTATTGATTTGACGCAAGTGAGTCAATATTGTGGGTAAGGTAACGTTAAACCATGCCGCTAATTCCTGGTTAGTTTGACTAGGGTCGGCTTCCACTATCTCTCTTAATTCATCGTTATTCACCTGTGTGGGCGGTCTTCCTCGTGGCTCGTTCTTTAAGTCGAAATTTCCATCACGAAAGCGTTTAAACCAAAATCGCACGGTGCATTCATTAATAGACCCCTATCCAAACGCAGCATTGATATTGCGGGCTGTTTCTGCCGCGTTAGTTCCGCGTCGGAACTCGTATTCAAAAATCACTCGAATTTTCGCAGTATCCATCTTTCTTGTCTAAATTGAATAACAAAAACAATTGAAAGTCGATATTCAAATGTTTCACATTTTTTAAAAAAAGAACATCATAGAAACCATTTGAAAAAAGTTTCATTCGAAAACCTCAAACCATGAAGATTCTATGTCAATTCAAAGAACCTATTGCAATAAAACGGCAATTTCATACTTTAACCCCTAATATAATGCCACAATTGTGAATTCACTTTCATTCCTTTTAAAATACACACACTGTTCACATTCACTTTGTTTATAACCATGCATGTTAAGATATTTATTAATCTTTTCATTCCACATCCTGCTCGCTTGTTTCAACCCATATATGCTTTTATTCAACTTGCATACTTTATTACTGTCATTTGTAAAACCAATAGGTTGCTTCATGTAGATAGATTCATTGAGGTCACCATTTAAAAATGCTGTAGCGACATCTATGTGTTCTATAGTGAGATTATATTGAATAGCTATTGCAAATAATATTCTTAAGGTAGTGTCGCACGACGGGAGAGAACGTGTCTGAATAATCTATCCCGTTCCTCTGGGTAAAGCCACGCGTGACTAGCCGAGCTTTATATCTATCGAGCTTTCCATTGGGATCATTCTTTACCTTATACATCCACTTACATTTAACTACATTTGTGTTAGGAGGCCGAACAACTAATTGCCAAACTTTGTTGTACAACATCGAGTTATACTCTTTGTCCATGGCTTCCTTCCACTTAGAGCTATCGTCTGAAGACATTGCTTCCTCATATGTTTGTGGCTCAAAAATAGAACAATCCTCAAATTGCCCTAATGACATCATTGACATGTCAAAGTCACAAACATACCGTTGTGGTGGGATACCTCGCGTACTGCGAACATGATTGCTGCGTACGGTCACAGATGACTCTGGACGAGTCGCAGCTTCCCCCTCGGTAGACCTCTCACCAGGCGAAGGAACATAGGCGAAGGGCTGCCATCAGCACCAAACCCATCTTCCGAGCTCGCGTCACTGCCGGTGCAGTACTCGTCAGACTCGGAGACCACTGAAATAGGAGACAAAAATTCATTATCTTTTGAATTTTGTAAGTTCATCTCACTTTCAGAACTCATCCTATCACTACACAATGTGTTATCAGGCTGTAAATGAATATTCTCAATTAAAGTTCCATTGTGACTAGAATCAGGAGCATTGCTCAATGAGATATCATTATTACTATTACAGCCAATTACATTATTATCATTTATCTCATTATTGTCATTTAATTCATTGTTATAATTAATGTCAATGCATATTATATCAGAATTAAATTCATTATTATAGTTATTAATGTCATGAAATGTTATCCATTTGTTTAAAATCTTTGTAAAATTTACTTTCTAAAAATTCAATGTTTCTATAAATAATTACTTTTCTAGGATTGCATGGCTCTATCAACCTATAACCTTTGGAAGTTTCACTGTACCCTACAAAAATACATAATCTAGATTTAGCATGTAACTTTGACTGAGTGGGCTTTGGTAATAAGGAATAGGCAACACAGCCAAACACACGAAGGTGCTTACGGCTGACTTGGCGTCCGGTCCATACTTCTTCAGGAAGCTGGCCTGCCAGCGCTGCTATAGGGCTCCGGTGTCTCAGGTACATAGGAGTCATTGCAGCCTCTGCCCAAAACCGGTTACATAACCCTGCTTGCCTAAGCACCTAGCCTTCTCCATTATTACTCGGTTCAGACGTTCAGCAACTCCATTTTGAGCTGGACAGTATAGTACTGTGGTCTGATGAATAATGCCCTCCTGCATCAGGTACTCTTCAAACTTTGCACTGCAAAACTCACCTCCATTATCGGTTCTCAGGCATTTGATGTGTAAACCCGTCTGTTTCTCCACAAGGCTCCTAAATTTAATAAAATTAGACATTACCTCATGTTTGTTTTTCAACAAATATCCTAATGATTTTCTTGATAAATCATCCGTAAAGGTAAGGAGATAACGAGCTCCACTCCAGCTGCAGTCTCTCATCGGTCCGCACACATCTGAGTGCACGAGTTCCAGAAGTTGGCTGGCTCTTCTTGCCTTGCCCTTGGGATACGTATTAGCTGTCTGCTTCCCCTCAATGCAAGCTATACATGGAGAATCTAATTTACTATTCTGAAACATAACACCATGATTAGAACATTTACTTAAGGTTTGCAGTCCTTTTGAGCTAAGATGCCCCATCCGTCGATGCCATACCTCTCCAGACATACATGCAGCAGTCCTTGCACTCTCTGCCTCCTGCACTTGATGTAGGAGTGCTGAAGAGTACTCCTGAGCTGATACACCTGATAATTTGTACATACCCTTCCCACATTTTGCTGATAAAACAGGCTTACCATCAATCTTACATTTCTTATAGATAAAGCAGCCATCCCTCTCGAAAAGTACTGTCATTCCCCGTTCAACCATCTTACTCACCGATAGCAGATTTGCTGACAACTGTGGCACATACATTGTTTCTTTCACTAACCATGCGCTACCATTAATATTTAAACTTACATTACCTATACCTTCACTGACCATTTTCTCACTATTTGCTATGGCCATTAAACTATTTTGAGTGATAAAACTATCCATAGTTTTCTTATTGTTGGTCATATGCGAAGAGCAGCCCGAGTCCACGATCCAGTCATCCGTCGCGGTGAAGCCTGAGCATAGCAGCCCAAGTGGCATTCGGGGTTCTATATGTCCAGTTGTTCACATGTACTCCATAAGCTGTGTAAGTCAGCTGTATAAGAACTGTATAGCTTGCTATAATGCTCTTATAGAACCAGTTTGGGCACAAATTAGACAGCTTTAAGTTCACTATGGCTGTACATTAGCAGCATAATAGCATTATAATAGCAGTTTAAGTAGTAACATCGGACTTAAGGCTGACTTACGGCACTATATGGGACGCAGTGTGAACCATACAACGTACATGAGTGTAATAAAGAGTAACAAGTGGCTAAATACACAGCCTTCAGAGTTATAAAATCCGGCAAAAGTTACTCCAGTGCTACCTAAAATTCACGTGTGTCCTAAATTATTTCTTATTTTATTAATTAATTATTCCTCATTAGTTTTATTGGTTTTGTGTGTGCCATCAGAAAGCGGATCAATTGGATAAAAAATTTTGATAACATGTTTTAAATACTTAATAATGTTAAAGCCTATGGGAATGCAACTTAATCGTGAAATGTATACATATTTACAGCTAAAATATTCAAGCGCCTCTGTAAAAAAGCGATATTCATTTTAAAATATTTAAAACTGGCTGAGAGGAAATCTACAATTTTCAGTTTTTGATATTATATTGGCATTATAATATTATACTAGGTACAGTCATTAATTATAACATGAAACCAAAACTCAATCGCTCTATCTGCGTATTTTGTGATAAATCTGCATGATAAATTTGGAGATTTATTTGGTAAATATTTTAGGTTGCGTAGAACAAAATGGTGGAAATGAAATACAGCTATGTGAACTGTTATAACTCCAATTTAATGAGGTGAGCGTATATATAGGTTCACATGTGTTCTGTTAGAATGCTGTTATCTATATGAAGTCCCACATTTGTACCACTACAGAGCCAATGTCTATAAATTTATTCTAATGTGAACTTATGTACAGCTTTAAGATGTAGTTCAGGTCAATTGTGTATCATCGTTTAATTCTTTCAATATACTGAAATTTTAGAGATCCGCAATAATAATTATTGTCCGTTAA
Source organism: Yponomeuta evonymella (assembly GCA_963969515.1). Lineage (NCBI taxonomy): Eukaryota > Metazoa > Arthropoda > Insecta > Lepidoptera > Yponomeutidae > Yponomeuta > Yponomeuta evonymella. The sequence continues at coordinate 244,058 of OZ018370.1, read as the reverse complement.
ATCGCCTAGCCCAGGTACTAAGTCAAGTATGAATACCTAAAGTACAAATTTTGTAACAAACTAACAAAAATCACTTTTTGTTTTCGTGTGAGATACACAGTTTGGTGTCAGAGTATTTACACTTACAAAAAACACTACTCTGTTCAAGGAGGTATTTAAAAGAATCTAAACAAACTACATAAAGAGGGACAACATTATGCCCTGCGACAGACAAGGACAGAAAATAATAGTTGTCACTCAGCCATAGCCATATCATTTATGTAGGTTTATAATAATTTCTATTATCCTCCTCCCCCCCCACTAAGTCTAAGTTATTTCCCTAGGTTTACGTAAGTTTATTATTGTATTTAATCCTCTTCGTGCACTACCCGTCGCCAGTCTCTTCAAAACCAAAGGTTTGCTGGAAGAGAATGCTTCTTGCATTAAGCACGCCCTTGTACACTTACAATGTAATTAGTGCAATAAAGAATTAAAATAAATAAAATAAATAAATAAATAGGAACAATCACTGTTTACAATCTTTTAAAGGTGAATATACACCTGTCAGCACCGTAAGCGCCGAGTCGGCAAGTGTAATAGTGTAACCATATTTTGCAGAATTTATCAGATAAATAACTGTTAGTCCTGTTACTTATGTGATAAATAACTGTTATTTCTGATATTTATCTGTTAAAATTCTGTAAAATACGGTTACACTAGCAGACTTGGCGCGTACGGCGCTGACAGCAAATAAGAGTAGATGTAACAGCAATACTTATGAAGGCTCTCCTAACACTTCAAAAAACTAATTACGCACGACTTAGATAAATCCTCCAACTTTGATCCCGAAGATTGGCAGAACTGGCTTCATAGCCTCAGAAATTTCTTTCAAATCTACAAAACCTCTACTATTCTCTATGAAAACGAGAAGGACTTTGCTAGGCCCTTTCTTAAAATTCTCTTGAATAGTTCTCCTTTCTTCGGATTATTGGATAGCGGCAGCTCAATTTCAATACTTGGTAACAATTCTCATCTCGAAATCTTAAAATTGGGCTACACCTTATCCAAGTCGTGCTCTATTTTTGTTGCTACAGCTGATAACCATAAGGTGAAATCGCTTGGCTATATTGATTTACCCATAACATTTAACAATCAATTGCATATAATTAGATTTCATGTATTTCCCGAAATACATCCTTCTATTATCCTTGGGGTAGATTTTTGGAAAGAATTTAACCTTGTTCCCAACATTCTTAGCCCCGCCTTCTCCCAACAACTACAGTGCAATGTAGTTAATTCTGTAGATAAGAAAGTTTTACCTTATAATTTCTTACTGCTGAACAAAAAAATATCGCTGACGATATTATTGCTCGATTTAAATTAATTTCATTCGAACAAATGGGCGAACTTGGACGTACTGATCTGATTTGTCATAAAATCGATACTGGTGACAATCTTCCAATCAAACAACGATGTTATAGACTTTCTCCTGAAAAACAAAAGGCACTTATTAACGAAGTTGATAAAATGGTGAGCTGGAAGGTCATCGAACAATGTGAAAGCCCTTGGCTATCTCCTGTCCTCATAACTCCAAAGAAAAATGGAGAATGGCGTTTTTGCGTAGATAGCAGAAAACTAAATTCTATTACTCGCCGCGATGCCTATAGCCTCCCTTTTATGAATGAAATATTAGACCACTTAAAAAATGCTAAATATCTTTCTAGCATTGATATTGCTAAAGCCTTCTGGGAAGTTCCTTTAAATGCCGCTGATAAGGATAAAACTGCCTTTTATGTTCCCGGTAGAGGAATGTACAGATTTACAGTCATGCCCTTTGGTCTGACGAATGCTCCTGCTACTCAACAAAGACTCATGGATACCTTGTTCACACCTGAATTTGAATACAAGGTGTTCTGCTATTTAGACGATATAATTATCGTTAGTTCAACTTTTGAAGAACATATCTCTCTCTTACTCAAAGTCCTCGAGAAACTAACTCATGCTAAACTCACAATTAACTTTGAAAAAAGTCAATTCTTCAAAAAAGAACTTAAATATCTTGGCTACGTAGTCGATGAATACGGTTTACGTGCCGACCCTGATAAAATCCGTGCTATACTCGATTTCCCAACTCCAACCTCGAAAAAAGAAGTCAGACGATTCCATGGCACCTGTAGTTGGTTCAGACGCTTCATTCCTAATTTCAGCACCTTAGCCGCTCCTCTCAATAAACTCTCGGCAACTGGAAAGAATGCCCCAAAATTTTGTTGGACTCCTGAAGCTAACGCTTCTTTCTTAAAACTAAAAGAGTTGTTAGTAACTACTCCAGTTCTCGCCTGCCCAGACTTTAATTTACCTTTCGCTGTTCACTGTGACGCATCTAACTACGGCATAGGCGCAATGCTAACTCAGATGCAAAATGGTAAAGAAGTTGTTATTGCTTACATGAGTAAAACTCTTAATAAACATGAACATAACTACTCCACTACCGAAAAGGAGACTCTAGCTGTCATCACTGCCCTTGAACATTGGCGATGTTATCTCGATAATGGCAAAAAATTCACTGTCTTCACTGATCATGCTGCCTTGAAATGGTTTCTCAACTTATCTAATCCTTCCGGAAGATTAGCTAGATGGGCTATTCGTCTCTCAGCCTTCAATATTGATCTTAAACATAAGCGTGGGAAGGAAAATGTTGTTCCAGACTTACTCTCACGTGCTAATAATTCTAATTCTCCACTTAAGGGGCTACAGTGTGCTGGAACTGGCTGGAAGACGCTTTTGAATCGCTTGTGACATCCTCTAGGAATATGGCAGACCTTTGAAATTAATATATGATATAATTTAACTCCTCGATTCCCTATGGCATGTATGACAACTGTCATAACCTTACGCCTTCTATGAGTAAACATATTCCGTAAGAATGCTTAAAACAAACCTAAGAATTTATGTGCCATTTTAAATGCGCAGTGGATTACGTTTAAGCTTATACAGTCTTACGGGCAATATCAAAATATTGTATGTTCATGTTTAAAACTAACATGAACAATAGTTACTCATTCAGAAAAAACGTTTTCATCAATTTATCACATTACGCCTTACGAGGAAAAGCCCAGCTACTCGTTGCATGTTGTCTGTGACCAGGCGCTCTTCGCATCACCATTGATTTGATTGTAACTTTTCATAAGCGATTCATCAATCATAAATCAACCTTCCAAAGTTCACCTCGAGCGCCATATAGTGAAATTAATTCAAAGTAGCAATTCTCATACAAAATTACCGATTGTAGGCCAAGGACGTGGGGTGAGGGACCGAAAAAGACGCCGCATCTTTCCAATTCACTTTCGTACAAAATGTACTGGGTCAAGTTTCATAAAACTATAATTTCGTAGTTTATTATGACAATTCGAACACTGCGCAGCAGAGTCTATTTGTTAATCTGTGGGTTAATCGGCTTTCGGTCATAGTCACAATGAATTGTAGTTCTATGAAACAGGATCCTGAAGGGATGGGTCTTTTCCGCGCCCTCGCCCCACGTCCCATGTCCGAACAAAACAAAAAATATTATATACCTATTAGTCCAATCGGTGGAGACATTTTCGAGTTTTTGCAAGACCAACGCACGGGGACTGATTTTTGTAGTAGTGATCGAGCTTCAATCGTTAGAAAAACATAAAATGTAAATTCCCATTTCCTGTATTTTTTTATTTAAGTAAATAACTAAAAAAGAAAATAAAAAGAAGAAAAGTAAAAAGGAAACCGATCATTTATTATAATCATTATTCGAACCAAGAGCTCTCTGTCGCTCAAGGGACGCCTCTTCCCATCCGAGCTATTGTAACATTATAAATCTAAGCGAAACATCGTTCTATTATTTGTGCCTAAATCACGGTAAAAGCGAGGTTCACTAAAAATGAAACCTAACTACCTATGTATTATAATCCATTTATTGTCGCGATTAGGTCGGCCGCACTCGGCCAGACTTTCTGCTCGAGTATTGTAGTCTCTAATACCTAGCATTTAAGGTTCATTTTAGTTTGATGGAGTTTTGTTTCAGTCCTCGCGCTCGCACTTCGCCATAGGGTACATAGGCGGTAATTCGGTAAATAATGTGTTGGTAAATAATAACTTCGATTGGCGTTACGAATAATACTTGATTCATAAACGAATCTGTGTAGATTTCGTCTGTAAATTTTTTTCTATCTGCCTGACAAGTTTTTCTGTTTTAAATAAAATAAAACGCTGTATATTTTTATCACGCATTTTATTGTACATGCGGAAGTATTGTTAGAAGAATCAATGGCGTAATGCTTAAAATTTTAAAGCAATTATAATTTATATACATGTGTACTTGTTTTTAGTTTTTTTTATTTTCTCGAAATTCCGCCGTATTGGGATAAGTTATCTACACTGCAATAATTATGCTCTTTACCTTCCCTACATGTAATATAAATCACACTTCCATGACATGTATAAGTTGATCCTATTCAATTGTTTTTGCTAGGGTTGTCACAAAATCCGGGTTTTTTTATTCATGATTTATTCGATGCTCATTTTTAGGTACATCATCATCATCAGCCTATGCTTGTCCACTGCTGGACATAGGCCTCTCCTATAGCACGCCACTGAGCACGGTCCTCGGCTACTCTCATCCAGCTCTTGCCAGCCGCCTTGCGAAGATCATCGCTGATCAGGAATAGCAGGGCGACCGGGAACTGGGGGCCGTGGTCCGTTCTGACTTGCCATTGGATGTTTTGCTCGTAATTGCCACGCTGAGCAGGCGGGTTGGCAATCGCAGACCGTATACGTGCCAATGTCGCTGCTGCCCGACACCGGCACGACCCGTGTGTGCTGGGTAGCAATATGCACGGGTATTCTCTTAGTCGCCTTTTACGACACCCACGAGAAGATATGGGGGAGTGCTATTCTTAAGCCGGCACTCCGCGGGTGATGGGTTTTTAGGTACAACGTAATTTAAATATATAATTTAACGCTCATAATATTTTTTGGGTTCCGTAATCATAATGACAACAAAAGAAAGTAGTTAGGTTTTTTGTACACGTAACAAAAAAAAACAACTGAAACCTTAACAAAAAGGAAAAGTGTAACAAAAAGTAACCAAATAGAAATAGAAGTACTGTATCACACAATAGATTAAATAAAAATCTGCGGTCCTGGTTTACCGATATTACATATTTTTATTTAAGTGTCACAATGAATAGTTTAATGTATCTTGAAAATATTCGTCGGTGGGGAGTTCCAAAATTATAATAATAATAATAACGTCCACACAACGCAATCAAACTAGAATTCCCTGTACTATGGTATGGATAGTTTTAACTATCAGCTTTAATGACAAAAATCACTTAAATGCTGTATGTTTCCTGTGCTATTGGAATGAAATAATAGAAATGGTATGAATTACACTATTAATACGATTATCAACAGATTAATCTGTTATAATATACCAATATAAGTTAAGACGAGGCGGCACTGTTTATTAATAATTATATTTATCAGTCTTTGTGCTGAAACAAGGATGCAGGCCAAATAAGCACTCAAATCCATTTGTAGCTCTTTTGCCAACATCCTTAGCAACGAAGTCTTTATCCATTTTCATAATTTTTGTTTTATTTCTTTGGTCAATATCCAATTTGAAATGTTTTTTTTTCTTCTGTAAAAAATAAATTATTTTGCTTTTGTTCTTAAAATTTTTATTATTTTGTTTGTGTTATACCATAGAAAAAAAATACTCCTGTCAGATTCGCTTAATGGACTATGTGGCCACACAGGCACGGAAGCGATGACACATATTCACCCTTTTAAAACCGCTTCAGTGAATGCGCGTAGTGTAAAATAAAATAAAAAATTGCGTAAAGTCGATGATTTAAATTCAAAGATTTTGAGCCAAAATCTTAATCCAAGCTTCAAATTTATCAAAATTTCCACTCTTTTAAAATATTTATAATCCTCTGTATTTTTACACTATATTTAAAGATTTTCAACAGCTTTTGTAAATAAACCTCTTGAGTCATGGAAACACAAGAAGTCCACTGCTGGATATAGGCCTCCTCCATGCATTTCCAAAAAGACCGGTTGGAAGCGGATTTCATCCAGCGTCTTCCTGGCACTTGGATGAGGTCATCTGTCGGCTGGTCGTCCTACGCTGCGCTTGCCGATATGTGGTCTTCATTCGAGAACTTTTCGGCCATGTAGACGACTTTCGTTCATCTACGAATCTCATCATTTCTGATTCGATATCGTAGAGAAAGCATAGGCCTTTCCATAGCTAGTTGCGTGACCTTGAGCTTTCTTATGAGGCCCATAGTGAGAGACCACGTTTCAGTGCCATAAGTCATCACTGGTTGTATAATTTTGTCTTGAGCGATTGAGGTATATTAGACGAAAGGACTTTTCTAAGTTTCCCGAATGCTGCCCAGCCGAGTTGGATTCGACGATTGACCTCTTTCACAAAGTTGGACGGGCCTAGTTGGACTGTTTGTCCTGAGTAGACGTATTCGTCTACAACTTCGAGAGTCGAGTTCCCCAATGTTATTGGGGTGGGCACGAAACGAGTATTCGATGTGACCTTCGTTTTGTCCATGTTCATTTCAAGGCCCACCCGTTGGGAAACTCGACTGAGGTCTTCGAGCATTATGCCGAGGTCTTCCATCGTTTCTGCCATGACTACTATATCGTCGGCAAATCGAAGGTGAGTGATGTACTCGCCATTGATATTGATGCCGCGTCCCTGATATTCCAGAAGCTTGAAGGTATCTTCCAGTCCGTTTGTGAACATTTTTGGAGAGATAACGTCTCCCTGTCTTACGCCCTTTTTCAATGGAATTGCCTCCGAACTCTGTTCCTGTACTCGGACCGACATAGTGGTTCTGTGGTCATAGTGGACTGTTGTACAAGCATTTCAGCCAGCACCTCGATATACCGATAGTCAATACGGCAACGCTGGAGAGACTCGAGCACTGTCCATAACTCGATCGAATCGAAGGTTTTCTCATAGTCCACAAACGCAAAGTATAATGGCAAATTATACTCCTCAGTCTTCTGTATAATTTGCCGCAACGTGTGGATGTGGTCTATGGTACTAAAGCCCTTTCGGAAACCGGCTTGTTCGGGAGGCTGGAAGTCATCAAACCTACGTTCAAGACGATTCGTGAGGACCCTCGAAAACAGCTTATAAACATGGCGCAGAGTAGTCATCAGTAACCACAAAAACCTCCAATACTAATTTTCATACAAAAACGGAGCCAGAGATAAAAATCAGAATTTTTAAATTTTTAGGAGCCAGCTTGAAATTCCACTTACGCCATTTTGTAAAAAGTAAGTTAACGTTTTCATCCAACCCAAGGTCTTATTCAACATTTGTTCGACAAGACTACCCCGTAATGTTACCGTTTTCTCAGGCTTTGACAAAAAAGCTGTAAAGACCGGATTTTCCAAGTCAGATTTTTCTTATCGGATTGAGGGATCACCCTGTAAGGATGGAAAATTCCAAGTTTATACCATATGTGGAACTTGAAAATCTTTTAGCACCTGATAAGACCGAAATTAGAACAACCAAAAATTCAAGAATTTTCGCACGTCTAGTTATTTTAGCATTCAAATGCTGTGTGACTATAAAGTTGATACAATATTAGTCCAGCCGCTAGACCAGCGGGGCCCGGTGGCAAAACCTGCATTAGGTGTTGGTTGAAAATTTAAGCAAGTTTACTTTTCAATCGGCACTATTAAATTTGCCATAAACATTTGTTGACGTCACCGTCCTATCTAGGGTTTATGCAACGAGTTTATCTTGTTTTAAACCACCCCTAAGTGTTACCATTATCCCAAGCCGTTGAAAAAAAAAGAAGCTTCTCCAAGTTTTCGATTTTCTCCGTCAGTTTTAGCAAAAAAACTAATCGTATAGAAAATTTCAAGTTAGTAACATCAAAATGGGACAACAATTTTATCTAGCTGTTTTTCGCTGATCAACTTTATGTAGGTATATACATTCTTCACGTCACACCGTGTACATAAAGTTGTTATATGCGATGTATATCATGTTAGTATTTTAATTAATATATCAATAATAATGGCACCAGGTATTTACATATTTTTTTCAAAATCAAATCAGATCCGGATTATAAATTACTATCTGAGAGCGTGACAACCCTAACGACGTAAAATCCGGATAACAATTAAAATGGTCGTAATTTCTACTTTCCATGGAATTGGCATTTGAAATATATTTTTTATTTCATATGGGGAAGTCGCTTCCTACGTTCCAATTTTGCCACTGAGTCCCGAAATACATCCATGTGAAATCAAAGTCAAATTCACTTTATTGAAAAAAGATAAGATGATTTTTTTTCACTTTTTGACATAAAAACCTGTTGTTGTGAAAAAACATGTACCTATTTCGTAAGTAGGTAGGTAAACAAATACGTACTAAACATGTGATTTTTGTTTGAAAGCTATTCTTTCTACAAAGCATAGATAAGTTTTGAAGAGATGTACCTACCTTTATCTTTTATGTTTGTAATGGCGCATGCTATACAAGAAAGCATTAGATTGAAGTCTATTCAATCTACGCGTACGCGGGCGGGCTGGCGAGCCGGCTAGAAAAGTAGAAACCGCTCGGCTCGCTCGACGCGTTCGAAATTCGGCAATATATGTGTGCGTTTGGCGGCGTGTGCTTACGCGAAGGGAATGAGACTGTGTGTGTGCGGCCGCGCGCGCGTCTTTCTATGGAGATTACTACTAGGAATTAATTCAGTCGTGTCATCTAGCGGTGAAATGTTGAAGTGCTGCACACCTGTGTCAAACGCTCAAGGTCATCGGCACAGGGAAAAATCTTAAATCGATTGCCCCAATTTCACTAGATGATGCTTCTTCTCCTGAAGACTACTACGAAAGACTTCTTCTAAATTGTCGGAATAACCCGGACAGTTATCCAAATTATACCGTCAGAGATAATAAATTACTTCGCTGCACTCACTCTCCTTACTCTCTTACTGACGATTTTATTTGGAAAGAAGTTCCCCCTCCATCTGAAAGAGAGGCACTTATTAAAGAACATCATGGTTCACCATCAGAACCTCATTTAGGAATTTTCAAAACTTATAAGAAGTTATCCTTACGATACTATTGGTCAGGGATGTTTAAAGATATATCTAACTCTATATCTAGCTGCGAACAGTGTTTAGCTTACAAACACTCCAATCATTCCCCTTACGGCCCTATGGGCAAACCCAAAATCTGTTCCAGACCATTCCAATGCATATCTCTAGACTTAATAGGCCCTTTACCGATGACCAGAAAAAGAAACCAACATATCCTTGTAGTGAATTGTTGTTTTTCAAAGTACTCTTTAATCTTTCCTATAAAAAGAGCTACAGCTTCTAACATTATCTTCTACTTAGAAAACTTTGTCTTTCTTGTACATGGTGTACCACAAACTATAATCATGGATAATGGTCCACAGTTCCAATCCAGGGAATTTCACAACCTGATAAGAAAATATAGCATTCCTTTTGCTAACTTTAATCCTAACTACTGCCCGCAAGTCAATCCTACTGAAAGATATAACAAAACAATACTCACAGCCTTAGCTTCTCTTGTTGGTGAAGATCATAGATCTTGGGACTTACATTTACCCGTAATACAGTCCGCTATGAACAATTCGGTAAATGCCGTAACAGGTTTTACTCCCTCCTTTCTTGTTTTTGGTCGCGAACCAATAACTTCCGGTACATTCTTTTCACAAACATATGATCTAAATGAAATTACTTTCATGCCTAGAGACATATATGCAAATAATATTGGACTACTTGCCTCAATATACGACAAGGTCCAGGTAGCTCTTCACGCAGCCCATACTAAAAATGCGGCTCGCTATAATTTGAGACATTCCTTTAAAGAATTTGACGTCGGTGATACGGTCTGGCGGAAAAATTATGTACTTAGCAATGCAGGCAATTACTTCAGTGCCAAACTTGCCCCTAAATACATAAAATGTAAAGTACAAAAAATATCTCCTTTAGTGTACATATTAGAAAACCCCGATGGTACTCAAAGCCGTTGGCATATAAAAGACATTAAAGTGTGAAATAGTAGCTTTATTCAATTTTTTATATTAGTTTATTTCTTTAAATAAGCTCTTTAGCTATTTAAAGCTCCTTATCTTAAACTTAGTAGTTAACATCTAAAGTTAACTACATATTCCTAGTCCTCCCTATACTAGAGAAAACTCGTATTCTACTCTAAACACTTTGGTGTTTCTTTTCTCTTGAGGTTGATTCCTCTTAATTGTAGCTCGAGTCTTCAGATAGAGCGGATGACGACTCTGAAAATAAGCCAATGTCATGAGAGTGTGACTCAATAATAACTTCTCTGGAGTTTGTGTCATTGAATGTGAACCCTACCCCAACGTACGTTTGCGAGATGTATGAATGATAGAACTATGATAGATGCGTTGAATGTGTAGAGATAGTTATTATCTAATTATTTGTTCTTTATCAAATTAGGACAAATAAAATGTAAATATTTATCATAAAAAAAAAAAAAATTTTTTTTTTTCGGGGTTTTTGGGGTACCTATTGTAGGATTAGCTTACGCATCTAGCGCGATTCTATTGCCTAGCACCCTACTCTTTCTATCAATGCAAAAAAGACTTACGTTTTGTCCAAGCTGAACCACTGAAATCCAATTTCATAACACTTTCATGTTATCACGAACGAAAACATAAGATTGGTTTATTGATATTATTTCAAAGCTAATACGTATTTCTAATTATTTTTCCACTTTTCACATTGTAAATATTGTATTTTGCTATAATTCTTTTATTTGAATATTGTTCTTTATTTTTCTAAATTATGTCAAATAATCGTCATACTAAGAAGGTCGAATAAGGAAACTTCTGGCCTATGGAGACTTCTAGAAGACTACTCGCATTCTAAATCGAAATTATGAATTTAATGCAAGAAAGAGAAAGAAGATCTAGAATTTGAAATTATGGATTTGGAACAGGATCCAGAAACTTCCAGAAGAATTCTGACGCAGATTCAGATCAAATTTGAATATTGGAATCGAACTATTTTTGGGGTATAAAAGCCGCCCAAGAAGGCTTTCCGAGTCAGTCTCACTTCAGTCCTACTTGAGAGTCTTACTTGAGCCCTACGTCAGTCTCACTTCAGTCCTACTTGAGAGTCTTACTTGAGCCCTACGTCAGTCTTACTTCAGTTCTACTTGAGAGTCTTACTTGAGCTCTACTTGAGTCTCACTTCAATCCTACTTGAAGAATCTCACTTGAGTCCTACTCGAAGAATTATCTGAATCCTGTCTGAAGAGTTACCTGAGTCATACTTCAAGAATCTTACCTGAATTCTTGTCTACCTCTCCACGGCCTGTCTCCGTCACTTACCTGCCCGTCTCCACGGCCTGCCTTCACAACTTGCCTGTCCGTCTCCACGGCCTGCCTGCACAACTTGCCTGCCCGTCTCCACGGCCTGCCTTCACAACTTGCCTGTCCGTCTCCACGGCCTGCCTGCACAACTTGCCTGCCCGTCTCCACGGCCTGCCTTCGCAACTTGCCTGTCCGTCTCCACGACCTGACTCCACGGCCTGCCTCTCCGACCTAAGGTTGCTTTTGTACATATTTTTTGATGTTTTTATTATTATTAAGTTTTTTTGTTTAATTATAGGTTAGGAGGTTTTGATGATTACATTTTTATATTTCTAAATCTCTCTTTTTATTTCTTTAGCTTCCGTTACCAAGGGTTATGCCTTCACATAACCCTCGGTAACGTGACATAGTACTTGTGTACAAATAAACTGCTATTGATGTTAATGGACAACACATAAAGACCTTTTAACAGCCTACAGTGCACATGCGAACCATTTAAACACTTCTGTACAGATAGTAAAAAAAGGTTATTTTAATGATCACAAACAAGTCCTACTACAGCTACTAGCTGTATAATAGTCTAAAACAAGTAAACATAACAGCCTTTGGCTTTATAAATGACCACGTGTGTTCTATTAAAATGCTAGCTCTATATCATCGTACAAGTAGGCCGTTAAACAGCGGTTGCCGTATCTCTACCCTCCTATAATGCTCTTAGTCAGACGGCTGACTAAAGGATAGTTGTTAGAGTATTATAACACCAACAATCGTATAAAAGTATAACTCTACACTCCTATAAGTCCCTTAGACAGGTATAGGTGTTATTAATCGCAATAATGCAGCTTATACATCACGAGTGAACTGTAATAATGCTTCAAGTACACCTGGGAACTAAATGTGTACTCTTAAATGGAGTAAAATGCTATTTGGGAGTGTCTGCAGTTCTCCATTTTCAGCTTTCTTTGTCTTCAAATTTTCTTTCTTGTTGTTCTTTAACTTGAAGCATTGCGACCGCAGATGACCTTTTTTCTTGCAGAAATTGCATGTGACATTTCTCTTTGAATTAACAGCCAATGCAGTATTATCGTTAGATGTGGATGCACTTCTCCGGAATTCCTCTTAAAGGAGCCGGGTTCGGACAAGCTCGCTCGATAGTTTTGAGGTTAGGCATGCGGTTTCCAAGCCTGATACTAATGCATCGTACTCGGTCGGTAGCCCAATAAGCATGATTTCTGCCACCTCGGCATCTTATGTGTGCCGTCCTATGTCTGCTAGCTGCTGTACAATTGTCATTATAGTATTGATATATTCAGTCATGTTGCTGAAATTTGTATAGTAATCAATTTTGTGTAACGTTCTGAGTAAGACTACACGTCTATGAAGCCCTCTATCCTCGAATATGGTGCTCAGCTTATCCCACGCCTCTTTCGACGTTTTTGCACAATACACATGCTGGTAAAGCGCGGGTTTGATGGATAAGCAAAGCCGAGCAAGTGCTTTTTGATCTTTGGCCACGTCATTGTCTAGACCAAGGATGCATTGCCATAATCCTTCCAGCGTTAAAGCCATTCGCATGGCAAACTTCCACGTGGGGAAGTTAGACACACCTTCCAATTTGTCAATTTGGATATTATTCGCGATTATCCTCTCATTGTTGCTTACTGGCATGTTCTGTGTGTTGTTATTAGATGATTGTCCATCACCATTGGTCATGATTAAGCGAAATGTGGTGTGTGAAGCTGAGAGGTTATTTGAGACGCGTGGTAGGTATGTAGGTACGACTTACGATTTCCTTTTCCAACTGGGGACAAAACCTGTGAAATCTAGCAGAGCAGTTGCAGCAGTCAGTGTACGGCACAAGGATCGTAGTCTAGGCTTCAGGATTATTGTTTAAAATTAAAATGCACTCGGATGATGAGCAAACGTTGTATTCCGGTCGACAGCAGACAGGGGAAGAAAAAAAGTGTTGCAAGTTCAAACCTAAAAATGTGCAGTGAAACCAATATTATAGGGATACCATTATTAAATCTTATTTCTAACATTAGGTTATAGTAGTAGGCTAAGGGAAAATAGATAGATAATAGGAATTCGGTTCACACCGACATAGTTAGGACGACCAATCGGAGCGTGGTTTATTCACCTATAGAGAATGAAGACGGGAGTTATAGCCTCCCGCTCCCGCGCGCTCTGATTGGTCGAGACTCGCGCTCCGCCCGCGCAACATAAAAGCCGCCCGCCGGCCTCCGAAAAGTCACGACAGTTCGTTTGCGATAGCGTTGAGAACGACACGTCTCGCTCTCCGCTACTCGACCGCCCGCCCGCTTACACAGTGCGCCCGTGTACAGCCGGCGAGCTCTTATCGAACTATTATCTAACCTTCTTATCTCTTTGTTTCAGTGTTCGGGCTCTTCAGCCTGCCGCATTCCAACGAGTAAGTGTCTAGCCCCCGCTAGACTTTTCCTACTTACTTTGTTCTGTCCCCTTATCTCTCCATTCTGGTTTTTAACCGCGCTCCCCCCGCCCCCCTGCCGCCAGTCACGATGACTCAGCCCCCTTGCTCTCCTGAGCAATTATTACGATTCATAAAGGAGCACGGGCTCCTCGATGCCTTACAGGCATTCTGTAGGCCCCCGACCGCCACCGCCGCGATCCCGGACTCTCCTAAGTCCCACGCCTCCCCCGGCCCCTCCAGCCCCTCGTCCCCCATGGAGACCGATTCCACCCCTGGCCCCTCGCGCCCACGGAAACGCTCCGTTTCTCGCGGCTCCGAGTCTCCTGACTCCGCCGCTATAGTTTTCTCGTGCGCAAGCACCACCGCGGCCGAATTCTCTTCGGATGAAGGCCACGGTTTTAAAACCTTTGTCCCGAGGAAGAAGCTCTTGCGTAAGCAAGCTTCTTCCCCCAAGAAGGGTAGCTCACTCCCCCCCCCGCTCGTCCCCCGTGACCGCAGCCCCCTGTCCCCCCGCAGCCCCCGTAGCCGCCACGGTGACCGCCCCCTCCCCCCGCCCCCTTATGTCCCTAGACATCCCCGCACTGCCACCGGCAAAACCCGTCAAGCGGTTCTCACCGCAGCCTCTGAAGGCTAAGTCCCCCCCTCCCGTCTTCTTAAGAGACAAATCCGCATGGACATCGGTGTCCAAATTATGCCTGTACCACAAGGTCCAGTACACAAAGGCCCAAAACTGGGGCGACTCGATTAAGATCGAGGTCCCATCGACCGACCACTTCAGGAGCCTTACTAAGCTCCTCACTCAAAACAAGGTCCCATACCACACCTACGCACTCCCCGAGGAGCACAACACAAGGTACGGGCTGTACACAGAGGCGTTCCCTCAGAACTTCCTGTTGATTCCATCAAGGATGACCTTATCGCACAAGGTCATCCCGTAGAGGCTGTGCATCCTATGCACAGCTCCCGCGGCAAAACCTTCCCGCTATCCCTGGTGATTCACACCAACACCCCCTCAAGTAGGTCCATCTTCTCAGGAGAGCTCACCGTCTGTGGGCTCTCCTGCATTAAAGTAGAAAAGCCCCACAGGTGCGGCCACCCTGGCCAATGCCACCGCTGCCAACTCTATGGCCACGCGTCCGCCAATTGCTGTAGCGCCGACCCAGCCTCCCCCCCCCCGCTCCGCGCCCCACCCCCTCGGGCGCCCCTCACTCCCAGATCGCGGATGACCTCTTGACGGTCAGCGCCGCCATTGCCCATATTGATTTGGCCGAAATAGCGATCCTTGCGCGCAAACTGCGTGTGGGTAGTTTCCTCCGAGTGCTAATAGTTCCGTAAACGAAAATCTTTAAAATTAGTCAAACAAGTTTAATTGACCTAACAGTGTACTCTTCATTAACATAAGGGTGAAATAAAATAGTGAAAGTGAAGTCAACAAAATCCTACTATAAACACAGTAATAAAAGTGATATTAATCAAATTGTAATATTTCTACCGAAAATCACACGAAAGTTAATGTGATGTGATAGTTACACACATGGATGATTATACACCTATAGCTAAACAGCAAATAGTGATAAACGATTTGTGGGCAATAAGTAAAATAAACCGAAAATAGATTTTCGGTAATCCAGAATAACCTCGCTATGAATCATAATTCATAACGGCCAAGCGACTACCTAAGAAACAGACCACTATTTTTGCAATATTATTCAAGTCAGATTTGGCCGAGCCGTAAAGCGGCTGCCTCTCTCCCAAGAGGCCCAAGTTCGAACCTCAGAGGCGACATCGTCAGGTGCAATCACTTTTTTGTTTTGTTTTTTCCAAACTCCACAACAGTAAACAAAATGCAAAACTTTCTTGAAAATATTACTTTTCGGCGCCAGCGTAACCGCTTGGACTCTGATATAAACGAGAGCTCTGTTGCTAATCGCACCCTTGACGGCACCAGCAACAGTCTACCAAATATATCCGATGACGATGAGGACATTCGAGATTCGGTTGCAGAACTTAGGTATACAATTGAAAAACTAACTTCAGAACTTAATAGTGCACATGAAGAAATCACAGCACTGAACCTAGAAAATAATAATTTGCGGCTAACTAACGAAGAACTGATAAAAAAGAATGACTTATACAAAAAAGTGACAAACTCACCATCCATACGACAAAAAACACCTGCTTCTAAGACTTCCAAACAAATCAAAAAAGAAAAGCAAACACAGACCGTAATGACGAAGAACAAAGAAAAAATAAATAGAGACAAAGAAACACAAACTAAACTCATAAATTTAGATAAAGAAACACCAGCTAAATTACCGAGCTCCGAGAAAGCCAACTTAAATATCACAAAGACACAAGCAGAAACAAAAAAGTCAAAAATGTGTGAAGAAGGTCGTCAAGGAACAATACAAAATGTAAAGATACGGTCAGCAAAAAAAATACAGAAAAGTCGAACCAACCACAAAAAGATAAGAAATGCATATTGAGCAGTAACACAACAAATAAAGTGCTTCAAATCATTGAGAACACAATGACAGGGTATTCCATCTATCATCATCTAACACCTGGATCAGGAATAGTTTCCTTGCTCGAAAATGCTGAAGCAAATGTCAAAGAACTCACACTAAATGACTTTTGTGTAATCATGATCGGCGAAGAGGATTTCGTAACATCAAACAATTATATTGATATAATATTTGACATAAGGGAAAAACTACAAAATATTAAGCACACCAACGTAATATTATGCGT
The DNA here is from genome assembly GCA_963969515.1 of Yponomeuta evonymella. Classification (NCBI taxonomy): domain Eukaryota; kingdom Metazoa; phylum Arthropoda; class Insecta; order Lepidoptera; family Yponomeutidae; genus Yponomeuta; species Yponomeuta evonymella. The sequence continues at coordinate 227,475 of OZ018370.1, read as the reverse complement.
TCCGACCTTCAAATGTGGCTCATATGCTAACTTTTTTAATTGGAGAATAGAAACCTTCAACAGTCTCCTGTATCTAGATATAGAAGAACACAAACACGCAAACGTGCTGGATTCGAACCTAAACTTAACCTACGACAATAGCATGTTCTACACCAGGAGTGGTAAACTAAACAACCGAGGAATGCAAACAGTTTGCCAAGATTTACTTAAAATGATGCAGGATTTAAACAATTACGAAGACAAGAATATACTACGTGATGATGACTATGAATGCAACATAAATAATAACCAAAGAAACAGCGATTCTGAATTGTTTTTTCGTGACTAAAAAGAACATGCACATAATGCACCAAAACATAGCCGGCCTGATCAACAAATCCCATCTTCTCTCGGTTAGCCTCCAAGAATTGCAAGAAAATAATAAGCACATAGATATATTATGCCTAACAGAGGGATCCTGCCTTTTCGCAGAAAATTGTTACGCTGATTATCACTTGCCAACCAACATTTCACCTATTTTTCACTTTGACAACAAACGATTTACAAATTTTTGTATGGCAACGTTTCATTTGGTAGGATTGTTGTTAAGCTGATTATTATAATGAAACAAAACGTTTTGGGTATTTATTATTTTTCAAATCTTTTACTAGGCTAAACAACTATTAGACGAATAACGTTTCGTCTGTGAAACAGTTCCCTTTTCGTAAATAGATGGTTTTGCAAACCTATAGGTTAGGTTAGGTTAGAACTGTGACCAACACACGCACGAGCCGAGCGAGCGAAGCGAGCGTGCCGCGGCAGCGGCCGGCGAGTGCTAGGAAAATTCTATCCATTTTACTAGGTTTTCCTAACCTTTAGGTTATTAATAGCTCAAACCCACATAAGTTACTTAACGAAACTTAATGCAACATTTGGTATACAATAAACAACTGAATGAATATTACGCTAAGTAAAACATACGCTACTTAAAAGTTGGCATTTTGAAAAAATGTCATTATAAAAAGCAAACCAAACAAACAGTTGGCAACTGCGAGGTTGGGAAATAAAAAAAAATAATAAGAAAAGTTGGCAAATGATTATTCCGCAAAATAATATTCTTCGAAACGTTAGTTGCCAAATGAAAATCGGCCAAAAATGTTTCTGCAAAAAGGCAGAGAACCCTAACAGAGCATTTCATGACGTCCGGACATGAATCCTTTCTCACAATACCTGACTTCCATATAGCTGCTTGCTACTCTCGACCAAATAGTAAGAGAGAAGGTACCTGCATCCTAGTAAGAAGACCGAACGAATGGAAAGAGCTAAAAAGTATAGAAAATATGTCCGTTGAATCGGTTTTTGAATGCTGTGCCATAGAGTCAACCAGTAACAATACAATAATTGGGATCCTGCCTTTTCGCAGAAAATTGTTACGCTGATTATCACTTGCCAACCAACATTTCACCTATTTTTCACTTTGACAACAAACGATTTACAAATTTTTGTATGGCAACGTTTCATTTGGTAGGATTGTTGTTAAGCTGATTATTATAATGAAACAAAACGTTTTGGGTATTTATTATTTTTCAAATCTTTTACTAGGCCAAACAACTATTAGATGAATAACGTTTCGTCTGTGAAACAGTTCCCTTTTCGTAAATAGATATAATATATAAAAAAAAACTTGAATACAGTTTTTTTTTTTGCAAACCTATAGGTTAGGTTAGGTTAGAACTGTGACCAAAATGGAAAATTCTATCCATTTTACTAGGTTTTCCTAACCTTCAGGTTAATCTATAGGTTTGCTTAACGAAACTTAATGCAACATTTGGTATACAATAAACAACTGAATGAATATTACGCTAAGTAAAACATACGCTACTTGAAAGTTGGCATTTTGAAAAAATGTCATTATAAAAAGCAAACCAAACAAACAGTTGGCAACTGCGAGGTTGGGTAATAAAAAAAAATAATAAGAAAAGTTGGCAAATGATTATTCCGCAAAATAATATTCCTCGAAACGTTAGTTGCCAAATGAAAATCGGCCAAAAATGTTTCTGCAAAAAGGCAGAGAACCACAATAATTGTATGCATATATAGAGTACCTAAAAATAAAAATTTACAGTCATTTTTTAATAAATTAGAAGAGTTACTTGCGCGAAGACTCGACGAATTTCAACCTCCGGAACAGGCAGGGTTTCGAAGCGATTACGGCACCATAGACCACATCCACACAGTGCGACAGATTGTACAGAAGACCGAAGAGTACAATCGACCCCTGTGCTTAGCATTTGTGGACTATGAGAAGGCCTTCGACTCAATTGAAACCTGGTCTGTTTTGGAGTCCTTGCAGCGTTGCCAAGTCGACTGGCGATATATCGAAGTGATGAGATGTCTATATAATGCCGCAACGATGACCGTACAAGTACAGAACCGGCGAACTAAACATATCCACCTGCGTCGAGGAGTGAGACAGGGGGACGTCATATCCCCGAAACTGTTCACAAACGCCTTGGAGGATGTGTTTAAGACGCTGGACTGGAACGACTGTGGCATCAATATTAACGGCAAGTACATCTCTCACTTACGATTCGCAGATGACATAGTCATTATTGCAGAGACGCTGCAAGACCTACAAAATATGATGAATGGCCTAGCTGATTCTTCTCGTCGCATCGGTCTCCGGATGAATTTGGATAAAACCAAAGTTATGTACAACGAGCACGTTGTTCCAGAACCGATTGCCGTAAATGGAATCCCACTCGAAGTTGTTTCGCAGTATGTTTACCTAGGGCAGACGTTCCAACTAGGCAGACATAACTTCGAGAAGGAAATCCAGAGAAGAATTCAGCTGGGCTGGGCAGCATTCAGGAAACTCCGTCGAGTCTTCTCGTCGCCTATACCGCAGTCTCTAAAGACAAAAGTCTTTAATCAGTGCGTCCTACCCGTCATGACATACGGGGCCGAAACGTGGACACTCACGGTTCGACTAGTCCACCAATTTAAAGTCGCTCAGCGAGCTATGGAGAGAGCTATGCTAGGTGTTTCTCTGCGGGATCGAATCCGAAACGAAGTAATTCGCCAGAGAACCAAAGTGATCGACATAGCTGAACGGATTAGCAAACTGAAGTGGCAGTGGGCTGGTCATATCTGCCGCAGGACCGATAACCGTTGGGGAAGACTGGTCCTAGAGTGGAGACCGCGAATCGGCAAACGTAGCGTAGGACGCCCTGTGACCAGGTGGAGCGACGACATTCGCAAAGCGGTGGGCAGTGACTGGGAAAGAAGAGCCTTAGATCGAGCTCAGTGGCGTATCTTGGGAGAGGCCTATGTCCAGCAGTGGACTGACACCGGCTGATGATGATGATGATGAGAAGAGTTACTAAACGTGGTCAGCAATAGTGGTAAGAAGAATATTATTATTACAGGTGACTTCAATATTGACATCTTAAAATCTAATTCTGTGACCAATGAATTTGAATGTTTGTTATTAAATTTTAATTTTAAATTAAGCATAAGGCAACCCACCAGACTCGAATCTATGACTTGCATTGACAATATTATTCACAACTTTAAGAAAAACCATCAAGGCGAGGTAGTAGAATTAGCATTGTCAGATCAAATTGGGAGACTATTCAGCGGAAAATATCGATACTTTTGTGAAGAGCGTCACATCTTACCCATTTACAGATATTTATGAAACACGCGATCCTAATGAGGCCTATAATAAATTTATCGAATCATTTACTCTGCTATACAGTCTATGCTTTCCAAACATAAATATAAAATGTAAAACAAAAAAAAAACCAAAATGGATATCGAGAGGAATCTGTAGCAAACGGAAAAGAAGTCTTCTCTGGGCATATAGATTAAAACCCACTCTTGTAAATAAAAATATACTCAAATCATACTCACGTAGACTTAAAAAAATTATCACACTTACCAAACGAGCTCAAAATGACTTTGACATAAAATTCTCTGACAATAAAAGTAAAGCGACATGGAATATTATTAATGACATAAAATATAATATACCTAGGACATCAATATCGGCACTAGAAATTAATAATCAATTAATACGAGACCCGCAAGAAATTGCAAACTTATTTAATGATTACTTTGTGGACAGAATTGAGCCGCTAAATGATATGACACACAACATTGACTATATAGATAATTATCCAAATTCAATATTCATGACACCTAGTACCCCGCATGACATAGCTAAGATTATAAAATCATTAAAAAACACAAATAGTGTTGGTTATGATGACATCAATACCAAAATCATAAAATCTGTTGGTCCTCAAATATGTGAGCATCTCTGTTATATTTTAAATTTATGCATAGAAAAAGGTATATTTCCAGATAATCTTAAATTGACCGTAATTAAACCACTCTTCAAAAAAATAAACAAACTGAAAATAGAATTCTATCGTCCAATTGCCCTCATTTCCATTGTCTCAAAAATATTTAAAAAACATATCAATAATTCAATTTATACCTACCTAGAAAAATATAAGGTACTTTGCAAGGAACAAAAAGGCTTTAGGAAATGCATGTCCATTAACCGGGCTATATATGAATTCGTAGAAGGCATCATCACAAAAGTAGACAAAAGAGAGCCGATATGTGCCATATTTATGGATATGACACAAGCTTTCGATTACGTTGATCATAACTTGCTCCTTAGGAAATTATAAATATGAATGAAATTATAATTATAAATATGGTATTCGCGGCAACGTGTTAAACCTTATAAAATCATATCTGGAGAATAGAACTCAATATACACAAGTTTCGAAAATTGACATTAAAGAAAAAAAAGAAGAGATCGGACACTAGGAAAGTAAAATATGGGGTGTTATGGGGTGAAGCGTGTTAGGGCCTCTTCTCTTCTTAGTCTACATAAACGACTTACCAAAAGTGAGCACCTATCCAATGACTCTATTCGCCGATGATAGCACTATCTCAATTGACTCTAGAAATAAGGAAAATTATGGATCTGACATAAATAAATCTCTACATGACATAATAAATTGGCTTCAAAATAACAACTTAAAAATTAATCTAGATAAGACCAGCATAATGCATTTTAAACAAAGAGAAAATAAACCTAATACCTAATATTACCGTAAAATATAAAGATATCGAAGTAAAGGAAGTATGTAATTCTAAGTTTCTAGGTGTAATAATAGACAGTAGATTAAACTGGGATGAACATACTACACAGCTAAATAAAAAATTGTCCTCGTGGGCTTTTGCGCTTCACAGACTCTCCGCTGTTACAAACAGAAATGCGTTTATAACAGCTTACCATGGTATGGTTGCATCTCTCCTGAGATATGGAGTTATATTCTGGGGCAACTGCACAAATAAAGTATCTGTATTTAAATTACAAAAACGATGCATCCCAGCCATGTTTGGCCTTCACCAACAAGATACCTGTAAGCCTTTCTTCATTAAATATAAGATTCTGACTTTGCCTGCGATGTATATATTAGAAATATGCCTTTTTGTAAAAACAAATGAAGATCTATTCCATAAAGCTAGAGATAAAATTAAGCGAGCTCAAAGAGATCCCACCAGAATAGTAAAAAGCAAGTCAAACACGGCACTAATTACAAAAAGCGTCTGTCACATGGCTCCTACTTTATATAATAAACTGCCTTCAGCATGGAGGGAAATCCCCATAGACAAATTTAAATTGAAGTTTACTTTTAACGAAATCTTATTATAGTGTCTTCGAATATTTAAATGACAAATTTTGACATTGTTTACTTTTTTATTACGATTAATATAATTTTTCTAATTATAATCAATTAATACATATTATTGACTTGTAATTTTGCTAATATAATTGTTTCCTTAAAACATTTGTACGCCTTATTGGCTAAACATAGCGCACATTCGATTTATAAGACCATGCATGTATTGTTTACCTATGTTTGACAAATAAAGTATCTGTATCTGTATCTGCAACCTCCCCCACCGCGCGTTTGATGGCTGTGGCTGAACACAGCCATCTGCTCTCCCTCATCTAAGCAGGTTAATGTATCGCTATATAGACCTTCTTCAGCACGGCCCAAGTGCACCCCAACCCCCTTATCCGCCAAGCAGCGGACTACACTCCCCCCACGACGAACCCCCGTTACCTGGTGCGCAGGCCCAGGAACGCCGACCCCCCCGATCAACTTTCATCTGATCTGGACCGCCTACTAGAGGCCCAGTCCCAGTCAGACGTAGCCCCCGCCCCCGCCCCCGCCGGTGTCCCCACCACTCCCTCCTAGCCGCGGTCACGATGTGACGAGCTGTCCCAAGCGGACGCTCCCCTAAGGAGCTCCGCTGCGCGCCCTCCTCGGCATCGAGGTGGGTCGCTCACGATGTCGGTTTAGGGGTCCTTAGGACCAAACCAGCCCCCAGGTGGTGTTTAGTGGGTAGGCGCACTTCCTGTGAGTCCCACATTGGCAGCACGGCCGGGCCCGTGCTGTTATGCATGAGCATTCACCACGTGCCCTCCGGAGGGTGCCCTTTTTAGGGTTAAAAAAAAAAAAACTCCGAAAAGTCCAGTTCGTTTGCTATAGAGTCGAGAGCGACAAGTCTCGCTCTCCACTACTAAACCCGCCCGCCCGCTTACACAGTGCGCCCGTGTTTTGCCGGCGAGCTCTTACCGAACTGTTACCTAACTTATTTATCTTTGTTTCAGTGTTCGGGCTCTTCAGCCTGCCGGAGTCTAACAAGTAAGTGTCTAGCCCCCGCTAGACTACTGCTTCTGCTTACTTAGCTCTGTCCCCCTGTCTTATTATTGCTGGTATTTACCCGCGCTCTCCCCCCCCCCCCCCCCCCGCCCCCTGCCGCTGGCAGGGGTGCCGCCAGCCACTATAGCTCAGCTCCCGTGCTCTCCTGAGCAGTTAATCAACTTCTTAGAAAAGCACGGCCTCCTAGATGCCCTACAGCCATATTGCAGGACCCCGACCGCCGCCGCCGCGACCCCGGACTCTCCTGAGTCCCCTCCCTCCGCCCCTTCGCCCCCATGGAGACCGACTCCATCACTGGCCCCTCGCGCCCGCGGAAACGCTCCGTATCTCGCGGCTCCGAGTCTCCTGACTCCGCCGCCTTAGTTTACTCCTACGCAAGCACCACCGCGGCCGAATGCTCTAACGTACTGACTGACTGACTGCGAACGAAGGTACTGCCAGACCGAGAAAGAGTCATTGGCATTGGTATGGGCTGTCGAGCATTTTCACGTATATTTATACGGCAAGGAATTTGAGCTTGTCACGGACCACAAGCCCCTAGAGATAATTTTTAGACCAAAATCCAAACCATTGGATCTCGAATTGAAAGATGGATCCTACGTCTACAGTCGTATAGGTATAGCGTAATTTATAGGCCAGGCAAAAGCAATATTGCAGATCCCCTGTCAAGACTATGCAAGGAACCCGTGACAGTTCCCAGGATGCAGGATAACTACATCCACCAAGTGGTAGAAAGCACTAGGCCTATCGCAGTGTCGACAAAGGAAATCATTGATTGTTCTTCAGACGACCAAGAAATACTGAAGGTGAAAGAAGGCCTATATAACAACACTTGTAAGTGGGGTGTGGACTGTATAGGTGGTGATGCAAACTTCCAGTTGTTCTTGATAGCTGTTTATTTCTTCCAGGTTCAGGGTGGTGTAGTAGCTAACTGAAAGCTCATGCTAATGCAGTGAATGTTCCGGCTTATATACTATTCGGGCCAGCCGTTCGACCAATCACAGATGTTTGTGGAATTTTCCACTGGTATTGCACCATATTTACAAATGTTACATAATATTTAAAGGCCCTCGTTCAGCATACAACTATCTGCGAACCTAACTTAGACTAACACATTTTAGGGGTTCGCTACATTTACACAATATAAAAGGGCCTCGTTCAGCCTATAGCTAAGTGCGAACCTAATTCGACCTAACCCGTCTCGGCGTCCACAACAACTTGGTCCCCCTCCCCGAGCTGACGCCGGGGAACAGGATGCGGCCGGGTCGCTGATGGCGGCCGCCAACCGCCCGGACGCCCCAAAGCCCCCTCGCCGTCGCCGGCGGAAGAGGGGCAAGAAGATCGCCACGCCGGAGGAGCAGCCTCAACCCCAGCGAGCGCGGCAGCCCGCGCCCGTGGCCCCCGGGGCCTCTCTATCAGCGGTCGCCGCCCCGACCCAGGGGAAGAAGGCGAAGCGAGAGAGAGCCCCGGAAACCCAAGACGGGAAGGACAAAGTCCTCACGATGGCCATCAAGGTCCTCCAAGAGGTCCTGGTGGCCATCCAGGATGGCCACAACCCCGTCCCCATCATCCTCAGAGGGATGGCAGACCTCTGCGCTTAACGCGCGGAGGCCCTCTGGGGACGAGGACGGGGACGAGAAGCCGGGCTGCCGCGGACGCTGCTCCTCGAGTGACGTCACCGCGGCCGCCACCCCCCTCGGACCTTCTACCCTGGCGCCGCCGGCTGATGGGCGCCCGCTGGCCCGCTCCCTGGGGCCGCCAGTCGGGCTCGATCTCACCGGCGGCGTGAAGATGACCCAGACAAGACACCGAAGAGTCGCCGGCTGAGCATCGCCTGCTGGGCTTCTCCCAACGGAGTCCCACCCGGCAGTGCTTGATCTCGCCGGCGACGGAAGATCTTCGAAGACCCCGGACCCAACCACCGGAGCCGAGCTCCACCGCCCAGGACCCGTCCGTCTTAACGGACGGCGATGCTCCCGCGCAGATGGGCCAATGCCCAGAAGCCGCCTCCCCGCCTCGCCCTTCGGGCGAGTCGAGAAGAAGACCTCTGCACAACTTGGGACGATGAAGTGAAACTGTACAAAATCTTTCAAAATGTTATGTTTTTACGAAGGCATATTGTTGAGAGGTACAAGGATTGTCATTCCCGAAAAATTGCGAGAGCGAGTTTTGAAGGCAGCACACGAGGGACACCCTGTTATCGTAAAAAAAGTAAAAGTAAAAAGTTCTTTATTAATAAAAAAGGTTACATATACAAACAGTTTACTGTGGTCGCCACGCTAGGTCTAGCCTGTCTAGATCACCATGATCGCCTGAGTCTTGGCCACGTTGACTGACAATCTCCACTTCAGCCACGCGGGAAGGGCGAACTGTAGCGAACCCCTAAATGTGTTAGTCTAAGTTAGGTTCGCAGATAGCTGTATGCTGAACGAGGGCATTATGTAGCTTGATTTGGTCCTTCGAGCCGGAAAAAGCTGGAGTTAGTTTTCTAATCGAAACCCGCGAACCGAAAAAATGGCCGCCTTAAATTAGATCGAATCAGATCGAGATCGGCCGGTAATGAGAAAATGACTTTTTCGTCTTAGATGAAGAAATTTCGATTTTCAGTAGAATAGAAATCTCCATCCATTATTATGTAGTCAATTAACTCGGCCGCTAACTTCAAATTGGCACGGTCTACCTATGTATGTAGGTACCTAGGTGTGTCAAAGAAAAACACACACACACACGCACACACGCACACACGCACACACGCACACACACACACACACACACACACACACACACACACACACACACACACACACACACACACACGCACGCACGCACGAGACGTCTCATGACCCGTCAAGAAACCGAATAGTATCGATTGAATTTGCGGCCCTGAAAAGGGCCTTTTGTTTTGTCGTGGCATGCCGCGTGACGCGAGCGAGTCGGTAAAGTGTAAAGAGCGAGAGCGAGGGCACTTAGGCTTTCTTCTCTGTCTTCTTGGGCAGGAGCACTGCCTGGATGTTGGGCAGCACACCGCCCTGCGCGATGGTCACGCCGGAGAGGAGCTTGTTCAACTCCTCGTCGTTGCGGATGGCCAGCTGAAGATGCCTGGGGATGATCCTGGTCTTCTTGTTGTCGCGGGCCGCGTTGCCGGCCAACTCGAGCACTTCAGCGGCGAGGTACTCCATGACGGCGGCCAAGTAGACCGGGGCACCGGCGCCGACGCGCTCGGCGTAGTTGCCCTTGCGGAGCAGCCTGTGGATACGGCCCACCGGGAACTGAAGTCCGGCACGGTTGGAGCGGGACTTCGCCTTTCCCTTGACTTTGCCTCCCTTTCCGCGGCCAGACATGATTAAATAACGTAAACGTGCGAAGAGAACACAATATATAGGTGCGCGCGCAGCGACGAGCGAGAGCGAAATGTAGGGGAAAAAGAGTAAAGCACGATTTATATATGCACCGGCGCGGTCGCGGCTAGCTGTGTGCGGGGCGAGACGACCGGGGGCGGGGAGTACACAATAATTTTCGTCAAGGGATAACTGAAATTTGGTAGGTAGGTAGGTAGGTAGGTAGGTAGGTAGGTAGGTAGGTAGGTAGGTAGGTAGGTCCCTACCTAGGTAGGTAACCTGCCAGTTAGGTACTTAGTACGGTCGCTCAGTTCAGTCAGTCAGATAAAATTTGAGTGTGACCACCCGACACCGTGGCGCCCAGCGGGAGTCGATCTCTGTATTGTTCGTTTACTTGTAGGTGGGTAGGTAGGTAGGTAGGTAGGTAGGTAGGTAGGTAGGTATATGTATTGTTTGTTTCAGGTACAAATGCCGCCGGGTATGAGTGTGCGTGCAGCGTGCACCGAGTAGAATGTGATTAATAATAATAATACTGAACGGCGGATCTCTCAAAAGAAACATTGTATCATCGAATAATTTGATAGCCCTGAAAAGGGCTGTTTGGTGTGCGTACACCGACCACCGGCCGGCCGGCTTCGGATCGGATCGGATCGGATCGGATCGGACCGAAACGGAGGTTGTGGAGGCGGAGCGATGCGCAGCGCATTACTTCTTGGCGGCGGCTTTCTTCGCGGCGGGCTTCGCCTTGGGGGCGGCGGCCTTCTTGGGCTTAGGGGCCTTCGGCTTCTTGGTCGGGGGCTTGGCGGTCTTCTTCGCGGCGCTCTTGCCCTTAGCGGCGGGGGCGGCCTTCTTGGCGGCGACGGCGGGCTTCTTCTTCGCTGCGGCGGCGGCCTTCTTGTCCTTGGTGGTGGCGGCGGCGGCGGCAGATTTCGGCTTAGACGGCGACCCGGCGGCCGCGGCGGCGGCGGCCTTCTTCTTGGCGGCCGCGCTCGCTACCGGTTTTTTCGCCTTCTTGGCGGCGGCCGCGGAGGCGGCGGGCTTTCTCGCCGCTGCGGCGGCGGTCGCGGCGGGCTTCTTCGCACCGGAGGAGGACTTAGACTCGAGCTTGAACGATCCGGAGGCGCCCTTGCCCTTGGTCTGGATCAGCGCGCCGGACTCGACGGCGGACTTCAGGTATTTCCTGATGAAGGGGGCCATCTTCTCGGCGTCGACCTTGTACTGGGCGGCGATGTACTTCTTGATCGCTTGCAGGGACGATCCGCTGCGCTCCTTCAGCTCTTTGATGGCGCTGTTCACCATCTCGGAGGTCTTCGGGTGCGTGGGCTTCGGCTTGGGCTTCTTAGCGCCGCCGCCGCCGGCCGCGGCCTTCGCCTTCTTCGCGGGGGTTGCGGGCGCGGGGGCCTCGGAAGCGACTGCTGCGTCTGCCATCTCTAAGTAGGTAGGTAGTTAGTTAGTAGGTAGGTAATAACGGACACAAACAACGTAGCGTAGTAGGTAGGTATACACGTAGTATTAGTTCTCAGAGTTACCGTAGTGCGGCGCGTCGTCGTTGGGGTCGTCTGCAGCTGCGAGCGAAGCTCGCAGCTGTAGGTACGGGTTGTGAGACTGGGTCTCTTGTCCCGGGCTTCTTCTCCGGAGGTATCGACCCCCAGGTGATTTGGGCCGTTTAGGCTCTAGGAGGTGGGCTGTCGCTTCCCTGCTTCGTCCCGCCCAGGAGGAGCGAGATGTCCTTCCACTGAGCGGCACGTGGAGATGCCGGGTCAGCAACGTTGGGGCTGGGTAGGAGACTTCGCCGGGTTCACATCTCCTGATGAAAGGGTGGTGGTCAGGTCCCTTAGGAACTGCACCGCCCACGCACGGCGGTCTTCGGTTTGCCGCTCTAATGCGGCTAGGAGGGCCTCTATAACCTCCGCCGTACTTGGGGTGGCGGCGGGGGTGGAAGTGGCGCGGGATTCGGGGATGGCTGGCTCCGCTTGCGGGTCAGCTGTGGATGGCAGCGATGGGGCGGCCCTCTCCCTGCGCGGGCGCTGGGGCTTGGGCGGCTCTGGGGCGATGTTGGCTGCTGCGGAGGCGGCGGCGGCGGTGGCGGCAGTAGCCGCTGGGACTGCTTTTGGCAGGGGTGTCGAGGAGGCGGCGGGGTTGGTGGAGCCCTTCCTCCGTCTTCCTCGCCTCCTTTTTCTTTTGCGTGGGGCCACTGCTCCGCGCTCGGTCGGTCCGTTTGCCGGCGTGGGTCCGACAAGGGCCGTATCCGGCTGGAGCGGAGGGGCTGCAGTGGGGGTGGTCTTTTGCAGGCCAGGTTGCGTTCGTCTGTTGACGGCCCCTGGTGGAATGGGGGGGTGCAGTTTGATGCCCCTTCTTCGGGCCTCCTTCCTGAAGGCGGGGCATCTCCTGTCATTCGCAGGATGGGCCTGCTTGCAATTCGTGCAAGAGGCGGGATCGGTGAGTGGTCGTGGGCAGTCACGGGCGTAGTGCTCTTCTCCGCAGCGAACACATTTAAGGGCGCGGAAACAGAGATTGGATGCGTGCCCAAATGCTTGGCAGCGGTGGCACTGTGGAGGTCCACTGCGGCCTCTCCATCCCTCGATGGTGACACCGGGCATGTAGAGCAGTTGGGTGGTGCTGTAGAGTGCCGCCAGTTCGTCGTTCTCCAGGTGCTCCATCTGGACGAAGAAGAGACACCCGGGCCGACCTCGGCGAGCAGGGATGGGGCGAATGTACTGCACTGGGTAGCCAAGTTCCTCCAGTGCAGCGCGGATATCATCTACCGGAGTGTTGGCCGGCAGGCCGCGGATGGCGACTTTGTGGGGCTTTTGGCAGCGTGGTGCATACTGGTACCATGAAATGGCACCGTCCTTTATGCCCGCATTAAGTAGGTACCTCTGAACGGTGTTTGACTCCTCCACGGAGCGCGGCAGGAAGCGCACTCCCTTTCCAAAGGGGCGCGCGTTGGGCGGGTGGCCGAGCACTTTTCTTAGCTCCGCAAAGTGCGCGGTCCAGTTGGGCAGATTGTCCGCCACGATGGGCGGGCAGGTGCGGGGAGTCTTCGTGGTCGGCGGCGGCTGGGAGGCGGCCGGCGGGGATGCAGGCCCGCGGGAGGGCGCGGGTGCGCCGGTTGCCGCAGCATAGCTGCGCGGCGACGGCGGAGTGGCCTGTTGGCCGATGGAAGCCAGCCCGGTATACGACGTAGTGTCCAGTGACGTCGGGGCTTGGCTGGATGCGTTCTCGTGGGAGCGCTGGGCGGGCGGGCTTGTCGAGTCTGAGGAGTAAGGGCGCTGAGCGGCTGGGGCCGGCTCTAAGCGCTCCTCTTCACTGCAGGCGTCGGGGGAGCGCGGTGGGCTAGTGTGCACCACCGGGGCTGTTGGCACGCGACGGGGCCCCTGAGTGGGCTCCTCGCTGCTTGGTAGGGAGTCCAGTCTCTGCCTTTTGTCGGCTTCCTCTGGACTGCAGGTTGGTGGGCGGGGGCGCTTGGCCGAACGGTCCTCTTCTTCGTCCTTGGCCAGCCGCTCAGTGGCGGCCGCAGGCGAGGCCGAGGTTGACGGCTCAAGCGTCCTCGAAGGGGCGGCGGATGTCGGTGCGGTTGTGGATTGAGGCAGTAATCGACGGATCTTGGGTACCGGGGGTTTTCTTCCGTCCATGTCCATCGTTACTGGGCTTCACTGCACAGATTTAAGTGTCACTGTCACGGTACTTAATCTAGGACGAACACAGGAGTGTCACTGTCACTAGGCAGCAGCTCGCGGCACACTTGCTGCGCTTTTTGCCACAAAAAGCGATTGGCAAGTGTGAAGCACTGTGTCACTGTCACTGATCCGTGTTGGCACCACGCGCGGCAATCCGTCACTCCGAACACTGGGCACTGCACTTCAGTAGCACTGTAATCCAGGCACAGCAATCCGAGAGACGGGTGTCTCGACCCAGCTCACTGGCGCAGCCGGCGGTGGTCCCGTCGGAGCTAAGTGCTCAACGACGAAACGGCGCTCGGCGCGGCGGGCGGCCGGGGAGATGATGCACACGAGGGTTGGCAGGGGTGGCAACCAAGTGGGGCAGGCTACCCGGAGCGCATACCAGACGTGAGTCTGATAGCAAGCTCGACGGGCAACATACTCGCACACCAAGTTGCTTGTCGCGATGAGTTAACCGAGCGGACGGGTGGTCGCGTCAACGCTTGGAACGGCACTGTAGTGTAGTGTAGTGCCGTAGTAGTGTAGTGCGGCGCTAGTGTAGCGCGTGACCCCCCCTTGCCGGAGCTTTACGCCACGGAGAGCAGTCGTATCGCGAGACATTTTCCCGTGCGATCGTCTAGAAGTTTTCACTAGCTCTCGTCGATTTAACAACATTTTATATAATAAATAATGAACTTTCACAGTCGCCGCGAGCTCGCAGTGTGCCCTCCGGAGACCGCACTTCGGCTCTGTGCACTCGCCGAGGCACCGAGTGATCCGCGAGAGACGCTATGACACATTAAATCCGCGACTAGCGCACGCGCCAACCTCGCCCTCGGATTAAATGCAATTTTTCCACGTCGAACGGCTCCCGAAGGACGTGTCGACTCGCCACGTCGACTGCGAGGATCTCCTCTCACGGACAAGTGAACCGCATTCACCTCGGACATATACAAGTGTAACTTTTCACCTCTCAAACATCGACACTCCTAGGAGACGCGGAGCGGATTCAACGTACCGACGGAGGTCTCCATTGGTGATGTAGACTGTCTGATCGCGCTTATCATCCAGAGCGGGGTTCACAGGGAGCCACCGGATGTGGTGTGTGCACGTAGTTTGCGTGCATCGAGGTCGCCGGCGGTGGAGAGGAGCATACACGCGACACACACACCTCCCATCTTCAACGCAGGGACGGACGTCGCGACAATGTCAATGTCCACAAAGCGTATCTGTTGTGCCCAGTAATTTTTTATTTTTTTTATTTTTTTTAAAAATATTTTACTTAGTTATTTTGAGTTAGTTAGTCAGTGTGTAAGAATACCTATAAATCTATCGACTTGAGGAGGAAACAGCCCTCGCCTTCAGCTAGGCCGGCCGATCGAGAAGAGTGTTACTTACATACGGTACCTACTCACTTAGGGTACACTGTAGGGTAGAGAATCTATTTTTATTATTATTATTATTATTATTATTATTATTTTTTTTTTTTGCATAACACTACCCCCCAGTTAGGTAATAAAACATTAAGAGAGAGAGAAAAAAAAAAAAAAATTGGTAAGTTTTTGACCTAACTGATTTAAACCTAACATTTTCGAACCTAACCCAATGCAACCTAACGTTGTCAGACCTAACTACCTTAGTCGGTAAGTATTATACTTAGTAGGTATTTTCGAAAATTTCGTAAAACTAACGCACCAAACATTCATACAATACAGGTGGCCGCCGCCGTTGCAAGGACGGCCAGCAAACATAGGTACGCACTAGGTAGGTACATACATTAGGTATTAATATTTAGATAGGCACCTATAAATTTTAGACGCAGTCGCCAGATTTCGCTTGCGATGGTAGGTATTCACAGACAAAAACGACTCAAAAGTACCTATGTAACAAAAGTCAAGAGTTAAAATAATGCGATGGTTGTGTGTGTGTGTGTGTGTGTGTGTGTGTGTGTGTGTGTCTTCATATCGAGCCGTCTAATACAATAGAGAACACAGTGAACAATTTGCGGCCCTGAAAAGGGCCTTTTTATAGGCAGCGAGTGTACGCTGACGGCGGCGACTGCGCCGGTGGTGACATAAGCCACGAGACAGCGAGACACCGCTTAACCGCCGAAACCGTAGAGGGTGCGGCCCTGTCGCTTCAGGGCGTACACGACGTCCATGGCGGTGACGGTCTTCCTCTTCGCGTGCTCGGTGTAGGTGACGGCGTCACGGATCACGTTCTCGAGGAACACCTTCAGCACACCGCGAGTCTCCTCGTAGATGAGACCGGAGATACGCTTCACGCCGCCGCGGCGAGCGAGACGACGGATGGCGGGCTTCGTGATGCCCTGGATGTTATCACGAAGAACTTTCCTGTGACGCTTGGCTCCTCCTTTCCCCAGACCTTTTCCTCCCTTGCCACGGCCGGTCATGGCGGTGCTGGCTGGTTTTCGATTTTACAGCAAGAATACGACGTAGAGTAGAACGGGACGAACGCGCTGGCGTGCGTAGCGTACGACGACGATCTGGTGTGTGGTCGGTTTTCGGCCGCGACGCGAGTATATATAGCGGAGACGGGCCACCGCGGGGGTGAGGCAACAGAGAGGGGGGGGGGGGGGGCTCCCCTTTCCCGTCCGATACTCTATTTTTCAATTTGAATATTATTTGGTGTGACCTTAATAATTATATAGAAGTTTCTTTCTCGCGTTAAATTCATAATTTCCCTTCATACGCACGTAAGTAGTAAGAAGTAGGTATGCGAACAGTTTTCTAAAAGTCTCCGTAGTAGGCCAGAAGTAGTTTTCTTATCCGACCTCATTACTATGACGGTTATTTGTCGTACCGTACATAGGTAGGTACTTAATTTGATGCAATGGCCATAATAATTATGTAGGTACCCCTAGGTACATATCTAAGGACATCAACAATGTAATTATGTGATGATTTATGCAGCGTCCAGTGTTACCACCACTCACCACACTAGATGGATGAAGGGACCACATTAATAATATAATAATAAATATCTCACTGACAGTTGAACGTTGTCAGTAAATGAAAATACAATTATTCGCTTTAAAATAATCTCGTATCAAGATGATTTAGGTAACTTTACTGTTCGCAATAACGTGAAAGGTGTGTAGGTACCTATGTTCTGAACGCATATTTTGCATTTCAGTGGTACGACTTGGACAAAAACGTTGGTGACGTTTTTATTTATTTAGGTACCTACCTACCTACATTCATAGAAAGTGTAGGTGGTGGACATTAGAAACATAGTATAGTAGATAATTATTTTGTGTGTGTGTGTGTGTGTGTGTGTGTGTGTGTGTGTGTGTGTGTGTGTGTGTGTGTGTGTGTGTGTGTGTGTGTGTGTGTGTGTGTGTGTCGGAGAATAGAAGCTCGGTCGATTTACAGAAACGTGTCTAATCGAATTGTTTGCGGCCCTGAAAAGGGCCTTTTGTGATGTGATGCGCTGCGCGCTCGGGTGCGTGCGTGCGTGCAGATGGCCTGCCGCTTGCATTGCGCGTGATCGATTGCTTGCTTAAGCACGCTCACCGCGGATTCTGCGCGCCAGCTGAATGTCCTTCGGCATGATGGTGACGCGTTTGGCGTGGATGGCGCACAGGTTGGTGTCTTCGAAGAGACCGACCAGGTAAGCCTCGCTGGCCTCCTGGAGGGCCATCACGGCGGAGCTCTGGAAGCGAAGGTCGGTCTTGAAGTCCTGGGCGATCTCGCGGACGAGACGCTGGAAGGGCAGCTTGCGGATCAGAAGCTCGGTGCTCTTCTGGTAGCGACGGATCTCACGGAGGGCGACGGTACCGGGACGGTAACGATGGGGCTTCTTGACACCGCCGGTGGCCGGCGCGCTCTTCCGTGCCGCCTTAGTGGCCAGCTGCTTGCGGGGCGCCTTGCCACCGGTGGATTTGCGAGCGGTCTGCTTGGTGCGAGCCATTTCAGTAGAGTAGAGTTGAGTTGTTTAGGTTTGCTTTATTCGTCGGAAGTGGCGTGGAGCGGAGCGGAGCGGAGTGGAGTCGGGAGCTGCACGAACGATCGAACGTAAAGTGTAATAGTTAGTCGCGGCGTCCGCTGTATTTATATGCGTCGGGCGTTCGGGGGGAGCGCCGCGCGCCGCGCGCCGCGCGCCGCGCGCGGTAGGTAGACGGGGGCACGGGGTGCCGACTAGCCGTTCGTGATTGGTCGATAGGTTTTCGGTTCGGTTTGGACGCATAGTTCAGAAATAAAAATGTTTAGACCAACTTACCTACCCTGTCTCAGTGAGTGTAGTGTAGGTACCTACCGTATGGTATTATTGTTACAATCCATGTCGTTTCGTCGACCTAGGGTACTTACCCGCTTACATCATGCACAGACCACAAAGCTGTACTTACTTTACAACGGAGACAAACAAAGTAGGTAGGTAGGCAGGTACCTACCTACCTAAACTAAAATAACATACGGGTAAACGAACGAAGTTAATAAACGCTAAAAAAGTGTGAACATTAACTATTCCGTTCGGCGACGAACCTACCTACCTACCTACCTACTTACTTACTTACTTACTTAGCTGTCTGGCGGTATGTAGACGACTACGATGTGTGTGTGTGTGTGTGTGTGTGTGTCTGCTGCATCCTAACGTTTTGCTATCGTCGTACTAAACATTTCTGCTTTGGTCTTTGGTATTGGTAGGTAGGTACCTACTCATGTTTTCATGTTCTAACCGGCGGCGTGCCTAACAAACTCGCACACACTGAAAACACTTTTAATTAGGTGCGTGTAAGAGAAATAGGTAGGTAGGTAGGTAGGTAGGTAGGTAGGTACGAGTATCATAGCGATCGAGGCCCAGTCTAATGCATAGAAACTATCGGTCCGAAATGTTTTGTGGCCCTGAAAAGGGCCGTTTTGCTGTGCGAGCGCAGCGGCGGCGGGCGGCGACTGTGTGTGTGCGAGATCGCCGCGCTCACTTGGAGCTGGTGTACTTGGTGACGGCCTTCGTGCCCTCGCTGACGGCGTGCTTCGCCAGCTCGCCGGGCAGCAGGAGACGCACAGAGGTCTGCACCTCCCTGGAGGTGATGGTCGAGCGTTTGTTGTAGTGAGCGAGGCGGGAGGCTTCGGCGGCGATGCGCTCGAAGATGTCGTTCACGAAAGAGTTCATGATGGACATGGCCTTAGAGGAGATGCCGGTGTCGGGGTGGACCTGCTTCAGCACCTTGTAGATGTAGATAGCGTAGCTCTCCTTCCTCTTGTGCTTCTTCTTTTTCTTGTCGGACTTGGAGATGTTTTTCTGGGCCTTGCCAGATTTCTTCGCGGCTTTTCCACTAGTCTTGGGCGGCATGATCGTGCGTGCGTGCGTGCGTGCGTACGCGTTTACTTTACGAGCTCGGTGAGTCGAATGGTGGCGTTGCCGGGACGCATTTCAGTTTTTATCACGTAGCGTCGTCTCGGCCGCAGTGCGGCGAAACGAGGGTCTCGCTTCGACCAATCACAGCCAGACAGCCAGACACGGCCGTTTCGTATGCGCGCGTCGCCTTCGCGCTAGTCGCTTCGCTTCGACCGTAATAATATAATTCGACTGATTTTGCTTGCGTTTAGGTGTATTTATCATAATAATTATAATATTACATTAATTATCCGACCAAAGTTACGTTACGTTACGTTACGTTACGTTACGTTACGTTACGTTACGTCGTTGAGCGGAGCGCGGTGGTAAAGTCGTCAAAATATAAGAAGCCCGTTGTTTAAGCGCCTGCGCGATAACGCAGAGCACCGTTGCGCACCACGATAACTTAAGTTATTTTTCGTCAGGACGAACTTTTTTGACGAAGATTTTTGATATTCCAATTAAATCGTGCGTCGCCCTGTCAAGCACGTTGCTTCCGACCCAAAGTAGGTGTCTTTTTATGTAGGTATTTGTTCGAGTAAATCCAAAGTAAAATGCATTTTTGTGGAGCTGTCAAAACGGGCTCCTTACATTTCGACAACTATAGTAGTAGTAGTAGTAGTAGTAGTAGTAGTAGTAGCAGTAGCAGTAGCAGTAGCAGTAGCAGTAGCAGTAGCAGTAGCAGTAGCAGTAGCAGTAGCAGTAGCAGTAGCAGTTGTTGTTGTTGTTTAGTAGTAGTATGAATTAGTTTAAAGCAATAAGAATAAGAATATAATATATACTAATAGATGTCGCTCATAGCATTGTAAATTGCGGTATCTCCATAATGCTGAACTTTCATACCGCAATATATATATATATAGATATATAATGTTGAAAAAAGAATGGAAATAAAGCACTCGATTCTGGATATGTAGTTAGTCCAGTTAATAGTAGTTAGGGTGGCCTGAAGTAGTACTACTAATGTAGTAGTAGTACATTACCTACACAGTGTAGGTAGGTAGACGCACGTGTTCGTCGTGCTTATCGCCGGTACCTACTTACCTATTATTATTAATTTATACTTTTATTGCACTTCACCTAATGTAGGTACCTACAATACGGTCCGGTGGACCTAATGCCATAAGGTTAGCGAACCGAAAAAATGGCCGCCTTAAATTAGATCGAATCAGATCGAGATCGGCCGGTAATGAGAAAATGACTTTTTCGTCTTAGATGAAGAAATTTCGATTTTCAGTAGAATAGAAATCTCCATCCATTATTATGTAGTCAATTAACTCGGCCGCTAACTTCAAATTGGCACGGTCTACCTATGTATGTAGGTACCTAGGTGTGTCAAAGAAAAACACACACACACACGCACACACGCACACACGCACACACGCACACACGCACACACACACACACACACACACACACACACACACACACACACACACACACACACACACACACGCACGCACGCACGAGACGTCTCATGACCCGTCAAGAAACCGAATAGTATCGATTGAATTTGCGGCCCTGAAAAGGGCCTTTTGTTTTGTCGTGGCATGCCGCGTGACGCGAGCGAGTCGGTAAAGTGTAAAGAGCGAGAGCGAGGGCACTTAGGCTTTCTTCTCTGTCTTCTTGGGCAGGAGCACTGCCTGGATGTTGGGCAGCACACCGCCCTGCGCGATGGTCACGCCGGAGAGGAGCTTGTTCAACTCCTCGTCGTTGCGGATGGCCAGCTGAAGATGCCTGGGGATGATCCTGGTCTTCTTGTTGTCGCGGGCCGCGTTGCCGGCCAACTCGAGCACTTCAGCGGCGAGGTACTCCATGACGGCGGCCAAGTAGACCGGGGCACCGGCGCCGACGCGCTCGGCGTAGTTGCCCTTGCGGAGCAGCCTGTGGATACGGCCCACCGGGAACTGAAGTCCGGCACGGTTGGAGCGGGACTTCGCCTTTCCCTTGACTTTGCCTCCCTTTCCGCGGCCAGACATGATTAAATAACGTAAACGTGCGAAGAGAACACAATATATAGGTGCGCGCGCAGCGACGAGCGAGAGCGAAATGTAGGGGAAAAAGAGTAAAGCACGATTTATATATGCACCGGCGCGGTCGCGGCTAGCTGTGTGCGGGGCGAGACGACCGGGGGCGGGGAGTACACAATAATTTTCGTCAAGGGATAACTGAAATTTGGTAGGTAGGTAGGTAGGTAGGTAGGTAGGTAGGTAGGTAGGTAGGTAGGTAGGTAGGTCCCTACCTAGGTAGGTAACCTGCCAGTTAGGTACTTAGTACGGTCGCTCAGTTCAGTCAGTCAGATAAAATTTGAGTGTGACCACCCGACACCGTGGCGCCCAGCGGGAGTCGATCTCTGTATTGTTCGTTTACTTGTAGGTGGGTAGGTAGGTAGGTAGGTAGGTAGGTAGGTAGGTAGGTATATGTATTGTTTGTTTCAGGTACAAATGCCGCCGGGTATGAGTGTGCGTGCAGCGTGCACCGAGTAGAATGTGATTAATAATAATAATACTGAACGGCGGATCTCTCAAAAGAAACATTGTATCATCGAATAATTTGATAGCCCTGAAAAGGGCTGTTTGGTGTGCGTACACCGACCACCGGCCGGCCGGCTTCGGATCGGATCGGATCGGATCGGATCGGACCGAAACGGAGGTTGTGGAGGCGGAGCGATGCGCAGCGCATTACTTCTTGGCGGCGGCTTTCTTCGCGGCGGGCTTCGCCTTGGGGGCGGCGGCCTTCTTGGGCTTAGGGGCCTTCGGCTTCTTGGTCGGGGGCTTGGCGGTCTTCTTCGCGGCGCTCTTGCCCTTAGCGGCGGGGGCGGCCTTCTTGGCGGCGACGGCGGGCTTCTTCTTCGCTGCGGCGGCGGCCTTCTTGTCCTTGGTGGTGGCGGCGGCGGCGGCAGATTTCGGCTTAGACGGCGACCCGGCGGCCGCGGCGGCGGCGGCCTTCTTCTTGGCGGCCGCGCTCGCTACCGGTTTTTTCGCCTTCTTGGCGGCGGCCGCGGAGGCGGCGGGCTTTCTCGCCGCTGCGGCGGCGGTCGCGGCGGGCTTCTTCGCACCGGAGGAGGACTTAGACTCGAGCTTGAACGATCCGGAGGCGCCCTTGCCCTTGGTCTGGATCAGCGCGCCGGACTCGACGGCGGACTTCAGGTATTTCCTGATGAAGGGGGCCATCTTCTCGGCGTCGACCTTGTACTGGGCGGCGATGTACTTCTTGATCGCTTGCAGGGACGATCCGCTGCGCTCCTTCAGCTCTTTGATGGCGCTGTTCACCATCTCGGAGGTCTTCGGGTGCGTGGGCTTCGGCTTGGGCTTCTTAGCGCCGCCGCCGCCGGCCGCGGCCTTCGCCTTCTTCGCGGGGGTTGCGGGCGCGGGGGCCTCGGAAGCGACTGCTGCGTCTGCCATCTCTAAGTAGGTAGGTAGTTAGTTAGTAGGTAGGTAATAACGGACACAAACAACGTAGCGTAGTAGGTAGGTATACACGTAGTATTAGTTCTCAGAGTTACCGTAGTGCGGCGCGTCGTCGTTGGGGTCGTCTGCAGCTGCGAGCGAAGCTCGCAGCTGTAGGTACGGGTTGTGAGACTGGGTCTCTTGTCCCGGGCTTCTTCTCCGGAGGTATCGACCCCCAGGTGATTTGGGCCGTTTAGGCTCTAGGAGGTGGGCTGTCGCTTCCCTGCTTCGTCCCGCCCAGGAGGAGCGAGATGTCCTTCCACTGAGCGGCACGTGGAGATGCCGGGTCAGCAACGTTGGGGCTGGGTAGGAGACTTCGCCGGGTTCACATCTCCTGATGAAAGGGTGGTGGTCAGGTCCCTTAGGAACTGCACCGCCCACGCACGGCGGTCTTCGGTTTGCCGCTCTAATGCGGCTAGGAGGGCCTCTATAACCTCCGCCGTACTTGGGGTGGCGGCGGGGGTGGAAGTGGCGCGGGATTCGGGGATGGCTGGCTCCGCTTGCGGGTCAGCTGTGGATGGCAGCGATGGGGCGGCCCTCTCCCTGCGCGGGCGCTGGGGCTTGGGCGGCTCTGGGGCGATGTTGGCTGCTGCGGAGGCGGCGGCGGCGGTGGCGGCAGTAGCCGCTGGGACTGCTTTTGGCAGGGGTGTCGAGGAGGCGGCGGGGTTGGTGGAGCCCTTCCTCCGTCTTCCTCGCCTCCTTTTTCTTTTGCGTGGGGCCACTGCTCCGCGCTCGGTCGGTCCGTTTGCCGGCGTGGGTCCGACAAGGGCCGTATCCGGCTGGAGCGGAGGGGCTGCAGTGGGGGTGGTCTTTTGCAGGCCAGGTTGCGTTCGTCTGTTGACGGCCCCTGGTGGAATGGGGGGGTGCAGTTTGATGCCCCTTCTTCGGGCCTCCTTCCTGAAGGCGGGGCATCTCCTGTCATTCGCAGGATGGGCCTGCTTGCAATTCGTGCAAGAGGCGGGATCGGTGAGTGGTCGTGGGCAGTCACGGGCGTAGTGCTCTTCTCCGCAGCGAACACATTTAAGGGCGCGGAAACAGAGATTGGATGCGTGCCCAAATGCTTGGCAGCGGTGGCACTGTGGAGGTCCACTGCGGCCTCTCCATCCCTCGATGGTGACACCGGGCATGTAGAGCAGTTGGGTGGTGCTGTAGAGTGCCGCCAGTTCGTCGTTCTCCAGGTGCTCCATCTGGACGAAGAAGAGACACCCGGGCCGACCTCGGCGAGCAGGGATGGGGCGAATGTACTGCACTGGGTAGCCAAGTTCCTCCAGTGCAGCGCGGATATCATCTACCGGAGTGTTGGCCGGCAGGCCGCGGATGGCGACTTTGTGGGGCTTTTGGCAGCGTGGTGCATACTGGTACCATGAAATGGCACCGTCCTTTATGCCCGCATTAAGTAGGTACCTCTGAACGGTGTTTGACTCCTCCACGGAGCGCGGCAGGAAGCGCACTCCCTTTCCAAAGGGGCGCGCGTTGGGCGGGTGGCCGAGCACTTTTCTTAGCTCCGCAAAGTGCGCGGTCCAGTTGGGCAGATTGTCCGCCACGATGGGCGGGCAGGTGCGGGGAGTCTTCGTGGTCGGCGGCGGCTGGGAGGCGGCCGGCGGGGATGCAGGCCCGCGGGAGGGCGCGGGTGCGCCGGTTGCCGCAGCATAGCTGCGCGGCGACGGCGGAGTGGCCTGTTGGCCGATGGAAGCCAGCCCGGTATACGACGTAGTGTCCAGTGACGTCGGGGCTTGGCTGGATGCGTTCTCGTGGGAGCGCTGGGCGGGCGGGCTTGTCGAGTCTGAGGAGTAAGGGCGCTGAGCGGCTGGGGCCGGCTCTAAGCGCTCCTCTTCACTGCAGGCGTCGGGGGAGCGCGGTGGGCTAGTGTGCACCACCGGGGCTGTTGGCACGCGACGGGGCCCCTGAGTGGGCTCCTCGCTGCTTGGTAGGGAGTCCAGTCTCTGCCTTTTGTCGGCTTCCTCTGGACTGCAGGTTGGTGGGCGGGGGCGCTTGGCCGAACGGTCCTCTTCTTCGTCCTTGGCCAGCCGCTCAGTGGCGGCCGCAGGCGAGGCCGAGGTTGACGGCTCAAGCGTCCTCGAAGGGGCGGCGGATGTCGGTGCGGTTGTGGATTGAGGCAGTAATCGACGGATCTTGGGTACCGGGGGTTTTCTTCCGTCCATGTCCATCGTTACTGGGCTTCACTGCACAGATTTAAGTGTCACTGTCACGGTACTTAATCTAGGACGAACACAGGAGTGTCACTGTCACTAGGCAGCAGCTCGCGGCACACTTGCTGCGCTTTTTGCCACAAAAAGCGATTGGCAAGTGTGAAGCACTGTGTCACTGTCACTGATCCGTGTTGGCACCACGCGCGGCAATCCGTCACTCCGAACACTGGGCACTGCACTTCAGTAGCACTGTAATCCAGGCACAGCAATCCGAGAGACGGGTGTCTCGACCCAGCTCACTGGCGCAGCCGGCGGTGGTCCCGTCGGAGCTAAGTGCTCAACGACGAAACGGCGCTCGGCGCGGCGGGCGGCCGGGGAGATGATGCACACGAGGGTTGGCAGGGGTGGCAACCAAGTGGGGCAGGCTACCCGGAGCGCATACCAGACGTGAGTCTGATAGCAAGCTCGACGGGCAACATACTCGCACACCAAGTTGCTTGTCGCGATGAGTTAACCGAGCGGACGGGTGGTCGCGTCAACGCTTGGAACGGCACTGTAGTGTAGTGTAGTGCCGTAGTAGTGTAGTGCGGCGCTAGTGTAGCGCGTGACCCCCCCTTGCCGGAGCTTTACGCCACGGAGAGCAGTCGTATCGCGAGACATTTTCCCGTGCGATCGTCTAGAAGTTTTCACTAGCTCTCGTCGATTTAACAACATTTTATATAATAAATAATGAACTTTCACAGTCGCCGCGAGCTCGCAGTGTGCCCTCCGGAGACCGCACTTCGGCTCTGTGCACTCGCCGAGGCACCGAGTGATCCGCGAGAGACGCTATGACACATTAAATCCGCGACTAGCGCACGCGCCAACCTCGCCCTCGGATTAAATGCAATTTTTCCACGTCGAACGGCTCCCGAAGGACGTGTCGACTCGCCACGTCGACTGCGAGGATCTCCTCTCACGGACAAGTGAACCGCATTCACCTCGGACATATACAAGTGTAACTTTTCACCTCTCAAACATCGACACTCCTAGGAGACGCGGAGCGGATTCAACGTACCGACGGAGGTCTCCATTGGTGATGTAGACTGTCTGATCGCGCTTATCATCCAGAGCGGGGTTCACAGGGAGCCACCGGATGTGGTGTGTGCACGTAGTTTGCGTGCATCGAGGTCGCCGGCGGTGGAGAGGAGCATACACGCGACACACACACCTCCCATCTTCAACGCAGGGACGGACGTCGCGACAATGTCAATGTCCACAAAGCGTATCTGTTGTGCCCAGTAATTTTTTATTTTTTTTATTTTTTTTAAAAATATTTTACTTAGTTATTTTGAGTTAGTTAGTCAGTGTGTAAGAATACCTATAAATCTATCGACTTGAGGAGGAAACAGCCCTCGCCTTCAGCTAGGCCGGCCGATCGAGAAGAGTGTTACTTACATACGGTACCTACTCACTTAGGGTACACTGTAGGGTAGAGAATCTATTTTTATTATTATTATTATTATTATTATTATTATTTTTTTTTTTTGCATAACACTACCCCCCAGTTAGGTAATAAAACATTAAGAGAGAGAGAAAAAAAAAAAAAAATTGGTAAGTTTTTGACCTAACTGATTTAAACCTAACATTTTCGAACCT
The DNA here is from genome assembly GCA_963969515.1 of Yponomeuta evonymella. Taxonomy (NCBI): domain Eukaryota; kingdom Metazoa; phylum Arthropoda; class Insecta; order Lepidoptera; family Yponomeutidae; genus Yponomeuta; species Yponomeuta evonymella. Next base: position 201,143 of record OZ018370.1, on the reverse strand, counting down.
AACCCAATGCAACCTAACGTTGTCAGACCTAACTACCTTAGTCGGTAAGTATTATACTTAGTAGGTATTTTCGAAAATTTCGTAAAACTAACGCACCAAACATTCATACAATACAGGTGGCCGCCGCCGTTGCAAGGACGGCCAGCAAACATAGGTACGCACTAGGTAGGTACATACATTAGGTATTAATATTTAGATAGGCACCTATAAATTTTAGACGCAGTCGCCAGATTTCGCTTGCGATGGTAGGTATTCACAGACAAAAACGACTCAAAAGTACCTATGTAACAAAAGTCAAGAGTTAAAATAATGCGATGGTTGTGTGTGTGTGTGTGTGTGTGTGTGTGTGTGTGTGTGTCTTCATATCGAGCCGTCTAATACAATAGAGAACACAGTGAACAATTTGCGGCCCTGAAAAGGGCCTTTTTATAGGCAGCGAGTGTACGCTGACGGCGGCGACTGCGCCGGTGGTGACATAAGCCACGAGACAGCGAGACACCGCTTAACCGCCGAAACCGTAGAGGGTGCGGCCCTGTCGCTTCAGGGCGTACACGACGTCCATGGCGGTGACGGTCTTCCTCTTCGCGTGCTCGGTGTAGGTGACGGCGTCACGGATCACGTTCTCGAGGAACACCTTCAGCACACCGCGAGTCTCCTCGTAGATGAGACCGGAGATACGCTTCACGCCGCCGCGGCGAGCGAGACGACGGATGGCGGGCTTCGTGATGCCCTGGATGTTATCACGAAGAACTTTCCTGTGACGCTTGGCTCCTCCTTTCCCCAGACCTTTTCCTCCCTTGCCACGGCCGGTCATGGCGGTGCTGGCTGGTTTTCGATTTTACAGCAAGAATACGACGTAGAGTAGAACGGGACGAACGCGCTGGCGTGCGTAGCGTACGACGACGATCTGGTGTGTGGTCGGTTTTCGGCCGCGACGCGAGTATATATAGCGGAGACGGGCCACCGCGGGGGTGAGGCAACAGAGAGGGGGGGGGGGGGGGCTCCCCTTTCCCGTCCGATACTCTATTTTTCAATTTGAATATTATTTGGTGTGACCTTAATAATTATATAGAAGTTTCTTTCTCGCGTTAAATTCATAATTTCCCTTCATACGCACGTAAGTAGTAAGAAGTAGGTATGCGAACAGTTTTCTAAAAGTCTCCGTAGTAGGCCAGAAGTAGTTTTCTTATCCGACCTCATTACTATGACGGTTATTTGTCGTACCGTACATAGGTAGGTACTTAATTTGATGCAATGGCCATAATAATTATGTAGGTACCCCTAGGTACATATCTAAGGACATCAACAATGTAATTATGTGATGATTTATGCAGCGTCCAGTGTTACCACCACTCACCACACTAGATGGATGAAGGGACCACATTAATAATATAATAATAAATATCTCACTGACAGTTGAACGTTGTCAGTAAATGAAAATACAATTATTCGCTTTAAAATAATCTCGTATCAAGATGATTTAGGTAACTTTACTGTTCGCAATAACGTGAAAGGTGTGTAGGTACCTATGTTCTGAACGCATATTTTGCATTTCAGTGGTACGACTTGGACAAAAACGTTGGTGACGTTTTTATTTATTTAGGTACCTACCTACCTACATTCATAGAAAGTGTAGGTGGTGGACATTAGAAACATAGTATAGTAGATAATTATTTTGTGTGTGTGTGTGTGTGTGTGTGTGTGTGTGTGTGTGTGTGTGTGTGTGTGTGTGTGTGTGTGTGTGTGTGTGTGTGTGTGTGTGTGTGTCGGAGAATAGAAGCTCGGTCGATTTACAGAAACGTGTCTAATCGAATTGTTTGCGGCCCTGAAAAGGGCCTTTTGTGATGTGATGCGCTGCGCGCTCGGGTGCGTGCGTGCGTGCAGATGGCCTGCCGCTTGCATTGCGCGTGATCGATTGCTTGCTTAAGCACGCTCACCGCGGATTCTGCGCGCCAGCTGAATGTCCTTCGGCATGATGGTGACGCGTTTGGCGTGGATGGCGCACAGGTTGGTGTCTTCGAAGAGACCGACCAGGTAAGCCTCGCTGGCCTCCTGGAGGGCCATCACGGCGGAGCTCTGGAAGCGAAGGTCGGTCTTGAAGTCCTGGGCGATCTCGCGGACGAGACGCTGGAAGGGCAGCTTGCGGATCAGAAGCTCGGTGCTCTTCTGGTAGCGACGGATCTCACGGAGGGCGACGGTACCGGGACGGTAACGATGGGGCTTCTTGACACCGCCGGTGGCCGGCGCGCTCTTCCGTGCCGCCTTAGTGGCCAGCTGCTTGCGGGGCGCCTTGCCACCGGTGGATTTGCGAGCGGTCTGCTTGGTGCGAGCCATTTCAGTAGAGTAGAGTTGAGTTGTTTAGGTTTGCTTTATTCGTCGGAAGTGGCGTGGAGCGGAGCGGAGCGGAGTGGAGTCGGGAGCTGCACGAACGATCGAACGTAAAGTGTAATAGTTAGTCGCGGCGTCCGCTGTATTTATATGCGTCGGGCGTTCGGGGGGAGCGCCGCGCGCCGCGCGCCGCGCGCCGCGCGCGGTAGGTAGACGGGGGCACGGGGTGCCGACTAGCCGTTCGTGATTGGTCGATAGGTTTTCGGTTCGGTTTGGACGCATAGTTCAGAAATAAAAATGTTTAGACCAACTTACCTACCCTGTCTCAGTGAGTGTAGTGTAGGTACCTACCGTATGGTATTATTGTTACAATCCATGTCGTTTCGTCGACCTAGGGTACTTACCCGCTTACATCATGCACAGACCACAAAGCTGTACTTACTTTACAACGGAGACAAACAAAGTAGGTAGGTAGGCAGGTACCTACCTACCTAAACTAAAATAACATACGGGTAAACGAACGAAGTTAATAAACGCTAAAAAAGTGTGAACATTAACTATTCCGTTCGGCGACGAACCTACCTACCTACCTACCTACTTACTTACTTACTTACTTAGCTGTCTGGCGGTATGTAGACGACTACGATGTGTGTGTGTGTGTGTGTGTGTGTGTCTGCTGCATCCTAACGTTTTGCTATCGTCGTACTAAACATTTCTGCTTTGGTCTTTGGTATTGGTAGGTAGGTACCTACTCATGTTTTCATGTTCTAACCGGCGGCGTGCCTAACAAACTCGCACACACTGAAAACACTTTTAATTAGGTGCGTGTAAGAGAAATAGGTAGGTAGGTAGGTAGGTAGGTAGGTAGGTACGAGTATCATAGCGATCGAGGCCCAGTCTAATGCATAGAAACTATCGGTCCGAAATGTTTTGTGGCCCTGAAAAGGGCCGTTTTGCTGTGCGAGCGCAGCGGCGGCGGGCGGCGACTGTGTGTGTGCGAGATCGCCGCGCTCACTTGGAGCTGGTGTACTTGGTGACGGCCTTCGTGCCCTCGCTGACGGCGTGCTTCGCCAGCTCGCCGGGCAGCAGGAGACGCACAGAGGTCTGCACCTCCCTGGAGGTGATGGTCGAGCGTTTGTTGTAGTGAGCGAGGCGGGAGGCTTCGGCGGCGATGCGCTCGAAGATGTCGTTCACGAAAGAGTTCATGATGGACATGGCCTTAGAGGAGATGCCGGTGTCGGGGTGGACCTGCTTCAGCACCTTGTAGATGTAGATAGCGTAGCTCTCCTTCCTCTTGTGCTTCTTCTTTTTCTTGTCGGACTTGGAGATGTTTTTCTGGGCCTTGCCAGATTTCTTCGCGGCTTTTCCACTAGTCTTGGGCGGCATGATCGTGCGTGCGTGCGTGCGTGCGTACGCGTTTACTTTACGAGCTCGGTGAGTCGAATGGTGGCGTTGCCGGGACGCATTTCAGTTTTTATCACGTAGCGTCGTCTCGGCCGCAGTGCGGCGAAACGAGGGTCTCGCTTCGACCAATCACAGCCAGACAGCCAGACACGGCCGTTTCGTATGCGCGCGTCGCCTTCGCGCTAGTCGCTTCGCTTCGACCGTAATAATATAATTCGACTGATTTTGCTTGCGTTTAGGTGTATTTATCATAATAATTATAATATTACATTAATTATCCGACCAAAGTTACGTTACGTTACGTTACGTTACGTTACGTTACGTTACGTTACGTCGTTGAGCGGAGCGCGGTGGTAAAGTCGTCAAAATATAAGAAGCCCGTTGTTTAAGCGCCTGCGCGATAACGCAGAGCACCGTTGCGCACCACGATAACTTAAGTTATTTTTCGTCAGGACGAACTTTTTTGACGAAGATTTTTGATATTCCAATTAAATCGTGCGTCGCCCTGTCAAGCACGTTGCTTCCGACCCAAAGTAGGTGTCTTTTTATGTAGGTATTTGTTCGAGTAAATCCAAAGTAAAATGCATTTTTGTGGAGCTGTCAAAACGGGCTCCTTACATTTCGACAACTATAGTAGTAGTAGTAGTAGTAGTAGTAGTAGTAGTAGCAGTAGCAGTAGCAGTAGCAGTAGCAGTAGCAGTAGCAGTAGCAGTAGCAGTAGCAGTAGCAGTAGCAGTAGCAGTTGTTGTTGTTGTTTAGTAGTAGTATGAATTAGTTTAAAGCAATAAGAATAAGAATATAATATATACTAATAGATGTCGCTCATAGCATTGTAAATTGCGGTATCTCCATAATGCTGAACTTTCATACCGCAATATATATATATATAGATATATAATGTTGAAAAAAGAATGGAAATAAAGCACTCGATTCTGGATATGTAGTTAGTCCAGTTAATAGTAGTTAGGGTGGCCTGAAGTAGTACTACTAATGTAGTAGTAGTACATTACCTACACAGTGTAGGTAGGTAGACGCACGTGTTCGTCGTGCTTATCGCCGGTACCTACTTACCTATTATTATTAATTTATACTTTTATTGCACTTCACCTAATGTAGGTACCTACAATACGGTCCGGTGGACCTAATGCCATAAGGTTAGCGAACCGAAAAAATGGCCGCCTTAAATTAGATCGAATCAGATCGAGATCGGCCGGTAATGAGAAAATGACTTTTTCGTCTTAGATGAAGAAATTTCGATTTTCAGTAGAATAGAAATCTCCATCCATTATTATGTAGTCAATTAACTCGGCCGCTAACTTCAAATTGGCACGGTCTACCTATGTATGTAGGTACCTAGGTGTGTCAAAGAAAAACACACACACACACGCACACACGCACACACGCACACACGCACACACGCACACACACACACACACACACACACACACACACACACACACACACACACACACACACACGCACGCACGCACGAGACGTCTCATGACCCGTCAAGAAACCGAATAGTATCGATTGAATTTGCGGCCCTGAAAAGGGCCTTTTGTTTTGTCGTGGCATGCCGCGTGACGCGAGCGAGTCGGTAAAGTGTAAAGAGCGAGAGCGAGGGCACTTAGGCTTTCTTCTCTGTCTTCTTGGGCAGGAGCACTGCCTGGATGTTGGGCAGCACACCGCCCTGCGCGATGGTCACGCCGGAGAGGAGCTTGTTCAACTCCTCGTCGTTGCGGATGGCCAGCTGAAGATGCCTGGGGATGATCCTGGTCTTCTTGTTGTCGCGGGCCGCGTTGCCGGCCAACTCGAGCACTTCAGCGGCGAGGTACTCCATGACGGCGGCCAAGTAGACCGGGGCACCGGCGCCGACGCGCTCGGCGTAGTTGCCCTTGCGGAGCAGCCTGTGGATACGGCCCACCGGGAACTGAAGTCCGGCACGGTTGGAGCGGGACTTCGCCTTTCCCTTGACTTTGCCTCCCTTTCCGCGGCCAGACATGATTAAATAACGTAAACGTGCGAAGAGAACACAATATATAGGTGCGCGCGCAGCGACGAGCGAGAGCGAAATGTAGGGGAAAAAGAGTAAAGCACGATTTATATATGCACCGGCGCGGTCGCGGCTAGCTGTGTGCGGGGCGAGACGACCGGGGGCGGGGAGTACACAATAATTTTCGTCAAGGGATAACTGAAATTTGGTAGGTAGGTAGGTAGGTAGGTAGGTAGGTAGGTAGGTAGGTAGGTAGGTAGGTAGGTCCCTACCTAGGTAGGTAACCTGCCAGTTAGGTACTTAGTACGGTCGCTCAGTTCAGTCAGTCAGATAAAATTTGAGTGTGACCACCCGACACCGTGGCGCCCAGCGGGAGTCGATCTCTGTATTGTTCGTTTACTTGTAGGTGGGTAGGTAGGTAGGTAGGTAGGTAGGTAGGTAGGTATATGTATTGTTTGTTTCAGGTACAAATGCCGCCGGGTATGAGTGTGCGTGCAGCGTGCACCGAGTAGAATGTGATTAATAATAATAATACTGAACGGCGGATCTCTCAAAAGAAACATTGTATCATCGAATAATTTGATAGCCCTGAAAAGGGCTGTTTGGTGTGCGTACACCGACCACCGGCCGGCCGGCTTCGGATCGGATCGGATCGGATCGGATCGGACCGAAACGGAGGTTGTGGAGGCGGAGCGATGCGCAGCGCATTACTTCTTGGCGGCGGCTTTCTTCGCGGCGGGCTTCGCCTTGGGGGCGGCGGCCTTCTTGGGCTTAGGGGCCTTCGGCTTCTTGGTCGGGGGCTTGGCGGTCTTCTTCGCGGCGCTCTTGCCCTTAGCGGCGGGGGCGGCCTTCTTGGCGGCGACGGCGGGCTTCTTCTTCGCTGCGGCGGCGGCCTTCTTGTCCTTGGTGGTGGCGGCGGCGGCGGCAGATTTCGGCTTAGACGGCGACCCGGCGGCCGCGGCGGCGGCGGCCTTCTTCTTGGCGGCCGCGCTCGCTACCGGTTTTTTCGCCTTCTTGGCGGCGGCCGCGGAGGCGGCGGGCTTTCTCGCCGCTGCGGCGGCGGTCGCGGCGGGCTTCTTCGCACCGGAGGAGGACTTAGACTCGAGCTTGAACGATCCGGAGGCGCCCTTGCCCTTGGTCTGGATCAGCGCGCCGGACTCGACGGCGGACTTCAGGTATTTCCTGATGAAGGGGGCCATCTTCTCGGCGTCGACCTTGTACTGGGCGGCGATGTACTTCTTGATCGCTTGCAGGGACGATCCGCTGCGCTCCTTCAGCTCTTTGATGGCGCTGTTCACCATCTCGGAGGTCTTCGGGTGCGTGGGCTTCGGCTTGGGCTTCTTAGCGCCGCCGCCGCCGGCCGCGGCCTTCGCCTTCTTCGCGGGGGTTGCGGGCGCGGGGGCCTCGGAAGCGACTGCTGCGTCTGCCATCTCTAAGTAGGTAGGTAGTTAGTTAGTAGGTAGGTAATAACGGACACAAACAACGTAGCGTAGTAGGTAGGTATACACGTAGTATTAGTTCTCAGAGTTACCGTAGTGCGGCGCTAGTGTAGCGCGTGACCCCCCCTTGCCGGAGCTTTACGCCACGGAGAGCAGTCGTATCGCGAGACATTTTCCCGTGCGATCGTCTAGAAGTTTTCACTAGCTCTCGTCGATTTAACAACATTTTATATAATAAATAATGAACTTTCACAGTCGCCGCGAGCTCGCAGTGTGCCCTCCGGAGACCGCACTTCGGCTCTGTGCACTCGCCGAGGCACCGAGTGATCCGCGAGAGACGCTATGACACATTAAATCCGCGACTAGCGCACGCGCCAACCTCGCCCTCGGATTAAATGCAATTTTTCCACGTCGAACGGCTCCCGAAGGACGTGTCGACTCGCCACGTCGACTGCGAGGATCTCCTCTCACGGACAAGTGAACCGCATTCACCTCGGACATATACAAGTGTAACTTTTCACCTCTCAAACATCGACACTCCTAGGAGACGCGGAGCGGATTCAACGTACCGACGGAGGTCTCCATTGGTGATGTAGACTGTCTGATCGCGCTTATCATCCAGAGCGGGGTTCACAGGGAGCCACCGGATGTGGTGTGTGCACGTAGTTTGCGTGCATCGAGGTCGCCGGCGGTGGAGAGGAGCATACACGCGACACACACACCTCCCATCTTCAACGCAGGGACGGACGTCGCGACAATGTCAATGTCCACAAAGCGTATCTGTTGTGCCCAGTAATTTTTTATTTTTTTTATTTTTTTTAAAAATATTTTACTTAGTTATTTTGAGTTAGTTAGTCAGTGTGTAAGAATACCTATAAATCTATCGACTTGAGGAGGAAACAGCCCTCGCCTTCAGCTAGGCCGGCCGATCGAGAAGAGTGTTACTTACATACGGTACCTACTCACTTAGGGTACACTGTAGGGTAGAGAATCTATTTTTATTATTATTATTATTATTATTATTATTATTTTTTTTTTTTGCATAACACTACCCCCCAGTTAGGTAATAAAACATTAAGAGAGAGAGAAAAAAAAAAAAAAATTGGTAAGTTTTTGACCTAACTGATTTAAACCTAACATTTTCGAACCTAACCCAATGCAACCTAACGTTGTCAGACCTAACTACCTTAGTCGGTAAGTATTATACTTAGTAGGTATTTTCGAAAATTTCGTAAAACTAACGCACCAAACATTCATACAATACAGGTGGCCGCCGCCGTTGCAAGGACGGCCAGCAAACATAGGTACGCACTAGGTAGGTACATACATTAGGTATTAATATTTAGATAGGCACCTATAAATTTTAGACGCAGTCGCCAGATTTCGCTTGCGATGGTAGGTATTCACAGACAAAAACGACTCAAAAGTACCTATGTAACAAAAGTCAAGAGTTAAAATAATGCGATGGTTGTGTGTGTGTGTGTGTGTGTGTGTGTGTGTGTGTGTGTCTTCATATCGAGCCGTCTAATACAATAGAGAACACAGTGAACAATTTGCGGCCCTGAAAAGGGCCTTTTTATAGGCAGCGAGTGTACGCTGACGGCGGCGACTGCGCCGGTGGTGACATAAGCCACGAGACAGCGAGACACCGCTTAACCGCCGAAACCGTAGAGGGTGCGGCCCTGTCGCTTCAGGGCGTACACGACGTCCATGGCGGTGACGGTCTTCCTCTTCGCGTGCTCGGTGTAGGTGACGGCGTCACGGATCACGTTCTCGAGGAACACCTTCAGCACACCGCGAGTCTCCTCGTAGATGAGACCGGAGATACGCTTCACGCCGCCGCGGCGAGCGAGACGACGGATGGCGGGCTTCGTGATGCCCTGGATGTTATCACGAAGAACTTTCCTGTGACGCTTGGCTCCTCCTTTCCCCAGACCTTTTCCTCCCTTGCCACGGCCGGTCATGGCGGTGCTGGCTGGTTTTCGATTTTACAGCAAGAATACGACGTAGAGTAGAACGGGACGAACGCGCTGGCGTGCGTAGCGTACGACGACGATCTGGTGTGTGGTCGGTTTTCGGCCGCGACGCGAGTATATATAGCGGAGACGGGCCACCGCGGGGGTGAGGCAACAGAGAGGGGGGGGGGGGGGCTCCCCTTTCCCGTCCGATACTCTATTTTTCAATTTGAATATTATTTGGTGTGACCTTAATAATTATATAGAAGTTTCTTTCTCGCGTTAAATTCATAATTTCCCTTCATACGCACGTAAGTAGTAAGAAGTAGGTATGCGAACAGTTTTCTAAAAGTCTCCGTAGTAGGCCAGAAGTAGTTTTCTTATCCGACCTCATTACTATGACGGTTATTTGTCGTACCGTACATAGGTAGGTACTTAATTTGATGCAATGGCCATAATAATTATGTAGGTACCCCTAGGTACATATCTAAGGACATCAACAATGTAATTATGTGATGATTTATGCAGCGTCCAGTGTTACCACCACTCACCACACTAGATGGATGAAGGGACCACATTAATAATATAATAATAAATATCTCACTGACAGTTGAACGTTGTCAGTAAATGAAAATACAATTATTCGCTTTAAAATAATCTCGTATCAAGATGATTTAGGTAACTTTACTGTTCGCAATAACGTGAAAGGTGTGTAGGTACCTATGTTCTGAACGCATATTTTGCATTTCAGTGGTACGACTTGGACAAAAACGTTGGTGACGTTTTTATTTATTTAGGTACCTACCTACCTACATTCATAGAAAGTGTAGGTGGTGGACATTAGAAACATAGTATAGTAGATAATTATTTTGTGTGTGTGTGTGTGTGTGTGTGTGTGTGTGTGTGTGTGTGTGTGTGTGTGTGTGTGTGTGTGTGTGTGTGTGTGTGTGTGTGTGTCGGAGAATAGAAGCTCGGTCGATTTACAGAAACGTGTCTAATCGAATTGTTTGCGGCCCTGAAAAGGGCCTTTTGTGATGTGATGCGCTGCGCGCTCGGGTGCGTGCGTGCGTGCAGATGGCCTGCCGCTTGCATTGCGCGTGATCGATTGCTTGCTTAAGCACGCTCACCGCGGATTCTGCGCGCCAGCTGAATGTCCTTCGGCATGATGGTGACGCGTTTGGCGTGGATGGCGCACAGGTTGGTGTCTTCGAAGAGACCGACCAGGTAAGCCTCGCTGGCCTCCTGGAGGGCCATCACGGCGGAGCTCTGGAAGCGAAGGTCGGTCTTGAAGTCCTGGGCGATCTCGCGGACGAGACGCTGGAAGGGCAGCTTGCGGATCAGAAGCTCGGTGCTCTTCTGGTAGCGACGGATCTCACGGAGGGCGACGGTACCGGGACGGTAACGATGGGGCTTCTTGACACCGCCGGTGGCCGGCGCGCTCTTCCGTGCCGCCTTAGTGGCCAGCTGCTTGCGGGGCGCCTTGCCACCGGTGGATTTGCGAGCGGTCTGCTTGGTGCGAGCCATTTCAGTAGAGTAGAGTTGAGTTGTTTAGGTTTGCTTTATTCGTCGGAAGTGGCGTGGAGCGGAGCGGAGCGGAGTGGAGTCGGGAGCTGCACGAACGATCGAACGTAAAGTGTAATAGTTAGTCGCGGCGTCCGCTGTATTTATATGCGTCGGGCGTTCGGGGGGAGCGCCGCGCGCCGCGCGCCGCGCGCCGCGCGCGGTAGGTAGACGGGGGCACGGGGTGCCGACTAGCCGTTCGTGATTGGTCGATAGGTTTTCGGTTCGGTTTGGACGCATAGTTCAGAAATAAAAATGTTTAGACCAACTTACCTACCCTGTCTCAGTGAGTGTAGTGTAGGTACCTACCGTATGGTATTATTGTTACAATCCATGTCGTTTCGTCGACCTAGGGTACTTACCCGCTTACATCATGCACAGACCACAAAGCTGTACTTACTTTACAACGGAGACAAACAAAGTAGGTAGGTAGGCAGGTACCTACCTACCTAAACTAAAATAACATACGGGTAAACGAACGAAGTTAATAAACGCTAAAAAAGTGTGAACATTAACTATTCCGTTCGGCGACGAACCTACCTACCTACCTACCTACTTACTTACTTACTTACTTAGCTGTCTGGCGGTATGTAGACGACTACGATGTGTGTGTGTGTGTGTGTGTGTGTGTCTGCTGCATCCTAACGTTTTGCTATCGTCGTACTAAACATTTCTGCTTTGGTCTTTGGTATTGGTAGGTAGGTACCTACTCATGTTTTCATGTTCTAACCGGCGGCGTGCCTAACAAACTCGCACACACTGAAAACACTTTTAATTAGGTGCGTGTAAGAGAAATAGGTAGGTAGGTAGGTAGGTAGGTAGGTAGGTACGAGTATCATAGCGATCGAGGCCCAGTCTAATGCATAGAAACTATCGGTCCGAAATGTTTTGTGGCCCTGAAAAGGGCCGTTTTGCTGTGCGAGCGCAGCGGCGGCGGGCGGCGACTGTGTGTGTGCGAGATCGCCGCGCTCACTTGGAGCTGGTGTACTTGGTGACGGCCTTCGTGCCCTCGCTGACGGCGTGCTTCGCCAGCTCGCCGGGCAGCAGGAGACGCACAGAGGTCTGCACCTCCCTGGAGGTGATGGTCGAGCGTTTGTTGTAGTGAGCGAGGCGGGAGGCTTCGGCGGCGATGCGCTCGAAGATGTCGTTCACGAAAGAGTTCATGATGGACATGGCCTTAGAGGAGATGCCGGTGTCGGGGTGGACCTGCTTCAGCACCTTGTAGATGTAGATAGCGTAGCTCTCCTTCCTCTTGTGCTTCTTCTTTTTCTTGTCGGACTTGGAGATGTTTTTCTGGGCCTTGCCAGATTTCTTCGCGGCTTTTCCACTAGTCTTGGGCGGCATGATCGTGCGTGCGTGCGTGCGTGCGTACGCGTTTACTTTACGAGCTCGGTGAGTCGAATGGTGGCGTTGCCGGGACGCATTTCAGTTTTTATCACGTAGCGTCGTCTCGGCCGCAGTGCGGCGAAACGAGGGTCTCGCTTCGACCAATCACAGCCAGACAGCCAGACACGGCCGTTTCGTATGCGCGCGTCGCCTTCGCGCTAGTCGCTTCGCTTCGACCGTAATAATATAATTCGACTGATTTTGCTTGCGTTTAGGTGTATTTATCATAATAATTATAATATTACATTAATTATCCGACCAAAGTTACGTTACGTTACGTTACGTTACGTTACGTTACGTTACGTTACGTCGTTGAGCGGAGCGCGGTGGTAAAGTCGTCAAAATATAAGAAGCCCGTTGTTTAAGCGCCTGCGCGATAACGCAGAGCACCGTTGCGCACCACGATAACTTAAGTTATTTTTCGTCAGGACGAACTTTTTTGACGAAGATTTTTGATATTCCAATTAAATCGTGCGTCGCCCTGTCAAGCACGTTGCTTCCGACCCAAAGTAGGTGTCTTTTTATGTAGGTATTTGTTCGAGTAAATCCAAAGTAAAATGCATTTTTGTGGAGCTGTCAAAACGGGCTCCTTACATTTCGACAACTATAGTAGTAGTAGTAGTAGTAGTAGTAGTAGTAGTAGCAGTAGCAGTAGCAGTAGCAGTAGCAGTAGCAGTAGCAGTAGCAGTAGCAGTAGCAGTAGCAGTAGCAGTAGCAGTTGTTGTTGTTGTTTAGTAGTAGTATGAATTAGTTTAAAGCAATAAGAATAAGAATATAATATATACTAATAGATGTCGCTCATAGCATTGTAAATTGCGGTATCTCCATAATGCTGAACTTTCATACCGCAATATATATATATATAGATATATAATGTTGAAAAAAGAATGGAAATAAAGCACTCGATTCTGGATATGTAGTTAGTCCAGTTAATAGTAGTTAGGGTGGCCTGAAGTAGTACTACTAATGTAGTAGTAGTACATTACCTACACAGTGTAGGTAGGTAGACGCACGTGTTCGTCGTGCTTATCGCCGGTACCTACTTACCTATTATTATTAATTTATACTTTTATTGCACTTCACCTAATGTAGGTACCTACAATACGGTCCGGTGGACCTAATGCCATAAGGTTAGCGAACCGAAAAAATGGCCGCCTTAAATTAGATCGAATCAGATCGAGATCGGCCGGTAATGAGAAAATGACTTTTTCGTCTTAGATGAAGAAATTTCGATTTTCAGTAGAATAGAAATCTCCATCCATTATTATGTAGTCAATTAACTCGGCCGCTAACTTCAAATTGGCACGGTCTACCTATGTATGTAGGTACCTAGGTGTGTCAAAGAAAAACACACACACACACGCACACACGCACACACGCACACACGCACACACGCACACACACACACACACACACACACACACACACACACACACACACACACACACACACACACACGCACGCACGCACGAGACGTCTCATGACCCGTCAAGAAACCGAATAGTATCGATTGAATTTGCGGCCCTGAAAAGGGCCTTTTGTTTTGTCGTGGCATGCCGCGTGACGCGAGCGAGTCGGTAAAGTGTAAAGAGCGAGAGCGAGGGCACTTAGGCTTTCTTCTCTGTCTTCTTGGGCAGGAGCACTGCCTGGATGTTGGGCAGCACACCGCCCTGCGCGATGGTCACGCCGGAGAGGAGCTTGTTCAACTCCTCGTCGTTGCGGATGGCCAGCTGAAGATGCCTGGGGATGATCCTGGTCTTCTTGTTGTCGCGGGCCGCGTTGCCGGCCAACTCGAGCACTTCAGCGGCGAGGTACTCCATGACGGCGGCCAAGTAGACCGGGGCACCGGCGCCGACGCGCTCGGCGTAGTTGCCCTTGCGGAGCAGCCTGTGGATACGGCCCACCGGGAACTGAAGTCCGGCACGGTTGGAGCGGGACTTCGCCTTTCCCTTGACTTTGCCTCCCTTTCCGCGGCCAGACATGATTAAATAACGTAAACGTGCGAAGAGAACACAATATATAGGTGCGCGCGCAGCGACGAGCGAGAGCGAAATGTAGGGGAAAAAGAGTAAAGCACGATTTATATATGCACCGGCGCGGTCGCGGCTAGCTGTGTGCGGGGCGAGACGACCGGGGGCGGGGAGTACACAATAATTTTCGTCAAGGGATAACTGAAATTTGGTAGGTAGGTAGGTAGGTAGGTAGGTAGGTAGGTAGGTAGGTAGGTAGGTAGGTAGGTCCCTACCTAGGTAGGTAACCTGCCAGTTAGGTACTTAGTACGGTCGCTCAGTTCAGTCAGTCAGATAAAATTTGAGTGTGACCACCCGACACCGTGGCGCCCAGCGGGAGTCGATCTCTGTATTGTTCGTTTACTTGTAGGTGGGTAGGTAGGTAGGTAGGTAGGTAGGTAGGTAGGTAGGTATATGTATTGTTTGTTTCAGGTACAAATGCCGCCGGGTATGAGTGTGCGTGCAGCGTGCACCGAGTAGAATGTGATTAATAATAATAATACTGAACGGCGGATCTCTCAAAAGAAACATTGTATCATCGAATAATTTGATAGCCCTGAAAAGGGCTGTTTGGTGTGCGTACACCGACCACCGGCCGGCCGGCTTCGGATCGGATCGGATCGGATCGGATCGGACCGAAACGGAGGTTGTGGAGGCGGAGCGATGCGCAGCGCATTACTTCTTGGCGGCGGCTTTCTTCGCGGCGGGCTTCGCCTTGGGGGCGGCGGCCTTCTTGGGCTTAGGGGCCTTCGGCTTCTTGGTCGGGGGCTTGGCGGTCTTCTTCGCGGCGCTCTTGCCCTTAGCGGCGGGGGCGGCCTTCTTGGCGGCGACGGCGGGCTTCTTCTTCGCTGCGGCGGCGGCCTTCTTGTCCTTGGTGGTGGCGGCGGCGGCGGCAGATTTCGGCTTAGACGGCGACCCGGCGGCCGCGGCGGCGGCGGCCTTCTTCTTGGCGGCCGCGCTCGCTACCGGTTTTTTCGCCTTCTTGGCGGCGGCCGCGGAGGCGGCGGGCTTTCTCGCCGCTGCGGCGGCGGTCGCGGCGGGCTTCTTCGCACCGGAGGAGGACTTAGACTCGAGCTTGAACGATCCGGAGGCGCCCTTGCCCTTGGTCTGGATCAGCGCGCCGGACTCGACGGCGGACTTCAGGTATTTCCTGATGAAGGGGGCCATCTTCTCGGCGTCGACCTTGTACTGGGCGGCGATGTACTTCTTGATCGCTTGCAGGGACGATCCGCTGCGCTCCTTCAGCTCTTTGATGGCGCTGTTCACCATCTCGGAGGTCTTCGGGTGCGTGGGCTTCGGCTTGGGCTTCTTAGCGCCGCCGCCGCCGGCCGCGGCCTTCGCCTTCTTCGCGGGGGTTGCGGGCGCGGGGGCCTCGGAAGCGACTGCTGCGTCTGCCATCTCTAAGTAGGTAGGTAGTTAGTTAGTAGGTAGGTAATAACGGACACAAACAACGTAGCGTAGTAGGTAGGTATACACGTAGTATTAGTTCTCAGAGTTACCGTAGTGCGGCGCGTCGTCGTTGGGGTCGTCTGCAGCTGCGAGCGAAGCTCGCAGCTGTAGGTACGGGTTGTGAGACTGGGTCTCTTGTCCCGGGCTTCTTCTCCGGAGGTATCGACCCCCAGGTGATTTGGGCCGTTTAGGCTCTAGGAGGTGGGCTGTCGCTTCCCTGCTTCGTCCCGCCCAGGAGGAGCGAGATGTCCTTCCACTGAGCGGCACGTGGAGATGCCGGGTCAGCAACGTTGGGGCTGGGTAGGAGACTTCGCCGGGTTCACATCTCCTGATGAAAGGGTGGTGGTCAGGTCCCTTAGGAACTGCACCGCCCACGCACGGCGGTCTTCGGTTTGCCGCTCTAATGCGGCTAGGAGGGCCTCTATAACCTCCGCCGTACTTGGGGTGGCGGCGGGGGTGGAAGTGGCGCGGGATTCGGGGATGGCTGGCTCCGCTTGCGGGTCAGCTGTGGATGGCAGCGATGGGGCGGCCCTCTCCCTGCGCGGGCGCTGGGGCTTGGGCGGCTCTGGGGCGATGTTGGCTGCTGCGGAGGCGGCGGCGGCGGTGGCGGCAGTAGCCGCTGGGACTGCTTTTGGCAGGGGTGTCGAGGAGGCGGCGGGGTTGGTGGAGCCCTTCCTCCGTCTTCCTCGCCTCCTTTTTCTTTTGCGTGGGGCCACTGCTCCGCGCTCGGTCGGTCCGTTTGCCGGCGTGGGTCCGACAAGGGCCGTATCCGGCTGGAGCGGAGGGGCTGCAGTGGGGGTGGTCTTTTGCAGGCCAGGTTGCGTTCGTCTGTTGACGGCCCCTGGTGGAATGGGGGGGTGCAGTTTGATGCCCCTTCTTCGGGCCTCCTTCCTGAAGGCGGGGCATCTCCTGTCATTCGCAGGATGGGCCTGCTTGCAATTCGTGCAAGAGGCGGGATCGGTGAGTGGTCGTGGGCAGTCACGGGCGTAGTGCTCTTCTCCGCAGCGAACACATTTAAGGGCGCGGAAACAGAGATTGGATGCGTGCCCAAATGCTTGGCAGCGGTGGCACTGTGGAGGTCCACTGCGGCCTCTCCATCCCTCGATGGTGACACCGGGCATGTAGAGCAGTTGGGTGGTGCTGTAGAGTGCCGCCAGTTCGTCGTTCTCCAGGTGCTCCATCTGGACGAAGAAGAGACACCCGGGCCGACCTCGGCGAGCAGGGATGGGGCGAATGTACTGCACTGGGTAGCCAAGTTCCTCCAGTGCAGCGCGGATATCATCTACCGGAGTGTTGGCCGGCAGGCCGCGGATGGCGACTTTGTGGGGCTTTTGGCAGCGTGGTGC
The DNA here is from genome assembly GCA_963969515.1 of Yponomeuta evonymella. Lineage (NCBI taxonomy): Eukaryota > Metazoa > Arthropoda > Insecta > Lepidoptera > Yponomeutidae > Yponomeuta > Yponomeuta evonymella. The sequence goes on along the minus strand of OZ018370.1, from coordinate 184,274 downwards.
ATACTGGTACCATGAAATGGCACCGTCCTTTATGCCCGCATTAAGTAGGTACCTCTGAACGGTGTTTGACTCCTCCACGGAGCGCGGCAGGAAGCGCACTCCCTTTCCAAAGGGGCGCGCGTTGGGCGGGTGGCCGAGCACTTTTCTTAGCTCCGCAAAGTGCGCGGTCCAGTTGGGCAGATTGTCCGCCACGATGGGCGGGCAGGTGCGGGGAGTCTTCGTGGTCGGCGGCGGCTGGGAGGCGGCCGGCGGGGATGCAGGCCCGCGGGAGGGCGCGGGTGCGCCGGTTGCCGCAGCATAGCTGCGCGGCGACGGCGGAGTGGCCTGTTGGCCGATGGAAGCCAGCCCGGTATACGACGTAGTGTCCAGTGACGTCGGGGCTTGGCTGGATGCGTTCTCGTGGGAGCGCTGGGCGGGCGGGCTTGTCGAGTCTGAGGAGTAAGGGCGCTGAGCGGCTGGGGCCGGCTCTAAGCGCTCCTCTTCACTGCAGGCGTCGGGGGAGCGCGGTGGGCTAGTGTGCACCACCGGGGCTGTTGGCACGCGACGGGGCCCCTGAGTGGGCTCCTCGCTGCTTGGTAGGGAGTCCAGTCTCTGCCTTTTGTCGGCTTCCTCTGGACTGCAGGTTGGTGGGCGGGGGCGCTTGGCCGAACGGTCCTCTTCTTCGTCCTTGGCCAGCCGCTCAGTGGCGGCCGCAGGCGAGGCCGAGGTTGACGGCTCAAGCGTCCTCGAAGGGGCGGCGGATGTCGGTGCGGTTGTGGATTGAGGCAGTAATCGACGGATCTTGGGTACCGGGGGTTTTCTTCCGTCCATGTCCATCGTTACTGGGCTTCACTGCACAGATTTAAGTGTCACTGTCACGGTACTTAATCTAGGACGAACACAGGAGTGTCACTGTCACTAGGCAGCAGCTCGCGGCACACTTGCTGCGCTTTTTGCCACAAAAAGCGATTGGCAAGTGTGAAGCACTGTGTCACTGTCACTGATCCGTGTTGGCACCACGCGCGGCAATCCGTCACTCCGAACACTGGGCACTGCACTTCAGTAGCACTGTAATCCAGGCACAGCAATCCGAGAGACGGGTGTCTCGACCCAGCTCACTGGCGCAGCCGGCGGTGGTCCCGTCGGAGCTAAGTGCTCAACGACGAAACGGCGCTCGGCGCGGCGGGCGGCCGGGGAGATGATGCACACGAGGGTTGGCAGGGGTGGCAACCAAGTGGGGCAGGCTACCCGGAGCGCATACCAGACGTGAGTCTGATAGCAAGCTCGACGGGCAACATACTCGCACACCAAGTTGCTTGTCGCGATGAGTTAACCGAGCGGACGGGTGGTCGCGTCAACGCTTGGAACGGCACTGTAGTGTAGTGTAGTGCCGTAGTAGTGTAGTGCGGCGCTAGTGTAGCGCGTGACCCCCCCTTGCCGGAGCTTTACGCCACGGAGAGCAGTCGTATCGCGAGACATTTTCCCGTGCGATCGTCTAGAAGTTTTCACTAGCTCTCGTCGATTTAACAACATTTTATATAATAAATAATGAACTTTCACAGTCGCCGCGAGCTCGCAGTGTGCCCTCCGGAGACCGCACTTCGGCTCTGTGCACTCGCCGAGGCACCGAGTGATCCGCGAGAGACGCTATGACACATTAAATCCGCGACTAGCGCACGCGCCAACCTCGCCCTCGGATTAAATGCAATTTTTCCACGTCGAACGGCTCCCGAAGGACGTGTCGACTCGCCACGTCGACTGCGAGGATCTCCTCTCACGGACAAGTGAACCGCATTCACCTCGGACATATACAAGTGTAACTTTTCACCTCTCAAACATCGACACTCCTAGGAGACGCGGAGCGGATTCAACGTACCGACGGAGGTCTCCATTGGTGATGTAGACTGTCTGATCGCGCTTATCATCCAGAGCGGGGTTCACAGGGAGCCACCGGATGTGGTGTGTGCACGTAGTTTGCGTGCATCGAGGTCGCCGGCGGTGGAGAGGAGCATACACGCGACACACACACCTCCCATCTTCAACGCAGGGACGGACGTCGCGACAATGTCAATGTCCACAAAGCGTATCTGTTGTGCCCAGTAATTTTTTATTTTTTTTATTTTTTTTAAAAATATTTTACTTAGTTATTTTGAGTTAGTTAGTCAGTGTGTAAGAATACCTATAAATCTATCGACTTGAGGAGGAAACAGCCCTCGCCTTCAGCTAGGCCGGCCGATCGAGAAGAGTGTTACTTACATACGGTACCTACTCACTTAGGGTACACTGTAGGGTAGAGAATCTATTTTTATTATTATTATTATTATTATTATTATTATTTTTTTTTTTTGCATAACACTACCCCCCAGTTAGGTAATAAAACATTAAGAGAGAGAGAAAAAAAAAAAAAAATTGGTAAGTTTTTGACCTAACTGATTTAAACCTAACATTTTCGAACCTAACCCAATGCAACCTAACGTTGTCAGACCTAACTACCTTAGTCGGTAAGTATTATACTTAGTAGGTATTTTCGAAAATTTCGTAAAACTAACGCACCAAACATTCATACAATACAGGTGGCCGCCGCCGTTGCAAGGACGGCCAGCAAACATAGGTACGCACTAGGTAGGTACATACATTAGGTATTAATATTTAGATAGGCACCTATAAATTTTAGACGCAGTCGCCAGATTTCGCTTGCGATGGTAGGTATTCACAGACAAAAACGACTCAAAAGTACCTATGTAACAAAAGTCAAGAGTTAAAATAATGCGATGGTTGTGTGTGTGTGTGTGTGTGTGTGTGTGTGTGTGTGTGTCTTCATATCGAGCCGTCTAATACAATAGAGAACACAGTGAACAATTTGCGGCCCTGAAAAGGGCCTTTTTATAGGCAGCGAGTGTACGCTGACGGCGGCGACTGCGCCGGTGGTGACATAAGCCACGAGACAGCGAGACACCGCTTAACCGCCGAAACCGTAGAGGGTGCGGCCCTGTCGCTTCAGGGCGTACACGACGTCCATGGCGGTGACGGTCTTCCTCTTCGCGTGCTCGGTGTAGGTGACGGCGTCACGGATCACGTTCTCGAGGAACACCTTCAGCACACCGCGAGTCTCCTCGTAGATGAGACCGGAGATACGCTTCACGCCGCCGCGGCGAGCGAGACGACGGATGGCGGGCTTCGTGATGCCCTGGATGTTATCACGAAGAACTTTCCTGTGACGCTTGGCTCCTCCTTTCCCCAGACCTTTTCCTCCCTTGCCACGGCCGGTCATGGCGGTGCTGGCTGGTTTTCGATTTTACAGCAAGAATACGACGTAGAGTAGAACGGGACGAACGCGCTGGCGTGCGTAGCGTACGACGACGATCTGGTGTGTGGTCGGTTTTCGGCCGCGACGCGAGTATATATAGCGGAGACGGGCCACCGCGGGGGTGAGGCAACAGAGAGGGGGGGGGGGGGGGGCTCCCCTTTCCCGTCCGATACTCTATTTTTCAATTTGAATATTATTTGGTGTGACCTTAATAATTATATAGAAGTTTCTTTCTCGCGTTAAATTCATAATTTCCCTTCATACGCACGTAAGTAGTAAGAAGTAGGTATGCGAACAGTTTTCTAAAAGTCTCCGTAGTAGGCCAGAAGTAGTTTTCTTATCCGACCTCATTACTATGACGGTTATTTGTCGTACCGTACATAGGTAGGTACTTAATTTGATGCAATGGCCATAATAATTATGTAGGTACCCCTAGGTACATATCTAAGGACATCAACAATGTAATTATGTGATGATTTATGCAGCGTCCAGTGTTACCACCACTCACCACACTAGATGGATGAAGGGACCACATTAATAATATAATAATAAATATCTCACTGACAGTTGAACGTTGTCAGTAAATGAAAATACAATTATTCGCTTTAAAATAATCTCGTATCAAGATGATTTAGGTAACTTTACTGTTCGCAATAACGTGAAAGGTGTGTAGGTACCTATGTTCTGAACGCATATTTTGCATTTCAGTGGTACGACTTGGACAAAAACGTTGGTGACGTTTTTATTTATTTAGGTACCTACCTACCTACATTCATAGAAAGTGTAGGTGGTGGACATTAGAAACATAGTATAGTAGATAATTATTTTGTGTGTGTGTGTGTGTGTGTGTGTGTGTGTGTGTGTGTGTGTGTGTGTGTGTGTCGGAGAATAGAAGCTCGGTCGATTTACAGAAACGTGTCTAATCGAATTGTTTGCGGCCCTGAAAAGGGCCTTTTGTGATGTGATGCGCTGCGCGCTCGGGTGCGTGCGTGCGTGCAGATGGCCTGCCGCTTGCATTGCGCGTGATCGATTGCTTGCTTAAGCACGCTCACCGCGGATTCTGCGCGCCAGCTGAATGTCCTTCGGCATGATGGTGACGCGTTTGGCGTGGATGGCGCACAGGTTGGTGTCTTCGAAGAGACCGACCAGGTAAGCCTCGCTGGCCTCCTGGAGGGCCATCACGGCGGAGCTCTGGAAGCGAAGGTCGGTCTTGAAGTCCTGGGCGATCTCGCGGACGAGACGCTGGAAGGGCAGCTTGCGGATCAGAAGCTCGGTGCTCTTCTGGTAGCGACGGATCTCACGGAGGGCGACGGTACCGGGACGGTAACGATGGGGCTTCTTGACACCGCCGGTGGCCGGCGCGCTCTTCCGTGCCGCCTTAGTGGCCAGCTGCTTGCGGGGCGCCTTGCCACCGGTGGATTTGCGAGCGGTCTGCTTGGTGCGAGCCATTTCAGTAGAGTAGAGTTGAGTTGTTTAGGTTTGCTTTATTCGTCGGAAGTGGCGTGGAGCGGAGCGGAGCGGAGTGGAGTCGGGAGCTGCACGAACGATCGAACGTAAAGTGTAATAGTTAGTCGCGGCGTCCGCTGTATTTATATGCGTCGGGCGTTCGGGGGGAGCGCCGCGCGCCGCGCGCCGCGCGCCGCGCGCGGTAGGTAGACGGGGGCACGGGGTGCCGACTAGCCGTTCGTGATTGGTCGATAGGTTTTCGGTTCGGTTTGGACGCATAGTTCAGAAATAAAAATGTTTAGACCAACTTACCTACCCTGTCTCAGTGAGTGTAGTGTAGGTACCTACCGTATGGTATTATTGTTACAATCCATGTCGTTTCGTCGACCTAGGGTACTTACCCGCTTACATCATGCACAGACCACAAAGCTGTACTTACTTTACAACGGAGACAAACAAAGTAGGTAGGTAGGCAGGTACCTACCTACCTAAATGCCCCCCCTCATCATCCCCCACCAATTTGGTTTTCGGGCAATTCACTCTTGCCCCCAACAAGTCCACCGCATAGTAGAGTATATTCTAGGCGGGTTTTTCCCCAGACGCGAAAAGACGGTAGCCGTCCTATTCGATGTCGCCAAGGCCTTCGATAAGGTCTGGCACGCAGGGCTAATTTTTAAGTTGTATGAGCTGGGTCTCCCCGACCGACTTGTCCGCATCTTAGCTTCCTTTCTGAAGGACCGCTCCTTCCGCTTTAGACACGAGGGCATTCTCTCTTCCCTCCGCCCCCTCAGAGCCGGGGTCCCGCAAGGCTCCGTGCTCTCCCCCCTCCTGTACATTTCGTACACAAATGACATCCCCATCCCCCGCAATGGGGTCCAACTGTCACTTTTCGCTGACGACACCGCACTCTACTGCAAGAGTCGGAAAATGTCAGTCATCCTTAATAGGCTCCAATCCGCGGTCGATGAGCTAGGTGCCTGGTTCAGGCTCTGGCGAATCGAGGTCAACCCGGAAAAGAGCACCGCGATCCGTTTCGACCACAAGGTCCGCCGCGGTCTCTCCGACCGACCTATCCGTATGTTAGGTACCGCAGTCCCCTGGCGTTCCACCGCCAAATACCTAGGTGTCACCCTGGACAGCAGACTGACATTTAGGCCTCACATCCGGAAGGTGACCCGGACCGCTAGATTCTACCTAGGCCGCCTATCCTCCATGATAGGCCGACACAGTAGGATGTCCCCTAGGAACAAGCGAACACTCTATAAGGTTTGCATTCGCCCCGTGCTGACTTACGCGGCACCCGTCTTCGCCCACGCGTCCCCCAAAGCCCTGTACGAACTTCAGAAAGTTCAAAATCTTTTCATTCGTAGAGCTCTGAACGCCCACTGGTGTGTCAGAAATGCCGACCTCCATCGGGATATGGAGATTCCAACCATACAACAATTTATTAAATCTCTTTCAGAGACTTTCTTTAGCACGGCCGAAGTGCACCCCAACCCCCTTATCCGCCAAGCAGCGGACTACACTCCCCCCACGACGAACCCCCGTTACCTGGTGCGCAGGCCCAGGAACGCCCTCGTCGACCCCCCCGATAAACTTTCATCTGACCTGGACCGCCTACTAGAGGCCCAGTCCCAGTCAGAAGTAGCTCCCGCTCCCGCCTCCGCCGGTGTCCCCACCGGCGTCCCCACCTCTCCCTCCTAGCCGCGGTCACGATGTGACGAGCAGTCCCAAGCGGACGCTCCCTTAAGGAGCTCCGCTGCGCGCCCTCCTCGGCTTCGAGGTGGGTCGCTCACGATATAGGTTTAGGGGTCCTTAGGACCAAACCAGCCCCCAGGTGGTGAGTGTAGGTACCTACCGTATGGTATTATTGTTACAATCCATGTCGTTTCGTCGACCTAGGGTACTTACCCGCTTACATCATGCACAGACCACAAAGCTGTACTTACTTTACAACGGAGACAAACAAAGTAGGTAGGTAGGCAGGTACCTACCTACCTAAACTAAAATAACATACGGGTAAACGAACGAAGTTAATAAACGCTAAAAAAGTGTGAACATTAACTATTCCGTTCGGCGACGAACCTACCTACCTACCTACCTACTTACTTACTTACTTACTTAGCTGTCTGGCGGTATGTAGACGACTACGATGTGTGTGTGTGTGTGTGTGTGTGTGTCTGCTGCATCCTAACGTTTTGCTATCGTCGTACTAAACATTTCTGCTTTGGTCTTTGGTATTGGTAGGTAGGTACCTACTCATGTTTTCATGTTCTAACCGGCGGCGTGCCTAACAAACTCGCACACACTGAAAACACTTTTAATTAGGTGCGTGTAAGAGAAATAGGTAGGTAGGTAGGTAGGTAGGTAGGTAGGTACGAGTATCATAGCGATCGAGGCCCAGTCTAATGCATAGAAACTATCGGTCCGAAATGTTTTGTGGCCCTGAAAAGGGCCGTTTTGCTGTGCGAGCGCAGCGGCGGCGGGCGGCGACTGTGTGTGTGCGAGATCGCCGCGCTCACTTGGAGCTGGTGTACTTGGTGACGGCCTTCGTGCCCTCGCTGACGGCGTGCTTCGCCAGCTCGCCGGGCAGCAGGAGACGCACAGAGGTCTGCACCTCCCTGGAGGTGATGGTCGAGCGTTTGTTGTAGTGAGCGAGGCGGGAGGCTTCGGCGGCGATGCGCTCGAAGATGTCGTTCACGAAAGAGTTCATGATGGACATGGCCTTAGAGGAGATGCCGGTGTCGGGGTGGACCTGCTTCAGCACCTTGTAGATGTAGATAGCGTAGCTCTCCTTCCTCTTGTGCTTCTTCTTTTTCTTGTCGGACTTGGAGATGTTTTTCTGGGCCTTGCCAGATTTCTTCGCGGCTTTTCCACTAGTCTTGGGCGGCATGATCGTGCGTGCGTGCGTGCGTGCGTACGCGTTTACTTTACGAGCTCGGTGAGTCGAATGGTGGCGTTGCCGGGACGCATTTCAGTTTTTATCACGTAGCGTCGTCTCGGCCGCAGTGCGGCGAAACGAGGGTCTCGCTTCGACCAATCACAGCCAGACAGCCAGACACGGCCGTTTCGTATGCGCGCGTCGCCTTCGCGCTAGTCGCTTCGCTTCGACCGTAATAATATAATTCGACTGATTTTGCTTGCGTTTAGGTGTATTTATCATAATAATTATAATATTACATTAATTATCCGACCAAAGTTACGTTACGTTACGTTACGTTACGTTACGTTACGTTACGTTACGTCGTTGAGCGGAGCGCGGTGGTAAAGTCGTCAAAATATAAGAAGCCCGTTGTTTAAGCGCCTGCGCGATAACGCAGAGCACCGTTGCGCACCACGATAACTTAAGTTATTTTTCGTCAGGACGAACTTTTTTGACGAAGATTTTTGATATTCCAATTAAATCGTGCGTCGCCCTGTCAAGCACGTTGCTTCCGACCCAAAGTAGGTGTCTTTTTATGTAGGTATTTGTTCGAGTAAATCCAAAGTAAAATGCATTTTTGTGGAGCTGTCAAAACGGGCTCCTTACATTTCGACAACTATAGTAGTAGTAGTAGTAGTAGTAGTAGTAGTAGTAGCAGTAGCAGTAGCAGTAGCAGTAGCAGTAGCAGTAGCAGTAGCAGTAGCAGTAGCAGTAGCAGTAGCAGTAGCAGTTGTTGTTGTTGTTTAGTAGTAGTATGAATTAGTTTAAAGCAATAAGAATAAGAATATAATATATACTAATAGATGTCGCTCATAGCATTGTAAATTGCGGTATCTCCATAATGCTGAACTTTCATACCGCAATATATATATATATAGATATATAATGTTGAAAAAAGAATGGAAATAAAGCACTCGATTCTGGATATGTAGTTAGTCCAGTTAATAGTAGTTAGGGTGGCCTGAAGTAGTACTACTAATGTAGTAGTAGTACATTACCTACACAGTGTAGGTAGGTAGACGCACGTGTTCGTCGTGCTTATCGCCGGTACCTACTTACCTATTATTATTAATTTATACTTTTATTGCACTTCACCTAATGTAGGTACCTACAATACGGTCCGGTGGACCTAATGCCATAAGGTTAGCGAACCGAAAAAATGGCCGCCTTAAATTAGATCGAATCAGATCGAGATCGGCCGGTAATGAGAAAATGACTTTTTCGTCTTAGATGAAGAAATTTCGATTTTCAGTAGAATAGAAATCTCCATCCATTATTATGTAGTCAATTAACTCGGCCGCTAACTTCAAATTGGCACGGTCTACCTATGTATGTAGGTACCTAGGTGTGTCAAAGAAAAACACACACACACACGCACACACGCACACACGCACACACGCACACACGCACACACACACACACACACACACACACACACACACACGCACGCACGCACGAGACGTCTCATGACCCGTCAAGAAACCGAATAGTATCGATTGAATTTGCGGCCCTGAAAAGGGCCTTTTGTTTTGTCGTGGCATGCCGCGTGACGCGAGCGAGTCGGTAAAGTGTAAAGAGCGAGAGCGAGGGCACTTAGGCTTTCTTCTCTGTCTTCTTGGGCAGGAGCACTGCCTGGATGTTGGGCAGCACACCGCCCTGCGCGATGGTCACGCCGGAGAGGAGCTTGTTCAACTCCTCGTCGTTGCGGATGGCCAGCTGAAGATGCCTGGGGATGATCCTGGTCTTCTTGTTGTCGCGGGCCGCGTTGCCGGCCAACTCGAGCACTTCAGCGGCGAGGTACTCCATGACGGCGGCCAAGTAGACCGGGGCACCGGCGCCGACGCGCTCGGCGTAGTTGCCCTTGCGGAGCAGCCTGTGGATACGGCCCACCGGGAACTGAAGTCCGGCACGGTTGGAGCGGGACTTCGCCTTTCCCTTGACTTTGCCTCCCTTTCCGCGGCCAGACATGATTAAATAACGTAAACGTGCGAAGAGAACACAATATATAGGTGCGCGCGCAGCGACGAGCGAGAGCGAAATGTAGGGGAAAAAGAGTAAAGCACGATTTATATATGCACCGGCGCGGTCGCGGCTAGCTGTGTGCGGGGCGAGACGACCGGGGGCGGGGAGTACACAATAATTTTCGTCAAGGGATAACTGAAATTTGGTAGGTAGGTAGGTAGGTAGGTAGGTAGGTAGGTAGGTAGGTAGGTAGGTAGGTAGGTCCCTACCTAGGTAGGTAACCTGCCAGTTAGGTACTTAGTACGGTCGCTCAGTTCAGTCAGTCAGATAAAATTTGAGTGTGACCACCCGACACCGTGGCGCCCAGCGGGAGTCGATCTCTGTATTGTTCGTTTACTTGTAGGTGGGTAGGTAGGTAGGTAGGTAGGTAGGTAGGTAGGTATATGTATTGTTTGTTTCAGGTACAAATGCCGCCGGGTATGAGTGTGCGTGCAGCGTGCACCGAGTAGAATGTGATTAATAATAATAATACTGAACGGCGGATCTCTCAAAAGAAACATTGTATCATCGAATAATTTGATAGCCCTGAAAAGGGCTGTTTGGTGTGCGTACACCGACCACCGGCCGGCCGGCTTCGGATCGGATCGGATCGGATCGGATCGGACCGAAACGGAGGTTGTGGAGGCGGAGCGATGCGCAGCGCATTACTTCTTGGCGGCGGCTTTCTTCGCGGCGGGCTTCGCCTTGGGGGCGGCGGCCTTCTTGGGCTTAGGGGCCTTCGGCTTCTTGGTCGGGGGCTTGGCGGTCTTCTTCGCGGCGCTCTTGCCCTTAGCGGCGGGGGCGGCCTTCTTGGCGGCGACGGCGGGCTTCTTCTTCGCTGCGGCGGCGGCCTTCTTGTCCTTGGTGGTGGCGGCGGCGGCGGCAGATTTCGGCTTAGACGGCGACCCGGCGGCCGCGGCGGCGGCGGCCTTCTTCTTGGCGGCCGCGCTCGCTACCGGTTTTTTCGCCTTCTTGGCGGCGGCCGCGGAGGCGGCGGGCTTTCTCGCCGCTGCGGCGGCGGTCGCGGCGGGCTTCTTCGCACCGGAGGAGGACTTAGACTCGAGCTTGAACGATCCGGAGGCGCCCTTGCCCTTGGTCTGGATCAGCGCGCCGGACTCGACGGCGGACTTCAGGTATTTCCTGATGAAGGGGGCCATCTTCTCGGCGTCGACCTTGTACTGGGCGGCGATGTACTTCTTGATCGCTTGCAGGGACGATCCGCTGCGCTCCTTCAGCTCTTTGATGGCGCTGTTCACCATCTCGGAGGTCTTCGGGTGCGTGGGCTTCGGCTTGGGCTTCTTAGCGCCGCCGCCGCCGGCCGCGGCCTTCGCCTTCTTCGCGGGGGTTGCGGGCGCGGGGGCCTCGGAAGCGACTGCTGCGTCTGCCATCTCTAAGTAGGTAGGTAGTTAGTTAGTAGGTAGGTAATAACGGACACAAACAACGTAGCGTAGTAGGTAGGTATACACGTAGTATTAGTTCTCAGAGTTACCGTAGTGCGGCGCTAGTGTAGCGCGTGACCCCCCCTTGCCGGAGCTTTACGCCACGGAGAGCAGTCGTATCGCGAGACATTTTCCCGTGCGATCGTCTAGAAGTTTTCACTAGCTCTCGTCGATTTAACAACATTTTATATAATAAATAATGAACTTTCACAGTCGCCGCGAGCTCGCAGTGTGCCCTCCGGAGACCGCACTTCGGCTCTGTGCACTCGCCGAGGCACCGAGTGATCCGCGAGAGACGCTATGACACATTAAATCCGCGACTAGCGCACGCGCCAACCTCGCCCTCGGATTAAATGCAATTTTTCCACGTCGAACGGCTCCCGAAGGACGTGTCGACTCGCCACGTCGACTGCGAGGATCTCCTCTCACGGACAAGTGAACCGCATTCACCTCGGACATATACAAGTGTAACTTTTCACCTCTCAAACATCGACACTCCTAGGAGACGCGGAGCGGATTCAACGTACCGACGGAGGTCTCCATTGGTGATGTAGACTGTCTGATCGCGCTTATCATCCAGAGCGGGGTTCACAGGGAGCCACCGGATGTGGTGTGTGCACGTAGTTTGCGTGCATCGAGGTCGCCGGCGGTGGAGAGGAGCATACACGCGACACACACACCTCCCATCTTCAACGCAGGGACGGACGTCGCGACAATGTCAATGTCCACAAAGCGTATCTGTTGTGCCCAGTAATTTTTTATTTTTTTTATTTTTTTTAAAAATATTTTACTTAGTTATTTTGAGTTAGTTAGTCAGTGTGTAAGAATACCTATAAATCTATCGACTTGAGGAGGAAACAGCCCTCGCCTTCAGCTAGGCCGGCCGATCGAGAAGAGTGTTACTTACATACGGTACCTACTCACTTAGGGTACACTGTAGGGTAGAGAATCTATTTTTATTATTATTATTATTATTATTATTATTATTTTTTTTTTTTGCATAACACTACCCCCCAGTTAGGTAATAAAACATTAAGAGAGAGAGAAAAAAAAAAAAAAATTGGTAAGTTTTTGACCTAACTGATTTAAACCTAACATTTTCGAACCTAACCCAATGCAACCTAACGTTGTCAGACCTAACTACCTTAGTCGGTAAGTATTATACTTAGTAGGTATTTTCGAAAATTTCGTAAAACTAACGCACCAAACATTCATACAATACAGGTGGCCGCCGCCGTTGCAAGGACGGCCAGCAAACATAGGTACGCACTAGGTAGGTACATACATTAGGTATTAATATTTAGATAGGCACCTATAAATTTTAGACGCAGTCGCCAGATTTCGCTTGCGATGGTAGGTATTCACAGACAAAAACGACTCAAAAGTACCTATGTAACAAAAGTCAAGAGTTAAAATAATGCGATGGTTGTGTGTGTGTGTGTGTGTGTGTGTGTGTGTGTGTGTGTCTTCATATCGAGCCGTCTAATACAATAGAGAACACAGTGAACAATTTGCGGCCCTGAAAAGGGCCTTTTTATAGGCAGCGAGTGTACGCTGACGGCGGCGACTGCGCCGGTGGTGACATAAGCCACGAGACAGCGAGACACCGCTTAACCGCCGAAACCGTAGAGGGTGCGGCCCTGTCGCTTCAGGGCGTACACGACGTCCATGGCGGTGACGGTCTTCCTCTTCGCGTGCTCGGTGTAGGTGACGGCGTCACGGATCACGTTCTCGAGGAACACCTTCAGCACACCGCGAGTCTCCTCGTAGATGAGACCGGAGATACGCTTCACGCCGCCGCGGCGAGCGAGACGACGGATGGCGGGCTTCGTGATGCCCTGGATGTTATCACGAAGAACTTTCCTGTGACGCTTGGCTCCTCCTTTCCCCAGACCTTTTCCTCCCTTGCCACGGCCGGTCATGGCGGTGCTGGCTGGTTTTCGATTTTACAGCAAGAATACGACGTAGAGTAGAACGGGACGAACGCGCTGGCGTGCGTAGCGTACGACGACGATCTGGTGTGTGGTCGGTTTTCGGCCGCGACGCGAGTATATATAGCGGAGACGGGCCACCGCGGGGGTGAGGCAACAGAGAGGGGGGGGGGGGGGCTCCCCTTTCCCGTCCGATACTCTATTTTTCAATTTGAATATTATTTGGTGTGACCTTAATAATTATATAGAAGTTTCTTTCTCGCGTTAAATTCATAATTTCCCTTCATACGCACGTAAGTAGTAAGAAGTAGGTATGCGAACAGTTTTCTAAAAGTCTCCGTAGTAGGCCAGAAGTAGTTTTCTTATCCGACCTCATTACTATGACGGTTATTTGTCGTACCGTACATAGGTAGGTACTTAATTTGATGCAATGGCCATAATAATTATGTAGGTACCCCTAGGTACATATCTAAGGACATCAACAATGTAATTATGTGATGATTTATGCAGCGTCCAGTGTTACCACCACTCACCACACTAGATGGATGAAGGGACCACATTAATAATATAATAATAAATATCTCACTGACAGTTGAACGTTGTCAGTAAATGAAAATACAATTATTCGCTTTAAAATAATCTCGTATCAAGATGATTTAGGTAACTTTACTGTTCGCAATAACGTGAAAGGTGTGTAGGTACCTATGTTCTGAACGCATATTTTGCATTTCAGTGGTACGACTTGGACAAAAACGTTGGTGACGTTTTTATTTATTTAGGTACCTACCTACCTACATTCATAGAAAGTGTAGGTGGTGGACATTAGAAACATAGTATAGTAGATAATTATTTTGTGTGTGTGTGTGTGTGTGTGTGTGTGTGTGTGTGTGTGTGTGTGTGTGTGTGTGTGTGTGTGTGTGTGTGTGTGTGTGTGTGTGTCGGAGAATAGAAGCTCGGTCGATTTACAGAAACGTGTCTAATCGAATTGTTTGCGGCCCTGAAAAGGGCCTTTTGTGATGTGATGCGCTGCGCGCTCGGGTGCGTGCGTGCGTGCAGATGGCCTGCCGCTTGCATTGCGCGTGATCGATTGCTTGCTTAAGCACGCTCACCGCGGATTCTGCGCGCCAGCTGAATGTCCTTCGGCATGATGGTGACGCGTTTGGCGTGGATGGCGCACAGGTTGGTGTCTTCGAAGAGACCGACCAGGTAAGCCTCGCTGGCCTCCTGGAGGGCCATCACGGCGGAGCTCTGGAAGCGAAGGTCGGTCTTGAAGTCCTGGGCGATCTCGCGGACGAGACGCTGGAAGGGCAGCTTGCGGATCAGAAGCTCGGTGCTCTTCTGGTAGCGACGGATCTCACGGAGGGCGACGGTACCGGGACGGTAACGATGGGGCTTCTTGACACCGCCGGTGGCCGGCGCGCTCTTCCGTGCCGCCTTAGTGGCCAGCTGCTTGCGGGGCGCCTTGCCACCGGTGGATTTGCGAGCGGTCTGCTTGGTGCGAGCCATTTCAGTAGAGTAGAGTTGAGTTGTTTAGGTTTGCTTTATTCGTCGGAAGTGGCGTGGAGCGGAGCGGAGCGGAGTGGAGTCGGGAGCTGCACGAACGATCGAACGTAAAGTGTAATAGTTAGTCGCGGCGTCCGCTGTATTTATATGCGTCGGGCGTTCGGGGGGAGCGCCGCGCGCCGCGCGCCGCGCGCCGCGCGCGGTAGGTAGACGGGGGCACGGGGTGCCGACTAGCCGTTCGTGATTGGTCGATAGGTTTTCGGTTCGGTTTGGACGCATAGTTCAGAAATAAAAATGTTTAGACCAACTTACCTACCCTGTCTCAGTGAGTGTAGTGTAGGTACCTACCGTATGGTATTATTGTTACAATCCATGTCGTTTCGTCGACCTAGGGTACTTACCCGCTTACATCATGCACAGACCACAAAGCTGTACTTACTTTACAACGGAGACAAACAAAGTAGGTAGGTAGGCAGGTACCTACCTACCTAAACTAAAATAACATACGGGTAAACGAACGAAGTTAATAAACGCTAAAAAAGTGTGAACATTAACTATTCCGTTCGGCGACGAACCTACCTACCTACCTACCTACTTACTTACTTACTTACTTAGCTGTCTGGCGGTATGTAGACGACTACGATGTGTGTGTGTGTGTGTGTGTGTGTGTCTGCTGCATCCTAACGTTTTGCTATCGTCGTACTAAACATTTCTGCTTTGGTCTTTGGTATTGGTAGGTAGGTACCTACTCATGTTTTCATGTTCTAACCGGCGGCGTGCCTAACAAACTCGCACACACTGAAAACACTTTTAATTAGGTGCGTGTAAGAGAAATAGGTAGGTAGGTAGGTAGGTAGGTAGGTAGGTACGAGTATCATAGCGATCGAGGCCCAGTCTAATGCATAGAAACTATCGGTCCGAAATGTTTTGTGGCCCTGAAAAGGGCCGTTTTGCTGTGCGAGCGCAGCGGCGGCGGGCGGCGACTGTGTGTGTGCGAGATCGCCGCGCTCACTTGGAGCTGGTGTACTTGGTGACGGCCTTCGTGCCCTCGCTGACGGCGTGCTTCGCCAGCTCGCCGGGCAGCAGGAGACGCACAGAGGTCTGCACCTCCCTGGAGGTGATGGTCGAGCGTTTGTTGTAGTGAGCGAGGCGGGAGGCTTCGGCGGCGATGCGCTCGAAGATGTCGTTCACGAAAGAGTTCATGATGGACATGGCCTTAGAGGAGATGCCGGTGTCGGGGTGGACCTGCTTCAGCACCTTGTAGATGTAGATAGCGTAGCTCTCCTTCCTCTTGTGCTTCTTCTTTTTCTTGTCGGACTTGGAGATGTTTTTCTGGGCCTTGCCAGATTTCTTCGCGGCTTTTCCACTAGTCTTGGGCGGCATGATCGTGCGTGCGTGCGTGCGTGCGTACGCGTTTACTTTACGAGCTCGGTGAGTCGAATGGTGGCGTTGCCGGGACGCATTTCAGTTTTTATCACGTAGCGTCGTCTCGGCCGCAGTGCGGCGAAACGAGGGTCTCGCTTCGACCAATCACAGCCAGACAGCCAGACACGGCCGTTTCGTATGCGCGCGTCGCCTTCGCGCTAGTCGCTTCGCTTCGACCGTAATAATATAATTCGACTGATTTTGCTTGCGTTTAGGTGTATTTATCATAATAATTATAATATTACATTAATTATCCGACCAAAGTTACGTTACGTTACGTTACGTTACGTTACGTTACGTTACGTTACGTCGTTGAGCGGAGCGCGGTGGTAAAGTCGTCAAAATATAAGAAGCCCGTTGTTTAAGCGCCTGCGCGATAACGCAGAGCACCGTTGCGCACCACGATAACTTAAGTTATTTTTCGTCAGGACGAACTTTTTTGACGAAGATTTTTGATATTCCAATTAAATCGTGCGTCGCCCTGTCAAGCACGTTGCTTCCGACCCAAAGTAGGTGTCTTTTTATGTAGGTATTTGTTCGAGTAAATCCAAAGTAAAATGCATTTTTGTGGAGCTGTCAAAACGGGCTCCTTACATTTCGACAACTATAGTAGTAGTAGTAGTAGTAGTAGTAGTAGTAGTAGCAGTAGCAGTAGCAGTAGCAGTAGCAGTAGCAGTAGCAGTAGCAGTAGCAGTAGCAGTAGCAGTAGCAGTAGCAGTTGTTGTTGTTGTTTAGTAGTAGTATGAATTAGTTTAAAGCAATAAGAATAAGAATATAATATATACTAATAGATGTCGCTCATAGCATTGTAAATTGCGGTATCTCCATAATGCTGAACTTTCATACCGCAATATATATATATATAGATATATAATGTTGAAAAAAGAATGGAAATAAAGCACTCGATTCTGGATATGTAGTTAGTCCAGTTAATAGTAGTTAGGGTGGCCTGAAGTAGTACTACTAATGTAGTAGTAGTACATTACCTACACAGTGTAGGTAGGTAGACGCACGTGTTCGTCGTGCTTATCGCCGGTACCTACTTACCTATTATTATTAATTTATACTTTTATTGCACTTCACCTAATGTAGGTACCTACAATACGGTCCGGTGGACCTAATGCCATAAGGTTAGCGAACCGAAAAAATGGCCGCCTTAAATTAGATCGAATCAGATCGAGATCGGCCGGTAATGAGAAAATGACTTTTTCGTCTTAGATGAAGAAATTTCGATTTTCAGTAGAATAGAAATCTCCATCCATTATTATGTAGTCAATTAACTCGGCCGCTAACTTCAAATTGGCACGGTCTACCTATGTATGTAGGTACCTAGGTGTGTCAAAGAAAAACACACACACACACGCACACACGCACACACGCACACACGCACACACGCACACACACACACACACACACACACACACACACACACACACACACACACACACACACACGCACGCACGCACGAGACGTCTCATGACCCGTCAAGAAACCGAATAGTATCGATTGAATTTGCGGCCCTGAAAAGGGCCTTTTGTTTTGTCGTGGCATGCCGCGTGACGCGAGCGAGTCGGTAAAGTGTAAAGAGCGAGAGCGAGGGCACTTAGGCTTTCTTCTCTGTCTTCTTGGGCAGGAGCACTGCCTGGATGTTGGGCAGCACACCGCCCTGCGCGATGGTCACGCCGGAGAGGAGCTTGTTCAACTCCTCGTCGTTGCGGATGGCCAGCTGAAGATGCCTGGGGATGATCCTGGTCTTCTTGTTGTCGCGGGCCGCGTTGCCGGCCAACTCGAGCACTTCAGCGGCGAGGTACTCCATGACGGCGGCCAAGTAGACCGGGGCACCGGCGCCGACGCGCTCGGCGTAGTTGCCCTTGCGGAGCAGCCTGTGGATACGGCCCACCGGGAACTGAAGTCCGGCACGGTTGGAGCGGGACTTCGCCTTTCCCTTGACTTTGCCTCCCTTTCCGCGGCCAGACATGATTAAATAACGTAAACGTGCGAAGAGAACACAATATATAGGTGCGCGCGCAGCGACGAGCGAGAGCGAAATGTAGGGGAAAAAGAGTAAAGCACGATTTATATATGCACCGGCGCGGTCGCGGCTAGCTGTGTGCGGGGCGAGACGACCGGGGGCGGGGAGTACACAATAATTTTCGTCAAGGGATAACTGAAATTTGGTAGGTAGGTAGGTAGGTAGGTAGGTAGGTAGGTAGGTAGGTAGGTAGGTAGGTAGGTCCCTACCTAGGTAGGTAACCTGCCAGTTAGGTACTTAGTACGGTCGCTCAGTTCAGTCAGTCAGATAAAATTTGAGTGTGACCACCCGACACCGTGGCGCCCAGCGGGAGTCGATCTCTGTATTGTTCGTTTACTTGTAGGTGGGTAGGTAGGTAGGTAGGTAGGTAGGTAGGTAGGTATATGTATTGTTTGTTTCAGGTACAAATGCCGCCGGGTATGAGTGTGCGTGCAGCGTGCACCGAGTAGAATGTGATTAATAATAATAATACTGAACGGCGGATCTCTCAAAAGAAACATTGTATCATCGAATAATTTGATAGCCCTGAAAAGGGCTGTTTGGTGTGCGTACACCGACCACCGGCCGGCCGGCTTCGGATCGGATCGGATCGGATCGGATCGGACCGAAACGGAGGTTGTGGAGGCGGAGCGATGCGCAGCGCATTACTTCTTGGCGGCGGCTTTCTTCGCGGCGGGCTTCGCCTTGGGGGCGGCGGCCTTCTTGGGCTTAGGGGCCTTCGGCTTCTTGGTCGGGGGCTTGGCGGTCTTCTTCGCGGCGCTCTTGCCCTTAGCGGCGGGGGCGGCCTTCTTGGCGGCGACGGCGGGCTTCTTCTTCGCTGCGGCGGCGGCCTTCTTGTCCTTGGTGGTGGCGGCGGCGGCGGCAGATTTCGGCTTAGACGGCGACCCGGCGGCCGCGGCGGCGGCGGCCTTCTTCTTGGCGGCCGCGCTCGCTACCGGTTTTTTCGCCTTCTTGGCGGCGGCCGCGGAGGCGGCGGGCTTTCTCGCCGCTGCGGCGGCGGTCGCGGCGGGCTTCTTCGCACCGGAGGAGGACTTAGACTCGAGCTTGAACGATCCGGAGGCGCCCTTGCCCTTGGTCTGGATCAGCGCGCCGGACTCGACGGCGGACTTCAGGTATTTCCTGATGAAGGGGGCCATCTTCTCGGCGTCGACCTTGTACTGGGCGGCGATGTACTTCTTGATCGCTTGCAGGGACGATCCGCTGCGCTCCTTCAGCTCTTTGATGGCGCTGTTCACCATCTCGGAGGTCTTCGGGTGCGTGGGCTTCGGCTTGGGCTTCTTAGCGCCGCCGCCGCCGGCCGCGGCCTTCGCCTTCTTCGCGGGGGTTGCGGGCGCGGGGGCCTCGGAAGCGACTGCTGCGTCTGCCATCTCTAAGTAGGTAGGTAGTTAGTTAGTAGGTAGGTAATAACGGACACAAACAACGTAGCGTAGTAGGTAGGTATACACGTAGTATTAGTTCTCAGAGTTACCGTAGTGCGGCGCTAGTGTAGCGCGTGACCCCCCCTTGCCGGAGCTTTACGCCACGGAGAGCAGTCGTATCGCGAGACATTTTCCCGTGCGATCGTCTAGAAGTTTTCACTAGCTCTCGTCGATTTAACAACATTTTATATAATAAATAATGAACTTTCACAGTCGCCGCGAGCTCGCAGTGTGCCCTCCGGAGACCGCACTTCGGCTCTGTGCACTCGCCGAGGCACCGAGTGATCCGCGAGAGACGCTATGACACATTAAATCCGCGACTAGCGCACGCGCCAACCTCGCCCTCGGATTAAATGCAATTTTTCCACGTCGAACGGCTCCCGAAGGACGTGTCGACTCGCCACGTCGACTGCGAGGATCTCCTCTCACGGACAAGTGAACCGCATTCACCTCGGACATATACAAGTGTAACTTTTCACCTCTCAAACATCGACACTCCTAGGAGACGCGGAGCGGATTCAACGTACCGACGGAGGTCTCCATTGGTGATGTAGACTGTCTGATCGCGCTTATCATCCAGAGCGGGGTTCACAGGGAGCCACCGGATGTGGTGTGTGCACGTAGTTTGCGTGCATCGAGGTCGCCGGCGGTGGAGAGGAGCATACACGCGACACACACACCTCCCATCTTCAACGCAGGGACGGACGTCGCGACAATGTCAATGTCCACAAAGCGTATCTGTTGTGCCCAGTAATTTTTTATTTTTTTTATTTTTTTTAAAAATATTTTACTTAGTTATTTTGAGTTAGTTAGTCAGTGTGTAAGAATACCTATAAATCTATCGACTTGAGGAGGAAACAGCCCTCGCCTTCAGCTAGGCCGGCCGATCGAGAAGAGTGTTACTTACATACGGTACCTACTCACTTAGGGTACACTGTAGGGTAGAGAATCTATTTTTATTATTATTATTATTATTATTATTATTATTTTTTTTTTTTGCATAACACTACCCCCCAGTTAGGTAATAAAACATTAAGAGAGAGAGAAAAAAAAAAAAAAATTGGTAAGTTTTTGACCTAACTGATTTAAACCTAACATTTTCGAACCTAACCCAATGCAACCTAACGTTGTCAGACCTAACTACCTTAGTCGGTAAGTATTATACTTAGTAGGTATTTTCGAAAATTTCGTAAAACTAACGCACCAAACATTCATACAATACAGGTGGCCGCCGCCGTTGCAAGGACGGCCAGCAAACATAGGTACGCACTAGGTAGGTACATACATTAGGTATTAATATTTAGATAGGCACCTATAAATTTTAGACGCAGTCGCCAGATTTCGCTTGCGATGGTAGGTATTCACAGACAAAAACGACTCAAAAGTACCTATGTAACAAAAGTCAAGAGTTAAAATAATGCGATGGTTGTGTGTGTGTGTGTGTGTGTGTGTGTGTGTGTGTGTGTCTTCATATCGAGCCGTCTAATACAATAGAGAACACAGTGAACAATTTGCGGCCCTGAAAAGGGCCTTTTTATAGGCAGCGAGTGTACGCTGACGGCGGCGACTGCGCCGGTGGTGACATAAGCCACGAGACAGCGAGACACCGCTTAACCGCCGAAACCGTAGAGGGTGCGGCCCTGTCGCTTCAGGGCGTACACGACGTCCATGGCGGTGACGGTCTTCCTCTTCGCGTGCTCGGTGTAGGTGACGGCGTCACGGATCACGTTCTCGAGGAACACCTTCAGCACACCGCGAGTCTCCTCGTAGATGAGACCGGAGATACGCTTCACGCCGCCGCGGCGAGCGAGACGACGGATGGCGGGCTTCGTGATGCCCTGGATGTTATCACGAAGAACTTTCCTGTGACGCTTGGCTCCTCCTTTCCCCAGACCTTTTCCTCCCTTGCCACGGCCGGTCATGGCGGTGCTGGCTGGTTTTCGATTTTACAGCAAGAATACGACGTAGAGTAGAACGGGACGAACGCGCTGGCGTGCGTAGCGTACGACGACGATCTGGTGTGTGGTCGGTTTTCGGCCGCGACGCGAGTATATATAGCGGAGACGGGCCACCGCGGGGGTGAGGCAACAGAGAGGGGGGGGGGGGGGCTCCCCTTTCCCGTCCGATACTCTATTTTTCAATTTGAATATTATTTGGTGTGACCTTAATAATTATATAGAAGTTTCTTTCTCGCGTTAAATTCATAATTTCCCTTCATACGCACGTAAGTAGTAAGAAGTAGGTATGCGAACAGTTTTCTAAAAGTCTCCGTAGTAGGCCAGAAGTAGTTTTCTTATCCGACCTCATTACTATGACGGTTATTTGTCGTACCGTACATAGGTAGGTACTTAATTTGATGCAATGGCCATAATAATTATGTAGGTACCCCTAGGTACATATCTAAGGACATCAACAATGTAATTATGTGATGATTTATGCAGCGTCCAGTGTTACCACCACTCACCACACTAGATGGATGAAGGGACCACATTAATAATATAATAATAAATATCTCACTGACAGTTGAACGTTGTCAGTAAATGAAAATACAATTATTCGCTTTAAAATAATCTCGTATCAAGATGATTTAGGTAACTTTACTGTTCGCAATAACGTGAAAGGTGTGTAGGTACCTATGTTCTGAACGCATATTTTGCATTTCAGTGGTACGACTTGGACAAAAACGTTGGTGACGTTTTTATTTATTTAGGTACCTACCTACCTACATTCATAGAAAGTGTAGGTGGTGGACATTAGAAACATAGTATAGTAGATAATTATTTTGTGTGTGTGTGTGTGTGTGTGTGTGTGTGTGTGTGTGTGTGTGTGTGTGTGTGTGTGTGTGTGTGTGTGTGTGTGTGTGTGTGTGTCGGAGAATAGAAGCTCGGTCGATTTACAGAAACGTGTCTAATCGAATTGTTTGCGGCCCTGAAAAGGGCCTTTTGTGATGTGATGCGCTGCGCGCTCGGGTGCGTGCGTGCGTGCAGATGGCCTGCCGCTTGCATTGCGCGTGATCGATTGCTTGCTTAAGCACGCTCACCGCGGATTCTGCGCGCCAGCTGAATGTCCTTCGGCATGATGGTGACGCGTTTGGCGTGGATGGCGCACAGGTTGGTGTCTTCGAAGAGACCGACCAGGTAAGCCTCGCTGGCCTCCTGGAGGGCCATCACGGCGGAGCTCTGGAAGCGAAGGTCGGTCTTGAAGTCCTGGGCGATCTCGCGGACGAGACGCTGGAAGGGCAGCTTGCGGATCAGAAGCTCGGTGCTCTTCTGGTAGCGACGGATCTCACGGAGGGCGACGGTACCGGGACGGTAACGATGGGGCTTCTTGACACCGCCGGTGGCCGGCGCGCTCTTCCGTGCCGCCTTAGTGGCCAGCTGCTTGCGGGGCGCCTTGCCACCGGTGGATTTGCGAGCGGTCTGCTTGGTGCGAGCCATTTCAGTAGAGTAGAGTTGAGTTGTTTAGGTTTGCTTTATTCGTCGGAAGTGGCGTGGAGCGGAGCGGAGCGGAGTGGAGTCGGGAGCTGCACGAACGATCGAACGTAAAGTGTAATAGTTAGTCGCGGCGTCCGCTGTATTTATATGCGTCGGGCGTTCGGGGGGAGCGCCGCGCGCCGCGCGCCGCGCGCCGCGCGCGGTAGGTAGACGGGGGCACGGGGTGCCGACTAGCCGTTCGTGATTGGTCGATAGGTTTTCGGTTCGGTTTGGACGCATAGTTCAGAAATAAAAATGTTTAGACCAACTTACCTACCCTGTCTCAGTGAGTGTAGTGTAGGTACCTACCGTATGGTATTATTGTTACAATCCATGTCGTTTCGTCGACCTAGGGTACTTACCCGCTTACATCATGCACAGACCACAAAGCTGTACTTACTTTACAACGGAGACAAACAAAGTAGGTAGGTAGGCAGGTACCTACCTACCTAAACTAAAATAACATACGGGTAAACGAACGAAGTTAATAAACGCTAAAAAAGTGTGAACATTAACTATTCCGTTCGGCGACGAACCTACCTACCTACCTACCTACTTACTTACTTACTTACTTAGCTGTCTGGCGGTATGTAGACGACTACGATGTGTGTGTGTGTGTGTGTGTGTGTGTCTGCTGCATCCTAACGTTTTGCTATCGTCGTACTAAACATTTCTGCTTTGGTCTTTGGTATTGGTAGGTAGGTACCTACTCATGTTTTCATGTTCTAACCGGCGGCGTGCCTAACAAACTCGCACACACTGAAAACACTTTTAATTAGGTGCGTGTAAGAGAAATAGGTAGGTAGGTAGGTAGGTAGGTAGGTAGGTACGAGTATCATAGCGATCGAGGCCCAGTCTAATGCATAGAAACTATCGGTCCGAAATGTTTTGTGGCCCTGAAAAGGGCCGTTTTGCTGTGCGAGCGCAGCGGCGGCGGGCGGCGACTGTGTGTGTGCGAGATCGCCGCGCTCACTTGGAGCTGGTGTACTTGGTGACGGCCTTCGTGCCCTCGCTGACGGCGTGCTTCGCCAGCTCGCCGGGCAGCAGGAGACGCACAGAGGTCTGCACCTCCCTGGAGGTGATGGTCGAGCGTTTGTTGTAGTGAGCGAGGCGGGAGGCTTCGGCGGCGATGCGCTCGAAGATGTCGTTCACGAAAGAGTTCATGATGGACATGGCCTTAGAGGAGATGCCGGTGTCGGGGTGGACCTGCTTCAGCACCTTGTAGATGTAGATAGCGTAGCTCTCCTTCCTCTTGTGCTTCTTCTTTTTCTTGTCGGACTTGGAGATGTTTTTCTGGGCCTTGCCAGATTTCTTCGCGGCTTTTCCACTAGTCTTGGGCGGCATGATCGTGCGTGCGTGCGTGCGTGCGTACGCGTTTACTTTACGAGCTCGGTGAGTCGAATGGTGGCGTTGCCGGGACGCATTTCAGTTTTTATCACGTAGCGTCGTCTCGGCCGCAGTGCGGCGAAACGAGGGTCTCGCTTCGACCAATCACAGCCAGACAGCCAGACACGGCCGTTTCGTATGCGCGCGTCGCCTTCGCGCTAGTCGCTTCGCTTCGACCGTAATAATATAATTCGACTGATTTTGCTTGCGTTTAGGTGTATTTATCATAATAATTATAATATTACATTAATTATCCGACCAAAGTTACGTTACGTTACGTTACGTTACGTTACGTTACGTTACGTTACGTCGTTGAGCGGAGCGCGGTGGTAAAGTCGTCAAAATATAAGAAGCCCGTTGTTTAAGCGCCTGCGCGATAACGCAGAGCACCGTTGCGCACCACGATAACTTAAGTTATTTTTCGTCAGGACGAACTTTTTTGACGAAGATTTTTGATATTCCAATTAAATCGTGCGTCGCCCTGTCAAGCACGTTGCTTCCGACCCAAAGTAGGTGTCTTTTTATGTAGGTATTTGTTCGAGTAAATCCAAAGTAAAATGCATTTTTGTGGAGCTGTCAAAACGGGCTCCTTACATTTCGACAACTATAGTAGTAGTAGTAGTAGTAGTAGTAGTAGTAGTAGCAGTAGCAGTAGCAGTAGCAGTAGCAGTAGCAGTAGCAGTAGCAGTAGCAGTAGCAGTAGCAGTAGCAGTAGCAGTTGTTGTTGTTGTTTAGTAGTAGTATGAATTAGTTTAAAGCAATAAGAATAAGAATATAATATATACTAATAGATGTCGCTCATAGCATTGTAAATTGCGGTATCTCCATAATGCTGAACTTTCATACCGCAATATATATATATATAGATATATAATGTTGAAAAAAGAATGGAAATAAAGCACTCGATTCTGGATATGTAGTTAGTCCAGTTAATAGTAGTTAGGGTGGCCTGAAGTAGTACTACTAATGTAGTAGTAGTACATTACCTACACAGTGTAGGTAGGTAGACGCACGTGTTCGTCGTGCTTATCGCCGGTACCTACTTACCTATTATTATTAATTTATACTTTTATTGCACTTCACCTAATGTAGGTACCTACAATACGGTCCGGTGGACCTAATGCCATAAGGTTAGCGAACCGAAAAAATGGCCGCCTTAAATTAGATCGAATCAGATCGAGATCGGCCGGTAATGAGAAAATGACTTTTTCGTCTTAGATGAAGAAATTTCGATTTTCAGTAGAATAGAAATCTCCATCCATTATTATGTAGTCAATTAACTCGGCCGCTAACTTCAAATTGGCACGGTCTACCTATGTATGTAGGTACCTAGGTGTGTCAAAGAAAAACACACACACACACGCACACACGCACACACGCACACACGCACACACGCACACACACACACACACACACACACACACACACACACACACACACACACACACACACACACACGCACGCACGCACGAGACGTCTCATGACCCGTCAAGAAACCGAATAGTATCGATTGAATTTGCGGCCCTGAAAAGGGCCTTTTGTTTTGTCGTGGCATGCCGCGTGACGCGAGCGAGTCGGTAAAGTGTAAAGAGCGAGAGCGAGGGCACTTAGGCTTTCTTCTCTGTCTTCTTGGGCAGGAGCACTGCCTGGATGTTGGGCAGCACACCGCCCTGCGCGATGGTCACGCCGGAGAGGAGCTTGTTCAACTCCTCGTCGTTGCGGATGGCCAGCTGAAGATGCCTGGGGATGATCCTGGTCTTCTTGTTGTCGCGGGCCGCGTTGCCGGCCAACTCGAGCACTTCAGCGGCGAGGTACTCCATGACGGCGGCCAAGTAGACCGGGGCACCGGCGCCGACGCGCTCGGCGTAGTTGCCCTTGCGGAGCAGCCTGTGGATACGGCCCACCGGGAACTGAAGTCCGGCACGGTTGGAGCGGGACTTCGCCTTTCCCTTGACTTTGCCTCCCTTTCCGCGGCCAGACATGATTAAATAACGTAAACGTGCGAAGAGAACACAATATATAGGTGCGCGCGCAGCGACGAGCGAGAGCGAAATGTAGGGGAAAAAGAGTAAAGCACGATTTATATATGCACCGGCGCGGTCGCGGCTAGCTGTGTGCGGGGCGAGACGACCGGGGGCGGGGAGTACACAATAATTTTCGTCAAGGGATAACTGAAATTTGGTAGGTAGGTAGGTAGGTAGGTAGGTAGGTAGGTAGGTAGGTAGGTAGGTAGGTAGGTCCCTACCTAGGTAGGTAACCTGCCAGTTAGGTACTTAGTACGGTCGCTCAGTTCAGTCAGTCAGATAAAATTTGAGTGTGACCACCCGACACCGTGGCGCCCAGCGGGAGTCGATCTCTGTATTGTTCGTTTACTTGTAGGTGGGTAGGTAGGTAGGTAGGTAGGTAGGTAGGTAGGTAGGTATATGTATTGTTTGTTTCAGGTACAAATGCCGCCGGGTATGAGTGTGCGTGCAGCGTGCACCGAGTAGAATGTGATTAATAATAATAATACTGAACGGCGGATCTCTCAAAAGAAACATTGTATCATCGAATAATTTGATAGCCCTGAAAAGGGCTGTTTGGTGTGCGTACACCGACCACCGGCCGGCCGGCTTCGGATCGGATCGGATCGGATCGGATCGGACCGAAACGGAGGTTGTGGAGGCGGAGCGATGCGCAGCGCATTACTTCTTGGCGGCGGCTTTCTTCGCGGCGGGCTTCGCCTTGGGGGCGGCGGCCTTCTTGGGCTTAGGGGCCTTCGGCTTCTTGGTCGGGGGCTTGGCGGTCTTCTTCGCGGCGCTCTTGCCCTTAGCGGCGGGGGCGGCCTTCTTGGCGGCGACGGCGGGCTTCTTCTTCGCTGCGGCGGCGGCCTTCTTGTCCTTGGTGGTGGCGGCGGCGGCGGCAGATTTCGGCTTAGACGGCGACCCGGCGGCCGCGGCGGCGGCGGCCTTCTTCTTGGCGGCCGCGCTCGCTACCGGTTTTTTCGCCTTCTTGGCGGCGGCCGCGGAGGCGGCGGGCTTTCTCGCCGCTGCGGCGGCGGTCGCGGCGGGCTTCTTCGCACCGGAGGAGGACTTAGACTCGAGCTTGAACGATCCGGAGGCGCCCTTGCCCTTGGTCTGGATCAGCGCGCCGGACTCGACGGCGGACTTCAGGTATTTCCTGATGAAGGGGGCCATCTTCTCGGCGTCGACCTTGTACTGGGCGGCGATGTACTTCTTGATCGCTTGCAGGGACGATCCGCTGCGCTCCTTCAGCTCTTTGATGGCGCTGTTCACCATCTCGGAGGTCTTCGGGTGCGTGGGCTTCGGCTTGGGCTTCTTAGCGCCGCCGCCGCCGGCCGCGGCCTTCGCCTTCTTCGCGGGGGTTGCGGGCGCGGGGGCCTCGGAAGCGACTGCTGCGTCTGCCATCTCTAAGTAGGTAGGTAGTTAGTTAGTAGGTAGGTAATAACGGACACAAACAACGTAGCGTAGTAGGTAGGTATACACGTAGTATTAGTTCTCAGAGTTACCGTAGTGCGGCGCGTCGTCGTTGGGGTCGTCTGCAGCTGCGAGCGAAGCTCGCAGCTGTAGGTACGGGTTGTGAGACTGGGTCTCTTGTCCCGGGCTTCTTCTCCGGAGGTATCGACCCCCAGGTGATTTGGGCCGTTTAGGCTCTAGGAGGTGGGCTGTCGCTTCCCTGCTTCGTCCCGCCCAGGAGGAGCGAGATGTCCTTCCACTGAGCGGCACGTGGAGATGCCGGGTCAGCAACGTTGGGGCTG
Organism: Yponomeuta evonymella; assembly: GCA_963969515.1. NCBI lineage: Eukaryota > Metazoa > Arthropoda > Insecta > Lepidoptera > Yponomeutidae > Yponomeuta > Yponomeuta evonymella. Next base: position 156,254 of record OZ018370.1, on the reverse strand, counting down.
GGTAGGAGACTTCGCCGGGTTCACATCTCCTGATGAAAGGGTGGTGGTCAGGTCCCTTAGGAACTGCACCGCCCACGCACGGCGGTCTTCGGTTTGCCGCTCTAATGCGGCTAGGAGGGCCTCTATAACCTCCGCCGTACTTGGGGTGGCGGCGGGGGTGGAAGTGGCGCGGGATTCGGGGATGGCTGGCTCCGCTTGCGGGTCAGCTGTGGATGGCAGCGATGGGGCGGCCCTCTCCCTGCGCGGGCGCTGGGGCTTGGGCGGCTCTGGGGCGATGTTGGCTGCTGCGGAGGCGGCGGCGGCGGTGGCGGCAGTAGCCGCTGGGACTGCTTTTGGCAGGGGTGTCGAGGAGGCGGCGGGGTTGGTGGAGCCCTTCCTCCGTCTTCCTCGCCTCCTTTTTCTTTTGCGTGGGGCCACTGCTCCGCGCTCGGTCGGTCCGTTTGCCGGCGTGGGTCCGACAAGGGCCGTATCCGGCTGGAGCGGAGGGGCTGCAGTGGGGGTGGTCTTTTGCAGGCCAGGTTGCGTTCGTCTGTTGACGGCCCCTGGTGGAATGGGGGGGTGCAGTTTGATGCCCCTTCTTCGGGCCTCCTTCCTGAAGGCGGGGCATCTCCTGTCATTCGCAGGATGGGCCTGCTTGCAATTCGTGCAAGAGGCGGGATCGGTGAGTGGTCGTGGGCAGTCACGGGCGTAGTGCTCTTCTCCGCAGCGAACACATTTAAGGGCGCGGAAACAGAGATTGGATGCGTGCCCAAATGCTTGGCAGCGGTGGCACTGTGGAGGTCCACTGCGGCCTCTCCATCCCTCGATGGTGACACCGGGCATGTAGAGCAGTTGGGTGGTGCTGTAGAGTGCCGCCAGTTCGTCGTTCTCCAGGTGCTCCATCTGGACGAAGAAGAGACACCCGGGCCGACCTCGGCGAGCAGGGATGGGGCGAATGTACTGCACTGGGTAGCCAAGTTCCTCCAGTGCAGCGCGGATATCATCTACCGGAGTGTTGGCCGGCAGGCCGCGGATGGCGACTTTGTGGGGCTTTTGGCAGCGTGGTGCATACTGGTACCATGAAATGGCACCGTCCTTTATGCCCGCATTAAGTAGGTACCTCTGAACGGTGTTTGACTCCTCCACGGAGCGCGGCAGGAAGCGCACTCCCTTTCCAAAGGGGCGCGCGTTGGGCGGGTGGCCGAGCACTTTTCTTAGCTCCGCAAAGTGCGCGGTCCAGTTGGGCAGATTGTCCGCCACGATGGGCGGGCAGGTGCGGGGAGTCTTCGTGGTCGGCGGCGGCTGGGAGGCGGCCGGCGGGGATGCAGGCCCGCGGGAGGGCGCGGGTGCGCCGGTTGCCGCAGCATAGCTGCGCGGCGACGGCGGAGTGGCCTGTTGGCCGATGGAAGCCAGCCCGGTATACGACGTAGTGTCCAGTGACGTCGGGGCTTGGCTGGATGCGTTCTCGTGGGAGCGCTGGGCGGGCGGGCTTGTCGAGTCTGAGGAGTAAGGGCGCTGAGCGGCTGGGGCCGGCTCTAAGCGCTCCTCTTCACTGCAGGCGTCGGGGGAGCGCGGTGGGCTAGTGTGCACCACCGGGGCTGTTGGCACGCGACGGGGCCCCTGAGTGGGCTCCTCGCTGCTTGGTAGGGAGTCCAGTCTCTGCCTTTTGTCGGCTTCCTCTGGACTGCAGGTTGGTGGGCGGGGGCGCTTGGCCGAACGGTCCTCTTCTTCGTCCTTGGCCAGCCGCTCAGTGGCGGCCGCAGGCGAGGCCGAGGTTGACGGCTCAAGCGTCCTCGAAGGGGCGGCGGATGTCGGTGCGGTTGTGGATTGAGGCAGTAATCGACGGATCTTGGGTACCGGGGGTTTTCTTCCGTCCATGTCCATCGTTACTGGGCTTCACTGCACAGATTTAAGTGTCACTGTCACGGTACTTAATCTAGGACGAACACAGGAGTGTCACTGTCACTAGGCAGCAGCTCGCGGCACACTTGCTGCGCTTTTTGCCACAAAAAGCGATTGGCAAGTGTGAAGCACTGTGTCACTGTCACTGATCCGTGTTGGCACCACGCGCGGCAATCCGTCACTCCGAACACTGGGCACTGCACTTCAGTAGCACTGTAATCCAGGCACAGCAATCCGAGAGACGGGTGTCTCGACCCAGCTCACTGGCGCAGCCGGCGGTGGTCCCGTCGGAGCTAAGTGCTCAACGACGAAACGGCGCTCGGCGCGGCGGGCGGCCGGGGAGATGATGCACACGAGGGTTGGCAGGGGTGGCAACCAAGTGGGGCAGGCTACCCGGAGCGCATACCAGACGTGAGTCTGATAGCAAGCTCGACGGGCAACATACTCGCACACCAAGTTGCTTGTCGCGATGAGTTAACCGAGCGGACGGGTGGTCGCGTCAACGCTTGGAACGGCACTGTAGTGTAGTGTAGTGCCGTAGTAGTGTAGTGCGGCGCTAGTGTAGCGCGTGACCCCCCCTTGCCGGAGCTTTACGCCACGGAGAGCAGTCGTATCGCGAGACATTTTCCCGTGCGATCGTCTAGAAGTTTTCACTAGCTCTCGTCGATTTAACAACATTTTATATAATAAATAATGAACTTTCACAGTCGCCGCGAGCTCGCAGTGTGCCCTCCGGAGACCGCACTTCGGCTCTGTGCACTCGCCGAGGCACCGAGTGATCCGCGAGAGACGCTATGACACATTAAATCCGCGACTAGCGCACGCGCCAACCTCGCCCTCGGATTAAATGCAATTTTTCCACGTCGAACGGCTCCCGAAGGACGTGTCGACTCGCCACGTCGACTGCGAGGATCTCCTCTCACGGACAAGTGAACCGCATTCACCTCGGACATATACAAGTGTAACTTTTCACCTCTCAAACATCGACACTCCTAGGAGACGCGGAGCGGATTCAACGTACCGACGGAGGTCTCCATTGGTGATGTAGACTGTCTGATCGCGCTTATCATCCAGAGCGGGGTTCACAGGGAGCCACCGGATGTGGTGTGTGCACGTAGTTTGCGTGCATCGAGGTCGCCGGCGGTGGAGAGGAGCATACACGCGACACACACACCTCCCATCTTCAACGCAGGGACGGACGTCGCGACAATGTCAATGTCCACAAAGCGTATCTGTTGTGCCCAGTAATTTTTTATTTTTTTTATTTTTTTTAAAAATATTTTACTTAGTTATTTTGAGTTAGTTAGTCAGTGTGTAAGAATACCTATAAATCTATCGACTTGAGGAGGAAACAGCCCTCGCCTTCAGCTAGGCCGGCCGATCGAGAAGAGTGTTACTTACATACGGTACCTACTCACTTAGGGTACACTGTAGGGTAGAGAATCTATTTTTATTATTATTATTATTATTATTATTATTATTTTTTTTTTTTGCATAACACTACCCCCCAGTTAGGTAATAAAACATTAAGAGAGAGAGAAAAAAAAAAAAAAATTGGTAAGTTTTTGACCTAACTGATTTAAACCTAACATTTTCGAACCTAACCCAATGCAACCTAACGTTGTCAGACCTAACTACCTTAGTCGGTAAGTATTATACTTAGTAGGTATTTTCGAAAATTTCGTAAAACTAACGCACCAAACATTCATACAATACAGGTGGCCGCCGCCGTTGCAAGGACGGCCAGCAAACATAGGTACGCACTAGGTAGGTACATACATTAGGTATTAATATTTAGATAGGCACCTATAAATTTTAGACGCAGTCGCCAGATTTCGCTTGCGATGGTAGGTATTCACAGACAAAAACGACTCAAAAGTACCTATGTAACAAAAGTCAAGAGTTAAAATAATGCGATGGTTGTGTGTGTGTGTGTGTGTGTGTGTGTGTGTGTGTGTGTCTTCATATCGAGCCGTCTAATACAATAGAGAACACAGTGAACAATTTGCGGCCCTGAAAAGGGCCTTTTTATAGGCAGCGAGTGTACGCTGACGGCGGCGACTGCGCCGGTGGTGACATAAGCCACGAGACAGCGAGACACCGCTTAACCGCCGAAACCGTAGAGGGTGCGGCCCTGTCGCTTCAGGGCGTACACGACGTCCATGGCGGTGACGGTCTTCCTCTTCGCGTGCTCGGTGTAGGTGACGGCGTCACGGATCACGTTCTCGAGGAACACCTTCAGCACACCGCGAGTCTCCTCGTAGATGAGACCGGAGATACGCTTCACGCCGCCGCGGCGAGCGAGACGACGGATGGCGGGCTTCGTGATGCCCTGGATGTTATCACGAAGAACTTTCCTGTGACGCTTGGCTCCTCCTTTCCCCAGACCTTTTCCCACAGAACACAAAAATAAGGAGAAGTGTTATTATGGCCCGTTTGCTAGAAAACCGATGTCGCCACTTACTCACACAGCTACAGTTTCCTCATAATCTGTATTTGATTACAACATAAACAACCGGCTCACGATTCGCTGTTAACACAAATGAAACAGCCAATGAGAAGAGCAGCACAACATTAGGGATGGGAACAAAAAAGTACATTATCGATTATACTTTAAAAAAATTGTACATTGTACAAAAATTTTTTTGTACATTATGTCGATTTTTTTCTTGCCATCTATACCGTCTATACCTAAATAGTAACTAATTATTTCTTTATGTCGCGTAGTCTGTAACTACTATATTTCGTTGAAGTAATCCTTTGCAAAAGGCTGCCTAAGGTTTTATTTTTACAGGCTTTGCCTACCAATGTGTTAATTCCTAAATATGTCAGTTTTGTCCATACCTACCTATCGTATAATTCGTGAATTCTGTTTCATCGTAAATTCTAATCATACAAATATTCTAAATGTCAAAGTTTAGAGACCATTTGCTGATAAACGTTAGGCTTGAATTATACAGAAACTGCGTAGGTATGTAAGGTTAAGGGACAGCGCAAGCATCTTGCCGCTTAAAAACGTTTTTATACCTACAAAATGTAGGTATGAAAACCTACATAGGCGACGAAACGACGTTGGCTGTGCCGCGCCGCTTGAATATAATTCAAAACATATCGCCTACGTAATTTTTGTTTGAAGCGGCAAGATGCCTGCGTTTTGCCTTCACCTTCCCCGCGTTTTTGTATAGCGCACACTTTAAAAAATCTAGAACTACGTATTTTAACTCGTGAATTAATGAGCGTGACTGTAGATGTTTCTGAGTTTAGATTGAAATTTTTATTGCCTTGGTGGGTGATAGATAACTGTGATGGGAACATAAAAAACATTCCTAATAATATCACATAAATAATAATATTTTTATTAACTTGTGAAAAATACATTAGGTAGTAAGAACTCAAAGAAACTTGTGAAACATAAACTTAAAGAAACTTTCAAAACACATTTACATTAAAAAGATAACATCATCGTACGACTGAGATCCTGCAGAGAATATTTTAATGTCCCCTAAAATGTAAATATTTATTTAGAACTTGACACTTATTGACATGGTTCAATGTTTTGCGTGATTTCTTTTTTCGGGGTTTTTCTTCGATTGACATAAATCTACCAGTTTCTGAGACTTCAGCAACTCGTTGTTGTATCTAAAATACAAAAAGTATGCATTTGTAAAAAATCTAATATTTTTTTCTTTAATTATTTACAGGGGTCTTTGACATTCGCAGTATTTTTTGACAGAAAAAATATTTATTTAGAACTTGACACTTATTGACATGGTTCAATGTTTTGCGTGATTTTTTTTTTCGGGGTTTTTCTTCAATTGACATAAATCTACCAGTTTCTGAGACTTCAGCAACTCGTTGTTGTATCTAAAATACAAAAAGTATGCATTTGTAAAAAATCTAATATTTTTTTCTTTAATTATTTACAGGGGTCTTTGACATTCGCAGTATTCTTTGACAGAAAAAATATCCGTTACAAGGGGATCTAAAATAGTAAATAAATTATGAAAATATTAAGAGCATTACCTGGTCACCTGTTATTTCTTCAGGAACGCATGTTTCAACAGTAACAATATCCTAAACTTTCTAATACGGATTTAAAATATTAAATAAATTATGAAATTATTGAAAACACTTCATTTACTTTATTTTAAATTAATCGAATTTCATTTATAAGATTATTTAGAACCCCTCTTTAGCATCTGGAAACATTTCTCCGTAAAATGGATGGAGCAACCGGTATTTGATTTGAGAGGAAGCCAGTTAGGCCCTCTCCCTGTATTTTCAATCCATTTATCCTTCCTATTAGGGTCTTTGGGAAACCTGAAATTAAACCTTTATTAAAAACTTTTTGAAATACGTGGTCAAAACTAAGCCTGTTCATATTACAAAATCTGCAACTAAAATAAAAGCTTCCTTAGCAACTGAAGTCCACGTGGACGGAGTCGCGGACAATAGCTACCTAGTCGTACATTATAATTGGTTCTAGTAATTTTGGAAGTCTGGACGAACGAGTGTAAATGCGACGAAAGTATCGATACTTAATCAGTCTGCAAAGAAAGCAACTACCCCATCACTATGACTCCCGCTGACACCTACTGGTGACTTTGACAGTTCACGGCAAATACATGCGGCCGTACCACGAAACATCGCATACAACAATAGTCAGTTTCGCGAGACGGTCCATTGCGGGCCTGCTTTTCCAAGTTAGAAAACCTTTACGAAAATTCTACATAAAAACAGCAATGGAGTAAACCCGACGATATAAATACGTCTTATTTATGTTCTTAGTACTGGAGTGCATATTGCACAGGAAAATTATTATAATTATGATTTTTCGTAGTTTAAAGATGGATATAGTGAGTAAAATAGGCTTACCGGTGAAAAGACACTGCACTGTTATTTGAATAGCATGTATCACAGCGATTTCTGTAGGTAATCAGGCATTTTTCACATATGTTACGGCGATAGCGGGCGCGAGGCGATTGACGGCCATATTTAAAAGTTTCGCCGAGGTTAGCCCAACCGGGCTAACGTTGATCGACAGTGCCACGCCCATAAGGCACTTCTCCTTCTTTTTGTGTTCTGAGCCTTTTCCTCCCTTGCCACGGCCGGTCATGGCGGTGCTGGCTGGTTTTCGATTTTACAGCAAGAATACGACGTAGAGTAGAACGGGACGAACGCGCTGGCGTGCGTAGCGTACGACGACGATCTGGTGTGTGGTCGGTTTTCGGCCGCGACGCGAGTATATATAGCGGAGACGGGCCACCGCGGGGGTGAGGCAACAGAGAGGGGGGGGGGGGGGGGCTCCCCTTTCCCGTCCGATACTCTATTTTTCAATTTGAATATTATTTGGTGTGACCTTAATAATTATATAGAAGTTTCTTTCTCGCGTTAAATTCATAATTTCCCTTCATACGCACGTAAGTAGTAAGAAGTAGGTATGCGAACAGTTTTCTAAAAGTCTCCGTAGTAGGCCAGAAGTAGTTTTCTTATCCGACCTCATTACTATGACGGTTATTTGTCGTACCGTACATAGGTAGGTACTTAATTTGATGCAATGGCCATAATAATTATGTAGGTACCCCTAGGTACATATCTAAGGACATCAACAATGTAATTATGTGATGATTTATGCAGCGTCCAGTGTTACCACCACTCACCACACTAGATGGATGAAGGGACCACATTAATAATATAATAATAAATATCTCACTGACAGTTGAACGTTGTCAGTAAATGAAAATACAATTATTCGCTTTAAAATAATCTCGTATCAAGATGATTTAGGTAACTTTACTGTTCGCAATAACGTGAAAGGTGTGTAGGTACCTATGTTCTGAACGCATATTTTGCATTTCAGTGGTACGACTTGGACAAAAACGTTGGTGACGTTTTTATTTATTTAGGTACCTACCTACCTACATTCATAGAAAGTGTAGGTGGTGGACATTAGAAACATAGTATAGTAGATAATTATTTGTGTGTGTGTGTGTGTGTGTGTGTGTGTGTGTGTGTGTGTGTGTGTGTGTGTGTGTGTGTGTGTGTGTGTGTGTGTGTGTGTGTGTGTGTGTGTGTCGGAGAATAGAAGCTCGGTCGATTTACAGAAACGTGTCTAATCGAATTGTTTGCGGCCCTGAAAAGGGCCTTTTGTGATGTGATGCGCTGCGCGCTCGGGTGCGTGCGTGCGTGCAGATGGCCTGCCGCTTGCATTGCGCGTGATCGATTGCTTGCTTAAGCACGCTCACCGCGGATTCTGCGCGCCAGCTGAATGTCCTTCGGCATGATGGTGACGCGTTTGGCGTGGATGGCGCACAGGTTGGTGTCTTCGAAGAGACCGACCAGGTAAGCCTCGCTGGCCTCCTGGAGGGCCATCACGGCGGAGCTCTGGAAGCGAAGGTCGGTCTTGAAGTCCTGGGCGATCTCGCGGACGAGACGCTGGAAGGGCAGCTTGCGGATCAGAAGCTCGGTGCTCTTCTGGTAGCGACGGATCTCACGGAGGGCGACGGTACCGGGACGGTAACGATGGGGCTTCTTGACACCGCCGGTGGCCGGCGCGCTCTTCCGTGCCGCCTTAGTGGCCAGCTGCTTGCGGGGCGCCTTGCCACCGGTGGATTTGCGAGCGGTCTGCTTGGTGCGAGCCATTTCAGTAGAGTAGAGTTGAGTTGTTTAGGTTTGCTTTATTCGTCGGAAGTGGCGTGGAGCGGAGCGGAGCGGAGTGGAGTCGGGAGCTGCACGAACGATCGAACGTAAAGTGTAATAGTTAGTCGCGGCGTCCGCTGTATTTATATGCGTCGGGCGTTCGGGGGGAGCGCCGCGCGCCGCGCGCCGCGCGCCGCGCGCGGTAGGTAGACGGGGGCACGGGGTGCCGACTAGCCGTTCGTGATTGGTCGATAGGTTTTCGGTTCGGTTTGGACGCATAGTTCAGAAATAAAAATGTTTAGACCAACTTACCTACCCTGTCTCAGTGAGTGTAGTGTAGGTACCTACCGTATGGTATTATTGTTACAATCCATGTCGTTTCGTCGACCTAGGGTACTTACCCGCTTACATCATGCACAGACCACAAAGCTGTACTTACTTTACAACGGAGACAAACAAAGTAGGTAGGTAGGCAGGTACCTACCTACCTAAACTAAAATAACATACGGGTAAACGAACGAAGTTAATAAACGCTAAAAAAGTGTGAACATTAACTATTCCGTTCGGCGACGAACCTACCTACCTACCTACCTACTTACTTACTTACTTACTTAGCTGTCTGGCGGTATGTAGACGACTACGATGTGTGTGTGTGTGTGTGTGTGTGTGTCTGCTGCATCCTAACGTTTTGCTATCGTCGTACTAAACATTTCTGCTTTGGTCTTTGGTATTGGTAGGTAGGTACCTACTCATGTTTTCATGTTCTAACCGGCGGCGTGCCTAACAAACTCGCACACACTGAAAACACTTTTAATTAGGTGCGTGTAAGAGAAATAGGTAGGTAGGTAGGTAGGTAGGTAGGTAGGTACGAGTATCATAGCGATCGAGGCCCAGTCTAATGCATAGAAACTATCGGTCCGAAATGTTTTGTGGCCCTGAAAAGGGCCGTTTTGCTGTGCGAGCGCAGCGGCGGCGGGCGGCGACTGTGTGTGTGCGAGATCGCCGCGCTCACTTGGAGCTGGTGTACTTGGTGACGGCCTTCGTGCCCTCGCTGACGGCGTGCTTCGCCAGCTCGCCGGGCAGCAGGAGACGCACAGAGGTCTGCACCTCCCTGGAGGTGATGGTCGAGCGTTTGTTGTAGTGAGCGAGGCGGGAGGCTTCGGCGGCGATGCGCTCGAAGATGTCGTTCACGAAAGAGTTCATGATGGACATGGCCTTAGAGGAGATGCCGGTGTCGGGGTGGACCTGCTTCAGCACCTTGTAGATGTAGATAGCGTAGCTCTCCTTCCTCTTGTGCTTCTTCTTTTTCTTGTCGGACTTGGAGATGTTTTTCTGGGCCTTGCCAGATTTCTTCGCGGCTTTTCCACTAGTCTTGGGCGGCATGATCGTGCGTGCGTGCGTGCGTGCGTACGCGTTTACTTTACGAGCTCGGTGAGTCGAATGGTGGCGTTGCCGGGACGCATTTCAGTTTTTATCACGTAGCGTCGTCTCGGCCGCAGTGCGGCGAAACGAGGGTCTCGCTTCGACCAATCACAGCCAGACAGCCAGACACGGCCGTTTCGTATGCGCGCGTCGCCTTCGCGCTAGTCGCTTCGCTTCGACCGTAATAATATAATTCGACTGATTTTGCTTGCGTTTAGGTGTATTTATCATAATAATTATAATATTACATTAATTATCCGACCAAAGTTACGTTACGTTACGTTACGTTACGTTACGTTACGTTACGTTACGTCGTTGAGCGGAGCGCGGTGGTAAAGTCGTCAAAATATAAGAAGCCCGTTGTTTAAGCGCCTGCGCGATAACGCAGAGCACCGTTGCGCACCACGATAACTTAAGTTATTTTTCGTCAGGACGAACTTTTTTGACGAAGATTTTTGATATTCCAATTAAATCGTGCGTCGCCCTGTCAAGCACGTTGCTTCCGACCCAAAGTAGGTGTCTTTTTATGTAGGTATTTGTTCGAGTAAATCCAAAGTAAAATGCATTTTTGTGGAGCTGTCAAAACGGGCTCCTTACATTTCGACAACTATAGTAGTAGTAGTAGTAGTAGTAGTAGTAGTAGTAGCAGTAGCAGTAGCAGTAGCAGTAGCAGTAGCAGTAGCAGTAGCAGTAGCAGTAGCAGTAGCAGTAGCAGTAGCAGTTGTTGTTGTTGTTTAGTAGTAGTATGAATTAGTTTAAAGCAATAAGAATAAGAATATAATATATACTAATAGATGTCGCTCATAGCATTGTAAATTGCGGTATCTCCATAATGCTGAACTTTCATACCGCAATATATATATATATAGATATATAATGTTGAAAAAAGAATGGAAATAAAGCACTCGATTCTGGATATGTAGTTAGTCCAGTTAATAGTAGTTAGGGTGGCCTGAAGTAGTACTACTAATGTAGTAGTAGTACATTACCTACACAGTGTAGGTAGGTAGACGCACGTGTTCGTCGTGCTTATCGCCGGTACCTACTTACCTATTATTATTAATTTATACTTTTATTGCACTTCACCTAATGTAGGTACCTACAATACGGTCCGGTGGACCTAATGCCATAAGGTTAGCGAACCGAAAAAATGGCCGCCTTAAATTAGATCGAATCAGATCGAGATCGGCCGGTAATGAGAAAATGACTTTTTCGTCTTAGATGAAGAAATTTCGATTTTCAGTAGAATAGAAATCTCCATCCATTATTATGTAGTCAATTAACTCGGCCGCTAACTTCAAATTGGCACGGTCTACCTATGTATGTAGGTACCTAGGTGTGTCAAAGAAAAACACACACACACACGCACACACGCACACACGCACACACGCACACACGCACACACACACACACACACACACACACACACACACACACACACACACACACACACACACACACGCACGCACGCACGAGACGTCTCATGACCCGTCAAGAAACCGAATAGTATCGATTGAATTTGCGGCCCTGAAAAGGGCCTTTTGTTTTGTCGTGGCATGCCGCGTGACGCGAGCGAGTCGGTAAAGTGTAAAGAGCGAGAGCGAGGGCACTTAGGCTTTCTTCTCTGTCTTCTTGGGCAGGAGCACTGCCTGGATGTTGGGCAGCACACCGCCCTGCGCGATGGTCACGCCGGAGAGGAGCTTGTTCAACTCCTCGTCGTTGCGGATGGCCAGCTGAAGATGCCTGGGGATGATCCTGGTCTTCTTGTTGTCGCGGGCCGCGTTGCCGGCCAACTCGAGCACTTCAGCGGCGAGGTACTCCATGACGGCGGCCAAGTAGACCGGGGCACCGGCGCCGACGCGCTCGGCGTAGTTGCCCTTGCGGAGCAGCCTGTGGATACGGCCCACCGGGAACTGAAGTCCGGCACGGTTGGAGCGGGACTTCGCCTTTCCCTTGACTTTGCCTCCCTTTCCGCGGCCAGACATGATTAAATAACGTAAACGTGCGAAGAGAACACAATATATAGGTGCGCGCGCAGCGACGAGCGAGAGCGAAATGTAGGGGAAAAAGTTTTTTTTTTTTTTTTTTTTTTTTTTTTAGCCCTAAAAAGGGCACCCTCCGGAGGACACGGGGGAGGGAGGTGGTGAATGCTCATGCATAACAGCACGGACCCGGCCGTGCTGCCAATGTGGGACTCACAGGAAGTGCGCCTACCCACTAAACACCACCTGGGGGCTGGTTTGGTCCTAAGGACCCCTAAACCTATATCGTGAGCGACCCACCTCGAAGCCGAGGAGGGCGCGCAGCGGAGCTCCTTAAGGGAGCGTCCGCTTGGGACTGCTCGTCACATCGTGACCGCGGCTAGGAGGGAGAGGTGGGGACGCCGGTGGGGACACCGGCGGAGGCGGGAGCGGGGGCTACTTCTGACTGGGACTGGGCCTCTAGTAGGCGGTCCAGGTCAGATGAAAGTTTATCGGGGGGGTCGACGAGGGCGTTCCTGGGCCTGCGCACCAGGTAACGGGGGTTCGTCGTGGGGGGAGTGTAGTCCGCTGCTTGGCGGATAAGGGGGTTGGGGTGCACTTCGGCCGTGCTAAAGAAAGTCTCTGAGAGAGATTTAATAAATTGTTGTATGGTTGGAATCTCCATATCCCGATGGAGGTCGGCATTTCTGACACACCAGTGGGCGTTCAGAGCTCTACGAATGAAAAGATTTTGAACTTTCTGAAGTTCGTACAGGGCTTTGGGGGACGCGTGGGCGAAGACGGGTGCCGCGTAAGTCAGCACGGGGCGAATGCAAACCTTATAGAGTGTTCGCTTGTTCCTAGGGGACATCCTACTGTGTCGGCCTATCATGGAGGATAGGCGGCCTAGGTAGAATCTAGCGGTCCGGGTCACCTTCCGGATGTGAGGCCTAAATGTCAGTCTGCTGTCCAGGGTGACACCTAGGTATTTGGCGGTGGGACGCCAGGGGACTGCGGTACCTAACATACGGATAGGTCGGTCGGAGAGACCGCGGCGGACCTTGTGGTCGAAACGGATCGCGGTGCTCTTTTCCGGGTTGACCTCGATTCGCCAGAGCCTGAACCAGGCACCTAGCTCATCGACCGCGGATTGGAGCCTATTAAGGATGACTGACATTTTCCGACTCTTGCAGTAGAGTGCGGTGTCGTCAGCGAAAAGTGACAGTTGGACCCCATTGCGGGGGATGGCGAAAAGTGACAGTTGGACGGCGAAAAGTGACAGTTGGACCAGCGAAAAGTGACAGTTGGACTAGCGAAAAGTGACAGTTGGACTAGGGGAAAAAGAGTAAAGCACGATTTATATATGCACCGGCGCGGTCGCGGCTAGCTGTGTGCGGGGCGAGACGACCGGGGGCGGGGAGTACACAATAATTTTCGTCAAGGGATAACTGAAATTTGGTAGGTAGGTAGGTAGGTAGGTAGGTAGGTAGGTAGGTAGGTAGGTAGGTAGGTAGGTCCCTACCTAGGTAGGTAACCTGCCAGTTAGGTACTTAGTACGGTCGCTCAGTTCAGTCAGTCAGATAAAATTTGAGTGTGACCACCCGACACCGTGGCGCCCAGCGGGAGTCGATCTCTGTATTGTTCGTTTACTTGTAGGTGGGTAGGTAGGTAGGTAGGTAGGTAGGTAGGTAGGTAGGTATATGTATTGTTTGTTTCAGGTACAAATGCCGCCGGGTATGAGTGTGCGTGCAGCGTGCACCGAGTAGAATGTGATTAATAATAATAATACTGAACGGCGGATCTCTCAAAAGAAACATTGTATCATCGAATAATTTGATAGCCCTGAAAAGGGCTGTTTGGTGTGCGTACACCGACCACCGGCCGGCCGGCTTCGGATCGGATCGGATCGGATCGGATCGGACCGAAACGGAGGTTGTGGAGGCGGAGCGATGCGCAGCGCATTACTTCTTGGCGGCGGCTTTCTTCGCGGCGGGCTTCGCCTTGGGGGCGGCGGCCTTCTTGGGCTTAGGGGCCTTCGGCTTCTTGGTCGGGGGCTTGGCGGTCTTCTTCGCGGCGCTCTTGCCCTTAGCGGCGGGGGCGGCCTTCTTGGCGGCGACGGCGGGCTTCTTCTTCGCTGCGGCGGCGGCCTTCTTGTCCTTGGTGGTGGCGGCGGCGGCGGCAGATTTCGGCTTAGACGGCGACCCGGCGGCCGCGGCGGCGGCGGCCTTCTTCTTGGCGGCCGCGCTCGCTACCGGTTTTTTCGCCTTCTTGGCGGCGGCCGCGGAGGCGGCGGGCTTTCTCGCCGCTGCGGCGGCGGTCGCGGCGGGCTTCTTCGCACCGGAGGAGGACTTAGACTCGAGCTTGAACGATCCGGAGGCGCCCTTGCCCTTGGTCTGGATCAGCGCGCCGGACTCGACGGCGGACTTCAGGTATTTCCTGATGAAGGGGGCCATCTTCTCGGCGTCGACCTTGTACTGGGCGGCGATGTACTTCTTGATCGCTTGCAGGGACGATCCGCTGCGCTCCTTCAGCTCTTTGATGGCGCTGTTCACCATCTCGGAGGTCTTCGGGTGCGTGGGCTTCGGCTTGGGCTTCTTAGCGCCGCCGCCGCCGGCCGCGGCCTTCGCCTTCTTCGCGGGGGTTGCGGGCGCGGGGGCCTCGGAAGCGACTGCTGCGTCTGCCATCTCTAAGTAGGTAGGTAGTTAGTTAGTAGGTAGGTAATAACGGACACAAACAACGTAGCGTAGTAGGTAGGTATACACGTAGTATTAGTTCTCAGAGTTACCGTAGTGCGGCGCTAGTGTAGCGCGTGACCCCCCCTTGCCGGAGCTTTACGCCACGGAGAGCAGTCGTATCGCGAGACATTTTCCCGTGCGATCGTCTAGAAGTTTTCACTAGCTCTCGTCGATTTAACAACATTTTATATAATAAATAATGAACTTTCACAGTCGCCGCGAGCTCGCAGTGTGCCCTCCGGAGACCGCACTTCGGCTCTGTGCACTCGCCGAGGCACCGAGTGATCCGCGAGAGACGCTATGACACATTAAATCCGCGACTAGCGCACGCGCCAACCTCGCCCTCGGATTAAATGCAATTTTTCCACGTCGAACGGCTCCCGAAGGACGTGTCGACTCGCCACGTCGACTGCGAGGATCTCCTCTCACGGACAAGTGAACCGCATTCACCTCGGACATATACAAGTGTAACTTTTCACCTCTCAAACATCGACACTCCTAGGAGACGCGGAGCGGATTCAACGTACCGACGGAGGTCTCCATTGGTGATGTAGACTGTCTGATCGCGCTTATCATCCAGAGCGGGGTTCACAGGGAGCCACCGGATGTGGTGTGTGCACGTAGTTTGCGTGCATCGAGGTCGCCGGCGGTGGAGAGGAGCATACACGCGACACACACACCTCCCATCTTCAACGCAGGGACGGACGTCGCGACAATGTCAATGTCCACAAAGCGTATCTGTTGTGCCCAGTAATTTTTTATTTTTTTTATTTTTTTTAAAAATATTTTACTTAGTTATTTTGAGTTAGTTAGTCAGTGTGTAAGAATACCTATAAATCTATCGACTTGAGGAGGAAACAGCCCTCGCCTTCAGCTAGGCCGGCCGATCGAGAAGAGTGTTACTTACATACGGTACCTACTCACTTAGGGTACACTGTAGGGTAGAGAATCTATTTTTATTATTATTATTATTATTATTATTATTATTTTTTTTTTTTGCATAACACTACCCCCCAGTTAGGTAATAAAACATTAAGAGAGAGAGAAAAAAAAAAAAAAATTGGTAAGTTTTTGACCTAACTGATTTAAACCTAACATTTTCGAACCTAACCCAATGCAACCTAACGTTGTCAGACCTAACTACCTTAGTCGGTAAGTATTATACTTAGTAGGTATTTTCGAAAATTTCGTAAAACTAACGCACCAAACATTCATACAATACAGGTGGCCGCCGCCGTTGCAAGGACGGCCAGCAAACATAGGTACGCACTAGGTAGGTACATACATTAGGTATTAATATTTAGATAGGCACCTATAAATTTTAGACGCAGTCGCCAGATTTCGCTTGCGATGGTAGGTATTCACAGACAAAAACGACTCAAAAGTACCTATGTAACAAAAGTCAAGAGTTAAAATAATGCGATGGTTGTGTGTGTGTGTGTGTGTGTGTGTGTGTGTGTGTGTGTCTTCATATCGAGCCGTCTAATACAATAGAGAACACAGTGAACAATTTGCGGCCCTGAAAAGGGCCTTTTTATAGGCAGCGAGTGTACGCTGACGGCGGCGACTGCGCCGGTGGTGACATAAGCCACGAGACAGCGAGACACCGCTTAACCGCCGAAACCGTAGAGGGTGCGGCCCTGTCGCTTCAGGGCGTACACGACGTCCATGGCGGTGACGGTCTTCCTCTTCGCGTGCTCGGTGTAGGTGACGGCGTCACGGATCACGTTCTCGAGGAACACCTTCAGCACACCGCGAGTCTCCTCGTAGATGAGACCGGAGATACGCTTCACGCCGCCGCGGCGAGCGAGACGACGGATGGCGGGCTTCGTGATGCCCTGGATGTTATCACGAAGAACTTTCCTGTGACGCTTGGCTCCTCCTTTCCCCAGACCTTTTCCTCCCTTGCCACGGCCGGTCATGGCGGTGCTGGCTGGTTTTCGATTTTACAGCAAGAATACGACGTAGAGTAGAACGGGACGAACGCGCTGGCGTGCGTAGCGTACGACGACGATCTGGTGTGTGGTCGGTTTTCGGCCGCGACGCGAGTATATATAGCGGAGACGGGCCACCGCGGGGGTGAGGCAACAGAGAGGGGGGGGGGGGGGCTCCCCTTTCCCGTCCGATACTCTATTTTTCAATTTGAATATTATTTGGTGTGACCTTAATAATTATATAGAAGTTTCTTTCTCGCGTTAAATTCATAATTTCCCTTCATACGCACGTAAGTAGTAAGAAGTAGGTATGCGAACAGTTTTCTAAAAGTCTCCGTAGTAGGCCAGAAGTAGTTTTCTTATCCGACCTCATTACTATGACGGTTATTTGTCGTACCGTACATAGGTAGGTACTTAATTTGATGCAATGGCCATAATAATTATGTAGGTACCCCTAGGTACATATCTAAGGACATCAACAATGTAATTATGTGATGATTTATGCAGCGTCCAGTGTTACCACCACTCACCACACTAGATGGATGAAGGGACCACATTAATAATATAATAATAAATATCTCACTGACAGTTGAACGTTGTCAGTAAATGAAAATACAATTATTCGCTTTAAAATAATCTCGTATCAAGATGATTTAGGTAACTTTACTGTTCGCAATAACGTGAAAGGTGTGTAGGTACCTATGTTCTGAACGCATATTTTGCATTTCAGTGGTACGACTTGGACAAAAACGTTGGTGACGTTTTTATTTATTTAGGTACCTACCTACCTACATTCATAGAAAGTGTAGGTGGTGGACATTAGAAACATAGTATAGTAGATAATTATTTTGTGTGTGTGTGTGTGTGTGTGTGTGTGTGTGTGTGTGTGTGTGTGTGTGTGTGTGTGTGTGTGTGTGTGTGTGTGTGTGTGTGTGTCGGAGAATAGAAGCTCGGTCGATTTACAGAAACGTGTCTAATCGAATTGTTTGCGGCCCTGAAAAGGGCCTTTTGTGATGTGATGCGCTGCGCGCTCGGGTGCGTGCGTGCGTGCAGATGGCCTGCCGCTTGCATTGCGCGTGATCGATTGCTTGCTTAAGCACGCTCACCGCGGATTCTGCGCGCCAGCTGAATGTCCTTCGGCATGATGGTGACGCGTTTGGCGTGGATGGCGCACAGGTTGGTGTCTTCGAAGAGACCGACCAGGTAAGCCTCGCTGGCCTCCTGGAGGGCCATCACGGCGGAGCTCTGGAAGCGAAGGTCGGTCTTGAAGTCCTGGGCGATCTCGCGGACGAGACGCTGGAAGGGCAGCTTGCGGATCAGAAGCTCGGTGCTCTTCTGGTAGCGACGGATCTCACGGAGGGCGACGGTACCGGGACGGTAACGATGGGGCTTCTTGACACCGCCGGTGGCCGGCGCGCTCTTCCGTGCCGCCTTAGTGGCCAGCTGCTTGCGGGGCGCCTTGCCACCGGTGGATTTGCGAGCGGTCTGCTTGGTGCGAGCCATTTCAGTAGAGTAGAGTTGAGTTGTTTAGGTTTGCTTTATTCGTCGGAAGTGGCGTGGAGCGGAGCGGAGCGGAGTGGAGTCGGGAGCTGCACGAACGATCGAACGTAAAGTGTAATAGTTAGTCGCGGCGTCCGCTGTATTTATATGCGTCGGGCGTTCGGGGGGAGCGCCGCGCGCCGCGCGCCGCGCGCCGCGCGCGGTAGGTAGACGGGGGCACGGGGTGCCGACTAGCCGTTCGTGATTGGTCGATAGGTTTTCGGTTCGGTTTGGACGCATAGTTCAGAAATAAAAATGTTTAGACCAACTTACCTACCCTGTCTCAGTGAGTGTAGTGTAGGTACCTACCGTATGGTATTATTGTTACAATCCATGTCGTTTCGTCGACCTAGGGTACTTACCCGCTTACATCATGCACAGACCACAAAGCTGTACTTACTTTACAACGGAGACAAACAAAGTAGGTAGGTAGGCAGGTACCTACCTACCTAAACTAAAATAACATACGGGTAAACGAACGAAGTTAATAAACGCTAAAAAAGTGTGAACATTAACTATTCCGTTCGGCGACGAACCTACCTACCTACCTACCTACTTACTTACTTACTTACTTAGCTGTCTGGCGGTATGTAGACGACTACGATGTGTGTGTGTGTGTGTGTGTGTGTGTCTGCTGCATCCTAACGTTTTGCTATCGTCGTACTAAACATTTCTGCTTTGGTCTTTGGTATTGGTAGGTAGGTACCTACTCATGTTTTCATGTTCTAACCGGCGGCGTGCCTAACAAACTCGCACACACTGAAAACACTTTTAATTAGGTGCGTGTAAGAGAAATAGGTAGGTAGGTAGGTAGGTAGGTAGGTAGGTACGAGTATCATAGCGATCGAGGCCCAGTCTAATGCATAGAAACTATCGGTCCGAAATGTTTTGTGGCCCTGAAAAGGGCCGTTTTGCTGTGCGAGCGCAGCGGCGGCGGGCGGCGACTGTGTGTGTGCGAGATCGCCGCGCTCACTTGGAGCTGGTGTACTTGGTGACGGCCTTCGTGCCCTCGCTGACGGCGTGCTTCGCCAGCTCGCCGGGCAGCAGGAGACGCACAGAGGTCTGCACCTCCCTGGAGGTGATGGTCGAGCGTTTGTTGTAGTGAGCGAGGCGGGAGGCTTCGGCGGCGATGCGCTCGAAGATGTCGTTCACGAAAGAGTTCATGATGGACATGGCCTTAGAGGAGATGCCGGTGTCGGGGTGGACCTGCTTCAGCACCTTGTAGATGTAGATAGCGTAGCTCTCCTTCCTCTTGTGCTTCTTCTTTTTCTTGTCGGACTTGGAGATGTTTTTCTGGGCCTTGCCAGATTTCTTCGCGGCTTTTCCACTAGTCTTGGGCGGCATGATCGTGCGTGCGTGCGTGCGTGCGTACGCGTTTACTTTACGAGCTCGGTGAGTCGAATGGTGGCGTTGCCGGGACGCATTTCAGTTTTTATCACGTAGCGTCGTCTCGGCCGCAGTGCGGCGAAACGAGGGTCTCGCTTCGACCAATCACAGCCAGACAGCCAGACACGGCCGTTTCGTATGCGCGCGTCGCCTTCGCGCTAGTCGCTTCGCTTCGACCGTAATAATATAATTCGACTGATTTTGCTTGCGTTTAGGTGTATTTATCATAATAATTATAATATTACATTAATTATCCGACCAAAGTTACGTTACGTTACGTTACGTTACGTTACGTTACGTTACGTTACGTCGTTGAGCGGAGCGCGGTGGTAAAGTCGTCAAAATATAAGAAGCCCGTTGTTTAAGCGCCTGCGCGATAACGCAGAGCACCGTTGCGCACCACGATAACTTAAGTTATTTTTCGTCAGGACGAACTTTTTTGACGAAGATTTTTGATATTCCAATTAAATCGTGCGTCGCCCTGTCAAGCACGTTGCTTCCGACCCAAAGTAGGTGTCTTTTTATGTAGGTATTTGTTCGAGTAAATCCAAAGTAAAATGCATTTTTGTGGAGCTGTCAAAACGGGCTCCTTACATTTCGACAACTATAGTAGTAGTAGTAGTAGTAGTAGTAGTAGTAGTAGCAGTAGCAGTAGCAGTAGCAGTAGCAGTAGCAGTAGCAGTAGCAGTAGCAGTAGCAGTAGCAGTAGCAGTAGCAGTTGTTGTTGTTGTTTAGTAGTAGTATGAATTAGTTTAAAGCAATAAGAATAAGAATATAATATATACTAATAGATGTCGCTCATAGCATTGTAAATTGCGGTATCTCCATAATGCTGAACTTTCATACCGCAATATATATATATATAGATATATAATGTTGAAAAAAGAATGGAAATAAAGCACTCGATTCTGGATATGTAGTTAGTCCAGTTAATAGTAGTTAGGGTGGCCTGAAGTAGTACTACTAATGTAGTAGTAGTACATTACCTACACAGTGTAGGTAGGTAGACGCACGTGTTCGTCGTGCTTATCGCCGGTACCTACTTACCTATTATTATTAATTTATACTTTTATTGCACTTCACCTAATGTAGGTACCTACAATACGGTCCGGTGGACCTAATGCCATAAGGTTAGCGAACCGAAAAAATGGCCGCCTTAAATTAGATCGAATCAGATCGAGATCGGCCGGTAATGAGAAAATGACTTTTTCGTCTTAGATGAAGAAATTTCGATTTTCAGTAGAATAGAAATCTCCATCCATTATTATGTAGTCAATTAACTCGGCCGCTAACTTCAAATTGGCACGGTCTACCTATGTATGTAGGTACCTAGGTGTGTCAAAGAAAAACACACACACACACGCACACACGCACACACGCACACACGCACACACGCACACACACACACACACACACACACACACACACACACACGCACGCACGCACGAGACGTCTCATGACCCGTCAAGAAACCGAATAGTATCGATTGAATTTGCGGCCCTGAAAAGGGCCTTTTGTTTTGTCGTGGCATGCCGCGTGACGCGAGCGAGTCGGTAAAGTGTAAAGAGCGAGAGCGAGGGCACTTAGGCTTTCTTCTCTGTCTTCTTGGGCAGGAGCACTGCCTGGATGTTGGGCAGCACACCGCCCTGCGCGATGGTCACGCCGGAGAGGAGCTTGTTCAACTCCTCGTCGTTGCGGATGGCCAGCTGAAGATGCCTGGGGATGATCCTGGTCTTCTTGTTGTCGCGGGCCGCGTTGCCGGCCAACTCGAGCACTTCAGCGGCGAGGTACTCCATGACGGCGGCCAAGTAGACCGGGGCACCGGCGCCGACGCGCTCGGCGTAGTTGCCCTTGCGGAGCAGCCTGTGGATACGGCCCACCGGGAACTGAAGTCCGGCACGGTTGGAGCGGGACTTCGCCTTTCCCTTGACTTTGCCTCCCTTTCCGCGGCCAGACATGATTAAATAACGTAAACGTGCGAAGAGAACACAATATATAGGTGCGCGCGCAGCGACGAGCGAGAGCGAAATGTAGGGGAAAAAGAGTAAAGCACGATTTATATATGCACCGGCGCGGTCGCGGCTAGCTGTGTGCGGGGCGAGACGACCGGGGGCGGGGAGTACACAATAATTTTCGTCAAGGGATAACTGAAATTTGGTAGGTAGGTAGGTAGGTAGGTAGGTAGGTAGGTAGGTAGGTAGGTAGGTAGGTAGGTCCCTACCTAGGTAGGTAACCTGCCAGTTAGGTACTTAGTACGGTCGCTCAGTTCAGTCAGTCAGATAAAATTTGAGTGTGACCACCCGACACCGTGGCGCCCAGCGGGAGTCGATCTCTGTATTGTTCGTTTACTTGTAGGTGGGTAGGTAGGTAGGTAGGTAGGTAGGTAGGTAGGTATATGTATTGTTTGTTTCAGGTACAAATGCCGCCGGGTATGAGTGTGCGTGCAGCGTGCACCGAGTAGAATGTGATTAATAATAATAATACTGAACGGCGGATCTCTCAAAAGAAACATTGTATCATCGAATAATTTGATAGCCCTGAAAAGGGCTGTTTGGTGTGCGTACACCGACCACCGGCCGGCCGGCTTCGGATCGGATCGGATCGGATCGGATCGGACCGAAACGGAGGTTGTGGAGGCGGAGCGATGCGCAGCGCATTACTTCTTGGCGGCGGCTTTCTTCGCGGCGGGCTTCGCCTTGGGGGCGGCGGCCTTCTTGGGCTTAGGGGCCTTCGGCTTCTTGGTCGGGGGCTTGGCGGTCTTCTTCGCGGCGCTCTTGCCCTTAGCGGCGGGGGCGGCCTTCTTGGCGGCGACGGCGGGCTTCTTCTTCGCTGCGGCGGCGGCCTTCTTGTCCTTGGTGGTGGCGGCGGCGGCGGCAGATTTCGGCTTAGACGGCGACCCGGCGGCCGCGGCGGCGGCGGCCTTCTTCTTGGCGGCCGCGCTCGCTACCGGTTTTTTCGCCTTCTTGGCGGCGGCCGCGGAGGCGGCGGGCTTTCTCGCCGCTGCGGCGGCGGTCGCGGCGGGCTTCTTCGCACCGGAGGAGGACTTAGACTCGAGCTTGAACGATCCGGAGGCGCCCTTGCCCTTGGTCTGGATCAGCGCGCCGGACTCGACGGCGGACTTCAGGTATTTCCTGATGAAGGGGGCCATCTTCTCGGCGTCGACCTTGTACTGGGCGGCGATGTACTTCTTGATCGCTTGCAGGGACGATCCGCTGCGCTCCTTCAGCTCTTTGATGGCGCTGTTCACCATCTCGGAGGTCTTCGGGTGCGTGGGCTTCGGCTTGGGCTTCTTAGCGCCGCCGCCGCCGGCCGCGGCCTTCGCCTTCTTCGCGGGGGTTGCGGGCGCGGGGGCCTCGGAAGCGACTGCTGCGTCTGCCATCTCTAAGTAGGTAGGTAGTTAGTTAGTAGGTAGGTAATAACGGACACAAACAACGTAGCGTAGTAGGTAGGTATACACGTAGTATTAGTTCTCAGAGTTACCGTAGTGCGGCGCTAGTGTAGCGCGTGACCCCCCCTTGCCGGAGCTTTACGCCACGGAGAGCAGTCGTATCGCGAGACATTTTCCCGTGCGATCGTCTAGAAGTTTTCACTAGCTCTCGTCGATTTAACAACATTTTATATAATAAATAATGAACTTTCACAGTCGCCGCGAGCTCGCAGTGTGCCCTCCGGAGACCGCACTTCGGCTCTGTGCACTCGCCGAGGCACCGAGTGATCCGCGAGAGACGCTATGACACATTAAATCCGCGACTAGCGCACGCGCCAACCTCGCCCTCGGATTAAATGCAATTTTTCCACGTCGAACGGCTCCCGAAGGACGTGTCGACTCGCCACGTCGACTGCGAGGATCTCCTCTCACGGACAAGTGAACCGCATTCACCTCGGACATATACAAGTGTAACTTTTCACCTCTCAAACATCGACACTCCTAGGAGACGCGGAGCGGATTCAACGTACCGACGGAGGTCTCCATTGGTGATGTAGACTGTCTGATCGCGCTTATCATCCAGAGCGGGGTTCACAGGGAGCCACCGGATGTGGTGTGTGCACGTAGTTTGCGTGCATCGAGGTCGCCGGCGGTGGAGAGGAGCATACACGCGACACACACACCTCCCATCTTCAACGCAGGGACGGACGTCGCGACAATGTCAATGTCCACAAAGCGTATCTGTTGTGCCCAGTAATTTTTTATTTTTTTTATTTTTTTTAAAAATATTTTACTTAGTTATTTTGAGTTAGTTAGTCAGTGTGTAAGAATACCTATAAATCTATCGACTTGAGGAGGAAACAGCCCTCGCCTTCAGCTAGGCCGGCCGATCGAGAAGAGTGTTACTTACATACGGTACCTACTCACTTAGGGTACACTGTAGGGTAGAGAATCTATTTTTATTATTATTATTATTATTATTATTATTATTTTTTTTTTTTGCATAACACTACCCCCCAGTTAGGTAATAAAACATTAAGAGAGAGAGAAAAAAAAAAAAAAATTGGTAAGTTTTTGACCTAACTGATTTAAACCTAACATTTTCGAACCTAACCCAATGCAACCTAACGTTGTCAGACCTAACTACCTTAGTCGGTAAGTATTATACTTAGTAGGTATTTTCGAAAATTTCGTAAAACTAACGCACCAAACATTCATACAATACAGGTGGCCGCCGCCGTTGCAAGGACGGCCAGCAAACATAGGTACGCACTAGGTAGGTACATACATTAGGTATTAATATTTAGATAGGCACCTATAAATTTTAGACGCAGTCGCCAGATTTCGCTTGCGATGGTAGGTATTCACAGACAAAAACGACTCAAAAGTACCTATGTAACAAAAGTCAAGAGTTAAAATAATGCGATGGTTGTGTGTGTGTGTGTGTGTGTGTGTGTGTGTGTGTGTGTCTTCATATCGAGCCGTCTAATACAATAGAGAACACAGTGAACAATTTGCGGCCCTGAAAAGGGCCTTTTTATAGGCAGCGAGTGTACGCTGACGGCGGCGACTGCGCCGGTGGTGACATAAGCCACGAGACAGCGAGACACCGCTTAACCGCCGAAACCGTAGAGGGTGCGGCCCTGTCGCTTCAGGGCGTACACGACGTCCATGGCGGTGACGGTCTTCCTCTTCGCGTGCTCGGTGTAGGTGACGGCGTCACGGATCACGTTCTCGAGGAACACCTTCAGCACACCGCGAGTCTCCTCGTAGATGAGACCGGAGATACGCTTCACGCCGCCGCGGCGAGCGAGACGACGGATGGCGGGCTTCGTGATGCCCTGGATGTTATCACGAAGAACTTTCCTGTGACGCTTGGCTCCTCCTTTCCCCAGACCTTTTCCTCCCTTGCCACGGCCGGTCATGGCGGTGCTGGCTGGTTTTCGATTTTACAGCAAGAATACGACGTAGAGTAGAACGGGACGAACGCGCTGGCGTGCGTAGCGTACGACGACGATCTGGTGTGTGGTCGGTTTTCGGCCGCGACGCGAGTATATATAGCGGAGACGGGCCACCGCGGGGGTGAGGCAACAGAGAGGGGGGGGGGGGGGCTCCCCTTTCCCGTCCGATACTCTATTTTTCAATTTGAATATTATTTGGTGTGACCTTAATAATTATATAGAAGTTTCTTTCTCGCGTTAAATTCATAATTTCCCTTCATACGCACGTAAGTAGTAAGAAGTAGGTATGCGAACAGTTTTCTAAAAGTCTCCGTAGTAGGCCAGAAGTAGTTTTCTTATCCGACCTCATTACTATGACGGTTATTTGTCGTACCGTACATAGGTAGGTACTTAATTTGATGCAATGGCCATAATAATTATGTAGGTACCCCTAGGTACATATCTAAGGACATCAACAATGTAATTATGTGATGATTTATGCAGCGTCCAGTGTTACCACCACTCACCACACTAGATGGATGAAGGGACCACATTAATAATATAATAATAAATATCTCACTGACAGTTGAACGTTGTCAGTAAATGAAAATACAATTATTCGCTTTAAAATAATCTCGTATCAAGATGATTTAGGTAACTTTACTGTTCGCAATAACGTGAAAGGTGTGTAGGTACCTATGTTCTGAACGCATATTTTGCATTTCAGTGGTACGACTTGGACAAAAACGTTGGTGACGTTTTTATTTATTTAGGTACCTACCTACCTACATTCATAGAAAGTGTAGGTGGTGGACATTAGAAACATAGTATAGTAGATAATTATTTTGTGTGTGTGTGTGTGTGTGTG
Organism: Yponomeuta evonymella; assembly: GCA_963969515.1. Lineage (NCBI taxonomy): Eukaryota > Metazoa > Arthropoda > Insecta > Lepidoptera > Yponomeutidae > Yponomeuta > Yponomeuta evonymella. The sequence goes on along the minus strand of OZ018370.1, from coordinate 130,522 downwards.
TGTGTGTGTGTGTGTGTGTGTGTGTGTGTGTGTGTGTGTGTGTGTGTGTGTGTGTGTGTGTGTGTGTCGGAGAATAGAAGCTCGGTCGATTTACAGAAACGTGTCTAATCGAATTGTTTGCGGCCCTGAAAAGGGCCTTTTGTGATGTGATGCGCTGCGCGCTCGGGTGCGTGCGTGCGTGCAGATGGCCTGCCGCTTGCATTGCGCGTGATCGATTGCTTGCTTAAGCACGCTCACCGCGGATTCTGCGCGCCAGCTGAATGTCCTTCGGCATGATGGTGACGCGTTTGGCGTGGATGGCGCACAGGTTGGTGTCTTCGAAGAGACCGACCAGGTAAGCCTCGCTGGCCTCCTGGAGGGCCATCACGGCGGAGCTCTGGAAGCGAAGGTCGGTCTTGAAGTCCTGGGCGATCTCGCGGACGAGACGCTGGAAGGGCAGCTTGCGGATCAGAAGCTCGGTGCTCTTCTGGTAGCGACGGATCTCACGGAGGGCGACGGTACCGGGACGGTAACGATGGGGCTTCTTGACACCGCCGGTGGCCGGCGCGCTCTTCCGTGCCGCCTTAGTGGCCAGCTGCTTGCGGGGCGCCTTGCCACCGGTGGATTTGCGAGCGGTCTGCTTGGTGCGAGCCATTTCAGTAGAGTAGAGTTGAGTTGTTTAGGTTTGCTTTATTCGTCGGAAGTGGCGTGGAGCGGAGCGGAGCGGAGTGGAGTCGGGAGCTGCACGAACGATCGAACGTAAAGTGTAATAGTTAGTCATCAGGCGGTCTTCTCACACTTCCGGGGAAGTGGAGGGTCGGGGTCAGGGCGGGGCCCTCTTCCCGAGGGATCTACCGCTGTCCACAGCTACGGACAGGTCTCTGGGTGGCCTTCCAGGCGGTGGTCTTCGCTGGGGGTCGCAGGTGGATGCTTCAGTCGGTGTTGGCCGTGGACTCGACCAGGCTTCGGGGGAGGGGCTTGGCGCGGCCGTCGGGCGGTCGCGCGTGCAGTGGTGCCAGCCCACGCAGGTGCTGCAGCTGCGACCGGTCCGCACGCGCGAACATGTCGGTCGCCAGCCGCGCCACGAAGGCGTCCAGCTCCTCCCATTTGAGGTCCCTCGCGATCGTCGCATTCCTCACGTAGCGAGGCGCGCCGACGATGGTGCGCAGGGAGAGGTTCTCCTGGGCTCGGAGCCGCTTCTTGTTCGGCTCCGAGACGAGCGCGAACCAAGCCGGCGCAGCGTACGTGAGGCGGGGCCTGACGTAAGTCTTGTAGACCCCGAGCTTCGATCGCAGAGGGAGGCGGGAGGTGAAGACCGGACGCAGCTTCGCGCGTGCCACCTTCACCTGGTTGACGACTGCGCTGACGTGCGCAGCCATCGTGAGTCCACGGTCGATGGTGACCCCCAGGTACTTCACCCGGTTCTGCCACTCGATGACCCGTCCGTGCAGCTGGAGCGGCGGCGGCGGGTGGCGGCGGCCCGTCAGCATGGCCTGTGTCTTCCCGACATTGACCGACAGACGCCACTTCTTCAGCCAGTCGGGGAGAGCGTCGAGGGCACGCTGCATCTTCGTTGCAGCGTGCGTGGGCGACATGGACGACGCCAGGTAGGCGGCGTCGTCGGCGTACAGTGCCAGTTGGACGCCCTCCGGGACCGGTATGTCGTCGGTGTATCGGGCGTAGCAGGCCGGTGACAGGCAGCTTCCCTGGGGGACGCCGGCGAGGATGTGGCGCTCCTCGGACACGGCATCCTCCACCGCCACTCTGAAGCGGCGATCCCTCAGGAATGAGGCCACGACCGCGATGAGACGTCGTGGGGCAGGTGACGTCGACAGTTTGTACAGCAACCCCTCATGCCATACCCTGTCGAACGCCTTCTCCATGTCCAGGAGTACTGCGACGGTGCGGAAGTGGCGTGGAGCGGAGCGGAGCGGAGTGGAGTCGGGAGCTGCACGAACGATCGAACGTAAAGTGTAATAGTTAGTCGCGGCGTCCGCTGTATTTATATGCGTCGGGCGTTCGGGGGGAGCGCCGCGCGCCGCGCGCCGCGCGCCGCGCGCGGTAGGTAGACGGGGGCACGGGGTGCCGACTAGCCGTTCGTGATTGGTCGATAGGTTTTCGGTTCGGTTTGGACGCATAGTTCAGAAATAAAAATGTTTAGACCAACTTACCTACCCTGTCTCAGTGAGTGTAGTGTAGGTACCTACCGTATGGTATTATTGTTACAATCCATGTCGTTTCGTCGACCTAGGGTACTTACCCGCTTACATCATGCACAGACCACAAAGCTGTACTTACTTTACAACGGAGACAAACAAAGTAGGTAGGTAGGCAGGTACCTACCTACCTAAACTAAAATAACATACGGGTAAACGAACGAAGTTAATAAACGCTAAAAAAGTGTGAACATTAACTATTCCGTTCGGCGACGAACCTACCTACCTACCTACCTACTTACTTACTTACTTACTTAGCTGTCTGGCGGTATGTAGACGACTACGATGTGTGTGTGTGTGTGTGTGTGTGTGTCTGCTGCATCCTAACGTTTTGCTATCGTCGTACTAAACATTTCTGCTTTGGTCTTTGGTATTGGTAGGTAGGTACCTACTCATGTTTTCATGTTCTAACCGGCGGCGTGCCTAACAAACTCGCACACACTGAAAACACTTTTAATTAGGTGCGTGTAAGAGAAATAGGTAGGTAGGTAGGTAGGTAGGTAGGTAGGTACGAGTATCATAGCGATCGAGGCCCAGTCTAATGCATAGAAACTATCGGTCCGAAATGTTTTGTGGCCCTGAAAAGGGCCGTTTTGCTGTGCGAGCGCAGCGGCGGCGGGCGGCGACTGTGTGTGTGCGAGATCGCCGCGCTCACTTGGAGCTGGTGTACTTGGTGACGGCCTTCGTGCCCTCGCTGACGGCGTGCTTCGCCAGCTCGCCGGGCAGCAGGAGACGCACAGAGGTCTGCACCTCCCTGGAGGTGATGGTCGAGCGTTTGTTGTAGTGAGCGAGGCGGGAGGCTTCGGCGGCGATGCGCTCGAAGATGTCGTTCACGAAAGAGTTCATGATGGACATGGCCTTAGAGGAGATGCCGGTGTCGGGGTGGACCTGCTTCAGCACCTTGTAGATGTAGATAGCGTAGCTCTCCTTCCTCTTGTGCTTCTTCTTTTTCTTGTCGGACTTGGAGATGTTTTTCTGGGCCTTGCCAGATTTCTTCGCGGCTTTTCCACTAGTCTTGGGCGGCATGATCGTGCGTGCGTGCGTGCGTGCGTACGCGTTTACTTTACGAGCTCGGTGAGTCGAATGGTGGCGTTGCCGGGACGCATTTCAGTTTTTATCACGTAGCGTCGTCTCGGCCGCAGTGCGGCGAAACGAGGGTCTCGCTTCGACCAATCACAGCCAGACAGCCAGACACGGCCGTTTCGTATGCGCGCGTCGCCTTCGCGCTAGTCGCTTCGCTTCGACCGTAATAATATAATTCGACTGATTTTGCTTGCGTTTAGGTGTATTTATCATAATAATTATAATATTACATTAATTATCCGACCAAAGTTACGTTACGTTACGTTACGTTACGTTACGTTACGTTACGTTACGTCGTTGAGCGGAGCGCGGTGGTAAAGTCGTCAAAATATAAGAAGCCCGTTGTTTAAGCGCCTGCGCGATAACGCAGAGCACCGTTGCGCACCACGATAACTTAAGTTATTTTTCGTCAGGACGAACTTTTTTGACGAAGATTTTTGATATTCCAATTAAATCGTGCGTCGCCCTGTCAAGCACGTTGCTTCCGACCCAAAGTAGGTGTCTTTTTATGTAGGTATTTGTTCGAGTAAATCCAAAGTAAAATGCATTTTTGTGGAGCTGTCAAAACGGGCTCCTTACATTTCGACAACTATAGTAGTAGTAGTAGTAGTAGTAGTAGTAGTAGTAGCAGTAGCAGTAGCAGTAGCAGTAGCAGTAGCAGTAGCAGTAGCAGTAGCAGTAGCAGTAGCAGTAGCAGTAGCAGTTGTTGTTGTTGTTTAGTAGTAGTATGAATTAGTTTAAAGCAATAAGAATAAGAATATAATATATACTAATAGATGTCGCTCATAGCATTGTAAATTGCGGTATCTCCATAATGCTGAACTTTCATACCGCAATATATATATATATAGATATATAATGTTGAAAAAAGAATGGAAATAAAGCACTCGATTCTGGATATGTAGTTAGTCCAGTTAATAGTAGTTAGGGTGGCCTGAAGTAGTACTACTAATGTAGTAGTAGTACATTACCTACACAGTGTAGGTAGGTAGACGCACGTGTTCGTCGTGCTTATCGCCGGTACCTACTTACCTATTATTATTAATTTATACTTTTATTGCACTTCACCTAATGTAGGTACCTACAATACGGTCCGGTGGACCTAATGCCATAAGGTTAGCGAACCGAAAAAATGGCCGCCTTAAATTAGATCGAATCAGATCGAGATCGGCCGGTAATGAGAAAATGACTTTTTCGTCTTAGATGAAGAAATTTCGATTTTCAGTAGAATAGAAATCTCCATCCATTATTATGTAGTCAATTAACTCGGCCGCTAACTTCAAATTGGCACGGTCTACCTATGTATGTAGGTACCTAGGTGTGTCAAAGAAAAACACACACACACACGCACACACGCACACACGCACACACGCACACACGCACACACACACACACACACACACACACACACACACACGCACGCACGCACGAGACGTCTCATGACCCGTCAAGAAACCGAATAGTATCGATTGAATTTGCGGCCCTGAAAAGGGCCTTTTGTTTTGTCGTGGCATGCCGCGTGACGCGAGCGAGTCGGTAAAGTGTAAAGAGCGAGAGCGAGGGCACTTAGGCTTTCTTCTCTGTCTTCTTGGGCAGGAGCACTGCCTGGATGTTGGGCAGCACACCGCCCTGCGCGATGGTCACGCCGGAGAGGAGCTTGTTCAACTCCTCGTCGTTGCGGATGGCCAGCTGAAGATGCCTGGGGATGATCCTGGTCTTCTTGTTGTCGCGGGCCGCGTTGCCGGCCAACTCGAGCACTTCAGCGGCGAGGTACTCCATGACGGCGGCCAAGTAGACCGGGGCACCGGCGCCGACGCGCTCGGCGTAGTTGCCCTTGCGGAGCAGCCTGTGGATACGGCCCACCGGGAACTGAAGTCCGGCACGGTTGGAGCGGGACTTCGCCTTTCCCTTGACTTTGCCTCCCTTTCCGCGGCCAGACATGATTAAATAACGTAAACGTGCGAAGAGAACACAATATATAGGTGCGCGCGCAGCGACGAGCGAGAGCGAAATGTAGGGGAAAAAGAGTAAAGCACGATTTATATATGCACCGGCGCGGTCGCGGCTAGCTGTGTGCGGGGCGAGACGACCGGGGGCGGGGAGTACACAATAATTTTCGTCAAGGGATAACTGAAATTTGGTAGGTAGGTAGGTAGGTAGGTAGGTAGGTAGGTAGGTAGGTAGGTAGGTAGGTAGGTCCCTACCTAGGTAGGTAACCTGCCAGTTAGGTACTTAGTACGGTCGCTCAGTTCAGTCAGTCAGATAAAATTTGAGTGTGACCACCCGACACCGTGGCGCCCAGCGGGAGTCGATCTCTGTATTGTTCGTTTACTTGTAGGTGGGTAGGTAGGTAGGTAGGTAGGTAGGTAGGTAGGTATATGTATTGTTTGTTTCAGGTACAAATGCCGCCGGGTATGAGTGTGCGTGCAGCGTGCACCGAGTAGAATGTGATTAATAATAATAATACTGAACGGCGGATCTCTCAAAAGAAACATTGTATCATCGAATAATTTGATAGCCCTGAAAAGGGCTGTTTGGTGTGCGTACACCGACCACCGGCCGGCCGGCTTCGGATCGGATCGGATCGGATCGGATCGGACCGAAACGGAGGTTGTGGAGGCGGAGCGATGCGCAGCGCATTACTTCTTGGCGGCGGCTTTCTTCGCGGCGGGCTTCGCCTTGGGGGCGGCGGCCTTCTTGGGCTTAGGGGCCTTCGGCTTCTTGGTCGGGGGCTTGGCGGTCTTCTTCGCGGCGCTCTTGCCCTTAGCGGCGGGGGCGGCCTTCTTGGCGGCGACGGCGGGCTTCTTCTTCGCTGCGGCGGCGGCCTTCTTGTCCTTGGTGGTGGCGGCGGCGGCGGCAGATTTCGGCTTAGACGGCGACCCGGCGGCCGCGGCGGCGGCGGCCTTCTTCTTGGCGGCCGCGCTCGCTACCGGTTTTTTCGCCTTCTTGGCGGCGGCCGCGGAGGCGGCGGGCTTTCTCGCCGCTGCGGCGGCGGTCGCGGCGGGCTTCTTCGCACCGGAGGAGGACTTAGACTCGAGCTTGAACGATCCGGAGGCGCCCTTGCCCTTGGTCTGGATCAGCGCGCCGGACTCGACGGCGGACTTCAGGTATTTCCTGATGAAGGGGGCCATCTTCTCGGCGTCGACCTTGTACTGGGCGGCGATGTACTTCTTGATCGCTTGCAGGGACGATCCGCTGCGCTCCTTCAGCTCTTTGATGGCGCTGTTCACCATCTCGGAGGTCTTCGGGTGCGTGGGCTTCGGCTTGGGCTTCTTAGCGCCGCCGCCGCCGGCCGCGGCCTTCGCCTTCTTCGCGGGGGTTGCGGGCGCGGGGGCCTCGGAAGCGACTGCTGCGTCTGCCATCTCTAAGTAGGTAGGTAGTTAGTTAGTAGGTAGGTAATAACGGACACAAACAACGTAGCGTAGTAGGTAGGTATACACGTAGTATTAGTTCTCAGAGTTACCGTAGTGCGGCGCTAGTGTAGCGCGTGACCCCCCCTTGCCGGAGCTTTACGCCACGGAGAGCAGTCGTATCGCGAGACATTTTCCCGTGCGATCGTCTAGAAGTTTTCACTAGCTCTCGTCGATTTAACAACATTTTATATAATAAATAATGAACTTTCACAGTCGCCGCGAGCTCGCAGTGTGCCCTCCGGAGACCGCACTTCGGCTCTGTGCACTCGCCGAGGCACCGAGTGATCCGCGAGAGACGCTATGACACATTAAATCCGCGACTAGCGCACGCGCCAACCTCGCCCTCGGATTAAATGCAATTTTTCCACGTCGAACGGCTCCCGAAGGACGTGTCGACTCGCCACGTCGACTGCGAGGATCTCCTCTCACGGACAAGTGAACCGCATTCACCTCGGACATATACAAGTGTAACTTTTCACCTCTCAAACATCGACACTCCTAGGAGACGCGGAGCGGATTCAACGTACCGACGGAGGTCTCCATTGGTGATGTAGACTGTCTGATCGCGCTTATCATCCAGAGCGGGGTTCACAGGGAGCCACCGGATGTGGTGTGTGCACGTAGTTTGCGTGCATCGAGGTCGCCGGCGGTGGAGAGGAGCATACACGCGACACACACACCTCCCATCTTCAACGCAGGGACGGACGTCGCGACAATGTCAATGTCCACAAAGCGTATCTGTTGTGCCCAGTAATTTTTTATTTTTTTTATTTTTTTTAAAAATATTTTACTTAGTTATTTTGAGTTAGTTAGTCAGTGTGTAAGAATACCTATAAATCTATCGACTTGAGGAGGAAACAGCCCTCGCCTTCAGCTAGGCCGGCCGATCGAGAAGAGTGTTACTTACATACGGTACCTACTCACTTAGGGTACACTGTAGGGTAGAGAATCTATTTTTATTATTATTATTATTATTATTATTATTATTTTTTTTTTTTGCATAACACTACCCCCCAGTTAGGTAATAAAACATTAAGAGAGAGAGAAAAAAAAAAAAAAATTGGTAAGTTTTTGACCTAACTGATTTAAACCTAACATTTTCGAACCTAACCCAATGCAACCTAACGTTGTCAGACCTAACTACCTTAGTCGGTAAGTATTATACTTAGTAGGTATTTTCGAAAATTTCGTAAAACTAACGCACCAAACATTCATACAATACAGGTGGCCGCCGCCGTTGCAAGGACGGCCAGCAAACATAGGTACGCACTAGGTAGGTACATACATTAGGTATTAATATTTAGATAGGCACCTATAAATTTTAGACGCAGTCGCCAGATTTCGCTTGCGATGGTAGGTATTCACAGACAAAAACGACTCAAAAGTACCTATGTAACAAAAGTCAAGAGTTAAAATAATGCGATGGTTGTGTGTGTGTGTGTGTGTGTGTGTGTGTGTGTGTGTGTCTTCATATCGAGCCGTCTAATACAATAGAGAACACAGTGAACAATTTGCGGCCCTGAAAAGGGCCTTTTTATAGGCAGCGAGTGTACGCTGACGGCGGCGACTGCGCCGGTGGTGACATAAGCCACGAGACAGCGAGACACCGCTTAACCGCCGAAACCGTAGAGGGTGCGGCCCTGTCGCTTCAGGGCGTACACGACGTCCATGGCGGTGACGGTCTTCCTCTTCGCGTGCTCGGTGTAGGTGACGGCGTCACGGATCACGTTCTCGAGGAACACCTTCAGCACACCGCGAGTCTCCTCGTAGATGAGACCGGAGATACGCTTCACGCCGCCGCGGCGAGCGAGACGACGGATGGCGGGCTTCGTGATGCCCTGGATGTTATCACGAAGAACTTTCCTGTGACGCTTGGCTCCTCCTTTCCCCAGACCTTTTCCTCCCTTGCCACGGCCGGTCATGGCGGTGCTGGCTGGTTTTCGATTTTACAGCAAGAATACGACGTAGAGTAGAACGGGACGAACGCGCTGGCGTGCGTAGCGTACGACGACGATCTGGTGTGTGGTCGGTTTTCGGCCGCGACGCGAGTATATATAGCGGAGACGGGCCACCGCGGGGGTGAGGCAACAGAGAGGGGGGGGGGGGGGCTCCCCTTTCCCGTCCGATACTCTATTTTTCAATTTGAATATTATTTGGTGTGACCTTAATAATTATATAGAAGTTTCTTTCTCGCGTTAAATTCATAATTTCCCTTCATACGCACGTAAGTAGTAAGAAGTAGGTATGCGAACAGTTTTCTAAAAGTCTCCGTAGTAGGCCAGAAGTAGTTTTCTTATCCGACCTCATTACTATGACGGTTATTTGTCGTACCGTACATAGGTAGGTACTTAATTTGATGCAATGGCCATAATAATTATGTAGGTACCCCTAGGTACATATCTAAGGACATCAACAATGTAATTATGTGATGATTTATGCAGCGTCCAGTGTTACCACCACTCACCACACTAGATGGATGAAGGGACCACATTAATAATATAATAATAAATATCTCACTGACAGTTGAACGTTGTCAGTAAATGAAAATACAATTATTCGCTTTAAAATAATCTCGTATCAAGATGATTTAGGTAACTTTACTGTTCGCAATAACGTGAAAGGTGTGTAGGTACCTATGTTCTGAACGCATATTTTGCATTTCAGTGGTACGACTTGGACAAAAACGTTGGTGACGTTTTTATTTATTTAGGTACCTACCTACCTACATTCATAGAAAGTGTAGGTGGTGGACATTAGAAACATAGTATAGTAGATAATTATTTGTGTGTGTGTGTGTGTGTGTGTGTGTGTGTGTGTGTGTGTGTGTGTGTGTGTGTGTGTGTGTGTGTGTGTGTGTGTGTGTGTGTGTCGGAGAATAGAAGCTCGGTCGATTTACAGAAACGTGTCTAATCGAATTGTTTGCGGCCCTGAAAAGGGCCTTTTGTGATGTGATGCGCTGCGCGCTCGGGTGCGTGCGTGCGTGCAGATGGCCTGCCGCTTGCATTGCGCGTGATCGATTGCTTGCTTAAGCACGCTCACCGCGGATTCTGCGCGCCAGCTGAATGTCCTTCGGCATGATGGTGACGCGTTTGGCGTGGATGGCGCACAGGTTGGTGTCTTCGAAGAGACCGACCAGGTAAGCCTCGCTGGCCTCCTGGAGGGCCATCACGGCGGAGCTCTGGAAGCGAAGGTCGGTCTTGAAGTCCTGGGCGATCTCGCGGACGAGACGCTGGAAGGGCAGCTTGCGGATCAGAAGCTCGGTGCTCTTCTGGTAGCGACGGATCTCACGGAGGGCGACGGTACCGGGACGGTAACGATGGGGCTTCTTGACACCGCCGGTGGCCGGCGCGCTCTTCCGTGCCGCCTTAGTGGCCAGCTGCTTGCGGGGCGCCTTGCCACCGGTGGATTTGCGAGCGGTCTGCTTGGTGCGAGCCATTTCAGTAGAGTAGAGTTGAGTTGTTTAGGTTTGCTTTATTCGTCGGAAGTGGCGTGGAGCGGAGCGGAGCGGAGTGGAGTCGGGAGCTGCACGAACGATCGAACGTAAAGTGTAATAGTTAGTCGCGGCGTCCGCTGTATTTATATGCGTCGGGCGTTCGGGGGGAGCGCCGCGCGCCGCGCGCCGCGCGCCGCGCGCGGTAGGTAGACGGGGGCACGGGGTGCCGACTAGCCGTTCGTGATTGGTCGATAGGTTTTCGGTTCGGTTTGGACGCATAGTTCAGAAATAAAAATGTTTAGACCAACTTACCTACCCTGTCTCAGTGAGTGTAGTGTAGGTACCTACCGTATGGTATTATTGTTACAATCCATGTCGTTTCGTCGACCTAGGGTACTTACCCGCTTACATCATGCACAGACCACAAAGCTGTACTTACTTTACAACGGAGACAAACAAAGTAGGTAGGTAGGCAGGTACCTACCTACCTAAACTAAAATAACATACGGGTAAACGAACGAAGTTAATAAACGCTAAAAAAGTGTGAACATTAACTATTCCGTTCGGCGACGAACCTACCTACCTACCTACCTACTTACTTACTTACTTACTTAGCTGTCTGGCGGTATGTAGACGACTACGATGTGTGTGTGTGTGTGTGTGTGTGTGTCTGCTGCATCCTAACGTTTTGCTATCGTCGTACTAAACATTTCTGCTTTGGTCTTTGGTATTGGTAGGTAGGTACCTACTCATGTTTTCATGTTCTAACCGGCGGCGTGCCTAACAAACTCGCACACACTGAAAACACTTTTAATTAGGTGCGTGTAAGAGAAATAGGTAGGTAGGTAGGTAGGTAGGTAGGTAGGTACGAGTATCATAGCGATCGAGGCCCAGTCTAATGCATAGAAACTATCGGTCCGAAATGTTTTGTGGCCCTGAAAAGGGCCGTTTTGCTGTGCGAGCGCAGCGGCGGCGGGCGGCGACTGTGTGTGTGCGAGATCGCCGCGCTCACTTGGAGCTGGTGTACTTGGTGACGGCCTTCGTGCCCTCGCTGACGGCGTGCTTCGCCAGCTCGCCGGGCAGCAGGAGACGCACAGAGGTCTGCACCTCCCTGGAGGTGATGGTCGAGCGTTTGTTGTAGTGAGCGAGGCGGGAGGCTTCGGCGGCGATGCGCTCGAAGATGTCGTTCACGAAAGAGTTCATGATGGACATGGCCTTAGAGGAGATGCCGGTGTCGGGGTGGACCTGCTTCAGCACCTTGTAGATGTAGATAGCGTAGCTCTCCTTCCTCTTGTGCTTCTTCTTTTTCTTGTCGGACTTGGAGATGTTTTTCTGGGCCTTGCCAGATTTCTTCGCGGCTTTTCCACTAGTCTTGGGCGGCATGATCGTGCGTGCGTGCGTGCGTGCGTACGCGTTTACTTTACGAGCTCGGTGAGTCGAATGGTGGCGTTGCCGGGACGCATTTCAGTTTTTATCACGTAGCGTCGTCTCGGCCGCAGTGCGGCGAAACGAGGGTCTCGCTTCGACCAATCACAGCCAGACAGCCAGACACGGCCGTTTCGTATGCGCGCGTCGCCTTCGCGCTAGTCGCTTCGCTTCGACCGTAATAATATAATTCGACTGATTTTGCTTGCGTTTAGGTGTATTTATCATAATAATTATAATATTACATTAATTATCCGACCAAAGTTACGTTACGTTACGTTACGTTACGTTACGTTACGTTACGTTACGTCGTTGAGCGGAGCGCGGTGGTAAAGTCGTCAAAATATAAGAAGCCCGTTGTTTAAGCGCCTGCGCGATAACGCAGAGCACCGTTGCGCACCACGATAACTTAAGTTATTTTTCGTCAGGACGAACTTTTTTGACGAAGATTTTTGATATTCCAATTAAATCGTGCGTCGCCCTGTCAAGCACGTTGCTTCCGACCCAAAGTAGGTGTCTTTTTATGTAGGTATTTGTTCGAGTAAATCCAAAGTAAAATGCATTTTTGTGGAGCTGTCAAAACGGGCTCCTTACATTTCGACAACTATAGTAGTAGTAGTAGTAGTAGTAGTAGTAGTAGTAGCAGTAGCAGTAGCAGTAGCAGTAGCAGTAGCAGTAGCAGTAGCAGTAGCAGTAGCAGTAGCAGTAGCAGTAGCAGTTGTTGTTGTTGTTTAGTAGTAGTATGAATTAGTTTAAAGCAATAAGAATAAGAATATAATATATACTAATAGATGTCGCTCATAGCATTGTAAATTGCGGTATCTCCATAATGCTGAACTTTCATACCGCAATATATATATATATAGATATATAATGTTGAAAAAAGAATGGAAATAAAGCACTCGATTCTGGATATGTAGTTAGTCCAGTTAATAGTAGTTAGGGTGGCCTGAAGTAGTACTACTAATGTAGTAGTAGTACATTACCTACACAGTGTAGGTAGGTAGACGCACGTGTTCGTCGTGCTTATCGCCGGTACCTACTTACCTATTATTATTAATTTATACTTTTATTGCACTTCACCTAATGTAGGTACCTACAATACGGTCCGGTGGACCTAATGCCATAAGGTTAGCGAACCGAAAAAATGGCCGCCTTAAATTAGATCGAATCAGATCGAGATCGGCCGGTAATGAGAAAATGACTTTTTCGTCTTAGATGAAGAAATTTCGATTTTCAGTAGAATAGAAATCTCCATCCATTATTATGTAGTCAATTAACTCGGCCGCTAACTTCAAATTGGCACGGTCTACCTATGTATGTAGGTACCTAGGTGTGTCAAAGAAAAACACACACACACACGCACACACGCACACACGCACACACGCACACACGCACACACACACACACACACACACACACACACACACACACACACACACACACACACACGCACGCACGCACGAGACGTCTCATGACCCGTCAAGAAACCGAATAGTATCGATTGAATTTGCGGCCCTGAAAAGGGCCTTTTGTTTTGTCGTGGCATGCCGCGTGACGCGAGCGAGTCGGTAAAGTGTAAAGAGCGAGAGCGAGGGCACTTAGGCTTTCTTCTCTGTCTTCTTGGGCAGGAGCACTGCCTGGATGTTGGGCAGCACACCGCCCTGCGCGATGGTCACGCCGGAGAGGAGCTTGTTCAACTCCTCGTCGTTGCGGATGGCCAGCTGAAGATGCCTGGGGATGATCCTGGTCTTCTTGTTGTCGCGGGCCGCGTTGCCGGCCAACTCGAGCACTTCAGCGGCGAGGTACTCCATGACGGCGGCCAAGTAGACCGGGGCACCGGCGCCGACGCGCTCGGCGTAGTTGCCCTTGCGGAGCAGCCTGTGGATACGGCCCACCGGGAACTGAAGTCCGGCACGGTTGGAGCGGGACTTCGCCTTTCCCTTGACTTTGCCTCCCTTTCCGCGGCCAGACATGATTAAATAACGTAAACGTGCGAAGAGAACACAATATATAGGTGCGCGCGCAGCGACGAGCGAGAGCGAAATGTAGGGGAAAAAGAGTAAAGCACGATTTATATATGCACCGGCGCGGTCGCGGCTAGCTGTGTGCGGGGCGAGACGACCGGGGGCGGGGAGTACACAATAATTTTCGTCAAGGGATAACTGAAATTTGGTAGGTAGGTAGGTAGGTAGGTAGGTAGGTAGGTAGGTAGGTAGGTAGGTAGGTAGGTCCCTACCTAGGTAGGTAACCTGCCAGTTAGGTACTTAGTACGGTCGCTCAGTTCAGTCAGTCAGATAAAATTTGAGTGTGACCACCCGACACCGTGGCGCCCAGCGGGAGTCGATCTCTGTATTGTTCGTTTACTTGTAGGTGGGTAGGTAGGTAGGTAGGTAGGTAGGTAGGTAGGTATATGTATTGTTTGTTTCAGGTACAAATGCCGCCGGGTATGAGTGTGCGTGCAGCGTGCACCGAGTAGAATGTGATTAATAATAATAATACTGAACGGCGGATCTCTCAAAAGAAACATTGTATCATCGAATAATTTGATAGCCCTGAAAAGGGCTGTTTGGTGTGCGTACACCGACCACCGGCCGGCCGGCTTCGGATCGGATCGGATCGGATCGGATCGGACCGAAACGGAGGTTGTGGAGGCGGAGCGATGCGCAGCGCATTACTTCTTGGCGGCGGCTTTCTTCGCGGCGGGCTTCGCCTTGGGGGCGGCGGCCTTCTTGGGCTTAGGGGCCTTCGGCTTCTTGGTCGGGGGCTTGGCGGTCTTCTTCGCGGCGCTCTTGCCCTTAGCGGCGGGGGCGGCCTTCTTGGCGGCGACGGCGGGCTTCTTCTTCGCTGCGGCGGCGGCCTTCTTGTCCTTGGTGGTGGCGGCGGCGGCGGCAGATTTCGGCTTAGACGGCGACCCGGCGGCCGCGGCGGCGGCGGCCTTCTTCTTGGCGGCCGCGCTCGCTACCGGTTTTTTCGCCTTCTTGGCGGCGGCCGCGGAGGCGGCGGGCTTTCTCGCCGCTGCGGCGGCGGTCGCGGCGGGCTTCTTCGCACCGGAGGAGGACTTAGACTCGAGCTTGAACGATCCGGAGGCGCCCTTGCCCTTGGTCTGGATCAGCGCGCCGGACTCGACGGCGGACTTCAGGTATTTCCTGATGAAGGGGGCCATCTTCTCGGCGTCGACCTTGTACTGGGCGGCGATGTACTTCTTGATCGCTTGCAGGGACGATCCGCTGCGCTCCTTCAGCTCTTTGATGGCGCTGTTCACCATCTCGGAGGTCTTCGGGTGCGTGGGCTTCGGCTTGGGCTTCTTAGCGCCGCCGCCGCCGGCCGCGGCCTTCGCCTTCTTCGCGGGGGTTGCGGGCGCGGGGGCCTCGGAAGCGACTGCTGCGTCTGCCATCTCTAAGTAGGTAGGTAGTTAGTTAGTAGGTAGGTAATAACGGACACAAACAACGTAGCGTAGTAGGTAGGTATACACGTAGTATTAGTTCTCAGAGTTACCGTAGTGCGGCGCTAGTGTAGCGCGTGACCCCCCCTTGCCGGAGCTTTACGCCACGGAGAGCAGTCGTATCGCGAGACATTTTCCCGTGCGATCGTCTAGAAGTTTTCACTAGCTCTCGTCGATTTAACAACATTTTATATAATAAATAATGAACTTTCACAGTCGCCGCGAGCTCGCAGTGTGCCCTCCGGAGACCGCACTTCGGCTCTGTGCACTCGCCGAGGCACCGAGTGATCCGCGAGAGACGCTATGACACATTAAATCCGCGACTAGCGCACGCGCCAACCTCGCCCTCGGATTAAATGCAATTTTTCCACGTCGAACGGCTCCCGAAGGACGTGTCGACTCGCCACGTCGACTGCGAGGATCTCCTCTCACGGACAAGTGAACCGCATTCACCTCGGACATATACAAGTGTAACTTTTCACCTCTCAAACATCGACACTCCTAGGAGACGCGGAGCGGATTCAACGTACCGACGGAGGTCTCCATTGGTGATGTAGACTGTCTGATCGCGCTTATCATCCAGAGCGGGGTTCACAGGGAGCCACCGGATGTGGTGTGTGCACGTAGTTTGCGTGCATCGAGGTCGCCGGCGGTGGAGAGGAGCATACACGCGACACACACACCTCCCATCTTCAACGCAGGGACGGACGTCGCGACAATGTCAATGTCCACAAAGCGTATCTGTTGTGCCCAGTAATTTTTTATTTTTTTTATTTTTTTTAAAAATATTTTACTTAGTTATTTTGAGTTAGTTAGTCAGTGTGTAAGAATACCTATAAATCTATCGACTTGAGGAGGAAACAGCCCTCGCCTTCAGCTAGGCCGGCCGATCGAGAAGAGTGTTACTTACATACGGTACCTACTCACTTAGGGTACACTGTAGGGTAGAGAATCTATTTTTATTATTATTATTATTATTATTATTATTATTTTTTTTTTTTGCATAACACTACCCCCCAGTTAGGTAATAAAACATTAAGAGAGAGAGAAAAAAAAAAAAAAATTGGTAAGTTTTTGACCTAACTGATTTAAACCTAACATTTTCGAACCTAACCCAATGCAACCTAACGTTGTCAGACCTAACTACCTTAGTCGGTAAGTATTATACTTAGTAGGTATTTTCGAAAATTTCGTAAAACTAACGCACCAAACATTCATACAATACAGGTGGCCGCCGCCGTTGCAAGGACGGCCAGCAAACATAGGTACGCACTAGGTAGGTACATACATTAGGTATTAATATTTAGATAGGCACCTATAAATTTTAGACGCAGTCGCCAGATTTCGCTTGCGATGGTAGGTATTCACAGACAAAAACGACTCAAAAGTACCTATGTAACAAAAGTCAAGAGTTAAAATAATGCGATGGTTGTGTGTGTGTGTGTGTGTGTGTGTGTGTGTGTGTGTGTCTTCATATCGAGCCGTCTAATACAATAGAGAACACAGTGAACAATTTGCGGCCCTGAAAAGGGCCTTTTTATAGGCAGCGAGTGTACGCTGACGGCGGCGACTGCGCCGGTGGTGACATAAGCCACGAGACAGCGAGACACCGCTTAACCGCCGAAACCGTAGAGGGTGCGGCCCTGTCGCTTCAGGGCGTACACGACGTCCATGGCGGTGACGGTCTTCCTCTTCGCGTGCTCGGTGTAGGTGACGGCGTCACGGATCACGTTCTCGAGGAACACCTTCAGCACACCGCGAGTCTCCTCGTAGATGAGACCGGAGATACGCTTCACGCCGCCGCGGCGAGCGAGACGACGGATGGCGGGCTTCGTGATGCCCTGGATGTTATCACGAAGAACTTTCCTGTGACGCTTGGCTCCTCCTTTCCCCAGACCTTTTCCTCCCTTGCCACGGCCGGTCATGGCGGTGCTGGCTGGTTTTCGATTTTACAGCAAGAATACGACGTAGAGTAGAACGGGACGAACGCGCTGGCGTGCGTAGCGTACGACGACGATCTGGTGTGTGGTCGGTTTTCGTTTTTTTTTTTTTTTTTTTTTTATTTTTAGCCCTAAAAAGGGCACCCTCCGGAGGACACGGGGGAGGGAGGTGGTGAATGCTCATGCATAACAGCACGGACCCGGCCGTGCTGCCAATGTGGGACTCACAGGAAGTGCGCCTACCCACTAAACACCACCTGGGGGCTGGTTTGGTCCTAAGGACCCCTAAACCTATATCGTGAGCGACCCACCTCGAAGCCGAGGAGGGCGCGCAGCGGAGCTCCTTAAGGGAGCGTCCGCTTGGGACTGCTCGTCACATCGTGACCGCGGCTAGGAGGGAGAGGTGGGGACGCCGGTGGGGACACCGGCGGAGGCGGGAGCGGGGGCTACTTCTGACTGGGATTGGGCCTCTATTAGGCGGTCCAGGTCAGATGAAAGTTTATCGGGGGGGTCGACGAGGGCGTTCCTGGGCCTGCGCACCAGGTAACGGGGGTTCGTCGTGGGGGGAGTGTAGTCCGCTGCTTGGCGGATAAGGGGGTTGGGGTGCACTTCGGCCGTGCTAAAGAAAGTCTCTGAAAGAGATTTAATAAATTGTTGTATGGTTGGAATCTCCATATCCCGATGGAGGTCGGCATTTCTGACACACCAGTGGGCGTTCAGAGCTCTACGAATGAAAAGATTTTGAACTTTCTGAAGTTCGTACAGGGCTTTGGGGGACGCGTGGGCGAAGACGGGTGCCGCGTAAGTCAGCACGGGGCGAATGCAAACCTTATAGAGTGTTCGCTTGTTCCTAGGGGACATCCTACTGTGTCGGCCTATCATGGAGGATAGGCGGCCTAGGTAGAATCTAGCGGTCCGGGTCACCTTCCGGATGTGAGGCCTAAATGTCAGTCTGCTGTCCAGGGTGACACCTAGGTATTTGGCGGTGGAACGCCAGGGGACTGCGGTACCTAACATACGGATAGGTCGGTCGGAGAGACCGCGGCGGACCTTGTGGTCGAAACGGATCGCGGTGCTCTTTTCCGGGTTGACCTCGATTCGCCAGAGCCTGAACCAGGCACCTAGCTCATCGACCGCGGATTGGAGCCTATTAAGGATGACTGACATTTTCCGACTCTTGCAGTAGAGTGCGGTGTCGTCAGCGAAAAGTGACAGTTGGACCCCATTGCGGGGGATGGGGATGTCATTAGTGTACGAAATGTACAGGAGGGGGGAGAGCACGGAGCCTTGCGGGACCCCGGCTCTGAGGGGGCGGAGGGAAGAGAGAATGCCCTCGTGTCTAAAGCGGAAGGAGCGGTCCTTCAGAAAGGAAGCTAAGATGCGGACAAGTCGGTCGGGGAGACCCAGCTCATACAACTTAAAAATTAGCCCTGCGTGCCAGACCTTATCGAAGGCCTTGGCGACATCGAATAAGACGGCTACCGTCTTTTCGCGTCTGGGGAAAAACCCGCCTAGAATATACTCTACTATGCGGTGGACTTGTTGGGGGCAAGAGTGAATTGCCCGAAAACCAAATTGGTGGGGGATGATGAGGGGGGGCCCCTCTGAGGGGAAGAGGTGATTCCTCATACGAGTGAGGATGACTCTCTCGAAGAGTTTGCCCATGGCCTTGAGGAGGCTGATGGGGCGATGGCTAGAGGGGAGGTTGAGAGGTTTTCCCGGCTTGGGGATACCTATGACCGTCGCCTCCTTCCACGCGGGTGGGAAGTGGCAGTGGTCAAAACAGGCATTGAAGATGACTGTTAACAGGGTTAGCACCTGGGTGGGGAACATTTTGAGCGCTAGGTTGGCAATACCATCCGCTCCTGGGGCCTTTTTTCGTTTCAGTCTTTTGATGAAAGACTGAACTTCGTCCGTGGATACCGCAATGGGATTATCGTCGGTTGGAAGAGGGAGGGAGGTCTTTTTACGGACCTCCTCCTCGACCATACTGACGTGAGTTGGGTCGCACTGCTGAGTGCTGGGCGAGCATTGGGACTCAATGCTGTCGGCGAAACACTCGGCCTTTTCAACGTCCTCGAAGGCTGTAGAGCCATCGGGGCGGGCCATGGGTGGTGTGTGAGTGATCGCGTCTGCCCGGAGGGCCCTGGCTACTCTATAGTAAGCCTGGTGGGAGGGGGAGATGGTCTCCATGAGATCGCCCCATTGGGCGTTGTTAAACTCAGAGAGACGGGACCTGACTTGCCGCTGGAGATCGTTCGCGCGTTTCCTGTAGGCAGGAGTTGGGTAGAGGGAGGCCCTCCGGAGGGCGGCTCTTTTGGCCCTAATCAGGTTCTTGATAGCGAGAGGCAGTTTCCGGTCGTGGACCGGTACTACACGCTCGCCCTCACGAATTGCTGATTGGACCAAAAGGGTGAGGGACTCTACGGCGCTATCTATTTTGTCTGTCGTGTCGAAATGGCCAGGGGGGAGCGCATAAGGCGAGTCGGGGGCTTCAAAGTTGGTGACTAAGGAGCTTCTGACACTGTCCCAATCGGTGATGATTTTGGTGGAGAGTGTGGAGGGTGACGGTGGGGGGCCTAGCTGAAGGGACACCGGTCGGTGGTCGGAACCTAGGTCGTCGAGAGTCTCGATCGCCCTGAGGTTGAGATTGACACCCCTTACTAGAGCAAAGTCTAGTACGTCGGGGGCGTGGTCTACGATATCGGGGTAATGAGTGGGGGAGTAGGGACATAAGACGTCCAATTCTAACGCCTCGGTTATGCCGAGGAGGGCAGTACCGGCGGGGTTCGTCTGTAGGCAGGTCCAATCCGTATGTTTGGAGTTAAAATCCCCGAACATAACGGTGTGGGCGCCTAGAGCGAGGATGGCTTCGAAATCACTCCTTAGGGGTAGTGTTCCGCTGGGTATGTAAATAGAGGCTATGACTAAGGACGGATGACCCGTCAGAGCTAATCTACAGATGGTAGCCTCCATGTTAGTGAGGG
Organism: Yponomeuta evonymella; assembly: GCA_963969515.1. Taxonomy (NCBI): domain Eukaryota; kingdom Metazoa; phylum Arthropoda; class Insecta; order Lepidoptera; family Yponomeutidae; genus Yponomeuta; species Yponomeuta evonymella. The sequence goes on along the minus strand of OZ018370.1, from coordinate 110,601 downwards.
CTGGAGTGGGGACGGGGGAGCAATGGAGGGACTTCCTAAAATAAATGGCAGTGCCGCCGCCTCTACGGCCGTCGGCTCTGTCGTTCCTAACGAGAGAAAACTTGGGAATACTCAGGCCCTTGGTATGGGGTTTGAGCCAAGTTTCCTGCACTAGCAACAGATCGACTTCGAGTTCTTTGACGAACTCTCTGAGTTCAGGTACGTTGCTGCGGAGGCCGCGAGCATTGTACGAGATGAGCGAGACACTCCTAGGCTTGATGCGACCCGCGCTGACGGGGGACTGGGTGGTCTGAGGGACCGGGGGGCGTGACATTAACTCACTTACTTATATAAGGGAGAGCAGATGGCTGTGTTCGGCCACAGCCATCAAGCGCGCGGTGGGGGAGGTTGCGGCGCGCAGTTTGCGCGCCAGGACCGATATTTCGGCTAAGTCTATGTTGGCGATTGCGGAGCTGACCGTCAAGAGGTCATCCGCGATCTGGGAGTGAGGGGCGCCCGAGGGGGCGGGGCGTGGAGCGGGGGGGAGGGACTGGGTCGGCGCTACAGGCCCGGCTGTAGCGGCGGGGAAGGGGTGGGGGGCCCACGCGGGGGCCTGGGGGGGGTTGGGATTGGTGGTGGTGGGGCGGCCGCGGCGGCCGAGGGAGGGGAAGTTGGACGGGGTGTTAGCCGGCGGTGGGGCTGGTCTCCTTTGAGGAGGGGGCTGGGACGCCTTTGTGGCCTTAGGGGCCTTAGGGGGGGAGGAGCGGGGGGCACGCGGGCACCCCCGGTAGTTGGCCGGGTGGCCGGGCTGCTTGCACAGTACGCAAGACGGAGGACCCTCCGACTCGCGAGTGCGCAAGCAGTCCCCGGTGGCGTGAGGCTCTAGGCACTTCACGCACCTAGGGGGGGCGGAGCAGTTAGCGGAAGCGTGGCCATAAAGTTGGCAACGGTGGCATTGGCCAGGGTGGCCGCGCCTGTGGGGCTTCTCAGCTTTTATGCAGGAGAGCCCACAGACGGTGAGCTCTCCTGAGAAGATCGTCTTCGCGGAGGGGGTGTTGGTGAGAATCACCAGGGCGAGTGGGAATATTTTTCCGCGGGAGCTGTGCATGGGATGCACAGCCTCTACGGGGTGACCTTGTGCAAGAAGGTCATCTTTAATGGAGATTAGGGGGAGTTCGGAGGGAACTCCTCTGAGGACGGCCCGTACCTTGCGTTCCTCGGGGAGCGCGTAAGTATGGTACGGGACCTTATTTTGAGTAAGGAGCCTAGTAAGGCTCCTGAAGATGTCAGTCGTGGGGACCTCAATTTTTATTGAGTCGCCCCAGTTTTGTGCCTTTGTGTACTGGACCTTTTGGTCCAGGCACAGTTTGGACACGGATGTCCAGGCGGATTTATCCCGTAGGAAGACGGGAGGGGGGGACTTTGCCTTTGGAGGCTGCGGTGAGAACCGCTTGATCGGTTTTGCCGGAGGCATTGCGGGGGTGTCGAGGGACATGAGGGGGCGGGGGGAGGGGGCGGTCGCCGCGGGGGTTGCGGGGGCTGCGGGGGGACAGGGGGCTGCGGTCACGGGGGACGAGCGGGGGGTAGGCGAGTTGCCTTTGGAGGAAGAAGCTTGCTTCCGCAGGAGCTTCTTTCTAGGGACAAAGGTTTTGAATTCGTGGCCTTCATCGGAGGAGATGTCGGCGCACGAGTATACTGGAGCGGCGGAGTCGGGAGACTCTGATCCGCGAGAGACGGAGCGTTTCCGTGGGCGCGAGGGGCCAGAGGTGGAGTCGGTCTCCATGGGGGACAAGGGGCCGGAGGGGCCGGGGGAGGCGGGGGCGGGGGACTCAGGAGAGTCCGGGATCGCGGCGGCGGGGGTCGGGGGGCTGCAAAATGCCTGAAAGGCATCGAGGAGCCCGTGCTCCTTTATGAATTGGAAGAATTTCTCCGGAGAGAACGCGGGCTGAGCCATAATGGCAGGCGGCACCCCTGCCGGCGGCAGGGGGGCGGGGGGAGCGCAGTTAACTAATACCACAATGGAGAAAAGGGGACAGAAACAAAGCAAGTAAAGAAAGTCTAGCGGGGGCTAGACACTTACTCACTCGGAATGCGGCAGGCAGGTGTTCGGGACACTGGAACAAAGAGATAAGAAAAGTAAGATAACAATTCGATAAGAGCTCGCCGGCTGTACACGGGCGCACTGTGTAAGCGGGCGGGCGGTCCAGTAGCGGAGAGCGAGACGTGTCGCTCTCGACGCTAATGCAAACGAACTGTGTCGGTTTTCGGCCGCGACGCGAGTATATATAGCGGAGACGGGCCACCGCGGGGGTGAGGCAACAGAGAGGGGGGGGGGGGGGGCTCCCCTTTCCCGTCCGATACTCTATTTTTCAATTTGAATATTATTTGGTGTGACCTTAATAATTATATAGAAGTTTCTTTCTCGCGTTAAATTCATAATTTCCCTTCATACGCACGTAAGTAGTAAGAAGTAGGTATGCGAACAGTTTTCTAAAAGTCTCCGTAGTAGGCCAGAAGTAGTTTTCTTATCCGACCTCATTACTATGACGGTTATTTGTCGTACCGTACATAGGTAGGTACTTAATTTGATGCAATGGCCATAATAATTATGTAGGTACCCCTAGGTACATATCTAAGGACATCAACAATGTAATTATGTGATGATTTATGCAGCGTCCAGTGTTACCACCACTCACCACACTAGATGGATGAAGGGACCACATTAATAATATAATAATAAATATCTCACTGACAGTTGAACGTTGTCAGTAAATGAAAATACAATTATTCGCTTTAAAATAATCTCGTATCAAGATGATTTAGGTAACTTTACTGTTCGCAATAACGTGAAAGGTGTGTAGGTACCTATGTTCTGAACGCATATTTTGCATTTCAGTGGTACGACTTGGACAAAAACGTTGGTGACGTTTTTATTTATTTAGGTACCTACCTACCTACATTCATAGAAAGTGTAGGTGGTGGACATTAGAAACATAGTATAGTAGATAATTATTTTGTGTGTGTGTGTGTGTGTGTGTGTGTGTGTGTGTGTGTGTGTGTGTGTGTGTGTGTGTGTGTGTGTGTGTGTGTGTGTGTGTGTGTGTCGGAGAATAGAAGCTCGGTCGATTTACAGAAACGTGTCTAATCGAATTGTTTGCGGCCCTGAAAAGGGCCTTTTGTGATGTGATGCGCTGCGCGCTCGGGTGCGTGCGTGCGTGCAGATGGCCTGCCGCTTGCATTGCGCGTGATCGATTGCTTGCTTAAGCACGCTCACCGCGGATTCTGCGCGCCAGCTGAATGTCCTTCGGCATGATGGTGACGCGTTTGGCGTGGATGGCGCACAGGTTGGTGTCTTCGAAGAGACCGACCAGGTAAGCCTCGCTGGCCTCCTGGAGGGCCATCACGGCGGAGCTCTGGAAGCGAAGGTCGGTCTTGAAGTCCTGGGCGATCTCGCGGACGAGACGCTGGAAGGGCAGCTTGCGGATCAGAAGCTCGGTGCTCTTCTGGTAGCGACGGATCTCACGGAGGGCGACGGTACCGGGACGGTAACGATGGGGCTTCTTGACACCGCCGGTGGCCGGCGCGCTCTTCCGTGCCGCCTTAGTGGCCAGCTGCTTGCGGGGCGCCTTGCCACCGGTGGATTTGCGAGCGGTCTGCTTGGTGCGAGCCATTTCAGTAGAGTAGAGTTGAGTTGTTTAGGTTTGCTTTATTCGTCGGAAGTGGCGTGGAGCGGAGCGGAGCGGAGTGGAGTCGGGAGCTGCACGAACGATCGAACGTAAAGTGTAATAGTTAGTCGCGGCGTCCGCTGTATTTATATGCGTCGGGCGTTCGGGGGGAGCGCCGCGCGCCGCGCGCCGCGCGCCGCGCGCGGTAGGTAGACGGGGGCACGGGGTGCCGACTAGCCGTTCGTGATTGGTCGATAGGTTTTCGGTTCGGTTTGGACGCATAGTTCAGAAATAAAAATGTTTAGACCAACTTACCTACCCTGTCTCAGTGAGTGTAGTGTAGGTACCTACCGTATGGTATTATTGTTACAATCCATGTCGTTTCGTCGACCTAGGGTACTTACCCGCTTACATCATGCACAGACCACAAAGCTGTACTTACTTTACAACGGAGACAAACAAAGTAGGTAGGTAGGCAGGTACCTACCTACCTAAACTAAAATAACATACGGGTAAACGAACGAAGTTAATAAACGCTAAAAAAGTGTGAACATTAACTATTCCGTTCGGCGACGAACCTACCTACCTACCTACCTACTTACTTACTTACTTACTTAGCTGTCTGGCGGTATGTAGACGACTACGATGTGTGTGTGTGTGTGTGTGTGTGTGTCTGCTGCATCCTAACGTTTTGCTATCGTCGTACTAAACATTTCTGCTTTGGTCTTTGGTATTGGTAGGTAGGTACCTACTCATGTTTTCATGTTCTAACCGGCGGCGTGCCTAACAAACTCGCACACACTGAAAACACTTTTAATTAGGTGCGTGTAAGAGAAATAGGTAGGTAGGTAGGTAGGTAGGTAGGTAGGTACGAGTATCATAGCGATCGAGGCCCAGTCTAATGCATAGAAACTATCGGTCCGAAATGTTTTGTGGCCCTGAAAAGGGCCGTTTTGCTGTGCGAGCGCAGCGGCGGCGGGCGGCGACTGTGTGTGTGCGAGATCGCCGCGCTCACTTGGAGCTGGTGTACTTGGTGACGGCCTTCGTGCCCTCGCTGACGGCGTGCTTCGCCAGCTCGCCGGGCAGCAGGAGACGCACAGAGGTCTGCACCTCCCTGGAGGTGATGGTCGAGCGTTTGTTGTAGTGAGCGAGGCGGGAGGCTTCGGCGGCGATGCGCTCGAAGATGTCGTTCACGAAAGAGTTCATGATGGACATGGCCTTAGAGGAGATGCCGGTGTCGGGGTGGACCTGCTTCAGCACCTTGTAGATGTAGATAGCGTAGCTCTCCTTCCTCTTGTGCTTCTTCTTTTTCTTGTCGGACTTGGAGATGTTTTTCTGGGCCTTGCCAGATTTCTTCGCGGCTTTTCCACTAGTCTTGGGCGGCATGATCGTGCGTGCGTGCGTACGCGTTTACTTTACGAGCTCGGTGAGTCGAATGGTGGCGTTGCCGGGACGCATTTCAGTTTTTATCACGTAGCGTCGTCTCGGCCGCAGTGCGGCGAAACGAGGGTCTCGCTTCGACCAATCACAGCCAGACAGCCAGACACGGCCGTTTCGTATGCGCGCGTCGCCTTCGCGCTAGTCGCTTCGCTTCGACCGTAATAATATAATTCGACTGATTTTGCTTGCGTTTAGGTGTATTTATCATAATAATTATAATATTACATTAATTATCCGACCAAAGTTACGTTACGTTACGTTACGTTACGTTACGTTACGTTACGTTACGTCGTTGAGCGGAGCGCGGTGGTAAAGTCGTCAAAATATAAGAAGCCCGTTGTTTAAGCGCCTGCGCGATAACGCAGAGCACCGTTGCGCACCACGATAACTTAAGTTATTTTTCGTCAGGACGAACTTTTTTGACGAAGATTTTTGATATTCCAATTAAATCGTGCGTCGCCCTGTCAAGCACGTTGCTTCCGACCCAAAGTAGGTGTCTTTTTATGTAGGTATTTGTTCGAGTAAATCCAAAGTAAAATGCATTTTTGTGGAGCTGTCAAAACGGGCTCCTTACATTTCGACAACTATAGTAGTAGTAGTAGTAGTAGTAGTAGTAGTAGTAGCAGTAGCAGTAGCAGTAGCAGTAGCAGTAGCAGTAGCAGTAGCAGTAGCAGTAGCAGTAGCAGTAGCAGTAGCAGTTGTTGTTGTTGTTTAGTAGTAGTATGAATTAGTTTAAAGCAATAAGAATAAGAATATAATATATACTAATAGATGTCGCTCATAGCATTGTAAATTGCGGTATCTCCATAATGCTGAACTTTCATACCGCAATATATATATATATAGATATATAATGTTGAAAAAAGAATGGAAATAAAGCACTCGATTCTGGATATGTAGTTAGTCCAGTTAATAGTAGTTAGGGTGGCCTGAAGTAGTACTACTAATGTAGTAGTAGTACATTACCTACACAGTGTAGGTAGGTAGACGCACGTGTTCGTCGTGCTTATCGCCGGTACCTACTTACCTATTATTATTAATTTATACTTTTATTGCACTTCACCTAATGTAGGTACCTACAATACGGTCCGGTGGACCTAATGCCATAAGGTTAGCGAACCGAAAAAATGGCCGCCTTAAATTAGATCGAATCAGATCGAGATCGGCCGGTAATGAGAAAATGACTTTTTCGTCTTAGATGAAGAAATTTCGATTTTCAGTAGAATAGAAATCTCCATCCATTATTATGTAGTCAATTAACTCGGCCGCTAACTTCAAATTGGCACGGTCTACCTATGTATGTAGGTACCTAGGTGTGTCAAAGAAAAACACACACACACACGCACACACGCACACACGCACACACGCACACACGCACACACACACACACACACACACACACACACACACACACACACACACACACACACACACACACGCACGCACGCACGAGACGTCTCATGACCCGTCAAGAAACCGAATAGTATCGATTGAATTTGCGGCCCTGAAAAGGGCCTTTTGTTTTGTCGTGGCATGCCGCGTGACGCGAGCGAGTCGGTAAAGTGTAAAGAGCGAGAGCGAGGGCACTTAGGCTTTCTTCTCTGTCTTCTTGGGCAGGAGCACTGCCTGGATGTTGGGCAGCACACCGCCCTGCGCGATGGTCACGCCGGAGAGGAGCTTGTTCAACTCCTCGTCGTTGCGGATGGCCAGCTGAAGATGCCTGGGGATGATCCTGGTCTTCTTGTTGTCGCGGGCCGCGTTGCCGGCCAACTCGAGCACTTCAGCGGCGAGGTACTCCATGACGGCGGCCAAGTAGACCGGGGCACCGGCGCCGACGCGCTCGGCGTAGTTGCCCTTGCGGAGCAGCCTGTGGATACGGCCCACCGGGAACTGAAGTCCGGCACGGTTGGAGCGGGACTTCGCCTTTCCCTTGACTTTGCCTCCCTTTCCGCGGCCAGACATGATTAAATAACGTAAACGTGCGAAGAGAACACAATATATAGGTGCGCGCGCAGCGACGAGCGAGAGCGAAATGTAGGGGAAAAAGATTTTTTTTTTTTTTTTTTTTTTTTTTAGCCCTAAAAAGGGCACCCTCCGGAGGACACGGGGGAGGGAGGTGGTGAATGCTCATGCATAACAGCACGGACCCGGCCGTGCTGCCAATGTGGGACTCACAGGAAGTGCGCCTACCCACTAAACACCACCTGGGGGCTGGTTTGGTCCTAAGGACCCCTAAACCTATATCGTGAGCGACCCACCTCGAAGCCGAGGAGGGCGCGCAGCGGAGCTCCTTAAGGGAGCGTCCGCTTGGGACTGCTCGTCACATCGTGACCGCGGCTAGGAGGGAGAGGTGGGGACGCCGGTGGGGACACCGGCGGAGGCGGGAGCGGGGGGTACTTCTGACTGGGACTGGGCCTCTAGTAGGCGGTCCAGGTCAGATGAGAGTTTGTCGGGGGGGTCGACGAGGGCGTTCCTGGGCCTGCGCACCAGGTAACGGGGGTTCGTCGTGGGGGGAGTGTAGTCCGCTGCTTGGCGGATAAGGGGGTTGGGGTGCACTTCGGCCGTGCTAAAGAAAGTCTCTGAAAGAGATTTAATAAATTGTTGAATTGTTGGAATCTCCATATCCCGATGGAGGTCGGCATTTCTGACACACCAGTGGGCGTTCAGAGCTCTACGAATGAAAAGATTCTGAACTTTCTGAAGTTCGTACAGGGCTTTGGGGGACGCGTGGGCGAAGACGGGTGCCGCGTAAGTCAGCACGGGGCGAATGCAAACCTTATAGAGTGTTCGCTTGTTCCTAGGGGACATCCTACTGTGTCGGCCTATCATGGAGGATAGGCGGCCTAGGTAAAAACGGGCGGTCCGGGTCACCTTCCGGATGTGAGGCCTAAATGTCAGTCTGCTGTCCAGGGTGACACCTAGGTATTTGGCGGTGGAACGCCAGGGGACTGCGGTACCTAACATACGGATAGGTCGGTCGGAGAGACCGCGGCGGACCTTGTGGTCGAAACGGATCGCGGTGCTCTTTTCCGGGTTGACCTCGATTCGCCAGAGCCTGAACCAGGCACCTAGCTCATCGACCGCGGATTGGAGCCTATTAAGGATGACTGACATTTTCCGACTCTTGCAGTAGAGTGCGGTGTCGTCAGCGAAAAGTGACAGTTGGACCCCATTGCGGGGGATGGGGATGTCGTTTGTGTACGAAATGTACAGGAGGGGGGAGAGCACGGAGCCTTGCGGGACCCCGGCTCTGAGGGGGCGGAGGGAAGAGAGAATGCCCTCGTGTCTAAAGCGGAAGGAGCGGTCCTTCAGAAAGGAAGCTAAGATGCGGACAAGTCGGTCGGGGAGACCCAACTCATACAACTTATAAATTAGCCCTGCGTGCCAGACCTTATCGAAGGCCTTGGCGACATCGAATAAGACGGCTACCGTCTTTTCACGTCTGGGGAAAAACCCGCCTAGAATATACTCTACTATGCGGTGGACTTGTTGGGGGCAAGAGTGAATTGCCCGAAAACCAAATTGGTGGGGGATGATGAGGGGGGGCCCCTCTGAGGGGAAGAGGTGATTCCTCATACGAGTGAGGATGACTCTCTCGAAGAGTTTGCCCATGGCCTTGAGGAGGCTGATGGGGCGATGGCTAGAGGGGAGGTTGAGAGGCTTTCCCGGCTTGGGGATGCCTATGACCGTCGCCTCCTTCCACGCGGGTGGGAAGTGGCAGTGGTCAAAACAGGCATTGAAGATGACTGTTAACAGGGTTAGCACCTGGGTGGGGAACATTTTGAGCGCTAGGTTGGCAATACCATCCGCTCCTGGGGCCTTTTTTCGTTTCAGTCTTTTGATGAAAGACTGAACTTCGTCCGTGGATACCGCAATGGGATTATCGTCGGTTGGAAGAGGGAGGGAGGTCTTTTTACGGACCTCCTCCTCGACCATACCGACGTGAGTTGGGTCGCACTGCTGAGTGCTGGGCGAGCATTGGGACTCAATGCTGTCGGCGAAACACTCGGCCTTTTCAACGTCCTCGAAGGCTGTAGAGCCATCGGGGCGGGCCATGGGTGGTGTGTGAGTGATCGCGTCTGCCCGGAGGGCCCTGGCTACTCTATAGTAAGCCTGGTGGGAGGGGGAGATGGTCTCCATGAGATCGCCCCATTGGGCGTTGTTAAACTCAGAGAGACGGGACCTGACTTGCCGCTGGAGATCGTTCGCGCGTTTCCTGTAGGCAGGAGTTGGGTAGAGGGAGGCCCTCCGGAGGGCGGCTCTTTTGGCCCTAATCAGGTTCTTGATAGCGAGAGGCAGTTTCCGGTCGTGGACCGGTACTACACGCTCGCCCTCACGAATTGCTGATTGGACCAAAAGGGTGAGGGACTCTACGGCGCTATCTATTTTGTCTGTCGTGTCGAAGTGGCCAGGGGGGAGCGCATAAGGCGAGTCGGGGGCTTCAAAGTTGGTGACTAAGGAGCTTCTGACACTGTCCCAATCGGTGATGATTTTGGTGGAGAGTGTGGAGGGTGACGGTGGGGGGCCTAGCTGAAGGGACACCGGTCGGTGGTCGGAACCTAGGTCGTCGAGAGTCTCGATCGCCCTGAGGTTGAGATTGACACCCCTTACTAGAGCAAAGTCTAGTACGTCGGGGGCGTGGTCTACGATATCGGGGTAATGAGTGGGGGAGTAGGGACATAAGACGTCCAATTCTAACGCCTCGGTTATGCCGAGGAGGGCAGTACCGGCGGGGTTCGTCTGTAGGCAGGTCCAATCCGTATGTTTGGAGTTAAAATCCCCGAACATAACGGTGTGGGCGCCTAGAGCGAGGATGGCTTCGAAATCACTCCTTAGGGGTAGTGTTCCGCTGGGTATGTAAATAGAGGCTATGACTAAGGACGGATGACCCGTCAGAGCTAATCTACAGATGGTAGCCTCCATGTTAGTGAGGGCTGGAGTGGGGACGGGGGAGCAATGGAGGGACTTCCTAAAGTAAATGGCAGTGCCGCCGCCTCTACGGCCGTCGGCTCTGTCGTTCCTAACGAGAGAAAACTTGGGAATACTCAGGCCCTTGGTATGGGGTTTGAGCCAAGTTTCCTGCACTAGCAACAGATCGACTTCGAGTTCTTTGACGAACTCTCTGAGTTCAGGTACGTTGCTGCGGAGGCCGCGAGCATTGTACGAGATGAGCGAGACACTCCTAGGCTTGATGCGACCCGCGCTGACGGGAGACTGGGTGGTCTGAGGGACCGGGGGGCGCGACATTAACTCACTTACTTATATAAGGGAGAGCAGATGGCTGTGTTCGGCCACAGCCATCAAGCGCGCGGTGGGGGAGGTTGCGGCGCGCAGTTTGCGCGCCAGGACCGATATTTCGGCTAAGTCTATGTTGGCGATTGCGGAGCTGACCGTCAAGAGGTCATCCGCGATCTGGGAGTGAGGGGCGCCCGAGGGGGCGGGGCGCGGAGCGGGGGGGAGGGACTGGGTCGGCGCTACAGGCCCGGCTGTAGCGGCGGGGAAGGGGTGGGGGGCCCACGCGGGGGCCTGGGGGGGGTTGGGATTGGTGGTGGTGGGGCGGCCGCGGCGGCCGAGGGAGGGGAAGTTGGACGGGGTGTTAGCCGGCGGTGGGGCTGGTCTCCTTTGAGGAGGGGGCTGGGACGCCTTTGTGGCCTTAGGGGCCTTAGGGGGGGAGGAGCGGGGGGCACGCGGGCACCCCCGGTAGTTGGCCGGGTGGCCGGGCTGCTTGCACAGTACGCAAGACGGAGGACCCTCCGACTCGCGAGTGCGCAAGCAGTCCCCGGTGGCGTGAGGCTCTAGGCACTTCACGCACCTAGGGGGGGCGGAGCAGTTAGCGGAAGCGTGGCCATAAAGTTGGCAACGGTGGCATTGGCCAGGGTGGCCGCGCCTGTGGGGCTTCTCAGCTTTTATGCAGGAGAGCCCACAGACGGTGAGCTCTCCTGAGAAGATCGTCTTCGCGGAGGGGGTGTTGGTGAGAATCACCAGGGCGAGTGGGAATATTTTTCCGCGGGAGCTGTGCATGGGATGCACAGCCTCTACGGGGTGACCTTGTGCAAGAAGGTCATCTTTAATGGAGATTAGGGGGAGTTCGGAGGGAACTCCTCTGAGGACGGCCCGTACCTTGCGTTCCTCGGGGAGCGCGTAAGTATGGTACGGGACCTTATTTTGAGTAAGGAGCCTAGTAAGGCTCCTGAAGATGTCTGTCGTGGGGACCTCAATTTTTATTGAGTCGCCCCAGTTTTGTGCCTTAGTGTACTGGACCTTTTGGTCCAGGCACAATTTGGACACGGATGTCCAGGCGGATTTATCCCGTAGGAAGACGGGAGGGGGGGACTTTGCCTTTGGAGGCTGCGGTGAGAACCGCTTGATCGGTTTTGCCGGAGGCATTGCGGGGGTGTCGAGGGACATGAGGGGGCGGGGGGAGGGGGCGGTCGCCGCGGGGGTTGCGGGGGCTGCGGGGGGACAGGGGGCTGCGGTCACGGGGGACGAGCGGGGGGTAGGCGAGTTGCCTTTGGAGGAAGAAGCTTGCTTCCGCAGGAGCTTCTTTCTAGGGACAAAGGTTTTGAATTCGTGGCCTTCATCGGAGGAGATGTCGGCGCACGAGTATACTGGAGCGGCGGAGTCGGGAGACTCTGATCCGCGAGAGACGGAGCGTTTCCGTGGGCGCGAGGGGCCAGAGGTGGAGTCGGTCTCCATGGGGGACAAGGGGCCGGAGGGGCCGGGGGAGGCGGGGGCGGGGGACTCAGGAGAGTCCGGGATCGCGGCGGCGGGGGTCGGGGGGCTGCAAAATGCCTGAAAGGCATCGAGGAGCCCGTGCTCCTTTATGAATTGGAATAATTTCTCCGGAGAGAACGCGGGCTGAGCCATAATGGCAGGCGGCACCCCTGCCGGCGGCAGGGGGGCGGGGGGAGCGCAGTTAACTAATACCACAATGGAGAAAAGGGGACAGAAACAAAGCAAGTAAAGAAAGTCTAGCGGGGGCTAGACACTTACTCACTCGGAATGCGGCAGGCAGGTGTTCGGGACACTGGAACAAAGAGATAAGAAAAGTAAGATAACAATTCGATAAGAGCTCGCCGGCTGTACACGGGCGCACTGTGTAAGCGGGCGGGCGGTCCAGTAGCGGAGAGCGAGACGTGTCGCTCTCGACGCTAATGCAAACGAACTGCGTGATGTAAGAGAACGAAAGAGTAAAGCACGATTTATATATGCACCGGCGCGGTCGCGGCTAGCTGTGTGCGGGGCGAGACGACCGGGGGCGGGGAGTACACAATAATTTTCGTCAAGGGATAACTGAAATTTGGTAGGTAGGTAGGTAGGTAGGTAGGTAGGTAGGTAGGTAGGTAGGTAGGTAGGTAGGTCCCTACCTAGGTAGGTAACCTGCCAGTTAGGTACTTAGTACGGTCGCTCAGTTCAGTCAGTCAGATAAAATTTGAGTGTGACCACCCGACACCGTGGCGCCCAGCGGGAGTCGATCTCTGTATTGTTCGTTTACTTGTAGGTGGGTAGGTAGGTAGGTAGGTAGGTAGGTAGGTAGGTAGGTATATGTATTGTTTGTTTCAGGTACAAATGCCGCCGGGTATGAGTGTGCGTGCAGCGTGCACCGAGTAGAATGTGATTAATAATAATAATACTGAACGGCGGATCTCTCAAAAGAAACATTGTATCATCGAATAATTTGATAGCCCTGAAAAGGGCTGTTTGGTGTGCGTACACCGACCACCGGCCGGCCGGCTTCGGATCGGATCGGATCGGATCGGATCGGACCGAAACGGAGGTTGTGGAGGCGGAGCGATGCGCAGCGCATTACTTCTTGGCGGCGGCTTTCTTCGCGGCGGGCTTCGCCTTGGGGGCGGCGGCCTTCTTGGGCTTAGGGGCCTTCGGCTTCTTGGTCGGGGGCTTGGCGGTCTTCTTCGCGGCGCTCTTGCCCTTAGCGGCGGGGGCGGCCTTCTTGGCGGCGACGGCGGGCTTCTTCTTCGCTGCGGCGGCGGCCTTCTTGTCCTTGGTGGTGGCGGCGGCGGCGGCAGATTTCGGCTTAGACGGCGACCCGGCGGCCGCGGCGGCGGCGGCCTTCTTCTTGGCGGCCGCGCTCGCTACCGGTTTTTTCGCCTTCTTGGCGGCGGCCGCGGAGGCGGCGGGCTTTCTCGCCGCTGCGGCGGCGGTCGCGGCGGGCTTCTTCGCACCGGAGGAGGACTTAGACTCGAGCTTGAACGATCCGGAGGCGCCCTTGCCCTTGGTCTGGATCAGCGCGCCGGACTCGACGGCGGACTTCAGGTATTTCCTGATGAAGGGGGCCATCTTCTCGGCGTCGACCTTGTACTGGGCGGCGATGTACTTCTTGATCGCTTGCAGGGACGATCCGCTGCGCTCCTTCAGCTCTTTGATGGCGCTGTTCACCATCTCGGAGGTCTTCGGGTGCGTGGGCTTCGGCTTGGGCTTCTTAGCGCCGCCGCCGCCGGCCGCGGCCTTCGCCTTCTTCGCGGGGGTTGCGGGCGCGGGGGCCTCGGAAGCGACTGCTGCGTCTGCCATCTCTAAGTAGGTAGGTAGTTAGTTAGTAGGTAGGTAATAACGGACACAAACAACGTAGCGTAGTAGGTAGGTATACACGTAGTATTAGTTCTCAGAGTTACCGTAGTGCGGCGCGTCGTCGTTGGGGTCGTCTGCAGCTGCGAGCGAAGCTCGCAGCTGTAGGTACGGGTTGTGAGACTGGGTCTCTTGTCCCGGGCTTCTTCTCCGGAGGTATCGACCCCCAGGTGATTTGGGCCGTTTAGGCTCTAGGAGGTGGGCTGTCGCTTCCCTGCTTCGTCCCGCCCAGGAGGAGCGAGATGTCCTTCCACTGAGCGGCACGTGGAGATGCCGGGTCAGCAACGTTGGGGCTGGGTAGGAGACTTCGCCGGGTTCACATCTCCTGATGAAAGGGTGGTGGTCAGGTCCCTTAGGAACTGCACCGCCCACGCACGGCGGTCTTCGGTTTGCCGCTCTAATGCGGCTAGGAGGGCCTCTATAACCTCCGCCGTACTTGGGGTGGCGGCGGGGGTGGAAGTGGCGCGGGATTCGGGGATGGCTGGCTCCGCTTGCGGGTCAGCTGTGGATGGCAGCGATGGGGCGGCCCTCTCCCTGCGCGGGCGCTGGGGCTTGGGCGGCTCTGGGGCGATGTTGGCTGCTGCGGAGGCGGCGGCGGCGGTGGCGGCAGTAGCCGCTGGGACTGCTTTTGGCAGGGGTGTCGAGGAGGCGGCGGGGTTGGTGGAGCCCTTCCTCCGTCTTCCTCGCCTCCTTTTTCTTTTGCGTGGGGCCACTGCTCCGCGCTCGGTCGGTCCGTTTGCCGGCGTGGGTCCGACAAGGGCCGTATCCGGCTGGAGCGGAGGGGCTGCAGTGGGGGTGGTCTTTTGCAGGCCAGGTTGCGTTCGTCTGTTGACGGCCCCTGGTGGAATGGGGGGGTGCAGTTTGATGCCCCTTCTTCGGGCCTCCTTCCTGAAGGCGGGGCATCTCCTGTCATTCGCAGGATGGGCCTGCTTGCAATTCGTGCAAGAGGCGGGATCGGTGAGTGGTCGTGGGCAGTCACGGGCGTAGTGCTCTTCTCCGCAGCGAACACATTTAAGGGCGCGGAAACAGAGATTGGATGCGTGCCCAAATGCTTGGCAGCGGTGGCACTGTGGAGGTCCACTGCGGCCTCTCCATCCCTCGATGGTGACACCGGGCATGTAGAGCAGTTGGGTGGTGCTGTAGAGTGCCGCCAGTTCGTCGTTCTCCAGGTGCTCCATCTGGACGAAGAAGAGACACCCGGGCCGACCTCGGCGAGCAGGGATGGGGCGAATGTACTGCACTGGGTAGCCAAGTTCCTCCAGTGCAGCGCGGATATCATCTACCGGAGTGTTGGCCGGCAGGCCGCGGATGGCGACTTTGTGGGGCTTTTGGCAGCGTGGTGCATACTGGTACCATGAAATGGCACCGTCCTTTATGCCCGCATTAAGTAGGTACCTCTGAACGGTGTTTGACTCCTCCACGGAGCGCGGCAGGAAGCGCACTCCCTTTCCAAAGGGGCGCGCGTTGGGCGGGTGGCCGAGCACTTTTCTTAGCTCCGCAAAGTGCGCGGTCCAGTTGGGCAGATTGTCCGCCACGATGGGCGGGCAGGTGCGGGGAGTCTTCGTGGTCGGCGGCGGCTGGGAGGCGGCCGGCGGGGATGCAGGCCCGCGGGAGGGCGCGGGTGCGCCGGTTGCCGCAGCATAGCTGCGCGGCGACGGCGGAGTGGCCTGTTGGCCGATGGAAGCCAGCCCGGTATACGACGTAGTGTCCAGTGACGTCGGGGCTTGGCTGGATGCGTTCTCGTGGGAGCGCTGGGCGGGCGGGCTTGTCGAGTCTGAGGAGTAAGGGCGCTGAGCGGCTGGGGCCGGCTCTAAGCGCTCCTCTTCACTGCAGGCGTCGGGGGAGCGCGGTGGGCTAGTGTGCACCACCGGGGCTGTTGGCACGCGACGGGGCCCCTGAGTGGGCTCCTCGCTGCTTGGTAGGGAGTCCAGTCTCTGCCTTTTGTCGGCTTCCTCTGGACTGCAGGTTGGTGGGCGGGGGCGCTTGGCCGAACGGTCCTCTTCTTCGTCCTTGGCCAGCCGCTCAGTGGCGGCCGCAGGCGAGGCCGAGGTTGACGGCTCAAGCGTCCTCGAAGGGGCGGCGGATGTCGGTGCGGTTGTGGATTGAGGCAGTAATCGACGGATCTTGGGTACCGGGGGTTTTCTTCCGTCCATGTCCATCGTTACTGGGCTTCACTGCACAGATTTAAGTGTCACTGTCACGGTACTTAATCTAGGACGAACACAGGAGTGTCACTGTCACTAGGCAGCAGCTCGCGGCACACTTGCTGCGCTTTTTGCCACAAAAAGCGATTGGCAAGTGTGAAGCACTGTGTCACTGTCACTGATCCGTGTTGGCACCACGCGCGGCAATCCGTCACTCCGAACACTGGGCACTGCACTTCAGTAGCACTGTAATCCAGGCACAGCAATCCGAGAGACGGGTGTCTCGACCCAGCTCACTGGCGCAGCCGGCGGTGGTCCCGTCGGAGCTAAGTGCTCAACGACGAAACGGCGCTCGGCGCGGCGGGCGGCCGGGGAGATGATGCACACGAGGGTTGGCAGGGGTGGCAACCAAGTGGGGCAGGCTACCCGGAGCGCATACCAGACGTGAGTCTGATAGCAAGCTCGACGGGCAACATACTCGCACACCAAGTTGCTTGTCGCGATGAGTTAACCGAGCGGACGGGTGGTCGCGTCAACGCTTGGAACGGCACTGTAGTGTAGTGTAGTGCCGTAGTAGTGTAGTGCGGCGCTAGTGTAGCGCGTGACCCCCCCTTGCCGGAGCTTTACGCCACGGAGAGCAGTCGTATCGCGAGACATTTTCCCGTGCGATCGTCTAGAAGTTTTCACTAGCTCTCGTCGATTTAACAACATTTTATATAATAAATAATGAACTTTCACAGTCGCCGCGAGCTCGCAGTGTGCCCTCCGGAGACCGCACTTCGGCTCTGTGCACTCGCCGAGGCACCGAGTGATCCGCGAGAGACGCTATGACACATTAAATCCGCGACTAGCGCACGCGCCAACCTCGCCCTCGGATTAAATGCAATTTTTCCACGTCGAACGGCTCCCGAAGGACGTGTCGACTCGCCACGTCGACTGCGAGGATCTCCTCTCACGGACAAGTGAACCGCATTCACCTCGGACATATACAAGTGTAACTTTTCACCTCTCAAACATCGACACTCCTAGGAGACGCGGAGCGGATTCAACGTACCGACGGAGGTCTCCATTGGTGATGTAGACTGTCTGATCGCGCTTATCATCCAGAGCGGGGTTCACAGGGAGCCACCGGATGTGGTGTGTGCACGTAGTTTGCGTGCATCGAGGTCGCCGGCGGTGGAGAGGAGCATACACGCGACACACACACCTCCCATCTTCAACGCAGGGACGGACGTCGCGACAATGTCAATGTCCACAAAGCGTATCTGTTGTGCCCAGTAATTTTTTATTTTTTTTATTTTTTTTAAAAATATTTTACTTAGTTATTTTGAGTTAGTTAGTCAGTGTGTAAGAATACCTATAAATCTATCGACTTGAGGAGGAAACAGCCCTCGCCTTCAGCTAGGCCGGCCGATCGAGAAGAGTGTTACTTACATACGGTACCTACTCACTTAGGGTACACTGTAGGGTAGAGAATCTATTTTTATTATTATTATTATTATTATTATTATTATTTTTTTTTTTTGCATAACACTACCCCCCAGTTAGGTAATAAAACATTAAGAGAGAGAGAAAAAAAAAAAAAAATTGGTAAGTTTTTGACCTAACTGATTTAAACCTAACATTTTCGAACCTAACCCAATGCAACCTAACGTTGTCAGACCTAACTACCTTAGTCGGTAAGTATTATACTTAGTAGGTATTTTCGAAAATTTCGTAAAACTAACGCACCAAACATTCATACAATACAGGTGGCCGCCGCCGTTGCAAGGACGGCCAGCAAACATAGGTACGCACTAGGTAGGTACATACATTAGGTATTAATATTTAGATAGGCACCTATAAATTTTAGACGCAGTCGCCAGATTTCGCTTGCGATGGTAGGTATTCACAGACAAAAACGACTCAAAAGTACCTATGTAACAAAAGTCAAGAGTTAAAATAATGCGATGGTTGTGTGTGTGTGTGTGTGTGTGTGTGTGTGTGTGTGTGTCTTCATATCGAGCCGTCTAATACAATAGAGAACACAGTGAACAATTTGCGGCCCTGAAAAGGGCCTTTTTATAGGCAGCGAGTGTACGCTGACGGCGGCGACTGCGCCGGTGGTGACATAAGCCACGAGACAGCGAGACACCGCTTAACCGCCGAAACCGTAGAGGGTGCGGCCCTGTCGCTTCAGGGCGTACACGACGTCCATGGCGGTGACGGTCTTCCTCTTCGCGTGCTCGGTGTAGGTGACGGCGTCACGGATCACGTTCTCGAGGAACACCTTCAGCACACCGCGAGTCTCCTCGTAGATGAGACCGGAGATACGCTTCACGCCGCCGCGGCGAGCGAGACGACGGATGGCGGGCTTCGTGATGCCCTGGATGTTATCACGAAGAACTTTCCTGTGACGCTTGGCTCCTCCTTTCCCCAGACCTTTTCCTCCCTTGCCACGGCCGGTCATGGCGGTGCTGGCTGGTTTTCGATTTTACAGCAAGAATACGACGTAGAGTAGAACGGGACGAACGCGCTGGCGTGCGTAGCGTACGACGACGATCTGGTGTGTGGTCGGTTTTCGGCCGCGACGCGAGTATATATAGCGGAGACGGGCCACCGCGGGGGTGAGGCAACAGAGAGGGGGGGGGGGGGGGCTCCCCTTTCCCGTCCGATACTCTATTTTTCAATTTGAATATTATTTGGTGTGACCTTAATAATTATATAGAAGTTTCTTTCTCGCGTTAAATTCATAATTTCCCTTCATACGCACGTAAGTAGTAAGAAGTAGGTATGCGAACAGTTTTCTAAAAGTCTCCGTAGTAGGCCAGAAGTAGTTTTCTTATCCGACCTCATTACTATGACGGTTATTTGTCGTACCGTACATAGGTAGGTACTTAATTTGATGCAATGGCCATAATAATTATGTAGGTACCCCTAGGTACATATCTAAGGACATCAACAATGTAATTATGTGATGATTTATGCAGCGTCCAGTGTTACCACCACTCACCACACTAGATGGATGAAGGGACCACATTAATAATATAATAATAAATATCTCACTGACAGTTGAACGTTGTCAGTAAATGAAAATACAATTATTCGCTTTAAAATAATCTCGTATCAAGATGATTTAGGTAACTTTACTGTTCGCAATAACGTGAAAGGTGTGTAGGTACCTATGTTCTGAACGCATATTTTGCATTTCAGTGGTACGACTTGGACAAAAACGTTGGTGACGTTTTTATTTATTTAGGTACCTACCTACCTACATTCATAGAAAGTGTAGGTGGTGGACATTAGAAACATAGTATAGTAGATAATTATTTTGTGTGTGTGTGTGTGTGTGTGTGTGTGTGTGTGTGTGTGTGTGTGTGTGTGTGTGTGTGTGTGTGTGTGTGTGTGTGTGTGTGTGTGTGTCGGAGAATAGAAGCTCGGTCGATTTACAGAAACGTGTCTAATCGAATTGTTTGCGGCCCTGAAAAGGGCCTTTTGTGATGTGATGCGCTGCGCGCTCGGGTGCGTGCGTGCGTGCAGATGGCCTGCCGCTTGCATTGCGCGTGATCGATTGCTTGCTTAAGCACGCTCACCGCGGATTCTGCGCGCCAGCTGAATGTCCTTCGGCATGATGGTGACGCGTTTGGCGTGGATGGCGCACAGGTTGGTGTCTTCGAAGAGACCGACCAGGTAAGCCTCGCTGGCCTCCTGGAGGGCCATCACGGCGGAGCTCTGGAAGCGAAGGTCGGTCTTGAAGTCCTGGGCGATCTCGCGGACGAGACGCTGGAAGGGCAGCTTGCGGATCAGAAGCTCGGTGCTCTTCTGGTAGCGACGGATCTCACGGAGGGCGACGGTACCGGGACGGTAACGATGGGGCTTCTTGACACCGCCGGTGGCCGGCGCGCTCTTCCGTGCCGCCTTAGTGGCCAGCTGCTTGCGGGGCGCCTTGCCACCGGTGGATTTGCGAGCGGTCTGCTTGGTGCGAGCCATTTCAGTAGAGTAGAGTTGAGTTGTTTAGGTTTGCTTTATTCGTCGGAAGTGGCGTGGAGCGGAGCGGAGCGGAGTGGAGTCGGGAGCTGCACGAACGATCGAACGTAAAGTGTAATAGTTAGTCGCGGCGTCCGCTGTATTTATATGCGTCGGGCGTTCGGGGGGAGCGCCGCGCGCCGCGCGCCGCGCGCCGCGCGCGGTAGGTAGACGGGGGCACGGGGTGCCGACTAGCCGTTCGTGATTGGTCGATAGGTTTTCGGTTCGGTTTGGACGCATAGTTCAGAAATAAAAATGTTTAGACCAACTTACCTACCCTGTCTCAGTGAGTGTAGTGTAGGTACCTACCGTATGGTATTATTGTTACAATCCATGTCGTTTCGTCGACCTAGGGTACTTACCCGCTTACATCATGCACAGACCACAAAGCTGTACTTACTTTACAACGGAGACAAACAAAGTAGGTAGGTAGGCAGGTACCTACCTACCTAAACTAAAATAACATACGGGTAAACGAACGAAGTTAATAAACGCTAAAAAAGTGTGAACATTAACTATTCCGTTCGGCGACGAACCTACCTACCTACCTACCTACTTACTTACTTACTTACTTAGCTGTCTGGCGGTATGTAGACGACTACGATGTGTGTGTGTGTGTGTGTGTGTGTGTCTGCTGCATCCTAACGTTTTGCTATCGTCGTACTAAACATTTCTGCTTTGGTCTTTGGTATTGGTAGGTAGGTACCTACTCATGTTTTCATGTTCTAACCGGCGGCGTGCCTAACAAACTCGCACACACTGAAAACACTTTTAATTAGGTGCGTGTAAGAGAAATAGGTAGGTAGGTAGGTAGGTAGGTAGGTAGGTACGAGTATCATAGCGATCGAGGCCCAGTCTAATGCATAGAAACTATCGGTCCGAAATGTTTTGTGGCCCTGAAAAGGGCCGTTTTGCTGTGCGAGCGCAGCGGCGGCGGGCGGCGACTGTGTGTGTGCGAGATCGCCGCGCTCACTTGGAGCTGGTGTACTTGGTGACGGCCTTCGTGCTGACGGCGTGCTTCGCCAGCTCGCCGGGCAGCAGGAGACGCACAGAGGTCTGCACCTCCCTGGAGGTGATGGTCGAGCGTTTGTTGTAGTGAGCGAGGCGGGAGGCTTCGGCGGCGATGCGCTCGAAGATGTCGTTCACGAAAGAGTTCATGATGGACATGGCCTTAGAGGAGATGCCGGTGTCGGGGTGGACCTGCTTCAGCACCTTGTAGATGTAGATAGCGTAGCTCTCCTTCCTCTTGTGCTTCTTCTTTTTCTTGTCGGACTTGGAGATGTTTTTCTGGGCCTTGCCAGATTTCTTCGCGGCTTTTCCACTAGTCTTGGGCGGCATGATCGTGCGTGCGTGCGTGCGTGCGTACGCGTTTACTTTACGAGCTCGGTGAGTCGAATGGTGGCGTTGCCGGGACGCATTTCAGTTTTTATCACGTAGCGTCGTCTCGGCCGCAGTGCGGCGAAACGAGGGTCTCGCTTCGACCAATCACAGCCAGACAGCCAGACACGGCCGTTTCGTATGCGCGCGTCGCCTTCGCGCTAGTCGCTTCGCTTCGACCGTAATAATATAATTCGACTGATTTTGCTTGCGTTTAGGTGTATTTATCATAATAATTATAATATTACATTAATTATCCGACCAAAGTTACGTTACGTTACGTTACGTTACGTTACGTTACGTTACGTTACGTCGTTGAGCGGAGCGCGGTGGTAAAGTCGTCAAAATATAAGAAGCCCGTTGTTTAAGCGCCTGCGCGATAACGCAGAGCACCGTTGCGCACCACGATAACTTAAGTTATTTTTCGTCAGGACGAACTTTTTTGACGAAGATTTTTGATATTCCAATTAAATCGTGCGTCGCCCTGTCAAGCACGTTGCTTCCGACCCAAAGTAGGTGTCTTTTTATGTAGGTATTTGTTCGAGTAAATCCAAAGTAAAATGCATTTTTGTGGAGCTGTCAAAACGGGCTCCTTACATTTCGACAACTATAGTAGTAGTAGTAGTAGTAGTAGTAGTAGTAGTAGCAGTAGCAGTAGCAGTAGCAGTAGCAGTAGCAGTAGCAGTAGCAGTAGCAGTAGCAGTAGCAGTAGCAGTAGCAGTTGTTGTTGTTGTTTAGTAGTAGTATGAATTAGTTTAAAGCAATAAGAATAAGAATATAATATATACTAATAGATGTCGCTCATAGCATTGTAAATTGCGGTATCTCCATAATGCTGAACTTTCATACCGCAATATATATATATATAGATATATAATGTTGAAAAAAGAATGGAAATAAAGCACTCGATTCTGGATATGTAGTTAGTCCAGTTAATAGTAGTTAGGGTGGCCTGAAGTAGTACTACTAATGTAGTAGTAGTACATTACCTACACAGTGTAGGTAGGTAGACGCACGTGTTCGTCGTGCTTATCGCCGGTACCTACTTACCTATTATTATTAATTTATACTTTTATTGCACTTCACCTAATGTAGGTACCTACAATACGGTCCGGTGGACCTAATGCCATAAGGTTAGCGAACCGAAAAAATGGCCGCCTTAAATTAGATCGAATCAGATCGAGATCGGCCGGTAATGAGAAAATGACTTTTTCGTCTTAGATGAAGAAATTTCGATTTTCAGTAGAATAGAAATCTCCATCCATTATTATGTAGTCAATTAACTCGGCCGCTAACTTCAAATTGGCACGGTCTACCTATGTATGTAGGTACCTAGGTGTGTCAAAGAAAAACACACACACACACGCACACACGCACACACGCACACACGCACACACGCACACACACACACACACACACACACACACACACACACACACACACACACACACACGCACGCACGCACGAGACGTCTCATGACCCGTCAAGAAACCGAATAGTATCGATTGAATTTGCGGCCCTGAAAAGGGCCTTTTGTTTTGTCGTGGCATGCCGCGTGACGCGAGCGAGTCGGTAAAGTGTAAAGAGCGAGAGCGAGGGCACTTAGGCTTTCTTCTCTGTCTTCTTGGGCAGGAGCACTGCCTGGATGTTGGGCAGCACACCGCCCTGCGCGATGGTCACGCCGGAGAGGAGCTTGTTCAACTCCTCGTCGTTGCGGATGGCCAGCTGAAGATGCCTGGGGATGATCCTGGTCTTCTTGTTGTCGCGGGCCGCGTTGCCGGCCAACTCGAGCACTTCAGCGGCGAGGTACTCCATGACGGCGGCCAAGTAGACCGGGGCACCGGCGCCGACGCGCTCGGCGTAGTTGCCCTTGCGGAGCAGCCTGTGGATACGGCCCACCGGGAACTGAAGTCCGGCACGGTTGGAGCGGGACTTCGCCTTTCCCTTGACTTTGCCTCCCTTTCCGCGGCCAGACATGATTAAATAACGTAAACGTGCGAAGAGAACACAATATATAGGTGCGCGCGCAGCGACGAGCGAGAGCGAAATGTAGGGGAAAAAGAGTAAAGCACGATTTATATATGCACCGGCGCGGTCGCGGCTAGCTGTGTGCGGGGCGAGACGACCGGGGGCGGGGAGTACACAATAATTTTCGTCAAGGGATAACTGAAATTTGGTAGGTAGGTAGGTAGGTAGGTAGGTAGGTAGGTAGGTAGGTAGGTAGGTAGGTAGGTCCCTACCTAGGTAGGTAACCTGCCAGTTAGGTACTTAGTACGGTCGCTCAGTTCAGTCAGTCAGATAAAATTTGAGTGTGACCACCCGACACCGTGGCGCCCAGCGGGAGTCGATCTCTGTATTGTTCGTTTACTTGTAGGTGGGTAGGTAGGTAGGTAGGTAGGTAGGTAGGTAGGTATATGTATTGTTTGTTTCAGGTACAAATGCCGCCGGGTATGAGTGTGCGTGCAGCGTGCACCGAGTAGAATGTGATTAATAATAATAATACTGAACGGCGGATCTCTCAAAAGAAACATTGTATCATCGAATAATTTGATAGCCCTGAAAAGGGCTGTTTGGTGTGCGTACACCGACCACCGGCCGGCCGGCTTCGGATCGGATCGGATCGGATCGGATCGGACCGAAACGGAGGTTGTGGAGGCGGAGCGATGCGCAGCGCATTACTTCTTGGCGGCGGCTTTCTTCGCGGCGGGCTTCGCCTTGGGGGCGGCGGCCTTCTTGGGCTTAGGGGCCTTCGGCTTCTTGGTCGGGGGCTTGGCGGTCTTCTTCGCGGCGCTCTTGCCCTTAGCGGCGGGGGCGGCCTTCTTGGCGGCGACGGCGGGCTTCTTCTTCGCTGCGGCGGCGGCCTTCTTGTCCTTGGTGGTGGCGGCGGCGGCGGCAGATTTCGGCTTAGACGGCGACCCGGCGGCCGCGGCGGCGGCGGCCTTCTTCTTGGCGGCCGCGCTCGCTACCGGTTTTTTCGCCTTCTTGGCGGCGGCCGCGGAGGCGGCGGGCTTTCTCGCCGCTGCGGCGGCGGTCGCGGCGGGCTTCTTCGCACCGGAGGAGGACTTAGACTCGAGCTTGAACGATCCGGAGGCGCCCTTGCCCTTGGTCTGGATCAGCGCGCCGGACTCGACGGCGGACTTCAGGTATTTCCTGATGAAGGGGGCCATCTTCTCGGCGTCGACCTTGTACTGGGCGGCGATGTACTTCTTGATCGCTTGCAGGGACGATCCGCTGCGCTCCTTCAGCTCTTTGATGGCGCTGTTCACCATCTCGGAGGTCTTCGGGTGCGTGGGCTTCGGCTTGGGCTTCTTAGCGCCGCCGCCGCCGGCCGCGGCCTTCGCCTTCTTCGCGGGGGTTGCGGGCGCGGGGGCCTCGGAAGCGACTGCTGCGTCTGCCATCTCTAAGTAGGTAGGTAGTTAGTTAGTAGGTAGGTAATAACGGACACAAACAACGTAGCGTAGTAGGTAGGTATACACGTAGTATTAGTTCTCAGAGTTACCGTAGTGCGGCGCTAGTGTAGCGCGTGACCCCCCCTTGCCGGAGCTTTACGCCACGGAGAGCAGTCGTATCGCGAGACATTTTCCCGTGCGATCGTCTAGAAGTTTTCACTAGCTCTCGTCGATTTAACAACATTTTATATAATAAATAATGAACTTTCACAGTCGCCGCGAGCTCGCAGTGTGCCCTCCGGAGACCGCACTTCGGCTCTGTGCACTCGCCGAGGCACCGAGTGATCCGCGAGAGACGCTATGACACATTAAATCCGCGACTAGCGCACGCGCCAACCTCGCCCTCGGATTAAATGCAATTTTTCCACGTCGAACGGCTCCCGAAGGACGTGTCGACTCGCCACGTCGACTGCGAGGATCTCCTCTCACGGACAAGTGAACCGCATTCACCTCGGACATATACAAGTGTAACTTTTCACCTCTCAAACATCGACACTCCTAGGAGACGCGGAGCGGATTCAACGTACCGACGGAGGTCTCCATTGGTGATGTAGACTGTCTGATCGCGCTTATCATCCAGAGCGGGGTTCACAGGGAGCCACCGGATGTGGTGTGTGCACGTAGTTTGCGTGCATCGAGGTCGCCGGCGGTGGAGAGGAGCATACACGCGACACACACACCTCCCATCTTCAACGCAGGGACGGACGTCGCGACAATGTCAATGTCCACAAAGCGTATCTGTTGTGCCCAGTAATTTTTTATTTTTTTTATTTTTTTTAAAAATATTTTACTTAGTTATTTTGAGTTAGTTAGTCAGTGTGTAAGAATACCTATAAATCTATCGACTTGAGGAGGAAACAGCCCTCGCCTTCAGCTAGGCCGGCCGATCGAGAAGAGTGTTACTTACATACGGTACCTACTCACTTAGGGTACACTGTAGGGTAGAGAATCTATTTTTATTATTATTATTATTATTATTATTATTATTTTTTTTTTTTGCATAACACTACCCCCCAGTTAGGTAATAAAACATTAAGAGAGAGAGAAAAAAAAAAAAAAATTGGTAAGTTTTTGACCTAACTGATTTAAACCTAACATTTTCGAACCTAACCCAATGCAACCTAACGTTGTCAGACCTAACTACCTTAGTCGGTAAGTATTATACTTAGTAGGTATTTTCGAAAATTTCGTAAAACTAACGCACCAAACATTCATACAATACAGGTGGCCGCCGCCGTTGCAAGGACGGCCAGCAAACATAGGTACGCACTAGGTAGGTACATACATTAGGTATTAATATTTAGATAGGCACCTATAAATTTTAGACGCAGTCGCCAGATTTCGCTTGCGATGGTAGGTATTCACAGACAAAAACGACTCAAAAGTACCTATGTAACAAAAGTCAAGAGTTAAAATAATGCGATGGTTGTGTGTGTGTGTGTGTGTGTGTGTGTGTGTGTGTGTGTCTTCATATCGAGCCGTCTAATACAATAGAGAACACAGTGAACAATTTGCGGCCCTGAAAAGGGCCTTTTTATAGGCAGCGAGTGTACGCTGACGGCGGCGACTGCGCCGGTGGTGACATAAGCCACGAGACAGCGAGACACCGCTTAACCGCCGAAACCGTAGAGGGTGCGGCCCTGTCGCTTCAGGGCGTACACGACGTCCATGGCGGTGACGGTCTTCCTCTTCGCGTGCTCGGTGTAGGTGACGGCGTCACGGATCACGTTCTCGAGGAACACCTTCAGCACACCGCGAGTCTCCTCGTAGATGAGACCGGAGATACGCTTCACGCCGCCGCGGCGAGCGAGACGACGGATGGCGGGCTTCGTGATGCCCTGGATGTTATCACGAAGAACTTTCCTGTGACGCTTGGCTCCTCCTTTCCCCAGACCTTTTCCTCCCTTGCCACGGCCGGTCATGGCGGTGCTGGCTGGTTTTCGATTTTACAGCAAGAATACGACGTAGAGTAGAACGGGACGAACGCGCTGGCGTGCGTAGCGTACGACGACGATCTGGTGTGTGGTCGGTTTTCGGTTTTTTTTTTTTTTTTTTTTTTTTTTTTTTGCCCTAAAAAGGGCACCCTCCGGAGGACACGGGGGAGGGAGGTGGTGAATGCTCATGCATAACAGCACGGACCCGGCCGTGCTGCCAATGTGGGACTCACAGGAAGTGCGCCTACCCACTAAACACCACCTGGGGGCTGGTTTGGTCCTAAGGACCCCTAAACCTATATCGTGAGCGACCCACCTCGAAGCCGAGGAGGGCGCGCAGCGGAGCTCCTTAGGGGAGCGTCCGCTTGGGACTGCTCGTCACATCGTGACCGCGGCTAGGAGGGAGAGGTGGGGACGCCGGTGGGGACACCGGCGGAGGCGGGAGCGGGAGCTACTTCTGACTGGGACTGGGCCTCTAGTAGGCGGTCCAGGTCAGATGAAAGTTTATCGGGGGGGTCGACGAGGGCGTTCCTGGGCCTGCGCACCAGGTAACGGGGGTTCGTCGTGGGGGGAGTGTAGTCCGCTGCTTGGCGGATAAGGGGGTTGGGGTGCACTTCGGCCGTGCTAAAGAAAGTCTCTGAAAGAGATTTAATAAATTGTTGTATGGTTGGAATCTCCATATCCCGATGGAGGTCGGCATTTCTGACACACCAGTGGGCGTTCAGAGCTCTACGAATGAAAAGATTTTGAACCTTCTGAAGTTCGTACAGGGCTTTGGGGGACGCGTGGGCGAAGACGGGTGCCGCGTAAGTCAGCACGGGGCGAATGCAAACCTTATAGAGTGTTCGCTTGTTCCTAGGGGACATCCTACTGTGTCGGCCTATCATGGAGGATAGGCGGCCTAGGTAAAAACGGGCGGTCCGGGTCACCTTCCGGATGTGAGGCCTAAATGTCAGTCTGCTGTCCAGGGTGACACCTAGGTATTTGGCGGTGGAACGCCAGGGGACTGCGGTACCTAACATACGGATAGGTCGGTCGGAGAGACCGCGGCGGACCTTGTGGTCGAAACGGATCGCGGTGCTCTTTTCCGGGTTGACCTCGATTCGCCAGAGCCTGAACCAGGCACCTAGCTCATCGGCCGCGGATTGGAGCCTATTAAGGATGACTGACATTTTCCGACTCTTGCAGTAGAGTGCGGTGTCGTCAGCGAAAAGTGACAGTTGGACCCCATTGCGGGGGATGGGGATGTCATTTGTGTACGAAATGTACAGGAGGGGGGAGAGCACGGAGCCTTGCGGGACCCCGGCTCTGAGGGGGCGGAGGGAAGAGAGAATGCCCTCGTGTCTAAAGCGGAAGGAGCGGTCCTTCAGAAAGGAAGCTAAGATAAGATGCGGACAAGTCGGTCGGGGAGACCCAACTCATATAACTTAAAGATTAGCCCTGCGTGCCAGACCTTATCGAAGGCCTTGGCGACATCGAATAGGACGGCTACCGTCTTTTCGCGTCTGGGGAAAAACCCGCCTAGAATATACTCTACTATGCGGTGGACTTGTTGGGGGCAAGAGTGAATTGCCCGAAAACCAAATTGGTGGGGGATGATGAGGGGGGGCCCCTCTGAGGGGAAGAGGTGATTCCTCATACGAGTGAGGATGACTCTCTCGAAGAGTTTGCCCATGGCCTTGAGGAGGCTGATGGGGCGATGGCTAGAGGGGAGGTTGAGAGGCTTCCCCGGCTTGGGGATGCCTATGACCGTCGCCTCCTTCCACGCGGGTGGGAAGTGGCAGTGGTCAAAACAGGCATTGAAGATGACTGTTAACAGGGTTAGCACCTGGGTGGGGAACATTTTGAGCGCTAGGTTGGCAATACCATCCGCTCCTGGGGCCTTTTTTCGTTTCAGTCTTTTGATGAAAGACTGAACTTCGTCCGTGGATACCGCAATGGGATTATCGTCGGTTGGAAGAGGGAGGGAGGTCTTTTTACGGACCTCCTCCTCGACCATACCGACGTGAGTTGGGTCGCACTGCTGAGTGCTGGGCGAGCATTGGGACTCAATGCTGTCGGCGAAACACTCGGCCTTTTCAACGTCCTCGAAGGCTGTAGAGCCATCGGGGCGGGCCATAGGTGGTGTGTGAGTGATCGCGTCTGCCCGGAGGGCCCTGGCTACTCTATAGTAAGCCTGGTGGGAGGGGGAGATGGTCTCCATGAGATCGCCCCATTGGGCGTTGTTAAACTCAGAGAGACGGGACCTGACTTGCCGCTGGAGATCGTTCGCGCGTTTCCTGTAGGCAGGAGTTGGGTAGAGGGAGGCCCTCCGGAGGGCGGCTCTTTTGGCCCTAATCAGGTTCTTGATAGCGAGAGGCAGTTTCCGGTCGTGGACCGGTACTACACGCTCGCCCTCACGAATTGCTGATTGGACCAAAAGGGTGAGGGACTCTACGGCGCTATCTATTTTGTCTGTCGTGTCGAAGTGGCCAGGGGGGAGCGCATAAGGCGAGTCGGGGGCTTCAAAGTTGGTGACTAAGGAGCTTCTGACACTGTCCCAATCGGTGATGATTTTGGTGGAGAGTGTGGAGGGTGACGGTGGGGGGCCTAGCTGAAGGGACACCGGTCGGTGGTCGGAACCTAGGTCGTCGAGAGTCTCGATCGCCCTGAGGTTGAGATTGACACCCCTTACTAGAGCAAAGTCTAGTACGTCGGGGGCGTGGTCTACGATATCGGGGTAATGAGTGGGGGAGTAGGGACATAAGACGTCCAATTCTAACGCCTCGGTTATGCCGAGGAGGGCAGTACCGGCGGGGTTCGTCTGTAGGCAGGTCCAATCCGTATGTTTGGAGTTAAAATCCCCGAACATAACGGTGTGGGCGCCTAGAGCGAGGATGGCTTCGAAATCACTCCTTAGGGGTAGTGTTCCGCTGGGTATGTAAATAGAGGCTATGACTAAGGACGGATGACCCGTCAGAGCTAATCTACAGATGGTAGCCTCCATGTTAGTGAGGGCTGGAGTGGGGACGGGGGAGCAATGGAGGGACTTCCTAAAGTAAATGGCAGTGCCGCCGCCTCTACGGCCGTCGGCTCTGTCGTTCCTAACGAGAGAAAACTTGGGAATACTCAGGCCCTTGGTATGGGGTTTGAGCCAAGTTTCCTGCACTAGCAACAGATCGACTTCGAGTTCTTTGACGAACTCTCTGAGTTCAGGTACGTTGCTGCGGAGGCCGCGAGCATTGTACGAGATGAGCGAGACACTCCTAGGCTTGATGCGACCCGCGCTGACGGGAGACTGGATGGTCTGAGGGACCGGGGGGCGTGACATTAACTCACTTACTTATATAAGGGAGAGCAGATGGCTGTGTTCGGCCACAGCCATCAAGCGCGCGGTGGGGGAGGTTGCGGCGCGCAGTTTGCGCGCCAGGACCGATATTTCGGCTAAGTCTATGTTGGCGATTGCGGAGCTGACCGTCAAGAGGTCATCCGCGATCTGGGAGTGAGGGGCGCCCGAGGGGGCGGGGCGCGGAGCGGGGGGGAGGGACTGGGTCGGCGCTATAGGCCCGGCTGTAGCGGCGGGGAAGGGGTGGGGGGCCCACGCGGGGGCCTGGGGGGGGTTGGGATTGGTGGTGGTGGGGCGGCCGCGGCGGCCGAGGGAGGGGAAGTTGGACGGGGTGTTAGCCGGCGGTGGGGCTGGTCTCCTTTGAGGAGGGGGCTGGGACGCCTTTGTGGCCTTAGGGGCCTTAGGGGGGGAGGAGCGGGGGGCACGCGGGCACCCCCGGTAGTTGGCCGGGTGGCCGGGCTGCTTGCACAGTACGCAAGACGGAGGACCCTCCGACTCGCGAGTGCGCAAGCAGTCCCCGGTGGCGTGAGGCTCTAGGCACTTCACGCACCTAGGGGGGGCGGAGCAGTTAGCGGAAGCGTGGCCATAAAGTTGGCAACGGTGGCATTGGCCAGGGTGGCCGCGCCTGTGGGGCTTCTCAGCTTTTATGCAGGAGAGCCCACAGACGGTGAGCTCTCCTGAGAAGATCGTCTTCGCGGAGGGGGTGTTGGTGAGAATCACCAGGGCGAGTGGGAATATTTTTCCGCGGGAGCTGTGCATGGGATGCACAGCCTCTACGGGGTGACCTTGTGCAAGAAGGTCATCTTTAATGGAGATTAGGGGGAGTTCGGAGGGAACTCCTCTGAGGACGGCCCGTACCTTGCGTTCCTCGGGGAGCGCGTAAGTATGGTACGGGACCTTATTTTGAGTAAGGAGCCTAGTAAGGCTCCTGAAGATGTCTGTCGTGGGGACCTCAATTTTTATTGAGTCGCCCCAGTTTTGTGCCTTAGTGTACTGGACCTTTTGGTCCAGGCACAGTTTGGACACGGATGTCCAGGCGGATTTATCCCGTAGGAAGACGGGAGGGGGGGACTTTGCCTTTGGAGGCTGCGGTGAGAACCGCTTGATCGGTTTTGCCGGAGGCATTGCGGGGGTGTCGAGGGACATGAGGGGGCGGGGGGAGGGGGCGGTCGCCGCGGGGGTTGCGGGGGCTGCGGGGGGACAGGGGGCTGCGGTCACGGGGGACGAGCGGGGGGTAGGCGAGTTGCCTTTGGAGGAAGAAGCTTGCTTCCGCAGGAGCTTCTTTCTAGGGACAAAGGTTTTGAATTCGTGGCCTTCATCGGAGGAGATGTCGGCGCACGAGTATACTGGAGCGGCGGAGTCGGGAGACTCTGATCCGCGAGAGACGGAGCGTTTCCGTGGGCGCGAGGGGCCAGAGGTGGAGTCGGTCTCCATGGGGGACAAGGGGCCGGAGGGGCCGGGGGAGGCGGGGGCGGGGGACTCAGGAGAGTCCGGGATCGCGGCGGCGGGGGGCGGGGGCCTACAGTAGGCCATAAGGGCGTCTAGGAGCCCGTGCTCCTTAATGAATTTAAAAAGTTGCTCATTAGAGCAGGGAGGTTGAGCCATAGTGGCAGGCGGCTCCCCTGCCGGGGGCAGGGGGGCGGGGGGAGCGCAGTTAACTAATACCACAATGGAGATAAGGGGACAGAAACAAAGCAAGTAAAGAAAGTCTAGCGGGGGCTAGACACTTACTCACTCGGAATGCGGCAGGCAGGTGTTCGGGACACTGTAACAAAAGATAAGGAAAAGTAAGTAACAATTCGATAAGGGCTCGCCGGCTGTACACGGGCGCACTGTGTAAGCGGGCGGGCGGTCGAGTAGCGGAGAGCGAGACGTGTCGCTCTCGACGCTATCGCAAACGAACTGGTGTGTGGTCGGTTTTCGGCCGCGACGCGAGTATATATAGCGGAGACGGGCCACCGCGGGGGTGAGGCAACAGAGAGGGGGGGGGGGGGGCTCCCCTTTCCCGTCCGATACTCTATTTTTCAATTTGAATATTATTTGGTGTGACCTTAATAATTATATAGAAGTTTCTTTCTCGCGTTAAATTCATAATTTCCCTTCATACGCACGTAAGTAGTAAGAAGTAGGTATGCGAACAGTTTTCTAAAAGTCTCCGTAGTAGGCCAGAAGTAGTTTTCTTATCCGACCTCATTACTATGACGGTTATTTGTCGTACCGTACATAGGTAGGTACTTAATTTGATGCAATGGCCATAATAATTATGTAGGTACCCCTAGGTACATATCTAAGGACATCAACAATGTAATTATGTGATGATTTATGCAGCGTCCAGTGTTACCACCACTCACCACACTAGATGGATGAAGGGACCACATTAATAATATAATAATAAATATCTCACTGACAGTTGAACGTTGTCAGTAAATGAAAATACAATTATTCGCTTTAAAATAATCTCGTATCAAGATGATTTAGGTAACTTTACTGTTCGCAATAACGTGAAAGGTGTGTAGGTACCTATGTTCTGAACGCATATTTTGCATTTCAGTGGTACGACTTGGACAAAAACGTTGGTGACGTTTTTATTTATTTAGGTACCTACCTACCTACATTCATAGAAAGTGTAGGTGGTGGACATTAGAAACATAGTATAGTAGATAATTATTTTGTGTGTGTGTGTGTGTGTGTGTGTGTGTGTGTGTGTGTGTGTGTGTGTGTGTGTGTGTGTGTGTGTGTGTGTGTGTGTGTGTGTGTGTCGGAGAATAGAAGCTCGGTCGATTTACAGAAACGTGTCTAATCGAATTGTTTGCGGCCCTGAAAAGGGCCTTTTGTGATGTGATGCGCTGCGCGCTCGGGTGCGTGCGTGCGTGCAGATGGCCTGCCGCTTGCATTGCGCGTGATCGATTGCTTGCTTAAGCACGCTCACCGCGGATTCTGCGCGCCAGCTGAATGTCCTTCGGCATGATGGTGACGCGTTTGGCGTGGATGGCGCACAGGTTGGTGTCTTCGAAGAGACCGACCAGGTAAGCCTCGCTGGCCTCCTGGAGGGCCATCACGGCGGAGCTCTGGAAGCGAAGGTCGGTCTTGAAGTCCTGGGCGATCTCGCGGACGAGACGCTGGAAGGGCAGCTTGCGGATCAGAAGCTCGGTGCTCTTCTGGTAGCGACGGATCTCACGGAGGGCGACGGTACCGGGACGGTAACGATGGGGCTTCTTGACACCGCCGGTGGCCGGCGCGCTCTTCCGTGCCGCCTTAGTGGCCAGCTGCTTGCGGGGCGCCTTGCCACCGGTGGATTTGCGAGCGGTCTGCTTGGTGCGAGCCATTTCAGTAGAGTAGAGTTGAGTTGTTTAGGTTTGCTTTATTCGTCGGAAGTGGCGTGGAGCGGAGCGGAGCGGAGTGGAGTCGGGAGCTGCACGAACGATCGAACGTAAAGTGTAATAGTTAGTCGCGGCGTCCGCTGTATTTATATGCGTCGGGCGTTCGGGGGGAGCGCCGCGCGCCGCGCGCCGCGCGCCGCGCGCGGTAGGTAGACGGGGGCACGGGGTGCCGACTAGCCGTTCGTGATTGGTCGATAGGTTTTCGGTTCGGTTTGGACGCATAGTTCAGAAATAAAAATGTTTAGACCAACTTACCTACCCTGTCTCAGTGAGTGTAGTGTAGGTACCTACCGTATGGTATTATTGTTACAATCCATGTCGTTTCGTCGACCTAGGGTACTTACCCGCTTACATCATGCACAGACCACAAAGCTGTACTTACTTTACAACGGAGACAAACAAAGTAGGTAGGTAGGCAGGTACCTACCTACCTAAACTAAAATAACATACGGGTAAACGAACGAAGTTAATAAACGCTAAAAAAGTGTGAACATTAACTATTCCGTTCGGCGACGAACCTACCTACCTACCTACCTACTTACTTACTTACTTACTTAGCTGTCTGGCGGTATGTAGACGACTACGATGTGTGTGTGTGTGTGTGTGTGTGTGTCTGCTGCATCCTAACGTTTTGCTATCGTCGTACTAAACATTTCTGCTTTGGTCTTTGGTATTGGTAGGTAGGTACCTACTCATGTTTTCATGTTCTAACCGGCGGCGTGCCTAACAAACTCGCACACACTGAAAACACTTTTAATTAGGTGCGTGTAAGAGAAATAGGTAGGTAGGTAGGTAGGTAGGTAGGTAGGTACGAGTATCATAGCGATCGAGGCCCAGTCTAATGCATAGAAACTATCGGTCCGAAATGTTTTGTGGCCCTGAAAAGGGCCGTTTTGCTGTGCGAGCGCAGCGGCGGCGGGCGGCGACTGTGTGTGTGCGAGATCGCCGCGCTCACTTGGAGCTGGTGTACTTGGTGACGGCCTTCGTGCCCTCGCTGACGGCGTGCTTCGCCAGCTCGCCGGGCAGCAGGAGACGCACAGAGGTCTGCACCTCCCTGGAGGTGATGGTCGAGCGTTTGTTGTAGTGAGCGAGGCGGGAGGCTTCGGCGGCGATGCGCTCGAAGATGTCGTTCACGAAAGAGTTCATGATGGACATGGCCTTAGAGGAGATGCCGGTGTCGGGGTGGACCTGCTTCAGCACCTTGTAGATGTAGATAGCGTAGCTCTCCTTCCTCTTGTGCTTCTTCTTTTTCTTGTCGGACTTGGAGATGTTTTTCTGGGCCTTGCCAGATTTCTTCGCGGCTTTTCCACTAGTCTTGGGCGGCATGATCGTGCGTGCGTGCGTGCGTGCGTACGCGTTTACTTTACGAGCTCGGTGAGTCGAATGGTGGCGTTGCCGGGACGCATTTCAGTTTTTATCACGTAGCGTCGTCTCGGCCGCAGTGCGGCGAAACGAGGGTCTCGCTTCGACCAATCACAGCCAGACAGCCAGACACGGCCGTTTCGTATGCGCGCGTCGCCTTCGCGCTAGTCGCTTCGCTTCGACCGTAATAATATAATTCGACTGATTTTGCTTGCGTTTAGGTGTATTTATCATAATAATTATAATATTACATTAATTATCCGACCAAAGTTACGTTACGTTACGTTACGTTACGTTACGTTACGTTACGTTACGTCGTTGAGCGGAGCGCGGTGGTAAAGTCGTCAAAATATAAGAAGCCCGTTGTTTAAGCGCCTGCGCGATAACGCAGAGCACCGTTGCGCACCACGATAACTTAAGTTATTTTTCGTCAGGACGAACTTTTTTGACGAAGATTTTTGATATTCCAATTAAATCGTGCGTCGCCCTGTCAAGCACGTTGCTTCCGACCCAAAGTAGGTGTCTTTTTATGTAGGTATTTGTTCGAGTAAATCCAAAGTAAAATGCATTTTTGTGGAGCTGTCAAAACGGGCTCCTTACATTTCGACAACTATAGTAGTAGTAGTAGTAGTAGTAGTAGTAGTAGTAGCAGTAGCAGTAGCAGTAGCAGTAGCAGTAGCAGTAGCAGTAGCAGTAGCAGTAGCAGTAGCAGTAGCAGTAGCAGTTGTTGTTGTTGTTTAGTAGTAGTATGAATTAGTTTAAAGCAATAAGAATAAGAATATAATATATACTAATAGATGTCGCTCATAGCATTGTAAATTGCGGTATCTCCATAATGCTGAACTTTCATACCGCAATATATATATATATAGATATATAATGTTGAAAAAAGAATGGAAATAAAGCACTCGATTCTGGATATGTAGTTAGTCCAGTTAATAGTAGTTAGGGTGGCCTGAAGTAGTACTACTAATGTAGTAGTAGTACATTACCTACACAGTGTAGGTAGGTAGACGCACGTGTTCGTCGTGCTTATCGCCGGTACCTACTTACCTATTATTATTAATTTATACTTTTATTGCACTTCACCTAATGTAGGTACCTACAATACGGTCCGGTGGACCTAATGCCATAAGGTTAGCGAACCGAAAAAATGGCCGCCTTAAATTAGATCGAATCAGATCGAGATCGGCCGGTAATGAGAAAATGACTTTTTCGTCTTAGATGAAGAAATTTCGATTTTCAGTAGAATAGAAATCTCCATCCATTATTATGTAGTCAATTAACTCGGCCGCTAACTTCAAATTGGCACGGTCTACCTATGTATGTAGGTACCTAGGTGTGTCAAAGAAAAACACACACACACACGCACACACGCACACACGCACACACGCACACACGCACACACACACACACACACACACACACACACACGCACGCACGCACGAGACGTCTCATGACCCGTCAAGAAACCGAATAGTATCGATTGAATTTGCGGCCCTGAAAAGGGCCTTTTGTTTTGTCGTGGCATGCCGCGTGACGCGAGCGAGTCGGTAAAGTGTAAAGAGCGAGAGCGAGGGCACTTAGGCTTTCTTCTCTGTCTTCTTGGGCAGGAGCACTGCCTGGATGTTGGGCAGCACACCGCCCTGCGCGATGGTCACGCCGGAGAGGAGCTTGTTCAACTCCTCGTCGTTGCGGATGGCCAGCTGAAGATGCCTGGGGATGATCCTGGTCTTCTTGTTGTCGCGGGCCGCGTTGCCGGCCAACTCGAGCACTTCAGCGGCGAGGTACTCCATGACGGCGGCCAAGTAGACCGGGGCACCGGCGCCGACGCGCTCGGCGTAGTTGCCCTTGCGGAGCAGCCTGTGGATACGGCCCACCGGGAACTGAAGTCCGGCACGGTTGGAGCGGGACTTCGCCTTTCCCTTGACTTTGCCTCCCTTTCCGCGGCCAGACATGATTAAATAACGTAAACGTGCGAAGAGAACACAATATATAGGTGCGCGCGCAGCGACGAGCGAGAGCGAAATGTAGGGGAAAAAGAGTAAAGCACGATTTATATATGCACCGGCGCGGTCGCGGCTAGCTGTGTGCGGGGCGAGACGACCGGGGGCGGGGAGTACACAATAATTTTCGTCAAGGGATAACTGAAATTTGGTAGGTAGGTAGGTAGGTAGGTAGGTAGGTAGGTAGGTAGGTAGGTAGGTAGGTAGGTCCCTACCTAGGTAGGTAACCTGCCAGTTAGGTACTTAGTACGGTCGCTCAGTTCAGTCAGTCAGATAAAATTTGAGTGTGACCACCCGACACCGTGGCGCCCAGCGGGAGTCGATCTCTGTATTGTTCGTTTACTTGTAGGTGGGTAGGTAGGTAGGTAGGTAGGTAGGTAGGTAGGTATATGTATTGTTTGTTTCAGGTACAAATGCCGCCGGGTATGAGTGTGCGTGCAGCGTGCACCGAGTAGAATGTGATTAATAATAATAATACTGAACGGCGGATCTCTCAAAAGAAACATTGTATCATCGAATAATTTGATAGCCCTGAAAAGGGCTGTTTGGTGTGCGTACACCGACCACCGGCCGGCCGGCTTCGGATCGGATCGGATCGGATCGGATCGGACCGAAACGGAGGTTGTGGAGGCGGAGCGATGCGCAGCGCATTACTTCTTGGCGGCGGCTTTCTTCGCGGCGGGCTTCGCCTTGGGGGCGGCGGCCTTCTTGGGCTTAGGGGCCTTCGGCTTCTTGGTCGGGGGCTTGGCGGTCTTCTTCGCGGCGCTCTTGCCCTTAGCGGCGGGGGCGGCCTTCTTGGCGGCGACGGCGGGCTTCTTCTTCGCTGCGGCGGCGGCCTTCTTGTCCTTGGTGGTGGCGGCGGCGGCGGCAGATTTCGGCTTAGACGGCGACCCGGCGGCCGCGGCGGCGGCGGCCTTCTTCTTGGCGGCCGCGCTCGCTACCGGTTTTTTCGCCTTCTTGGCGGCGGCCGCGGAGGCGGCGGGCTTTCTCGCCGCTGCGGCGGCGGTCGCGGCGGGCTTCTTCGCACCGGAGGAGGACTTAGACTCGAGCTTGAACGATCCGGAGGCGCCCTTGCCCTTGGTCTGGATCAGCGCGCCGGACTCGACGGCGGACTTCAGGTATTTCCTGATGAAGGGGGCCATCTTCTCGGCGTCGACCTTGTACTGGGCGGCGATGTACTTCTTGATCGCTTGCAGGGACGATCCGCTGCGCTCCTTCAGCTCTTTGATGGCGCTGTTCACCATCTCGGAGGTCTTCGGGTGCGTGGGCTTCGGCTTGGGCTTCTTAGCGCCGCCGCCGCCGGCCGCGGCCTTCGCCTTCTTCGCGGGGGTTGCGGGCGCGGGGGCCTCGGAAGCGACTGCTGCGTCTGCCATCTCTAAGTAGGTAGGTAGTTAGTTAGTAGGTAGGTAATAACGGACACAAACAACGTAGCGTAGTAGGTAGGTATACACGTAGTATTAGTTCTCAGAGTTACCGTAGTGCGGCGCTAGTGTAGCGCGTGACCCCCCCTTGCCGGAGCTTTACGCCACGGAGAGCAGTCGTATCGCGAGACATTTTCCCGTGCGATCGTCTAGAAGTTTTCACTAGCTCTCGTCGATTTAACAACATTTTATATAATAAATAATGAACTTTCACAGTCGCCGCGAGCTCGCAGTGTGCCCTCCGGAGACCGCACTTCGGCTCTGTGCACTCGCCGAGGCACCGAGTGATCCGCGAGAGACGCTATGACACATTAAATCCGCGACTAGCGCACGCGCCAACCTCGCCCTCGGATTAAATGCAATTTTTCCACGTCGAACGGCTCCCGAAGGACGTGTCGACTCGCCACGTCGACTGCGAGGATCTCCTCTCACGGACAAGTGAACCGCATTCACCTCGGACATATACAAGTGTAACTTTTCACCTCTCAAACATCGACACTCCTAGGAGACGCGGAGCGGATTCAACGTACCGACGGAGGTCTCCATTGGTGATGTAGACTGTCTGATCGCGCTTATCATCCAGAGCGGGGTTCACAGGGAGCCACCGGATGTGGTGTGTGCACGTAGTTTGCGTGCATCGAGGTCGCCGGCGGTGGAGAGGAGCATACACGCGACACACACACCTCCCATCTTCAACGCAGGGACGGACGTCGCGACAATGTCAATGTCCACAAAGCGTATCTGTTGTGCCCAGTAATTTTTTATTTTTTTTATTTTTTTTAAAAATATTTTACTTAGTTATTTTGAGTTAGTTAGTCAGTGTGTAAGAATACCTATAAATCTATCGACTTGAGGAGGAAACAGCCCTCGCCTTCAGCTAGGCCGGCCGATCGAGAAGAGTGTTACTTACATACGGTACCTACTCACTTAGGGTACACTGTAGGGTAGAGAATCTATTTTTATTATTATTATTATTATTATTATTATTATTTTTTTTTTTTGCATAACACTACCCCCCAGTTAGGTAATAAAACATTAAGAGAGAGAGAAAAAAAAAAAAAAATTGGTAAGTTTTTGACCTAACTGATTTAAACCTAACATTTTCGAACCTAACCCAATGCAACCTAACGTTGTCAGACCTAACTACCTTAGTCGGTAAGTATTATACTTAGTAGGTATTTTCGAAAATTTCGTAAAACTAACGCACCAAACATTCATACAATACAGGTGGCCGCCGCCGTTGCAAGGACGGCCAGCAAACATAGGTACGCACTAGGTAGGTACATACATTAGGTATTAATATTTAGATAGGCACCTATAAATTTTAGACGCAGTCGCCAGATTTCGCTTGCGATGGTAGGTATTCACAGACAAAAACGACTCAAAAGTACCTATGTAACAAAAGTCAAGAGTTAAAATAATGCGATGGTTGTGTGTGTGTGTGTGTGTGTGTGTGTGTGTGTGTGTGTCTTCATATCGAGCCGTCTAATACAATAGAGAACACAGTGAACAATTTGCGGCCCTGAAAAGGGCCTTTTTATAGGCAGCGAGTGTACGCTGACGGCGGCGACTGCGCCGGTGGTGACATAAGCCACGAGACAGCGAGACACCGCTTAACCGCCGAAACCGTAGAGGGTGCGGCCCTGTCGCTTCAGGGCGTACACGACGTCCATGGCGGTGACGGTCTTCCTCTTCGCGTGCTCGGTGTAGGTGACGGCGTCACGGATCACGTTCTCGAGGAACACCTTCAGCACACCGCGAGTCTCCTCGTAGATGAGACCGGAGATACGCTTCACGCCGCCGCGGCGAGCGAGACGACGGATGGCGGGCTTCGTGATGCCCTGGATGTTATCACGAAGAACTTTCCTGTGACGCTTGGCTCCTCCTTTCCCCAGACCTTTTCCTCCCTTGCCACGGCCGGTCATGGCGGTGCTGGCTGGTTTTCGATTTTACAGCAAGAATACGACGTAGAGTAGAACGGGACGAACGCGCTGGCGTGCGTAGCGTACGACGACGATCTGGTGTGTGGTCGGTTTTCGGCCGCGACGCGAGTATATATAGCGGAGACGGGCCACCGCGGGGGTGAGGCAACAGAGAGGGGGGGGGGGGGGCTCCCCTTTCCCGTCCGATACTCTATTTTTCAATTTGAATATTATTTGGTGTGACCTTAATAATTATATAGAAGTTTCTTTCTCGCGTTAAATTCATAATTTCCCTTCATACGCACGTAAGTAGTAAGAAGTAGGTATGCGAACAGTTTTCTAAAAGTCTCCGTAGTAGGCCAGAAGTAGTTTTCTTATCCGACCTCATTACTATGACGGTTATTTGTCGTACCGTACATAGGTAGGTACTTAATTTGATGCAATGGCCATAATAATTATGTAGGTACCCCTAGGTACATATCTAAGGACATCAACAATGTAATTATGTGATGATTTATGCAGCGTCCAGTGTTACCACCACTCACCACACTAGATGGATGAAGGGACCACATTAATAATATAATAATAAATATCTCACTGACAGTTGAACGTTGTCAGTAAATGAAAATACAATTATTCGCTTTAAAATAATCTCGTATCAAGATGATTTAGGTAACTTTACTGTTCGCAATAACGTGAAAGGTGTGTAGGTACCTATGTTCTGAACGCATATTTTGCATTTCAGTGGTACGACTTGGACAAAAACGTTGGTGACGTTTTTATTTATTTAGGTACCTACCTACCTACATTCATAGAAAGTGTAGGTGGTGGACATTAGAAACATAGTATAGTAGATAATTATTTTGTGTGTGTGTGTGTGTGTGTGTGTGTGTGTGTGTGTGTGTGTGTGTGTGTGTGTGTGTGTGTGTGTGTGTGTGTGTGTGTGTGTGTCGGAGAATAGAAGCTCGGTCGATTTACAGAAACGTGTCTAATCGAATTGTTTGCGGCCCTGAAAAGGGCCTTTTGTGATGTGATGCGCTGCGCGCTCGGGTGCGTGCGTGCGTGCAGATGGCCTGCCGCTTGCATTGCGCGTGATCGATTGCTTGCTTAAGCACGCTCACCGCGGATTCTGCGCGCCAGCTGAATGTCCTTCGGCATGATGGTGACGCGTTTGGCGTGGATGGCGCACAGGTTGGTGTCTTCGAAGAGACCGACCAGGTAAGCCTCGCTGGCCTCCTGGAGGGCCATCACGGCGGAGCTCTGGAAGCGAAGGTCGGTCTTGAAGTCCTGGGCGATCTCGCGGACGAGACGCTGGAAGGGCAGCTTGCGGATCAGAAGCTCGGTGCTCTTCTGGTAGCGACGGATCTCACGGAGGGCGACGGTACCGGGACGGTAACGATGGGGCTTCTTGACACCGCCGGTGGCCGGCGCGCTCTTCCGTGCCGCCTTAGTGGCCAGCTGCTTGCGGGGCGCCTTGCCACCGGTGGATTTGCGAGCGGTCTGCTTGGTGCGAGCCATTTCAGTAGAGTAGAGTTGAGTTGTTTAGGTTTGCTTTATTCGTCGGAAGTGGCGTGGAGCGGAGCGGAGCGGAGTGGAGTCGGGAGCTGCACGAACGATCGAACGTAAAGTGTAATAGTTAGTCGCGGCGTCCGCTGTATTTATATGCGTCGGGCGTTCGGGGGGAGCGCCGCGCGCCGCGCGCCGCGCGCCGCGCGCGGTAGGTAGACGGGGGCACGGGGTGCCGACTAGCCGTTCGTGATTGGTCGATAGGTTTTCGGTTCGGTTTGGACGCATAGTTCAGAAATAAAAATGTTTAGACCAACTTACCTACCCTGTCTCAGTGAGTGTAGTGTAGGTACCTACCGTATGGTATTATTGTTACAATCCATGTCGTTTCGTCGACCTAGGGTACTTACCCGCTTACATCATGCACAGACCACAAAGCTGTACTTACTTTACAACGGAGACAAACAAAGTAGGTAGGTAGGCAGGTACCTACCTACCTAAACTAAAATAACATACGGGTAAACGAACGAAGTTAATAAACGCTAAAAAAGTGTGAACATTAACTATTCCGTTCGGCGACGAACCTACCTACCTACCTACCTACTTACTTACTTACTTACTTAGCTGTCTGGCGGTATGTAGACGACTACGATGTGTGTGTGTGTGTGTGTGTGTGTGTCTGCTGCATCCTAACGTTTTGCTATCGTCGTACTAAACATTTCTGCTTTGGTCTTTGGTATTGGTAGGTAGGTACCTACTCATGTTTTCATGTTCTAACCGGCGGCGTGCCTAACAAACTCGCACACACTGAAAACACTTTTAATTAGGTGCGTGTAAGAGAAATAGGTAGGTAGGTAGGTAGGTAGGTAGGTAGGTACGAGTATCATAGCGATCGAGGCCCAGTCTAATGCATAGAAACTATCGGTCCGAAATGTTTTGTGGCCCTGAAAAGGGCCGTTTTGCTGTGCGAGCGCAGCGGCGGCGGGCGGCGACTGTGTGTGTGCGAGATCGCCGCGCTCACTTGGAGCTGGTGTACTTGGTGACGGCCTTCGTGCCCTCGCTGACGGCGTGCTTCGCCAGCTCGCCGGGCAGCAGGAGACGCACAGAGGTCTGCACCTCCCTGGAGGTGATGGTCGAGCGTTTGTTGTAGTGAGCGAGGCGGGAGGCTTCGGCGGCGATGCGCTCGAAGATGTCGTTCACGAAAGAGTTCATGATGGACATGGCCTTAGAGGAGATGCCGGTGTCGGGGTGGACCTGCTTCAGCACCTTGTAGATGTAGATAGCGTAGCTCTCCTTCCTCTTGTGCTTCTTCTTTTTCTTGTCGGACTTGGAGATGTTTTTCTGGGCCTTGCCAGATTTCTTCGCGGCTTTTCCACTAGTCTTGGGCGGCATGATCGTGCGTGCGTGCGTGCGTGCGTACGCGTTTACTTTACGAGCTCGGTGAGTCGAATGGTGGCGTTGCCGGTTTTTTTTTTTTTTTTTTTTTTTTAGCCCTAAAAAGGGCACCCTCCGGAGGACACGGGGGAGGGAGGTGGTGAATGCTCATGCATAACAGCACGGACCCGGCCGTGCTGCCAATGTGGGACTCACAGGAAGTGCGCCTACCCACTAAACACCAC
Organism: Yponomeuta evonymella; assembly: GCA_963969515.1. NCBI lineage: Eukaryota > Metazoa > Arthropoda > Insecta > Lepidoptera > Yponomeutidae > Yponomeuta > Yponomeuta evonymella. The sequence goes on along the minus strand of OZ018370.1, from coordinate 67,484 downwards.
CTGGGGGCTGGTTTGGTCCTAAGGACCCCTAAACCTATATCGTGAGCGACCCACCTCGAAGCCGAGGAGGGCGCGCAGCGGAGCTCCTTAAGGGAGCGTCCGCTTGGGACTGCTCGTCACATCGTGACCGCGGCTAGGAGGGAGAGGTGGGGACGCCGGTGGGGACACCGGCGGAGGCGGGAGCGGGGGCTACTTCTGACTGGGACTGGGCCTCTAGTAGGCGGTCCAGGTCAGATGAAAGTTTGTCGGGGGGCGTTGCCGGGACGCATTTCAGTTTTTATCACGTAGCGTCGTCTCGGCCGCAGTGCGGCGAAACGAGGGTCTCGCTTCGACCAATCACAGCCAGACAGCCAGACACGGCCGTTTCGTATGCGCGCGTCGCCTTCGCGCTAGTCGCTTCGCTTCGACCGTAATAATATAATTCGACTGATTTTGCTTGCGTTTAGGTGTATTTATCATAATAATTATAATATTACATTAATTATCCGACCAAAGTTACGTTACGTTACGTTACGTTACGTTACGTTACGTTACGTTACGTCGTTGAGCGGAGCGCGGTGGTAAAGTCGTCAAAATATAAGAAGCCCGTTGTTTAAGCGCCTGCGCGATAACGCAGAGCACCGTTGCGCACCACGATAACTTAAGTTATTTTTCGTCAGGACGAACTTTTTTGACGAAGATTTTTGATATTCCAATTAAATCGTGCGTCGCCCTGTCAAGCACGTTGCTTCCGACCCAAAGTAGGTGTCTTTTTATGTAGGTATTTGTTCGAGTAAATCCAAAGTAAAATGCATTTTTGTGGAGCTGTCAAAACGGGCTCCTTACATTTCGACAACTATAGTAGTAGTAGTAGTAGTAGTAGTAGTAGTAGTAGCAGTAGCAGTAGCAGTAGCAGTAGCAGTAGCAGTAGCAGTAGCAGTAGCAGTAGCAGTAGCAGTAGCAGTAGCAGTTGTTGTTGTTGTTTAGTAGTAGTATGAATTAGTTTAAAGCAATAAGAATAAGAATATAATATATACTAATAGATGTCGCTCATAGCATTGTAAATTGCGGTATCTCCATAATGCTGAACTTTCATACCGCAATATATATATATATAGATATATAATGTTGAAAAAAGAATGGAAATAAAGCACTCGATTCTGGATATGTAGTTAGTCCAGTTAATAGTAGTTAGGGTGGCCTGAAGTAGTACTACTAATGTAGTAGTAGTACATTACCTACACAGTGTAGGTAGGTAGACGCACGTGTTCGTCGTGCTTATCGCCGGTACCTACTTACCTATTATTATTAATTTATACTTTTATTGCACTTCACCTAATGTAGGTACCTACAATACGGTCCGGTGGACCTAATGCCATAAGGTTAGCGAACCGAAAAAATGGCCGCCTTAAATTAGATCGAATCAGATCGAGATCGGCCGGTAATGAGAAAATGACTTTTTCGTCTTAGATGAAGAAATTTCGATTTTCAGTAGAATAGAAATCTCCATCCATTATTATGTAGTCAATTAACTCGGCCGCTAACTTCAAATTGGCACGGTCTACCTATGTATGTAGGTACCTAGGTGTGTCAAAGAAAAACACACACACACACGCACACACGCACACACGCACACACGCACACACGCACACACACACACACACACACACACACACACACACACGCACGCACGCACGAGACGTCTCATGACCCGTCAAGAAACCGAATAGTATCGATTGAATTTGCGGCCCTGAAAAGGGCCTTTTGTTTTGTCGTGGCATGCCGCGTGACGCGAGCGAGTCGGTAAAGTGTAAAGAGCGAGAGCGAGGGCACTTAGGCTTTCTTCTCTGTCTTCTTGGGCAGGAGCACTGCCTGGATGTTGGGCAGCACACCGCCCTGCGCGATGGTCACGCCGGAGAGGAGCTTGTTCAACTCCTCGTCGTTGCGGATGGCCAGCTGAAGATGCCTGGGGATGATCCTGGTCTTCTTGTTGTCGCGGGCCGCGTTGCCGGCCAACTCGAGCACTTCAGCGGCGAGGTACTCCATGACGGCGGCCAAGTAGACCGGGGCACCGGCGCCGACGCGCTCGGCGTAGTTGCCCTTGCGGAGCAGCCTGTGGATACGGCCCACCGGGAACTGAAGTCCGGCACGGTTGGAGCGGGACTTCGCCTTTCCCTTGACTTTGCCTCCCTTTCCGCGGCCAGACATGATTAAATAACGTAAACGTGCGAAGAGAACACAATATATAGGTGCGCGCGCAGCGACGAGCGAGAGCGAAATGTAGGGGAAAAAGAGTAAAGCACGATTTATATATGCACCGGCGCGGTCGCGGCTAGCTGTGTGCGGGGCGAGACGACCGGGGGCGGGGAGTACACAATAATTTTCGTCAAGGGATAACTGAAATTTGGTAGGTAGGTAGGTAGGTAGGTAGGTAGGTAGGTAGGTAGGTAGGTAGGTAGGTAGGTCCCTACCTAGGTAGGTAACCTGCCAGTTAGGTACTTAGTACGGTCGCTCAGTTCAGTCAGTCAGATAAAATTTGAGTGTGACCACCCGACACCGTGGCGCCCAGCGGGAGTCGATCTCTGTATTGTTCGTTTACTTGTAGGTGGGTAGGTAGGTAGGTAGGTAGGTAGGTAGGTAGGTATATGTATTGTTTGTTTCAGGTACAAATGCCGCCGGGTATGAGTGTGCGTGCAGCGTGCACCGAGTAGAATGTGATTAATAATAATAATACTGAACGGCGGATCTCTCAAAAGAAACATTGTATCATCGAATAATTTGATAGCCCTGAAAAGGGCTGTTTGGTGTGCGTACACCGACCACCGGCCGGCCGGCTTCGGATCGGATCGGATCGGATCGGATCGGACCGAAACGGAGGTTGTGGAGGCGGAGCGATGCGCAGCGCATTACTTCTTGGCGGCGGCTTTCTTCGCGGCGGGCTTCGCCTTGGGGGCGGCGGCCTTCTTGGGCTTAGGGGCCTTCGGCTTCTTGGTCGGGGGCTTGGCGGTCTTCTTCGCGGCGCTCTTGCCCTTAGCGGCGGGGGCGGCCTTCTTGGCGGCGACGGCGGGCTTCTTCTTCGCTGCGGCGGCGGCCTTCTTGTCCTTGGTGGTGGCGGCGGCGGCGGCAGATTTCGGCTTAGACGGCGACCCGGCGGCCGCGGCGGCGGCGGCCTTCTTCTTGGCGGCCGCGCTCGCTACCGGTTTTTTCGCCTTCTTGGCGGCGGCCGCGGAGGCGGCGGGCTTTCTCGCCGCTGCGGCGGCGGTCGCGGCGGGCTTCTTCGCACCGGAGGAGGACTTAGACTCGAGCTTGAACGATCCGGAGGCGCCCTTGCCCTTGGTCTGGATCAGCGCGCCGGACTCGACGGCGGACTTCAGGTATTTCCTGATGAAGGGGGCCATCTTCTCGGCGTCGACCTTGTACTGGGCGGCGATGTACTTCTTGATCGCTTGCAGGGACGATCCGCTGCGCTCCTTCAGCTCTTTGATGGCGCTGTTCACCATCTCGGAGGTCTTCGGGTGCGTGGGCTTCGGCTTGGGCTTCTTAGCGCCGCCGCCGCCGGCCGCGGCCTTCGCCTTCTTCGCGGGGGTTGCGGGCGCGGGGGCCTCGGAAGCGACTGCTGCGTCTGCCATCTCTAAGTAGGTAGGTAGTTAGTTAGTAGGTAGGTAATAACGGACACAAACAACGTAGCGTAGTAGGTAGGTATACACGTAGTATTAGTTCTCAGAGTTACCGTAGTGCGGCGCTAGTGTAGCGCGTGACCCCCCCTTGCCGGAGCTTTACGCCACGGAGAGCAGTCGTATCGCGAGACATTTTCCCGTGCGATCGTCTAGAAGTTTTCACTAGCTCTCGTCGATTTAACAACATTTTATATAATAAATAATGAACTTTCACAGTCGCCGCGAGCTCGCAGTGTGCCCTCCGGAGACCGCACTTCGGCTCTGTGCACTCGCCGAGGCACCGAGTGATCCGCGAGAGACGCTATGACACATTAAATCCGCGACTAGCGCACGCGCCAACCTCGCCCTCGGATTAAATGCAATTTTTCCACGTCGAACGGCTCCCGAAGGACGTGTCGACTCGCCACGTCGACTGCGAGGATCTCCTCTCACGGACAAGTGAACCGCATTCACCTCGGACATATACAAGTGTAACTTTTCACCTCTCAAACATCGACACTCCTAGGAGACGCGGAGCGGATTCAACGTACCGACGGAGGTCTCCATTGGTGATGTAGACTGTCTGATCGCGCTTATCATCCAGAGCGGGGTTCACAGGGAGCCACCGGATGTGGTGTGTGCACGTAGTTTGCGTGCATCGAGGTCGCCGGCGGTGGAGAGGAGCATACACGCGACACACACACCTCCCATCTTCAACGCAGGGACGGACGTCGCGACAATGTCAATGTCCACAAAGCGTATCTGTTGTGCCCAGTAATTTTTTATTTTTTTTATTTTTTTTAAAAATATTTTACTTAGTTATTTTGAGTTAGTTAGTCAGTGTGTAAGAATACCTATAAATCTATCGACTTGAGGAGGAAACAGCCCTCGCCTTCAGCTAGGCCGGCCGATCGAGAAGAGTGTTACTTACATACGGTACCTACTCACTTAGGGTACACTGTAGGGTAGAGAATCTATTTTTATTATTATTATTATTATTATTATTATTATTTTTTTTTTTTGCATAACACTACCCCCCAGTTAGGTAATAAAACATTAAGAGAGAGAGAAAAAAAAAAAAAAATTGGTAAGTTTTTGACCTAACTGATTTAAACCTAACATTTTCGAACCTAACCCAATGCAACCTAACGTTGTCAGACCTAACTACCTTAGTCGGTAAGTATTATACTTAGTAGGTATTTTCGAAAATTTCGTAAAACTAACGCACCAAACATTCATACAATACAGGTGGCCGCCGCCGTTGCAAGGACGGCCAGCAAACATAGGTACGCACTAGGTAGGTACATACATTAGGTATTAATATTTAGATAGGCACCTATAAATTTTAGACGCAGTCGCCAGATTTCGCTTGCGATGGTAGGTATTCACAGACAAAAACGACTCAAAAGTACCTATGTAACAAAAGTCAAGAGTTAAAATAATGCGATGGTTGTGTGTGTGTGTGTGTGTGTGTGTGTGTGTGTGTGTGTCTTCATATCGAGCCGTCTAATACAATAGAGAACACAGTGAACAATTTGCGGCCCTGAAAAGGGCCTTTTTATAGGCAGCGAGTGTACGCTGACGGCGGCGACTGCGCCGGTGGTGACATAAGCCACGAGACAGCGAGACACCGCTTAACCGCCGAAACCGTAGAGGGTGCGGCCCTGTCGCTTCAGGGCGTACACGACGTCCATGGCGGTGACGGTCTTCCTCTTCGCGTGCTCGGTGTAGGTGACGGCGTCACGGATCACGTTCTCGAGGAACACCTTCAGCACACCGCGAGTCTCCTCGTAGATGAGACCGGAGATACGCTTCACGCCGCCGCGGCGAGCGAGACGACGGATGGCGGGCTTCGTGATGCCCTGGATGTTATCACGAAGAACTTTCCTGTGACGCTTGGCTCCTCCTTTCCCCAGACCTTTTCCTCCCTTGCCACGGCCGGTCATGGCGGTGCTGGCTGGTTTTCGATTTTACAGCAAGAATACGACGTAGAGTAGAACGGGACGAACGCGCTGGCGTGCGTAGCGTACGACGACGATCTGGTGTGTGGTCGGTTTTCGTTTTTTTTTTTTTTTTTTTTTTTTTTTTTAACCCTAAAAAGGGCACCCTCCGGAGGACACGGGGGAGGGAGGTGGTGAATGCTCATGCATAACAGCACGGACCCGGCCGTGCTGCCAATGTGGGACTCACAGGAAGTGCGCCTACCCACTAAACACCACCTGGGGGCTGGTTTGGTCCTAAGGACCCCTAAACCTATATCGTGAGCGACCCACCTCGAAGCCGAGGAGGGCGCGCAGCGGAGCTCCTTAAGGGAGCGTCCGCTTGGGACTGCTCGTCACATCGTGACCGCGGCTAGGAGGGAGAGGTGGGGACGCCGGTGGGGACACCGGCGGAGGCGGGAGCGGGGGCTACTTCTGACTGGGACTGGGCCTCTAGTAGGCGGTCCAGGTCAGATGAAAGTTTATCGGGGGGGTCGACGAGGGCGTTCCTGGGCCTGCGCACCAGGTAACGGGGGTTCGTCGTGGGGGGAGTGTAGTCCGCTGCTTGGCGGATAAGGGGGTTGGGGTGCACTTCGGCCGTGCTAAAGAAAGTCTCTGAAAGAGATTTAATAAATTGTTGTATGGTTGGAATCTCCATATCCCGATGGAGGTCGGCATTTCTGACACACCAGTGGGCGTTCAGAGCTCTACGAATGAAAAGATTTTGAACTTTCTGAAGTTCGTACAGGGCTTTGGGGGACGCGTGGGCGAAGACGGGTGCCGCGTAAGTCAGCACGGGGCGAATGCAAACCTTATAGAGTGTTCGCTTGTTCCTAGGGGACATCCTACTGTGTCGGCCTATCATGGAGGATAGGCGGCCTAGGTAGAATCTAGCGGTCCGGGTCACCTTCCGGATGTGAGGCCTAAATGTCAGTCTGCTGTCCAGGGTGACACCTAGGTATTTGGCGGTGGAACGCCAGGGGACTGCGGTACCTAACATACGGATAGGTCGGTCGGAGAGACCGCGGCGGACCTTATGGTCGAAACGGATCGCGGTGCTCTTTTCCGGGTTGACCTCGATTCGCCAGAGCCTGAACCAGGCACCTAGCTCATCGACCGCGGATTGGAGCCTATTAAGGATGACTGACATTTTCCGACTCTTGCAGTAGAGTGCGGTGTCGTCAGCGAAAAGTGACAGTTGGACCCCATTGCGGGGGATGGGGATGTCATTTGTGTACGAAATGTACAGGAGGGGGGAGAGCACGGAGCCTTGCGGGACCCCGGCTCTGAGGGGGCGGAGGGAAGAGAGAATGCCCTCGTGTCTAAAGCGGAAGGAGCGGTCCTTCAGAAAGGAAGCTAAGATGCGGACAAGTCGGTCGGGGAGACCCAGCTCATACAACTTAAAAATTAGCCCTGCGTGCCAGACCTTATCGAAGGCCTTGGCGACATCGAATAGGACGGCTACCGTCTTTTCGCGTCTGGGGAAAAACCCGCCTAGAATATACTCTACTATGCGGTGGACTTGTTGGGGGCAAGAGTGAATTGCCCGAAAACCAAATTGGTGGGGGATGATGAGGGGGGGCCCCTCTGAGGGGAAGAGGTGATTCCTCATACGAGTGAGGATGACTCTCTCGAAGAGTTTGCCCATGGCCTTGAGGAGGCTGATGGGGCGATGGCTAGAGGGGAGGTTGAGAGGCTTTCCCGGCTTGGGGATACCTATGACCGTCGCCTCCTTCCACGCGGGTGGGAAGTGGCAGTGGTCAAAACAGGCATTGAAGATGACTGTTAACAGGGTTAGCACCTGGGTGGGGAACATTTTGAGCGCTAGGTTGGCAATACCATCCGCTCCTGGGGCCTTTTTTCGTTTCAGTCTTTTGATGAAAGACTGAACTTCGTCCGTGGATACCGCAATGGGATTATCGTCGGTTGGAAGAGGGAGGGAGGTCTTTTTACGGACCTCCTCCTCGACCATACTGACGTGAGTTGGGTCGCACTGCTGAGTGCTGGGCGAGCATTGGGACTCAATGCTGTCGGCGAAACACTCGGCCTTTTCAACGTCCTCGAAGGCTGTAGAGCCATCGGGGCGGGCCATGGGTGGTGTGTGAGTGATCGCGTCTGCCCGGAGGGCCCTGGCTACTCTATAGTAAGCCTGGTGGGAGGGGGAGATGGTCTCCATGAGATCGCCCCATTGGGCGTTGTTAAACTCAGAGAGACGGGACCTGACTTGCCGCTGGAGATCGTTCGCGCGTTTCCTGTAGGCAGGAGTTGGGTAGAGGGAGGCCCTCCGGAGGGCGGCTCTTTTGGCCCTAATCAGGTTCTTGATAGCGAGAGGCAGTTTCCGGTCGTGGACCGGTACTACACGCTCGCCCTCACGAATTGCTGATTGGACCAAAAGGGTGAGGGACTCTACGGCGCTATCTATTTTGTCTGTCGTGTCGAAATGGCCAGGGGGGAGCGCATAAGGCGAGTCGGGGGCTTCAAAGTTGGTGACTAAGGAGCTTCTGACACTGTCCCAATCGGTGATGATTTTGGTGGAGAGTGTGGAGGGTGACGGTGGGGGGCCTAGCTGAAGGGACACCGGTCGGTGGTCGGAACCTAGGTCGTCGAGAGTCTCGATCGCCCTGAGGTTGAGATTGACACCCCTTACTAGAGCAAAGTCTAGTACGTCGGGGGCGTGGTCTACGATATCGGGGTAATGAGTGGGGGAGTAGGGACATAAGACGTCCAATTCTAACGCCTCGGTTATGCCGAGGAGGGCAGTACCGGCGGGGTTCGTCTGTAGGCAGGTCCAATCCGTATGTTTGGAGTTAAAATCCCCGAACATAACGGTGTGGGCGCCTAGAGCGAGGATGGCTTCGAAATCACTCCTTAGGGGTAGTGTTCCGCTGGGTATGTAAATAGAGGCTATGACTAAGGACGGATGACCCGTCAGAGCTAATCTACAGATGGTAGCCTCCATGTTAGTGAGGGCTGGAGTGGGGACGGGGGAGCAATGGAGGGACTTCCTAAAGTAAATGGCAGTGCCGCCGCCTCTACGGCCGTCGGCTCTGTCGTTCCTAACGAGAGAAAACTTGGGAATACTCAGGCCCTTGGTATGGGGTTTGAGCCAAGTTTCCTGCACTAGCAACAGATCGACTTCGAGTTCTTTGACGAACTCTCTGAGTTCAGGTACGTTGCTGCGGAGGCCGCGAGCATTGTACGAGACGAGCGAGACACTCCTAGGCTTGATGCGACCCGCGCTGACGGGGGACTGGGTGGTCTGAGGGACCGGGGGGCGTGACATTAACTCACTTACTTATATAAGGGAGAGCAGATGGCTGTGTTCGGCCACAGCCATCAAGCGCGCGGTGGGGGAGGTTGCGGCGCGCAGTTTGCGCGCCAGGACCGATATTTCGGCTAAGTCTATGTTGGCGATTGCGGAGCTGACCGTCAAGAGGTCATCCGCGATCTGGGAGTGAGGGGCGCCCGAGGGGGCGGGGCGTGGAGCGGGGGGGAGGGACTGGGTCGGCGCTACAGGCCCGGCTGTAGCGGCGGGGAAGGGGTGGGGGGCCCACGCGGGGGCCTGGGGGGGGTTGGGATTGGTGGTGGTGGGGCGGCCGCGGCGGCCGAGGGAGGGGAAGTTGGACGGGGTGTTAGCCGGCGGTGGGGCTGGTCTCCTTTGAGGAGGGGGCTGGGACGCCTTTGTGGCCTTAGGGGCCTTAGGGGGGGAGGAGCGGGGGGCACGCGGGCACCCCCGGTAGTTGGCCGGGTGGCCGGGCTGCTTGCACAGTACGCAAGACGGAGGACCCTCCGACTCGCGAGTGCGCAAGCAGTCCCCGGTGGCGTGAGGCTCTAGGCACTTCACGCACCTAGGGGGGGCGGAGCAGTTAGCGGAAGCGTGGCCATAAAGTTGGCAACGGTGGCATTGGCCAGGGTGGCCGCGCCTGTGGGGCTTCTCAGCTTTTATGCAGGAGAGCCCACAGACGGTGAGCTCTCCTGAGAAGATCGTCTTCGCGGAGGGGGTGTTGGTGAGAATCACCAGGGCGAGTGGGAATATTTTTCCGCGGGAGCTGTGCATGGGATGCACAGCCTCTACGGGGTGACCTTGTGCAAGAAGGTCATCTTTAATGGAGATTAGGGGGAGTTCGGAGGGAACTCCTCTGAGGACGGCCCGTACCTTGCGTTCCTCGGGGAGCGCGTAAGTATGGTACGGGACCTTATTTTGAGTAAGGAGCCTAGTAAGGCTCCTGAAGATGTCTGTCGTGGGGACCTCAATTTTTATTGAGTCGCCCCAGTTTTGTGCCTTAGTGTACTGGACCTTTTGGTCCAGGCACAGTTTGGACACGGATGTCCAGGCGGATTTATCCCGTAGGAAGACGGGAGGGGGGGACTTTGCCTTTGGAGGCTGCGGTGAGAACCGCTTGATCGGTTTTGCCGGAGGCATTGCGGGGGTGTCGAGGGACATGAGGGGGCGGGGGGAGGGGGCGGTCGCCGCGGGGGTTGCGGGGGCTGCGGGGGGACAGGGGGCTGCGGTCACGGGGGACGAGCGGGGGGTAGGCGAGTTGCCTTTGGAGGAAGAAGCTTGCTTCCGCAGGAGCTTCTTTCTAGGGACAAAGGTTTTGAATTCGTGGCCTTCATCGGAGGAGATGTCGGCGCACGAGTATGGTCGGTTTTCGGCCGCGACGCGAGTATATATAGCGGAGACGGGCCACCGCGGGGGTGCAACAGAGAGGGGGGGGGGGGGGGCTCCCCTTTCCCGTCCGATACTCTATTTTTCAATTTGAATATTATTTGGTGTGACCTTAATAATTATATAGAAGTTTCTTTCTCGCGTTAAATTCATAATTTCCCTTCATACGCACGTAAGTAGTAAGAAGTAGGTATGCGAACAGTTTTCTAAAAGTCTCCGTAGTAGGCCAGAAGTAGTTTTCTTATCCGACCTCATTACTATGACGGTTATTTGTCGTACCGTACATAGGTAGGTACTTAATTTGATGCAATGGCCATAATAATTATGTAGGTACCCCTAGGTACATATCTAAGGACATCAACAATGTAATTATGTGATGATTTATGCAGCGTCCAGTGTTACCACCACTCACCACACTAGATGGATGAAGGGACCACATTAATAATATAATAATAAATATCTCACTGACAGTTGAACGTTGTCAGTAAATGAAAATACAATTATTCGCTTTAAAATAATCTCGTATCAAGATGATTTAGGTAACTTTACTGTTCGCAATAACGTGAAAGGTGTGTAGGTACCTATGTTCTGAACGCATATTTTGCATTTCAGTGGTACGACTTGGACAAAAACGTTGGTGACGTTTTTATTTATTTAGGTACCTACCTACCTACATTCATAGAAAGTGTAGGTGGTGGACATTAGAAACATAGTATAGTAGATAATTATTTGTGTGTGTGTGTGTGTGTGTGTGTGTGTGTGTGTGTGTGTGTGTGTGTGTGTGTGTGTGTGTGTGTGTGTGTGTGTGTGTGTGTGTGTGTCGGAGAATAGAAGCTCGGTCGATTTACAGAAACGTGTCTAATCGAATTGTTTGCGGCCCTGAAAAGGGCCTTTTGTGATGTGATGCGCTGCGCGCTCGGGTGCGTGCGTGCGTGCAGATGGCCTGCCGCTTGCATTGCGCGTGATCGATTGCTTGCTTAAGCACGCTCACCGCGGATTCTGCGCGCCAGCTGAATGTCCTTCGGCATGATGGTGACGCGTTTGGCGTGGATGGCGCACAGGTTGGTGTCTTCGAAGAGACCGACCAGGTAAGCCTCGCTGGCCTCCTGGAGGGCCATCACGGCGGAGCTCTGGAAGCGAAGGTCGGTCTTGAAGTCCTGGGCGATCTCGCGGACGAGACGCTGGAAGGGCAGCTTGCGGATCAGAAGCTCGGTGCTCTTCTGGTAGCGACGGATCTCACGGAGGGCGACGGTACCGGGACGGTAACGATGGGGCTTCTTGACACCGCCGGTGGCCGGCGCGCTCTTCCGTGCCGCCTTAGTGGCCAGCTGCTTGCGGGGCGCCTTGCCACCGGTGGATTTGCGAGCGGTCTGCTTGGTGCGAGCCATTTCAGTAGAGTAGAGTTGAGTTGTTTAGGTTTGCTTTATTCGTCGGAAGTGGCGTGGAGCGGAGCGGAGCGGAGTGGAGTCGGGAGCTGCACGAACGATCGAACGTAAAGTGTAATAGTTAGTCGCGGCGTCCGCTGTATTTATATGCGTCGGGCGTTCGGGGGGAGCGCCGCGCGCCGCGCGCCGCGCGCCGCGCGCGGTAGGTAGACGGGGGCACGGGGTGCCGACTAGCCGTTCGTGATTGGTCGATAGGTTTTCGGTTCGGTTTGGACGCATAGTTCAGAAATAAAAATGTTTAGACCAACTTACCTACCCTGTCTCAGTGAGTGTAGTGTAGGTACCTACCGTATGGTATTATTGTTACAATCCATGTCGTTTCGTCGACCTAGGGTACTTACCCGCTTACATCATGCACAGACCACAAAGCTGTACTTACTTTACAACGGAGACAAACAAAGTAGGTAGGTAGGCAGGTACCTACCTACCTAAACTAAAATAACATACGGGTAAACGAACGAAGTTAATAAACGCTAAAAAAGTGTGAACATTAACTATTCCGTTCGGCGACGAACCTACCTACCTACCTACCTACTTACTTACTTACTTACTTAGCTGTCTGGCGGTATGTAGACGACTACGATGTGTGTGTGTGTGTGTGTGTGTGTGTCTGCTGCATCCTAACGTTTTGCTATCGTCGTACTAAACATTTCTGCTTTGGTCTTTGGTATTGGTAGGTAGGTACCTACTCATGTTTTCATGTTCTAACCGGCGGCGTGCCTAACAAACTCGCACACACTGAAAACACTTTTAATTAGGTGCGTGTAAGAGAAATAGGTAGGTAGGTAGGTAGGTAGGTAGGTAGGTACGAGTATCATAGCGATCGAGGCCCAGTCTAATGCATAGAAACTATCGGTCCGAAATGTTTTGTGGCCCTGAAAAGGGCCGTTTTGCTGTGCGAGCGCAGCGGCGGCGGGCGGCGACTGTGTGTGTGCGAGATCGCCGCGCTCACTTGGAGCTGGTGTACTTGGTGACGGCCTTCGTGCCCTCGCTGACGGCGTGCTTCGCCAGCTCGCCGGGCAGCAGGAGACGCACAGAGGTCTGCACCTCCCTGGAGGTGATGGTCGAGCGTTTGTTGTAGTGAGCGAGGCGGGAGGCTTCGGCGGCGATGCGCTCGAAGATGTCGTTCACGAAAGAGTTCATGATGGACATGGCCTTAGAGGAGATGCCGGTGTCGGGGTGGACCTGCTTCAGCACCTTGTAGATGTAGATAGCGTAGCTCTCCTTCCTCTTGTGCTTCTTCTTTTTCTTGTCGGACTTGGAGATGTTTTTCTGGGCCTTGCCAGATTTCTTCGCGGCTTTTCCACTAGTCTTGGGCGGCATGATCGTGCGTGCGTGCGTGCGTGCGTACGCGTTTACTTTACGAGCTCGGTGAGTCGAATGGTGGCGTTGCCGGGACGCATTTCAGTTTTTATCACGTAGCGTCGTCTCGGCCGCAGTGCGGCGAAACGAGGGTCTCGCTTCGACCAATCACAGCCAGACAGCCAGACACGGCCGTTTCGTATGCGCGCGTCGCCTTCGCGCTAGTCGCTTCGCTTCGACCGTAATAATATAATTCGACTGATTTTGCTTGCGTTTAGGTGTATTTATCATAATAATTATAATATTACATTAATTATCCGACCAAAGTTACGTTACGTTACGTTACGTTACGTTACGTTACGTTACGTTACGTCGTTGAGCGGAGCGCGGTGGTAAAGTCGTCAAAATATAAGAAGCCCGTTGTTTAAGCGCCTGCGCGATAACGCAGAGCACCGTTGCGCACCACGATAACTTAAGTTATTTTTCGTCAGGACGAACTTTTTTGACGAAGATTTTTGATATTCCAATTAAATCGTGCGTCGCCCTGTCAAGCACGTTGCTTCCGACCCAAAGTAGGTGTCTTTTTATGTAGGTATTTGTTCGAGTAAATCCAAAGTAAAATGCATTTTTGTGGAGCTGTCAAAACGGGCTCCTTACATTTCGACAACTATAGTAGTAGTAGTAGTAGTAGTAGTAGTAGTAGTAGCAGTAGCAGTAGCAGTAGCAGTAGCAGTAGCAGTAGCAGTAGCAGTAGCAGTAGCAGTAGCAGTAGCAGTAGCAGTTGTTGTTGTTGTTTAGTAGTAGTATGAATTAGTTTAAAGCAATAAGAATAAGAATATAATATATACTAATAGATGTCGCTCATAGCATTGTAAATTGCGGTATCTCCATAATGCTGAACTTTCATACCGCAATATATATATATATAGATATATAATGTTGAAAAAAGAATGGAAATAAAGCACTCGATTCTGGATATGTAGTTAGTCCAGTTAATAGTAGTTAGGGTGGCCTGAAGTAGTACTACTAATGTAGTAGTAGTACATTACCTACACAGTGTAGGTAGGTAGACGCACGTGTTCGTCGTGCTTATCGCCGGTACCTACTTACCTATTATTATTAATTTATACTTTTATTGCACTTCACCTAATGTAGGTACCTACAATACGGTCCGGTGGACCTAATGCCATAAGGTTAGCGAACCGAAAAAATGGCCGCCTTAAATTAGATCGAATCAGATCGAGATCGGCCGGTAATGAGAAAATGACTTTTTCGTCTTAGATGAAGAAATTTCGATTTTCAGTAGAATAGAAATCTCCATCCATTATTATGTAGTCAATTAACTCGGCCGCTAACTTCAAATTGGCACGGTCTACCTATGTATGTAGGTACCTAGGTGTGTCAAAGAAAACACACACACACACGCACACACGCACACACGCACACACGCACACACGCACACACGACACACACACACACACACACACACACACACACACACACACACACACACACAAGCACGCACGCACGAGACGTCTCATGACCCGTCAAGAAACCGAATAGTATCGATTGAATTTGCGGCCCTGAAAAGGGCCTTTTGTTTTGTCGTGGCATGCCGCGTGACGCGAGCGAGTCGGTAAAGTGTAAAGAGCGAGAGCGAGGGCACTTAGGCTTTCTTCTCTGTCTTCTTGGGCAGGAGCACTGCCTGGATGTTGGGCAGCACACCGCCCTGCGCGATGGTCACGCCGGAGAGGAGCTTGTTCAACTCCTCGTCGTTGCGGATGGCCAGCTGAAGATGCCTGGGGATGATCCTGGTCTTCTTGTTGTCGCGGGCCGCGTTGCCGGCCAACTCGAGCACTTCAGCGGCGAGGTACTCCATGACGGCGGCCAAGTAGACCGGGGCACCGGCGCCGACGCGCTCGGCGTAGTTGCCCTTGCGGAGCAGCCTGTGGATACGGCCCACCGGGAACTGAAGTCCGGCACGGTTGGAGCGGGACTTCGCCTTTCCCTTGACTTTGCCTCCCTTTCCGCGGCCAGACATGATTAAATAACGTAAACGTGCGAAGAGAACACAATATATAGGTGCGCGCGCAGCGACGAGCGAGAGCGAAATGTAGGGGAAAAAGAGTAAAGCACGATTTATATATGCACCGGCGCGGTCGCGGCTAGCTGTGTGCGGGGCGAGACGACCGGGGGCGGGGAGTACACAATAATTTTCGTCAAGGGATAACTGAAATTTGGTAGGTAGGTAGGTAGGTAGGTAGGTAGGTAGGTAGGTAGGTAGGTAGGTAGGTAGGTCCCTACCTAGGTAGGTAACCTGCCAGTTAGGTACTTAGTACGGTCGCTCAGTTCAGTCAGTCAGATAAAATTTGAGTGTGACCACCCGACACCGTGGCGCCCAGCGGGAGTCGATCTCTGTATTGTTCGTTTACTTGTAGGTGGGTAGGTAGGTAGGTAGGTAGGTAGGTAGGTAGGTATATGTATTGTTTGTTTCAGGTACAAATGCCGCCGGGTATGAGTGTGCGTGCAGCGTGCACCGAGTAGAATGTGATTAATAATAATAATACTGAACGGCGGATCTCTCAAAAGAAACATTGTATCATCGAATAATTTGATAGCCCTGAAAAGGGCTGTTTGGTGTGCGTACACCGACCACCGGCCGGCCGGCTTCGGATCGGATCGGATCGGATCGGATCGGACCGAAACGGAGGTTGTGGAGGCGGAGCGATGCGCAGCGCATTACTTCTTGGCGGCGGCTTTCTTCGCGGCGGGCTTCGCCTTGGGGGCGGCGGCCTTCTTGGGCTTAGGGGCCTTCGGCTTCTTGGTCGGGGGCTTGGCGGTCTTCTTCGCGGCGCTCTTGCCCTTAGCGGCGGGGGCGGCCTTCTTGGCGGCGACGGCGGGCTTCTTCTTCGCTGCGGCGGCGGCCTTCTTGTCCTTGGTGGTGGCGGCGGCGGCGGCAGATTTCGGCTTAGACGGCGACCCGGCGGCCGCGGCGGCGGCGGCCTTCTTCTTGGCGGCCGCGCTCGCTACCGGTTTTTTCGCCTTCTTGGCGGCGGCCGCGGAGGCGGCGGGCTTTCTCGCCGCTGCGGCGGCGGTCGCGGCGGGCTTCTTCGCACCGGAGGAGGACTTAGACTCGAGCTTGAACGATCCGGAGGCGCCCTTGCCCTTGGTCTGGATCAGCGCGCCGGACTCGACGGCGGACTTCAGGTATTTCCTGATGAAGGGGGCCATCTTCTCGGCGTCGACCTTGTACTGGGCGGCGATGTACTTCTTGATCGCTTGCAGGGACGATCCGCTGCGCTCCTTCAGCTCTTTGATGGCGCTGTTCACCATCTCGGAGGTCTTCGGGTGCGTGGGCTTCGGCTTGGGCTTCTTAGCGCCGCCGCCGCCGGCCGCGGCCTTCGCCTTCTTCGCGGGGGTTGCGGGCGCGGGGGCCTCGGAAGCGACTGCTGCGTCTGCCATCTCTAAGTAGGTAGGTAGTTAGTTAGTAGGTAGGTAATAACGGACACAAACAACGTAGCGTAGTAGGTAGGTATACACGTAGTATTAGTTCTCAGAGTTACCGTAGTGCGGCGCTAGTGTAGCGCGTGACCCCCCCTTGCCGGAGCTTTACGCCACGGAGAGCAGTCGTATCGCGAGACATTTTCCCGTGCGATCGTCTAGAAGTTTTCACTAGCTCTCGTCGATTTAACAACATTTTATATAATAAATAATGAACTTTCACAGTCGCCGCGAGCTCGCAGTGTGCCCTCCGGAGACCGCACTTCGGCTCTGTGCACTCGCCGAGGCACCGAGTGATCCGCGAGAGACGCTATGACACATTAAATCCGCGACTAGCGCACGCGCCAACCTCGCCCTCGGATTAAATGCAATTTTTCCACGTCGAACGGCTCCCGAAGGACGTGTCGACTCGCCACGTCGACTGCGAGGATCTCCTCTCACGGACAAGTGAACCGCATTCACCTCGGACATATACAAGTGTAACTTTTCACCTCTCAAACATCGACACTCCTAGGAGACGCGGAGCGGATTCAACGTACCGACGGAGGTCTCCATTGGTGATGTAGACTGTCTGATCGCGCTTATCATCCAGAGCGGGGTTCACAGGGAGCCACCGGATGTGGTGTGTGCACGTAGTTTGCGTGCATCGAGGTCGCCGGCGGTGGAGAGGAGCATACACGCGACACACACACCTCATCTTCAACGCAGGGACGGACGTCGCGACAATGTCAATGTCCACAAAGCGTATCTGTTGTGCCCAGTAATTTTTTATTTTTTTTATTTTTTTTAAAAATATTTTACTTAGTTATTTTGAGTTAGTTAGTCAGTGTGTAAGAATACCTATAAATCTATCGACTTGAGGAGGAAACAGCCCTCGCCTTCAGCTAGGCCGGCCGATCGAGAAGAGTGTTACTTACATACGGTACCTACTCACTTAGGGTACACTGTAGGGTAGAGAATCTATTTTTATTATTATTATTATTATTATTATTATTATTTTTTTTTTTTGCATAACACTACCCCCCAGTTAGGTAATAAAACATTAAGAGAGAGAGAAAAAAAAAAAAAAATTGGTAAGTTTTTGACCTAACTGATTTAAACCTAACATTTTCGAACCTAACCCAATGCAACCTAACGTTGTCAGACCTAACTACCTTAGTCGGTAAGTATTATACTTAGTAGGTATTTTCGAAAATTTCGTAAAACTAACGCACCAAACATTCATACAATACAGGTGGCCGCCGCCGTTGCAAGGACGGCCAGCAAACATAGGTACGCACTAGGTAGGTACATACATTAGGTATTAATATTTAGATAGGCACCTATAAATTTTAGACGCAGTCGCCAGATTTCGCTTGCGATGGTAGGTATTCACAGACAAAAACGACTCAAAAGTACCTATGTAACAAAAGTCAAGAGTTAAAATAATGCGATGGTTGTGTGTGTGTGTGTGTGTGTGTGTGTGTGTGTGTGTGTCTTCATATCGAGCCGTCTAATACAATAGAGAACACAGTGAACAATTTGCGGCCCTGAAAAGGGCCTTTTTATAGGCAGCGAGTGTACGCTGACGGCGGCGACTGCGCCGGTGGTGACATAAGCCACGAGACAGCGAGACACCGCTTAACCGCCGAAACCGTAGAGGGTGCGGCCCTGTCGCTTCAGGGCGTACACGACGTCCATGGCGGTGACGGTCTTCCTCTTCGCGTGCTCGGTGTAGGTGACGGCGTCACGGATCACGTTCTCGAGGAACACCTTCAGCACACCGCGAGTCTCCTCGTAGATGAGACCGGAGATACGCTTCACGCCGCCGCGGCGAGCGAGACGACGGATGGCGGGCTTCGTGATGCCCTGGATGTTATCACGAAGAACTTTCCTGTGACGCTTGGCTCCTCCTTTCCCCAGACCTTTTCCTCCCTTGCCACGGCCGGTCATGGCGGTGCTGGCTGGTTTTCGATTTTACAGCAAGAATACGACGTAGAGTAGAACGGGACGAACGCGCTGGCGTGCGTAGCGTACGACGACGATCTGGTGTGTGGTCGGTTTTCGGCCGCGACGCGAGTATATATAGCGGAGACGGGCCACCGCGGGGGTGAGGCAACAGAGAGGGGGGGGGGGGGGCTCCCCTTTCCCGTCCGATACTCTATTTTTCAATTTGAATATTATTTGGTGTGACCTTAATAATTATATAGAAGTTTCTTTCTCGCGTTAAATTCATAATTTCCCTTCATACGCACGTAAGTAGTAAGAAGTAGGTATGCGAACAGTTTTCTAAAAGTCTCCGTAGTAGGCCAGAAGTAGTTTTCTTATCCGACCTCATTACTATGACGGTTATTTGTCGTACCGTACATAGGTAGGTACTTAATTTGATGCAATGGCCATAATAATTATGTAGGTACCCCTAGGTACATATCTAAGGACATCAACAATGTAATTATGTGATGATTTATGCAGCGTCCAGTGTTACCACCACTCACCACACTAGATGGATGAAGGGACCACATTAATAATATAATAATAAATATCTCACTGACAGTTGAACGTTGTCAGTAAATGAAAATACAATTATTCGCTTTAAAATAATCTCGTATCAAGATGATTTAGGTAACTTTACTGTTCGCAATAACGTGAAAGGTGTGTAGGTACCTATGTTCTGAACGCATATTTTGCATTTCAGTGGTACGACTTGGACAAAAACGTTGGTGACGTTTTTATTTATTTAGGTACCTACCTACCTACATTCATAGAAAGTGTAGGTGGTGGACATTAGAAACATAGTATAGTAGATAATTATTTTGTGTGTGTGTGTGTGTGTGTGTGTGTGTGTGTGTGTGTGTGTGTGTGTGTGTGTGTGTGTGTGTGTGTGTGTGTGTGTGTGTGTGTGTCGGAGAATAGAAGCTCGGTCGATTTACAGAAACGTGTCTAATCGAATTGTTTGCGGCCCTGAAAAGGGCCTTTTGTGATGTGATGCGCTGCGCGCTCGGGTGCGTGCGTGCGTGCAGATGGCCTGCCGCTTGCATTGCGCGTGATCGATTGCTTGCTTAAGCACGCTCACCGCGGATTCTGCGCGCCAGCTGAATGTCCTTCGGCATGATGGTGACGCGTTTGGCGTGGATGGCGCACAGGTTGGTGTCTTCGAAGAGACCGACCAGGTAAGCCTCGCTGGCCTCCTGGAGGGCCATCACGGCGGAGCTCTGGAAGCGAAGGTCGGTCTTGAAGTCCTGGGCGATCTCGCGGACGAGACGCTGGAAGGGCAGCTTGCGGATCAGAAGCTCGGTGCTCTTCTGGTAGCGACGGATCTCACGGAGGGCGACGGTACCGGGACGGTAACGATGGGGCTTCTTGACACCGCCGGTGGCCGGCGCGCTCTTCCGTGCCGCCTTAGTGGCCAGCTGCTTGCGGGGCGCCTTGCCACCGGTGGATTTGCGAGCGGTCTGCTTGGTGCGAGCCATTTCAGTAGAGTAGAGTTGAGTTGTTTAGGTTTGCTTTATTCGTCGGAAGTGGCGTGGAGCGGAGCGGAGCGGAGTGGAGTCGGGAGCTGCACGAACGATCGAACGTAAAGTGTAATAGTTAGTCGCGGCGTCCGCTGTATTTATATGCGTCGGGCGTTCGGGGGGAGCGCCGCGCGCCGCGCGCCGCGCGCCGCGCGCGGTAGGTAGACGGGGGCACGGGGTGCCGACTAGCCGTTCGTGATTGGTCGATAGGTTTTCGGTTCGGTTTGGACGCATAGTTCAGAAATAAAAATGTTTAGACCAACTTACCTACCCTGTCTCAGTGAGTGTAGTGTAGGTACCTACCGTATGGTATTATTGTTACAATCCATGTCGTTTCGTCGACCTAGGGTACTTACCCGCTTACATCATGCACAGACCACAAAGCTGTACTTACTTTACAACGGAGACAAACAAAGTAGGTAGGTAGGCAGGTACCTACCTACCTAAACTAAAATAACATACGGGTAAACGAACGAAGTTAATAAACGCTAAAAAAGTGTGAACATTAACTATTCCGTTCGGCGACGAACCTACCTACCTACCTACCTACTTACTTACTTACTTACTTAGCTGTCTGGCGGTATGTAGACGACTACGATGTGTGTGTGTGTGTGTGTGTGTGTGTCTGCTGCATCCTAACGTTTTGCTATCGTCGTACTAAACATTTCTGCTTTGGTCTTTGGTATTGGTAGGTAGGTACCTACTCATGTTTTCATGTTCTAACCGGCGGCGTGCCTAACAAACTCGCACACACTGAAAACACTTTTAATTAGGTGCGTGTAAGAGAAATAGGTAGGTAGGTAGGTAGGTAGGTAGGTAGGTACGAGTATCATAGCGATCGAGGCCCAGTCTAATGCATAGAAACTATCGGTCCGAAATGTTTTGTGGCCCTGAAAAGGGCCGTTTTGCTGTGCGAGCGCAGCGGCGGCGGGCGGCGACTGTGTGTGTGCGAGATCGCCGCGCTCACTTGGAGCTGGTGTACTTGGTGACGGCCTTCGTGCCCTCGCTGACGGCGTGCTTCGCCAGCTCGCCGGGCAGCAGGAGACGCACAGAGGTCTGCACCTCCCTGGAGGTGATGGTCGAGCGTTTGTTGTAGTGAGCGAGGCGGGAGGCTTCGGCGGCGATGCGCTCGAAGATGTCGTTCACGAAAGAGTTCATGATGGACATGGCCTTAGAGGAGATGCCGGTGTCGGGGTGGACCTGCTTCAGCACCTTGTAGATGTAGATAGCGTAGCTCTCCTTCCTCTTGTGCTTCTTCTTTTTCTTGTCGGACTTGGAGATGTTTTTCTGGGCCTTGCCAGATTTCTTCGCGGCTTTTCCACTAGTCTTGGGCGGCATGATCGTGCGTGCGTGCGTGCGTGCGTACGCGTTTACTTTACGAGCTCGGTGAGTCGAATGGTGGCGTTGCCGGGACGCATTTCAGTTTTTATCACGTAGCGTCGTCTCGGCCGCAGTGCGGCGAAACGAGGGTCTCGCTTCGACCAATCACAGCCAGACAGCCAGACACGGCCGTTTCGTATGCGCGCGTCGCCTTCGCGCTAGTCGCTTCGCTTCGACCGTAATAATATAATTCGACTGATTTTGCTTGCGTTTAGGTGTATTTATCATAATAATTATAATATTACATTAATTATCCGACCAAAGTTACGTTACGTTACGTTACGTTACGTTACGTTACGTTACGTTACGTCGTTGAGCGGAGCGCGGTGGTAAAGTCGTCAAAATATAAGAAGCCCGTTGTTTAAGCGCCTGCGCGATAACGCAGAGCACCGTTGCGCACCACGATAACTTAAGTTATTTTTCGTCAGGACGAACTTTTTTGACGAAGATTTTTGATATTCCAATTAAATCGTGCGTCGCCCTGTCAAGCACGTTGCTTCCGACCCAAAGTAGGTGTCTTTTTATGTAGGTATTTGTTCGAGTAAATCCAAAGTAAAATGCATTTTTGTGGAGCTGTCAAAACGGGCTCCTTACATTTCGACAACTATAGTAGTAGTAGTAGTAGTAGTAGTAGTAGTAGTAGCAGTAGCAGTAGCAGTAGCAGTAGCAGTAGCAGTAGCAGTAGCAGTAGCAGTAGCAGTAGCAGTAGCAGTAGCAGTTGTTGTTGTTGTTTAGTAGTAGTATGAATTAGTTTAAAGCAATAAGAATAAGAATATAATATATACTAATAGATGTCGCTCATAGCATTGTAAATTGCGGTATCTCCATAATGCTGAACTTTCATACCGCAATATATATATATATAGATATATAATGTTGAAAAAAGAATGGAAATAAAGCACTCGATTCTGGATATGTAGTTAGTCCAGTTAATAGTAGTTAGGGTGGCCTGAAGTAGTACTACTAATGTAGTAGTAGTACATTACCTACACAGTGTAGGTAGGTAGACGCACGTGTTCGTCGTGCTTATCGCCGGTACCTACTTACCTATTATTATTAATTTATACTTTTATTGCACTTCACCTAATGTAGGTACCTACAATACGGTCCGGTGGACCTAATGCCATAAGGTTAGCGAACCGAAAAAATGGCCGCCTTAAATTAGATCGAATCAGATCGAGATCGGCCGGTAATGAGAAAATGACTTTTTCGTCTTAGATGAAGAAATTTCGATTTTCAGTAGAATAGAAATCTCCATCCATTATTATGTAGTCAATTAACTCGGCCGCTAACTTCAAATTGGCACGGTCTACCAAATTGGCACGGTCTACCTATGTATGTAGGTACCTAGGTGTGTCAAAGAAAAACACACACACACACGCACACACGCACACACGCACACACGCACACACACACACACACACACACACACACACACACACACGAGACGTCTCATGACCCGTCAAGAAACCGAATAGTATCGATTGAATTTGCGGCCCTGAAAAGGGCCTTTTGTTTTGTCGTGGCATGCCGCGTGACGCGAGCGAGTCGGTAAAGTGTAAAGAGCGAGAGCGAGGGCACTTAGGCTTTCTTCTCTGTCTTCTTGGGCAGGAGCACTGCCTGGATGTTGGGCAGCACACCGCCCTGCGCGATGGTCACGCCGGAGAGGAGCTTGTTCAACTCCTCGTCGTTGCGGATGGCCAGCTGAAGATGCCTGGGGATGATCCTGGTCTTCTTGTTGTCGCGGGCCGCGTTGCCGGCCAACTCGAGCACTTCAGCGGCGAGGTACTCCATGACGGCGGCCAAGTAGACCGGGGCACCGGCGCCGACGCGCTCGGCGTAGTTGCCCTTGCGGAGCAGCCTGTGGATACGGCCCACCGGGAACTGAAGTCCGGCACGGTTGGAGCGGGACTTCGCCTTTCCCTTGACTTTGCCTCCCTTTCCGCGGCCAGACATGATTAAATAACGTAAACGTGCGAAGAGAACACAATATATAGGTGCGCGCGCAGCGACGAGCGAGAGCGAAATGTAGGGGAAAAAGAGTAAAGCACGATTTATATATGCACCGGCGCGGTCGCGGCTAGCTGTGTGCGGGGCGAGACGACCGGGGGCGGGGAGTACACAATAATTTTCGTCAAGGGATAACTGAAATTTGGTAGGTAGGTAGGTAGGTAGGTAGGTAGGTAGGTAGGTAGGTAGGTAGGTAGGTAGGTCCCTACCTAGGTAGGTAACCTGCCAGTTAGGTACTTAGTACGGTCGCTCAGTTCAGTCAGTCAGATAAAATTTGAGTGTGACCACCCGACACCGTGGCGCCCAGCGGGAGTCGATCTCTGTATTGTTCGTTTACTTGTAGGTGGGTAGGTAGGTAGGTAGGTAGGTAGGTAGGTAGGTATATGTATTGTTTGTTTCAGGTACAAATGCCGCCGGGTATGAGTGTGCGTGCAGCGTGCACCGAGTAGAATGTGATTAATAATAATAATACTGAACGGCGGATCTCTCAAAAGAAACATTGTATCATCGAATAATTTGATAGCCCTGAAAAGGGCTGTTTGGTGTGCGTACACCGACCACCGGCCGGCCGGCTTCGGATCGGATCGGATCGGATCGGATCGGACCGAAACGGAGGTTGTGGAGGCGGAGCGATGCGCAGCGCATTACTTCTTGGCGGCGGCTTTCTTCGCGGCGGGCTTCGCCTTGGGGGCGGCGGCCTTCTTGGGCTTAGGGGCCTTCGGCTTCTTGGTCGGGGGCTTGGCGGTCTTCTTCGCGGCGCTCTTGCCCTTAGCGGCGGGGGCGGCCTTCTTGGCGGCGACGGCGGGCTTCTTCTTCGCTGCGGCGGCGGCCTTCTTGTCCTTGGTGGTGGCGGCGGCGGCGGCAGATTTCGGCTTAGACGGCGACCCGGCGGCCGCGGCGGCGGCGGCCTTCTTCTTGGCGGCCGCGCTCGCTACCGGTTTTTTCGCCTTCTTGGCGGCGGCCGCGGAGGCGGCGGGCTTTCTCGCCGCTGCGGCGGCGGTCGCGGCGGGCTTCTTCGCACCGGAGGAGGACTTAGACTCGAGCTTGAACGATCCGGAGGCGCCCTTGCCCTTGGTCTGGATCAGCGCGCCGGACTCGACGGCGGACTTCAGGTATTTCCTGATGAAGGGGGCCATCTTCTCGGCGTCGACCTTGTACTGGGCGGCGATGTACTTCTTGATCGCTTGCAGGGACGATCCGCTGCGCTCCTTCAGCTCTTTGATGGCGCTGTTCACCATCTCGGAGGTCTTCGGGTGCGTGGGCTTCGGCTTGGGCTTCTTAGCGCCGCCGCCGCCGGCCGCGGCCTTCGCCTTCTTCGCGGGGGTTGCGGGCGCGGGGGCCTCGGAAGCGACTGCTGCGTCTGCCATCTCTAAGTAGGTAGGTAGTTAGTTAGTAGGTAGGTAATAACGGACACAAACAACGTAGCGTAGTAGGTAGGTATACACGTAGTATTAGTTCTCAGAGTTACCGTAGTGCGGCGCTAGTGTAGCGCGTGACCCCCCCTTGCCGGAGCTTTACGCCACGGAGAGCAGTCGTATCGCGAGACATTTTCCCGTGCGATCGTCTAGAAGTTTTCACTAGCTCTCGTCGATTTAACAACATTTTATATAATAAATAATGAACTTTCACAGTCGCCGCGAGCTCGCAGTGTGCCCTCCGGAGACCGCACTTCGGCTCTGTGCACTCGCCGAGGCACCGAGTGATCCGCGAGAGACGCTATGACACATTAAATCCGCGACTAGCGCACGCGCCAACCTCGCCCTCGGATTAAATGCAATTTTTCCACGTCGAACGGCTCCCGAAGGACGTGTCGACTCGCCACGTCGACTGCGAGGATCTCCTCTCACGGACAAGTGAACCGCATTCACCTCGGACATATACAAGTGTAACTTTTCACCTCTCAAACATCGACACTCCTAGGAGACGCGGAGCGGATTCAACGTACCGACGGAGGTCTCCATTGGTGATGTAGACTGTCTGATCGCGCTTATCATCCAGAGCGGGGTTCACAGGGAGCCACCGGATGTGGTGTGTGCACGTAGTTTGCGTGCATCGAGGTCGCCGGCGGTGGAGAGGAGCATACACGCGACACACACACCTCCCATCTTCAACGCAGGGACGGACGTCGCGACAATGTCAATGTCCACAAAGCGTATCTGTTGTGCCCAGTAATTTTTTATTTTTTTTATTTTTTTTAAAAATATTTTACTTAGTTATTTTGAGTTAGTTAGTCAGTGTGTAAGAATACCTATAAATCTATCGACTTGAGGAGGAAACAGCCCTCGCCTTCAGCTAGGCCGGCCGATCGAGAAGAGTGTTACTTACATACGGTACCTACTCACTTAGGGTACACTGTAGGGTAGAGAATCTATTTTTATTATTATTATTATTATTATTATTATTATTTTTTTTTTTTGCATAACACTACCCCCCAGTTAGGTAATAAAACATTAAGAGAGAGAGAAAAAAAAAAAAAAATTGGTAAGTTTTTGACCTAACTGATTTAAACCTAACATTTTCGAACCTAACCCAATGCAACCTAACGTTGTCAGACCTAACTACCTTAGTCGGTAAGTATTATACTTAGTAGGTATTTTCGAAAATTTCGTAAAACTAACGCACCAAACATTCATACAATACAGGTGGCCGCCGCCGTTGCAAGGACGGCCAGCAAACATAGGTACGCACTAGGTAGGTACATACATTAGGTATTAATATTTAGATAGGCACCTATAAATTTTAGACGCAGTCGCCAGATTTCGCTTGCGATGGTAGGTATTCACAGACAAAAACGACTCAAAAGTACCTATGTAACAAAAGTCAAGAGTTAAAATAATGCGATGGTTGTGTGTGTGTGTGTGTGTGTGTGTGTGTGTGTGTGTGTCTTCATATCGAGCCGTCTAATACAATAGAGAACACAGTGAACAATTTGCGGCCCTGAAAAGGGCCTTTTTATAGGCAGCGAGTGTACGCTGACGGCGGCGACTGCGCCGGTGGTGACATAAGCCACGAGACAGCGAGACACCGCTTAACCGCCGAAACCGTAGAGGGTGCGGCCCTGTCGCTTCAGGGCGTACACGACGTCCATGGCGGTGACGGTCTTCCTCTTCGCGTGCTCGGTGTAGGTGACGGCGTCACGGATCACGTTCTCGAGGAACACCTTCAGCACACCGCGAGTCTCCTCGTAGATGAGACCGGAGATACGCTTCACGCCGCCGCGGCGAGCGAGACGACGGATGGCGGGCTTCGTGATGCCCTGGATGTTATCACGAAGAACTTTCCTGTGACGCTTGGCTCCTCCTTTCCCCAGACCTTTTCCTCCCTTGCCACGGCCGGTCATGGCGGTGCTGGCTGGTTTTCGATTTTACAGCAAGAATACGACGTAGAGTAGAACGGGACGAACGCGCTGGCGTGCGTAGCGTACGACGACGATCTGGTGTGTGGTCGGTTTTCGGCCGCGACGCGAGTATATATAGCGGAGACGGGCCACCGCGGGGGTGAGGCAACAGAGAGGGGGGGGGGGGGGCTCCCCTTTCCCGTCCGATACTCTATTTTTCAATTTGAATATTATTTGGTGTGACCTTAATAATTATATAGAAGTTTCTTTCTCGCGTTAAATTCATAATTTCCCTTCATACGCACGTAAGTAGTAAGAAGTAGGTATGCGAACAGTTTTCTAAAAGTCTCCGTAGTAGGCCAGAAGTAGTTTTCTTATCCGACCTCATTACTATGACGGTTATTTGTCGTACCGTACATAGGTAGGTACTTAATTTGATGCAATGGCCATAATAATTATGTAGGTACCCCTAGGTACATATCTAAGGACATCAACAATGTAATTATGTGATGATTTATGCAGCGTCCAGTGTTACCACCACTCACCACACTAGATGGATGAAGGGACCACATTAATAATATAATAATAAATATCTCACTGACAGTTGAACGTTGTCAGTAAATGAAAATACAATTATTCGCTTTAAAATAATCTCGTATCAAGATGATTTAGGTAACTTTACTGTTCGCAATAACGTGAAAGGTGTGTAGGTACCTATGTTCTGAACGCATATTTTGCATTTCAGTGGTACGACTTGGACAAAAACGTTGGTGACGTTTTTATTTATTTAGGTACCTACCTACCTACATTCATAGAAAGTGTAGGTGGTGGACATTAGAAACATAGTATAGTAGATAATTATTTTGTGTGTGTGTGTGTGTGTGTGTGTGTGTGTGTGTGTGTGTGTGTGTGTGTGTGTGTGTGTGTGTGTGTGTGTGTGTGTGTGTGTGTGTCGGAGAATAGAAGCTCGGTCGATTTACAGAAACGTGTCTAATCGAATTGTTTGCGGCCCTGAAAAGGGCCTTTTGTGATGTGATGCGCTGCGCGCTCGGGTGCGTGCGTGCGTGCAGATGGCCTGCCGCTTGCATTGCGCGTGATCGATTGCTTGCTTAAGCACGCTCACCGCGGATTCTGCGCGCCAGCTGAATGTCCTTCGGCATGATGGTGACGCGTTTGGCGTGGATGGCGCACAGGTTGGTGTCTTCGAAGAGACCGACCAGGTAAGCCTCGCTGGCCTCCTGGAGGGCCATCACGGCGGAGCTCTGGAAGCGAAGGTCGGTCTTGAAGTCCTGGGCGATCTCGCGGACGAGACGCTGGAAGGGCAGCTTGCGGATCAGAAGCTCGGTGCTCTTCTGGTAGCGACGGATCTCACGGAGGGCGACGGTACCGGGACGGTAACGATGGGGCTTCTTGACACCGCCGGTGGCCGGCGCGCTCTTCCGTGCCGCCTTAGTGGCCAGCTGCTTGCGGGGCGCCTTGCCACCGGTGGATTTGCGAGCGGTCTGCTTGGTGCGAGCCATTTCAGTAGAGTAGAGTTGAGTTGTTTAGGTTTGCTTTATTCGTCGGAAGTGGCGTGGAGCGGAGCGGAGCGGAGTGGAGTCGGGAGCTGCACGAACGATCGAACGTAAAGTGTAATAGTTAGTCTTTTTTTTTTTTTTTTTTTTTTTAGCCCTAAAAAGGGCACCCTCCGGAGGACACGGGGGAGGGAGGTGGTGAATGCTCATGCATAACAGCACGGACCCGGCCGTGCTGCCAATGTGGGACTCACAGGAAGTGCGCCTACCCACTAAACACCACCTGGGGGCTGGTTTGGTCCTAAGGACCCCTAAACCTATATCGTGAGCGACCCACCTCGAAGCCGAGGAGGGCGCGCAGCGGAGCTCCTTAAGGGAGCGTCCGCTTGGGACTGCTCGTCACATCGTGACCGCGGCTAGGAGGGAGAGGTGGGGACGCCGGTGGGGACACCGGCGGAGGCGGGAGCGGGGGCTACTTCTGACTGGGACTGGGCCTCTAGTAGGCGGTCCAGGTCAGATGAAAGTTTATCGGGGGGGTCGACGAGGGCGTTCCTGGGCCTGCGCACCAGGTAACGGGGGTTCGTCGTGGGGGGAGTGTAGTCCGCTGCTTGGCGGATAAGGGGGTTGGGGTGCACTTCGGCCGTGCTAAAGAAAGTCTCTGAAAGAGATTTAATAAATTGTTGTATGGTTGGAATCTCCATATCCCGATGGAGGTCGGCATTTCTGACACACCAGTGGGCGTTCAGAGCTCTACGAATGAAAAGATTTTGAACTTTCTGAAGTTCGTACAGGGCTTTGGGGGACGCGTGGGCGAAGACGGGTGCCGCGTAAGTCAGCACGGGGCGAATGCAAACCTTATAGAGTGTTCGCTTGTTCCTAGGGGACATCCTACTGTGTCGGCCTATCATGGAGGATAGGCGGCCTAGGTAAAAACGGGCGGTCCGGGTCACCTTCCGGATGTGAGGCCTAAATGTCAGTCTGCTGTCCAGGGTGACACCTAGGTATTTGGCGATGGAACGCCAGGGGACTGCGGTACCTAACATACGGATAGGTCGGTCGGAGAGACCGCGGCGGACCTTATGGTCGAAACGGATCGCGGTGCTCTTTTCCGGGTTGACCTCGATTCGCCAGAGCCTGAACCAGGCACCTAGCTCATCGACCGCGGATTGGAGCCTATTAAGGATGACTGACATTTTCCGACTCTTGCAGTAGAGTGCGGTGTCGTCAGCGAAAAGTGACAGTTGGACCCCATTGCGGGGGATGGGGATGTCATTTGTGTACGAAATGTACAGGAGGGGGGAGAGCACGGAGCCTTGCGGGACCCCGGCTCTGAGGGGGCGGAGGGAAGAGAGAATGCCCTCGTGTCTAAAGCGGAAGGAGCGGTCCTTTAGAAAGGAAGCTAAGATGCGGACAAGTCGGTCGGGGAGACCCAACTCATACAACTTAAAAATTAGCCCTGCGTGCCAGACCTTATCGAAGGCCTTGGCGACATCGAATAGGACGGCTACCGTCTTTTCGCGTCTGGGGAAAAACCCGCCTAGGATATACTCTACTATGCGGTGGACTTGTTGGGGGCAAGAGTGAATTGCCCGAAAACCAAATTGGTGGGGGATGATGAGGGGGGGCCCCTCTGAGGGGAAGAGGTGATTCCTCATACGAGTGAGGATGACTCTCTCGAAGAGTTTGCCCATGGCCTTGAGGAGGCTGATGGGGCGATGGCTAGAGGGGAGGTTGAGAGGCTTTCCCGGCTTGGGGATGCCTATGACCGTTGCCTCCTTCCACGCGGGTGGGAAGTGGCAGTGGTCAAAACAGGCATTGAAGATGACTGTTAACAGGGTTAGCACCTGGGTGGGGAACATTTTGAGCGCTAGGTTGGCAATACCATCCGCTCCTGGGGCCTTTTTTCGTTTCAGTCTTTTGATGAAAGACTGAACTTCGTCCGTGGATACCGCAATGGGATTATCGTCGGTTGGAAGAGGGAGGGAGGTCTTTTTACGGACCTCCTCCTCGACCATACTGACGTGAGTTGGGTCGCACTGCTGAGTGCTGGGCGAGCATTGGGACTCAATGCTGTCGGCGAAACACTCGGCCTTTTCAACGTCCTCGAAGGCTGTAGAGCCATCGGGGCGGGCCATAGGTGGTGTGTGAGTGATCGCGTCTGCCCGGAGGGCCCTGGCTACTCTATAGTAAGCCTGGTGGGAGGGGGAGATGGTCTCCATGAGATCGCCCCATTGGGCGTTGTTAAACTCAGAGAGACGGGACCTGACTTGCCGCTGGAGATCGTTCGCGCGTTTCCTGTAGGCAGGAGTTGGGTAGAGGGAGGCCCTCCGGAGGGCGGCTCTTTTGGCCCTAATCAGGTTCTTGATAGCGAGAGGCAGTTTCCGGTCGTGGACCGGTACTACACGCTCGCCCTCACGAATTGCTGATTGGACCAAAAGGGTGAGGGACTCTACGGCGCTATCTATTTTGTCTGTCGTGTCGAAGTGGCCAGGGGGGAGCGCATAAGGCGAGTCGGGGGCTTCAAAGTTGGTGACTAAGGAGCTTCTGACACTGTCCCAATCGGTGATGATTTTGGTGGAGAGTGTGGAGGGTGACGGTGGGGGGCCTAGCTGAAGGGACACCGGTCGGTGGTCGGAACCTAGGTCGTCGAGAGTCTCGATCGCCCTGAGGTTGAGATTGACACCCCTTACTAGAGCAAAGTCTAGTACGTCGGGGGAATAGTTAGTCGCGGCGTCCGCTGTATTTATATGCGTCGGGCGTTCGGGGGGAGCGCCGCGCGCCGCGCGCCGCGCGCCGCGCGCGGTAGGTAGACGGGGGCACGGGGTGCCGACTAGCCGTTCGTGATTGGTCGATAGGTTTTCGGTTCGGTTTGGACGCATAGTTCAGAAATAAAAATGTTTAGACCAACTTACCTACCCTGTCTCAGTGAGTGTAGTGTAGGTACCTACCGTATGGTATTATTGTTACAATCCATGTCGTTTCGTCGACCTAGGGTACTTACCCGCTTACATCATGCACAGACCACAAAGCTGTACTTACTTTACAACGGAGACAAACAAAGTAGGTAGGTAGGCAGGTACCTACCTACCTAAACTAAAATAACATACGGGTAAACGAACGAAGTTAATAAACGCTAAAAAAGTGTGAACATTAACTATTCCGTTCGGCGACGAACCTACCTACCTACCTACCTACTTACTTACTTACTTACTTAGCTGTCTGGCGGTATGTAGACGACTACGATGTGTGTGTGTGTGTGTGTGTGTGTGTCTGCTGCATCCTAACGTTTTGCTATCGTCGTACTAAACATTTCTGCTTTGGTCTTTGGTATTGGTAGGTAGGTACCTACTCATGTTTTCATGTTCTAACCGGCGGCGTGCCTAACAAACTCGCACACACTGAAAACACTTTTAATTAGGTGCGTGTAAGAGAAATAGGTAGGTAGGTAGGTAGGTAGGTAGGTAGGTACGAGTATCATAGCGATCGAGGCCCAGTCTAATGCATAGAAACTATCGGTCCGAAATGTTTTGTGGCCCTGAAAAGGGCCGTTTTGCTGTGCGAGCGCAGCGGCGGCGGGCGGCGACTGTGTGTGTGCGAGATCGCCGCGCTCACTTGGAGCTGGTGTACTTGGTGACGGCCTTCGTGCCCTCGCTGACGGCGTGCTTCGCCAGCTCGCCGGGCAGCAGGAGACGCACAGAGGTCTGCACCTCCCTGGAGGTGATGGTCGAGCGTTTGTTGTAGTGAGCGAGGCGGGAGGCTTCGGCGGCGATGCGCTCGAAGATGTCGTTCACGAAAGAGTTCATGATGGACATGGCCTTAGAGGAGATGCCGGTGTCGGGGTGGACCTGCTTCAGCACCTTGTAGATGTAGATAGCGTAGCTCTCCTTCCTCTTGTGCTTCTTCTTTTTCTTGTCGGACTTGGAGATGTTTTTCTGGGCCTTGCCAGATTTCTTCGCGGCTTTTCCACTAGTCTTGGGCGGCATGATCGTGCGTGCGTGCGTGCGTGCGTACGCGTTTACTTTACGAGCTCGGTGAGTCGAATGGTGGCGTTGCCGGGACGCATTTCAGTTTTTATCACGTAGCGTCGTCTCGGCCGCAGTGCGGCGAAACGAGGGTCTCGCTTCGACCAATCACAGCCAGACAGCCAGACACGGCCGTTTCGTATGCGCGCGTCGCCTTCGCGCTAGTCGCTTCGCTTCGACCGTAATAATATAATTCGACTGATTTTGCTTGCGTTTAGGTGTATTTATCATAATAATTATAATATTACATTAATTATCCGACCAAAGTTACGTTACGTTACGTTACGTTACGTTACGTTACGTTACGTTACGTCGTTGAGCGGAGCGCGGTGGTAAAGTCGTCAAAATATAAGAAGCCCGTTGTTTAAGCGCCTGCGCGATAACGCAGAGCACCGTTGCGCACCACGATAACTTAAGTTATTTTTCGTCAGGACGAACTTTTTTGACGAAGATTTTTGATATTCCAATTAAATCGTGCGTCGCCCTGTCAAGCACGTTGCTTCCGACCCAAAGTAGGTGTCTTTTTATGTAGGTATTTGTTCGAGTAAATCCAAAGTAAAATGCATTTTTGTGGAGCTGTCAAAACGGGCTCCTTACATTTCGACAACTATAGTAGTAGTAGTAGTAGTAGTAGTAGTAGTAGTAGCAGTAGCAGTAGCAGTAGCAGTAGCAGTAGCAGTAGCAGTAGCAGTAGCAGTAGCAGTAGCAGTAGCAGTAGCAGTTGTTGTTGTTGTTTAGTAGTAGTATGAATTAGTTTAAAGCAATAAGAATAAGAATATAATATATACTAATAGATGTCGCTCATAGCATTGTAAATTGCGGTATCTCCATAATGCTGAACTTTCATACCGCAATATATATATATATAGATATATAATGTTGAAAAAAGAATGGAAATAAAGCACTCGATTCTGGATATGTAGTTAGTCCAGTTAATAGTAGTTAGGGTGGCCTGAAGTAGTACTACTAATGTAGTAGTAGTACATTACCTACACAGTGTAGGTAGGTAGACGCACGTGTTCGTCGTGCTTATCGCCGGTACCTACTTACCTATTATTATTAATTTATACTTTTATTGCACTTCACCTAATGTAGGTACCTACAATACGGTCCGGTGGACCTAATGCCATAAGGTTAGCGAACCGAAAAAATGGCCGCCTTAAATTAGATCGAATCAGATCGAGATCGGCCGGTAATGAGAAAATGACTTTTTCGTCTTAGATGAAGAAATTTCGATTTTCAGTAGAATAGAAATCTCCATCCATTATTATGTAGTCAATTAACTCGGCCGCTAACTTCAAATTGGCACGGTCTACCTATGTATGTAGGTACCTAGGTGTGTCAAAGAAAAACACACACACACACGCACACACGCACACACGCACACACGCACACACGCACACACACACACACACACACACACACACACACACACACACACACACACACACACGCACGCACGCACGAGACGTCTCATGACCCGTCAAGAAACCGAATAGTATCGATTGAATTTGCGGCCCTGAAAAGGGCCTTTTGTTTTGTCGTGGCATGCCGCGTGACGCGAGCGAGTCGGTAAAGTGTAAAGAGCGAGAGCGAGGGCACTTAGGCTTTCTTCTCTGTCTTCTTGGGCAGGAGCACTGCCTGGATGTTGGGCAGCACACCGCCCTGCGCGATGGTCACGCCGGAGAGGAGCTTGTTCAACTCCTCGTCGTTGCGGATGGCCAGCTGAAGATGCCTGGGGATGATCCTGGTCTTCTTGTTGTCGCGGGCCGCGTTGCCGGCCAACTCGAGCACTTCAGCGGCGAGGTACTCCATGACGGCGGCCAAGTAGACCGGGGCACCGGCGCCGACGCGCTCGGCGTAGTTGCCCTTGCGGAGCAGCCTGTGGATACGGCCCACCGGGAACTGAAGTCCGGCACGGTTGGAGCGGGACTTCGCCTTTCCCTTGACTTTGCCTCCCTTTCCGCGGCCAGACATGATTAAATAACGTAAACGTGCGAAGAGAACACAATATATAGGTGCGCGCGCAGCGACGAGCGAGAGCGAAATGTAGGGGAAAAATTTTTTTTTTTTTTTTTTTTTTAGCCCTAAAAAGGGCACCCTCCGGAGGACACGGGGGAGGGAGGTGGTGAATGCTCATGCATAACAGCACGGACCCGGCCGTGCTGCCAATGTGGGACTCACAGGAAGTGCGCCTACCCACTAAACACCACCTGGGGGCTGGTTTGGTCCTAAGGACCCCTAAACCTATATCGTGAGCGACCCACCTCGAAGCCGAGGAGGGCGCGCAGCGGAGCTCCTTAAGGGAGCGTCCGCTTGGGACTGCTCGTCACATCGTGACCGCGGCTAGGAGGGAGAGGTGGGGACGCCGGTGGGGACACCGGCGGAGGCGGGAGCGGGGGCTACTTCTGACTGGGACTGGGCCTCTAGTAGGCGGTCCAGGTCAGATGAAAGTTTATCGGGGGGGTCGACGAGGGCGTTCCTGGGCCTGCGCACCAGGTAACGGGGGTTCGTCGTGGGGGGAGTGTAGTCCGCTGCTTGGCGGATAAGGGGGTTGGGGTGCACTTCGGCCGTGCTAAAGAAAGTCTCTGAAAGAGATTTAATAAATTGTTGTATGGTTGGAATCTCCATATCCCGATGGAGGTCGGCATTTCTGACACACCAGTGGGCGTTCAGAGCTCTACGAATGAAAAGATTTTGAACTTTCTGAAGTTCGTACAGGGCTTTGGGGGACGCGTGGGCGAAGACGGGTGCCGCGTAAGTCAGCACGGGGCGAATGCAAACCTTATAGAGTGTTCGCTTGTTCCTAGGGGACATCCTACTGTGTCGGCCTATCATGGAGGATAGGCGGCCTAGGTAGAATCTAGCGGTCCGGGTCACCTTCCGGATGTGAGGCCTAAATGTCAGTCTGCTGTCCAGGGTGACACCTAGGTATTTGGCGGTGGAACGCCAGGGGACTGCGGTACCTAACATACGGATAGGTCGGTCGGAGAGACCGCGGCGGACCTTATGGTCGAAACGGATCGCGGTGCTCTTTTCCGGGTTGACCTCGATTCGCCAGAGCCTGAACCAGGCACCTAGCTCATCGACCGCGGATTGGAGCCTATTAAGGATGACTGACATTTTCCGACTCTTGCAGTAGAGTGCGGTGTCGTCAGCGAAAAGTGACAGTTGGACCCCATTGCGGGGGATGGGGATGTCATTTGTGTACGAAATGTACAGGAGGGGGGAGAGCACGGAGCCTTGCGGGACCCCGGCTCTGAGGGGGCGGAGGGAAGAGAGAATGCCCTCGTGTCTAAAGCGGAAGGAGCGGTCCTTCAGAAAGGAAGCTAAGATGCGGACAAGTCGGTCGGGGAGACCCAGCTCATACAACTTAAAAATTAGCCCTGCGTGCCAGACCTTATCGAAGGCCTTGGCGACATCGAATAGGACGGCTACCGTCTTTTCGCGTCTGGGGAAAAACCCGCCTAGAATATACTCTACTATGCGGTGGACTTGTTGGGGGCAAGAGTGAATTGCCCGAAAACCAAATTGGTGGGGGATGATGAGGGGGGGCCCCTCTGAGGGGAAGAGGTGATTCCTCATACGAGTGAGGATGACTCTCTCGAAGAGTTTGCCCATGGCCTTGAGGAGGCTGATGGGGCGATGGCTAGAGGGGAGGTTGAGAGGCTTTCCCGGCTTGGGGATACCTATGACCGTCGCCTCCTTCCACGCGGGTGGGAAGTGGCAGTGGTCAAAACAGGCATTGAAGATGACTGTTAACAGGGTTAGCACCTGGGTGGGGAACATTTTGAGCGCTAGGTTGGCAATACCATCCGCTCCTGGGGCCTTTTTTCGTTTCAGTCTTTTGATGAAAGACTGAACTTCGTCCGTGGATACCGCAATGGGATTATCGTCGGTTGGAAGAGGGAGGGAGGTCTTTTTACGGACCTCCTCCTCGACCATACTGACGTGAGTTGGGTCGCACTGCTGAGTGCTGGGCGAGCATTGGGACTCAATGCTGTCGGCGAAACACTCGGCCTTTTCAACGTCCTCGAAGGCTGTAGAGCCATCGGGGCGGGCCATGGGTGGTGTGTGAGTGATCGCGTCTGCCCGGAGGGCCCTGGCTACTCTATAGTAAGCCTGGTGGGAGGGGGAGATGGTCTCCATGAGATCGCCCCATTGGGCGTTGTTAAACTCAGAGAGACGGGACCTGACTTGCCGCTGGAGATCGTTCGCGCGTTTCCTGTAGGCAGGAGTTGGGTAGAGGGAGGCCCTCCGGAGGGCGGCTCTTTTGGCCCTAATCAGGTTCTTGATAGCGAGAGGCAGTTTCCGGTCGTGGACCGGTACTACACGCTCGCCCTCACGAATTGCTGATTGGACCAAAAGGGTGAGGGACTCTACGGCGCTATCTATTTTGTCTGTCGTGTCGAAATGGCCAGGGGGGAGCGCATAAGGCGAGTCGGGGGCTTCAAAGTTGGTGACTAAGGAGCTTCTGACACTGTCCCAATCGGTGATGATTTTGGTGGAGAGTGTGGAGGGTGACGGTGGGGGGCCTAGCTGAAGGGACACCGGTCGGTGGTCGGAACCTAGGTCGTCGAGAGTCTCGATCGCCCTGAGGTTGAGATTGACACCCCTTACTAGAGCAAAGTCTAGTACGTCGGGGGCGTGGTCTACGATATCGGGGTAATGAGTGGGGGAGTAGGGACATAAGACGTCCAATTCTAACGCCTCGGTTATGCCGAGGAGTAGGGGAAAAAGAGTAAAGCACGATTTATATATGCACCGGCGCGGTCGCGGCTAGCTGTGTGCGGGGCGAGACGACCGGGGGCGGGGAGTACACAATAATTTTCGTCAAGGGATAACTGAAATTTGGTAGGTAGGTAGGTAGGTAGGTAGGTAGGTAGGTAGGTAGGTAGGTAGGTAGGTAGGTCCCTACCTAGGTAGGTAACCTGCCAGTTAGGTACTTAGTACGGTCGCTCAGTTCAGTCAGTCAGATAAAATTTGAGTGTGACCACCCGACACCGTGGCGCCCAGCGGGAGTCGATCTCTGTATTGTTCGTTTACTTGTAGGTGGGTAGGTAGGTAGGTAGGTAGGTAGGTAGGTAGGTATATGTATTGTTTGTTTCAGGTACAAATGCCGCCGGGTATGAGTGTGCGTGCAGCGTGCACCGAGTAGAATGTGATTAATAATAATAATACTGAACGGCGGATCTCTCAAAAGAAACATTGTATCATCGAATAATTTGATAGCCCTGAAAAGGGCTGTTTGGTGTGCGTACACCGACCACCGGCCGGCCGGCTTCGGATCGGATCGGATCGGATCGGATCGGACCGAAACGGAGGTTGTGGAGGCGGAGCGATGCGCAGCGCATTACTTCTTGGCGGCGGCTTTCTTCGCGGCGGGCTTCGCCTTGGGGGCGGCGGCCTTCTTGGGCTTAGGGGCCTTCGGCTTCTTGGTCGGGGGCTTGGCGGTCTTCTTCGCGGCGCTCTTGCCCTTAGCGGCGGGGGCGGCCTTCTTGGCGGCGACGGCGGGCTTCTTCTTCGCTGCGGCGGCGGCCTTCTTGTCCTTGGTGGTGGCGGCGGCGGCGGCAGATTTCGGCTTAGACGGCGACCCGGCGGCCGCGGCGGCGGCGGCCTTCTTCTTGGCGGCCGCGCTCGCTACCGGTTTTTTCGCCTTCTTGGCGGCGGCCGCGGAGGCGGCGGGCTTTCTCGCCGCTGCGGCGGCGGTCGCGGCGGGCTTCTTCGCACCGGAGGAGGACTTAGACTCGAGCTTGAACGATCCGGAGGCGCCCTTGCCCTTGGTCTGGATCAGCGCGCCGGACTCGACGGCGGACTTCAGGTATTTCCTGATGAAGGGGGCCATCTTCTCGGCGTCGACCTTGTACTGGGCGGCGATGTACTTCTTGATCGCTTGCAGGGACGATCCGCTGCGCTCCTTCAGCTCTTTGATGGCGCTGTTCACCATCTCGGAGGTCTTCGGGTGCGTGGGCTTCGGCTTGGGCTTCTTAGCGCCGCCGCCGCCGGCCGCGGCCTTCGCCTTCTTCGCGGGGGTTGCGGGCGCGGGGGCCTCGGAAGCGACTGCTGCGTCTGCCATCTCTAAGTAGGTAGGTAGTTAGTTAGTAGGTAGGTAATAACGGACACAAACAACGTAGCGTAGTAGGTAGGTATACACGTAGTATTAGTTCTCAGAGTTACCGTAGTGCGGCGCTAGTGTAGCGCGTGACCCCCCCTTGCCGGAGCTTTACGCCACGGAGAGCAGTCGTATCGCGAGACATTTTCCCGTGCGATCGTCTAGAAGTTTTCACTAGCTCTCGTCGATTTAACAACATTTTATATAATAAATAATGAACTTTCACAGTCGCCGCGAGCTCGCAGTGTGCCCTCCGGAGACCGCACTTCGGCTCTGTGCACTCGCCGAGGCACCGAGTGATCCGCGAGAGACGCTATGACACATTAAATCCGCGACTAGCGCACGCGCCAACCTCGCCCTCGGATTAAATGCAATTTTTCCACGTCGAACGGCTCCCGAAGGACGTGTCGACTCGCCACGTCGACTGCGAGGATCTCCTCTCACGGACAAGTGAACCGCATTCACCTCGGACATATACAAGTGTAACTTTTCACCTCTCAAACATCGACACTCCTAGGAGACGCGGAGCGGATTCAACGTACCGACGGAGGTCTCCATTGGTGATGTAGACTGTCTGATCGCGCTTATCATCCAGAGCGGGGTTCACAGGGAGCCACCGGATGTGGTGTGTGCACGTAGTTTGCGTGCATCGAGGTCGCCGGCGGTGGAGAGGAGCATACACGCGACACACACACCTCCCATCTTCAACGCAGGGACGGACGTCGCGACAATGTCAATGTCCACAAAGCGTATCTGTTGTGCCCAGTAATTTTTTATTTTTTTTATTTTTTTTAAAAATATTTTACTTAGTTATTTTGAGTTAGTTAGTCAGTGTGTAAGAATACCTATAAATCTATCGACTTGAGGAGGAAACAGCCCTCGCCTTCAGCTAGGCCGGCCGATCGAGAA
This sequence comes from Yponomeuta evonymella, assembly GCA_963969515.1. Taxonomy (NCBI): domain Eukaryota; kingdom Metazoa; phylum Arthropoda; class Insecta; order Lepidoptera; family Yponomeutidae; genus Yponomeuta; species Yponomeuta evonymella. The sequence continues at coordinate 28,178 of OZ018370.1, read as the reverse complement.
GAGTGTTACTTACATACGGTACCTACTCACTTAGGGTACACTGTAGGGTAGAGAATCTATTTTTATTATTATTATTATTATTATTATTATTATTTTTTTTTTTTGCATAACACTACCCCCCAGTTAGGTAATAAAACATTAAGAGAGAGAGAAAAAAAAAAAAAAATTGGTAAGTTTTTGACCTAACTGATTTAAACCTAACATTTTCGAACCTAACCCAATGCAACCTAACGTTGTCAGACCTAACTACCTTAGTCGGTAAGTATTATACTTAGTAGGTATTTTCGAAAATTTCGTAAAACTAACGCACCAAACATTCATACAATACAGGTGGCCGCCGCCGTTGCAAGGACGGCCAGCAAACATAGGTACGCACTAGGTAGGTACATACATTAGGTATTAATATTTAGATAGGCACCTATAAATTTTAGACGCAGTCGCCAGATTTCGCTTGCGATGGTAGGTATTCACAGACAAAAACGACTCAAAAGTACCTATGTAACAAAAGTCAAGAGTTAAAATAATGCGATGGTTGTGTGTGTGTGTGTGTGTGTGTGTGTGTGTGTGTGTGTCTTCATATCGAGCCGTCTAATACAATAGAGAACACAGTGAACAATTTGCGGCCCTGAAAAGGGCCTTTTTATAGGCAGCGAGTGTACGCTGACGGCGGCGACTGCGCCGGTGGTGACATAAGCCACGAGACAGCGAGACACCGCTTAACCGCCGAAACCGTAGAGGGTGCGGCCCTGTCGCTTCAGGGCGTACACGACGTCCATGGCGGTGACGGTCTTCCTCTTCGCGTGCTCGGTGTAGGTGACGGCGTCACGGATCACGTTCTCGAGGAACACCTTCAGCACACCGCGAGTCTCCTCGTAGATGAGACCGGAGATACGCTTCACGCCGCCGCGGCGAGCGAGACGACGGATGGCGGGCTTCGTGATGCCCTGGATGTTATCACGAAGAACTTTCCTGTGACGCTTGGCTCCTCCTTTCCCCAGACCTTTTCCTCCCTTGCCACGGCCGGTCATGGCGGTGCTGGCTGGTTTTCGATTTTACAGCAAGAATACGACGTAGAGTAGAACGGGACGAACGCGCTGGCGTGCGTAGCGTACGACGACGATCTGGTGTGTGGTCGGTTTTCGGCCGCGACGCGAGTATATATAGCGGAGACGGGCCACCGCGGGGGTGAGGCAACAGAGAGGGGGGGGGGGGGGCTCCCCTTTCCCGTCCGATACTCTATTTTTCAATTTGAATATTATTTGGTGTGACCTTAATAATTATATAGAAGTTTCTTTCTCGCGTTAAATTCATAATTTCCCTTCATACGCACGTAAGTAGTAAGAAGTAGGTATGCGAACAGTTTTCTAAAAGTCTCCGTAGTAGGCCAGAAGTAGTTTTCTTATCCGACCTCATTACTATGACGGTTATTTGTCGTACCGTACATAGGTAGGTACTTAATTTGATGCAATGGCCATAATAATTATGTAGGTACCCCTAGGTACATATCTAAGGACATCAACAATGTAATTATGTGATGATTTATGCAGCGTCCAGTGTTACCACCACTCACCACACTAGATGGATGAAGGGACCACATTAATAATATAATAATAAATATCTCACTGACAGTTGAACGTTGTCAGTAAATGAAAATACAATTATTCGCTTTAAAATAATCTCGTATCAAGATGATTTAGGTAACTTTACTGTTCGCAATAACGTGAAAGGTGTGTAGGTACCTATGTTCTGAACGCATATTTTGCATTTCAGTGGTACGACTTGGACAAAAACGTTGGTGACGTTTTTATTTATTTAGGTACCTACCTACCTACATTCATAGAAAGTGTAGGTGGTGGACATTAGAAACATAGTATAGTAGATAATTATTTTGTGTGTGTGTGTGTGTGTGTGTGTGTGTGTGTGTGTGTGTGTGTGTGTGTGTGTGTGTGTGTGTGTGTGTGTGTGTGTGTGTGTGTGTCGGAGAATAGAAGCTCGGTCGATTTACAGAAACGTGTCTAATCGAATTGTTTGCGGCCCTGAAAAGGGCCTTTTGTGATGTGATGCGCTGCGCGCTCGGGTGCGTGCGTGCGTGCAGATGGCCTGCCGCTTGCATTGCGCGTGATCGATTGCTTGCTTAAGCACGCTCACCGCGGATTCTGCGCGCCAGCTGAATGTCCTTCGGCATGATGGTGACGCGTTTGGCGTGGATGGCGCACAGGTTGGTGTCTTCGAAGAGACCGACCAGGTAAGCCTCGCTGGCCTCCTGGAGGGCCATCACGGCGGAGCTCTGGAAGCGAAGGTCGGTCTTGAAGTCCTGGGCGATCTCGCGGACGAGACGCTGGAAGGGCAGCTTGCGGATCAGAAGCTCGGTGCTCTTCTGGTAGCGACGGATCTCACGGAGGGCGACGGTACCGGGACGGTAACGATGGGGCTTCTTGACACCGCCGGTGGCCGGCGCGCTCTTCCGTGCCGCCTTAGTGGCCAGCTGCTTGCGGGGCGCCTTGCCACCGGTGGATTTGCGAGCGGTCTGCTTGGTGCGAGCCATTTCAGTAGAGTAGAGTTGAGTTGTTTAGGTTTGCTTTATTCGTCGGAAGTGGCGTGGAGCGGAGCGGAGCGGAGTGGAGTCGGGAGCTGCACGAACGATCGAACGTAAAGTGTAATAGTTAGTCGCGGCGTCCGCTGTATTTATATGCGTCGGGCGTTCGGGGGGAGCGCCGCGCGCCGCGCGCCGCGCGCCGCGCGCGGTAGGTAGACGGGGGCACGGGGTGCCGACTAGCCGTTCGTGATTGGTCGATAGGTTTTCGGTTCGGTTTGGACGCATAGTTCAGAAATAAAAATGTTTAGACCAACTTACCTACCCTGTCTCAGTGAGTGTAGTGTAGGTACCTACCGTATGGTATTATTGTTACAATCCATGTCGTTTCGTCGACCTAGGGTACTTACCCGCTTACATCATGCACAGACCACAAAGCTGTACTTACTTTACAACGGAGACAAACAAAGTAGGTAGGTAGGCAGGTACCTACCTACCTAAACTAAAATAACATACGGGTAAACGAACGAAGTTAATAAACGCTAAAAAAGTGTGAACATTAACTATTCCGTTCGGCGACGAACCTACCTACCTACCTACCTACTTACTTACTTACTTACTTAGCTGTCTGGCGGTATGTAGACGACTACGATGTGTGTGTGTGTGTGTGTGTGTGTGTCTGCTGCATCCTAACGTTTTGCTATCGTCGTACTAAACATTTCTGCTTTGGTCTTTGGTATTGGTAGGTAGGTACCTACTCATGTTTTCATGTTCTAACCGGCGGCGTGCCTAACAAACTCGCACACACTGAAAACACTTTTAATTAGGTGCGTGTAAGAGAAATAGGTAGGTAGGTAGGTAGGTAGGTAGGTAGGTACGAGTATCATAGCGATCGAGGCCCAGTCTAATGCATAGAAACTATCGGTCCGAAATGTTTTGTGGCCCTGAAAAGGGCCGTTTTGCTGTGCGAGCGCAGCGGCGGCGGGCGGCGACTGTGTGTGTGCGAGATCGCCGCGCTCACTTGGAGCTGGTGTACTTGGTGACGGCCTTCGTGCCCTCGCTGACGGCGTGCTTCGCCAGCTCGCCGGGCAGCAGGAGACGCACAGAGGTCTGCACCTCCCTGGAGGTGATGGTCGAGCGTTTGTTGTAGTGAGCGAGGCGGGAGGCTTCGGCGGCGATGCGCTCGAAGATGTCGTTCACGAAAGAGTTCATGATGGACATGGCCTTAGAGGAGATGCCGGTGTCGGGGTGGACCTGCTTCAGCACCTTGTAGATGTAGATAGCGTAGCTCTCCTTCCTCTTGTGCTTCTTCTTTTTCTTGTCGGACTTGGAGATGTTTTTCTGGGCCTTGCCAGATTTCTTCGCGGCTTTTCCACTAGTCTTGGGCGGCATGATCGTGCGTGCGTGCGTGCGTGCGTACGCGTTTACTTTACGAGCTCGGTGAGTCGAATGGTGGCGTTGCCGTTTTTTTTTTTTTTTTTTTTTTTTTTTTAGCCCTAAAAAGGGCACCCTCCGGAGGACACGGGGGAGGGAGGTGGTGAATGCTCATGCATAACAGCACGGACCCGGCCGTGCTGCCAATGTGGGACTCACAGGAAGTGCGCCTACCCACTAAACACCACCTGGGGGCTGGTTTGGTCCTAAGGACCCCTAAACCTATATCGTGAGCGACCCACCTCGAAGCCGAGGAGGGCGCGCAGCGGAGCTCCTTAAGGGAGCGTCCGCTTGGGACTGCTCGTCACATCGTGACCGCGGCTAGGAGGGAGAGGTGGGGACGCCGGTGGGGACACCGGCGGAGGCGGGAGCGGGGGGTACTTCTGACTGGGACTGGGCCTCTAGTAGGCGGTCCAGGTCAGATGAGAGTTTGTCGGGGGGGTCGACGAGGGCGTTCCTGGGCCTGCGCACCAGGTAACGGGGGTTCGTCGTGGGGGGAGTGTAGTCCGCTGCTTGGCGGATAAGGGGGTTGGGGTGCACTTCGGCCGTGCTAAAGAAAGTCTCTGAAAGAGATTTAATAAATTGTTGAATTGTTGGAATCTCCATATCCCGATGGAGGTCGGCATTTCTGACACACCAGTGGGCGTTCAGAGCTCTACGAATGAAAAGATTCTGAACTTTCTGAAGTTCGTACAGGGCTTTGGGGGACGCGTGGGCGAAGACGGGTGCCGCGTAAGTCAGCACGGGGCGAATGCAAACCTTATAGAGTGTTCGCTTGTTCCTAGGGGACATCCTACTGTGTCGGCCTATCATGGAGGATAGGCGGCCTAGGTAAAATCGGGCGGTCCGGGTCACCTTCCGGATGTGAGGCCTAAATGTCAGTCTGCTGTCCAGGGTGACACCTAGGTATTTGGCGGTGGAACGCCAGGGGACTGCGGTACCTAACATACGGATAGGTCGGTCGGAGAGACCGCGGCGGACCTTGTGGTCGAAACGGATCGCGGTGCTCTTTTCCGGGTTGACCTCGATTCGCCAGAGCCTGAACCAGGCACCTAGCTCATCGACCGCGGATTGGAGCCTATTAAGGATGACTGACATTTTCCGACTCTTGCAGTAGAGTGCGGTGTCGTCAGCGAAAAGTGACAGTTGGACCCCATTGCGGGGGATGGGGATGTCATTTGTGTACGAAATGTACAGGAGGGGGGAGAGCACGGAGCCTTGCGGGACCCCGGCTCTGAGGGGGCGGAGGGAAGAGAGAATGCCCTCGTGTCTAAAGCGGAAGGAGCGGTCCTTCAGAAAGGAAGCTAAGATGCGGACAAGTCGGTCGGGGAGACCCAACTCATACAACTTAAAAATTAGCCCTGCGTGCCAGACCTTATCGAAGGCCTTGGCGACATCGAATAAGACGGCTACCGTCTTTTCACGTCTGGGGAAAAACCCGCCTAGAATATACTCTACTATGCGGTGGACTTGTTGGGGGCAAGAGTGAATTGCCCGAAAACCAAATTGGTGGGGGATGATGAGGGGGGGCGTTGCCGGGACGCATTTCAGTTTTTATCACGTAGCGTCGTCTCGGCCGCAGTGCGGCGAAACGAGGGTCTCGCTTCGACCAATCACAGCCAGACAGCCAGACACGGCCGTTTCGTATGCGCGCGTCGCCTTCGCGCTAGTCGCTTCGCTTCGACCGTAATAATATAATTCGACTGATTTTGCTTGCGTTTAGGTGTATTTATCATAATAATTATAATATTACATTAATTATCCGACCAAAGTTACGTTACGTTACGTTACGTTACGTTACGTTACGTTACGTTACGTCGTTGAGCGGAGCGCGGTGGTAAAGTCGTCAAAATATAAGAAGCCCGTTGTTTAAGCGCCTGCGCGATAACGCAGAGCACCGTTGCGCACCACGATAACTTAAGTTATTTTTCGTCAGGACGAACTTTTTTGACGAAGATTTTTGATATTCCAATTAAATCGTGCGTCGCCCTGTCAAGCACGTTGCTTCCGACCCAAAGTAGGTGTCTTTTTATGTAGGTATTTGTTCGAGTAAATCCAAAGTAAAATGCATTTTTGTGGAGCTGTCAAAACGGGCTCCTTACATTTCGACAACTATAGTAGTAGTAGTAGTAGTAGTAGTAGTAGTAGTAGCAGTAGCAGTAGCAGTAGCAGTAGCAGTAGCAGTAGCAGTAGCAGTAGCAGTAGCAGTAGCAGTAGCAGTAGCAGTTGTTGTTGTTGTTTAGTAGTAGTATGAATTAGTTTAAAGCAATAAGAATAAGAATATAATATATACTAATAGATGTCGCTCATAGCATTGTAAATTGCGGTATCTCCATAATGCTGAACTTTCATACCGCAATATATATATATATAGATATATAATGTTGAAAAAAGAATGGAAATAAAGCACTCGATTCTGGATATGTAGTTAGTCCAGTTAATAGTAGTTAGGGTGGCCTGAAGTAGTACTACTAATGTAGTAGTAGTACATTACCTACACAGTGTAGGTAGGTAGACGCACGTGTTCGTCGTGCTTATCGCCGGTACCTACTTACCTATTATTATTAATTTATACTTTTATTGCACTTCACCTAATGTAGGTACCTACAATACGGTCCGGTGGACCTAATGCCATAAGGTTAGCGAACCGAAAAAATGGCCGCCTTAAATTAGATCGAATCAGATCGAGATCGGCCGGTAATGAGAAAATGACTTTTTCGTCTTAGATGAAGAAATTTCGATTTTCAGTAGAATAGAAATCTCCATCCATTATTATGTAGTCAATTAACTCGGCCGCTAACTTCAAATTGGCACGGTCTACCTATGTATGTAGGTACCTAGGTGTGTCAAAGAAAAACACACACACACACGCACACACGCACACACGCACACACGCACACACGCACACACACACACACACACACACACACACACACACACACACACACACACACACACACACACACGCACGCACGCACGAGACGTCTCATGACCCGTCAAGAAACCGAATAGTATCGATTGAATTTGCGGCCCTGAAAAGGGCCTTTTGTTTTGTCGTGGCATGCCGCGTGACGCGAGCGAGTCGGTAAAGTGTAAAGAGCGAGAGCGAGGGCACTTAGGCTTTCTTCTCTGTCTTCTTGGGCAGGAGCACTGCCTGGATGTTGGGCAGCACACCGCCCTGCGCGATGGTCACGCCGGAGAGGAGCTTGTTCAACTCCTCGTCGTTGCGGATGGCCAGCTGAAGATGCCTGGGGATGATCCTGGTCTTCTTGTTGTCGCGGGCCGCGTTGCCGGCCAACTCGAGCACTTCAGCGGCGAGGTACTCCATGACGGCGGCCAAGTAGACCGGGGCACCGGCGCCGACGCGCTCGGCGTAGTTGCCCTTGCGGAGCAGCCTGTGGATACGGCCCACCGGGAACTGAAGTCCGGCACGGTTGGAGCGGGACTTCGCCTTTCCCTTGACTTTGCCTCCCTTTCCGCGGCCAGACATGATTAAATAACGTAAACGTGCGAAGAGAACACAATATATAGGTGCGCGCGCAGCGACGAGCGAGAGCGAAATGTAGGGGAAAAATTTTTTTTTTTTTTTTTTTTTTTTAGCCCTAAAAAGGGCACCCTCCGGAGGACACGGGGGAGGGAGGTGGTGAATGCTCATGCATAACAGCACGGACCCGGCCGTGCTGCCAATGTGGGACTCACAGGAAGTGCGCCTACCCACTAAACACCACCTGGGGGCTGGTTTGGTCCTAAGGACCCCTAAACCTATATCGTGAGCGACCCACCTCGAAGCCGAGGAGGGCGCGCAGCGGAGCTCCTTAAGGGAGCGTCCGCTTGGGACTGCTCGTCACATCGTGACCGCGGCTAGGAGGGAGAGGTGGGGACGCCGGTGGGGACACCGGCGGAGGCGGGAGCGGGGGCTACTTCTGACTGGGACTGGGCCTCTAGTAGGCGGTCCAGGTCAGATGAAAGTTTATCGGGGGGGTCGACGAGGGCGTTCCTGGGCCTGCGCACCAGGTAACGGGGGTTCGTCGTGGGGGGAGTGTAGTCCGCTGCTTGGCGGATAAGGGGGTTGGGGTGCACTTCGGCCGTGCTAAAGAAAGTCTCTGAAAGAGATTTAATAAATTGTTGTATGGTTGGAATCTCCATATCCCGATGGAGGTCGGCATTTCTGACACACCAGTGGGCGTTCAGAGCTCTACGAATGAAAAGATTTTGAACTTTCTGAAGTTCGTACAGGGCTTTGGGGGACGCGTGGGCGAAGACGGGTGCCGCGTAAGTCAGCACGGGGCGAATGCAAACCTTATAGAGTGTTCGCTTGTTCCTAGGGGACATCCTACTGTGTCGGCCTATCATGGAGGATAGGCGGCCTAGGTAGAATCTAGCGGTCCGGGTCACCTTCCGGATGTGAGGCCTAAATGTCAGTCTGCTGTCCAGGGTGACACCTAGGTATTTGGCGGTGGAACGCCAGGGGACTGCGGTACCTAACATACGGATAGGTCGGTCGGAGAGACCGCGGCGGACCTTATGGTCGAAACGGATCGCGGTGCTCTTTTCCGGGTTGACCTCGATTCGCCAGAGCCTGAACCAGGCACCTAGCTCATCGACCGCGGATTGGAGCCTATTAAGGATGACTGACATTTTCCGACTCTTGCAGTAGAGTGCGGTGTCGTCAGCGAAAAGTGACAGTTGGACCCCATTGCGGGGGATGGGGATGTCATTTGTGTACGAAATGTACAGGAGGGGGGAGAGCACGGAGCCTTGCGGGACCCCGGCTCTGAGGGGGCGGAGGGAAGAGAGAATGCCCTCGTGTCTAAAGCGGAAGGAGCGGTCCTTCAGAAAGGAAGCTAAGATGCGGACAAGTCGGTCGGGGAGACCCAGCTCATACAACTTAAAAATTAGCCCTGCGTGCCAGACCTTATCGAAGGCCTTGGCGACATCGAATAGGACGGCTACCGTCTTTTCGCGTCTGGGGAAAAACCCGCCTAGAATATACTCTACTATGCGGTGGACTTGTTGGGGGCAAGAGTGAATTGCCCGAAAACCAAATTGGTGGGGGATGATGAGGGGGGGCCCCTCTGAGGGGAAGAGGTGATTCCTCATACGAGTGAGGATGACTCTCTCGAAGAGTTTGCCCATGGCCTTGAGGAGGCTGATGGGGCGATGGCTAGAGGGGAGGTTGAGAGGCTTTCCCGGCTTGGGGATACCTATGACCGTCGCCTCCTTCCACGCGGGTGGGAAGTGGCAGTGGTCAAAACAGGCATTGAAGATGACTGTTAACAGGGTTAGCACCTGGGTGGGGAACATTTTGAGCGCTAGGTTGGCAATACCATCCGCTCCTGGGGCCTTTTTTCGTTTCAGTCTTTTGATGAAAGACTGAACTTCGTCCGTGGATACCGCAATGGGATTATCGTCGGTTGGAAGAGGGAGGGAGGTCTTTTTACGGACCTCCTCCTCGACCATACTGACGTGAGTTGGGTCGCACTGCTGAGTGCTGGGCGAGCATTGGGACTCAATGCTGTCGGCGAAACACTCGGCCTTTTCAACGTCCTCGAAGGCTGTAGAGCCATCGGGGCGGGCCATGGGTGGTGTGTGAGTGATCGCGTCTGCCCGGAGGGCCCTGGCTACTCTATAGTAAGCCTGGTGGGAGGGGGAGATGGTCTCCATGAGATCGCCCCATTGGGCGTTGTTAAACTCAGAGAGACGGGACCTGACTTGCCGCTGGAGATCGTTCGCGCGTTTCCTGTAGGCAGGAGTTGGGTAGAGGGAGGCCCTCCGGAGGGCGGCTCTTTTGGCCCTAATCAGGTTCTTGATAGCGAGAGGCAGTTTCCGGTCGTGGACCGGTACTACACGCTCGCCCTCACGAATTGCTGATTGGACCAAAAGGGTGAGGGACTCTACGGCGCTATCTATTTTGTCTGTCGTGTCGAAATGGCCAGGGGGGAGCGCATAAGGCGAGTCGGGGGCTTCAAAGTTGGTGACTAAGGAGCTTCTGACACTGTCCCAATCGGTGATGATTTTGGTGGAGAGTGTGGAGGGTGACGGTGGGGGGCCTAGCTGAAGGGACACCGGTCGGTGGTCGGAGCCTAGGTCGTCGAGAGTCTCGATCGCCCTGAGGTTGAGATTGACACCCCTTACTAGAGCAAAGTCTAGTACGTCGGGGGCGTGGTCTACGATATCGGGGTAATGAGTGGGGGAGTAGGGACATAAGACGTCCAATTCTAACGCCTCGGTTATGCCGAGGAGGGCAGTACCGGCGGGGTTCGTCTGTAGGCAGGTCCAATCCGTATGTTTGGAGTTAAAATCCCCGAACATAACGGTGTGGGCGCCTAGAGCGAGGATGGCTTCGAAATCACTCCTTAGGGGTAGTGTTCCGCTGGGTATGTAAATAGAGGCTATGACTAAGGACGGATGACCCGTCAGAGCTAATCTACAGATGGTAGCCTCCATGTTAGTGAGGGCTGGAGTGGGGACGGGGGAGCAATGGAGGGACTTCCTAAAGTAAATGGCAGTGCCGCCGCCTCTACGGCCGTCGGCTCTGTCGTTCCTAACGAGAGAAAACTTGGGAATACTCAGGCCCTTGGTATGGGGTTTGAGCCAAGTTTCCTGCACTAGCAACAGATCGACTTCGAGTTCTTTGACGAACTCTCTAAGTTCAGGTACGTTGCTGCGGAGGCCGCGAGCATTGTACGAGATGAGCGAGACACTCCTAGGCTTGATGCGACCCGCGCTGACGGGAGACTGGGTGGTCTGAGGGACCGGGGGGCGCGACATTAACTCACTTACTTATATAAGGGAGAGCAGATGGCTGTGTTCGGCCACAGCCATCAAGCGCGCGGTGGGGGAGGTTGCGGCGCGCAGTTTGCGCGCCAGGACCGATATTTCGGCTAAGTCTATGTTGGCGATTGCGGAGCTGACCGTCAAGAGGTCATCCGCGATCTGGGAGTGAGGGGCGCCCGAGGGGGCGGGGCGCGGAGCGGGGGGGAGGGACTGGGTCGGCGCTACAGGCCCGGCTGTAGCGGCGGGGGAGGGGTGGGGGGCCCACGCGGGGGCCTGGGGGGGGTTGGGATTGGTGGTGGTGGGGCGGCCGCGGCGGCCGAGGGAGGGGAAGTTGGACGGGGTGTTAGCCGGCGGTGGGGCTGGTCTCCTTTGAGGAGGGGGCTGGGACGCCTTTGTGGCCTTAGGGGCCTTAGGGGGGGAGGAGCGGGGGGCACGCGGGCACCCCCGGTAGTTGGCCGGGTGGCCGGGCTGCTTGCACAGTACGCAAGACGGAGGACCCTCCGACTCGCGAGTGCGCAAGCAGTCCCCGGTGGCGTGAGGCTCTAGGCACTTCACGCACCTAGGGGGGGCGGAGCAGTTAGCGGAAGCGTGGCCATAAAGTTGGCAACGGTGGCATTGGCCAGGGTGGCCGCGCCTGTGGGGCTTCTCAGCTTTTATGCAGGAGAGCCCACAGACGGTGAGCTCTCCTGAGAAGATCGTCTTCGCGGAGGGGGTGTTGGTGAGAATCACCAGGGCGAGTGGGAATATTTTTCCGCGGGAGCTGTGCATGGGATGCACAGCCTCTACGGGGTGACCTTGTGCAAGAAGGTCATCTTTAATGGAGATTAGGGGGAGTTCGGAGGGAACTCCTCTGAGGACGGCCCGTACCTTGCGTTCCTCGGGGAGCGCGTAAGTATGGTACGGGACCTTATTTTGAGTAAGGAGCCTAGTAAGGCTCCTGAAGATGTCTGTCGTGGGGACCTCAATTTTTATTGAGTCGCCCCAGTTTTGTGCCTTAGTGTACTGGACCTTTTGGTCCAGGCACAGTTTGGACACGGATGTCCAGGCGGATTTATCCCGTAGGAAGACGGGAGGGGGGGACTTTGCCTTTGGAGGCTGCGGTGAGAACCGCTTGATCGGTTTTGCCGGAGGCATTGCGGGGGTGTCGAGGGACATGAGGGGGCGGGGGGAGGGGGCGGTCGCCGCGGGGGTTGCGGGGGCTGCGGGGGGACAGGGGGCTGCGGTCACGGGGGACGAGCGGGGGGTAGGCGAGTTGCCTTTGGAGGAAGAAGCTTGCTTCCGCAGGAGCTTCTTTCTAGGGACAAAGGTTTTGAATTCGTGGCCTTCATCGGAGGAGATGTCGGCGCACGAGTATACTGGAGCGGCGGAGTCGGGAGACTCTGATCCGCGAGAGACGGAGCGTTTCCGTGGGCGCGAGGGGCCAGAGGTGGAGTCGGTCTCCATGGGGGACAAGGGGCCGGAGGGGCCGGGGGAGGCGGGGGCGGGGGACTCAGGAGAGTCCGGGATCGCGGCGGCGGGGGTCGGGGGGCTGCAAAATGCCTGAAAGGCATCGAGGAGCCCGTGCTCCTTTATGAATTGGAATAATTTCTCCGGAGAGAACGCGGGCTGAGCCATAATGGCAGGCGGCACCCCTGCCGGCGGCAGGGGGGCGGGGGGAGCGCAGTTAACTAATACCACAATGGAGATAAGGGGACAGAAACAAAGCAAGTAAAGAAAGTCTAGCGGGGGCTAGACACTTACTCACTCGGAATGCGGCAGGCAGGTGTTCGGGACACTGTAACAAAAGATAAGGAAAAGTAAGTAACAATTCGATAAGGGCTCGCCGGCTGTACACGGGCGCACTGTGTAAGCGGGCGGGCGGTCCAGTAGCGGAGAGCGAGGCGTGTCGCTCTCGACGCTAATGCAAACGAACTCAGGGGAAAAAGAGTAAAGCACGATTTATATATGCACCGGCGCGGTCGCGGCTAGCTGTGTGCGGGGCGAGACGACCGGGGGCGGGGAGTACACAATAATTTTCGTCAAGGGATAACTGAAATTTGGTAGGTAGGTAGGTAGGTAGGTAGGTAGGTAGGTAGGTAGGTAGGTAGGTAGGTAGGTCCCTACCTAGGTAGGTAACCTGCCAGTTAGGTACTTAGTACGGTCGCTCAGTTCAGTCAGTCAGATAAAATTTGAGTGTGACCACCCGACACCGTGGCGCCCAGCGGGAGTCGATCTCTGTATTGTTCGTTTACTTGTAGGTGGGTAGGTAGGTAGGTAGGTAGGTAGGTAGGTAGGTATATGTATTGTTTGTTTCAGGTACAAATGCCGCCGGGTATGAGTGTGCGTGCAGCGTGCACCGAGTAGAATGTGATTAATAATAATAATACTGAACGGCGGATCTCTCAAAAGAAACATTGTATCATCGAATAATTTGATAGCCCTGAAAAGGGCTGTTTGGTGTGCGTACACCGACCACCGGCCGGCCGGCTTCGGATCGGATCGGATCGGATCGGATCGGACCGAAACGGAGGTTGTGGAGGCGGAGCGATGCGCAGCGCATTACTTCTTGGCGGCGGCTTTCTTCGCGGCGGGCTTCGCCTTGGGGGCGGCGGCCTTCTTGGGCTTAGGGGCCTTCGGCTTCTTGGTCGGGGGCTTGGCGGTCTTCTTCGCGGCGCTCTTGCCCTTAGCGGCGGGGGCGGCCTTCTTGGCGGCGACGGCGGGCTTCTTCTTCGCTGCGGCGGCGGCCTTCTTGTCCTTGGTGGTGGCGGCGGCGGCGGCAGATTTCGGCTTAGACGGCGACCCGGCGGCCGCGGCGGCGGCGGCCTTCTTCTTGGCGGCCGCGCTCGCTACCGGTTTTTTCGCCTTCTTGGCGGCGGCCGCGGAGGCGGCGGGCTTTCTCGCCGCTGCGGCGGCGGTCGCGGCGGGCTTCTTCGCACCGGAGGAGGACTTAGACTCGAGCTTGAACGATCCGGAGGCGCCCTTGCCCTTGGTCTGGATCAGCGCGCCGGACTCGACGGCGGACTTCAGGTATTTCCTGATGAAGGGGGCCATCTTCTCGGCGTCGACCTTGTACTGGGCGGCGATGTACTTCTTGATCGCTTGCAGGGACGATCCGCTGCGCTCCTTCAGCTCTTTGATGGCGCTGTTCACCATCTCGGAGGTCTTCGGGTGCGTGGGCTTCGGCTTGGGCTTCTTAGCGCCGCCGCCGCCGGCCGCGGCCTTCGCCTTCTTCGCGGGGGTTGCGGGCGCGGGGGCCTCGGAAGCGACTGCTGCGTCTGCCATCTCTAAGTAGGTAGGTAGTTAGTTAGTAGGTAGGTAATAACGGACACAAACAACGTAGCGTAGTAGGTAGGTATACACGTAGTATTAGTTCTCAGAGTTACCGTAGTGCGGCGCTAGTGTAGCGCGTGACCCCCCCTTGCCGGAGCTTTACGCCACGGAGAGCAGTCGTATCGCGAGACATTTTCCCGTGCGATCGTCTAGAAGTTTTCACTAGCTCTCGTCGATTTAACAACATTTTATATAATAAATAATGAACTTTCACAGTCGCCGCGAGCTCGCAGTGTGCCCTCCGGAGACCGCACTTCGGCTCTGTGCACTCGCCGAGGCACCGAGTGATCCGCGAGAGACGCTATGACACATTAAATCCGCGACTAGCGCACGCGCCAACCTCGCCCTCGGATTAAATGCAATTTTTCCACGTCGAACGGCTCCCGAAGGACGTGTCGACTCGCCACGTCGACTGCGAGGATCTCCTCTCACGGACAAGTGAACCGCATTCACCTCGGACATATACAAGTGTAACTTTTCACCTCTCAAACATCGACACTCCTAGGAGACGCGGAGCGGATTCAACGTACCGACGGAGGTCTCCATTGGTGATGTAGACTGTCTGATCGCGCTTATCATCCAGAGCGGGGTTCACAGGGAGCCACCGGATGTGGTGTGTGCACGTAGTTTGCGTGCATCGAGGTCGCCGGCGGTGGAGAGGAGCATACACGCGACACACACACCTCCCATCTTCAACGCAGGGACGGACGTCGCGACAATGTCAATGTCCACAAAGCGTATCTGTTGTGCCCAGTAATTTTTTATTTTTTTTATTTTTTTTAAAAATATTTTACTTAGTTATTTTGAGTTAGTTAGTCAGTGTGTAAGAATACCTATAAATCTATCGACTTGAGGAGGAAACAGCCCTCGCCTTCAGCTAGGCCGGCCGATCGAGAAGAGTGTTACTTACATACGGTACCTACTCACTTAGGGTACACTGTAGGGTAGAGAATCTATTTTTATTATTATTATTATTATTATTATTATTATTTTTTTTTTTTGCATAACACTACCCCCCAGTTAGGTAATAAAACATTAAGAGAGAGAGAAAAAAAAAAAAAAATTGGTAAGTTTTTGACCTAACTGATTTAAACCTAACATTTTCGAACCTAACCCAATGCAACCTAACGTTGTCAGACCTAACTACCTTAGTCGGTAAGTATTATACTTAGTAGGTATTTTCGAAAATTTCGTAAAACTAACGCACCAAACATTCATACAATACAGGTGGCCGCCGCCGTTGCAAGGACGGCCAGCAAACATAGGTACGCACTAGGTAGGTACATACATTAGGTATTAATATTTAGATAGGCACCTATAAATTTTAGACGCAGTCGCCAGATTTCGCTTGCGATGGTAGGTATTCACAGACAAAAACGACTCAAAAGTACCTATGTAACAAAAGTCAAGAGTTAAAATAATGCGATGGTTGTGTGTGTGTGTGTGTGTGTGTGTGTGTGTGTGTGTGTCTTCATATCGAGCCGTCTAATACAATAGAGAACACAGTGAACAATTTGCGGCCCTGAAAAGGGCCTTTTTATAGGCAGCGAGTGTACGCTGACGGCGGCGACTGCGCCGGTGGTGACATAAGCCACGAGACAGCGAGACACCGCTTAACCGCCGAAACCGTAGAGGGTGCGGCCCTGTCGCTTCAGGGCGTACACGACGTCCATGGCGGTGACGGTCTTCCTCTTCGCGTGCTCGGTGTAGGTGACGGCGTCACGGATCACGTTCTCGAGGAACACCTTCAGCACACCGCGAGTCTCCTCGTAGATGAGACCGGAGATACGCTTCACGCCGCCGCGGCGAGCGAGACGACGGATGGCGGGCTTCGTGATGCCCTGGATGTTATCACGAAGAACTTTCCTGTGACGCTTGGCTCCTCCTTTCCCCAGACCTTTTCCTCCCTTGCCACGGCCGGTCATGGCGGTGCTGGCTGGTTTTCGATTTTACAGCAAGAATACGACGTAGAGTAGAACGGGACGAACGCGCTGGCGTGCGTAGCGTACGACGACGATCTGGTGTGTGGTCGGTTTTCGGCCGCGACGCGAGTATATATAGCGGAGACGGGCCACCGCGGGGGTGAGGCAACAGAGAGGGGGGGGGGGGGGCTCCCCTTTCCCGTCCGATACTCTATTTTTCAATTTGAATATTATTTGGTGTGACCTTAATAATTATATAGAAGTTTCTTTCTCGCGTTAAATTCATAATTTCCCTTCATACGCACGTAAGTAGTAAGAAGTAGGTATGCGAACAGTTTTCTAAAAGTCTCCGTAGTAGGCCAGAAGTAGTTTTCTTATCCGACCTCATTACTATGACGGTTATTTGTCGTACCGTACATAGGTAGGTACTTAATTTGATGCAATGGCCATAATAATTATGTAGGTACCCCTAGGTACATATCTAAGGACATCAACAATGTAATTATGTGATGATTTATGCAGCGTCCAGTGTTACCACCACTCACCACACTAGATGGATGAAGGGACCACATTAATAATATAATAATAAATATCTCACTGACAGTTGAACGTTGTCAGTAAATGAAAATACAATTATTCGCTTTAAAATAATCTCGTATCAAGATGATTTAGGTAACTTTACTGTTCGCAATAACGTGAAAGGTGTGTAGGTACCTATGTTCTGAACGCATATTTTGCATTTCAGTGGTACGACTTGGACAAAAACGTTGGTGACGTTTTTATTTATTTAGGTACCTACCTACCTACATTCATAGAAAGTGTAGGTGGTGGACATTAGAAACATAGTATAGTAGATAATTATTTTGTGTGTGTGTGTGTGTGTGTGTGTGTGTGTGTGTGTGTGTGTGTGTGTGTGTGTGTGTGTGTGTGTGTGTGTGTGTGTGTGTGTGTGTGTGTGTGTCGGAGAATAGAAGCTCGGTCGATTTACAGAAACGTGTCTAATCGAATTGTTTGCGGCCCTGAAAAGGGCCTTTTGTGATGTGATGCGCTGCGCGCTCGGGTGCGTGCGTGCGTGCAGATGGCCTGCCGCTTGCATTGCGCGTGATCGATTGCTTGCTTAAGCACGCTCACCGCGGATTCTGCGCGCCAGCTGAATGTCCTTCGGCATGATGGTGACGCGTTTGGCGTGGATGGCGCACAGGTTGGTGTCTTCGAAGAGACCGACCAGGTAAGCCTCGCTGGCCTCCTGGAGGGCCATCACGGCGGAGCTCTGGAAGCGAAGGTCGGTCTTGAAGTCCTGGGCGATCTCGCGGACGAGACGCTGGAAGGGCAGCTTGCGGATCAGAAGCTCGGTGCTCTTCTGGTAGCGACGGATCTCACGGAGGGCGACGGTACCGGGACGGTAACGATGGGGCTTCTTGACACCGCCGGTGGCCGGCGCGCTCTTCCGTGCCGCCTTAGTGGCCAGCTGCTTGCGGGGCGCCTTGCCACCGGTGGATTTGCGAGCGGTCTGCTTGGTGCGAGCCATTTCAGTAGAGTAGAGTTGAGTTGTTTAGGTTTGCTTTATTCGTCGGAAGTGGCGTGGAGCGGAGCGGAGCGGAGTGGAGTCGGGAGCTGCACGAACGATCGAACGTAAAGTGTAATAGTTAGTCTTTTTTTTTTTTTTTTTTTTTAGCCCTAAAAAGGGCACCCTCCGGAGGACACGGGGGAGGGAGGTGGTGAATGCTCATGCATAACAGCACGGACCCGGCCGTGCTGCCAATGTGGGACTCACAGGAAGTGCGCCTACCCACTAAACACCACCTGGGGGCTGGTTTGGTCCTAAGGACCCCTAAACCTACGTCATGAGCGACCCACCTCGAAGCCGAGGAGGGCGCACAGCGGAGCTCCTTAAGGGAGCGTCCGCTTGGGACTGCTCGTCACATCGTGACCGCGGCTAGGAGGGAGAGGTGGGGACGCCGGTGGGGACACCGGCGGAGGCGGGAGCGGGGGCTACTTCTGACTGGGACTGGGCCTCTAGTAGGCGGTCCAGGTCAGATGAAAGTTTATCGGGGGGGTCGACGAGGGCGTTCCTGGGTCTGCGCACCAGGTAACGGGGGTTCGTCGTGGGGGGAGTGTAGTCCGCTGCTTGGCGGATAAGGGGGTTGGGGTGCACTTCGGCCGTGCTAAAGAAAGTCTCTGAAAGAGATTTAATAAATTGTTGTATAGTTGGAATCTCCATATCCCGATGGAGGTCGGCATTTCTGACACACCAGTGGGCGTTCAGAGCTCTACGAATGAAAAGATTTTGAACTTTCTGAAGTTCGTACAGGGCTTTGGGGGACGCGTGGGCGAAGACGGGTGCCGCGTAAGTCAGCACGGGGCGAATGCAAACCTTATAGAGTGTTCGCTTGTTCCTAGGGGACATCCTACTGTGTCGGCCTATCATGGAGGATAGGCGGCCTAGGTAGAATCTAGCGGTCCGGGTCACCTTCCGGATGTGAGGCCTAAATGTCAGTCTGCTGTCCAGGGTGACACCTAGGTATTTGGCGGTGGAACGCCAGGGGACTGCGGTACCTAACATACGGATAGGTCGGTCGGAGAGACCGCGGCGGACCTTGTGGTCGAAACGGATCGCGGTGCTCTTTTCCGGGTTGACCTCGATTCGCCAGAGCCTGAACCAGGCACCTAGCTCATCGACCGCGGATTGGAGCCTATTAAGGATGACTGACATTTTCCGACTCTTGTAGTAGAGTGCGGTGTCGTCAGCGAAAAGTGACAGTTGGACCCCATTGCGGGGGATGGGGATGTCATTTGTGTACGAAATGTACAGGAGGGGGGAGAGCACGGAGCCTTGCGGGACCCCGGCTCTGAGGGGGCGGAGGGAAGAGAGAATGCCCTCGTGTCTAAAGCGGAAGGAGCGGTCCTTCAGAAAGGAAGCTAAGATGCGGACAAGTCGGTCGGGGAGACCCAGCTCATACAACTTAAAAATTAGCCCTGCGTGCCAGACCTTATCGAAGGCCTTGGCGACATCGAATAAGACGGCTACCGTCTTTTCACGTCTGGGGAAAAACCCGCCTAGAATATACTCTACTATGCGGTGGACTTGTTGGGGGCAAGAGTGAATTGCCCGAAAACCAAATTGGTGGGGGATGATGAGGGGGGGCCCCTCTGAGGGGAAGAGGTGATTCCTCATACGAGTGAGGATGACTCTCTCGAAGAGTTTGCCCATGGCCTTGAGGAGGCTGATGGGGCGATGGCTAGAGGGGAGGTTGAGGGGCTTTCCCGGCTTTGGGATGCCTATGACCGTCGCTTCTTTCCACGCGGGTGGGAAGTGGCAGCGGTCAAAACAGGCATTGAAAATGACTGCTAACAGGGTTAGCACCTGGGTGGGGAACATCTTGAGCGCTAGGTTGGCAATACCATCGGCTCCTGGGGCCTTTTTACGTTTCAGTCTTTTGATGAAAGACTGAATTTCGTCTGGGGAAACCGCAATGGGATTTTCGTCGGTTGGAAGAGGGAGGGAGGTCTTTTTAAGGACCTCCTCCTCGACCATACCGACGTGAGTTGGGTCGCACTGCTGAGTGCTGGGCGAGCATTGGGACTCAATGCTGTCGGCGAAACACTCGGCCTTTTCAACGTCCTCGAAGGCTGTAGAGCCATCGGGGCGGGCCATAGGTGGTGTGTGAGTGATCGCGTCTGCCCGGAGGGCCCTGGCTACTCTATAGTAAGCCTGGTGGGAGGGGGAGATGGTCTCCATGAGATCGCCCCATTGGGCGTTGTTAAACTCAGAGAGACGGGACCTGACTTGCCGCTGGAGATCGTTCGCGCGTTTCCTGTAGGCAGGAGTTGGGTAGAGGGAGGCCCTCCGGAGGGCGGCTCTTTTGGCCCTAATCAGGTTCTTGATAGCGAGAGGCAGTTTCCGGTCGTGGACCGGTACTACACGCTCGCCCTCACGAATTGCTGATTGGACCAAAAGGGTGAGGGACTCTACGGCGCTATCTATTTTGTCTGTCGTGTCGAAGTGGCCAGGGGGGAGCGCATAAGGCGAGTCGGGGGCTTCAAAGTTGGTGACTAAGGAGCTTCTGACACTGTCCCAATCGGTGATGATTTTGGTGGAGAGTGTGGAGGGTGACGGTGGGGGGCCTAGCTGAAGGGACACCGGTCGGTGGTCGGAACCTAGGTCGTCGAGAGTCTCGATCGCCCTGAGGTTGAGATTGACACCCCTTACTAGAGCAAAGTCTAGTACGTCGGGGGCGTGGTCTACGATATCGGGGTAATGAGTGGGGGAGTAGGGACATAAGACGTCCAATTCTAACGCCTCGGTTATGCCGAGGAGGGCAGTACCGGCGGGGTTCGTCTGTAGGCAGGTCCAATCCGTATGTTTGGAGTTAAAATCCCCGAACATAACGGTGTGGGCGCCTAGAGCGAGGATGGCTTCGAAATCACTCCTTAGGGGTAGTGTTCCGCTGGGTATGTAAATAGAGGCTATGACTAAGGACGGATGACCCGTCAGAGCTAATCTACAGATGGTAGCCTCCATGTTAGTGAGGGCTGGAGTGGGGACGGGGGAGCAATGGAGGGACTTCCTAAAGTAAATGGCAGTGCCGCCGCCTCTACGGCCGTCGGCTCTGTCGTTCCTAACGAGAGAAAACTTGGGAATACTCAGGCCCTTGGTATGGGGTTTGAGCCAAGTTTCCTGCACTAGCAACAGATCGACTTCGAGTTCTTTGACGAACTCTCTGAGTTCAGGTACGTTGCTGCGGAGGCCGCGAGCATTGTACGAGATGAGCGAGACACTCCTAGGCTTGATGCGACCCGCGCTGACGGGAGACTGGGTGGTCTGAGGGACCGGGGGGCGCGACATTAACTCACTTACTTATATAAGGGAGAGCAGATGGCTGTGTTCGGCCACAGCCATCAAGCGCGCGGTGGGGGAGGTTGCGGCGCGCAGTTTGCGCGCCAGGACCGATATTTCGGCTAAGTCTATGTTGGCGATTGCGGAGCTGACCGTCAAGAGGTCATCCGCGATCTGGGAGTGAGGGGCGCCCGAGGGGGCGGGGCGCGGAGCGGGGGGGAGGGACTGGGTCGGCGCTACAGGCCCGGCTGTAGCGGCGGGGGAGGGGTGGGGGGCCCACGCGGGGGCCTGGGGGGGGTTGGGATTGGTGGTGGTGGGGCGGCCGCGGCGGCCGAGGGAGGGGAAGTTGGACGGGGTGTTAGCCGGCGGTGGGGCTGGTCTCCTTTGAGGAGGGGGCTGGGACGCCTTTGTGGCCTTAGGGGCCTTAGGGGGGGAGGAGCGGGGGGCACGCGGGCACCCCCGGTAGTTGGCCGGGTGGCCGGGCTGCTTGCACAGTACGCAAGACGGAGGACCCTCCGACTCGCGAGTGCGCAAGCAGTCCCCGGTGGCGTGAGGCTCTAGGCACTTCACGCACCTAGGGGGGGCGGAGCAGTTAGCGGAAGCGTGGCCATAAAGTTGGCAGCGGTGGCATTGGCCAGGGTGGCCGCGCCTGTGGGGCTTCTCAGCTTTTATGCAGGAGAGCCCACAGACGGTGAGCTCTCCTGAGAAGATCGTCTTCGCGGAGGGGGTGTTGGTGAGAATCACCAGGGCGAGTGGGAATATTTTTCCGCGGGAGCTGTGCATGGGATGCACAGCCTCTACGGGGTGACCTTGTGCAAGAAGGTCATCTTTAATGGAGATTAGGGGGAGTTCGGAGGGAACTCCTCTGAGGACGGCCCGTACCTTGCGTTCCTCGGGGAGCGCGTAAGTATGGTACGGGACCTTATTTTGAGTAAGGAGCCTAGTAAGGCTCCTGAAGATGTCTGTCGTGGGGACCTCAATTTTTATTGAGTCGCCCCAGTTTTGTGCCTTAGTGTACTGGACCTTTTGGTCCAGGCACAGTTTGGACACGGATGTCCAGGCGGATTTATCCCGTAGGAAGACGGGAGGGGGGGACTTTGCCTTTGGAGGCTGCGGTGAGAACCGCTTGATCGGTTTTGCCGGAGGCATTGCGGGGGTGTCGAGGGACATGAGGGGGCGGGGGGAGGGGGCGGTCGCCGCGGGGGTTGCGGGGGCTGCGGGGGGACAGGGGGCTGCGGTCACGGGGGACGAGCGGGGGGTAGGCGAGTTGCCTTTGGAGGAAGAAGCTTGCTTCCGCAGGAGCTTCTTTCTAGGGACAAAGGTTTTGAATTCGTGGCCTTCATCGGAGGAGATGTCGGCGCACGAGTATACTGGAGCGGCGGAGTCGGGAGACTCTGATCCGCGAGAGACGGAGCGTTTCCGTGGGCGCGAGGGGCCAGGGGTGGAGTCGGTCTCCATGGGGGACAAGGGGCCGGAGGGGCCGGGGGAGGCGGGGGCGGGGGACTCAGGAGAGTCCGGGATCGCGGCGGCGGGGGTCGGGGGCCTACAGTAGGCCATAAGGGCGTCTAGGAGCCCGTGCTCCTTAATGAATTTAAAAAGTTGCTCATTAGAGCAGGGAGGTTGAGCCATAGTGGCAGGCGGCTCCCCTGCCGGGGGCAGGGGGGCGGGGGGAGCGCGGTTAGATAATATCACAATGAAGATATGGGGGCAGAAACAAAGCAAGTAAAGAAAGTCTAGCGGGGGCTAGACACTTACTCACTCGGAATGCGGCAGGCAGGTGTTCGGGACACTGGAACAAAGAGATAAGAAAAGTAAGATAACAATTCGATAAGAGCTCGCCGGCTGTACACGGGCGCACTGTGTAAGCGGGCGGGCGGTCCAGTAGCGGAGAGCGAGACGTGTCGCTCTCGACGCTAATGCAAACGAACTGTCGTGAATAGTTAGTCGCGGCGTCCGCTGTATTTATATGCGTCGGGCGTTCGGGGGGAGCGCCGCGCGCCGCGCGCCGCGCGCCGCGCGCGGTAGGTAGACGGGGGCACGGGGTGCCGACTAGCCGTTCGTGATTGGTCGATAGGTTTTCGGTTCGGTTTGGACGCATAGTTCAGAAATAAAAATGTTTAGACCAACTTACCTACCCTGTCTCAGTGAGTGTAGTGTAGGTACCTACCGTATGGTATTATTGTTACAATCCATGTCGTTTCGTCGACCTAGGGTACTTACCCGCTTACATCATGCACAGACCACAAAGCTGTACTTACTTTACAACGGAGACAAACAAAGTAGGTAGGTAGGCAGGTACCTACCTACCTAAACTAAAATAACATACGGGTAAACGAACGAAGTTAATAAACGCTAAAAAAGTGTGAACATTAACTATTCCGTTCGGCGACGAACCTACCTACCTACCTACCTACTTACTTACTTACTTACTTAGCTGTCTGGCGGTATGTAGACGACTACGATGTGTGTGTGTGTGTGTGTGTGTGTGTCTGCTGCATCCTAACGTTTTGCTATCGTCGTACTAAACATTTCTGCTTTGGTCTTTGGTATTGGTAGGTAGGTACCTACTCATGTTTTCATGTTCTAACCGGCGGCGTGCCTAACAAACTCGCACACACTGAAAACACTTTTAATTAGGTGCGTGTAAGAGAAATAGGTAGGTAGGTAGGTAGGTAGGTAGGTAGGTACGAGTATCATAGCGATCGAGGCCCAGTCTAATGCATAGAAACTATCGGTCCGAAATGTTTTGTGGCCCTGAAAAGGGCCGTTTTGCTGTGCGAGCGCAGCGGCGGCGGGCGGCGACTGTGTGTGTGCGAGATCGCCGCGCTCACTTGGAGCTGGTGTACTTGGTGACGGCCTTCGTGCCCTCGCTGACGGCGTGCTTCGCCAGCTCGCCGGGCAGCAGGAGACGCACAGAGGTCTGCACCTCCCTGGAGGTGATGGTCGAGCGTTTGTTGTAGTGAGCGAGGCGGGAGGCTTCGGCGGCGATGCGCTCGAAGATGTCGTTCACGAAAGAGTTCATGATGGACATGGCCTTAGAGGAGATGCCGGTGTCGGGGTGGACCTGCTTCAGCACCTTGTAGATGTAGATAGCGTAGCTCTCCTTCCTCTTGTGCTTCTTCTTTTTCTTGTCGGACTTGGAGATGTTTTTCTGGGCCTTGCCAGATTTCTTCGCGGCTTTTCCACTAGTCTTGGGCGGCATGATCGTGCGTGCGTGCGTGCGTGCGTACGCGTTTACTTTACGAGCTCGGTGAGTCGAATGGTGGCGTTGCCGGGACGCATTTCAGTTTTTATCACGTAGCGTCGTCTCGGCCGCAGTGCGGCGAAACGAGGGTCTCGCTTCGACCAATCACAGCCAGACAGCCAGACACGGCCGTTTCGTATGCGCGCGTCGCCTTCGCGCTAGTCGCTTCGCTTCGACCGTAATAATATAATTCGACTGATTTTGCTTGCGTTTAGGTGTATTTATCATAATAATTATAATATTACATTAATTATCCGACCAAAGTTACGTTACGTTACGTTACGTTACGTTACGTTACGTTACGTTACGTCGTTGAGCGGAGCGCGGTGGTAAAGTCGTCAAAATATAAGAAGCCCGTTGTTTAAGCGCCTGCGCGATAACGCAGAGCACCGTTGCGCACCACGATAACTTAAGTTATTTTTCGTCAGGACGAACTTTTTTGACGAAGATTTTTGATATTCCAATTAAATCGTGCGTCGCCCTGTCAAGCACGTTGCTTCCGACCCAAAGTAGGTGTCTTTTTATGTAGGTATTTGTTCGAGTAAATCCAAAGTAAAATGCATTTTTGTGGAGCTGTCAAAACGGGCTCCTTACATTTCGACAACTATAGTAGTAGTAGTAGTAGTAGTAGTAGTAGTAGTAGCAGTAGCAGTAGCAGTAGCAGTAGCAGTAGCAGTAGCAGTAGCAGTAGCAGTAGCAGTAGCAGTAGCAGTAGCAGTTGTTGTTGTTGTTTAGTAGTAGTATGAATTAGTTTAAAGCAATAAGAATAAGAATATAATATATACTAATAGATGTCGCTCATAGCATTGTAAATTGCGGTATCTCCATAATGCTGAACTTTCATACCGCAATATATATATATATAGATATATAATGTTGAAAAAAGAATGGAAATAAAGCACTCGATTCTGGATATGTAGTTAGTCCAGTTAATAGTAGTTAGGGTGGCCTGAAGTAGTACTACTAATGTAGTAGTAGTACATTACCTACACAGTGTAGGTAGGTAGACGCACGTGTTCGTCGTGCTTATCGCCGGTACCTACTTACCTATTATTATTAATTTATACTTTTATTGCACTTCACCTAATGTAGGTACCTACAATACGGTCCGGTGGACCTAATGCCATAAGGTTAGCGAACCGAAAAAATGGCCGCCTTAAATTAGATCGAATCAGATCGAGATCGGCCGGTAATGAGAAAATGACTTTTTCGTCTTAGATGAAGAAATTTCGATTTTCAGTAGAATAGAAATCTCCATCCATTATTATGTAGTCAATTAACTCGGCCGCTAACTTCAAATTGGCACGGTCTACCTATGTATGTAGGTACCTAGGTGTGTCAAAGAAAAACACACACACACACGCACACACGCACACACGCACACACGCACACACGCACACACACACACACACACACACACACACACACACACACACACACACACACACACACACACGCACGCACGCACGAGACGTCTCATGACCCGTCAAGAAACCGAATAGTATCGATTGAATTTGCGGCCCTGAAAAGGGCCTTTTGTTTTGTCGTGGCATGCCGCGTGACGCGAGCGAGTCGGTAAAGTGTAAAGAGCGAGAGCGAGGGCACTTAGGCTTTCTTCTCTGTCTTCTTGGGCAGGAGCACTGCCTGGATGTTGGGCAGCACACCGCCCTGCGCGATGGTCACGCCGGAGAGGAGCTTGTTCAACTCCTCGTCGTTGCGGATGGCCAGCTGAAGATGCCTGGGGATGATCCTGGTCTTCTTGTTGTCGCGGGCCGCGTTGCCGGCCAACTCGAGCACTTCAGCGGCGAGGTACTCCATGACGGCGGCCAAGTAGACCGGGGCACCGGCGCCGACGCGCTCGGCGTAGTTGCCCTTGCGGAGCAGCCTGTGGATACGGCCCACCGGGAACTGAAGTCCGGCACGGTTGGAGCGGGACTTCGCCTTTCCCTTGACTTTGCCTCCCTTTCCGCGGCCAGACATGATTAAATAACGTAAACGTGCGAAGAGAACACAATATATAGGTGCGCGCGCAGCGACGAGCGAGAGCGAAATGTAGGGGAAAAAGAGTAAAGCACGATTTATATATGCACCGGCGCGGTCGCGGCTAGCTGTGTGCGGGGCGAGACGACCGGGGGCGGGGAGTACACAATAATTTTCGTCAAGGGATAACTGAAATTTGGTAGGTAGGTAGGTAGGTAGGTAGGTAGGTAGGTAGGTAGGTAGGTAGGTAGGTAGGTAGGTCCCTACCTAGGTAGGTAACCTGCCAGTTAGGTACTTAGTACGGTCGCTCAGTTCAGTCAGTCAGATAAAATTTGAGTGTGACCACCCGACACCGTGGCGCCCAGCGGGAGTCGATCTCTGTATTGTTCGTTTACTTGTAGGTGGGTAGGTAGGTAGGTAGGTAGGTAGGTAGGTAGGTATATGTATTGTTTGTTTCAGGTACAAATGCCGCCGGGTATGAGTGTGCGTGCAGCGTGCACCGAGTAGAATGTGATTAATAATAATAATACTGAACGGCGGATCTCTCAAAAGAAACATTGTATCATCGAATAATTTGATAGCCCTGAAAAGGGCTGTTTGGTGTGCGTACACCGACCACCGGCCGGCCGGCTTCGGATCGGATCGGATCGGATCGGATCGGACCGAAACGGAGGTTGTGGAGGCGGAGCGATGCGCAGCGCATTACTTCTTGGCGGCGGCTTTCTTCGCGGCGGGCTTCGCCTTGGGGGCGGCGGCCTTCTTGGGCTTAGGGGCCTTCGGCTTCTTGGTCGGGGGCTTGGCGGTCTTCTTCGCGGCGCTCTTGCCCTTAGCGGCGGGGGCGGCCTTCTTGGCGGCGACGGCGGGCTTCTTCTTCGCTGCGGCGGCGGCCTTCTTGTCCTTGGTGGTGGCGGCGGCGGCGGCAGATTTCGGCTTAGACGGCGACCCGGCGGCCGCGGCGGCGGCGGCCTTCTTCTTGGCGGCCGCGCTCGCTACCGGTTTTTTCGCCTTCTTGGCGGCGGCCGCGGAGGCGGCGGGCTTTCTCGCCGCTGCGGCGGCGGTCGCGGCGGGCTTCTTCGCACCGGAGGAGGACTTAGACTCGAGCTTGAACGATCCGGAGGCGCCCTTGCCCTTGGTCTGGATCAGCGCGCCGGACTCGACGGCGGACTTCAGGTATTTCCTGATGAAGGGGGCCATCTTCTCGGCGTCGACCTTGTACTGGGCGGCGATGTACTTCTTGATCGCTTGCAGGGACGATCCGCTGCGCTCCTTCAGCTCTTTGATGGCGCTGTTCACCATCTCGGAGGTCTTCGGGTGCGTGGGCTTCGGCTTGGGCTTCTTAGCGCCGCCGCCGCCGGCCGCGGCCTTCGCCTTCTTCGCGGGGGTTGCGGGCGCGGGGGCCTCGGAAGCGACTGCTGCGTCTGCCATCTCTAAGTAGGTAGGTAGTTAGTTAGTAGGTAGGTAATAACGGACACAAACAACGTAGCGTAGTAGGTAGGTATACACGTAGTATTAGTTCTCAGAGTTACCGTAGTGCGGCGCTAGTGTAGCGCGTGACCCCCCCTTGCCGGAGCTTTACGCCACGGAGAGCAGTCGTATCGCGAGACATTTTCCCGTGCGATCGTCTAGAAGTTTTCACTAGCTCTCGTCGATTTAACAACATTTTATATAATAAATAATGAACTTTCACAGTCGCCGCGAGCTCGCAGTGTGCCCTCCGGAGACCGCACTTCGGCTCTGTGCACTCGCCGAGGCACCGAGTGATCCGCGAGAGACGCTATGACACATTAAATCCGCGACTAGCGCACGCGCCAACCTCGCCCTCGGATTAAATGCAATTTTTCCACGTCGAACGGCTCCCGAAGGACGTGTCGACTCGCCACGTCGACTGCGAGGATCTCCTCTCACGGACAAGTGAACCGCATTCACCTCGGACATATACAAGTGTAACTTTTCACCTCTCAAACATCGACACTCCTAGGAGACGCGGAGCGGATTCAACGTACCGACGGAGGTCTCCATTGGTGATGTAGACTGTCTGATCGCGCTTATCATCCAGAGCGGGGTTCACAGGGAGCCACCGGATGTGGTGTGTGCACGTAGTTTGCGTGCATCGAGGTCGCCGGCGGTGGAGAGGAGCATACA